>CM076070.1:27126987-29526987 GCA_038088235.1 Zacco platypus
TCTTTTTTCACTTCCAGATTGCTTTTGTATCTAGCCTCTTTGGATATCATAAAAGCTGCACTCAATCCAAAACATTAATCGCTTGACAAAGTTATTTATTTTTTTCAGCTTTTCTGTGAAAGAATTGCTCTTGTTCTGGGTAGAGATATTTTGACACCTGGGGATAATTACAGCTCTGTTTAAGATTTGTTTTGTGTGCCGCTTGGCATTTGGATTGTCACAGACTTGTCAGATCCCTTCAAGAAGAAGTGCATCTGAGAAAAAGAGTCATTCAGTGAACGGAGCTGGCACAGACGCGAATATACCCCCGCAAAAAAAATCATTCCAGCTCAGCTCACATAATTGTGTGTTTTCGGACAGGCTGACGTGAACTAGTGGTGGCAGGACTATCAGCGTGTTTCATTTCAAGAGAACACAACATACTACTTTACTTCGGTGGCAGCCTTCCGCATTCATTAAAGGCTAAGACATCTGTTTGATCAAACTGTGCCGAGCCCGTGAAAGAACGGCGTGAAAAGGAGCTCGTAAAAAAACGGTGATAGAGACTTGCGCTAACAAAAGTGTTCCAAATCAAATGGAGATGAATGGCTTTGTTTTGGACTTATGTGTTCAGTTGTATACGAAGCGACAGATGGCTGAAGGCCGTCTTCCATGAATCGTCAGAAACGGCAACTCTTTCCTCATTCTGTCAAAGTGAACCTGCTGTTTGCGTGATCGTAAAGTGGTGTCTGGGCGTTCTGTTGACCCCCTTGTCACCCTTTACAGAGGTTACACAAGCACGTTTCCTTTTCTCAAATATAGGGACTGGACGACCGTAAAGACATATTTGTGCAATGTTATTAAAGGGTGAGCCCCTTTTCTTTTGGCTATATTTATAGTTCTTTTGTAAATGCGAGGAAAAGCTTTGAGAACTAGCCAACTTGAATCCGTGGCTGCCTCTGAGTCTCTCCAGTGGTATTTCCTATATTTCCGTAAGCGTTCTGCTCCAAGAACTGGCTGTCCTTCCTGTACACACAGACTCTGTCATCGCAGCAGCGACTATCAGCTCCCCTTCCACGGGGCCTGGGGCACTGCGGCCCCTGATCTGACTGTTGTGCAGTTATAATCTTCTCTGGTTCTGTTACTGTGACCTTCTCAGAGGGCGGTGGAGATAGCAAATTAAGAGTGTGAAATACATTATCAAGATAATCCAGACTGCGGAGATGACTGCTATTTGAGACTTTTTCTCCAAGTAATGGCCTTGCAGTACTGAGAGAGCCAGCTAATCAATCTGGTGTGGGGGCAAGAAGAGATGCAGTGGGCTCGGGTCCAGATGCTTTCAAATGAGATTCAATTAGGAGTGAATATGATTAGAGATTACATTAACAAGTGCTCATAGCTGATCTGTGGCACTTAGTATTTGCTGTGGCCTTGGAAGACCTGGCAAACTACTGTCAAACTCAAAGAGTCCAATTGGCCCTCAGATTTTATGCAGCACTAAATCAGGCATGTCCAGAACTTTACAATCAGAACTTTGTAAAAAAGTAAATGTCATATTGAGGGGTTTTCACAAAGAGTGCAGTTAAGCAACGTAGATATACAACACAATGGCGCTCTTGAATCGAAACAATAGATCCCAATGGAGCTATTCCCACCAGGTACGATTAATCAACTGTTTTTTTTGTTTTTTTTGTACGACCAATGTGCCGATCTTTTCCTGTAATCACCCCGCGATGAAACCGTCCAATTAGTTTTGAGCTTAAGATCACATGACCTGAGCCACTGCTGTTGTACAAAACGGTGAGATTGGTGGCACTGATTTGAAAACATAGAAGAAAAGTATTACGGAAGAGAGAAGAAAATGAATGTCGAGTTCTTATGTCTGACTGGTGTCTGAGAACAGATTTATTCTCACATGTTTACTTCATATTGCTTTACACAGAATATAATTTCCACTGAAATATGAGATCTGAAGAGCTTGTTGCTGTTGGATGCTCAGAGCGCTTCTTCGGTGTAGATCTGTCAGTCATATTACGTGATCATAACTCCTGTCCTTCAACGTCCCATATACTGCGTCATTCTGAGTTCCGTACATAAACGACTGAGAAAAGCATTTCTACAGATAAAACATGAAGCAAAATAGATTACGACGATATGTCCTGTACTGTATGTGTTTTTTTGCTCAGGGTATTTTTATAACAACAAAAAACGTGAGAAATACTAAGCAGGTGTAGCATTCAGTCCATTACAAAACATTACAAATAATACATATCTGTCCATTATATAATCAAAATCCACTTTAGATCGCATCCGGAAGTTATTATAAGATGATGGTTTAAAGTGCATGGGTTTTGAGCAAAAAATGTAATAATCTCATAAATTGTAATGTGTAGCTTGATGCTAATTGATGCTAATTGTAATGCAACTGTTACCTAGCTATAATTATATTTTATGATGTATTTGGTCAAAAGAATTCTCATAACGAGGCGATCAGTCGTTTTGCGTTCACTTTGCTTTATCACAACGCGCTCAGTGTGAAAGGGCCTTTGCACTTACTTTTTTCAAGAAGATAGCAAGTTGTCTGAGAGATCAACCTCTGTTTTAAACTATTTAACTAGGAAATTATGCTCTCAGTAGTTTAACTTATCTGCCTAATTCAGGTTTTAGTGGTAAAAACTACAATTTACTATTAAAAATGTAATTTCTATATACCCATAATTCAGTTTCGACTAGTCATATGTCTTCAATAACTTCAATAACTCATTATAATATCAATTGCATTTTATTAAAAAAGTCAGTTGAAGACTTCTTTAATCATTTTTCCCCAACTAACATTTCATGCTAAAGATATCTAAAATGAACTTGTAACGAGAATTTTAACTTCATAATTCGATTCGACTTGCCAAAATTATTGAAAGATAAAGGTGTCTGTAGTTACCTGTATAAAAATAAAACTTATCTTACTGGAACCTAACAAAAATTGATTTTAAAACTTCTGGAATTGCAGCACTTGAGATAGAGACTTCAAATTTGGTATGGTAACAGGCTAGACTGTTATATCTGTGCGCCAAATTTGGAAGAATGGACTCACAAAACTAAAACATATTTCCAAACAATTGCATTTTTGACATGATGCACCAACGATGTTTTAGGCAGTCAAATAAACTATATAAACTGGAACATTTGTCTTTCTGAACGGTGCATGATGAAGCAACTCATTCACTGTAGCGTGGTGCATCGAAATGCACTTTGGTTTGCATTTGACCAAAGCTGAATGTCTTTTCCTGTCTAATACGCCATTCATCGTCCCACCCACTCTGTCTCTGCTTTCTACAGTAGCCACACCCCAAACTCACACTATAGATTGTGCGGAAAAGAGATTGACGAATCCAAGCGGACTGCTCTCAATGTTTAGATGGTGCCTGGGAGGTTCAATATTTACACTTTTGTGGAAAATAAACCCATAAATGTCTAAATTTAATTACTACTAAAAGCTAAGTTGGCTTGCCATATATGCTAATACCTGTTCATCTTTTTACTGACCAACTCATTTTTGCTGTCTGAACTTTGTGTAATTTTGGGTAGCTCTGAAATATTGATTCTCCATTAAATGTCTGCCTGAAGTTTTAGACTTGGAAAGGACAACACGATCAGGCATCAGTTGACGGTGTTCAAACGGGCAGCAATTGTTTCTGTTCGGGACACAGGCTATGACAAGTTATCCAGTTGTTCTTGTTGTTGTAGTCTGTGGAGTGGAAAACGCTCAGTCGTGTTGGCATGAAGGTCAATTTGTTCTGTTCATGAGGGATAGAGTGTTCCTATCAGGATATCCCCTTGCAAGCCCATGTTGTTGGTATCGGGGTCAAAAATAGTGTTTTCATTCTCTTGTCCATCACAGGAAATGATCATGGGGCTATAAGATTCTATTTTTCACTTCAAAATTTGACCATGCAAATTATTATTGATTTAGTGTTTTTGTAATACGTTTAACGGGGTCATGAACTGTGTTGTTTAATTGGTTTATAATGTTTCCTGGGGTGCACTTACAATGTTTCTATGCTTTTTACATCAAAAATGGTCTTAATTTAGAAATAAAAGACATTTATTCCCCAGGGTGTGTCTGCTGTGAGACTTCAATGTAAACGCCCACTGCTGTGATTGGCTAATATCTTTACTATGAAAATCCAAGTATTACTCTCTTAAAAACTTTTAGCGTGTTTTTACTATTACAGCTCTCCAGGTTAATTAATTGTGAAAAGAGCTGATTATAGCATTATAGCAAGTTGCAGTGATGAACATTATAGCCGATCACAGGCATGTTGAGCGCATGAAAGCAGTGATCTCGTCATTGTAATTCAATTTCTGCAAACTAATGAATGCTTTCATCATAACTAACACTGCAAGCACATTGTAACCAAGAGATTCGTTGAATAAAATGGGAGTTTTGGCACCCGGTCACTGATAACCTTGCGCTATTTGATTGAGAGCTCCAGCGATTGTAAAGGGAGCGTTCTTTGATTGCTTTCTATATATAATTTAATTATCGTTCAAATAACAGATTATTTTCATCCTACTAAGAGAAACAACGTGAAGTTGTACGTTTAGTCACTGGTTTAAGATGAAGAACATCTGGCTGTACATGAATCATTAAATATCTGATCAGGCATTACAAATTACTTACATGTTGCTGCATTACTGTCGAGTCCATAAAAGTCTACGCCAAAATGCAATAAGTTTACCAAAGAATCCACAGTGAAATGTACCAAATACAAATAAATAAAGCTCAACTGAGACAATGTTGAAAATAAATAACCATATTCCTAGTATTAGGTTCCTTTGAAAGGTAATGTTATTTTTAGTCCTGTATCGCTCTTCTCGTCATCTCACTACCACACCATTGGGCTGGGCTAATGTTGCAATGATGAAGTAGGCATTGATTTCTTCTGTGGAGGCGGTGTTTCACCTATAGGCACATTCTGGAACGGGTTGTTCACTGGGCCTGGTGTCAGGCCTAGACTAACAAGGAAGTTTTTATTTCTGAAACTTACAGGATATTCTTATAGTACGATGACCTCTTATATGTCAAAAGCTTAAAGAAAAGTTGATTTCGCATTTCAGGACCCCTTTAAATGATAATGCAGGAATGTTTTGTACAAGGCCTCGACATCATGGCCACAAGCACTGTCCTTTCTTTTTCTGGTTTGGACAACAAGATTACATATTCAGCTTAACGTCTGATTCTAAATAAGAGGGAAATGGCAGAATGCAGCAATTGAGAGGATCGCTGCATTCAAACAGTTTGCACACAGTAGAGCACAGAGAGAGAAAGAGAGAGTATATGTTTGTTTCTCCTCTCGAGTTGTAATCCCAGCTGCCTGACTCTCAGGAGGCCTGGAGCCAGTATGCACAGTGTGAGCTCAGTATATGCAAACTGTTTAGATTCAGCTTTGCATAATATCTTGCTGGCTTCAGTCAGCAGCGCCAGAAACTGTAAACACTCATTCACCTACATGTGTATACATACATGCACCCATTCATTGTCTCTTTACGGCTATAACTATAATATAAAATCACTCACAGTTTATAAAAGCTGAATCATTTACTGTACCTGACACTTTTATCCAAAGCAACTTGCAGTACGCTTTCAGGTACCAGCTTAGCTCTTTAACCATACAAAACTGAAAGCATTATAATGTGCTTTCAAAATCAGAACCAAGTGTATCTGCAATCAAATAATGCAAGAGATTTTGCCAGGCTACGTGCGCATTAATGCAGATAAATAAACACACTCTCCATTCACTTCCATGTTTCGAAATCACCTTAATGCACATGTGTAAAATATCATGAAATCGCACTGAAATTATACCTAGAGACCAGACATATAAAAGTTCTCATGCCATTCCTCGAACACAATCTTATTTATATGCAAAATAGCTAAGTTGCGCACAAAATCATTATAGCAGGTCAATTTTTTGTTAGTCATCTTTGCCTGAACTTTATGGAGCCTTGCACATGACATTAAAATAATGTCGTGGCCATGAATTAACAATTCGTTTTCCATGATGTACTAATACATCAGCAAGTTTTACTAATTTGTTCCCTTGTATTAAGTAAATCGTGAATAGTCCACAATAGAGCACAATACAAAAATTTGTTCCCTCGTTTTACTAAATCATGGCCATGTTGTAATAATTTGTTCCCTTGTTTTAGTTAAATGAAAAAGAGGGAACGAATTAGTGCAGTGTGGCCATGATTTACTCAACCGAGGGAACAAGTTTATAAGTCGCGAGAACGAATTTTAATTTGTGGCCACAATTTAACAAAAACAAGAGAACGAATTCTTAATTCATAGCCACGATATACATATTTTTGTCCGCTTGTCATATGCAGGGTTCCATAGAATGTAATATGAAGATTTTACAAAATATCTTTAACATCATTATGAAAGTAGGCACAACAATGCCAGTACAACATGGGCCATAATCTGTGTTGTTGTAGGCATAGATACTGTATATATACATAGATGCCTCATTGCTTTTTTTATACATAGAAATAAAAGCCATTTCATCTAGTTGGATGACTAACACTTCAATTGTAAACTATTGTAAAGGTCAGTTCTGCTCATCCAGCATGAGCTGTAGAGTCACACACATTGCAGCAGGAATCACAGTTCACTGATCACATGACGAGAGTAAAGTGAGATGGCTGACAAGACCATGGTGGAGATTCATTGCACATCAGAGCCTAAGCATCTGATAAATGTCTTATCTTGTAGAATACGTGCTCAGCACCGCCGTTCCCTATACACAGAGTATGTTAGATCTCGAATTCGAAAGCAAAAGTAAAACGCGAGCTCCCTGATGTGCGCAAATCAGGCTACATACAATAGCCTGTCTCCCAATATCAAACCTATCTTAGGCTGGGCTGTGAAGTTGTAACCACCTCTTAGCTCTGTTCAATTAGGAGATCACATACACAGCCTCAATCAGGAGTTCCGGAAGCTCCATAATAACTGAAGAGACTCATGTGAAATCATACAGGAAAGAAGCCAGTCAGTTGAGTTTGTGGTAAAACCTTTTACAGTGCTTGAGTATTGGTTTCTTTTACTCCATATGATAACTCATACTCAGAAAGTAGAATTGAAATGACATTCATTACAAGACAATTAGTAAATTGTAGTCGTGGCCTAATGTTGCGGTAGTCGGGCTTGTAACCTGAAGGTTGCCGGTTCGATTCCCATTGTGGATAAACAGCGCTCTCCCCACCTTCGATACCATGACTAAAGTGCCCTTGAGCAAGGCATCTAACCCCTAATTGCCTCACTTGTAAGTCGCTTTGGATAAAAGCATCTGCCAAATGAATAAATGTAAAAACATTTCAAAATGCACCTGCAAACTCTTTTTCCAGTCATGAAATTTGTCATTGAGCATTTCTTAAAAATACTGTGCAAAATTCTTATCTCGTTCTCGTTAACTCAATCTCGTGTCTCGTCTCATGAGCTAAATGACTTGTCACACCCCTAATGTCCAGTGCTGGACGTTGTTATTGGACAAATTGAAAGTAAAATATATTTTAAATGATTTCAAGGAGCCAATGGTTTAAGAAACACCAATATGAGTGTGAGTGTGTTTGCTATACTGTCTGTCCTACTTGCACCACCTTGTGCTCTGTGAAGCACATGGCCAAAGCAATCTCAAATAACATCGCCGTGACCAGAGACTCAGGACAGAAACAGATAGCCGACAAAATTATTTTGTAAGTTTTGAAGTTCTCTAATCGTATGGCTATTTTAAGCATCTCACTTAATTATAATGTATCTGAAATTTTATAAACCATTAGTGATGTACTTTCGTGTCATTTACACAAAGGTTACAAGTCTCCTCCATCTGCTACACCTTGAAAATCCCCTACAGTACAACATCAACGCCTTAACTTTTCTGAAACATAGAGGACAGACATCTGTTCAATGAGTCAGCTTTCAGTTTTTGAGGAGTTACTTGAATTGGGAAGACTCCAAAACTGGCAGCATATTTGGGAATGTTAAATGACAAGCCTGAATATGAAGTCTTATAGTACATTATCGCAACTAAACAGCTCCTGAAGGTCTAAATGAATCATGTTGTCGCTGTCATCCGGCATATAGTAGGTAGTTAACCAAAATACAGTGGCGTATTACAGTAGCCGCAGTGTTAGATGTGTGCTTATTTTTTACTGTTAAAAAATAGAAAAGGTGGATTACTTTGAATGGGAATATTGTGACCACATTATTCAATATTTAATAATATGCACACACTTTATTTGTTTACTGTGCTTTTTTGTCACAACTATTCCCAAACTACAGGGCCCTGCACATACGTGCCAAAAAATATAATGTCCATGAATTAAGAAATTGTTGTTCACTTTTAATTAAATCGTTCCTTTGTATTAGTTAAAACATGAGAGCTTTGTATTAATTAGTTCCCAAGATTTAATTAAAAACAAAGGAACAAAGTAAAAAGGCAGCCATGATTGTAAATTGCATGTAAATTACACATTTTCAACTTACATAAAGTCTGGGGACAGATAAACTTCTGTATTTCTGTTTGTATGTACAAATTTGTGCTTGCCAAATATGGGTCTGTCGCTCATTGAGCGTTCAGACGTTGATTTATGAGTAGAGATTGGTCAGCGACACACAGGATGTAATGATGGAAACTGAACTCTGTGATCTTGAGCGGTGATATTGCCGTTTATAGCAGTTTGTCTCCAGAGGAAATCCTTGCCTGATTAACCAAGTCCTGCCCTCAGGCCCAGAGCCCAGCCCTTTCCTGTTTAGTCCCAAGGTGAGAGAGAGACAGACACGGAAAGATAAGTAACTGTCTGAGGACAGTAATGAATGAGGAACTTTATGAAAGGATAGATGTCCATCAGATGAAGATACAAGAAGTTGTGCCTGTGCCTTTGATTATCCCTGACGGTTACGAAACTCAACTGGACTCAACTGAATCACTCTGACTGGTCTCTCGCTAATTGTGTTTGACAGGACTAGAGCAGCGCTCCAAAATAATATTTCCGAACCCTCGTGGGCCCCATAAACCTTTGATAGGAAGATGACTGATATTTCAGAGGAAAAATTACTCCTCATAGTTATTGGTCATTCATAATCCTGTTTTGAAGTGTTAATGGAGAACCATATTTAAACTGCCAAATTTAATACACGCATACAGCAGATATATTAAATCTTTAATGCTTATTTTAGGAACGTACATGGCCAACTCCCAAGGACAGCTAACTTCCTTGATGTAAAAATGCTGAAATGCTGTGACCTTTTTTTAGAAAGCAGGGGTGAGATTAAAGAAAGTTGGCGCTGGTAAAAGTATCGTTACATGGAAAGTAGCCGGAGCAATATATTATCATTGAGTGCCTTCTTGTGTAATTTGGAAGACGTACTGAAATGTGCAACTATTTACTTTGAGTAACATGTTAAGTGAAATCTGTCATAATCTGTGCTGTTAAGGTATTTAGAGCTCTAGATGCCAGAATATCATATCCAAATTGAAAAATTGGGTCATTTATAGAAGCAGTTGAGTAACAAGAGCTGTATGTCTTCATTAGGTTGACTTTTGTTTAACTGACTGTTTAAGCTATGAGAGCGAGAAAAATTTAGTGTGTAGCCCAGATGTAATTATAAACCAGTTTGATGTTTTTCGCTCCTTAAGAGTGTCAGATTCCTGAATAATGATGTATTGAAGCCAAAACAACATAGCTAATTTAGTAATGAGGTAATGATAAGTGAATATGGCTTATTGTTTGTAATTTTGCACAAAAAAATGACTTTAAAATAATTCCCTTTAAAGGAGAAATGGACAATAGGTTATTTTTTTTTTTTTTGCAATCTAACTGATTCAAGTTCTTGCACATAAGAAATTGGACCATTGACACTACAAATATTTTCATCTGATATTTTTTTCAAACAAGCTTTTATCTCTTTTCTAATGCAGGTCTATGAAGGATCTGTGTTTTGGGGTCTTTTAAAGGCTGTTCAGCCAAAAAATACTAGAGAAATGACTAAGTCTATACGTTTATATGACAACAATGTACTGAAAAAGGAAAAGATTTTCCTTTGCATTTTTCATGTACAGACGACTGCATTGTCAACATGATCCGCGAAAACAACTAAATGCTATATTGTGAATGGCAGGCCAATAGTTGGCAGTCACTTTGAAACACATCACCGCTCTCACAAATTCACCTTTTTGTAGTTTACACAGAGATGATAGTGGTATAGTTTTCAAAAATGTTGACTTTGAAACCGTTTTCAAAACTTTGCATTGTCAGGCCACTAAATGCCACTGTAGTGAATGAACTCAAAAAAATGTTTTCCATTTTTAGTTGAAAATGGAGTCATGTAAACATCCCCTAAAATTACTATTAAGTTCCCCTGTAGTCAATCAGTTTATCCCTTAAAACTAATCTTTGATTACCAAAATGACATATTTAAATGTTTTTTCCTGTGAAAAAGAAATTCTTCATGCCTTAAAATAAGTAACTCTATACCCTTAATTCATTTAGTATATGCAGATCTATGAATATGCTAATTATTCCGACCTCCACTAACTCGCGTTATCAAACAGCTAATAATGTGTTGCTAATGTTACATGACTCTGTTGCTTTAGAGCAGTCATAGTTAATGATATGCTACTGCTCGCCAGCATATTGACATGATTGGTTAGGAGGTATTTTGTGACATAACACCAGCGACTTTAAATCACTGCAGTTTTACGGAGAAAATACTTAGCAATCATGTTGACTTAAGAATTTGCACATGGTTTGTCTTAAAGCAAATTAAAAACACCACATAGACACATAAACAACATTAAAAACTTGATTTTTACAGGTTTGATTTTGCACAAGATTCCATATACTTAAAGCTGGCAACATTTGGCACTGCACTGGTGTCCATTCCGTTCACACGAAGGACGATGCAACTATAATAACTTCTATACAGTTTTTATAATCATTCTAATTCAGTGATTCTCAACCTTTTTTCCCAGTGGGCCGCACTATAGTCCAAGTGCAAGTCTCACGGGCCGCATATCCTTTACCTATAGCAACCATATCACCCTGTAGCCCAAGTCTGGTTGCCCACTGAAGCTAAGCAGGGCTGAGCCTGGTTAGTACCTGGATGGGAGACCTCCTGGGAAAACTAGGTAGCTGCTGGAAGAGGTGTTAGTGAGGCCAGCAGGGGGCGCTCACCCTGTGGTCTGTGTGGGTCCTGACGCCCCAGTATAAGTGATGGGGACACTATGCTGTCAAAAAGCACCGTCCTTCGGATAAGACGTTAAACCGAGGTCCTGACTCACTGTGGTCGTTAAAAATCCCAGGATGTCTTTCGAAAAGAGTAGGGGTGTAACCCCGGTATCCTGGCCGAATTTGCCCACTGGCCTCTGTCCATCATGGCCTCCTAATCATCCCCATACATTGATTGGCTTCATCACTCTGTCTCCTCTCCACCAATGTAAAAGCGCTTTGAGTACCCAGAAAAGCGCTATATAAATGTAACTAATTATAATTATTATTATTATATATGATATCACCAATGAAAACCAAGATGTAATGTTATGGTATTAGCTGATAATATCATTATTATTTTTTACTAAAGAGCAAACAAAGGCTGCCCATCTCGCTCATTGACAGTAAACTGATTCTTCCATTCTTCTTACCTTCGCTGCTGATGCTACGACTCTTCTAGTTTGCAATGTGTTCCTTCATTGGTATGTTCCTCATTTCGTTTTTCTCCTCTAATAACAAATTTGTCCATTTTGATCCCTAAATTTACAAAAATAATGGCTACTATTGGAATTCTGCCAAAGCGCGCGCTTGTGTTCGTTAACTGAGTAGCTTAACTTCAGTATATAGGCCTAGTCTGTGCATGTCTGAAAATAATATATGATCACCAAAATGATTGGAAAAAAATTAAAAAGTCAGTAATGCAAGTTATCACGCAATTCTGACTTTATAACTCACAAACAAATATCACAAAACATGAAGACAGTTGTGGATCATCCAGTAATTACAGGACAGTAAAGATTCAATATGTAGATTTTTGAATTGAGCAATTTTTATAAATTCAGTCATTTCTTGTGTAGTGTATGTAAACATCAGTAAATAGCTTACTCGGGATTGTACTAGATAAAAATAAAATGCAATTTTTATGATCCCTCTTATTTAGTTAAAATTATTAAAATGTTTCATATTCTGCAAGGGTATGAAACTTCTGAACAGAAATGTAGCTCATCTTTTTCAGACTGTCAGAGTCAGAGAATCACCATTTGCTGTTTATATTGCCTGTTTACATTGTTAAAATGACATTAAAATTCAAATTAATCACTTTGGCAATCTAAAATACTTTTCAGATGTAACTGTAGTTTGATTACCACCCATTTAAAATGTAACTGTAATGGAAAACAGTTACTCAAATTTTGTATTTTAAATAAGTAACTAAGTCCCCAACCCTGAGTTCAAACTTATATTCATTTAATCCATTTTAATTAAAAAAAAAAAAAAAAAAAAACATTGTAAAACTGGAAGTTATTTTTTAAATGTGGTCGTGAAGAGCAGGGCGCGCCCGTGAGGGAACGGCACGAGGCCTGTAACGTGATTGATAATGAGCGTCAGCTGCGCACTGCACCGGTCTCGTATCTCTCACGGAGGAGCTCCGGAAGCATAAAAGAGGAGTGACGACAGTGAAGGACAAGAGTGTAAGACTCAGACACAGAAGGTACAGTTAAGTCAATGATTTTATTTAACAGATGGAAGCAGTAAACAGGTATACGGTCAGGTATGTTGAGTTTACAAGTCCAGGAAACAGATGGTGACTTAACTTGTAGAATGAGGTGTTGTTCTTTATGTTTGCAGATCGAGTGAGTACAGTCCAGCGGTTCACGCACACGCCTGATAGAGAGTTGAAGAAGACGAAGTAACATCCGAGGGATCCGAAGAAGGAAGGTGAGTAGACACGGGTGAGTCTGTAGTCCATTCAAGACGAGATCAGACAACTGACAGAGGAAGTGAGTGTTCTTTATAGGGCATGAGCGTGAGTGCCGACAGGTGCAGATGATTAGAATTCGGGTGATTGTGAGCGTGTGGGTGGAGCTGGTCGTGCCGGTGATGTAGACGGTGTGACAAAGAGAGGACTAGGCCTGGATTTTATGTTGTGTTTTATTATGTTTGTATTTGCGGCAGTTGGCATGAGGAACTGCCGCCATTTTACTTTCGTTTTGTTGTTTGTTATTTTGAGTTTATTAAAGTTATGTTTTACGTTCGCCTCCTTCCCGTACTTAAGAACTATTACAGTGGTCAGCATATCGTGGGCTGCATTTGCATTCGTGACAGAAACGCTGTACTAATTCTATGAGAACAGGGAAGTCCACACCATGACGACACAAAGGAATTATATTGTTGGAATCACAATTTTATCTCATGTTGATGAATGCTAAAAACATGAGCTGCCAATCAGAATCCACCCAACCTTAGAGCGTTCGAGCATTTAAAGCAGCAGAGAACATAACTGCAGAATGCACCTATAATAAACAGAAAGTAATCATATGTTGATGTGAACATTCCTTCATGACTTACCTTCTTAGCCAGTATTTACTTTTATACTAAAGAAACAGTGGTGCATTAATAAGCTAGCATCTTTGTATTAATATGAATTGCCTACATTTAAATGGGAAGGAAAGGATGGCGAAGACAGAATAAATATTTTGAGGAAGTAACATGCCAATACTTATAACCTTTCTTGCAAAGTGTTGGATGAGGCAGGCTTTGATGAAAATGTCACACCATCTTTTCTTATTGAAAATCATTACCACCTTAAAGATCATGACATTAAGGAACTAGGCAGGTACATAAACATTGTACAAGTAAGCAAAAATGCCTGCTGACCAACACTGGGTCCTGATGTGGCTGTCCCATTGGTGCCTGAGAAATATGTCACAGACAGGAAGTTCATTCATCAGCTGATAAAGAGACAACGTTTCACAAGAGCTGTCCAGATATTGATGCATGATCCCATTGATGACAGTAAATCATAATCAATATATATATATATATATATATATATATATATATATATATATATATATATATATATATATATATATATATATATATAAATTGTTCTAAGACCTCTCTGTTGAGAATTACTTCAAGCAATATCTGAATGGTCCCATGAGTCACAGATACATCCAGATACATCACACATAAGTACTCATATACATTGTATCTCACTGGGAATTATATCTTGTGTCCTCTCATTTAAAGTCCACTTGTGGCCCATGTGCTTAAAACTTTGCCCACCCCTGCTTTAAAACCTTGAGTGATTATGTCTGTTTTGGCCTTCCTGTTGCCTTTGGGTTTTTGGACTAATCATAATGAGTTTATTACTCATGTGGCACCTAGTGGCTGAAAGGGGAAATAAGAGGTCACTTAAATCTGATGCAATGTCTGGCAAGTTCAGTGTTGCCTTATATGATCATGTAGAAAACAAATTACACCCTTCCGCAACATTACAAGGTTATTCAGCTGACACAAAAATGTATTTATGTGTTACGTCCATAGGGACGTCTATATATTTTGTATTGCTGCTGTAAGTGCTTGTGTCTGCATGTTTTCCTGTTTTGTGCTTTTCTGTTGCTCCTCCCACAAACCAAAGCACGGGAATGCCACCTGATTTGTGTTTCAGCTTACTAAAGTGTGATTGGAGAAGTATAAGAACCCATGAATGCCAAACCAAACAAGAGAAACAGAGGCTTTCCTCTAAAAGACTGTCTTCTTCTAGTGCCAGCATTTTTTTCTTCTTCATTGTGTCAATTGTAGTGATGAAATGAACACTAAAAGAAGATTTGCTGTGTGCTAACTTCTATGTGACTTTATGGTAACCTGGTGTTTAGAGTTACCGTTATTTAACTGGAGTGTTTTTCTTTTAAGTTAATACACTGTTTGGTTCTTCATCTTTATTGGGATCATTTGTCTTTGATTTATTTTACTTTGAAGCTAGGTTAGTTATTTCTAAAACCCTTGGTAATAGTACCTTTTGTTATTTTGGCCGTTTTCCCCTCCTGAAATCTTGTTTATATCCCACCTATTATTTCAAATAAAACTTGTTATATCTTCTTATAAAAACTGGTGTGGTCGTAATTTGATTGGAGTTCTTTCTTTCTCTCTCTGCAACTTTTGTTACCCTTCTTTCCTACCCCTAGGCCAGAAAGGGGGATTGTAACATTATATAACAAAATAAAAGTCTTTATTGGCATTTTTCATCAATTCACTGCATCCTTACTGAATAAAAGTATTAATAATAATAATATAAAACAAATCTTACTGACCCCAAACTTTTAAACGGTAGTGTACTGCATATTGTACAATTTAGCCGCAATAACTTAAAGTAATGAATCGGTAGTTTCATATTCTTCTTGAGGGTGGCAACTGATCAGATCATTGATGTTTAGAAAGCAAGTTCATGCTGCTCTAACAAACTGTTGGAGTGTTAATCCTGTCTGTGTTTGTTCTTACCAACTGAACATGTTCAATCAGTGTTTGTCAGATTATGGAATATTTGTGCAGTCTGGTCTGTTTTACCAACAAACCCTGACATAATCTGACTTAATTATGGAGTTGCTGGTTATCCATAGGAACAAAAATATTGACTGCCATCTGTCTTGGTGAGTATATTTACATTATTAACAAATTTATATTATTATATCAGGGTAAATAGATCTTAAAACTGCATATTTTCTTACATTTTAAGAAAAACTTAATGAAAATTCTGTCATCATTTACTCACCCTCATCTCCTTCCAAACCTGTAAGCCTCTCGTTCATCTTTGGAACACAAATGACGTTTGAGCTTCTGCAAGAACCAATGAGGTTCATTCTCATGTATTATCCAGCATGTTTGAACTTCCTCAAGAATCCCCGAGGTTCATTCTTGGGTGTTACGCAGCACTTTTGAGCTTCCGGAAGAGGTTTGTTCTTGCTCATCAAGCAGGTTCGGTTTACCTTCTGTTTATGTTCGCTAATCAATGTTTATATGTAAATAAAAGCCTAATTTAAATCTGTTCATCAAAACGATAGTCTATGCAGAAAATTTGGAATAAGCCACTCGATTCATACAGTATGGATTAGTTTTACAATCTCTATGAATTTTTAGAAGCGGGACAGAAAACTCTCAGATTTCATCAAAAAAAAAAAATTCTTCATTTGGAACAACACAAGTCATGGACATCGGAACCATTGTATTTGGGTGGGACAGAACGCACCCATTTTTTTAATACCAGTGTTATTGGAGCCACTCACCTTTACACTCTCTAATTCAACACATATATCTGTTCACGTTTAATTTAATGTCTGTCCATATAAATAAACTCCATTCCACGTTCATGTCTGCTGTTCAGGTTGTGTGCTCACTAACTGTCGCTGTAGCTCCTCAGTTCAAGCGAACCGATCATCTCTTCATACTAACGTTACTTCATTCATAGCATCAAATAAACATGAATGGACATCAGAAGGAATTTTATTTCAAGCACGGAAAGAAGTGAGTACTTTTTTTCAAGTTCAAGTTCACCAACATTAATCTACTAACTCCCCTGACTACTTTGTCTGACAAAATGGCAGATTCGGGGTTATGATTGGTCAGATCGCCTGTCAATCAAACTGCTGGCGAAGGGTCAATTGTTTAATTAAAACCCACTTTTTTTTCTTTAGTTTTTTTTGCTTCCAACACCCATGATGTCAGATATTAATGTTAGAATTTTCATTTTTCTGTGATCTATCCCTTTAATAATCATATTGAATTTTACCGAAATAAATAGCATAACATTTAAATAAGCGTTTATGTCACACCACATCAGTCATCGTTTCATCAGCAACCACTTTTTTTGTTTGTTTGGTCTTCGTTTTTCAGTGTGATTAAAAAGATAATCACATCTATACCACTAGAGACAGAAAATTATATCATTTCTATTTATATTTTCAGCCTCCTTAGGTTTCCTCATCCACATTAATTAGTGCAATTCCTATTTTGAGCTCTTGTGTAGGATGTCCAGCCATATGGCAACTCAGAAAAGAAATAAAAAAACAATCTGGTAAATGTTTTTAGTTTTCCCTATGTCATTCACAAATTCATATTCCCAAGGGCTTGATTTAATAATTATATTTATATATTGGCCTGTATAGTGACTGATATTGATGAGCCAATTATAAGGCCTGCTGTAATGCTCTACATTGGACACATACAGTTTATGTGGTATATACTCCTCTATTTATTATTCCCTGTCTCATGAAGTCTCTACACCAGGGGTCTATTACTTCAGCAGGCAGGTGGTCAAACAAATATTTGTGAAAATAAGCGTGTAAGTAATATCAATTTGTGTGTTTTAGTTTGAATGTATTATCTAAATCCCTTAATTACTTTTCAACAACTTTTCAGACTTTTCACCAGTGACAACCAATCTTATCTCATTTAAACCTCGTAATAGAATAATACTGACCAATATTTAAAGCTCTTGATTGTCTTTGAATGCTCAGACTTGTTCCAGAATCACCGCAGTGCTGATATAGTATGTTAGACAACACTATAAATACAATATGGCTAGATCTAAATCAGGAGCAAAGCTTGTATTATAGTAATGTATGTCATATCGTTCAGCTCTAACTTGCTCTAAGGTAAAACACTATACAGGTATTATAGACAAAACAGTATGACTTTCTGTAAAGCTGCTTTGATATGATGTGTATTGTGAAAAGCAATATACATATAAATTTGACGATCAAATAATCTTCAATCAAAATTTAAAAAGCTAAAGCTAAATTGCTCTTGGTCTTTCTGACATACAACTGTGTTAAGTAACTTTAAATTAATGTACAAGCATTTGACTCAATAAATGATTATTTAACACTTTAGGTTATTCTAAACATTAACAGCCAACATGACAATCAATACGTTTACAGCATTGATTAATCAAGTTTAATGTTAATTTATATATAAATACTAAAATATTTTTAGATTTTATGTTGCATAAATTAACATTAGTTTGAATGAACATGAATTAACAATGGACAATAAAATATTTATAAATTAACATAATTCTAGTTCATAATATATAATAAATTAACTAATGTTATCGAATTGAAGGCTAACATTTTACATTAAGGTCCCTCTAAGTAACATTAACTATAAACCTAACCCTAACCCTTTTTTTTACAGATTTTTTTTATAAATGTCACTATATCGTAAATGCTATCTCAAAATCTTTCTCTTCTCACAATAACCCACGAGGTGAAGGTGCATTAACTCCTCTTTTAAACTTTGTGGGAGTTGAGACAGATGTGTGATTGTGTGATTTGTTCCCGCCCCTGTCAATCAAACGCAGACTAGGTGAGCATGAAACCTGGCGAAACGCGCAGAAGCTTCGTTTAGCCATAGTCATGTGACATGGGTGTTTTGAATCACAGTTCGGGGGAGTGTCTCGAAACATCTACGCTTCAGGATCTCGACACTGTGTCGAAACATTAGTTTCGCGTCAGCCATCCCTACCCGATCCTTGCTTTGTTATACTGGACTCTGATTGATATCTGCCTGACCTGAACTCCTGCCTGCCTATTGTTTATGATTACTGCCTTTCCTTGGATTTACCTGTTTGCTGTTGATTGACCGTTGCCTGTTTGACCACGTTTTCAAATGAAGCTTGCATTTGGATCTTACTCCGTTGCCTCATCATTACAGTTAGCTAATGTTAACAAATGAGACATTATTGTAAAGAGTTACCGATTATTTTAAAGGTTTTGCAATGTATCAAGGTATGAGAAAACATGTATGCTCAGTTTCTCTATCCATAAGGGGTCTTTGTACTGAAAAGGTTGAAGATTTGTTTTTTTTTTTAAAACTAAGGTCACCCCTTCATTTCCTTTGCTTAAAGACAAAAGGCAATAAATTTTGACTTGGCGGGTTTCATAGCACATTCAGAAATATTGTCTTCATAAGCTTCAAAGGACCTTATATTGCTTCCTTATAGCAAGTAATGCTACACATACTCAAATGTTATACTTCCTTTAACACCCCAGCTTATTGATATGACAAATCCCACCAGATCGCAGTGAGTCATTTGCCTGTACAGGTCAGAGGCAGAGGAAAAGCATAAGTTTGAAGCGCTGTTGTTTATTTGTCACACCTGAAAGGGCAGAGGAGATGTCCTTTGCAGCAGTTAAATGAAGTGAATGGTTGAAGAGACTAAACAAATGGCAGGAATGGTAATACATTTGTTATGCAGTCTTTGGAAGTCCTCTCAATTTACAAGATAAGGCTCAGAGGAACTTTCCGTGGTTTCTTTCTGAACGTGTTTCTCCTCATAATTGTTCCGCAAGAGTTTTTTTCTGCAGCATTATCCCTGCATGCTTGGCTCAAGTTAATGTCTTAGCATATAAACAATGTGCCTCACCTTCATTTTTGCAAAATGTATACCTATACATACAATTGACTGCAGTTTTCAGCTGAAATGAGCACTAATGACAGTTGAACACCAACAACTTTTATTCATTGTCACACTAATGATCAGATTATTGATTAATAAAATTTATTTTCACACATTTTCTTGCACAATACTATTGTGACCTTTAACCAATTTTACCATAGTGCATAAATTGTAAACTAATACATTTTAATTTTTGTACCATTTAACCATGCATATATGTGGTTGTTTTGAAGTAGTAAACTTGCTTAGTAGCCCATCTAGTACAGCACTGCACTTACGATGCAGAACATATGGGTATGAGTCCTGCGAAAAACACATAGTCATAGTAAAATAGCTCAAAGAAACTAGCTAAAATGGCATGGTCGCCTCAGCAAATTTAGTTTTATCTCACATTTGCTTTGGTTAAAGGATTAGTTCACTTTAAAATGAAAGTTACCCCAAGCTTTACTCACCCTCAAGCCTCCTAGATGTATATGACTTTCTTCTTTCTGATGAACATAATCTGAGTTATATTAATAAATATCCTGATTTCATCCAAGCTTCATAATGGCAGTGAACGGGACCAAGTATGAGCGGAAGAAAGTGCTTCCATCCATATCCATCTATCATAAACGTACTCCACACGGCTCCAGGGGCTTAATAAAGGCCTTCTGAAGCGAAGCGATGCGTTTGTGTGAGAAAAAGATCCACATTTATCAAGTTATGAAATTAAATATATAGCTTTCACCAGACCACCTTCCATATTCAACTTATGAAGAAAAAGCAAAACTCTCGCAGTTCCAAACGCTCATATTACGTCCTACGCCTTCCGTATTCAAATTACGAAAAATTAATAATAATAAAAAAAAAGTCGGTCTGTCATAAAAGTATCACGGTTACTATTAGATAAGCAGTTGGTTTGGTTGTTTCTTTTACGAATTGTTCTCTCTGTTGTTTTCTGATTTTGCTTGTTGGGTTGAGATCGAAAGGCAATGTTCTCTTGAAACTGATTTGTCATGGTCTTCTAAAACGTTGCACTCCCAGTCAATACGGCTTTCAAGCGTGACAGGCAACATCCAGGACAGACAAAAATTTGGAAGTGTTACCAAGCAAATGATTGGGTTTGGTCTCCAAGCCATAGTCATTTAGCTTGATAAATAGGTTCTCTTTGATTCCCAGCCCCTGCCGACTTGTTGACATTACTTCCCGGTGAAGGTTATTTTCCAAGGGATACAATCCATCCCCCAGATTTTTCTGTTCACAAAAGATTCCAAAACATACCATTATATTAGAACCCAAAGAAAAGCTTCAGCAACATCATCTGCTTTCTTTGCAAAGACTAATTCAGAATCAAACAGTCCACTTTAAACTGCCTTGCAGCATGAATCGATCTTCCTTTATCTCTAGAAACAAAATCATTGTAGAGAGTATCCGAACAGAAAGGCCAGTGATCATGTTGAAAGGGTGAATCAGTTATTAAGCATTATTGTTATTCTCATCTCTTATTCAAGCCTGAAGTCATAGCGTAGCACTACGAAGCACCTTAGCTCACTGTGATAGATTCGAGAACTAAGCGGACCTGACTGAAGTTTCAAGGTTAGGGGGCTTTTTATGGACTCCGGGATGGGAGCACCAAGCTCGGTCGTGATCATGGTTTCCATTATGGTTAACATGGCCCTGCAGACTACTCATCCGTCATGGTGATGCTGAACGAGTGGAGCGTTCCCTACATCAGGCCTGATCTAAAACTGCTCTCCCCTGGCTCAGGCAGTCGGACAAAGCAGTCAGACAAGGTAGGACAAAGCACTGTGCGGTAATGCGCATTATGCATTCATAGCTATAGATTGAATAATGAAATTCGATCTAATCTGTACAATATTGAGTTGTAATATTCTAGGGATCAGCCACGATGGTCAGGTTGCCTAGTTTAGACTTTTTGTAGTGTGTATACATGTGTGTATATTAAAATATAAATACATAAATTAACACACTACCATTTAAAAGTTTGCGGTCAGTAAGATTTTTAAAGAAGTCTCTTATGCTCACTGAGGCTGCATTTATTTGATTAAAAATACAGTAAAACAGGTTATTGTAAAAATAAAAATTATTACAATTTAAAATATGAACGATTTTCTCAAAATGTCTCCTGAGAAATGCACTGAATCGTAGTCAAGTTAACCCGAAACTCTACTAGTTGACTCTCCAATTTCATATTGGTCATTTCATGTCAAATCAACCAAATTTCGGAAACCTTCTTGGCTCAAATATTTGATTTTGTTCATATTTTTTTCTGTAGAAAAAAAAATAGTGATGAAAGCCAAAATATTAAATGTCACAGATGTATATTTGCTGAGTAATCCACTATTTTGTAGAGGGGGGGTCAAAAATGTCAATTTTCACCTGAAATTTGGAGCCAATTTATGTTATGTTATGTTTCATGCAATTGTTTTTATAGAGGGAAACAAAATACATTTCTAGTTTAAATATTATTTATTTTTCAGACTTTCCTCTTTAAATGCAATAAGTATCGGCTGTGCAAAGTTAACCACATTTGGTTTTCGAACACAGAAAATGGATAAAATTAAACAATTTGAACATGGAGCTGCTTCTAGATCCCCATATATATGGTATTGAACTACATAGGACCTTGAAAATGAAGGTTTCAAAAGGAAAGTTTATTAAGAATAAGAATCTAGAAGGATATTGAGATATCTTGAATTCTTTTAGAGTTACAGGCATGCAAACTTTGGAAAAGGAATATTTATGGCACTCAGACAGGTATGTTCTATGCGAATGATTTGAAAAACAATAAAAACAAGAGATACATTTTTAGATTCAGCATGATTTGTTCTTCAGATATTCCTTTTAAAAAGAAAAAAGTATCAGCTGTATGCAAAGTGAGACATGGAGCCACATTAACATGTCCATATCTCTAGTATTAAACCATCAAGGGCTTTTAAAAGGAAGATCCCAAAAGGAAAGTTTAAGAACCAGGATCTAAAAGGATATTAAGATATCTCTAATACTTCTTGAGTTACAGGCATGCAAACTAGAGGCAAAAAACTTAAGAAGTGCTATTTGCCATTTTTGAACTGTCACCGTAGGCATATAATAAAACAAGGATTGCTAAAGTCAACAGATTTTACTAACAGACCAACCAATCTCTGTGTAAAAATATAATAATGATCCTGCCATCTTTCAGAAGTTATTTCCCCCCTGTAAATTGGCTCTAAATCAGGTGAAAATTGTTGTTTTGACCCCCCTCTATAAAATAGTAAATTACTCAGTAAATATACATAACATTTAATATTTTGGCTTTCATCACTAATTATGTTTGTCTTTCTACAGAAAATATATTAACAAAATTAAAAATTTGAGCTGGGACCTCTGTTTGAGTTGGCACAGAATGACCCATATAGAGTAACACTCTGTATTCAGCAAATATTTTATTGCCTTTCCACTTTACCTCTAACTTCTGCTTACAGTATATGTTCTATAACCCTGTTCTATTAGCTATAGGTTTCACACTATGAAACTAAGGTTCCTTCAGAAGCTCTGGACACTGGCTAACAGGCAAAAGCCACATCAGTCCCTGGCAGGTCACTATGGTTTGTACATGGATGATACTCAAGCTGTGCTGGCTCTGGAAGAGTCTGATTCCTGTTGTTACATGGCCTTAAGGTTAACTCTCGCCTTTGTGTCCTGCAGAGTGGTAGACATTTTTTTCCTGCTCTATCAAGAATTTTTGCACCTGGCAGCAAGTGGCCAAAAAAAGTGTCTCTTGTTCATTGCCATGAGCAGTGAAACAGACCTTGCTCTGTAAATGAGGAACTGTCTGACGGAGGAGCAAACCTTTTCGTGAACTAAATTTAAACAGGGTGCACTGAACAAAGGAACAGAAAATGAAAAGAAAAAGTTCCAGAAGAAACCAACTAGTTGCCAACAACATCAAAAGTTCCAGTTTAAGCTATTGATTTTATATGGAGCCTGTGCAATTTTATTTGCAGGTATTCATATATAAAGTGTGATTCTAGCATAGGGGAGAGTGGGGTAAGATGAGCCAGTGGGTAAGCTGACCCACCCCCTGGATCTTGGCAACATTACACCACATTGTGATGTGACCATACATTTTGGAACCACCCATCATTTGGTGGTAAGCACCGATGTAGTTCTAATACATTTTAGGCTCGTCAAAGTAAAATTTTAGCATATCAGATGGCTGCTGAATCAAAGCAATTTTATCCAGGTCTAAAAATATTTATGATGCATGTTGGTGATTTACCTTACCCCACCATAAGCCACTGAAGTTAATGTAGTACTACTCATTTGTCCTGCATTACTTCCTGCATAGTTACCTATTAATGATGGACCATAAAGTGTTACCAGTTTATTTAATAGGGACAATGACATTATATATATATATATATATTTGGCCACTTGCTGCCAGGTGCTTGAGTATCATATATATATATATATATATATATATATACACACTCACCTAATGGATTATTAGGAACTAGTAATTAGGAATTAGGATTATTAGGAACACCTGTTCAATTTCTCATTAATACAATTATCCAATCAACCAATCACATGGCAGTTGCTTCAATGCATTTAGGGGTGTGGTCCTGGTCAAGACAATCTCCTGAACTCCAAACTGAATGTCAGAATGGGAAAGAAAGGTGATTTAAGCAATTTTGAGCGTGGCATGGTTGTTGGTGCCAGACGGGCCGGTCTGAGTATTTCACAATCTGCTCAGTTACTGGGATTTTCACACACAACCATTTCTAGGGTTTACAAAGAATGGTGTGAAAAGGGAAAAACATCCAGTATGCGGCAGTCCTGTGGGCGAAAATGCTTTGTTGATGCTAGAGGTCAGAGGAGAATGGGCCGACTGATAGAAGAGCAACGTTGACTGAAATACCTCGTTACAACCGAGGTATGCAGCAAAGCATTTGTGAAGCCACAACACGCACAACCTTGAGGCGGATGGGCTACAACAGCAGAAGACCCCACCGGGTACCACTCATCTCCACAACAAATAGGAAAAAGAGGCTACAATTTGTACGAGCTCACCAAAATTGGACAGTTGAACACTAGAAAAATGTTGCCTGGTCTGATGAGTCTCGATTTCTGTTGAGAAATTCAGATGGTAGAGTCAGAATTTGCGTAAACAGAATGAGAACATTGATCCATCATGCCTTGTTACCACTGTGCA
Organism: Zacco platypus; assembly: GCA_038088235.1. NCBI lineage: Eukaryota > Metazoa > Chordata > Actinopteri > Cypriniformes > Xenocyprididae > Zacco > Zacco platypus. The sequence goes on from CM076070.1 coordinate 27,151,674, forward strand.
GGCTGGTGGTGGTGGTGTAATGGTGTGGGGGTTGTTTTTTTGGCACACTCTAGGCCCCTTAGTGCCAATTGGCGTCGTTTAAATGCCACGGCCTACCTGAGCATTGTTTCTGACCATGTCCATCCCTTTATGACCACCATGTAACCATCCTCTGATGGCTACTTCCAGCACGATAATGCACCATGTCACAAAGCTCAAATCATTTCAAATTGGTTTCTTGAACATGACAATGAGTTCACTGTACTAAAATGGCCCCCACAGTCACCAGATCTCAACCCAATAGAGCTTCTTTGGGATGTGGTGGAACGGGAGCTTCGTGCCCTGGATGTGCATCCCACAAATCTCCATCAACTGCAAGATGCTATCCAAACAATATGGGCCAACATTTCTAAAGAATGCTTTCAGCATCTTTAGAAAGATGAAGAAGAATCAGTGCCACGTAGAATTAAGGCAGTTCTGAAAGCGAAAGGGGGTCAAACACAGTATTAGTATGGTGTTCCTAATAATCCTTTAGGTGAGTGTATACAACCAAATAATATTAAATGTTGATATTTTGTTGTTTTATATGCAAAACATCTACATCAAAATGGCACCTACATAATTCTAATATCAACTTAATCCTATACACTCAGTGTCAGTAACTCTCGTCTTTGACTGGCATCTCATTTTTTGCATGGTCTTATCCCATGTCAGTATTACAAATAGGATCAAATGTGTAAAGTGACCTTTTCCTGCCAGTTTACCAGCAGCTTATTTTCTCTCATCGGGTAGATTTACAGCTCGCCGGCTTCCCTCTGCCTTATTGTGTTATAGTCAGCCGTTTTCTCTATCCATGCCCTGTTCCTTTAGACCTGCTTATCCAGCATTATTCAGCCTTCATCTCACCCCAAAATGAGAGTGTCTTATTATGTTGGCCCGAATCAATCAAGCCGGGGCCCGGACCACTTATTGCAAAAAGGAGACACGGGCATTCCGCAAGAACGGGGAGGAGAAATGGAGCCAGGTTTCCAGTGGATGAATAAGAGTGAGGAAAGGGAGAAAGATTGAGCGTGCAAGGGAGGGCCCGGGATGGAGTGAGCCGGTAGGTGCGATGCCACGGATAAGAGAAGCAGCACAGCAAGGGCGGGAGAGACCGATTTTTCTGATAAGACTGCAGAGAGCCGGAGGTAATAAATTGAGGTTCACAGGAGGGTTGGACAGCGAGTGTGGAAATGTGTGAAGGGAAGGACTTCTGAAAGCAGAGGGGTTTCAACCGACAAATGTTTTCCTCTGCGAGTTCAAATGTGGTGTTTTGAAGGGAAGAAAGGTGTGGAGAGTTTGAACAAGAGGACGTTTCAACCATTGCCTGAAGACTGTGTGACTGAGTTTGTATGACATCAATAAGTGGATACACACAGCGTGTGTGAGTGTCCAATTCTGTAAATTGTTTTTGACCATTGCATCCTCATTCATAGAGACTGAGCACGCAATGGGGTTTTTATTGTTTGTCTGACTGGGTGTCTAGACGCTGCTGACAGAGACATCTAACCTGAGACCCATGAAGGGCAAATAGGGTTCACAAGCAAACAAACACACCCACCTGAGCCCACAAAAAAGGTTTAGAGGACAGATTTGATGGCATATCTTGTGAGCTCTAGTCATTACTGTCCTGTACAGTAAATCAGCATGTTCATACTAGTGCTGGGATTAAATACAAACACACACACACACACACACACACCCATGAACATGATTGCTATCAACTGCTGTGAATGTTCTAATATTTTTTCCAAAATATTGCTGGGACAGAAACGCTCCTTTTTTAGCAATCGAGCTTGCCAGGGTCAACTTGCAAGCTGTCCAAGCTAATGAGACTCTAGTGTTCTGTGCTCGTCTGTGCAGTCAATGACAGAACTAGCTAGCATGCATTGCTCAAACTTTTGCCATGGCGTTAGAACTGGTACACCGTTTTTGCTTACAAAAACAAAATGATGGCGCCGTGGGTGGAAACGCACAGATTAAGGGGCGGTAATATTATAAAATCCCCTTCCTACGTCACAAGGGGAGCGAAATCTGAGGAGAAGGTGATTGCTGCAGAGCAAACGGGTGGAGCTTACGTGTATCTCCCCCTCGCTCCAGCCAGAATGAGCGAATGTACAACCACACTTTAACCCTACCCACAACTTTATTTCTCTATTTCTCTTCTTATTTTAAAAATACTTGACTTATTTTACTTACTAACCAGATGATACTGTCAGTCCATTTCATAGACAGGGCTGGGTAGGTTACTTTTAAAATGTATTTCACTACAGATTACAAAATACATGCTTTAAAAAGTAATTTGTAACGTATTTCGTTACATTACTCAAGTTTTGTAACTTAATCTAAATACTTTAGAATACTTTGGAATACTAATAAGTGTGGAACAAACACAAAAAAAGTAATTGCAAGTTTTTATCTCAGAGTTCTGAATTTTTCCTTCAGAATTGCATGATATAAAGTTGCAATTGTGAGTTATAAAGTTAATTATGAGATATAAACTCGCAATATTGAGAGAAAAGTCAGAATTATGAGATATAAACTCGCAATATTGAGAAAAATCAAAAATATGAGATATAAACTGAAAATATTGAGAAAAGTCAAAAATATGAAATAAAAACTCACAATATTGAGAAAAGTCAGAATTATGAGATATAAACTCACATACTAAATTCACAATTGCAGGAAAAAAAGTCAGTATTGCAAGTTTATATCTCCAAATTCTGACTTTATAACTTGCAATTGTGAGTTTAAATCTCACAGTTCTGAGAAAAAGAAGTCAGAATTATGAAATGAAAACTCACAATTTTGAGGGAAAAAAAAAATTTGAGAAAAAGTTGCAGTGATCTTTTTTACAATTATATAATGACTGACAAACAACTATCACAAAACATGAAAACAGTCATGGATCATCCAGGTCATGACAGGACAGTTAAGTTGACAGTTGGGCAATTTTTTTTTATAAATTCAGTCTTGTTCAGGACAGTACTAAATAAAAATAACAACATTTTTATGATCCCTCTTAAAAGTATAAATACTTTTCAGATGTAACTGTAATCTGATTACCACCCATTTAAAATGTAACTGGCTCAAATTTTGTATTTTAAATACGTAACTAAGTTACTTGTATTTTGTTACTCCCCAACCCTGCTCATAGATTATGTGAAACTATCTAAGGTACCAAACATGCCATGCTTCACATATTCTCTGGGTCCCAAAAGTGGAAGTATGTCTTATTCAGATGGCCCAGGAGCTCAACACGCAACTGTCACTTCCTGTTTGCATGTTCATTCTGTGCACACAATAGTGCTTCAGGGTTTAAACAAAGCCCCGTATTAGAATATAATCAAGGGATCCTATCTTCCTAGTTATCATGAGTCTACTGGAAATAATCTGCGAAATCTCTCCAGCTGTGCGTGAAACTAGATTGTGATCAAAACTAATAGGAGGCGTTGGGAAGCGCCGGTGATTCGGTTTCAACGGCTCCTCCTTTATCGTCCTCCACCACATGCAGCCCAGCATGCAGATGAATTGGTCTCAGAATTGGTTGTTCTTCAGGAACCAATGGGGATTAGATGTCTCGGAACTCTGTAAAATTCTGTTATCAGCAATCAGTAGAAGGCATAACGAAAACTATGAGGGGCCCTGTAGCCCTGTTGAATAAATACAAGGCACTATAAAAGTTATATAAGCTCCAAATAAAAATAAATAAATAAATAACAGAACAATGGGGTAGTTTTATTTCTGAAGAAGGCATCAGCAGAGGTAACTCACTGAGCAGAAGTGTATTAAATTGAACATTGTTTTTTGTGTCGTTTTTGCATGGGTTTTCCTTACTCTTAAAAGTTGAGATAACTTCTTTCATTTTGTCATTTCAAATACATTTCTACATATCAAATGGAAAAACACAGAAAAATAAAGCAGTAAAGAACTGCCCCTCTATCGCCATCTCTTTTTAAAACAAAAAACTGCAAGTTACTCAGAAACCAAACAGTCGATGGCCTACATTGACATCCATGGTATTTTTTTCCATAAAATCTTCAAAATCGTTTGTCTTCAGCAGAAGAAATAAATTCATACAGGTTTGGAACAACTTGAGGGTGATGACAGAACAGTGTTAATTTAGTTGATGAATAATTTTCTAATTTTAGTCAACAATATTTTTTCACAGATGAACACGAGACAATGACTAAATAAAAAACTGCTTTGAATGACAAATACTATGACTAAAACTAAATCAAAATTTGCTATTAAAATTAACACTGTAACAGAATTATCATTTTTGGGTGAACTATTCCTAACATATCTGCTGCTTTTGTTTTGGTCTCTGTGAACAACTTTCTGGAGCGTGTCACAAAAATACACTGCAACCTTGCCAATACTTGCCACACAGATATAAGAAATATGTCTATAGAAAGCTTGAAATGTCTACTTTAAACACTTTCAAATCGAAAACAACAATTCTCTGATTATGTAATCCATATGAAACCAACTTCCAGCAATTGCATTCTCAGCACATGTCCTATTAGCCTGGTTTTCTTCTTTCTCTTTATGGACGTGACGTAATCACGCAAAGACATATGTCCTCAAATTGACATTTCCCGTGAAATTAGACCTGACATCTCAAATTGTAAGTCATTTTTATAAGCTTACCATTGCGAATCAGGGTTGGAAGACAATGATGTCTTATGTACTTGTTCAATAACTTTGTTAAAAAAGTTACATACTGCAGTTTTAGTTTAATTTACTAAAATCACTTTTTCATTTTTACAGTGTAGATAGATTAACGGAACGTCTAAGCAATGGAAAGCCAAAGTTTAAAGGTGCTGTGAGTCATTTTGCTGTCAATATCAACATCTTTACATTCAATATACTGATCAAAAATATATTTTTTGGTTGGAGCAGAGCATTTTGCTTTCTGTAACAGTGCAGAGATTTATAAATCAAGAAAGCTGCATAATATTATGTTTTTGTAAGAGGATGCAGGAAGCAGACAGAAATAGTTTGATGAGATTGTTGAACGTTAACAGCCTACACCGAAACTAGGCTCTTGGATATCTCCCAGACGGTGTCTAGCCATTTAAGGCTATGACACACTCCATGCTTAAGCGAAAGACACTTAAGCTCAGGCCTCGAATAACAGAAATGCTTGCCAAGTGACACTACAGAAGACACTGTGCAGATTGCAGTGTGAAAAACCATTAGGCAACCTGCACCTTTGGAGCTCATAGTGATGACGCAAAGTGCTGTAAGTCTTAGAAGATGGCTACTTATCAGGCTTTTGAACCAGTGCCCCTGAAAAAAGAGACAAAAAACTTTCATCTTCCAGTAATCTCTACATTGAGCAATGAAAAAGCTATGGTTTCAAATTATGCTAAAGCATTGATTCCCAAATTGGAATTCCAGCCTAATGAGAGTTAGTAGACATGTAGATTTAACATGACTTATAGTCAACAGAATGTGTTACGGGGACCATAAAGCTAAAGTGAAACCGAAAAAATATTTCAAATGTAACAGGGTTGGAGATTTTAGCGAAATTTAACTTAAATTGTCACTCAGTAGGGGCTAATTAGTTAGGGACCAAATGTTTGTAATTATTGATGAACTAATATTTTACATAAATGAAAGAAAAAAAAAAGTACATTTTCGTAACAGGGTTGAATGGTTGAGCTTGACAATTCATACATAAAATGTTAACCTATCAATATTAGTAAAGTTTGAGAAAATAGAATGAGATTATTTACTGGTACAATGTCACTTCCTGTAAGACAGAATTTTAAAGCTGCAGTGCGTAAGTTTTGCCTCTTTGTCGCCATCTCTGTTTGAAACCTGCAAATGCAGTTGTTTGCAGAATTATCATCTTTACTTGGGTTGTGCATCGGCACAGCTCCTCTTTGCTGTCAGTCACCACAACAGTGTGGATGTACTTCGGAATCACAGATTTTAGTCTTTGAAGTATGACCAAAATATGAATTTTCACTGGAAAATGTCATCTGAACAAGTTACAAACCAGCCACTTTTGTTCTGACCAACTGAAAAAACAAGAATCACAATAAATAGTGCTTCCAATGGTGATTAAATCTATTGATCGCTTAGCTCATATCACATCAAACCGTGCAAATTATTATTATTGTTATTTTTTGTTTTAAAATTGTTAATATTAACACCATCAGCATTGCGTGACTATGTGTATTTAGTGTGTATTAGCGTAACCTGTTGATTTCAATTTCTGTACAGTCTAATCTTTAACGTTAATTTGTCATACCATAAAATCCGCCAACAAAATGATAAGTTTAATTATTCCAGCTGCTGTGAGAAAAGGCTATGATTCGCCACCAGCTGCATCCTCACATGCCATATTAATAGCCTACTAGCTGGGACTCGTTCTTTATGTAAACAGACGTGACTTAATGACGCAAATACGAACGACGGCACGCTCGAAATTTCCAGCTGAAACCTACAAGTACCACTCTTATTATAAAATGTTATTACAAGCTTACCGCTGTGAATTGGGCTAAGCTAAGGAGATAGTTTTGAACATTGGCTGGTTATGTACTTGCTCAAAAATTGATTTTGGATAATTTTTTTTGCAGCTTTAAGAAATAATAACCTTTTTTGTGTAAAAAGATATTGGCTGCATCAACAGGGCTGCAGTCAAAATGTTTTTTTTATTTCATTGAATTTCAAATATAAAGTCAAAATTGATAAAACCTTACAATTTGATTCAAAATAATGACATTGTTTAATCATTTTAATTACTGGTTACACTCGAAAAAGACAAGACTTTTGAGGTATGACAGACCAAAAAGAAGATACAGATGGACGATTTTATTTAAAACAACAATAAAACATGGTAGTTGTGCCAAAAATGCACAAAATGCAATTAAAAAATCCTGGGATCAAAGTGTGTTTGTTTCGGTGCCCTCAGTTTTTGGCCATCAGTCTGCAAGAACTCTCATGGCTAGTCTATTTGACTGACTCCAAGAGTGTCTAATGTAAGCTGTTTATTCCGATTTGCTCATTGTTTACCTTGAGAAAGTTGTGTTTTCATGGTCAGATGATCTCATAAAAGTCATGGGTGTGCGTCAAAAGGATCAAGTTCACATAACCATTTCTCTTCATTTAAAGAGCTTTATAAGTGATAACTCAACATGGCACTCTAATTTCTATAAAAATATATCTCTGTAGGTTTCAATTGGCGAGAGATGTTAAAGGAAGCAGTACACGGCATGTATGCAGGAATATTTATTTTATTGTTAAGTCAGACTTGACGTTGCGAGACTCTTATTCGTGATGGTTATTTGCATGTGCTCAATGGTGTAGAGTGAAGCTGAAAAGTATTGATTTAATAACTTGCAGGGCTGTAGTGGCAGTTGCTTTGGCTGTGCAAGCACTGAGAGATGACAATTTTATGCATCATCAAAGGTAATGAAGGATCTGGATCCTTCCTTCAGGGAAGAGACTTTTGATTAGGCCATAATTCCAGATTATCCTTTTGAACTGGATAAAAATGAGGGAAAGCTGAAGAGCCTATCTTTTTGAAAATGCTTAAAGGGGAGGAAAATGAGGTCATTAGAGAGTGAAAAGTCATAAACAGTGCCCTGAGAGTCATATGGAGGACATTTTGGCAATTACTGAGGTCAGTCCTCTGAGCGGCCATTTAGCATGTAAACTTTAATTTATGAGTTTGTGGGGCGGCACAACAGGGGGGCATTCTCAAATGTTTTATTAGCAAACATATTATTGTATCTTAACAGTATTGCATTATTCAAGTTGGAAACTGATCCTCAGCATTGGTCTTGTTTTCATAAAATTTAACATAAATGTCTTGTTAGAGTCTTGAGGCAATAATATACGACCAACGAGATGTGAAAAACAGGAAACATGCTTCTCGAGGTTTTAAGCCATGCACCGTTTGATTATTGATCCAAGGGGGTTTCAAATGTAACTTCAATAATTTTAAATTTAATTGGTTTATCAGTATTTTTCCAGGTCCCCAGATATCCTGGTTCTGGACGGGATTGATGGATAGACTCATTATTCCTCAAAATGAATAAAAACAGTGAAATGTAATCTCAGAATTTCACACAACCCATAAAAATTAACCGGTAATACTTTACAATAAGGTTCATTAGTTAAACATTAGTTAATGTGTTAACTAACATGAACTAATCATGAACAATACATTAGTTACTGTTTTTACTAATCTTCGTTAACGTTAGTTAATGAAAACACAGTTGTTCATTGTTTGTTCCTGTTAGTTCACAGTGCATTAACTCATGTTAACAAGATTTTAATAATGTATTAGTAAATGTTGAAATTAACATTAACAAAGATTAAAAAATGTTGTATAAGTGCAGTTCATTATTAGTTCATGTTAACTAATGTTGTTAACTAATGTTAACTAATGAACCTTATTGTAAAGTGTTACCAATTAACCCATGATTAACCGCACTTTATTAATCAATGTCTTTGCTGCGAACATTCAATCTAATTCAACCTTACTAATAAGCAAAAATCACATTAGATTAGTTTTAGAAATAAGAGTTGTTGAACTTCCTTTTCCTGAATCCTATTCTTCTTTAATCCAGAATGGCAGCACAGCTGAAAGGTTTGTTTGTGCTGCGCCCTCTACTGTACAGGCGTAAATATGCATTTCCACCAGCCTGAGGCCTTAACTACAGAGCCCCAGACATACTTACACACTTTCTTAACATTTGCCAATAATAAAACTTTTTTTTTGTTGTTATCAAAAAACAAAAAAGCAAGCCCAGCCCAGCAGTTGAGAAAAATTAACGCAAAAGTAACGTACCTCATTACTTTTCATAAAAAGTAACTAAGTAACTTAGTTACTTTTTAAAGGGGAGAAACGCATCATTGTAATTCATTACTTTTAAAAGTAACTTTCCCCAACACTAGCTTTCATTGTCATTCTGCATTTAACAGTTGTACAGACTGGAAAAGGAGGATTCTTCTTACAGTTGACCGGAGCAGCACAAATTCCAACACATCCATTGTCCAATCAGCCCCTGGTCACATGGGACAATAGAGGGAGACTGAGCAGTAAATCTGAAATGCAGCTGGTTTAATGAGCCTTGGCCGACAATGAGAATCCTGATTACATACGGTTATGAGTGTGTGTGAACGCCTACCTTATACCCACCTAACCTTTGAGCCCTATTTATGGAGAGGTCCACTTGTAAATCTATTACTCTAATCAGCTATTTGCAGTTTTTTATGGTAAATCGCTGACAGATGCAATTGATCATTCAACTTTTGGTGCAATATAGGCCAGTTGTATGTATTTAGAATGATAATTCTGATCCAACAGAACTCAGCTTAACTTCTTCCTGACTGTTCTTCTGTATTTTCAGTTCCTAGAGGTGTCAGCTGACTTTTGTTGCTTATAATAGTTATTATTTATAATCTGTTGGACATATAAGATGCTATAAAATATATTTTCATATTTTGAAACATTTGTGTTGGAGGTAAAGCCTATGAAATGGAGACCTGCAAAGGCTCTGAAAAACAAGTCAGTGGAATTTATTGTCTTACTGATGGCCTGCAGTTATTCCAGCAAAGCCACTTGTGAAAAACATTAACAGACTCAAAAGAATTCTGGTTTGAAAATGATATAGTAAAACCAAATGTAGGCGTAACTTTAGGTTGCCATCAGGTAAAAGCTTAAAAAGAAACCAAAAGAAATGAATTTGTAATTTTGACAAATGTGTTGTGATTTGCTGAAGATGCTTATTACATTCTCAGATTAAAGAAAGGTTAATTGTGACTCATAATCTCAAAACCAAGGCTTCATATCTCATAATTGTGACTTTATATCTCTTTTTTTTTACTTCATTTCTTGTAATAGTTATACATCACAGCTGTAACTTTTGTGTAATTGTGAATTTATCTCAAAATATCTGTGACTTTATTTCCTGTAATTGTGACTTCCCATCTTTTTATATCTCACAGTTACAACCTTTTTGTTGCATTTTATATCTCAAAATCTAAACTTAAATGTTTACTTTAAACTTTTTTTTTTTTTTTTAATTTATTTATTCTATATTTACTCTGAAATGGAAACAGGCGTCCATAAGATGAACACTCCAGTAATATCAGTGACCTAGAAAATGCAGTTTACTTCTGCATTGTTGCTGCCATGTTGAAAACACTCGACATCCCTCCCAATTGTAGCACAGTTTTGGTTGCAGAGTAAATGAATGATGTGTGATAAATATGTCAATGAGTAATATTTATACAGTGGCAATGGTAACCAAAACCCCAAAATTTTGCACTCCTGTGATGCTGCTTCCACTCCAAAATCACTTGTGGCTTCATCACATCTGGTTAAGACATGGCATTAGAAACAAATTTAATCTCAGAATATTCCAAATTAGGTTTTAGAAGACAACACTTTCAAATGAGGAATTAAAAAGAACAGTGATTTCCCAGATGTGACGTTTCAAAATCATACAATTCCTCAAAACGACCTGCAAAACATTCATGGCTGTGGTAAAAAAAAGAAGAACCTTTTTTTTTTTTCTTCAGAGATTCTCTTCGCTGTTATTGTAGCTTAGGAAAATGTGGAATCTGACCCCATTTCCTCCTATTTTTTCCAGCTGTGTATGTTTCTTTTCTATTTCTTTCCCCCCCTCATTTTCTTTTTTCAAGATTGCAACATCTGGTGAGGCTTTCTCACAGTAATCTCTGGAGCTAACAGCCCTGTTCTGCATCATAATAGAGCTCAGAACTCTTTATACACAGTTCCTCTATCGTTCACACACGCAAACACTGCTCTGACAGGCACACCAGAAACACGTGGCTCTGGTTCCTGCAATGAGGTAATGCCTCTTGGCAAGGGTGAAACCAGAGCTGACCGTACTGAATGGTGAAGACAATCTGTTCAGTGTAAACCTCTCAGGTAAAAATCAGTAAAGCAATACAATAGAAAAGAAGGAAAAGTAATCATCTTTGTTTTTGTTGCGCAGGCGCTCGCATGTATTCTGACTTTGATGTAACCCAGATACCGCAATACCTCACACATCAGCCCACATCGATAAAAGCTCCAATCTTTCCCGACCAGATGTTTACTCCAGATGCCAGACCATCGTTTTGCAAGTGCCGCATTGTATTTTACTTGGCCTCGGTGTCGTGTGAAGTGCCACGACAAATGCGAGTCCCTGGCGCCGTGCCGCATTTAATTGGGGTGAGTTAGTGTTTGGCAACAATCTGTTTTAATTGGCTTTCAGAAAGCTTTTCTCGCGCTAATGCCGTTTTTGAGTTCTTGCACGTTTATGGGCCGCATCTGGCCAACACGGATCCTTGGATGCACCTCGTGATCTATGTGCGTACAACCGTATTTGGACCAAGTTATGACAAGCTGGGTCAGGGCGTAAATATTAGGACAGGCTTGTAATGTATGACGGACAGAAATCCCCACCCTTGAGCGAGAGGAGGCCCCACGAGAAAGAATTAGAGATAGAAAAACTATCAAGGAAGATTTAGACCTCTTATCGACCAAAGGTCATTTCCTGCAGTGCCTTTTATGTGTCTGGGGTTCCAGTGAACTGGCTCTTGTTAACATGTCATGTTTTTTTTTTTTTTCTCAACCAAAAGTTTCAAACCATTTTAGACATTTGAAAAGCCATCATCACTGAAAACGTTGAGAAGTGGATGACACAGGTGGTGAAGTGTTTCTGCAAACTGTACATATAACAACCTTTTAAAATACATATTTAGCTACATTCACATATAAAGCCTCGAAACTAGAGATTTCCCAATGCACACTCCTGGTATGCTTGAACAAATGTTTAGCTTGTCATTACACCTCGGTTATACAAAGTTCACTGAGAAAATCATACAGCAAGAACGTCAATGGACCACCAAGGCGGTCTGTCGACCACAGCAGAGAAACCCACAATCACTTTACCTGAGAGCCGCTTCTCACGTGCACTCTTCCAAAATATATCCCAAGCCTTGTTAGTGGAATCCTTCACGTGCTCGCTGAAAGACCTCCTGAGTGGGGTTTTCACGGTGTGTGCCATATCCATACACTTTCCAAGCTTTCCAGTCACTTTTCACTCCATCTCAGCTCCGTGAAACCTCTGAGTCCAGCGGGGAGCCAGGAGAGAAGGAGGATTCTTCTTACTAGCTTGACACTTGATGCAAAAAGTCTGCATGTAGTTTGCAGACACCCTCTAAAATGAGGTTGTGTAAGAGAGAGAGAGAGAGAGAGAGAGAGAGAGAGAGAGAGAGAGAGAGAGACAGAGAGCGAGAAAGAAAGTGGAAGAGTGAAAAGGAAGGGGAAGAAAACTTCTATTCCTCCCAAGTTAAGGGTCAGAGGAGCCTGAAAAGGAAATAGCATCTACTTCGGGTTAAGCGTCACCACCCCTCCTCATCTCCCTTGCCTTTAAGACAAAGTCAGTCGTGCATCTGGATGGTCACCAGTCGTACACATTCATTTCCAAGGAAGGACGCTAAGATAAATATTACGTTTGGATGTCTCTTTTGCTGAAGGGAGAGGAACTATGCAATGACTGTCCCCCTTTTTCTTTATCTTTGCTTTTTTCCCCAGTCATTTTCAGTGACTTTACCATAACTTCCCGTTTCAAAGGAGAACTTCTCTGTTTTCAATATTACGTACTGTCAGCCCTTTTGAGGCTGACTCTTTGATTCCAAACAAGCAATTTGGTTTTCAGTAAACAGATCTGTCCATTAGCTTGTCACAGTGTTCTCGTTTACTTGTATTTATTGAATAGTCGAAGTTCTCATTGTGCTTACAATGGAGGACATTTATAATTACACAAGAGTTGAAAGAGTGAATTTTCTTGGTGTACTTTTGTAGTGCTGATCAGGGGATTCATTGCTCTTATGCGTCTTCCAAATTGGAACACTAATTCGCAATGGGTTCTGGCTTTCACAGTGTCATTTATTTAATTCATATTTTTCTTTGTTGTACACTGATAATATTTAAATATCCATAAAATAAGATGTTGTTTTTATGAGGAAAATTGCATAAGATATTTTTTCTTGACATGCAGGAAGAAACAAGTTTTTCTTGTTTGAATAAATATAGTGAGATATTTCTTTAAAATATGAAAAACTACCAAAATCGGGTAAGAAAAACAAGCTTTAAAGATTTATTCAGATTATCTGAAAACAAACTTATTATTTAATTTTGCTTCCCATTAAAATGTTTTGAGTAATACTGATTAAGAAAATGATTTATTGCAGTGATTCAATTTACGAGTAAACACATTATTTGAAGAGACTTTTGCATTTTGTTCTGTAAAAAAAATTACAGTCACACTTAAAAATGTTAAAAACGCTGCTAACAAGTTACATTTACATATATGGGAGGAAATGTATGTGCATTTATATATAATTTTTTTTTTTACTTTTAGTGTTATGATTTGCAATTGTTTAATGTCAGTTGTCTTTTATTATTGTGGATGATGTTGAAATATGTACATCCATTCAAAAGTTCTGTCATGAAACTCTAGATGGTGTGATATACTGATTTGTCCAAAAAAAAAAAAAATCTGCTTACAACCAAATCTTGTCTATAGGCCACAGCTGATTCCCGCTGCATCAGTAGCCAATGAACTTGCTGCTCAACATTCAAATACTTGCCAATTGATTGCTGTAGCAGTATGCAGCGCAGTTTCAGAAATCCTCTAAAACCCTCCTCCCTCCCCAGCTCCACCTCTATAGATCTACTATGGGATGATTCATTTATGCTTTTACAGCAGCAGCATGTCCTACTTGCTCACAGTAGTGTGTCATGCATGTATTGGCAGTGGTAAGTTCCATATATGCTTTGCAGCAGCGGCATAGCAGATCTATTCCACCAAGACCAAATACATTAACATTGCCATATTCATTACCATGCCAAACTCTTCTCTTGTCATTCCATTCTAACCCATTCTAAAAACTCATTCAAAACTCCTAAGGGAACCCATTGCTCAAAATTGCTAATTAGTTTCCGGGTTTTAGGTACACAAATTGTGCAGCTCTACTACAGTACTTCCTGTTGCCAGAGCAAACCACACATGAACACATAAACTGGAATGACCCGGGCAGATTCTTCCTGCCCTAGAGAATATGTTGAGCTCCTGGCAGTCCGGATCATGGCATGTCACTGGCACAGATGCTGTGCTGCCATATGTCTGACATAATTCAATTCTGTGTTAACATACTAAATACCCAGCATGAGCTACAGATTCTGCCATCTTTGTTTATTTTTTTGCTGTCGTTCCCTACCCATCTGCCTTTTTAATCTTTAAACTGTAACTTAAAAATGCAAGGCCTTGTCATGAAAATAATCAGTTGGACTTGTCAGATGGCTAAAAAGACATCCTGCCACCCTTCTTTGAACTTTTCCCCACACGTGGAACGGCAGAAGACTATTACTGTTAGCAGAAACTGTGGACAGATTGCAAATGGTGGAGCTTGTTGAAACTAGAAATGCGCATTCATCTCACCAGTGAAATATAATTAGCAATGTCTCATTGTCAGCTTTGTTCCTCACGACTAAACATGAAGTTCTGCATGAATGTTTTTGGGATGAAACAGCAGTTCATGATTCTTTCATAGAGGGAACTGTTAGGTTTCTTTCTATGAAAGATGCATGAACTGGTATCGTCGATTGACACACAAAAATCCACTTGTGAATATTTAGGTCCTGTGGAATTCCATGCCTGTAAAATAGTGTGTTATGAGCATCTGGTTCACATTTGTGACGCTTTTGTTTTTTTCCTTAAAAGTTTCTGTTTGCTTTACATGAATTTTTGTTGGTTTCAATATCACATTAAAGATTGAAAAAAGCTTCTTGGGTTAATTTTATTTTAAAAAAGAAAAACACCCTGCAAATTTAACAGGGGTGTGTAGACTATTCATTGTATATGTAATATAATAAAATATTATTAATACATTACTATTTTATTTTGAATTAATTTACATATTAGAATATATATATATATATATATATATATTCATACAATTCATATTTTAATATAAATTATTTGTTTAGCCAAAAATATAGTGTATTGTCATATTGAATATCGATACCGATACTGATACGATACCTCTATTAAATATTTTTTATAACAATATAACTGTTCTCGATAGATATGCATGAAATCTATCCATTGCACTACATTGTTGACTGACACACAAAAAACCCACTGAATATTTAGGATTATTACGGTCCTGTGGAATTCTCTGGACGCCTGTAAATGATTGCGTTACAGTCATCTGGTTCCCATTAGCAACACCGTTTTTGCCCACTATGAATCTGATTGCCAAGCGACAATGAAAATGCCTCATTGTATATTTTCTTTATGCGGTGAAATCACTCTATTGTGTTGTACAGCAGTTTGTTCAGAGGAAAGATTATGCTCACAGGACAGGTGTTACAGGAAAACGCTCATTATTTTCAACCCTGAAAAGTATGTTAAGTAACAGAGACTAATATAATTAAGAGCGTCTTTCTCTGGCACAAATGCTAAATTGCATTAATTATTTAGAGTCTTATGCGGTTATCTTTGCACTGATAAAGATTTATTCAAGCAGTATGTGTCTTTACATGCAAAACAGATGGCATGGTGGACCTTGGGGGTTGCGGATGCTGGTAGTAATGATGTGGAAAAGGAAATCTATGCATTCATTAAAACCAAACTTCACTTGCCATGACTTAGAGCACAAAATCAATTAAACAAGACCACATGATCTTTCTCAACACCCATTGATTGTTTCTGTATAGTCCAAACGAGCTCTGAATTCCTGTAGCACTTGTGGATTAATTGGATAGAATGGGATATATGATAAATGTGAATAATTGAAACGACATAGTATGTCATGTAGAGTTCTGGTGTAAAAAGCAGCGATTTGATTGGTGGGTCCAGTGAGTCAACAGCAAACCGCACACGAATCACAGATCATTCCCGTTTGGGGAGCTATAGCCGCAAAGCAGAAATTCTTCATTTGTAAGTGGCACATATGCCATACTAGTCATCATTTCGACACCATAATATGCATGTGTGCGTGTGTGTGTGTGAACAAACCCTCTTACAGTATGGCTCACTCAGCTGCATTCCCTTAGGATTTAATTGTTCATCCTCGCTGGCATATCTTTTCCCAGCAAGAAGTCTCTCCCTCAGCTCTCTGCTTGCTCTGGAATAAAACATGATTAAATGTGCCGTTTTCTCCTTCCCTCTCACATTTATCTCTTCCACACCATCGTTCTGGAGTGAGTGAAAGCACTTTGAGACTTTTAAATGGGACTTCAGTGATCACTTTACATTGCAGTAATAAATACACTTCATTGTATAGCGATTACAAACCCCAGCTGAACAGTGTTGTTAAGCAAACTAAAGTCATGTGTTTCAGGATTAAGGATAAGGCTTTATGTTAAATCTCTTGTTACGTGCAGTGTTGGGCTTGTTACTCAAAAAAATTTATTACTCATTACTCCTTTCAAAAGTAATATTCATTCGTTATATTACTTTTACGTTACAGCCCACAGAATTGTTAATTGCATATTTTCTCCTCAAATTTCTGACTTTGCATGTGTGCCACTCTGTGAATGTTAGGGTAGGCTATATTTAAATTATTTAGTTCATTTTTTTTTTAGAAAGAATCATCATTTCTGTTCATTTTCCACTGTGATCTTCCTCGCTGCGTCCGAATATGCCTACAATGTGTGAGCTGTGTAGTATGCCTGCATACATAGTTTTCGCTTACTGTTTTATGAATAATATCCAGATAACCTACTTCTTCCAGCGAGAATGTGAAGTGTGGATTCAATGGACACTTTACTATCCCATGAGGCCACGGCGGAGGATTTGTGAATTGAATTAAAGCAACCCAACACCATATGTGACAACGCGGTGGAAGTAGTCCATCCATATTTCATTCATACTACACATTCATATAAAACAGCTACTTTTTAATGGTCGCGAAAGTAACTTTCATACCAAATGTAGTACTGTATAGTATGCGATTTCAGGTGCAGTTACTGTCTTTTCACTTCCGCGATCGCTGTTATGACTATAAGATCATTCGCAACACATAAGTCACTCATATTACGTGATCATAATAATCTCTTCCATGACGAAGTTCCACACATCCGTGTTCCGAACATATCCAGAGAAACGATCCTACACATGAAACATGAAGCTAATCAACATAAGTTTACAACAGCATGTGATTTGGCTATTTTTATAAGAATAAAGGATGTTTACGTGAGAAATGCTAAGCAGGTGTAGTGATAAGCAAATTCTAAAATGCTACAAACAAAATTTTTTCTATCTCATTCAACCTGATCTCAGACAGCAATTGTACGTATTTTACGAGTTTCCAAATTCGTATGAATTCATACCCCTAACCCCACCCCTAAATCTACCCACCACTGGGGTTTAGACTAATCATATGAATTGACCCTTCGCCAGCAGTTTGATTAACAGGCCAATCTTAACCCCGAATCCGCCATTTTGTCTGAAAAAGCAGTCAGGAGAGTTAGTAGATTAATATTGGTGAACTTGAGCTTGAAAAATTGTGTACTCACGTCTTTCCGTGCTTGAAACAACATTCCTTCTAATGTCCATTCATGTTTATTTGATGCTATAAATGAGCTAGTATGAAGAGATGGTTGGTTCACTGTTCACTGATCTGTTATGACACATTAAAGCACCACAATATATTTATTGCTTAAACGTCTTTAAAAAATTACAATATTTTAAATATGAAACTGTTTCATAACAAAAGTAAACTGCTCTGTCTCGTCTTTCGAAGCGTTGTCAGTGTCCTCTTTGCTCCGCAATGTATTTTTCACTGCATGAGAACTTGTGGCTTGAGAGCGCATGGCTTGTCGGACATAGCAACAGAAACTAAAGGGGGCGGGTCTTTGCGAAGGGTCAATTCATTAGAGTGACGTTATACGAATCAGCCACCTCGTAAAATACCTACGAATTGGTCGTGAGATAGCGTTGTCTCATTATATGACTAAAATCCACATTAGATTGCACTTGGAAGTTATTAAAAACACTCCGTGATTTACAGTGAGTTTTGAGTAAAAGCATAGTATATAAATTGTCATGTATAGCTTGTAGGGATGCCCTCTTAATAGTCATCTAAAGGTTAGTTGACTAGAAGAGGCTTGGTTGACCACGATTTTATTAGCCAGTTAGTCGCAGAAAAAAAAAACTTCACAGGAAGTGGCGAAGTCATGCAGTCCGTGAAGGACAGATGGTTAACGGCGGATCATTGTCGTAATTACAGTATTTTGGGCAGGAAATCCAAACGTTCACCATCGACCTCAAATATGAATATGAAACTCAGCATACAGGCTACTTGCTTCACAGATATGAGAATTATATACAAAACTTTTCATTCGAAAACTATACTATCGGATCATTATGTAATCCATATGAACGGTGCAATTCTCTGTGCAATTGTTTTGTTAAATACAATGTACTCAAGTAAAAGTACACAATTTCTTAAAACTTAAAGTAATTTTTCTGATAAAAACTACTTAATTACAACAATTTGAAATTTGTTACTTCACAATCCTGCAAGTGGGTCCGACATGTCTGGGAAACGATGTCTTTTTGCAGCAGTCCTTGCTAAAAACACTTTCAACCTTCCTATCAATGTCATTTAAAGTCGGCCCTCAGTTAAATGAAAAAGTGCAAGGAAGAAAACAAATGCGGAGCAAGAGAAACAACAGTCGACCCACACTGTCACAAACTCTAAAGCTGTAGTCATCCAAGTATTGATCTCATCGAATATAAGCACTGGTATGTCTGAGCTTCTAGGTTGCGTCCTCCAAAACCGCTCAATTAATTCCCTTCTCGGCGCACTGTTGAGTTGGGGTTAGTATAAGCTGCAAAACTGACAGAGTAGAGAATTTATTCACAGAGAAGCCACTCGTCAAAGGTAGATCCTGCTAACTTTATTGTAAGTCTAAAGAACTCCTCAATGTAGTAAACTGTCTGGACTGGACCAAGGCTTAAAAATACCAGTCAGAATTCGTCTTGAGTTTTGTTGAGGCACTGCTCTCAAGACACGCACATCACCAAGAGTTTAGTGTCTGGTACAAAAGGATCACATTCTTATTTCACAAGAGGCCATAACCAGACGGATATATAACAGTGCCTAGGATATTCTTGTTTTATTATTCATGAAGGTAGATGTGTAAAGAGGAAAAGCCAGCTGGAGACATAGACAATGATGCATTGATCAAATAATGACTCAAGTTACCTTGAGCATTCCTGTAGCTCAAACAGTAGCATGTGCCGCTAGTAACACCAAGGTCATGGCTCTGATTCCATGGCAGTACATGGACTGATTCAATGTAAGCTTGCCATATATAAATGTACCTAAGGAAATGAGATTCCCTTGTGAATGACCCCTTACTAAACTATTTATTAAATCTGATCCTAATAATGTAATATTCCTAAACAGATTTATATATTTGATAAAACATTATCTTGAATATGAAAGGAAATATATAAATGTATATATTAAATAATTGCACCTTTCTCTGAACTTTTCCTAGCACCCCGTTGAAGCCTCTTGGTGGTTTCCAGGCCCTGGTTTAAAAACCCTTGGCCTAAGATACCTTTACTAAGAAAGTTTGAAGTCTCCACCTAATACTAACTGTGAGTTTTCTAAGGTCAAATGAAACTTGAGCTCATCTATACAGTCTAGTAACGCTATCAAAACCTGTTAACCAAAAGTCAAAGCGTTAAATGTAGCATGAAAGTGTAATGGAAGAGTCTCGGGTGGTTTGATTGAAAAAGTCCAATGTAATGACAAAGAACAAATTCTCAGACTTCAGTACAGCATATATTTGAGATTTTATGAGAAAGCCCATTTGTGGCTTAATAGTATACTGTAGCAGCCAAAATGAAGCTAAGAGGTTATTAGTTTTCTAATAACTTTGAAGTTTTGGTGATAACTTCCACTGAAAAGGCTCTTACTTTTTCAATAATGACCCCACTTGACCTTTATGCATGTGATAATATATACTGATCTCCATTAAAAAGCAGTTAAGTGCAGATGTAATTTCAGTGGCCTGTGGTGGACTTCTCAAATGAGAAACCTTGTCTTGCTTTTAGATTTTTTTTAGTCCAATGAAAATTCATGTTTAAAATTTGCTGAATTACAGTTTTCATTTGTAAAAGCACATGAACAATGTACAACATGCTCTTATCAATACCTCTAACTAATATAATATATTTGTTAAAACCATACTGCATAACTTCATCAAGTTTATGCATTTTACTTCGAAAATAATAACAGTAATACAGGCACATATTTGTTAAGGGGATAGCTCACCCCCAAAAAATGAATATTCTGTTCTCATTTACTCACCCTCAAGTCGTTCCAAACCTGTATGAATTTCTTTCTTCTGCTGAACACAAAAGAAGATATTTTGAAGAATATGAGTAACCAAACAGTTGATTGACATCCAAAGTATGGGGAGAGAAAATGTAAGTCAGTGGAGCTCATCATACCGACATTCTTCAAAATATCTTCTCTTGTGTTCAACAGAAGAAATAAATTCATACAGGTTTAGAATAATTTGAGGGTGAGTAAATGATGAAAGAATTTTCCTTTTTGGGTGAACTACACCTTTAATATAATCTGTCATTTGGCTATAATTAAACATCGCTTTGAAATGTTATAGGCTGTTGTCCCTGTTGGCCAGAGTGACTTTAGAAAAGTAAGTGCTTAACACACTTTTTCGTCTCATATTTCATAATATTTGGTTGGTTTCATTTTTGTTCTTTTGATTATTTTTCTCATGCCAATTTTTTGAAGTGGCACTGCCTCCTCGGAGAAAACACCCCTGCTGCAGACTGGACAAAATGAAATAACATTTCTTCACCCATGATTAATCTAGACAGTTCCTCAATACAAGTGAAATTTACTGTATCATCAAGTTTCTTAGAAATAGCTCTGTCAGCAATCATTATTTGAATGATTTGTCCCTGAAAACAAGGAACTAAAAGCTTTTACTTCTTCTTTTGCTGTTCTGTGCTGCTCTTTGTTTTCTTTGAAAAGGGTGTGAATTTTGAAAATGGCACGTATATTAGGATAATTTCTAAATATTAAAAAAAACATTTGTTTTGTTTGAATTAAAGTTGTCATTTCAACCACCTATCAAGTGACTCATACTCATCCTATATGAATATTCATAAGGT
This sequence comes from Zacco platypus, assembly GCA_038088235.1. NCBI lineage: Eukaryota > Metazoa > Chordata > Actinopteri > Cypriniformes > Xenocyprididae > Zacco > Zacco platypus. The sequence continues at coordinate 27,172,901 of CM076070.1, forward strand.
GCATGTGCAGAGGCAAGAAAATAACTAAAAATATTTAAACATTTTGTGGTGTCGTTATTTAACTGTTGGCTATCCAATAAACACATTTGCTTCAGAGTTGAATAATAAGTTTACTTCTTGAACTGAAATGAATATTCAAAGCAAGCTATGTGCACAAGGCCTCAAGGAACCTATCTCTGTTAATATTCAATTTTAAAAGCGCTGTACGCAATTTGTTTCGACAGTATTAAATAACAAAAATACGTTAGCAGAGATTTAGGAAACACGTTTCTCTGCAAAACAAAGCCAGTTATTCTACTTTAAAATGTGAGTTCCATGTCTGTTTTTGTTTTGGTCTGTGTGATCCTGCCCTCTTCCAATTTACCCAATAAGATTTCGACAGCGGAAAACACAGCACATAGCAACCATCGAACCCGGCAAAAACAAATTGGGTCGGAGATCACAGATTCCAGCCGAACTAAAAAGCTTCACCTAAAAAGCCAGATGCATCTTAAAACTTAGATACATTAGCTGATCAACTAACAGTGTAAGGCTCGTCATCTTCCATTGTCGATTGGGCTCGTTCCTACGGTGGCCCAGTAGTGCACAACACAACGAAATTTAAAAAGCAAACATAAGTTCACAACACAACAAAATAAAGCCGCAACACAACGGATTCGCCACAACACAACAAAAGTGGTTCCTTGCCACTGTTCTAAGAGTCCAGAGTCTTACAATACCATGATTAGTTTTAAATATGTAAACACTGTATATCGACATGAAATATTAATTCAAAATCACATATGTGCACAATAGCTTCATATTTATTCCTGTGAATGATTCGAACGCGCTGCCACGGCGCATGATGAAGGGAACGTCTGCCAATTCCATCAAGGGGTTAAAACGAATAATTTGTATTAATAACAATGACTTTGTTTTAACATTTAAAAACAGACATGTTCAAATTCCAAAGCTCCTGTTGGTAAGACTGACTTACTTCAGTCTTGTAGCTTTATTTCCGTTGTGTTGCGGCTTGTTTCCGTTGTGTTGTGGCTTTATTTCGTTGTGTTGTGGCTTTATTTCCGTTGTGTTGCGGCTTGTTTCCGTTGTGTTGTGGTTTTATTCCGTTGTGTTGTGGCTTTATTTCCGTTGTGTTGCGGCTTTATTTCCATTGTGTTGCGGCTTGTTTCCGTTGTGTTGTGGCTTTATTTCGTTGTGTTGTGGCTTTATTTCCGTTGTGTTGCGGCTTTATTTCCATTGTGTTGCGGCTTGTTTCCGTTGTGTTGTGGCTTTATTTCGTTGTGTTGTGAACTTATGTTTGCTTTTTAAATTTCATAGTGTTGTGTACTATTGGGCCACCGTACGTTCCTGTTGCGTGTGCTCAATCTGGCAATCCACGTTTGTGTCAAGTCTGAGGAGTCAGAAGTCAATATTTTGGACTGCAGTATATCAACCGCTAACTATCAATATTACATACTTCACCTTTATGTGCGATATTGTTTTTATACTAAACTTTAAAGGTACAATATGTATTTTTTTTATATTAAAATATCCAAATCCACTTGCACAGTGTTATATATTTCGTTCAGCTGTGTACTTACATTATCCTAAATGTTTTCGAGAATTTGTAAATTCATAGAAAATCACAATTTTAAGTAGTGCCCCGTCCCTCTCTTGTCACTCGTGCCTGTCAATGATGTAATATCAGCGTTAGTCCTGGTTTATCTCATGCTGCACAGTAACCATGGCAACAGACATGGACAGCTGCGTAACGGCTAGCGGCACGCTGCTATTGTTTTGTTCAAACATTATGGACCATGGCAAGCAAACTTTGGGACATAAGGAGAAATAAAACGAGGATCAATATCGGCGTGGCGTTTCCGAGATGAGAGCTTTGCGACAAACTTTGACTTGACAGAGACGGCGCTCTTGCACGTTATTAGACTAATCGATGTTATACAGCGCAACACGATGAAGTGTTAGAATATCATCAGTATGATAATCTAATGTTGATCTATCTTTCTGTTAAGTCTCATACAGCCAACAAACTAATATTAAACATTATAACTTTCAACACACTCAAATGCAGTTTAGTATGACAGTATAACGTTAGACCAAGTGAAACAGCGCTGCGCTACCTCAGTTTTAATTCGTCAAATAAACTGACCTGTTTGAATAGTATTTCAGCACTTATGAGTAGTTCAGTAGAATGAAATGTCCTTGTTTCTTTATATCCCACGGGTCTCGCACGTGACACTGATATCTGTCTCTTATTAGCAATCACGTCCGTCATTCTCGGCCACACCCAGCTTCATACCACAGTCATGTTAAAAACATGCATTCACTCATCCATAAACATTATTGCCCCATAAATATTATTAGATCCATCGGCATGACGACAAGTTCCATGATTCCATATTCACTGCATCATCAATCTACGCCTTTGTTATTGTTTTGAATTGTTTAGCGACTCCTAGTGGATGAAAAAACTACATAGTGCACCTTTATTAACAATAACCCAGATAGCATGTCATTATTGAAACAAGGTTGATTCAGTGTTGATGTGTCAACGCTAATTGCATTGAATTAACATTATTATAATGCACCTTCAGTTAATGTTGAGTTTTCAGGGAAAAAAAAGTGATAATCTCATTGAATTATGAAGTGACGCAAGTTCAAAATCACGTTTGCACCCGCATTTAATGTTGAAACAGTGGTGAGATTGACAAAAAAAAGGAATATGGTTCAGTCAATGTTACAGTATGATTCCATATCACCAATATTGAATCAATTTTGAAATGAACAAAAATCATTTAAAAACATTGAAAACAACTGAAATCAACAAAATGTTGAGATCTGATGCAAGTTAATGTTGTGCACTTCTATTGTACATTAACAAATTCCTGACCATTTCAAAGCTTGGGGAAAACCTTTTAAAACATGACACCTTTTCAGCCGCTGAGACAATTTTATTTGACATTTTGACAACACAATGACAAAGATGGAAAATAATTTAAGAGTGGGACAAAAAGGACAAACGCACTACAACCTTTAAAACAACATTACTTTCATGAGTCTTATGTCATCATAAATACAAGTGGTCCAGTAGCTCAAGTTTTAGAAATCTTTTACATCAGACTATTGCCTCTTCCTTTGGGTTGTCTGAAATCTAAAAAAGCAAGTATGATGTTACTAAAGAACAATTCACATTCAAGAACGTTAACATGCTAAACACAACATGATTCACTTTTTATAAATTGCTATACACAGAATATTCTAACTACATAATACTGTTGAGAAATGGAGAAATAGATTAAATATACATAATTTTAACAATTCAATAACCATGGGAAAGTGTCGAATCTTTCCACCCAAGTCTCTCCAGCCCCATTTAAACACACCTGAAACAGCTAATCAAGGTCATTAGGATCAATGAAAACATCCAGGCAGGTGCGCTGGAGCTAAACTCATGAAAAGAATGAACACCTCTGAACAATGGCCATTACCTAAATCTCAGTTCATCTTCAGTTCAGTTTTATTAATGAACCTCTTTAAAGCTGCAGATTCACCTTATGTAAAGCTTATTATGATTCAGGAATATGAATGATTATCCAATTAAGCAGTAGTCAAGGAGCAGTATCAATTGTTCAAAGTATCAATCAATGTCACCATGCTAAATGGGAAGTTCATTTAGAGAAGTTGCATAAAAAATAGTAATTTCGTTCAAATAAATGTATATACTGAATGCTATGTGTGTTTGTTTTGTTGTTGTTGTTGTTGTAAAAGGTGCAATATGTAGTTCTTCGTCCACTAGAGGTCCCCTATTCAAAACAAAAGCGTAGCTTGATCACGCTGAGTTTGAGCGAGGAATCTTGGGACATGTGGTCTTCATCTCACAGCCAGTGGAAAAGAATCGAACTCGGGCAGAAATCATGTTCATGGATGAGATTATTAACGTTACTGTAGTATGAAGCAGAGCAGGACCAAGTGTTGTGTGAGCTGAACGAGGCCGCTGGAGCGATTGTTGAGAGACGAACGCAAAATATGCCTCGCGAGCAGCGGAACTTTTATTGTGCCACAGTCGCTGTCACCGCTTCCCCTTTTCCATTCATGAGTATGAGGTAACACAGCTCTGTTTATCATATTAGATACATTTGAGTGTGTTGAAAATGTTTTAAAATTTGCGTTCACTCGGCGGCTGCTGTGAGACTTGTTCCACACTGCAGTAAGATAGATCGATTTAAGAATCTTATTCAATGCTGGGTGGCTTGTGTTGATAAATGGCATGCATTAAATTTTAAAACATATTGTATGATGGAGAAAATTCTGTATTTCTGTTACTAAAAATAAAGCTAGCATAAAAATAGCTAGCTAACGTTACATGACAAGTATTTTTCTCTGAGGCATGGTACTCGCAAAAAAAAAACAAAAGTAAAAAGAAAAGAGACTTAAACACCAAGTTTAAATGTGTTAAGCTATATAACAATGATTAGTTGTCTGTCTATTTGTAATGATGAGTCAACAGAGTGAGGATCCATTTGCAGTTTTATTGAAACAGTTCAGTGTTAAACAGGCAAGGGTCAATACACAGCAGTAATCACAGAGAAGGCAAACCATAAACAGGAACGTGGACAGGCTCAAGTCGGGGCGGGCGGCAAACATACACAATCCAAGGAACAGGCAGAGGTCAGGTAGACAGCAAGGAATCAGAAACGGGTAAACAGTAGGGATGGCTGACGCGAAACTAACGTTTCGACACAGTGTCGAGATCCTGAAGTGTAGATGTTTCGAAACACTGCTCCGAACTGTGATTCAAAACACCCATGTCACGTGACTATGGCTAAACGAAGCTTCTGTGCGTTTCGACAGGTGGCGTGCTCGCCGAGTCTGCGTTTGATTGACAGGGGCGGGAACAAACCACACAATCGCACATCTGTCTCAACTCCCACAAAGTTTAAAAGAGGAGTTAATGCACCTTCACCTTGTGGGTTTTTGTGAGAGGAGAAAGATTTTGAGATGGCGTTTACGATATAGTGACATTTATAAAAAAAAATCTGTAAAAAACAAACAAAAATGAGACCATTGTGGATTGATGTGTTTTATTAATTTTCATTTTTCATGACCAAAATAACCAACTTATTATTATTATTATTATATATTATAGTTATATAGTGAGGATGTTAAAAACTCACCACATTAACAAAAACACAACATTTTTATTTTTTTAAATGGCTTGTTGTCAAAGTTGTTTCAGATAACATGTGCAATTGACCACTAGGTGTCACCGTGGAGACGGGTGTCGGTATAGTTTCGAAGCCTCGACACAATACGGCACATTTGTTTCAACTGCCCACCACTAGTAAACAGTCCAAGGTCAAACACAGAATAACAGTTCAAAGTAATAATGCTCAGAGTTGATGACAGAGAGACAATCAATACTTCGCGTTGAAGCACTGTGAGTGAAGAGTTTATATAGCAAGGTAATGAGCGTCAGGTGGGAGAGTGATCAGTCCCAGGTATGAGGGCTTATGGGAAATGGAGTCCGGAATCTGTTAATATTCGGGTGAGAGCTCCCTCTGCTGGTCCGGAGGGTACACTATTAATGTATCAAAACAGATGTTCCCTTGTCTAATAAAACATGTAATGCTAAAGTATCTTTGGTGTTTTCTTGATTTCTACAAAATAAAACTGGAAACCGAGGGTAAAGCAGATATGACGTAATTTACAGGCAACTCCCTCACACGTCTCGGATCCTTGGTTAAAATAGCAATGATTTGCAATAGTTGGAAACATTTAGGAAATTGTAAGTACTCAACTGAACAAAATATAACACTGGCCCAGTGGTTTTTGTATATTTTACTGCAAAAATCGTACATATTGCAGCTTTAAATAATTTTTTTAAAAGTACGAATTTAAGAGGTAACATTTTACAATAAGATTAATTAGTTAAAATTTGTTAACTACATTAGTTAACATGAACCAATAATGAACTGCACTTCTACAGCATTTATTAATCTTTGTTAATGTTAATGTCAACATTTACTTATACATTATTAAAATATTGTTAACATTGTTCATGTTAGTTCACAGTACATTAACTAAACAATGAACAACTGAATTTTCATGAACTAACTTTAATACATTAACTAATGTTTAACTAATGAACCTTATTGTAAAGTATTACAATTTAAAATGTATTCTCTCTCAATAACGTGCTTTTCTGAAACAAAATACTGCTTAATTTGCATTAACATTTTAAAGGGTGACTACAGTGGTTCAACCTTAATGTTACAAAAATAACTAATTTATTTAACAATTTCTTCTCTTCCATGTCATTTTCCTACACAGTTTACATTGTAGAGAGTGCTGTTCTTCCAGGTTCTGCACTAGAATGCTGACTCATTATTGGCCAGCTCCTGCATCAGAAATCACACACATGTGTTGTACTGCTCACATTGGCTAATACTGAGTCGACGTTCTGATGCAGAAGGTTAATCCACAACAGGCAAAGAGATCAAAACACAGGCAAACAATCCAAACAATAACAGAGTCCAGAGAAGAGGCAGAACAGAGAAATCCAAGGGAACAGACAGATAGCCAAAAATACAAAAGACATGAAACTAGGGAGAATGCTCAGAAATGCAGTACAGACACACACAAGACTTTGCAATGACTGACTGAATTGACCCTTCGCAAACAGTTTGATTGACAGGCGATCTAACCAATCATAACCCTGAGTCCACCATTTTGTCTGACAAAGCAGTCAGGGGAGTTAGTAAATTAACGTTGGTGAACTTGAACTTCAGAAATTGTGTATACTCATGTCTTTCCGCGATTGAAACAACATTCCTTCTGTTGTCCATTCATGTTTCTTTGTTACTATAAATGAACTAGTATGAAGAGATGGTTGGTTCACATTCAACAGACAAAGCAACAGTAACTAAAGGGGGCGGGTCTTTGCAAAGGGTCAATTGATCAGGCTTATGTAGGGTGAGCTAATAAGGCTAATGAGACACAGCTGACAGCAATCAGGGATGAAAAGTCTGGGCATTGAATTCTGGGAAATGTAGTGCATGTGTGAACGGCAATGAACAAGGGAGGAGTTCTGATGATGATTGTGACGCATTAATCGTATAGAATCTTTATTAGTTGCTTATGTAATATTCATTTTAAATGCTTTAGTTCTTCATGAGTCATACATTACGTGTGATTACCTGTTTTAATTAAAAAAAACTTAAAAATAAGCTGCAATTCATATGTTTTTACAATGTAATCTGACTGAATGTCTTATAACGTCACTTTCATTTTTCATGTGCTGTATTATGAAAAGAACTTGACAGGCTTATTTCTGCTCATCTTCGAAAATGTATTTCTGACTTCAGAAGCTGCTTATTGCGAAAATGACAAACCATCAGCAAACAATAACAGAGACAATAGCTCGATGGACATGTTCAATATCAAAGAAAAAACCTCAGTGAGCCTATAACCGCTGGCACCAGGAGAAACTGTCACGTCAGGACACACGTTGTGAAACTGGGATGTCTGATCAATCAACCTACCCAAGATGCATGTTAATACCTGGTGGTAACGTGTTCTACAGAATTGTGGTCTGTTTGTGTCTCTTTTTCTTTGCTGTAACATCCTTCACTGCAGGGGTCCCTATCATCAGAGTGTCATTCAAAGCGTCCTCCTCTAACGTCAGCGATCCCTCCAAGGTCTGCTGGATGGTTTGAGCTTGGTCTCACTGCTCGACCCTCTTCAAAGGCCCGGGGTCTCCAGAGACCCTGTGAACCAGTGCGGCCAGCCTTCCCACAGGACCGAGAGCTGAACAGGAAATATCTTACAAACCTAAAACAGACTACATTTAATGTGATATTGAAACCAAACAATTCACATAACAAACAGAAACCTTAAATTATCACTTTTTTATTATTTTTAGTATGTATATTTTTTATAGCATACTTCTGTATTTAATGCAAATTTTTCATTACAAATTATTATCAGCATAACAATTCAGTAAATGTAACTGTGGAAAAGGTAGGAGATGACATCCCCCTTTTAAAATAATGTGTATTTACGTTTAAAGGAGACGTATTCCCCCTTTTTTCAAGATGTAATTTAAGTCTCTGATGTTCCCAGAATGTGTCTATGAAATTTCAGCTCAAAATGCCCCACAGTCATTTATTATACCATGTTGTAAATGCCCATTTTTGAGTGCATACTGTTTTCGTGCATGTGTCTTTAAATGTAAATGAGCTGGTGCTCCACCACCCGCCCTGGCCGCCACCCTTGACTCCACCCAGGTTGTCGCCTCTGACTCCGCCCTGGCCGCCACCCTTGACTCCGCCCAGGTTGTCGCCTCTGACTCCGCCCTGGACTCCACCCTGGAGGCCACCTGATTCACTCCCCTGCCAGTTTGTACTCTGTTTGGCGTGAGGACGCACCTTCCAGGAGGAAGGTACTGTTAGAGACTCATGTCTGTTTATCTGTTCCCCAGTCCTGTCTTCAGTCACATGTTCCTTGTTTTGATTTCCAGTCCTGTCATTTTCACGTGGTCTTTGTTTTCAGTTTGTCTTGGTCTCATTATCAGTCTATCGTCATCAGCTGTGTCTTGCCTGTAATCATGTCAGTCACCTGTGCACTATTTGTTATCCTCTTGTGTTCATCTGTATATATTCCCTCTGTGTCAGTCCAGTCTTTGTTGGTCGTTAAAGTTGTGTGGATGTGTTAATCTCTGTGTTCCTGTCTGTATTCAATTTGTGTCATTAAATTGTGAAAGGTGATTCTTCTTCTCCGAGCCTTCTTCCTACACGTCACATTACAGAAAGTACTTTTTACTCTACTCACACTACATTTTTTGAAAAGTAATGGTACTTTTACCTGAGTATATTTTTTCTGTACTCTTTCCACCCCAGCCTGAGTGCAACATGTAGGAGCTCTGGGAAACATTGTGGTTAATCTTTCTTTATTTTCCATTTTTTTACCTGATAGACTTATAAGGCTAGTTCACCCAAAAATGACATGACTGTGATTTTTAAGTACTCACCCTAATGTCATTTCAAACCTGTAAGACCTTACATCTTTGGAACACAAATGAAGATATTCTTGATGAAATCCAAGAGGGTTTTTTAATTTTTTTTTTTTTTTATCCCTAGAAAACAACATAATTACCGCAATTCAAGGTCCAGGAATGTACTAAAGATATTAGAATAGTCAATAAGGTGCTCACGTGAACAGCCTTGGCCAATACTGTTGCTTTCTATTGGGAATAAAAAACCTTAGTCTTCATTTGTGTTCCGAAGATGAACGAAGGTTTTACGGGTTTGGAACGACATGAGAGTGAGGAATCAATGACAGAAATTTCATTTTTGGGTGAACTAACCCCTTAAAGCGAAATCAAAGAATGAACTGGTCTGATGTCATTTCAAGCAAAATCAAGGCCAAAACTATTGGGAGTTCTTCTTGGGAAATTGAAACAGCTTGCCAAATCAAACTTTTCAGAAAAGGTTGAAGCTGTAGTTCCAAACACACGTTTGCGATGCTATGGTTTCGGAAAAAAGGGCAAATCGTTGAACTATGTTAGTAACAATAGAACTTGTGACCATAGTTGGCTAACAGAGCTTTTGGAAAATGCACTCCTGCATCTTATCAAACCTGAGCTTTAGTAGAAAAACAGAATGAAAGCAAGCCAATGATGATTGACAACACCAGAGCAGAGCCATTTGCTACTGATTAGTCATGTTACACGTCTGTGGTGATTAAATTGCTATGAAAATGCCAAACAAGCACTGCTTTGTTTACAGTTTGTATAACTGCAGTCGTAGCTCTTCGTGTTTCCTGATTTGAATGACAAATACAGACTACTGCCACCTGCTGGTATGGAGAGTTATTTCCTCTCACACAGGTGCAGAACATAAATGGTGGTTGGTCATTAGCTGTTTTCTTTATGTTGTGTTCAAATGCAAGAGACACAGGCGACACAGCAGCGTGCCTCTAGCTCTTTGATGCCAGTTTGGTGTGTCTGGGCCTTTAACACTCCTCATTCTCTCAAAATGTTTGTTGTGTGCATCCAATCCTCTTGCATTTATTAACTTATCTCTTATTCATGCATTAATGTCATTTTTTTATTAGTGCTTTTGGGAAACGCACCCCTGATCGGTTGTTTAGCTTAGCGAACCAGCGCATGAGAAGAGAAATGTAATGAAAGCAAGCCAACGACGAATGACAACGCCAGAGCCATTTGCGACTTATCACACATAGTCATTTTACGAATCCATCTGTGGTGATTAAATTGGTGTTAAAATGGTAAACAAGCACTGGTTTGTTTACAATTTGTATATCTGCAGTCGTAGCTCTTCGCGAGATGCGAGAGACGCAGGCGACATGGGGCAGCACAACAGTCGGCTTTTGTTGTCTCTATTTCTTTGATGTGGGTTTTGTGCGTCTGGGCCTTTAACACTCTTCATTTTCTCTACTTTTTTTGTTGCCTGCATCCCCTCCTCTTTCATAAGCTTATCTCTTGCTTTTATTCATGCATTAATGTTGTTGTTTTTTTCTCTCTAAAGGCAAATTCCTTGCACAGGCCATGTCAACATACAACCCTTAAGAAGCTTATCAAATAATGAATAGAAATTGATGGATTATTAAATAATGAATGCCAGGTTTTTACAACATTTATGAGTAATTTCTTAGAATAAAATACTGTTTTTGAGGAGGAGGATTGACAATAGTATTGTGTTATCTCTGGTGAACTTTTAATATGGGTTCTCAACCAGAAATGCACAGACTACGCATACACAAATGTACAAAAGTGTAATTCCACATCATTTTATATTTATACTACAGCAAAGTAAATCTTACTGTACTGTAGTGTTTCTGCTACATCACAGTCATTTCCTGTGGTGTATACACAGTATACAGTTGTCATTCATTTGTAATGAATTGAAAGTACATCAACTAGAAGCCATGTGTAACGTCTAGTTTTGGTTTTGTTTTAATGTTCATATTTCATGTCTTTATTTAGTAGTCACTGGCTGCGTCCGAAATCGCCTACTCAATGAGTAGGTACTTAATATCAATGAGTAGGTACTTAATTTCAATGAGTAGGTACTTAACGAGCCTAAAAGAGTATGAATGAAATCTCGTTGAGTATGAATTGGAACCGGAAGTCATCTGCCATGTTGAGGTTATCATGTGACCTACGACGTTATGGCAAGTGCAGCAACTTAAAATATATGAGTGACAGGTTTAATTCATTTTGTTTAAATTTCTTGATAGAACTGGCTCATTTTGTGGTCTTGTTGAAGAAACAGCTCCCCGTTTATTTTGTGATTGTAGTATAACCAGTAAATTTGGAGTTAATTTTCAGTTCTTATATTTTCAACCCTACTAATGTGACCCACAGTTTTATCCTTAAAGACATTTTTTTTATTATTATGAAAACCCAAAATCACAATCTCTTGAATATGTTGTTCATTTATTTTATATGCAAACATTTTCATCCACAAGCAGAAGTGACTTAAAGTCTTAAGTGACTCCTTTATTTCCCTTTTTCTTGAATTTAACTGTTGGTGCATTCATCAGGCTTATTAAATAACAAAATAAATATATAATTTTTGATGCATTATGATGAATTTTTCAGATATTTAACCTTGTCATTGTGCTTTTTTTGTGCTCTGTATTTAATCTCATTATGATGTACACAAACCCATGTTTTGTTTTTTTTTGTCTTTTTTGTTTATGATTGTTCAGTGTTAAGGATACAACCATGGTATTTTCCCTGATCTTGAATGTAATTATAAGTTCTGCAATAAATAATAATAAAAACATATATATGCGTGACAGGTGCACTAACACCTCATAGCATCAGTAACTTGACAAACCCTACCTAATACGATTTTCCTCAGCATCGAGCAGCTGCTCGAAGATCCCACCTTTGGAGAAGAATGTTGATTTTGTACTCAGAAAATGTAAGTATTACTACTAAAAATAAGATTATCCAAGAATGAATTACATTGTTAGCCCACACCAACACTTACACACAATAATAATGATGCCCAATACTTAATTATATTACTTCTTACTGAAAATGATGTGATGTTTTACTAAAACATGGCAAAATGCCATTAGTTTTGTCATATGACATTGCTATGCATGAACACTCACTAGACAAGTGCAGTCAACGTGAATACATCTCAATTTTCAGTCAAGCAATGATTTAAAGCATGCATTAATAAAATAATTATTTTATTTACAAACAATAAGAAACATAAATGAGTAAAAGAATGAATAAAAGTAGCCACAGTGAATAAATATACAAGACATTAACACATGAAACAAAGCTTTATTCAGACTTATTGTACTAATAATCACATATTTACGGGCGCTGAACGCCACATCCTTCTGCTATCTCAACACAGCTGTGCCAATACTGCAGCTTTATTTTGATGAAGCAGCTGACCATCGTGAACACCTTCACCTGTCTTTGCCGTCCATCATATCCCTCATTGCTGCTCTTCTCAATGGGGACATTATTGATCCAGAGGATGAGGAAGACCATGATGATGGACCCCTGAACCCCACAACCTTGAAGCAAGAGTGGGAGAAGATGTGCAGGACAATCTGGCTGGTGCTGTGTCTGCTCCAAACACTTGTGTGTCTGCTCTCCATGAGCATGACTACCTATAAGTGTAAGTGGGATAAACCACTGAACTGGTAAGCAGAAGGTTGCTGGTTCGATCAGTCTCCAACAGTATGTCCTTGAGCAAGGCACTTTACTGGATAAAAGCGTCTGCCAAATGCATAACTGAAAATAAATGTAAATGTGATTTTTGTAAATCCTTTTTTGTTAGTGTCTTGGGCACAAACACTCAATAAAGCTGCTTATTTCTTAAAGTTTACTTTTTTTGGTACTACTGTAATATAAACACATACATTTATTACAGTTTCTGTTTGGGGGCTTAAAGGGCTAGTTCATCCAAACATATAAATTAGTTTGTTAATGAGAGTAATAAGAAAAACTAACTTAGACTAACTTAACCATCTCTGATTGGCCATGGCATTCAAGGGATCAACAACTATGTCTGTGATTGCCTACATTGTTCACCACTGCAAAAACACGTTGTAAATAGATACATTTTATGCTCTCCAGAGTGCAAACACAAATATGCATCGGATCATTTGCCAAATATGTTTCGCCAATATATTGTTACCATAGGCAGAGTGGGAATTTAGAGTATATGTTAGATATATAGCCACCATAGACATTTAGAGGGAAGCCCAAAAAATTTGAAATGGCCACATTGTCACTCAGTATTTGATATTCTAGATACTGCTTTAAAGTTTTTAGGTCGCTCTGTCTCAACAGTCTGCTCAAGTGAGTGAATTAAATCAAAGAAGGCGGGTCTTACTGTTCACAGAAGATGAGTATGACTTCCAGCACAATGCTTTAGTTTTGCATCTGAAAGAGTGCATAGAAATTAGCAGCTAAAATTTAATATTGATCTGCTTTATGAAAGGAATGTTGAACGACCAATAGTAATATCTAGAGATGCAAGCAACTCAACGTTTTCAAAAATTTCACTGTTTTGAATGTAAAATATGGTATTTTATTCATGTAACTCATAAGTCATGAGTTTTTGACATTTTGTAAGAGTGAATATTCCTTTTAAACCACCCTCCCACGTAAATGTGAAACTCCGCCTATGATTATTACAGTATCAACTGCTCTTGCTTGCATTTGAGGGCTTGAGAAACCGTAGAACCGGGACTGTAAATGCTACAGTGAGCAATTGTGTCAAATATTTATATTTACATTTACTACGTTTAGGTGTAATGTAACAAAGTAATAATAATTTGTTACAGTACTTACTTTTTTTTTTAGGAAAATCTGTACTTACTTAGGTATTTATATTTCTGTCAACTTTTACTTTTACTCCTCTACATTTCCTAAATAAAATGTATACTTTTACTCTGATACATTTCCCCAAAGCATTTTCATTACTTCCTACAAAATAAAGTTGGAAGAACACAGACTGCAGTGCTGTACAACCGCGGTTGATTTCATTTTCCTGGCTGTGTCCGTTGCTAGAGAAGCTGAGAAGAGTGCGGCGCGAGAGTGACCTCTAGAGGCCAAATAAAAACTATCACTGGTGCCTAGTAGTTTGTTTTGACATGTGAAGTGAGGCTGCGCGCTGCACAGAACTGGACACTTCAATAACAGATTTAAAACAGACAACAAAGTGGTTTGTAAACATGTATATGTTTTCATATCACTAAAGTAATTAGTTTGTTGACTAAATGCTGCATTAGTGAAGAACAGCTGTATGTTTGCCGTTGAGGCTGAGAGGATGCTGACGTTAGTAGTGACCAACTTTGTTATGTCACGATTGTTTCCATCTATTTGCATTAGTTTATATCCATTTGTTCGATTTTATGCATTCGTTATCCAACGAAGTTACATATTGAAATTGTATCCTAATCATGCAGCCGACAGAAACATAAATCTGAAATGTATTCGATTTCAGTTCTTTTTTTTATCCGCACTTTAACACATATTTTGATTAGATAATCATCAATTGTTCTAAAATAGAAGCAAATAACAAGTGAAAGTATGCATATAATAGGCCTTTGTGCGTAAAGATGGCCATTTTATGCATGATTGTTTGGATTTACAGTGGGGAGAACAAGTATTTGACACGCTGCCAATTTTGCAGGTTTGCCCACTTACAAAGCATGTAGAAGACTGTAATTTTTATCATAGGTACTTCAACTGTGAGTGATGGAATCTAAAACAAATATCCAGAAAATCACATTCTATGATTTTTAAATAATTAATTTGTATTTTATTGCATGACATAAGTATTTGATCACCTACCAACCAGTAAGAATTCTGGCCTGTGACGAGCAGGGCGGGCAAGAGCCGTGAGGGAACGGCGCAAGGCCGGTGACGCAAGTGATAATGAGCTTCAGCTGCTCGGCGCACCGGTCTCGTATCTCTCACGGAGGAGCTCCGGAAGCCTAAAAGAGGAGCGACGACAGTGAAGGACGAGAGAGGACCAGGCCTGGACTTTATGTTGTGTTATATTTTGTTTGTGTTGGCGGCAGTCGCCATGAGAAACTGCCGCCCTTTTACTTTCGTTTTATTGTTTGTTTTTGAGTTTATTAAAGTTTTGGTTGAACGTTTGCCGGTTCCCGCCTCCTTCTTCCCGTACTTAAGAACCGTGTTACATTGGTGCCGAAACCCGGGAGGAAGGAGGGACATGCTGTCGAAGAGCCCTCGCTGCTGAGGGGGATCGCGGTGCTGAGGAGGTCGGGCAGCGCGGGAGAGAAGACCGTAAGTGGCTGCCCGAGGCGGTGGTGCTGGAGCGAGTGAGCAACAGGTGGGACGGAGAGCTCGCTGCCGTGCCCCTGGGATGAGGTGGGGTGGCTTCCGTCCAGGAGGAAGCGGAAGAATCGCCGCCGTTCACCGTGGGCCGGAGCCTGCTGCCTTGCGCCATGATGGGAAGGAGTAGGGAACGGGGGACTCGCTGCCCTCAGGAGCCATCTCCGGCCACCAGGTTGCGGAGGAGGATCGGGCCGTCCACCAAGCGTCCAGTACCATCGCATGGCACCGTGAGGAAGAGCCTCTCGGCTGGCTGAGGACCGAGCGGCAGTGTGTCTGGGAACCGGACCAAGAATTTTTTTTTTTCCTCTCTCCCCTCTCTCGTCTTTGTCATTCGTTGTGCTTCTGTCTCCTTTTCTCTCGTCTGTCCTTACCCCCAGGTGCTGCGGCCGCCGAGACTGGCCCCCGGGGGGGAGTAGAGTGCAGTCTCGGGAGTACCCCCCGGCCTGCGAGGGGCGATGGGGGTATGTGACAAGCAGGGTGCAAGTGATAATGAGCTTCAGCTGCTTGGCGCACCCGTCTCGTATCTCTCACGGAGGAGCTCCAGAAGCATAAAAGAGGAGCGACGACAGTGAAGGCCGCCCTTTTACTTTTCTTTTATTGTTTGTTTTTGAGTTTATTAAAGTTTTGGTTGAACGTTCGCCGGTTCCCGCCTCCTTCTTCCCGTACTTAAGAAGTGTGTTACAAAGCCCTCCTGTTCTCCCCTCATTACCTGTATTAACTGCACCTGTTTGAACTCGTTACCTGTATAAAAGACACCTGTCCACACACTCATGCTCGAAAACCCTTCAATGTGGCTGAATTACAACACTTCTTCAAAGATGAGTGGGCCAAAATTCCTCCACAGCGCTGTAAAAGACTCATTGCAAGTTATCGCAAATGCTTTGATTGCAGTTGTTGCTGCTAAGAGCGGCCCAACCAGTTATTAGGTTTAGGAGGCAATCACTTTTTTCCCACAGGGCCATGTAGGCTTGGATTTTGTTTTCCCTTAATAATAACAACCTTCATTTAAAAACTGCATTTTGTGTTTACTTGTGTTATCTTTGACTAATACAAATATATTTTTTTGATCTGAAACATTTAAGTGTGACAAACATGCAAAAAAGTAAGAAATCAGGAAGGGGGCAAACACTTTTTCACACCACTGTATATTTATAAGACTCTGCAACACTGTTTCTACGAGAAGACGAGGATTTGGGTATGGTGGCCATACGGTTTTTCAGTTTTTCTTGTCTTTAAGGGAGGCACGATGGAAGGAGTTTGCTTCCTCACATCAAGGACAGAAAAGGTGGCAGGGCAGATCTTTTCACAAGCTCTCGTTATCCAACCAATGCAGCAGCCACCCAGACAACGACTTGAGCTCTGCAAGGCATCAAACCGAGCAATAAGCTCTTCTGTCGTCTGCTGTGGATTTCTACTTTTATCCTTGCCTTTCATCCACTTTTCCCTCGCTCTGACCCTCATTCCTGAATGATGATGCCTGTGCTGCTGTTTCTACAGAGAAACATTGATGGTGTGGCCCCAGCGAGGCTCTCGGCAGGGCTCTGACAGGTAACTCCCCTGGCGGTCTTTTGCCCCAGCCGGCTGCCATTAATCCCTCTTTCCCGCTTGTAAAAGTCTCATATGGAAGCTGTTAGCACTCCTGATGGGGGCCGCGGAGTGAACTGTGAGGGATCTTGTTTTTAATTACACTGCCTCATTGTTTCAAATGAAAATTCTGTCATTATAGTGACCACATCTGTTAAACTTGGGGAAAGAAAATCTCCATGAAGTACCATAAATGTTGTCCAACTATTGTAAAGTTATACAATAGCTTGGGTGAGGTACACAATTAAAAATAAGTCATTATTCACTGAAAATCTTCCCCTCTGCTGCAGCTCTCAAATGTCACTTTACATGTATGTAATGTTTACACATATTTGTATATCTGAGGAAACATTGCCTAATGGATGTAACCGCGATATAACATTAGTTTACGAAAATGTAAACTAATGTTCTGTATGTAATATTTGGAATTATATAAATTATTAATATATAAGATAGATGGATGATTTAGAAATAATCATTATTATATATATTTTCCAGAATATTTGTCACTTTTTAGCTGTTGCTGTCTAAAATCAAACAAAATAAATAAGTACGTGATTATAGGTACACTGTATAACTTTTGGCCCTCTATCTGTGAAAAAACAAAACTGCATGTATTTTGCGGAAGAACATTTTTTGGTTGTGCTTCAGCTCTTCGTGAATGATGAATATGGTTATCCTACTGCTAATAATATTTTTATCTGTTCAGTTTATGTGTTCAATAAATTGTTGTTAAATAAAGGGGCAATGTGTAAATTTTAGCGCCATCTAGCAGTGAGGCTGTGAACTGCAACTAACGGCACACACCCCTCGCACCCCTCCCTTTCAGAGAAGCTACACACAAGACAAAGATGCCGTAGTCTGAGACAGCAAAGAGGAGCCTGTGTGAAGCAATAAGGTTTCTTCGAACTTCGAACTAAACCAGATGACTGCTACTACTTCGTGTGTATTCAACTTAGTGACAATACAAGCTGCCTCTAAAAACACATACGATTTAGAAGAACAACTAAATGCGCTCTGCAGAGTTTGTTTGTCTGTTTAGGGGTGCCGTAGAAACATCTATGTGCATATATCAACTATCACGAATGAACTTTTGACTTTGACGCTACTACTAACGCTAACCCAACCTCATTTTTTCAGGAAGCGCTGAAGTCTTTCTATAGTTTCTACCAACAGCTGAGGGTAGGGCGGCCATTTCATTGGTTAAAATTTCGGATTTCCCTGGATTTAAACATTGTTGGAAACATTTGGGATAATGTAAGTACACCAGTCAACAAAATATATAACATTGTTCTAGTGGTTTGTGGATATTTTAATGCATAAATCTTACATATTGTACCTTTAATTGAATACAATAAAATCAAACTATTGGTTTCATGAATTCATATATTCAAAATTGTAAACATGTCCATGTCTCTAATGGTGTTCATGCATAAAAATGGTTACTTATGTTTAGTTGTATAGAAAAGAACCGCATGAAAAATCTCATTTTGAAATAAATAAATAAACCGACATAAGGGCGAGTATAATATGACAAAATGTTCATTTTTGTCTGAATGGTTCCTTTAATTACTGTGTGGCTGTATCCGATTTCTCCTGTGACCATTACAGGTAGACAACTTCTAATAATGATGAAATATACTGTATGCAGGCTGCTTGTTGCACTGGGGAACCGGAATGTTGTTCACCATTTATTCTGACATTTAAGCATTGACTACAGCTTGGCGCATGGTTAAGCAGTGCAGAGTGTGCAGTCAATGCCTCAGATATGCGCAGGTAGCCAGCCAGGAGCTGTTATAGGTCAGTGACGACATGTATTAAGTGGGATTGACTGGGCAGAGATGCTGCAAAGCCCCTAAATAATTCACATGTTCCCCCACACAAAGGGCTTGGCCCGGCCCAGCAACTTTTCTAAGTGAGAAAATCTGCTTTGTCAGCGCCGCCCATGGGTTGTCAGCTCACACCATTTCACTTTTTTTCGCTCACGCCTTCAAGAATGGTTAACGAGGTGCTGCGTGTCTTGTACCGTACGTCCCATTTGGATTTCTGGGGTCAGGCTCTAGCAGGACGGTGGGTTCTTTTGGATGACAGTGCAGTTTTACTTTGATTTTTTTTTTTTTTTGCTTTAGTGATTTGCTGTGGTAAACTTAGCTCTGGACAAATTCTGGTGGCCTTTTAGTGTCCGTGAGTGCATATCATGAATAAGTAAGCATAAGTAGGAGTAGTGTTATTTCAGTATCAAGTTTCAAGTAATGAAAATGCTTTTTTATAGTTTTAGTTTTAGTTAAGGATAATAACCGTGGTATGGGGCGCTTATAAATGTTATTTAAACAGAAAATGGAAGGTGAGATCAAAATTAATAATCCAACAATTATTTGTCTTTGACTATTTGAATGATTGTCTTTTTTGGACAAATAATAGTGAATGTGTGTTGGTTTAGCACCTGATTTATTAAAAGTCTGATCTGATTTTCATAAAAAGCTACTGAAAGAAATGGAGTGAAGCACATGACTTTTATATATGTATATGCCGTATAAATTCAGTCTGGGGGAGAGTAAATAATAACAAATGTATGTATGAACTATACCAATACAAATATTTTATTGAAGGCCTATTTTAAGGTTTTTCTGTTGCTCTGCTTGGAGTAGAAACGCCAAAGTCAGGTTCAACTGCCTTGGAACATACAAACTAATACAATATGTCCCAAACACACTGTATGTCAAGTCAAGTCACCTTTACTTATATAACGCTTTTTACAATGCAAATTGTGTCAAAGCAGCTTTGCATTAATAATTGGCAAATCATTTTTAGCTACACAGCAGCTCCCAAAGAAAATGGTGTCATTGTCCAGCTTATTATAAATATTATTGATTCATTCTGTTGTTTTAGTTTTAGTTATTAGTCTAGTTAATTTATGTATATCAGCACTGGAGAAAACAGTGACGTAATCGTCCGGCTCAGCTCAGTTCGCATACAACGGCGCCAATGCAGGCATATCAAAAACACTGCTGAATATCAAGCAAGTGTCCCCAACTTAAGCAAGCCAAAGGCAACAGCAGCAAGGAACCAAAACTCCAACAAATGGAGAAAAAAACCTTGGGAGAAACCAGGCTTAGTCGGGGGGTCAGTTCTCCTCTGGCCAACAGTGAACACTTGTCCGATACTCAGGCAGAGTTACAGGTCATAACTCCGATTTGGAATCGCAACAGTCAAAATATTTAATCCAGTTCCATCCAGTTTAAGATCTTTTTGATCACGCCGGTATGGGACGGTTTGTTGGGATATGTGCCACTGGCTGATGAGTCGGTAAGGTCTTCACAAAGGATGAGCTAGTTAACACAGTCTCCGCCAACACCCCAGGGCCACACTGCTGCCGCACACAGGCACAGGTTCCCCATCCGACCCGGACACGGCCCGGATCCAGCCAATCACGTTAATTGGTAAACACGGCTTGAATACATGCAAAAATAAATGCATTGGTGTTCATTGAGGATTTATTTTGTATTTAACTTGTAGGTTAGACTTAACTTAAGGGTTAGGGCTTAGGCTTAGTAAAACAAACAAATAAATAAATAAAATTCTTTTGCTTCAGGTTTTGTTCTGTGAAGTCAATAGAACATTGTTTGAAGATATTTTCAGATTTTTCAGCCTCACATGGAGAAAATAAACTATATAACTTATATTTTATTTATTTGTTTGTTTTATTTAGTTTGTTAGTGACACAACTTTTCAACTGTTACTGCTACAATTTCTGCAACCATAATCCATGGAAATATCAGATGGTTCAAATATTCACTAGATACACATTGTTATTATTAACATTCATGTTAAATAACAAACTTTATTTTAAATTTGCCTTCAGTTAGGCTCCAGCTTTCATACATAGGACAAGTGGTTCAAAGAATGGCTGGATGGATTTCTGTGGATGATAATAATGCCATGATAAGTATTTGTGAAAATGGTGCATTCTGCAGTAAACTTATTTGGATAGAAAGGTAGTGCATTTGTGCTAGAAAGAAAGACGACTCAATCAAGACTTTGATGTCATAAAGAAAAGGTCACATAACAACAGAATGCCATTTCTGCAACATAAGAAAAAAAATGCTTTGGTAAGTCAATTTTTGCGGAGCAAAGAGGATATTGACAACACATCGACAGACAAGACGGAGCTGGTTACTTTTGATATGAAACAGTTTCATATTTAAAATATTGTAATTTTTTAAAGAAGTTTAAACAATAAATATCGTGTAGTGGCTCTTAAATGTGTCGTGACAGATCGCTGTAGCTCCTTCAAGTGGCTCATGAACCGATCATCTTTTCATACTATTTATCATTTATAGCATCAAATAAACATGAATAAACATCAGAAGGAATGCATTTTTCACTGCGTGAGAACATGATGTGTGGTGTGAGAGTGCATGGGTTGTCAGGGCGGGTTTTGTGAAGAGTCAATTATGTCCATTTTTAATCCGAATTTTGACTTTACTGTCATAATTCTAACTATTTTTGACATTGAATTTTTACTTTTCATTTTGTGAAATGGGTCAGCATAACTTTTGTATGTTATAATTATGTTTTTTCTTATGTAGTGCAAATAGGCTTCCATGCATTCTCCATCTCTACCTGACACAATGTGCCCCTCAGAAACAAGCTTGAAGAGCAAAAGGCTTTACAACATGTCTGACTGCGTCAAGGACATACTGTATAATGTTCACATCAATAGAAAAAATGCAGGTTACCTCATATACATATTCTCTGCGTACATCTAAGTAAGCATTCACGCATTGCCAATATGTATTGCCTAATGAGCTTATTTTAAATCAGACAAACATTTTCTGAGACCTCATATAGTTTTCTTTTTAAGAAGATGGATTAATGACACAGCAGCCTTGCCAGATTTCTAGGTAATATGAGCCTCAAAAACTCTATTTCGTACATCTATTTTTATTTTTTCCAGCACCATGCTATGTCCCTTTTTTACTTGTGATAGATTTGGATAACTCAGAATTATCTCTCATTTTAGATACTTTTTAGAGGGGATGTACAATCTGTTTTTAATAGAATGATTGTGATGCTTGAGCAAAACGACTAAAGCAGTACAAAATGTGTCTAAGAAGTTATTAGTGTCATATAACAGGCTAGTTCTGGATTCATTTCCTCATATCATTTCAAAAATATATTATTTTTATGACTTTTTTTCACCAATGAAGCACCTATGAAGAATGAAGAATGCATTTTTTTTTTTCAAAATCAATTATAAGTAATTGGGACTGGATCTTTCAAGCTCTAAAAAGGACAGAAAGTCTGTGAGCCAAGAAGTCTGGAGTCATATGATAGCCTACTTTTGTGTGAGGAACACGCAGAAGTTCAATTCATCAGCCACCCAAGTTGTCCTTCACATAATGAGTGAAGTAGTGATGCCTAATTTGAGAACGAATCGTTGATCAGTGAATCCTTAATGATTCATTCACTAATCTGATTGATGAGGGTCTTGAGTTGAACTCAATGGTGACTCAATGATCCAGTCACAGCAGTTAATAGCTGATTATTCGTGAATATAATCTTAGAATATGATGTAATGTGGACTACTTTTGAAACATTTATGGTGAAATGAATGACCAATATATTCTTCAGAATTTCTTCTTTTGTGTTAAATGAAAAAAAAAGACAGTCATACAGGTGTGGATTGACATGATGAACTATTCCTCCACTGTTTTTGAAATGGAACAGTAAGTGTGATGAATATTTGGAACAGAATCTCTAAACCATGCATGTTCAGATTTGGCAGGACTTATGCCACAACTGATTCTCTTCTCTTCTCTATGTCCCAAATAACCTTCTCATGTTTAAAACCCCAAACTTTGCAAAAGGCAACCAGTCCCTGGGCTCCAAGAGAGGAAATGACATGACTCTGTGAACCTAGTTTAAAAAGTGCAGCTCCATTGCCTTGCCGCTTTTTCTCAGACAGAACTTTTAAAAGTTCCTGGGGAAATGAGTGTGTAAATTAACTGTACTTAAATTATTAACCGGGAATTGCATAATTTAAGTCCATTCCTGTGAATGGATTGTATCTTAGTTAGAAAGGACAAAAGTTTAAACAAGCTGCTTGAGTTTTCCATGAGGTTTTCTGCAGTGACAGCTGCCTGTTTGACAAGCATCATGAACTAATTGCAACCTGTCAAAGCTGGAAATAAACAAGAGGGAACATGTTCAAACAAACAAGCTAGTGTCATAGTTTTCAAACAAATAATCACTGACACTAAATGTAAACTTTGGGATATTAAAATGCTTTACTGAATTAATAAGAAACTAAGATAAAACGCAGTGCACAAACTAACAAATTTATATGAGATACAGAAGTTTGAAATTTTCAGAAGTTTGCAACCTTTGAAATTTTTTAAAGCTGCATTTGTTTGATCAAAAATACAGTAAAACATTAATATTGTGAAATGTTTTTATAATTTAAAGTACTATTTGAATATATTTTAGGAAAGCTGAATTTCCAGCACCGTTACTTCAATCTTTAAGAAACATTTCTTATTCTTATCAACATTGAAAACACTTTTTTTTAACTTTCTTGTCATCAAACAATCCTAAAAATGTATCACTGTTTGCAATATAACAAGAAATTGTATCAGGTTTCAACGTAACATTCACTGTTTTCAACATAACAAGAAATGTTTCTTGAGCTGCAAATCACCATATTAGAATGATTTCTGAAGTATCGTGCAACACTAAAGACTGGAGTAATGATGCTGAAAATTCAACTTTGCATCACAAGAATAAATTACATTTTAATATATTTTACACTTTAATATATTAAAGTACATAAATAAACTGGGGACCTTTTGCTGTGAGGCCACCATGCCCCCCTTAAAATTCTGGTCAATAGAGATAATTATTTTCATGTTATGGAGAATAAACAATAAATGCTTGATATTATACATTATTTCACAGATCTGTGGAATACTTTATTCTGATTGGTCAATCGTGCCTTCCAGCAGTATGTTATTCCCCCATAACAACCGCTAAAAACAGATAACACAGGCTCATCCTGGTAATTGAAGTTTTGCATTTGGTGAGCTAATAAAAGCCAAATCAATATTTTGTGCACGGTTAGTTAATTCATTAGGTCATCCGGTATCGCAGACTCTCTCGTTTCTTACAAAAGCAGCTTCTGCCTTTTTGCGACTATTGTTTTTTTTTTTATTACTATAATGGATTATAAGATAACAAACAGGTACGGTTTTAAATCTGTTTTTATCTCAGTATCAGGATCAGTATCTTATCCCCCAAATTATTTATGTGCAAAATGCTGTGTAATATGTGGTATGACTGTACCGCATCTCTTAAATGTCCGTCTAGTTTGAACTTGCCGCTTAACAACTGCTTTCTCCACAGAAGCTTTGCGTTTAAAGAGCTAATAAAATATTTAGACTCAGATCAATATTTAATGTCTAATTATTTACTTATGTGGCAAGTAGCCATGTAAAAAGTGGGATAATGTACATCCAGCCAGTTGTTGTCGCAGAATAAACCCTTTCAGGCTGTTGCAATTTCTGATTATCTTACATATTGCATTCCCATTCAGCCAGTCACATTTGATGTTACGTTGATACTGACATTATGGGGTCTCACCTGGGAGCCCAATCACCCAATCAAGTGGTACAAAATTAGCCAATGGAAATTGGCCAGTGAGATTTACATGCTGAGTCACACCCACCCGGGACATACAAGTATAAATAGGACCTGCCAAGACTTTTGCTTTGGAGCCGAGCGGTCGCAAGCGATTGCTCTTAAACCAGTCACCTTTTCAAGAGTGCAAATTTTAAATTCTATTGGAGTTTCTCCACAAACAGCAATTTTTAGAGCTAGTTCTATGTGATTCAGTTCTGCAGGTATCCTCTTCACCTTGGAAGGCAAGGATACCGCTGTCCTGTGGGCAGAGTTTGCGGTCCTCTTGGCGAAAGACACAATGCAGCCTGTCCTTCCAGCCAAGATGAAGTAAGGATTTTACAGGGGGGGTTGGGGGGCTATGGCCAATCTTGGATCTGTGTGTCTTTAATCAGATCCAAGCCCTTCAAAAGCTTCTATTCAAGATGCTCACTCTGATCATTTATACCCTTTATGTTCGAGGGTCGAGTATACCAGTACAAGGTCCTCCCCTTCATGCTGTCCCTGTCTTTACCAAAGTCGTAGAAGGTGCTCTCGCCTTGCTCAAGGAGATGGATATCCATCCTGGCCCAGTCCCGAGATCAGTTTTGCGAACACAGGGACTTAGTGCTCAGGCACTTCAGCCAGTTGGGGCTTTGGGTCAACTGGGAAAAGATCAACCTCTCCCCCATGCGGAGCATCTCTTTTCTCAGTGTGGAGTTGGACTCGGTCAACATGACAGTGTGCCTCACCAACGAGTGCGTGCAGTCGGTGCTTAACTGCCTGAATATGTCACATGGAAAACAGTGGTTACACTGAAGCAATTTCAGAGGCTTCTGGGTTTTATGGAATCCGTAGTCATGGTCACGCCGCTTGGATTGTTATATATGAGACCGCTTAAGCACTGGCTGAACACACAGTGAGTCCTGAGATGGGTGTAGCGCCATGGCACTATCTGTGTGACCATCACACTGAGCTGTTGCCGCACTTTCAGCCTGTGGTCGGACCTTGCCTTTCAGGCATATTGTTGTCATGACAGAATCCTCCACGACCGGCTGGGGTGCTGAATGCAATGGGCATGCTGTCTCTGGCTCCTGGACAGGACCTCAACTGCAGTGGCATATCAACTGCCTCGAGTTGCTAGCAGGACTCCTTAACCTGCGACGGTTTTGACTGCTGCTGCATAGCAAGCATGTACTGGTCAACACATTGACTGTGGCGTACATCAACCATCAGGGTGGTCTACGCTCTCGTCGTATGCTGCAACTCACCTGGAGTCAGAAGCGGCTCAGGTCTCTTATGTATATTCCAGGCGAGCTCAATCGTGCGGCTGATGCACTCTCACGACAGCTCATGCTCCCAGGGGAATGAAGACTCCATTCCCAGGCAGTCCAGCTGATTTGGAGCAGATTTGGAGACGCACAGGTAGACCTGTTTGCCTCCCAGGAGTCCGCTCACTGCCAGTTGTTCTTTTCCCTGACAGCTGGCACCCTTGGCACGGATGCATTGGCACACAGCTGTACCCCAGGCCTACGCAAATATGTGTTCCCCCCAGTGAGCTTTCGCACAGAGGCTCCGTGCAAGGCCAGGGAGGACAAGGAGCAGGTCTTGTTAGTTGTGCCATACTGGCCCAGCCAGACCTAGTTCCCAGAACTGTACTTTTGCATTACTTTTTCTTGCATGCTTGTTTTTATTTTTAATAACAAAACAGTTCTATTTTTGGAAAATGTAAAGACCCTTACACACCAAAAGGAAAGTGAATAAGCCTTAGGCAGAAGGAAATGGAAATGATGTGTATGCATAGAAAACAACTAGCTTGCATTACTTATTTGAAAAAGTAACTCAGATATTTTGTTGTAAATTTAAAAGTAATGCATTACTTTATTTGATACTTGAAAAAGTATCTCATCATGCAACTCACATTACTTGTAATGCATTACCCACAACACTGATATTTAAATGCTTGGCGAGCTTTTCATATCACAACTGGTCCAAATTGAATAGAACATTCATGAAATGAGTGAAACATCATAGTAAAAATGTATTCACATCCTAATTTATAATTCCAGGTGTCTGTAAGTAATTGCTTCCCAATATCATGTAGAACCTCAAGGCTACTTGAGCTGACAGTGAACGAAACTAGTGTAATATTAAATGCTTACGGCTTTTCAGTTCATTTGTGGGATGAACAAAATCCACATATAGTATGAAAAAAGCCAAATTTTTGTCAGTTCAACCAATCACAAGCTCGTTTTAGGGTTTGTGTGGTGTACGTAGCCTCAGCAGCTCAACCATTGAGCTAAAACTGCGGTTCTGCTGTTGCAGTGTCAGACTAATTGGCTGACTGAATTAGACCAACTGTGAAGTGAGTGATTTTGATTGTCTCAATCTGTTTGTTTTCCAGTGAAAAGCTTTCAAGTTTCTAAATTCATTTCTGCAAATGAATTGGATGGAAAAGCATGCAAGTTTGCTTATCACACAAAAGCAAGCTACTTTCATTTCAACATGCATTTTTCTCTCCAAAATGTCTCCAGTTTTAATAGGGACAGTGAAAAGCAAGGTCAAGGGTCAGAAAGTAACCGGGTCAAGAAAATAAATTGTCCCAGGAAGCGAGACAGACTGAACTGATCTGAGGTTTTGTAATGCAGAGAGCTATTTTTCTTACCCCTTAATCTGCATGTCCTTGCAGCGTTTGCATAATTACAGCGGATTTGCTTGAGTTAAATGTACCGCAACAGGCTCAATAGTGACACATCCCCACTCAAAGCAAGGACAACACTTATGTAATGTAACGTACACTGTGCCAGCTGAGCCCTCGTGTACGGTAATGAAAACCCCACGGACATATTTATTGTTCGGCAAGGCTTCTGATCACACCAGCCAGGTGTTGCAGTTATTTTCCTGTTTTTCTCAAACAAGTTTTTTGCTCTGGGGAAAGTGCGGCCATGGAAAAGTGAAGACGCATGCAAACTTTGGATGACTTGCATCAACAGCATTTACATGCCATTGGGGGACTGGAAGAATAATTCAAAACTGAAAAAGATAATTAGCTGTTGACAAAAATCCCAAAAATGTTATTAGTCCATAAACATCGAGGACATTTTATGTTGTAGTGTGCATTCACCTAAAGCTGACAGCAGTAAAGAGGTTTGGTACAATACCGCCGTACTCCCAATAATCCTTCAAAGAGAGTCTTCAAAACCAGGTTTGAGTTATGACTGCATATAAGTTTACAATAATGGCAGCAGAGGAAACTCTGCTTGCTTTGATTTGTAGTCTTTGTATACTAGTTCATTGAGCAATTCATCATTATGGGAAATGTTTCTCTGTCTCTCGCCTATCTCACATCTTCACAGCTCTGTAACAGAGGAACTGTGTATGAATTCTTTTTGCATGTAGGTCATAAGCACTTTTAGAGGTAAAGTGTATCTTTTCTGTCCCATTGGTAGACAAAAATATAAACCCACCCCCTAAGTCATTGTTGCTGTGTCAGGCTGGTCAATATGTTCAAATAAAATGTGATAGTGCCACATAGGGCTACAGCAATGCATGAATGAATGAACATTGTTCTACGGTTTGGATGGATGATATCAAGAAATCTTGGATATTTCCAAGATTTCTTGATACTTACTTTGTTCTTGATATTTACTGTGTTCCATATTCCAATAGCTAAAGTACAAATAACAGCTAAACCTTCCCAGAATTTACTCTCCAGGTGTGGGCAGAGATATTAGTTTATTATTTATTAGATTAACTTGGATCTTTTGAGCCTTTACATGATAAACTCACACGTCTTATTTAGCTCTGTGTTTTTGATCAATCAAATTCTGCCCCCTAATGGCAGGCCACATGGAGGCTCACTGGTTGGAGGCCAAAGATCCTGAAGCTCCCTCATCTTTCTTTCATATCTCCTACCTGATGGTGAGAGTAGATCACACAAACATGTTAATTTGTGTCAAAGGCCTTTGATATTGCTGGTTATTCATCAGATTGCTTATTGGTGCTCATATACAGTCTCACTTATCTTTGTTGTTGTAGATTGTCTAATGATGTTGATGGCAAACAATTTCAGGCTCAATGAATTATTAAATGTCTTATGCTATTATTTATGGAAAAGGCGATTGTGAGCTAAAGTTTAAAATAAGAAATAGTCACATTGTGAGATATAAACTCACAATCATGAAATAAAAAGAAAAGTTTTCTTTTTTTCTGCTTCCATAAGTTTTGCAACAATATTATGAAGGTTACAAAACATTCTAAATTATATAACATTTCAACTTTCTTATGAAGTAGATGCCATTGAAATTCATGGTCACCATTCAAATGCAGATCTAAATACTTGAGGCTAAATAAACAAGTAGTTTATCCTTTACTTTATAGCTGGTCTCATGTCATTGCATCCATAGTTGTTGCAAAGAGTCGGGATATCCCATCTGCCTGCTCACATTGTGTATAGCAGCATTGCATTCTATACCTCCTAGTTTCTTTATCCAATCGATGACAGAGTCCTGAGTGAAAATGCGTTGGTTTTTTTGTGTCCCTTTAAATGCAAATGAGCTGCTGCTCCCTGCCCCCTTTCAAGAAGAAGCCAGAGCTTCAAGAGCTCATACAAGAACAAAACAGGACAATCTCACACACTGAAAATCTCAGAAATTGCTAGTAGCGGTGTTCAGCCTTAAATGTTCCAACCGGAGTCGGACAATGATGCCTACAAGCCAGAGAATATCGAGATAGAACAGATAAATTTAGTTTAATTGCGGGTATAACTTATAATGCCATCTTTCTTTTATCCACTATTAGTACAAGCCTGTTGTAGTGGAGCCCGTTCGAATGATAAGTTTTATGAAATTTATTGTATATCACACAAAGGAATGATCGCCGATTTTATCTCCACAAAATAGCCCGTAAGAGCTGAATAAAACACAGTACAAGAAGTGCGCATTAAATTCTTATCTATAAACTCTCTCTCCCTTGCATTATCATCAACATACACAGCGAAGTACACAAAAACAGTATGACATCATTTTGCTCAGGAAATGAATGGCTTATTCTGGCTTATTCTGAGACATTGCTTATGATTTATGGGGATTAAAAAAAGGAGTGGGTGGATTTTTATCATTATAGGGTGGTTGTGTACACACACTGCCAACACACATTTATTTTCAAACCATGTAAAAGTGAATTTTGCGTAATGGGTTCCCTTAAAAAATAAAGGTTCTTTATTGGCGTTGATGGTTCCATGAATCAAATTAATTAACATCCATACACCTTTCCATTCCACAAAAGGCTCTTTAGATTTTTAAAATGTTCTTCACACTAAGAAAAAAAAGGTTCTTTTAAGAACTGATAATGGTAACATACAGTACATGGTTACTCTATGGCATCACTATGAAATGGTGTGATTCGTACGTGAGGCCAATTAAAAATTATGATGGCTTACTGTGAAAAAATGAATGACACCATCAGTGAAACAGGAATGTTTGTCTGGGAATGTTTTTTAAAGGGATTTTTTCCCAGTTATACCCAAGGATTGGCTGGCTGGCAGACTCATGAGGATGCAAACGCATCGTTTTGGTGACTGATGAACCGAAGCATGACACCTGTTTATCCAGACATTTTGTCTGATGTGAAATATATGATAATGAAATTAATCTGCGATGACTGCGTTTAGTTGAGTGATTTCACAGTTCACATCAAGCATGGCATGCACGCTAAATTGATTTAATAACTTGGGCTGCCATCCACTAATTTGCTTTGATGTGATATCACTTCATTCAATGGCGTGAAGTGCATCGGTACAAATGAAGTATTTACATCTTCATTGTAATTACTGGGGCTAATATTTCAGGCAGACAAATAAAAGTAAATAAGAATAATCTGCATAAAAATTAATTTTCAATAAGAAAGACAGGAAATTCTGCCAAATAATCTCAGTGGAATTATGAGAACAACATAATTATGCAAAACACACCCATTTGATAGCATCCTTCATAGCATAGTAATAAATAGGTAATAAGTCAATTATTAACCCTTTATAACACCCAAAAGTAGAATTTTAGGCATTCCTAATGCATTTATAAATGGATGCTCACATGAAGACTGACCAAATACCCATATTTCAATGCAAACACCAATATTTAAAACTTCAGTTTAGTTTACTTGAAGAAACATTGGAAACCAATGTCTTTACATTAAATACCAGTTAAAATCTATGTTGAGAATAATGTCATAAAGTCTTAATGATGTATTTAATATTAGTAGATATTAAAAAGTGATGTCCGGCCTAGGAAAATTGATGATCTTTACAGTTTATTCAAAATATTAAAAATTTGTTAACGATTTTGCACACATATTGTGTAATTGTGCTTGTATTTTTTTTTTTTTTTTTTTTTTTTTTGATAACACAATGAAACATAGACATAATTTTTGGCCATTATTTCTATAATGCTTAATCCACCAGTATGTGTAAGTTCTTTAGTCACAGTAGTTTTTCTAATGAAAATTCTAATATAAAAAATATAATTATTTTTGGGATTTAATAGATTCAAAGATAGATCACACAAAAGTTTCATCAAAATAAAGTCTTTGGGAACAACTATAAAATATTTAGAAGTCAATAACAAAAGAGACTGTGGAGAAGTACATAAAAACATTCCAGCAAGAATGCAAGCTATTATCAAAGCCAAAGGAGGCCAAACAAGATAAATACATTTTAAAAGTATTTTTTTGGTCATTATGTTTGAATAAAGACAGTTTCAGTTTGCCATGTTCAAAGGCAAGAACGCATAGTGTTCGATATGCAGAAGCAAAAAGCAGAGGCTTAAAGGGTTTTATCAATCACTTTGACATTGGTTTACTGTATATGAATCACTTAAATTGTTAAAATGTAAAAATAAGCAATCCCACACAGACACTTATCTTTTAAGGTGTACCCAAGTGCTAAATGAACCAATTAATGAAAAGAATATTAACTGTACAGATTTGGATACTGCATGACTATTTAGACTAGCGAACAGCAAGGATGCACAGAGGACACATAAATACAACCTTTGATTATTTTAGTCATTCAATGTCCCAGGCAAAATAAAGCGTTAAAGACACCTTTTTGACTTTCCTCTGAAAAATAGACAGTTGCAAAAATCACTCTATTCAACATTTCAAATATTTTTGTTGTCGTTAATACACTCAGGAAGACCTGAAGATGCTGAATAAACAGTATCATCAAGCAGCACCAGCTCTGTCCTTCATAAGTTCCTTCCTTTATAACTTCTTGATTACTTTGGTTTTAAACAGAGATGAAACTGAATAGGGGCAGGAAATGACTTTCTGATGAAGAGTAATTCTTCCTGGAAATGTTGCACCTACACTGAGCTCGGCTTAAAGTTTAATCTCAAAGTCTTGATGATGAAATAAACATAAGACATATGGATGATAAAGCCACTGCTTCGCTTAATTGATGCTCCATTCAGCCTTGAAGCATCTGATTTAAAGAGCAAACTGAGTTGCAGATTGGCTCCCTGCTCCATTCTGCAAGTGTGCATGCTAAAATCTTTACAGTCACACTAGCAGTATAAAGATGCTAAAACTGTCTAAAATTTTAGTTCTCAGGTGTCTATATGCTCTGTAATTATACGTTTGTCCTATGTTGCATTTGAAGTCAATGTGTCTCTATGGTAACTGAGGAGTGAAACAAGTAAATTACATAGCAGCCATGTGTTTTTCTTTCTCTTCTTTTCAAACTAGCTAATAGCCTATCAGTCTGAATTCAGCACAGCGTCGATTATTTGACAAAGAGACTGTAGTGCATTGTCGTGGTAGCAGAGTTAATGCTTCTGTTTATTTCATTCACTTTATTTCCAGATTTCTTTTTGCAGCTACTAAACATTTTATAGGTAATGGCAACAGAAACCAGTTCATGGGTTTATTTAATTATAAGGGAAAAAAAATAAATTAAAATTGTGCCTGAGATGTGTTATATAGCGTCTCAAGCCATGCGCATCTTATAAAAAAATTTGCTTCTAAAAATGGTAAATTCTGTCATTATTTTCTCACATATATATATATATATATATATAGTCTTGGTCAAATGTTTACATACACTTATTTTACATGTCATTGTTTTAACAAAATATGGGGGATCATACAAAATGCATGTTATTTTTTATGTAGTACTGTCCTGAATAAGATATTTTGTTCTTTAGTATGGGGAAAACGTTTCACTATTCACTATCAATTGTCAATAAAAATAACAATGGATAATGTACAGGCAGACAATTATGCATTAAACCTAAAACACAATGCAATGAAGTAGAAAATTCAAATTACAGGTAAAACAATAAATAAGGGAAATTCTGTCAAATTAATATAGTACACTGTGCCCTATTTTTATAGTTTTTTTTTAGTGTATGATTTTTCTCTTAATAAACTTCTAATTTACTGCTTATTAATCGTTAGCAAGGTAGTTGTCGTAGTGGTTAAGTTCAGGTATTGGGTAGGATTAAGGGATGTAGATAGTCATGCAGAATAAGGCAATTAATATGTGCTTTAATAAGGATCAGACAATAGACAGGCTAATAAGCAACAATAGTTAAAAGTGATAATTGTTCCCCATTTTGAAGTGTTAATGATATTTTACATAAAAGATATTTATAAAAATCACCCCATTCAAAAGTTTGCATACACTTGATTCTTAATACTGTGCGACGTTACCTGGATGATCTATGGCTTTTTTTTTTTTTTTTTTTTTTGATGGTTGTTCAGCTGTTTTATCTACCCAGGGTTCTTCAGAAAATCTCCAGATCCCACAAATTCTGTGTTTTTCCAGCATCTTTTGCATATTTGAAATCTTTCCAGCAGGGACTTTTACGCAACTATTACAAAAGGTGAAAACATTCTGTGATGCTCCAGAAGGAAACACGATGCATTAAGAACCAGGGGAAGTAAACTTTTTGAATTTGAAAATCAGGGTAAATTGTACTTATTTTGTCTTCTGGGAGACATGATGTAAGTTTCTTCTTTAGCTTCTGAAGGGCATCCTAAATGGAAAAACATATGATCTTTAAACAAAATAAGAAAAAATATACACATCTTCATCTTGTTCAAAAATTTTCACCCCTCCATTTTATCCGTCAAAGCAGTCAGGGGAGTTATAGCTTAACGTTGGTGAACTTGAACTTGAAAAATTGTGTGTACTCACGTCTTTCTCTGCTTGAAACAACATTCCTTCTGATGTCCATTCATGTTTATTTGATGCTATAAATGAACTAGTATGAAGAGATGATCGGTTCACGAGCCGCTTGAAGGAGCTACAGCGATCTGTCACGACATATTAAAGAGACATTATACGCTATTTATTGTTTAAACTTCTTTAAAAAATTACAATATTTTAAACATGAAACTGTTTCATATGTTGTCAGTGTCCTCTTTGCTCCAGGATGCATTTTTCACTAGGTGAGAACATGATGTGTGGCGTGACAGCGCATGGCTTGTCTAAAACTAAAAGGGGCGGATCTTTGCGAAGGGTCATTTCTCTTTCACGTCTTCTTACACTCGAACCAACGAATTCACTCAAAATGATGTTAAAATGCCGATCTTTCCGAGTATCCCGGTAAACATATATGCATTTCTATATTGACTCGACGTGACGCGAAGGGCAAATGTCAGCCGTTAAGTGACTGAATGCCAGTGGGCGGGGCCTGTGGTGTGATGATGTAAACTATTTGTTGATGTCTTGCTCTGGAGGCAGTTATATGCAAATGTATTTGCCCTTGTGATGTCACAGAACCCGCAATATCAAAACGAGCCATTTTTGGGGGCTTGATTAAATAAGCGCTTTGTTTATAATAGGAGGACATTTTAAGTTATGAAACTTGCAGGATGTTTCAATGGCTTATATGTCCAAAGATCAAGGCAAATTTTATTTCTCAAGTCATGACCCAGTTAAAGTTCTCAGTTAGTGCAGAATTAAGTACAAAGTCTTACTTTGTTTAAAGTGCATCTATATAGATGCTCAGTAAAGCAGATGGAATTTTAACATGACAAGCATAAGAAACTTAAGCCAATACCTGTCATGACATTACTGAGTTGCGATTAGCCCTCAACAGTAGCCTTGAGGACAGGAAATATGTGTTATTCTGCTGTGCAACCGCCAAAACACAGTACTTGAGATGAGGGACCAAATAAGCACTTGTGGATGGCCTTGTTTGAAGTTTGAAAGGCTCATTTATTTTAAAACATGTGGATGTTGTGAGCTTCGAGTGACTATTCACTGTTTTGCGGTTTGCACTTATGAAAAGAAAAAATGTTGACAGTAGTCAAAGTTTCTGTTTTCTGGCAGTTCTCCAGAAACTCCTTTTACTATCCCATGATACCCGCATGTTTCTTGATATAAACATTACATATTAATTCATAAAACATTTAAGGTCTGATGGCTTCTTTAAGAAACTCTGCATCCCTTGAATCTTACTAGCAGCAGTATCTATATTTATCAGGAGACCCATTTATCTTCACAAGCCATCATCAAGAAAGGGTGTGTATATTATACAAACATTTAAATCCAATGGGAATTGAGTTGCTTGAAAATATAATGTTGTGTTGAAACTAAACGGACACAATTTATTAATATATGTCACAAGTAAAGCAGTCTAAAAGTATATTCCAAAAATCTGTCATGGCAGCTAGAGGATTTGAGCAAAACATCCACAGAGCTAATGGTAAAGGATGGAGGGTTGACATTAATTGCTACATTGTGACAGCAATGAGTCATTTGTTTACCAAGTTTTCAGAGCTGCAGTGCTGTTCTTGAGCTTGATTTTACTTTTTAAATCATTGCATAACTACGTTATTGGCTCTCCAATATCATCAAACATTTACTGAAAAGAAGAAAGCTTATCAAATATATAAATTCTATCATCATTTACTCATCTTTGTACCATTCCAAACTTGTATGACTAACTTCTTTTAGTAGAAAATAATAATAATAATAAATTACACAATTTTAATTAATGTTTTTAGTGCTCTTTTTGACACTTTCATGCCAGTTCGTAACTATTTTATGTTTTACCGTAAAACTGGTGGCTAATTTGTATACAATCTAAGTTGCAACAAAATCTATACATACAGTTCATACATACAGGGGAAGACCTTCATGCTTACTTTTGGCCCAAAATTATACGTTTCCATATGAATCACTTTGTAGAAAATAATACACAGTCACCACCTTAGTAATGTTTTCACATTCAATGGTCCATACAATGAAAGTCCCAAACATTCTTCAAAATATTTTCTTTTGCATTAAGATCACAAAAAAGGGAGACTTTTCAGACGCGTACTGCAATTTTGCCACAGCGCCAGGCACAAGTCAAACGCACGCGGAAAGGATACAGTTGCCGAGTGAGCTTCAGCAGAACAACAGTGAACGGAAGCAGTGAAGAGTTTGAGCAGTGAATAGTATACACTGCTCAAAAAAATAAAGGGAACACTTAAACAACACAATGTAACTCCAAATCAATCACACTTCTGTGAAATCAAACTGTCCACTTAGGAAGCAACACTGATTGACAATCAATTTCACATGCTGTTGTGCAAATGGAATAGACAACGGGTGGAAATTATAGGCAATTAACAAGACACCCCAAATAAAGGAGTAGTTTTGCAGGTGGTGACCACAGACCAATTCTCAGTTCCTATGCTTCCTGGCTGATATTTTGGTCACTTTTGAATGCTGGCGGTGCTTTCACTCTAGTGGTAGCATGAGACGGAGTCTACAACCCACACAAGTGGCTCAGGTAGTACAGCTCAT
This sequence comes from Zacco platypus, assembly GCA_038088235.1. Taxonomy (NCBI): domain Eukaryota; kingdom Metazoa; phylum Chordata; class Actinopteri; order Cypriniformes; family Xenocyprididae; genus Zacco; species Zacco platypus. The sequence continues at coordinate 27,209,302 of CM076070.1, forward strand.
CCAGGATGGCGCATCAATGCGAGCTGTGGCAAGAAGGTTTGCTGTGTCTGTCAGTGTAGTGTCCAGAGCATGGAGGCGTTTCTAGGAGACAGGCCAGTACAGGAGATGTGGAGGAGGCCGTAGGAGGGCAACAACCCAGCAGCAGGACCGCTACCTCCGCCTTTGTGCAAGGAGGAGCAGGAGGAGCACTGCCAGAGCCCTGCAAAATGACCTCCAGCAGGCCACAAATATGCATGTCTGCTCAAACGGTCAGAAACAGACTCCATGAGGATGGTATGAGGGCCCGACGTCCACAGGTGGGGGTTGTGCTTACAGCCCAACACCATGCAGGACGTTTGGCATTTGCCAGAGAACACCAAGATTGACAAATTCGCCACTGGCGCCCTGTGCTCTTCACAGATGAAAGCAAGTAACAGAGAACACGACACTGGAGATGCCGTGGAGAACGTTCTGCTGCCTGCAACAGCATGACCGGTTTGGTGGTGGGTCAGTAATGGTGTGGGGTAACATTTCTTTGGGGGGCCGCACAGCCCTCCATGTGCTCGCCAGAGGTAGCCTGACTGCCATTAGGTACCGAGATGAGATCCTCAGACCCCTTGGGAGACCATATGCTGGTGCGGTTGGCTCTGGGTTCCTCCTAATGCAAGACAATTGAGCATATCTGGGACATCATGCCACCCACCAACACCACGTTGCACCACAGACTGTCCAGGAGTTGGCGGCTGCTTTAGTCCAGGTCTAGGAGGAGATCCCTCAGGAGACCATCCGCCACCTCAGGAGCATGCCCAGGTGTTGTAGGGAGGTCATACAGGCACGTGGAGGCCACACACACTACTGAGCCTCATTTTGACTTGTTTTAAGGACATTACATCAAAGTTGGATCAGCCTGTAGTGTGGTTTTCCACTTTCAACTATGTAAAGAAAAACGTATTTAATAAGATTATTTCATTCATTCACATCTAGGCTGTGTTATTTTAGTGTTCCCTTTATTTTTTTGAGCAGCCTACGTCAATAACCTACATCAATTTTCTCAACTGGTGGGTTTCAAGATCGTTTTGAGTGGGTCGCATTGCGTGCAGTCAAAGAAACAACAACATGCAACGTTGCAATGCAACGTAATACTCTGTTTTTCTGATGACACTTTTATTTTGAAGCACGTGTGAAAGCCGGTGACACTCCTGTCCTGCTGAGAGAAACGTGTTATCCTTATTCAGTATCTGCGGTCAGATTATAGGTTGTCAGGCTATATGTCAGTATGCTTGTATTGCGCACTTTTAATGCGCAAATATGGTGCGCTGTAAATCACTTTTCACTAAAGCGCAAAAAAACTACGAGCTTGCAATGTCGTAGTTCTGTCGTCAATTAAGTCATTAAATAACCAAAAAGGCAATTAAAGCAGTGTTAAAACTGTGCATGCATGCATGTTTTTGTTGTCCGTCAAATGTCTCTGGACTAAAATATTCTGCTATGTGAGGTCACAATATAAGTCACAAGCTTGTAAGGACCACCCGTCAGCCCAATGGCGGAATCTGACGGCCTGGCGAAGGTACAACGCGTGTATGTCTTTTCAGCACCCGCGTTAAATTCACATAAATTTTTAGGATTTAGTTTATATTTTCCTTTAGCTGTTCGTTTAATCTGACTCCAATTGTAAATGATCTCTAATTGGTAATGTTTCTGATGTAACATTAATAGCTGATCGCGCGGTTAAGTATGAATTAATTTAGATCTTTGATTCTTTAATTTCTCTTAATTTCAATTATCCTTTCATTCGGGCGTCGGGCCGCTCAAAGGTCTTATGGCCAGCTGAACCACGCCTTACGTCACATTCCGATTAGTTTAGAATCAAAACAGAGGATATAGCGTTTACTAAAAAACACAAGTTATAGAATCGCCGCATGCTTATTCTCATAAAAGTGCCATTCGATTCAGTCACAATACTATAACATGTTAAGTCATAATAGTCAGAAATCTAAAACCTTAATGTCGTGCTCATGCTCCGTATACTACGATTTCAGTATGATCTATCCTAACACCCAGAAATGCGGAAGCCTCGAAAACCACATAAATCTACCGGTGATAATGATTTCAGACGAATTCAAAATAAATCAAGATGTAACAATTTATTTATCAGGTAAAAATGTTTCAATGCCAATTACATAATTACACAATTCAAATATAATAAATACATAACATCAGTCACTCAAAAGATTTCTCTAAGAGTATTTAAAGTTATGCATACACACAGAGGTGGTGGATGAAAGTCTTAAAGACATTCACCATCTCTATGCGGGGGTTCTGGTTACAGAATGTCCCCTCTCGCTGCTGTGTCTTTTCCCCTAAATACCCATACCAGAACAAAAGGACTGTAAATATTTATTGCCCCCACACCTGGTTTTGGGGGAAAGGAGGTGGTTTTCTTGAAGAGAAAAGAGAACAGAATTCTCCTAAGTTTTCAAACTTTCTCATAATACTAGTGACTGCTGTGAAACTGAGACCATTTTACCAATCGCACTGAGACATTCAAAATGATACTAAACATGAAATTGGAAAATAATAGATTCACAAGATACATCATACATAGTACATATGCATTCTTGGAGAACTTCAGTGACTTGAATCAGGGGGGAGGAAGGGAGGGGGGCTGGTCACATAGATGAGTGAGGACAGTTTGGGCAGGGTGTTGTCCTGTTCCTTTGAAGTCTTCTTTCCAGATGAGTTTTACTGCTTTATTGCAGGATGCTTGATCTGAGCTTTATCTTAGCAGGAAAATCAAATCTTACAAGCTGATATGTAATTTTGTAATGAATAAATAAATGTGAGCACTGTGCATTTGTAATAGAAGATGCTAATTTTACAAATAATTTTTAAGTACAAACAAAAATGTATCTTTTAAATGCATAAAATAATTAATTTTACATTCTGGATGTTGATTTCCATCTTTATTCACATTCCTGCAAATGACAATGTGATAATATAGAAAGTTAAACATTTAGTGTTTGCTTTTTTTGCTGTTTTAGAAACAGACAAACTCAGGATTGTTGAAGAGTTCATTGATTATACATACAATTCAATGATAATCTTTTAACTACTTTATGCAGTTATCTGCATGTCTCATCCATGAAGATGCAACAATGGAGAACAAGCTATTGTGGGTTTTGAAAACAGAACAAGCTAACTGAACAAGCAAGCACCTTTTTCAATATTCCTAGAGGTGAGGAATAATTTATTTGATTTTTTAAGAGATACTGATCTAATTCATCATCTCAATTACAATTAAGTACAAATTAACTGTATACAGTTGTATTGTAGGCAAAGTCCAGTACATTATATGCTAATTTTTATGTTGAAATAATGAAGATTTCTTTGCCACCCCAGACTGGTTGCTGGCCCCTGCCTGGTCACCCCTATGAAAAGATCCTGGCTCCACCACTGACACTTGAAAATGCTTATATTCATGAGTAACCTCGTAGCCAACTATGTCTTAAGTGGCTTAATAAATAAGAGTTAAAGACCTTCTGAAGCGAAGCCATGCGTTTATTCAACCTCCACCTTCCATATTCAACTTAGGAATTATTAGCTCACCTAACGCAAAACTTCCACGAGGAAAAAAAAAGTTTTTAGCAAGCTTATAGCGCTGCAGATTACAGTTACCCGGATGAGCCTGTGTTTTCTGATAGCGGTTTTAGCGGTTATTATCAGGGAATAACCATGGCACGCTTGACCAATCAGGAATCAAGTATTCCACAGAGCTGTGTAATGTATTTTTTATTAACTAACATTAACAAAGATTAATAAATACTGTGACAAATATATAGTTCATGTTAGTTAATACATTAACTAATGTTAAGAAATGAGACAATACTGTAAGTGTTACTGAACTTACGGCCGGTACAATTTTCTCGAATTTTTCCGGCCATTGGCAGGTGTGATAAAAGGTTAGTTTTAGGTCCTTTCTGTACCTGAAAATATCAGAATAATAATTGTATGTAATAATGTCTTAACAGTTGGCACTTTACATATTTCTACATTTATATAATTATAAAACTAATTTGATATTTATTATATGTGGTATATGGCTAAATAAATATTACAAATAGCTTTTGATGTTCCTCATTTGCAAGTCACTTTGCATAAATCTGCTAAATAAAAAAAATGTAAACAATTATGATATTATGTGTCAATAATAGATTGAATGACTGTAAATAATTATTGTTAAAGATATTTACATTGATATTGATGACAGTTAATCTATCACACTGGAAATCAAAATTCGAGTCCATTGTGGAATACAGTATTTTTCGTAGTTTGGTCTGTTATATACTGGGCATTTTTTCAAATGTATGTACAGAGCATCAACTTGCATACTACAGTATATACTACAGCATTTTCTTCACAACATGCCGCGTGATGTTTCAGAATCAGTTCTCCAGATCTCCCATAGAGCTGGCAAAAGTGGTTTTGATCATACACAGTCAAATATTCACTTTAAACATAATTACTTGCTGTTTTGTGTAATCATGTGTAATTAACTGGAGCATATCGAACAATTCAGGAGAAACTTGACCGAGCCATTACATTTAATTAACTTTTAAACTGGGCTGTCACTTCTGTGAAGGACTACTTAATTAGCGACAAATTAGGCCAAAGTGCTGTAAAGAAATCATCTAAGTGACCTGAAAAGAAGTAAAGAAATTCACTCCAAACAGCCAGTCAGTGCAGAAACATGGATTCTTACTTGTTACAGCCACAATAATAACGGATTTCAGCAATGCTACAATTATAATAATAATGCACTCTGAAAATACCTAACAGATAAATGTAATTCATGTGAAGTCTAAGTCACAATTAGAACCTCCTTTCATGTGTGATAAATATTCATGAACAGTGCATCGGCTACAATAATTATCGGTTGACAATGCAGAGTTTGGGGTGGGGTTCACTGATCCAACCATGGTTAAAGATGCTTTAATTGTCAGGGAAGATGGTTTTCTCTCCGTGGTTTACTTTTGAAATGGCTTGGTCTGCATTTCCCCCTCCCAAAGATTTGTCTTCTAAAGTCAAACTGAAAGTATACATTCAGTAGAGTGTGGAATGTGGGCGGTAGCGTATGACGATTAGGGCTCGGAAGTGGAAAGTTTGCGATTTGAGACCTGCAAAGAAACAAGCAAAAGCAAAGCAGCAGGGTCACTGAAACTGGTGTACTGTAAGATAAAGCGTATCCTTAATGATAACTTTCTTATGGGTGGCGAGTGTAGTCATTGAGTTATAACAGGGTCTGCATTTTTAAGTATATAGCTGGGGGTAACTCAGTATTGCAGTGAGCTAAGAATAGTTTTGGAATTATATTACCTTTTCAAGTCTTTGAGTCGTCATTGACATGCTGGTGTATAGTGAGCAGGAATCCTATCTTTTCCATAATCTATTCTAGCCATTAGTGCCACTCATGAAATCATTTCCTCCGTGGGGTTGCCATGGTTGCCGGCCTTCAACATAGAACATGTTAACAGTTGTCACCCTAACACATCTAATTTTCCAATATTACCCTGCAGTCATGAAAAATGCTTCATAAAAATTCTAAATTCTAACAGTCTACTAATAATCCAATGGGAGTTAGTTGACATGTAGTTGCAAAGTTACTTATAGTCAGTAGCAAAGTGGACTATCGAAATAAATTATCTATACGTTACATAAAGCTTTTTATATTTACTATATTTAGACACCAAAACAGTATCAAATAAAATATGTAATGTGTATTCTCACATATTGTATGGCTAATAAAAAATTTTAATAAATAGGAACAAATTAGAATCATGTGTTCCAGAAAAGTGTGTATTAATACTGTAGATATTTGTAGCTTATGCTAATAAAGATTCTGGTAACACTTTGTTGTCATTGTTACGTGTGTTACATGTAGTTACTCTAGTAATAACTATAAATTATGCGTAATTACATGCAATTAACCCTAAATCAAACCCTCATCCTAACCCTAACCCTATAGTAAGTACATGTAGTTAATTATTATTACTTAAATGTATAAATATACTGTAACACGGACACCTTAAAATAAAGCGTAACCATTTATTTGGTAACACTTTATTTTACAGTGTCATTGTTACATATGTTACATATATTTACTGTAGTAATAACTAGAAATTGTGCATAATTACACGCAACTAACCCTAAACCAAACCAAACCCTCATCCTAACCCTAACCCTATATTAAGTACAGGTAGTTAATAGTTATTACTCAGTACTTAAATGTATAATTACAGTGTAATACTGACACCTTAAAATAAAGTATAACCATTTATTTTAAGGTAGTTACTATAGTAAAAACAGTAAATTATGTATGAACTTTAACCCTTTAAGTGCATGTAGTTAATTAATATTACTCAGTGCTAATTTGTGTAATTACACTGTAACAACATAGATAGTATAACCAAGATTCCTAAGCAAATGTTAATAAGTGTTTAACTTGGAGAAATCGGCCCTTATCCATATTTTCTTTTCTCAAGTTTATTGATTCAGTTTAGGTTGCAAATCAATTCATAAATACAAACCGTATACATTAAGTTTAATAAATTTAATATAGACAGCTGACATTTCTTTGCATCAATAAAGTTCTCTCTACAACCACGTATGTTTTGCATAGAATATGCGAGGATTTTCATCATTGTTACCTCAAAAAAGAAAGAAAAAAAATACAGAAAAGAAGTTAAATGAATTTCCAGTCATCGCAAAATGTCAAACAAAAGTTTAATGTCACTGAATTTTTGCAAAGTGGCCAACAAAAGTCTGATAGACCAAATACAGGATAAAATTCTGCACACCATTATGTAGAAAACCAAAATAAATGAGCCGCAGCTTCAACCCAAGGCATTTAGCTTTGTAATATTAGCTGTTTATGTAATTCATTTTTATTTACACAAATGTATACATGTGGGAAACTCATCCAGTATAGCTGTCAAACATTGAAAGCTAGGTTACGCTAGAGCTGATGTGTTGTTTTATTATCAAAAAATATATGAAACATTTTGTGCTCCTCGTACAAAATCGTACATACGCGTTGTTCAGAAGTAACGTCTGGGAGAAGAGAGGAAACTAAATGCTGTATCTTTTCCTGAACACTCGAATGGCTGTAGATAAAACCTTTATTTAACACAAAAATTCATCAAACAATATAATGAGCACATCAAACAACATATCCATCCGAAAGTCCCGCTTTTAGTCGAGTTGTTCAATACAGGGGAAAAAAACGTAACAGTACATACAATGTTTTTGCTAACCTCATTTTTAAAAATAATAATAATAATAATGGGGCTTTCATGTCTGTCACTGCCGTTTGTCTTTTAGTTTTAAGCAAGAGTTTATTACAACAGCAATCAAGCACACACACACGCACACACCACGCAATCAAATTTCAAATTCTCCTGAAAAATCAAAAGAGAATGAATATGATTAAGCCCTTCTGTGATGCCGTGTTGTTCCCTACAGAGTTCCCTGTGTTCCTGTCTCCTTTCACTACCCATAGCATTTAGTACGTTAATTGGATGTCAACAATTGCTGGGGGCTCCGGCTTTTAAACGCTATGATCATAGCTGTCACTCCTCATTGCTTCAGATACAGTGGGCAAGTGGCAATGAATTACAGTGAGAATCACTTAAATTATATCAAGGGATTTTTAAAAAAATATATATTTCAGTGGAATATTACCCATTGAAGTGTGAAATGTAATTATGCAAGAGAAGATTCAGTGTTTCATAGGGTCAGTTGAGATCTACATTAAAAACAAATCAATGGATCTGAGCTTGTGCACGGTCGGAGTACTTACTACATTTGAATTTCAACTTACTTTGTGACCGTTAAAAAAGGATGTTCTATGTAGTATGAATAAAATTCAGACGTACATTTTATTGTCACATGATCTACCAGCGTCAGTTGCTTTCAAATGCGCATTCAAATGGTGTATACTATATTGTATATACACTACCGTTCAAAAGTTCAGCAAGATTTTTTGGTAACACTTTATATATAATGCATCATAAAAGTATTTGGTTGCACTTTATTTTAAGGTGTCCGTGTTACAGAGTATTTATACATGTAAGTATTGAGTAATAATAATTAACTGCATGTACTTACTATAGGGCTAGGGTTTGGTTTAGGGTTAATTACATGTAATTATACATAATTTATAGTTATTAATACAGTGACTATATGTAACGTGTGACGACACTGTAAAATAAAGTGTTACCAAGTGTTTTTAATGCATTCATTATGCTTTGCAATGAATGTAATTAAAATATTATCATTACCATGTATTATCATTGTATGATATCCTGAATAGTCGTAAACCGTTATATTAGGTCACACTTTATATTACTCTGTCTTTAACTACCATGTAATAATAATAATTCTAAGGTACAATGTACTTATTGTGTTGATGTTGTATTGGAAAACACTTCTGCCACTATTGAGGTGGGATACTGGTAAGGTTAGGGTTTAGTAGGGGGATAAGTTGTAAAGGAAGGGTCAACTGTGTAATTGTAGATGCAATTACATGCAGGTATTTTTAAAAATAAAAGTCCACATGTACGTTTTTACAATAAGTGTATTGTATCAAATGATTAATTTAAAGGAGACCTATTATGTCCCTTTTTTCCCCAAAATTTGTTATGTCTCAGGTGTCCCCAGAATGTCTTCTGCTCAAAATGCATCACAGATCACTTATGCCATGTTGTAAATACTCATTTTTGAGTGCATACAAAAACTTGTTTTCATGCATGTGTCTTTAAATGCAAATTAGCTGCTGCTCCCCACCCCCTTTCCACGATCACAGCTCCGGATACTCTGCAAAAGACTAACAAAACATCTGCTTGGCTTCATTATCTATATTGTTGTTCTTCATCATGAAAGTTTATTATCTTCATGTGTTTTAAAGCTATATCAGTATAAACAGTTTTCTGAGCGCACAGGTCTAAAGCACACGCACAGAAATCTGGCTGTCACACGGCATGTCTCGTGAGTATTAAAACAACTTCTCTTTCATGTCTTATCGTGTTTAAACTGTCAAAAACACACAAAGTTCACAAACACAGTTGATGAACGTAAACAGCAGAGACAGAAATCGCATGTGGATATTAGATGTGTGGGCGTGTCAGCAGTCGTGGGCGGGGCTTGTACAATGTGATGTCACATTGCTCAGAAAATGAAAATTGCTTGAGGTTTGATGGGGATTAAATTGATGCATTTTTATCAACATAAGGTGGTTGTGTACACACTGCTGACACACATTTATGTTCAAACACCATGTAAAAGTGAATTTTGCATAATAGGTCCTCTTTAAATATTAGTAAATACAGCAGTTAAAGACACTTAATATAAAGTGGGACCAACTTCTGAACGGTAGTGTATATATAAAAATAAAAATAAAATTAGCCTTTCAGTCTTGGGAATTGGGAAGTGTGAACTTTCATTTTTAACAGCTTTGTTACATGACAGCTTTGCTTTTTGGTTTGGGTGTCTTGGTTTGTTTAGCACATTTTAATGTTCAATTACAGAGAAAGAACAAAAGTCACGCTTAACACACAAAAACATCCACACATCAAGAAAGTGTTTCTTCCCAACACAACTTTTCTTCATTCCGTGCCAAGCCAGAAACAAAAGACTTTTAAACTAAATCAGAAATGCTCTCTTCTCCTTTCCAAATTAAAGTGGAAATCAGCGCATGATGTGTGAGTTTGGGGTCACTGGGTTTCTAAGCGATCTGTGGGAGCAAAAGGCAAGTAACTTAAATGCAAGTCTTCTTGTCTAAATAAAAGTCAGTGGGGTGTGCTTCTTGCCACGAGTGCATTGTATTAAGGCACAGGCGCTGTTCTCCTTTTTGAACAGAGTGGGTGCACAGGTTCCATCCCAGTGCAAGCACAGTTTGGGTTCAGGTGATCACCGTCATGAGAGGCGTCCCAGATGGAGGACTCGAGTAATAATACAAAATGTGATGTTACAAATAGTTTTGACCTCAAAAAGAGCAGAAATGTGTCACATTTATGTGGCGTACGCAAGACAAAGCACCCACTGTACTTCCTTCAGCAAAAAATATATTGATTCTGATTGAAAAAGAGGACACTAATGAGCAAAAGCAAGGTATGGATGTAATTGGCGACTGTCATGATGTGTTGAAAGGTTTTCTGGTGATCACCTTGAAAGTTTCTGGTTCAAACATTGTTTTACAAAGTATTTTCATAAATCTTGAGGAAATCCTTTTCGGTTCTTGTCAACGTCGGATTCTTCAAGAGGAACGAGTCCTCTGTATGTACGAGTGTAATGTAGTGTGTGTGTGTGTGTGTGTGTGGAAGTGACTTTGTGAGTATCTAGAGGCATAAGTTGCTGCTGATCTGGCAAGTAGAGCCAGTTCCTGCTTGTGATAAGAAGAGTTTTCCATTGGGGCAGACACACACCTCAAAGACAGTCTGTCTGGTTCCAGAGGGGGAGGCTTTTCCCTCCGGCAGACGTAGGAGCTTGATTTTCTTGGCATCCAAACTGATCTAAAGAGAGAGAGAGAGAGAGAGAAGAGGATCTAAAATTTATTTCATCGTTTCATATTATAGCTTTTTTAAATAAATGCCACTTTCCATGAACAAGGTGCAATGTGCCTTTATTGTTAACCTTTATTTTACATTCTTTGTTTTAATGTTACTTTTTAAAGCGTGTTACTAAAACTTGGGACAAGTCTTAAAGTATTATTTTGTTATTTTCTAGCAATAAATCAACATCAAAATTAAACAATAAATATAGCTGCGAGCAGCGATTATCGGGGTTCAAGTGCTTTAAAGCCTATAAGCACATGCTTAAAAAGGTATTATGTTTCAATTAGCAAGCCTGTAACCAACTTCATCATAGATGGAAAAGAAGATTTACAGCAAACATAGGCAATTTATCATAGAAAATATATAGTTTTTAAAGCTTTTTAACAGTTATTGAGGTTGAGCCAAAAACGACAAGTTCGCCAAAGTTGTTTTTTGAAATAATCTCCAATATTTAATGAACAATTTGATGGACAGTGGCGGTCTTAGAGGCTTAGAATAAGAACAGCCTCTAGGGCTGTGAGTCAAACAGGCGCAGTGAGTTTTGTTTCGATCGGCCTCCTTTAACCTTGTCTGAGAGCTGCTCAAACTTCATTGGCCGATGGAGGACATGTTTTTTGAGATGCATCAGTGTCTTCATACACAGTTGTGGCACTTTGGACATAGACTCTACATGCCAATTCGATTGGACTAATGGTGAAGTAGTTGTAGCAATTCTCAGTTTTTTTCCTGTTATACCTCCACGAAGTGGTTATTCGTTGCTTCCTTTTTCAACCAACCACAGAATGAGCTTTAACATAGGTGTGCTGAGTTTGGTGAAAATCTCTCATTCCGTTGACAAGTTATAACCAATTTAATAAAAGTGGCTCTGGCTACTTTGAACATTTTGGTGGACCGTGGATTGAAATTTCAATTTTTTTTTTTTTTTGGATAATTATTGACAATCAGATTCCAGAGAATCTTGCTGATATATATATATATTACTCTGCTCAATAACTTTTAGGGGACGATGCTGATCCATGGAAAAAAAATCTATATCACCATTATAAAGTTTATTAAAATTATATTTTTTGTTAATAAAATTAGATGATATTTAAATGTTTTACTACAATGAATATCATTGTCATAACTACATGTTAAAAACTTCAAATAATTAAGATTTTTTTAATGTTTTTGAAACAATTCTCATGCTCACCAAAGCTGCATTTGTTTTATCAAAATACAGTAAAAATTGTGAATTATTAAAAAAAAAAAAAAAAAAAATTATATTTCAAATAAATGCTGTTCTTTTGAACTTTTTGTTCATTTTTTGTGAATTTTTCCCCCACTGTAATATTAAACAGCAAAAACTGTTTAATATTATTGTGGGACATATTTTTTTCTGGATTCTCTAATGAACAGAAAGTTCAAAAGAAAAGCATTTATTTGAAATAGAAATCTTTTGTAATATTATAGATGTCTTTACTGTCGCTTTTGATCAATTTTAATTTTATTTAGTAATATTATTTCACAATATCACTGTTTTTACTGCATTAGAGACTTCAAAAACATTAACAACAACAAAAAAAAAAACAACAAAAAAACAATTTCTTTCCAAACTTTTGACTGGTAGTGTATGTTGACATGATTTTCCGATGAAAATCATGATTGGTACAGTATGACTTTAATTGTTGGATACAGCAGAAAAGTTCAAGACCTCTGAGGACAGGCCAAAATCACTATTTTGTTAAACACTATTGTGTTTAAAACTAGATACATTTCATGCTACATTTATTTTCTATTAGAAAATAGTGCACTGTATTCATAGAAAGTGCCTTTTATAATGGTTAAGATTAGTTCCATGTTTATTTTGTCTCTACCATCTAGAAATTGTAGGCCCAAAAAGACCAGTATTGCCATTGTCAACAAAATATTCCATCTCACAGCCTGTTCATCCAAGTCAAGTCCTCTAACCTCCTACATCCAACCAATCGTAGCAGTTAAAGTGACATAAGCACTCCAGTAAGTCTCGCTTAGACACACTTTTAGCCCTTTACCCGAGCTGCACCTTTCTCATTTCTCACTTTCTATTTTTCATGGGACCCTTGAGAAAGCATGTATTACCAAGGCTGGGAGAGGAGCTAGTCAAGGTATAAAAAGGTGAGAGGAGTCATTACTGACAGCCTCAAGGAAGCATTCCCGTCAAATGACCTGAAACACTTTTTAAGCAGGGGTCTCAGCTGACTTCCCCAGACATCTGCTACCGAGCAAATTCGAGTGAGGGAGGGCATCCCCCCCTTCTAAGGTGGCTAATGTGCAAACCTCCAGTCTAATTGTAGTGGAGCTGTCAAGGGGGCAGTTGGGCCATTGGAAGTGTCTGTTTCGCTTGGTAAAAAAGGAGCGACAAATGAAAGTGCTGAGGGGTACTGGAGTGGAATATGCAACAGACGGGAGAAAGTCAAGAAAGCATAACCTGAAACTATGAGAGCTGATTCAAGTCCCTTGACCTCACTGGGACTCGATTATCTATGAATCTGCAAGTCAAATGGCAAAATCCAGGGGCATAGCAATTATTATAAATGGGGGACATGTCCCCTATCACTCTTTTAGAAATTTCTCCAATACCTTTTTTTTTTGTGAGAGAAGAGATAATTATGACACTTTGCTCTTTGATTCAGAAATGTATTCTAGTAAAGCTTTGAAATTTTGCCTCCAGAGTTTTGGCATGTTTATGGAAACTTGTTTCCCCCAAGGAACAAAACAATTTATCTCACAATTCTGACTATAAACTTGCAATTGCGAGAAATAATGTCAGAATTGCGGGACATAAACTCGCAATTGTGAGTTTATATCTTGCAATTCTGATTTCTTTACTTAGAATTGTGAGATATAAACTAGCAATTGACCCTTTGCCGGCATTATAAATGTACTCCACGTGGCTCTGGGGTGTTAATAAAGGCCTTCTGAAGCAAAGCGATACATTTGTGTAAGAAATATATCCATATTTAACACGTTATAAAGTAAAATAGCTAGCTTCCGCCAGACCGCCTACTGTATTCAACTTACAAAACAAGCGTAACTGACACGACTACATAATACGGAATACGGTCTAGTGGAAGCTAGTTATTTTACTACACTATTACTATTATAACATGTTAAATATGGATATTTTTCTTACACAAACACATCGCTTTGCTTCAGAAGGCCTTTCTTAACTTCCCGGAGCCATAGATGTTTTAGACTGGTGGTTTCTATGCACTGCCATTATAAAGCTTGGGAGCATCAGGGTGATTATTAATGTAACTCTTATAGATACTATTTGCCTGAAAGAAGAAAGTCATATACACCTGGGATGGCTTGAGGGTGAATAAATCATTGGGTTATTTTCATTTTAAAGTGAACTAATCCTTTAAGTCCTTATATTATTGGAAATAATTGCATACTTGGTACACATGTAAACATAGTCATAGTTTAATGTGATTATGGTTACTATGATTATGAGCTTTAGTTTGATTGAAGTATTGTGTTTAGGCTACATGCAGAAAAGTTTAATTGCCCATTGTAATCACATTATGAGGGTGCATGTAAACGTGCCCATTGTTACAGAATTATGATGAGAATGAAAAAATAAATAAATAAATAACAGAATTAAGATATTTATTTCTCATTCAAACTGTCTGAAACTGTGGGAGGATGCAGGTTGAATTGTGGATTGTGCTTCCATACGTATCAGGCATGTGGAAGCATATTTCAGCTTCAGAGGCAATTATGAAGCAAAATTTAAAATAGGAAATAATGTCACTGTGAAATATTAAGTTCCAATTATGAGAAATAATGTTGCAGTTGTGAGATATCAAGTTGCAATTATCACAAATAAGTCATAATAACAACTTTATTAATTTAGTCTGAAGCAGAAAATGGACCTCCAGAGATTAGTTATTTGAGCTCTCCCCTAATTATTACTTTTCCATGCCTTAATACAGGATGAAATTAGACTCAAAATGATTAACGAATACATGCACAATTATCCATGAACATGATAAATGTTGCAGATATGTTTTACTATCCACAACTAAATGCCTTTCAACTCAATTCAAATTTTTTTTTTTTTTCATCGTTTAGCAGACGCTTTTATCCAAAGCGACTTACAAGGGGAGCAATTAGGCCTTGCTCAAGGGCACTTTAGTCATGGTATCGAAGGTGGAGAGAGTGCTGTTTATTCACAATCCCCATTTCCAATTCCTGCCGGCATGGGAATCGAACCAGCAACCTTCAGATTACAAGCCCAACTCCCTCACCACTAGGCCACGACTACCCTAATTTGCACATGCAACAACAAAGATGTGCAATGTGCATTTCTGAGTTGTGCATTTTTTAACGTTGCACATTTTGAGTTAATATTTTTCTGCTTATCTGTACAAGGTAAGCTGTTTTATTAATAAGTTGTGTACAGAATTTGGTGCTTCAATTTCACTTTCTTAAGCCACTTTAAGTGTCTTATATGGGGGAGAACGCTTGATTACGATGCCGTTGTCTGTTTTAGCAGGTTATACTGCCATCTAGTGGTAGCAGACTTTCTTAGACATCAGTGTGTGGATCGAGCAAGGCCAAATCGGCGAAATGAAAGTCTCAAAATCCAAATAAATCAAATAGAATCGACTCAGAAACGAGTCAATGAATGTGCGTGTCACCGGACCCACCAATGCATATCTTACTCATTGCACGCACAAATTTTGACCTACATTAATACAAAATTAAAGTTTTGCTTTCACAGCAATGTCTCTGTTTGTACAAAATGCTGCATATTAATGTAATTCTGGATTTTGCACACACCAGTTATAAAGTATTTCGTATGTAAATCACATGTACATAAGTATTCACAACCTTCGCCATGACACTCAAAATTGAGCTCAGGTACATCCTGTTTCCACTGATCATCTTTGAGATGTTTCTACAATTTGATTGGAGTCCACCTGTGTTAAATTCAGTTGATTGGAAAGGGGTCACAGTTAACAGTGCATGTCAGAGCACAAACCAAGCCATGAAGTCCAAGGAATTGTCTGTAGACTTCCGAGACAGGATTGTATCGAGGCACAGATCTGGGGAAGGGTACAGAAAAGTTTCTGCAGCATTGAAGGTCCCAGTGAGCACAGTGGCCTCCATCATCCATAAATGGAAGAAGTTTGGAACCATCAGGTTTCTTCCTAGAGTGGGCCGCCCGGCCAAACTAAGCGATCGGGGAGAAGGGCCATAGTCAGGGAGGTGACCAAGAACCTGATGGTCATGCTGACAGAGCTCCAGCGTTTCTCTGTGGAGAGAGGAGAACCTTACAAGAAGAACAACCATCTCTGCAGTACTCCACCAATCAGGCCTGTATGGTAGAGTGGCCAGATGGAAGCCACTCCTCAGTAAAAGACACATGACAGCCCGCCTGGAGGACTCTCAGTCCATGAGAAACAAAGATTGAATTCTTTGGCCTGAATAGCAAGCATCATGTCTGGAGTAAACAAGGCACCGCTCATCACCTGGCTAATACCATCCCTACAGAGAAGCATGGTGGTGGCAGCATCATGTGTGGGGATGTTTTTGAGCGGCATGAACTGGGAGACTAGTCAAAATCGAGGGAAAGATGAATGCAACAATGTACAGAGACATGAATGTCTCTGAAAACCTGCTCCAGAGCACTGCTTCAGAAGGCACTCAGACTGGGGCGAAGGTTCATCTTCCAATAGGACAACGACACTAAGCGCACAGCCAAGATAACAAAGGAGTGGCTACGGGACAACACTGTGAATGTCCTTGAGTGGCAATGCCAGAGCCCAGACTTGAACCTGACTGAACATCTCTGGAGAGATCTGAAAATGGCTGTGCACCAACACTCCTCATCCAACCTGATGGAGCTTGAGAGGTCCTGCGAAGAAGAATGGGAGAAACTGGCCAAAAATAGGTGTGCCAAGCTTGTAGCATCATACTCAAAAAGACTTGAGGTTGTAATTGGTGCCAAAGGTGCTTCAACAAAGTATTGAGCAAAGGTTGTGAATACTTATGTACACGTGATTTTTTTATTTTTAATAAATTTGCAAAAATGTCACACAAATTTCTTACACGTTGTCATTATGGGGTATTGTTGTAGAATTTTGAGGAAAATAATGAATTTAATCCCTTTTGGAATAAGGCTGTAACATAACAAAATGTGGAAAAAATGAAGCGCTGTGAATACTTTCAAGATGCACTGTATTCCCTTATTGGGAAAACCATTCTCGCTGTTTTTGTGTAGATCTTTGGAATTGGACTTTCCAACATATATTGCATGTTAGTTTCATTCATTTAAAAATATGTTGAAAATTTAAAATTCACTACATCTCCCATAAACAGATTTCAACTGTGACTCTTAAAAGGCCATTAAAAGCTCATTTATTAACACATCACCAGTCTGTATAATTTCACAGATATTTGAGTCAGATAACTGACATCTACATATTGTATTACAGCATGAATGTTTAACTAAACGTCTGCTTCCCTCGGAAGATGAGAGGGGGGCATATGGATGTAGATGGAGCGCTTGTTTTGATGACAACTGGTGGCAGATGGAAGTGTCACAACACAGAGTACATTAACAACAGCATCAGAACTCCCAGCACAGAATGAAAGACAGTTACCTCTCCGTCTTTTGACTCCAGACGTAAATCACTCCTACAGGTCGCTTGGAAATCACCTGCATCAGCTTCTATTTTCACTCCTTTAGGCGCCTCCATGTAAAGCGAACGTGTGGGAGACTCCAGCCTGAGCAGAAGACACATCACAAAATGGAATATCTTTAAATAAGTCCCTTTAAATCAGATCAAAATAGCCCAAAATGTTACAGCGATGAAGATGATGAGACTTGAGTGCTTCAAAGGGTGGCTTTGGAAAGTGAATGATTCCCTAGAGATAATGCGATTTATGCCATCTCATTTTTATCATCAAATGTAATTGAAAGATTTTTGAGAATATCCAGAGTGTATAATATGAGAATTATGGAACATTCCGTTAAATATTCAGATGTTAATCAAGATACTTTGGGATTATTTATATAGTGGAGTGTTTATTGGGTTATTAGGTTTATTTTTTAAAGTCAATTATACATTTACAATATAGAGATCAAAACAAAGCAAACAATTATTTCTAAAAGATACGTTAATTTAACACACTTTGGCCTTTTGGCCCTGTTACACCTGGTATTGAGGCCCCGATATTCTTCAAACAAAATCAAAGAACGAACTGATATGTGTAACGTTGGCTGTGTAGATAAACACGAAGACGAAGATGACGTAAATAACAGGTAAACTTTATATAATCCAAACAGGTAATCCGACAGAGACACATCCAAAGCATACACATACAATACCAGACAAAGAGGAATGAACTGAACTGAACTTAAATACACAGAGCACAGGGGATAACGAGATGAGTGATTGTGATCAGCTGTGGTGATTAGGTGAGTGTCCATGGCAACAGATTGTGGCGGGAAGTTCAAACAAAGGAACGTGACAGATAGGAAATAACAACAAAGTGAAAGTCCATGTGGTGATCAGGTGAGACGAGGTGTGACAATATGTCGTTTTAAACTAATTCAGGCCAAAACGAAGTTTGTTTAGTGTTCGTTTTGGGAGTTTGAAAGGGCTTGCCAAAGAAAACTCTCAAGCAAAGTTTGCTCCAGCTGCAAAACACCTTTGTGCAACCATTGGTCTGTGATGATAACGTTATAGGAGGTGTGCGCTGAGGCTTCGCGCTCTTGCACGCAGAACTTTTCTCTGGCTTATTTAATCTGCTGAGTCCGTCGAGGTAAGATCTCTGCAGGTGAAAACATGAACACACTTTAGCTGGTACATTAAATTATTTGAGATTTTATTATATTATACTTTTTTATAGAATGATTATATTTTAACAAAATTGCTGTTTTAAAATAACTATTATATGTTATAAATCATAATTATGTTATATGATTATTGTTTAGCTATATTTATAAAAAAATATTTTATAATAATAAAATAGTATGTTTGTATATTAAATGTAAATTGCAAAGGATAAAAAGCATTTTTTTAAAAAAAGGTTTTGAAAATGTATTTTTAATGAAAAACACACAATACAACACAATGACCTGCTACAGTTAATGAGCTGTATGAGAGCTCTGATTAACATGTTATTACAAGCGAGGTGAAAGTAAGAAGTGGAATAATGTGAATCTAAGCAGGGCCATTCTGATGCAAATTACCAATAACAATAGGGAAGATGAGGAGACCTACCTCAGTAGAGATTTAAATGAAAAATCACTTAAAACAAACTTCTTTATTTCAACAATAGATGGATGCTCAAAAAGTTTTTAAGATGGTTAGGTCTCAAGATATGAAAGCTATTTTGGAGTTTAAATGCTACACATCAAAGTAACATTAGGATCATAGCTTGATGAAACATAAAAGCATCCTTCATTATCCTGAACCGGGCATTCAACCTTTTGAATTTCAAACAGAAAACATCTGAAAGCTATCGGTATTCACAGTGAGGTGGAGTAGCAACACAGGTGCTGTCAACTAAGAAATTTAAGCAGATTAAGTGGCATCGGGTTGGCGCATGACAGTCGCACCTACCAGGGATAAAAGGGAGTTGACTCATTTGTTGCAGGTAGAAAAACAAAGGGAAAATCTAATTTACCCCCTCGTTGGTTTGAGAGAAATATTAGGACAGAGGCAAGACAACCTGCACATGTTCTACTCAGCCAAGGCAATACAGCCCTAAAGCCTACAAATGCTCTCAGAAAGAGACAGAAGAGGAGTTCAAATAAACCTGTACAGTAGCTCAAACAGTAGCATGGTGCTAACAATGTTACTCTGTAAACTTGCAGCTACTACCATAAGGAGCGATTTTTACTTTAAATTGGTTGATACCATGTATTCAGCTTGATTCATAGATGCTAAATAATATTTCTGAACTCATGAAACACATCTTTAGACATCTTTGGCAAATGTAAATACCTAAAGCATTGGTTAGCATTAGCAGTTAGCATTCCTATTCAACTCAAAGGAATTTTCTTGGTTGGTGCATATGTTTCATAATTTCTTTTGTTCATGGTTTCCGTTCATGTCCATGATGGAATATGTGGACTGACTGGACGCACAGCACTGACTTGATGTAAACAACAACAAATATGAAACATGTTTTCTCCCTTTTAAACAGTACTAAGCCTATTTACTTTCCTAACAACGCACACATTTATTGTTAGATGTGTTTTATTGTTTACATTTACCATGCTAGCTTTTATAGCTACTGACAGCATTGCTTCTAGCCATGACAATTTTTTTTATGTTACAAGTTTTTATGCATTTTAGTCATAGTGTGCAGTGTGCTTCTGTCAGTCCTGTACAAACCAGAAAATCTAAAAACACAAAACAAAGCACAGACAGGTGCCTCCATCAGTTTTCAACAGTGTAACTAATTTCCAGACATTCTGCTTTTTACAGCCTTACAATCTCACTGAGGACTATTTCAAGCCTGCTGTTACAATTTTCCAGCCCACCATTGGCTAAGCTGATTATTCGCAGTACGTTTATTCAACGATAATGAAAGGACCCAAGGGTGACTGTGGCCCTGCGCACGGTGCACAGCATCCACCCAATTACTCCCATAAATACAGGCTGGAATGGGGCTAAGCGCAACGGTTCTGGGCTCTTTTCAACTCAGATAGGAGCAATGACCAACGGGTCACGAGCAGCGAGTTCGCTTCCATGACCGAGCGCATGGCTTTCAATAATTACTACCGCCTCCTTAAGCTGCGAAAGTAGAACGGACATGGCTGTTGAACAGAAGAGATAAGAGATACCACAGAAGCACTCTTGTTATATTACATGCACACTATAAAATGTGTTTTATGGCCTATTGTTTCACTGAATGCCTCTTACTCCATTATTCTCTATTCTCACTGCCTTCCCTACTTTTATGGACTGCAAATTTTCCATGGCGGCTCAGTCAGTCTGTACATGCCACAGTCCAGTGTCTTAAAAGTGTAATTATTTCTCACTCTTGCATTATGGGAAAGGAATTGAATAATAAAATGTTAAATCCGTATCGACAACGTAGTATTACAAGGACAAAAACGTTTTGTGCCGAAAGGCACACAATTCCAAATTGCTACCTGCCAAGCCTTTCAGTGTAATGAAAAAGGGAGTGAATTTTACTTCAGCCCAGATGGAGAGCATGACATGGAAAACTAAAAAAAGGGTCAAAATTTCATTTCATATTCAGTCATGAAAGATGTTTGGATATGAAAAATATCACATCTAAAAAAAAAATCAAGCATCAGAATATATACACATATTTATGTTTAAAAAACTATCAAAACATGGATGATGTCTGAGAGTCACGACTCGAGGGGGAGAAAGTGTCATGCCATGTCTTTGCTGTCTGAAGAATTTAAAGGCACTGTCAGCAAATACAAGGAGGTTTATAATACCTGGGAATAGCTATCTGTTAGCAATCCCATTAACCTCAATGGCACTTGGTTGACTAGCGCATGACCCAAACCGCTCACTAGCGACTATCCTGAGCTGTAACATTAGAGGCAGCAGACAATTAAAAATATATGCCCAATTCATGCCTTTAAGAGCCCTCCAAAGAAGAACCAGGCACTGATCTGCTAGCTTCAACCAGACAACCGTACACATACTGCACATGTCGACTTATGCCAAATAAGTAACTGATAAGATGCAAGATGTAGGAGTATCATCTTGCGGTTAAAAAAAAATGGGGCTGTGCAACAAACTGAAGCTCCTCTTCTCTCATATCAAAATCCTCCGACATTTCTCTTTAAAATTTCTCGTTTTAGACTTCTAATTTGTGACCAATGTTTTGTTTTGCTCTATCCTCTGAGCTTCCACGTTCGGCATTGCGTCATGCGTCAGGTCAGGGGTTACTCTACCACCACAAAAAGATGCATACGGCCGCATTTGCATTTGCTGGAAGCTAGTTATTATACTTTACAAAGTTTTATATATGGATGTTTTTCATACAAAATCCCATCGCATAGCTTCAGTAGGCCTTTATTAACCCCCCCTGAAGCCACAAGGATTATATTTATGATGGATGGATGCATTTTTTTTTTTTTGCCTTCAAAACAGGCCCCCATTCATTACCATTATAAAGCTTGGAAGAGCCAGGATATTTTTAAATATATCCCGATTGTGTTCATCTGAAAGAAGATAGACACATACACCTAAGATGGAGTAAATCATGGGATAATTTTCATTTTTGGTTGGACTAACCCTTTAAAGCAGTTAGGACCAGCTTAAAGTAGTCTTAGCCTCACACATCACGTCCACAGTCCGTTGGGTGAACACCTGATGCATGAGGCAAACATATTTTAATTCTCAATGCTTTCTCGCAAAGGTAGATGAGGATAAATAATTAGAGCTCTCAGTTGAATTAATTACATGATATGCTGATTAACTAATCACATTAATTGCATATATCAATATTTTCTGAGACAAGCCCACAAATTAAGATAAATCAAGACATTATACACTTTAGGAAAATGACTAAAGCATTGAACAGACATAACAAAAACTGACTATTATTCATCCATCCATTCTCTAAACCATTTATCCTCCGTATGGTTGCAGGTAGAAGCATTTTATTATATTATGTTATATATTATTATAAATAAAAACAAATCTGTTCATGATATAAAGTGATATCGTCTTTTACAATGTCTTAATTAACTTTGAAATTTGTTCGTTTGGATTTCAATGGATTGATGAGAATAATGAGAGAATTTGAAAAATATCTTCATTTGTGTTCTGAAGACGAATGAAAGACTTTGGAACAACATGATTTTTGCGTGATTGATGCTAAAACAATTTTTTGTTGTCAGTAATACTTTCCCCTGAACTAGTTAAACCTTTTTACAGGTTTTCAGGGACATTTCACCCTCATTTTGATAGACGGCTGTCAGTGTGTTGTCCTTGTTCATCACAGAAAGCCTGATAAGCCACAACACCTGTCTCTGCTTGTGGCTTTACTTCTGATTGCTCCATCAGCAGAACAGACAGCAATGGGCCAGTAATGTGTTAGTGTGTGCGAGGGCCGTTCTGGAGGAGCCGTCTCCCCACAGGCCATTTATTGCTCATTATTTCCTGCTAAATGTGCATTCCCTGCCATATCTGACCCAGTTGCCAATGTTCTACCATTCATGTTCGCCTTCTGCTTGGGGTATTGGCATTGCGCTTCACGTGTTTGTTTTAGTTAATGAGAATCTACTTTAATTAGATTTTGATGAGCATCAAGGCATCGATTAGGACAGGAAAGTGCATCCGTCCAAGAGAGGAGGTGCCAGCGACACACACATTGATCTTCCTTTGTCTGCATGTATACAACATTACTTGGATCGAGCCCTGGTCTTAATGAGTATCTTCACCACGGCTAAACTGTACTTTACAGTGCCAGCACTTTCTCCAAAGAGGCCTCAGATACTACGTAGAGACCAGGGACGCATTTTGTTGTGACATTTGGATGCGACAAAAGCAGAAAATAACACTTAAATTGGCCGTAATTGCTCAAAGCTTTCAGAGCAAACAGCAAGAGCGAGTATCCCCTCAAGAACTCTCATAATACGCGACCTGATCTTTGGAGGCGGCGTGTTGGAGGAGGTTGGAATTTTATCTGAACCATTATTACACAATGACATCGGCCTAATGCATAACTCTTATCTTCTCCCACTATAACGCTGACCAATAATAACCGTGGAGCAATGCATCTGATTGAATTCCGCAAGCCTGCAATAATAGGGAACATTTGTCTGAATTTAGATGGTGTGACGGCCTTCGATAGCTTCGAAAAGAACTCTATACAAAGCAATCGTAAACCATTAAAATCACAGAGCACTGACATCCTGTTTGTTTTTATGAGCACCTTAGATGAGATAGTACTGAAATATCATGACAACTGATACCAAACATCCATTTGGGTGTTTTTTTTTTAAACAAGCAGTGTAGGATACGTTTCCGAATGTGTTGTGATACATTTAAAAGGCGGTAATCCGAATTGTGCCCACCCTTCCTCTCTGCTGTCGAAAAGCGCTTACAGAGTTTCTCTATAATCTGCTGTCAGCCAGACGCATTTGGTAAAAACCTAAATTTAGGGATACGTGGAATTTGCACAAATGTCATGCTTTATTTCCCTCCTTTGTAGCTCTCAACAGAGACATGTGTAGTGCTAGTTGGAAAAGAATCATTTTTCCCTGTAATCTTTGATCATTACGCTCTGTGTGGGAAATTGCAATCGACGTGCAATCATCTCCCTATGCAGCTTGGTAGCACGGCTCTGAATGTGGCATCTTCTGCAGCTGCACTTTGGTGAAGGGCTTACTGTTAATGATTTGAATAATGCTAGCAGATGTAGATCTATAAACAGCATGTTCTAAAGAAAAAACGCTGCTTTAAAGAGAAACCTGAAGTGTTCTTAAATGGTTCATAATTTTGAAATGTGATATTTAAATTTTCATCAATGTCATGGCTTTAGATTCAAGCCCAAACACACACAAACACAGCAAAACAAAATTTTGATTTTGGTAATCAGTGGTTTAAAAATAAATAACTAAGGATGTGCTATCAATACCATGTTGGTTATACTAACATTAGAATTTTCTTTTATACTATCAGCCGATAGTGTTTGGATATTGGACATTTGATAATTTCCCCTATTTTTTTTAGGAAAATAAATAAATAAATTTATTTAGAATATCTTTGCTGTCATCTAACTCTTAAAGTAAACAGTTAAAAAATACTAATAAACATAAAATTACTAAATTAACTTTAGCATTTAATGATTGATTTTAGTTTTTGTTTACTTATTTAGACTAAATGGTATAGAAATTTAATATCAGCCAATTATCATTTTTCAGCCATAACATGAAAGTAATTATCAACTTATCGGTATCTGCCATAATTTCAACATTATTTAAACAAGATAGTTTTACCTGAGAAACAAAATTGTGTAAGATATTTTTTTTTCCAGAGAATATCTTGGTTTATTTTTCAATTGGTCAATTTCTATTTATTATTGGTCAATTCTTTTTCTCCAAACCAATTATCACCAAATTTTGTTCCCAAATAAAATAAACAATTTTACTGTCTACTTTCTAAACTGTCTAAATAAAAAAGCCTTCCAATGTAAATTAAATGAATAGTTCACCCAAAAATGAAAATTATTCCATAATTTACCTACCCTCAAGCCATCCTCGGTGTATATGACTGTCTTCTTTCAGCCAAACACAAGTCGAATTATATTGTATAATATCCTGGCTATTTCCAGCTTTGAAATGGAAATGAATAGTGGCCAAATTTTGGAAGCTCCAAAGCTCCAAAAACCGATTCGTCATATAAGTAATCCATACGACTCCAGTAGGTTAATAAATGCCTTCTGAAGGGAAGTGATTGGTTTTTGTATGAAAAATATTCAAATTTAAAACTTTATAAACTCTAAATCACTGGCCTCCAGCCATTGGAAGACTCTTGAACCATTAGGCTATAACTGCCCTCACGACTCGTTGCTGGAAGCCAGTGATTATAGTTCATAAAGTTTTAAATTTGGATATTTTTCATACAAAAACCCATTGCTTCGCTTCAGAAGGCATTTATTAACACACTGGAGTCGTTTGGATTACTTTTATGATGGATGCACTTTTTTGGGCTTCAAAATCCCCATTCACTACCTTTATAAAGCTCAGAAGAGCCAGGATATTTTTTAATATAACTCTGATTATGTTCATCTGAAAGAAGATAGTCATATACACCTAGGATGGCTTCAGGGAGAGTCAATCATGGGATAATTTTCATTTTTGGGTGAACTAACCCTTTAATCTTGTTTTACTAGAAAACAAAACTGCTATTTTTTTAATCTTATTTATTTATTTATTCATTACTTTTTGCCTTTATTTCTTGGCTATGATGTATGACTCTTTAAAGTTTTGTTTATAATAAACTTTGGAGCAAATTGGAAAACAACATGTGGTCAATATACCTTAAACTTATAGTCATGTAGTCATGAAAACACCTTGGAACACCCAATCAACCCAGAAATCAATGTCATCATATTTTGTTAAACTGTCTTACCGTAACTCTTTGAAGGGCTCGGCCCTCACGTGCGGGGTCTCCACCGAGTTACTGAACACTGCCCCCTCCGCTCCTGCAAACACAATCCGACATGTACAATCTCAGTCATGCTCTGAACGAAGCCGCGGTCCACATGCTAAAATCAATAGACATAATCTGTGAAGCTCCTGTATCGATCCATACAGTCTGGATGTGTCCCTGCGGATGTGACCTAAAGTTGAGTCACCAAAACCTTTCCGCTAGGCTTTGCTGAAACAGCTGAAGCCGTTACGTCACGGGTTACAGCTCAGACCCAAGGGGTGTGGAGGTGCTTCTTGGAATGCTGATGCTAATTTACAGTCCTGTTGTAAACTGCATCTAGAGCTCAATAAAAGTGCAGTATCATACCGCAGGAAGTGTAATTGTCCTCTTTTGTGACTCTAAAGGATGATCTGACTGAAACCTCAAACTTTTTGACACCAAAAGGACCATGACTAACAGAATAACATGGCTTGGGTGCTTTAGGAGTGTATGTAAAGCCTGGATGTTTCCTGTGGAGATGCTTTCAAATTACAGTGCATCCTAGGAGGCTGAAGTGTTCCTAAAAATGGGGCTACAAGGCATATCTCAGGGGGGAGAGCTACCATTTGGCTTAATGGCTGCTCCGGGAGGTGTAAGATCTGTTGCCCACATGTAGGTTTTGAGAGCAACTGTGGATCAATTTGTACAAAACCATTAGGGGGGGAGAAACAGGGTTCTGCCTCCTGAAGATGGTTTTATCTTAGTACAGCTCACCTCATGTGACAGATCTCAGGTCACAAACCTGAACCTGAGATCAGGTCAGATCTCAGGTTCTGGCTAACTAAATGAATTCAAATATCAGGGGAGAAACAACAGAGCAGCAGCACTGCAAAAATCATTTCTTAGGTAGTATTTTTGTGTTGTTTTCAAGTTAAAATATCTGTACAACTACATTAGTTTACATTAGAGTGAAATTGTATGAAACAAAAGTCTAGAGAGATGCCTTTCTTACACTAACTTTCAAAAGTTTGGGGTCGGTAAGATTTTTTATGTTTTTGAAAAAGTCTCATGTTCCCCAAGGCTGCATTCATTTGAACAAAAATACAGTAAAAACAGAAACATCTTGAAATGTTATTGCAATTTAAAATAACTGTTTTCTTTTTTAAATTATTTTAAGTTAAATGTCAGCCATTACTCCAGTCTTTAGTGTCACATGATCCTTCAGAAATCATTCTATATGTTGATTTGCTGCTCAGAAATCATTTTTTTTGTGGAAACCTTGATTTTTCAGGAATCCTTAAAGAATGTTTGATTTGAAATAGAAATATTTTGTAACATTAAAAATGTCTTTAGTGTTACTTTTGATCAATTTAGTGTGTTCTTGCTGAATAAATGCATTGATTTATTTGAAAAAAGTGTTAATATTACTGTTATTACTACTGAATATATGGACAATGTTTCTTCAGCTAATACTGAAAAGAAAAGAAATTAAGAAAAGAATTCAAAGTAAATGAGGTGTGTGAAGAACTATTTCTTTTTAAAGGTAAATATATATATCAACATGCCATGTGCCTGTGATAACATCGCTTTTGGAGTAATAGAGGATGCAGGACAGGCTACATATGAGATCAGATACACATCTCTCCTGTGGCATATTGGGTGGGCTTGTTCATGGAGAATAGCTGGAGGCGGCCACGGCAGATTCCCTCAAGGTCAGGAATCACTCCAAGGCACAGAAACAAAGCGGCCATGCCTGAAGGCCTTGGGATGTTGCAGAAAATGAAAAACAAGTTTATCATATATGCTGTATGAAAATGATACTCTTCTTCAAATCGAAATGCCTACTCCTCTCTGACAATAACATAGGATTCTTTTGGCAGCACTTGGACAACACTTCAAGATGACATGCAGATATGCGGGCCTTATGAATGGATCATGAATATGGTAGATCATATGGTAGATCATGAAAAGCTCAGTGGTCAGCTGGGGATTCATTTGGCGCTTCAAAAGAGGTTTTGTTTGCAGGGAAGCACTCATGGCTGGACTTTCTAGAAGTCATGCACAGAAATAAAGAAAACAATACAAATATTGAATGCCCCTTGGACTTTTTCAGGGCTTTTTTTGGCAGTGTTTATATATATTTATATATGTATAATATACTCTGTAGTGATGTGTTGTATTATATATTGTATTTTTCAGTCATTTTATATTATATATGTGACCCTGAACCATAAAACCAATCATAAGTTGCACGGGTATATTTGTAGCAATAGCCAACAATACATTGTATGGGTCAAAACTATCAATTGCCAAAAATCATTTGGAAATTAAGTAAAGATCATGTTCCATGAAGATATTTTGTAAATTTCCGACCATAAATATATAAAAAAAATATATTTTTGTAAGTAATATGTGCTGCTAAGGACTCCCGTTCAAGTATCTCTCTTTAAGAGCTAATAGAAATTGAAACCACCGAGGTAGCAAAATAATTCTTTTTGCATACAAAATCAGAGATTTTACACATTCATATCATGCCTCCAACATGCTCCTTTTACGTTGTTTCCACCCTCTAATGAGTCTGCACAAATTGAGTTTACAACAAAAACAGCTCACAGGCGACAACTGAAAACAAATATGTAGATTTCACGAGGAATTTTGCTCATAACTTCATGAAAACTGCACAGATCAATCATATATAATCACATCACCATTTAAAACAGATTCTTATGATTAAAATGATCCCAAAAACAATCCATTGTGTCGATCACAAGATATTTTTCACAGAATGATGTAACA
This sequence comes from Zacco platypus, assembly GCA_038088235.1. Taxonomy (NCBI): domain Eukaryota; kingdom Metazoa; phylum Chordata; class Actinopteri; order Cypriniformes; family Xenocyprididae; genus Zacco; species Zacco platypus. Next base: position 27,237,800 of record CM076070.1, read on the forward strand.
TATGGGTAAAAACATGTCTCGTCTTTCTGCGATACGATGTGTTATCCATTGTTCCCGGAACTGTCCATGCTTGTTTTCCAATGTGAAATAACACAAAATATGTATCATTTTAAAGTTTAGAAACTCGGCTTTTTAATGCATCTAACCATTTTGATAAACTCTTAAGGAGTGCAAAGTAGTCCTTAAACACCGGAGTGTACTGCCCACAAGCGCCACCTAGCAACGAAAAAAATAATACATATTTTACATATTTTATTTTATATATTACATTTTTTTCAAAACCCCTGCCTCATTTTAAAGATTAGAGTCTGAACTTTACAATGCATATACCTAATTCGATTAACTCCTATGTAGTGCTGATGTTTTCATGATTTATTTAACTAAAAACAAATATGTAGATTTCAAGTGGCATTTTTACTCATAACATCATGAAACATACACAGATCGTAGAAAACACAGCACTATTTAAAGCATATTCTTGAGATTAAAATGAGTCCAAAATCAACAATCGTTGATCATGGATTCCTCATGGAAGAACGATTTTTAAAAATGGCCATTAAGGAGCATCAAGGGTTAAACAAAAGGCTAACCTGGTTCCAAATGCCGTAACTTTTGATTACTTTATGCTATCGCCACAAAATTTGATCTAGATGCAGCTCACATGTAGGATCATCTTATTTCCTTCCGGAATTATTGCATGTCAAATAAGAAAGATGTAAAATTATATTAGAAATTGTGTTCTATCAAATGATACCTACCTTTTGACTCCTTGCAACAGTTTTAGAGTTATGAGTCTTTTGTGGAGTATTTTGTGGATGTCACTGAGAGAAATACAACTCTAAAATGCCTTCAGGTCTTAAAGGGTTTTAAAGTTGATTTTCTCAATTTTCTTTTATTTTTTTGCACCCTCTGATTCCAGATTTTCAGTGGTATCTTGGCCAAATATTGTCCTATCCTACCAAACCATACATCGATGGAAGCGAATTATTCAGCTTTCAGATGATATATAAATCGCAATTTCAAAAAATGGACCCTTATGACTGGTTTTGTGGTTCACGATCACATAAAAATACAAAATGACTGAATTCATAAGTATTCACCCCCTTTTAATATGACATCAAAATGATCATTGTACTATAAATCTGGAGAGTCGATATTATGGCGGAACTTACATCAGGAAGATAAGTAAGATAACAAAGATAACTAGAATATAAGTTAGAAATTGAAAAGCTCAAAGCATGGGTGTATACAAGAAGATTTCCAAGACAGCAATTGATGTCAGCTGAAGGAGAATGAAGAGGCTGTGCATCTAGCAACTGCTGTCTGGGTAAGTAGCCAGCTGGAAGGAAGCTTTATCTGGAGACACCAAAATCAAGCTTTTGGCCATCAGGCTAAATGGCATGTTTGGCAAGACAATCACTTCTTATCGGAAACTCAACATCCCTGCCATGAAGCACGATGGTGGCAGCATCATGCTATGAAGTTGCTTCTCTGTTAACTTGGGAGAAGATTTGTTTTCTGGCAAGATTTAATCCGAGACTTCTGGAGAGACACGATGGCTTTATATGATGAACAGAAGGGCTGGGCAAAAAATAAATAAAATAATCTTTTTTTTTATTTATTTATTTATTTTTTATACAATGCGGTCGATGCAATGATTCTCAAAAGCCACAAATTGATCTTTTTTCCACATTTATTTCCGCAGACATAATATCTGATTGATGTTAATCTTATTACTAGTCTTCTCCACTAGATGTCATCCTCTTATTCAAGTGAAGGAGACGCAAAAGCGAACTATGAGAAGTTTTGTGAGTGCAAACATAAAGCTGTCAGCGTGCAAATAATAAAATTCTCTGTGCGCTTGAACGGACAAATTCACAGATTTATCTCAAAATGCTCGCCATACTGAGTAAGTATCCTAGTAAACAGTCAGTTATGGCTTAAGGGAAAGAAAACATGTATATTGCATTATCCTTGCATTAGTCTTAAAGTGACAGCATCCTAATATTCCTGCTGCTATTTTTTAAATCAAAAAGTAAATCAAACTACAAAAGAAAAAGAAATCACACACTGCTCTTCTCTGATTAACTTTTTTATAACTTTAATAAGGATTAATCTTCATTTAATTTGTGCAGTAAAGATTATATGCAGTGTTGTTTTGCATTTGATGACTTTATTCAATTTCTGCACCTGAAAACTACTGTTAGATCCCGTAAACCTGAAAAGCAATGATTATTTCATTTACATCTTTGTTCTATTGTATTTAATATTTTTTTATTATATAACTGTTTGCTTGTCTTTAATAATCTTTGAAATTTATATTAGTTAGTTAGTAGTTTTAGCTATGGTAATTGAAATTGGAATCGAGAATTGATAAATTTCACTGGTGCCATATTTTTTTAAGTAGTAATAAACTATTTTATTTATTTATTTTTTTTGTTTGTTTGTTGGGGCCAGTGGAAATGGAATCACTGAATTAACAGAATCAAGTCAAAAATCAAAAATGGAATCAAATTGAGATCTTGTGAATCGGAATCGAATCAGGAACATCAGACCTAAAATGGCTTTGACTTTTATTCACATAAAAACATTCATCAACGCATATACAGAGCACATCAAATACGGTAAACGGAAGCTCAACTGTACTTGATGCACCACACTCGTTCTTACGTTTCAACAAAGCTATTTTTTTTTTTTCAGTTTTTCTACTATACACATTTGCGATAATTATCAACGGCATTTTGTAGCCCAAATTGTGAACAGCATTATAGTTTCTTAACTCATGAACTGCACAAAACCAAAATCTCCATTTAGAATCACAGATTCTGTGTCTGTATTTAAGGATCCACTTCTATGTTGCATCGATGTCTGTAACATCTCAACAGAACATCTGCTTCACTCTTTCACTTTTTGCACACTCACTGAATTGGGCAGAGCAAATGAACAAATAATCAGTGGCGGTTTTGTAGAGGTGGCGCTTCCCACAACACAAACTTCCCTGTTTTGCGGTGTAAGTGCTGCTGTTCAAAGATGCTAATTAATGCCCTTGCAGTGAAGTTGTTAGCTTGTGTAAAAGAAGAAGTTTTATTTATAACACTTTTACAGAGCTCAAGATCACTTTGCCGCAAAGGTCATACTGTATGAGTCATTACACTATAAAATGCATTACAAACACAAACCATGCAATAGTACAAGAGCACACAACATCATACATGTCTTAAAAATGCAAGAAATACTCTTAATTGTATCACAGCTCTACAGTTAAATGACCATGCAGATTCACCCTTCAAAGGTGAAGTGTGTAATTTCAGTGCCAGAAGCATCACCGGAATAGCAAAATTAAACACTAACTCACATTAATGCTCTCTCCCTCACTAAGCCTTGGCTAAATGTAGGCTCTTTATTTTATTTCCTGTTATTTTTTCAGCCATTGTATAAATAATCAAGTTATAATTAACAAACAAAGCTGCTTATACATCCATCTGAAAGCCAGTCCAAAGGCTGAATTATGCAGGAGATTAATGACGGAATATGACGCGTGTTGCTTCTGTTATGACCGGAGGGATAACGCACATGGCAGACAATTACCAAGCACCAATCGCTATCAACGATCTGAAAATCGCTTGAGCCGCCCATGAGGAATGATCAACTTTTTACCATTCGCTTCATTCCTTAATCCAAAATATTGAGGATCTTTTCACAGTAATATGCACCAGAGGACAGTTAAAGAGAAAACGGTTTTGAATCAGACTTATAATCAGGTTATATTTGAGTGTTCATTGTTTTCCAAACATTTCTAGAATGGTCTTGCTAACACTTTAGGTTAACATTACTTAATGCATTAGGAATCATAAAACAAAAAAGAACATAATTCATTAAACTAGATGTTAAATAATAATTATAGATAAATTATTTGTCATTTTTAAATAATATTTATCATAACAATTGAAATATTTTACAAAACTTGAAGGATGAAATGCACTGCTTAAAAGTTAGTTATTATGGAATGTTTATGTTAGTTTTCATGATTTGAAATGTTGCCATAAAACCGTAAAAGATCAATCTGTATTTTCCTTCAATTGTATATACACTGAGCAAAATCAAAAGTTCCAATGGAATTTTCTATGGTTACTTCACATTGCCAGTTATTGGGATTGAGGACGCGTTCACACAGCAACTTTCAGTAGCGTCTCAAATACTGTTTGTATGAACATGTAACTGGAGTCAAGCCCGTTTTCTCTTACCAGTAACCATAGCAACAGTGACCAAAGTAATATAAAAGATGGCGACATCCATAAAAATGACCATCATCACTTTTGATATGAAAAGAATCCAATCGAGCTGCGAGTTCATCCGTCAAGTCTTCATTAACCGACAGCACCTTTTAAAGGGAACCTATTATGCAAAATTCACTTTTTTAAAGGTGTTTGAACTGATGTGTGTCCACGGTGTGTGCAAACTATCAGCCTATAATGTTATAAACGTACCCACTCCTGTTTTATGATCTCCATAAATCATAAACAGTCCCCGCCCATGACTTGTGAGTCCGCCATTTCAGTTTCCTTGCTGTAGCAGCTGGAGATGTACAATGTCTGCGGCAAAAAACATTGCAAATGTTGTGATTGGATGTACCAACAAACATAAGAGTCCTGTAGTCCTGTAGTCCCGGCATCTGAGTCACTGAGGACAATTCAGTGGTTGAATTTCATATATGAAGGAAATGTGCGGAAGAAAGGCAGTAATATATTTGTGCTTTACAAACGAGGTTCAGTTCAACGCTGGATTTGCACAAGGTTAACATGATGGTATTAGCTAGACAATGACTTGAATGAATCAACTAACCATTCAGATGTGTCCAGCAGCATTCTAAAAGCTGGAACTTCTTCCTTAGGATGCGTTCACACTTGTCATGTTTGGTTCGATTAAAACGAACCCTGGTGCGATTGCTCAGTTAGTGCGGTTCGTTTGAACATACGTGAACGCTGCCATCCGAACCCTGGTGCGGACCGAACAAGCGGACCGAGACCGCTAAAAAGATGGGTCTCGGTCCGCTTCCAAACGAACTCTGGTGCGGTTCGATTGATATATGAACGCAACACGGACCAAAGACATGTAAACGAACCAAAAACAGGACGTGATGCCTCAAGATGCGACGCTACAAGTCAGCTGATTTGACGATGCGGAAAGATCGGTGGATCCAAAATGAGTCGAGGGCAAACGAGGAGCAACGAGGAGGTAAAGCGCCTCATCAATATTTGTTTCTGCATACAATGGAGGAAATCCTGGTGCTGTTTTGAATGTTTTGAACATTTTATGAGCTCTTCATGAGTTTTTAGCTGGTAAAAATAAACCATATGTACACACATAAAATGATCGCGTTTAATCCAGAGCACAGCATTGTTTTGAATGTTCGGGAATGAAGCTCCGTCACGAAATATATGTCATAAAAGCCGACCAATCAGGTTGTGACCGTATCCTTATGCATTTGGTTCGGTAACTTAAAGTTCGGTGTTAAATATGCCAGTGTGAACGCTAAGCGGACCAGGACTATATGTTTTGTTTTGTTTTTTGGTCCGGACCAAACGAACCAAACCAACCGAACTACAAGTGTGAACGCACCCTTAGTCTCTCCATCTGTGTCCAACCACGGTTCAAACAATGTAAGGCTACACCACTACATTTTGGCTGCGTGAGATTCTCCAGTTTTGTTGTTGTTGAAGTATAAGCTGTTAAAGCTCCGCCCTCTTCTGAAAAGGTGGCTGGAAGCATCAGCATAGTTGAGTGCTTTTGCTCACAACCAAATGAGGCAAATTTGACAAGCTATACTAAATGATCTATGGGGTATTTTAAGATGAAATTTCACAGACACATTCTGGGGGCTTACGGGCATAATAGGTCCCCTTTAAATCCGAGTGGAGAGCGGAGCATTTCAGCTGTGCATAAAACACAAAACTGACGGGAACAGCTCCGGCAGAGAACAGTGACTGGATCTTGAACCTTCAGATGTCACACAGCTCATATCTCCATTGTTGTAAGCTACCGAAAGTGATGCCACACGTAAAAAAAACCCACAGCACAGTAAAAATGCATTTGTGCAGCGCAGAGCGGCTCTCTGACATTATATAACCTGACAGACAGCTAGTTGTCCAGTTCGGTTCCGTTCTCATAGAGTTTTCCCAAAATGTGGTTGTGAGTTTGGTTATAAAGTGCGGCTGTCACTTCCGTAAATAGGCAAACTGAACTGTGTGAACATAACCGTATTAAGGACTCAAGTACAGGACTGACAACTGAATGAATGTAGCCTATGGTATTCTGGTTTCTAAACAGGCATATGTAATGCAAGGCCATAGGATCTTTGGCCTGTTTCATTGTCTGATTGATGAAAAATAAGTCAAGTCACGTAAGTCAGTCTCATTGCTTGTAATTCACATTTCCAACAAGCAGCACAATTTGATGTTTCGTCCACGTTTATTAAATTTAACTAGTAGCATGAACAATAATAATGTACTTTGCTTTAGCAACCTAATAAAGAAGAAAAACAATACCAACAAAAACAAATACTTGACTAGAATATTTCACTGATATAAATATACATGGAAGCACCATGGCATAAATATTCTTTATTCAAGTCTAATGAAATCCATGTACATAATATAAAAGTAAATTTAATGGACAAGAAACGAATATAAATAATCCGAGGAGTATTTTTACACTGACTGTTCATTAGCATCCTGTTTTCTCTGCTCCATTAGTGTTACATTATTCTCCGACTGTCTAAAGCCAAATTAGCTGCAAACTCCAACAACATCAGCTCGATAAACCACCTGTGGAGGTATTGATATATCATTTTTTCAATCCCCCACCTCATTAAAGCCAACGCTTTCAATGACTTGCACAAACCCTAGATAATCACGAGCTAATTCTTCCAAACAAACCTACAGCTGCTGCTCCCTGCTGACACCCTGCAAAATAAACTTCATAAACAGATTGAGGGCGTAATCAATAAAGCCATTCGAGTTTCGCTTTAACTTCCACATACCGTCCACATTTCAGATGATTTTATCATTGTGTTTCTATTTCATTGGCCGTGACCCTCCTCTTCCCTCAGTGTCACATCTGATCAATCCTGGAGTTATGGGCCAGTGCTCAAGTGTTCTGGGCACTCATAAAGATTCACTTAATGGATTTGTCCACTGGCACAGGAACCACAATAGAATCTGACCCGTGAGCCGGAAGGTGCTCCCTCTGAAAAGATGCTTTGTTTACTTATGAACCTGTCAGTTGTGGCACCACGTAAAATGCTTTGGAGTGTGTCCGATCAAACACAATCTCTCCACTGAGCGACTGCTGCCTGACAAGTTGGCACACTTTCAAAATACACTGTCAAATTATTGTTTTAGTCAGAATTTTTCCAGTAGCAATATCCAAACCTGCTTGGAGCAAAATTACTTTAAAGTCAACCCTTGTATAAAACGTGCACTTTAGTATAACTAGCTAAAAACAAAAGGAAGAGCAAAAGGAACGTAATGTTTTCAGAGACCTAATTGCATGTATAATTTAATATGTAAAATAGTTTAAACTTATTTTAAATGAAATTAAAGTTTTTTGACCCACTTCAGCAGGACTTTTTTAGTGTGTAATTTTATAATTACTTCTGTTGTCTTTGAAATATGTTTAAAGTGTACTGCCAAATGTACTGAAACTTGTATGTCATGCATTTAAATATACTTATAGTTACACAAATAACACTATAGGTAAAATTATCAAGATCTTTACAAGTTCTTATTATCAAGAACTTTACATGTGCTTTAGTCTGTTAGACACATCAAAATTTATTTTAAAGCATAACAAAATGATGATTAAAATATATTTTTTACTTTAAAGTAAATTAAAAAAAAAGATATATACCTTTAAAATTTGAAGTACACTACAAATGCACATTAACACAATTAAGCCCTTATTTTTCACAAGGGAAAATTGTATAAGAGAATTTATCTTGTAGGACTCGTATAGTCACACACGCACGAGCTGAAGATCAAAAAGGCTTTTAAATTAATAATAAGAAAACACAGGAGAATGAGAGTAGACTACATACTCACATAAACAATACCAGAGACCGAAACGAGGAAACTAAGGGTTTAAATAACAGGGAGAGCGAATGAGTAAAACTGAAACAGGTGTAGGATTAATTAACAGTCAGGGAAACGAATGAGCAGGAACACAAACAGGGAGGGCTGAACCAAAACACTGAAACTAAAACAAAAGAGCAGAAGTGGCATGGAATATAAATGTGTTGACAACATCTAAAAAGCATTGTAAAATCTTTATGAATCCTTTATATTTGCATTTTAATGGAAACCTATTATGCAAAAGGTTTCATAAGGTGTTTGAACACAGATGTGTGTCCACAGTGTGTGTAAACATCAATAAACCTATAATGGTAAAAAATACACCCATTTCTTTTCTTTTTTTTTTTTTTTTATAATCCTCATAAATCAAAAACAGTCTCTCCAAACGCACAGTTCCCCCTGCTCTTACATGAGAGTATGGGGAAGTCCCGCCCATACCCTATTAGCATAGATAACGCCCTGACAATTGGCATTTTGGCGGCGTGAGATTCTCCAGCTTTGTTGTTGTTGAGTATGCAAAGTATGAGCTGTTAAAGCTCCGCTTTCTTCTGGAAAGTGGCCGGGGCAGCAGCTCGTTCACATTTAAAGGAACACACAAAACTGGTGTGTTTTTGCTCACACCCAAATAGGGTCAAATTTGACAAGCTTTAATAAATGATCTTTGGGGTATTTTGAGCTGAAACTTCAGAGACACATTCTGGGGACACCAGAGACTTATATTACCTCTTATCTTGTGAAAAGAGGCATAATGCCCTTTAAATAAATTTAAAGTTACATTTTACTATTATATAGATATATTAAATGATTATAGTAATGATTAATGTATTGCAAAATGTGAGGGTTATGATACCATATGTTTCATTGTGTTTATTTTGATGCCTGTCTTTTGACCCAGTTTCACGTTGTGTCTGATTAGTTGTCCTGCTCACCCAGTGTCTCGTTAATTACCCCATTAGTTCCTGTCTATTTATATCTTGCGTTTCAGTCTGTCCGTTTTTCCGTTCTCATCTATGATTTACGTGGTTGTTTTCTCCTGTGTTGGTTGGACTATTAAATGCTATTCCTGTCCAGCGCATCATTCACCACACCCACTCGTGACACGAGACCAGAAGTCAGACCAAAGAATGAAACCATTATAATGTAAAATAAGGTAAATGCATTAAATAAATGTAATGTGTTGAACATATTTAATTAATATCATTGGTTAAATACAATAAAATTATCCTGTTAATTCCAAGAATTCTATATTTTATGAACCTAAAAGGATTCACGAACATTTGTCCATCTCAAAAGCTGTTAGTAAGTCAAATGTAGATGCTGTCAATGCGTTAATGATGCATGCTTTAGTGCCTATGCAAATGTATCATGTATAGTATGTGTGCCAAAACCCCTTAAAGGGTTAGTTCACCCCAAAAATAAAATTTCTTTCATTAAGTACTCAATCTCATGTTGTTCCAAACCCGCAAGACCTTCGTTCATCTTAGGAACACAAATTATAACAGAAAAGATAAAAGATATTTTTGATGAAATCTGAGGGGTTTTTCTCCATAAAAAGCAACGAAATCACCACATTCAATGTCCAGAGAAGTAGTAAAGACATTGTTAAAATAGTCAACATGACTACAGTGGTTCAACTTTAATGTTATGAAGCGACGAGAATACATTTTGTGCGCAAAAACAAAATAACGACTAAAAATAATGACTTTATTCAACAATTTTTCCTCTTCTCTGTCAGTCTCCTATGCAATTGACAGTACAAAGTTTCCGTGTTTACAAACGAACGCCGGTGTCATGACAAATTGATTCCCCACCAGGAAACCCTAAAGTCGTCTCCTGTAGGATCCAGGCAGTAATGCCAGATCAAAAGTTGTTATCGTGATGTCTTGACTAATTATAACCTATCACTATAACCTTCACTATTGCATGATGTTTATTACATTAAGTGCACAAACAACATGCTTAAAATATAAAGTGAATGCTTATGTATTGCATAATAAAACAGACATTGGGTATGCTATGCTACTAGCTATGCTAGTGCACAGGCTAACAAAAAACAGTAAGAACAAGAAATGATTTCACAACCTATAGCTTCAGTTATATACTAGTTTATGAATCATGTCGTTTAAAAGACGTTAATGGTAATTATAATGCATTTTAAATGATAGAAGTCATAACGTTATTTTGCAGGAATTATAATCAGGTGTTAAAAATACATTCATTAAAAGTCAGTTGAAGCAATGGGATCACTCTGTGTCCTAAATGACCTGATTCCTGGGGGACTCGATTTACTCGTCCACACCATATTGGTCGACACTGTTCACGTGAGCACCATGACGTATGCGTGTGATGCTGATGCATGCAGGAGCTGGCCAATACAGAGTCAGTGTTCTGACATAGAATACAGAAGTTCTGCACTGCTTTGATTGCGTCAACTTCGTAGGCTCCACTCCAAAATAGTTGCTGTGAACAGATGTCCACTACTTATGAGGTCCTTTTTTATTGTTGTACTTTTGCCACTCTTTATTGGCGTAGTGGAGGAATGACAGGAAACAATGAGGAACAGGATTAAAGGTCACTGTACAGAAAAAAGAAAAGAAAAATACAGAAAAATCATTGCCAATAGGCTGAGAAAAATAAATTGAATTCAAGATGTATTCTGTTAAAAGAAGTATTTTCTTTTAAGATATCAAGTAAATGTTAATTGTTTTAAAGAAAATTGGATATTTTATGCTAGAAAAAAAATGCAGCGAAGCCAGATTTGAATCTGCATCTTTATATTAATTGTCTTTAACTACTATACTTGCATAGAAAATAATAAATAATAATAAAGTTTGGTACAATGCACTTTTTATGGGTAGGTTTAAGGATGGGTTAAGGGGTGAGGGAAGGGTCATAATTGTAAATATAGATGTAATTAGAGCTGTAATTACATGCAGGTATTTTAAAATATAACTACAATACAATGCAAAATACATGTATGTACACAAAAAGTATACTGTATGATTAACATAATGTTATTACTAGGGTTGTCAAAAGCACTGTTCAGCGGATTCTTAAACAATTAAAATTAAATTAATTCTTAAACACCTCTGACTGGCCATTGTATTCATGCATAAAACAAATATGTCTGTGATTAGCTACAATGATCAACGCTTCAAAAACATGTTGCAAATAGATATCTTTTGTGCTCTTTGCAGAGCGCTTACACAGATACACAAGGGAGTGTTTGAAAGCACACGTCTATCAGCAGATCCCTAATATATCCGCTGATAGACAGATCCGCTGATAGATGTCTGCTGTCAAGCACTCCTGTGTGTATCTTTGTAAATGCTCTGAGGTGTTTAAGAATCCACCCATGAGCGGTCAAAATACTAGGGGGAAATTCTGGTATCACCACATTTTTAAAATTTCAGTACTAACTTGGTACTGAAGTCGGTACTTTTGACAACCCTAGTTATTACATAGTAGTTAAATGCACTTAATATAAAGTAGGACACATTGATAAGGCTTTTTAATCTCTTACAAGTGGATGTTACGGTTGGATTGGTCTCAGTCTTAGACTTGAACATCTGATGCATATGTTAAACAAAATTGGAAACACTGCAGGAGTTTCAAAGTCATCATCTGATTCTACAGGGCCTCCAGGAGATGTGTGCGTCGCATTCTTTAACGATCTGCCCGAAACAAAGCCATTGTGATGCCAAACCCCCTCATGGAAAAAAAAAAAAGCTGTGAAGTATGTGAAATTCACGGCATAAACTTTTTAAAATACATCCAAGAGTTTTACACGTCGGTCTATTATTGTAGGGATATCGACTTTACATTGTCACACCCCTAAACATGATGCTGAACAAAATTTATTGTGATTGGTTGTTTTATTTATCAGCCAGATGGCCTCTGGGCAGTCCTTAGCCAATGAAAGCTGCTATGGAGTACAGACATTTTGCCGTCAGTCTAAAGGTCTGGCTACGCGAGACCAGGGTTGGATGGGCTTGTATCCAGCAGAGAAGTGTAGTGCATTGACTGAGACGAGCTCCATATGAACGCGAGTAAATCACAGGCAGAACTGCAGGTCGGTATAACTGTATAATGCTCAGAGTGCGGTCAGAGCACAACAGCTTGTTACCGCTGATTAATGCAGACAACTGGGCACCATCCATTAACGGCAATGCAGGCAACTGTGTCAGAGGAACACCGCTGCAGGTGGCCAAATAAGGGGAAATTGCAGCTATCTGTCTACAGCCAACAGCACTTTAGAATCAGACTAACTTGTAGCAAGATTCCCAGTGAGTACCTTATTGAGACTTGAAAAAGGAAGCGTTTCAGTGCAAGGTTATTATAATTTTGTATTTTCTTAGTATAATTTAGGGTCACACTTTATTTGAGGTGTTTTTAATTATGTACTTGAGTAATAAAAGTTAGGTGCAATGTACTCATTGTGTTCATGTTGTACTGCAAAACACTTTTGTTGCTATTGAGTTGGGGTACAGGTAAGGTTAGGGTGGTATGGGTAGGTTTAAGGGTGGATTACTGGCTAAGGTACATCCCAGTGTAATTAGGGATGTAATGACATATTTATTACAGGTGTAATTACATGTAGGTCTTTTCTAAATATAAGTACAATGTAAAAACATGTATGTACACAAAAAGTGCATACAATATAAAGTGGGACCTAATTATTTGTAATTAGGAAAAATCTGTAATCACATTTGAGGTTTTAATAATCATTTTATATTGTGGTCAATATTGTAATCCTGATTAGCCTATTTAAAACGATTATGAGTGGGCCAAATGACTAACATCTAATAATGAGCAATTTATTCAAAGATATCGATATATATCAAGCATATTTTCTGGAAATAAGGTTGCTATGACATCTACATTTTAGATACCAGTGAAATTTCACAATTCTCAATAACAATAAACCACTTTCGATAAAACAGCAGAATACTAAAGTGAAAAAAAAAATCCTCAAAAAAAGTATTGATAAATAAAAAAAATTAAAAATAAAAATAAACTGGGAAATCAAGCAGAAAAAAAAAAGATTCATTTGAAACAAACTGCTCTAATGTTTTCTGTTTTTCTACACGTCAACACTGCAACCTGAGTTTCTAAAAATCTTCTCCCAGGCAGGAGTTTTCAAAGAAATTCGGTTTCAGTGACCGGATACTGTATTTGCGTGTGGACGAACAGCCAGATAACAGCATACAACAGAAATGCAATAATCAAATGTAAAATAAAACTCAGCATAGTCTTGACTCTAAGAATGAAACTTGCTTTGTTTCTTATTGAAGCTACAAAAGTCCTTCAGCCAAGAGCAGTGAGTGATTTTTCTTTTTGTCTTTTTGTTTAATTAATATGAAAGGCACACTGTGTAAATTTTCACCGCTAGAGGGCGCTTATTCAAAATATAGGTGTAGCTTGATGATGCCTTGATTTCACATGGATGAGAATATTAATGTTACTGTAGCATCATGCAGAGCAGGGCCGAGTGCTGTTGGAGCGGAACGAAGCCGCTGGAGCGATTGCTGAGAGACGAGCGCGAAGCACGCCTCAAGGGCAGTGGAACTTATATTATGCCGCAGTTGCTGATTCTGCTTCTTCCGCTCAAGTGTATGTGGGGTAATGCAGCGCTATTTTATCATTTTAGATACATTTGTGTGTTGAAAGTGTGTTTCGCTACTATGAGACAATTAATGCACACTGCAGTAAGCTAGATCAATATTAGCCATGGTAAAACATGGCACTCACTGTAAATCAAGAAAACAAGATTTAAACAATAAGACTTGTTGTGTTGAGCTATATAACATGATTAGTTTTCTTTTGATTAAAGTATCCATCCAAACAGTTACTCACCTCTCAAATAAAACACATACTGTAAAAGCATCTTTGTTGTTTCCATGGCTTCTACAAAATAAAACCGGATACCGAGGGTATGATGTGGTCCGACATGGTCCATGTCCTGGTTAAAATTCCTTATTTCTCTGGATTTTAACATTCTTGGAAACATTTGGGATAATGTTGAACATAGAACATTGTTCTAGTGGTTTTTGGACATTTTAATCCAAGATTCGTACATATTGTGCCGTTAAAATGATATTTCACCCAAAAATCACCCTCGAGCCATCCTATGTGTGTATGACTATTTTCTTTTAGACAAACACAATCGGAGATAAATTAAAAAAAAAATCCTTAGTCCTCCAAGGTGTTACGTGACGTGTAGTGGAATGATCGCACGAAGAAGAAATAACAGAAAGTCTCTTTTAATGATAAATCCAGGAATACAGGAATACGAGAATATGGGAACACAGCAAACACTTCCACACATTAACGCACAATAAACGAGAACGGACCAGGAGTGAGGGAAACACAGGGAATATATACAAGGACTAATGACAGGACACAGGTGAAAGATATAACTAATAATGACAAACAGCTGAACGGAATTAACTAATGAAGACACAATGATGAACTGAAATTCAAAACAAAGACCATGTGACAAATGACAGGACTAAAACTCAAAACAAGGAACACGTGACTTAAGACAGGACTGGGGAAACAGATACATAGAACATGAAACTATTACACAAGGTTTATAATGATTATGAATGTGGGCCCAAATTTTGAACAAAACAACAACAACAACAACAAAAAAACATACATCCATCCATAATCAAAGTAACCCATACAGCTACAGGGTATAATAAAGGCCTTTCGAACCAAAGCGATGCATTTTTGTAAGAAAAACATCCATATTTAAAACTTTATTAATTCAAATAACTAGCTTCCGACTAGTAACTCGACCTGCGCCAAATGAGCAACCCACTTACACAATGTATGACGCAGGATGTAGGAGTAGTGTAAAGCCCCCAATATACTTCCCTTTAAGGACACAGATGACTGCGGTCACTTTAAGGGCTGCATGCATCCAATATATTGTTACACAAACTGCAACATAACCAGCTAGGTTTTACATCAATTCTCGCCAAGCTCAACATTAAGATATTTTTGTTTGTATTTGACCATTTAACTTTAAATTTCACTTTGGAGTGCGCGCACAGAAGCCGCTTTGGACAACAGTACGAGTTCTCTTCTGCACTTTAAATAACTCTTTTTAATAACCAGAATATTCCATTTTGTGAAAGTCATGTTACATGATTTCACTGACTTTCAAATTAAGTTTAGGCTTTTGAGGAGCAATGGCCACTGCTAATCGTTGGGTCACACTCATCGTTTTATCTCGATTATCGTATTTTCATAATCGTTGGAAGTCGCAATCAAAACTCAGTTTCGATTAAACGCAGGAGAACAGGGAGAAGACTGCACATTATGCAGCACGCATAAAGCAAATATTTTATTTATATTTATATATATTTTTTAAAGTGAGGCATTTTTTTTATCTCTTTACATATTTTATATACATTTTTTATAATTCTTTTAAAAATTTTAAACCTTCAATTTTAAGCAACCTTTCCAATGCAATAGTGGTTTAAATGTTTTATTTTTTTTCACACACCATAAGAACCATACATGAATCATAATGCATCAGCTCACAATATGCTACTTTCTGATTGTCATGCAGAGATGACAGAAAACACATGCTGTTTATCATGGTAAATGGTATAGTGGCAACTCTTGTGATTTCCATCTGGTACATTGACCAACAAGTCAATTTACTCATAGTACAGATAGCATATTACTTCTATCTACTCATAATTGTTGTGATTAACAATTTACACACAAATGTTTATTTAAGCGTAAATACTGTAGTGGTAGAAATCAACCTTACATATAGGGCCAGATTTTTCAAAACTAATCCTGTTGGGATTTACTGAAGACACACAGTGCAAAATCAGCGCTGAAAAGTCGTGGACTGAGTTGTTTTTGTGGCTGACCTTACTGCATATGCATTTGTAGAGGTTTCATTTTCAGATGCAAAATTCATTGGAGTATTTAAATAATTCACGCAACGCGATTTACTAATATTTGCGCTTATATATGTATTAATCATTTTGCGACAAGACCTTAATTGTTGCTGCTAGAAGGAGACACCGCAGAGAACAGAGAGCGTGTGGTAGAAGGGAGAAAATATTTTCCACTCGTATTCATTTCTTTGGAATGCCAGAGGAAGACATTATCCGTATATTACATGTAACAACTTACGCCTGTTATTTGCGACCCAATACTAATTTGCGCTGCTCTTGGTAGATTTGATTTGACTGCGTCTGTGTTCTTTAATTTAATTTAATTTGCCCCGTGTAGTAAATTTGGTCCATAAAGTGTAAATAATATCGACCTTATTTTAAGGCGAAAATAGCTAATCATGGAATTAAAAATGTATTTTATTTATTTATTTAATAAAAATAACCTGATTTGACCTGCCTCTCTTACATGAGCACCACAGCTCAGTGCATCTTAGAACAAGCGCTAAGCACTAGAATAGGCATTTGTGAGACAGCCGTAGCATTTGTATCTCAGAAGCTTTCGAAAAACAAACAACTATCCAAGTAGTAACAGTAATTGTCAAGAGTCGCTCTAAAAGTCAGTTTTAAAAGCATGAGTGAAGTGATTTTAAATAAAATGGCAACACTAAATATAGACCTCAGGTGTTGATCTCCACAAAGCCTGTCCAGTTTTCGCATCTGGAAAGTGTTCATTGAGTCTACCTCAAACACAAGCATGCAGCATCACACATGAGCTTGGGTGAACAGACCTTCCGTTAGGGAGATAAAATCATCCTCTGCAATAACGCCATTTGTCATCGCTACAGTGAGCAGGACGCTCTGGACTATGTGTGCATTTGGGCAAAAGAGAAAAGAAGACCAGCCTCGGGGAGAGAAGAAATGTTTACAGAGGCTGTGAGCACATATAGGTTTATATAAGAGAAATGGAGTGTATCCCAAATTAAATTAGTGGAAATGTACAGAGAGTGGTGCTGCGTCTAAGATGCATTTTTTCAATAAAGAATATACAGAAAGTCAGTATTAGGGTAGCGGTTTGAAATGTAAAATGCCATACAGCCGCACTACCATAAAAATTAAAAAAAAAAAAAAAAAAAAAAACTTTTAAAATAAACTTCATATATATATATATATATATATATATATATATATATATCATATTTTATTTAATTTAATTATTCAATTAGAGCATTGATCTGTCACAAAAACAATAAAGATATTAATTAACTAAACATTTTGTAATAAATGCAACTAATAAAACACAAATTTATCGAGTCGAAAATGGTGATAAACAGCAGCATTTAAAAAATTAGATCACCCAAAAATGATTCTGTAGGATGGAAATAATTCAGTTTCATTAAAAATATCTTACATTTCTGTTTCAAAGATTAACCATGTCTCATGTGATTTTTATCTGTTCAACCAAACATTTTACCTAAAAAAAAAAAAGCTTAAATTTATAAGATTCAGTAAATCATTCACAATATTTAAAAGGTGAATCATTCATTTGTGAACTCGGTGTTCTCGGTGAACTGTGCAAACAAACCGATTCAGTTCAGACTTCCTAAGTACGTACTATGATGCAACTACAGTTACGCTACAGAAAAAGATTGGTCTAACACTATATTCTCTAGCACTGAAGAGAATAGAGGAGTTCATGTTCAACGTTTATCACATATTGTGTAATTTGTAATTTCATGTAGAAACACTCACGTACTTCAGTGTATCACTTTACATTGTACCTCACAGAGGAAATGATTGTTATAAGGCTAAATTATGAAAATAGAGAATAGCCTCAATTAATACAGGTCCTACTGAAAATTCCAAGATGATGTTATAAAAAGAACCATATAATCAAACCCCTTATAAATATCACAAAATTGCAAAAATGATACTTGGTATGTTTGTGTGCTCATAATGCCATGAGGTTTCAGGTAACAAGACATGATGTGAGACACAGCACCAATATACTGTGCTCAGTGTGAAAATCTAATCTTGCTTGGTGACCAGAGACAAGCTGAATTATTTCTGTGTGTGTGGGTACAGCGGAGCCTTAACCATAATTTACCTGCTTTTACAGGCTCTTTATCATCCGCTTACCATGGTCATCTGACAGAATTCCAATGGTCACTCAGCACAGCAAATTTCCCATTCAGCCATGATAAAACGGTGAATATAAGGGCCATATTTCCTCTGTAAAGGAATCTCCTGTACCACATTTCACAGACTGTTAATCTCCATCGCCCCAACAAATGCACTGAGATTGAAGCCTGTCGAGGAGCGGATTGAATTTGTCTTTAGATTCAATTAACAGCTTTAATTACAGGCAATGTTAATTGGCGTATGCTGCAATAATTACAGTTAATTGAATATCCTTTAATAGGCAAAAATATTTGTATCTGGTTTTTAATATTTTACTGAAAAATTAAGAGAAGAATACGGAGTATTATTGTTGTATTTTTTCCTCATTTATTTAGTTATTTTTTGCTCTGGAAAATGAGAACATATATATATATATATATATATATATATATATATATAGTTGCGAGAAAAAGTATGTGAAGCACTTGCAGAATCTGTAAAAATGTGAATAATTTTAACAAGAGAGATCATACAAAATGTATATTATACATACACACACATATACATATATAAACTTCCACTGCTGCGAGTCACTGGAATATAATTGAGGCTAATCAATGCGTGCTAATTATAATTAAAGCAAAGAATCCAACTGCTAATATCATTATCCCACAAACTGCTGCAAACTGTGAACGTACTGATGAGAGGAAGAGCTACAAGCACAATCTGAAATATTCAGCAAATTCCCTGTCACGGCTCGTTTCGATTATCACAGAGGAGTGCTGCTATGTCTCATCTCAGGTTCTCAATATCACGGATGTTCCCCAATCATTTTCCATTAAAACTCTGGGAAAGGAAAGTAGGGCTAATGATAGTGGTAGTTCAAATCATGCTATTAAGATATTGAGTATTTTTTGCTTTGTTTGATTGAGTGTATTCCTGTAATCAAGGGATAAGCCTGAAGGTCCTATATGAATATTTACAATTGCTGTGAGGTGAAAGCTAAATGGCAGGTAACTGGTAAGGAATGAGCAAAAAGCGAAATCTGTCACCGCAGAACAGTGCAGAAAGCTCAGTGTTGCAGAATTCAGCCAAATTCCCAACATTTACAAGTTCTACACATTCCCATGGAAGCCTTTTTCCACAACAGAATAAAACACTTTAAAAGAGAATTGCGACTTTTTATCTCACAATTATGACTTTTTTTCTCACAATATCGAGTTTACATCTCGCGATTCTGATTCTTTTTTTTTTTTAAATTACAAGATATAAACTTTCAAATGTGAGTTAAAGTCTGAGATATAAAGGAAGAATTGCGGGATATAAACTCGCAATTCAGACTTTTTTTCTTGCAATTGCAATGAGAAGTCAGAATTGAGAGATATAAACGCACAATTGCAAGTTATAAAGTCCAATTCTGAGGAAAAACAAAAGAATGACTTTTCTTTCTCGGAGTTGTGAATTTATATCTCACAATTCTGACTTTATAACATGGAATTGTGAGTTTAAAAACTCATCCGTCTGCTGGAAGCTAGTTATTATAGTGAATAAATATGGATGTTTTTCTTATAAAAGCCCATTACTTCACTTCAGAAGGCCTTTATTAACCCCCTGGAGCCATTTGGATTACTTTTATGATGGATGGATGCACTTTTTTGGGCTTCAAAATCCCACACACCCCGCATTACCATTATCAAGCTTGGAAGAGCCAGGATATGTTTTAATATAACTCAGACCGTGTTCGTCTGGAAGAAGTTTCATATACACCTAAGGCTTGAGGGGGAGTAAATCATGGGATAATTTTCATTTTTGGGTGAACTATCCCTTTAATGCATCATGAAGAATTGAATTTTAATTGAACTAACATTAAATATATATTTGCTCATTAGTTAATGTTAGCTAATGAGACCTTATAAAGTGTTACTGAAACATAGAAATCAGCAGATTCTGTCTGGCCTTGACTGTGTGCTTAAACAGACATTTTATTCATGCAATATTATTTATCTGCAGATTCTCAACCTTAATATTTCTTTATGTCCTCAGAAACCATAAAATAAAAGATTACATGAAAGAAGGGAATAAACGAACAGCTACATATGGCAATTTTTAAAAACTATCTAACATTTTAATGTAAAATTGCCTAATTACTCATACATTATGAGACTCGAAGCTTGACATAGAATCTCTCGGGAGTGACTTTGGTACCCAAGCAAATTGCTTTCCCCTCTTTAACATCTGATTGTTAAAATTAATGAAGAATAACATTCAGCTTCGACTAATATAATGCTCCAGGGACAACATCTTTCATTTCAGTCTTACAGGAAAATAGCCTTTCATTAGTTATTTGAATGCTTGGTATTTCAGTGTTCGGGGTTAGGTGACAGTTTCCTGAATTTTGTCTCATTTAAAAATCACAAAAACAAAATTAGCTGAGTAAAATAGGCAAGGACTTTCCAGTAGCTCATATTGAAATAAAGCAGCGAGCCTGAGCAGATGTTGCAGGGTTTGTCCTAATTTGTTCTTATTGCTCTTCCTGTGGAGCTGAACAAAATAAGAACTGAATTTCGCAGCTCCCCCGCCCCTCGTGAGACATTTTGAATTTCCTTCCATGCTCTGTATTCTTTTATATCGGAGCCGACACTTATACTATGGCAGTCTCTCATCAGATGAAGCACTGCTTATCTTAAAAGAGTTGCAAAATACTGTAATCGAATGTCTCCAGCTGGGAATGATTCTCCTCTACACTGAGACGAGCACATGAAAGAAAAGTGTGTGAGTGAGTGAATGAAAAGAAAAGTTTTCAGTGCGATTTCTTCATGTCCTGAAAGACTTTAAGGTTGTATTGTTTTATGAAACCATGATTCATTCCATTTAGTGACTGTATGTGCGTTTGCATTTATTTGTGCATACACTGTTAAAAATAAAGCCTCTAATTAGAAGCAAAAAGGCCTACATGGCATAGCAGAACCTTTAAAGTCCCACAAAGAACTTTATTCTATAGTACTTTAGAAAACACTCTGGGGAAAAAAAGATAACCTAAAATGTGCTGAATGTGGTAATTTTTAAATTGATTTATCAGATTCAATTAAAAAAATGTTATTTTGGATCAACCTAAATATATTAGGTCACACCAACAAAACCAAGGGTATGTTTACACGACAACGATGCACTAAAATGGAAAAGGTTTTTCTTTGTACAGATGACAACATTATCAAAACTAACAAATGACTAAAATGCTGTACTATGCAGAAAGACTACGCTACCGCGTATATACGCATTATTTTACACGCGCATATCTATCCTCCTTATTTTAATAGTTTGCTGCACTTGGATATTCTTTTCATTATTTCCCTATAGCGCCTAAT
Source organism: Zacco platypus (assembly GCA_038088235.1). NCBI lineage: Eukaryota > Metazoa > Chordata > Actinopteri > Cypriniformes > Xenocyprididae > Zacco > Zacco platypus. The sequence continues at coordinate 27,259,337 of CM076070.1, forward strand.
AAATCCGAAGTTTCACACATTCACATAAAACACCTTATATCCACGTTGAAAAATAAGGTAGATAGACTAAACATGTAATACTCACATGCATGACGTCATCGTTTTTGCAGTTCACACGGAGATGATGAACAGTATTGTTTTCAAAAACGTCCACTTTGAAACTGTTTTCAAAAGTTTTCAGACCACCAAAATGCTTGTCGCTTAAATGAACGGCCAAACCATATAAAAAGTTTTCCATTTTTAGTTGAAAACGTTGTCATGTAAACAGCCCCAAAATTTAAGGGTAAGATCAGGTAGAAATAGCTCTTTAAGGTAAAAACTGCAGGTTACCACTTTTTACAGCGCATCTCAAAGAGCCCAGAAGATATCACAATATCACAATTAAGAAAACATTCTAGAGTAAATTGGATTAAATGCCATCTTTCCGCATGATGTCCTCTCAATTAACATGACAAATTGACAATTTGAGGACCAATAAGATTATCCATGATAGAAAAAAATGTAGTTTAAAACACATGTGGCAAGTTCTTAGAAATGTACTCTTACTTCCTTTAGCTTAAACAGTAGATCATGGCATTGGCAACGGATAGGTCATGGGTTCAAATCCTAAGGAAAGGCAAGAACTGATAAAATGTGTACCTTGAATCGCTGTGGATAAAAGTGTCTGCCAAATGCATAAATGTAAATGTACTCTTTGTATTCATGTTGGCATCATATCGTTAACTTTTCAAACTGTTTATAACTTCTAAAAATGTCATGTGGTGTAACCATAAAGTAAAACAGAAACTTATAATGTGCTTAACAAGTAAACATTTTCGTTACACTGAATATATTTTTAATATACATTTAGTGTAAGTGGCGATTGATCATGTATAATGTGCTGACAGTAAAAAGGTTGCGCTTATTGAAACAAATGAGCACAGCACACACAAAGAATAAAAAATGCTGCTGTAAAATTCAAAATTTGGAGGTTTTTATATTTATAACATATGATACAGTTAGGTAACATTACACGAGCAAGAGTGCTGTTTTCCACGTTATTGAAATCATGATTGAAAATCTGACACTACTTTATACAACAGTTCAATATACAAGTAGTTAATAAAGTCAATTACACTTTAGAAGCAATATTATTTTTTTTGTATCTCAGCAGTGAAAATAGTTCCAAACAAAGATCACAGCAGATCCATTGCAAATCTCATGCAATTGCACAGCAACACCAAGCCGCATTTCATTGCTGAATGATTCAGCGCGTTGAACTAATCGGTTGAGTGAAAGATTCAATGGCTCATTCCTAAACACCTGCTTCATTCTTGAATGAATTAGCCGTTTGAACGAATCGTTTGAATGAATGACTTAGACAGTCACTTGCGCCACCAACTGGTGGTTCAGTTTCATGTTTAAAAGTATAATTTCATCAATTAGGATCCAGGACTAAATGTATTTTTTTTCTTTTTTTTTGGACCAAAAGAATCAAGAGAAGTGTGAACATGCCCTAAGAATTAATAATGCCAAATTTTTTATTAAACATGCGGTATCAGCCGCCAATGAGCGTGCGTATTAGATCTGCTAAGAGTAATTCATGTATATGAATATATTGTACAGCAGCAGCATATCTTACTTGCTCACAGCAATGTCATGTATGTATTCGCAGTAGCAAGTCCCATTCTTGCTCTGCAGCAGTAGCAATAACTAACGGCAGCATCACAGCAGATCTATTCTGCCAAGACCAAACATATCAATATTGTAATACCCATTGCCATGCCAAATACTCAGAGTTGTCATGACAGTATGCTGCTATTCTATAGTCTTAAATTTCTTAAACCGTATAACACAAGTCTTAATTAGCATTATAATAGGTTTTAAATTTGGGGACGATAATACAGCAGTCTCGACAAGACCTAATGTGACTCTGATTCAGATTTAACCAAATGAACCAGTGCACGTTTCAAAGTAAAAACATGTAAAACATTTGCATGTTGCGCTTTCAGAACAGTTTGCAATCAATGAATACTAGAAATTTTTGCCAGCGACTGCTTATGAGCCACTGTTATGAATTATGACAATGTTTACTTTATGGTGTTTATATGTAAAATGTTGTAGATGATTGTAAGAGTGCATATTTTATCTCCCTCATCTGTTTATTTCGGTGCATTTCGGGCTTGTTTATAATTAAAAGTCCTTTCTTTTTCTAGTTATTAATAGTATTTTGGCTACAAAATACACTGGCATTTAAAAAAAATGTCATGTAATTCCATAGTTATTATTATAAATACAGTTTGAAGCGGAAATACTTAAAAAACCTAGTGTACTTTTTGTGTTCAAATAAAGTAATTTTGCTTGTAAATGTCTTTTTATATCCCTTAATTAAGGAAAAACAATTTTTTTCAGTTTGCATTGTTATAAAGTTATTTATGTGCTCCTAAATTTTCCATTTTCTTGGGAAAAAGGTAAGTCCTGCAAGTCAGATTTTTAAAGGATTTGCTCAATAGAAAGAGGGTTTGTGGAAGAACAAATATTTGAGTGAACACTAGTATTTGTTAAATCTTGCTTGGACTTACAGGTGTTTTGCCTTCAGAAAGTTTTATTCTGAGTTGATCAGATGTGTTGTGATGGCAGTTGAAGTTGTGTTTACCCTAAACTCACTCTCAGCTGTCATGACATTAGAGATTGATAAGCTATAGATGTGTAGGCATTTATCTAAGTATTAAGAGTAACAGGATTTTCCTGACCTTAAAACATGCACATCTTCCTTGTGTGGTCCACTAAAGGCTTTCAGACTACTTCATATGCCTGGCATCACTCCAGGAACACTTGAGATAAAATCCAAAAGAGTAGCATCCCGTTCTAAATACCCCTATTCGCACTGCAGTCCGTTGCTAAGTTAGAGTGGATGTAAGGTAATGAACTGTGGCTTAGGGAAAATCATCGGGGAAAAAAATGGATGTACACAGGCTTGAGTAATCACTTTAAAGGAAGTTTAGCTCTACCCCTGAGACAAGCACAGCACTGTGATCAAATACAGCACAAAACACCCTTGAAAAGTCCAGGATTTATTTTCACTTCCCAAAATAAATCATTGAAAAAAAGATAAACTCAAATCTATATCTATCTATCTATCTATCTATCTATCTATCTATCTATCTATCTATCTATCTATCTATCTATCTATCTAACTATCTAACTATATACTAAATATATATATATATATATATATATATATATATATACACTCACCATCTGGGGTTTTTAATATTGGAAAGCTCTGCCAAGTGCTTCTACTTTTCATGCCAAATGTGACCAGAAACTCTGGGGCCTTTTCAAAGTGGGTTGTGCCAACAGTGAATAAATGGGGACAACATATATTTTAAAGACAATATTTCTTATTAATACTAATAATAATAATAATAATAAATGCTATTATTATTATTAAAGATTTTATATTGTCACTGGAAATTTCTATTAACTATACAGCAATAAAATAGAAGTAAATGAAATAACATTTAGATTTATTAAAAAACAATATCAAATTGTGTCAAAATCAATGATTACTTTAACAAGACAGCCCCAGAAAAAAAATCATGTGTAGAATCTTTTTCCCTCCACAAACTTCCGTGTCTTCAGATCTCAGTTTGAAAACTTGTATGTTATAAAAATATTACTGAAAATGGTATTGAATTATGTTTGAAAGCAACAAATAAATGACAAATGTGTCATTATATTGTAGTAGATGCTTTTCCATTTTTTTTGGAGAGTCCTTATTAGTGTGAAATGGACTTTGATGTCAAAGCTCAGGACATACTTCTTGAATTATATCACTGTATCAATAACCAACACAACTCACCAAAAAAACACAATGTCTCATTCAAGTCTGTGCTTAAAAGCCATTCTGTGAGGCTCAGTTAGCACTTCTCTTTGTAGACTCTTCCAAAAAACTGTGTGAGAACAAGGCTAAGGCTTTCTGTGAGCATAAAATAAGGTTAATGCCCTCAAATGTGTTATAATTTAAATGTTCACTCACCCATAACTCGTAATTTCTCTGCACCAACTACCACCTCATGGTCGTCTGCAGAGAAGAGCAGTTTTCCTGCACTTGATTTTACCTCCAGCATTTTGCCCCGTGCATGAACTCCATGAGAACCTGATGAAAAATAATTTTTGTAATTTATGAAGAGCATGTCCCCCAAAAAATCTAGCACAAATTAATTAAAAGTAAGATATTCTGACTTGGTCTAATTTGGCACATTCAGTCTTGTAATTTACTTAATGACTTTTCTGACCAGCTAGTAAACAAAACACTGTAGAATTCAATTAATGAAACATCTACTTGTTCTTAGGCTTCCTTTTAATTTTGTTTTATATTCAGTTTCTCTAGCACCGTAACTCAAGTTAAAGTCTCAACTAGTCCATTTAAGGCAAAATTACTTTCATTAAAATATAGTCTCACTATTACACTATTAACCAGGACTTAATAGTACATGCATCCATGCACATGCAATTACTGCGCTGTAATGAAGTCTCTAGTCACAGTTATAAAGTCTATATCATGAGAGAGATGAGACTAACAACCTGGCTATCAAAGAACCCTTTAACTCTTTCAAAATAGTCATTTAACCATCTGTCCCATAAAATCTAACATTATAGCTGCCTGGATTAATTTTCCTTCCGTGAAAGGATTGGCCCATAGTCGCCTCCTGAGTTCAGTGAATATTTCATTTCATGCTATATACCCTAATATAAACGGCCACAGTGATGGGGCGAGAAATCTTCATTCCAATTTATAGTCTGCGAAATCTTGGGGAGCAAGACAATTGTAATTATCAAAAAGGGTTTGCATGAGGGTTTTTAAACGATTCTTAGCTTATGTTTGCATTTGTGTGCTTACCTGCAACGAGTTGAGATACTAATTGCTTCTTCTCGTTGAGGATGTTGACAGACACGTTCTTAGAAGACTGCAGGAACAATGGGCTTCCCTGACATTAAAAAGAAGAGGTACAAATATAAAAATAAATAAATCATTGAAAAATAAATTATTTTTACTTGTAATGCAAAAAAGAGAAAAATATTAATTTTACCATGTAAAAAGTGGTAACCTGCAATTGTTATGTTAAAGGTGCAGTGAGCGATTTCTGAGAATCATTGTTGAACATAGCATTGTAAAACCTGAGAAGTTACGGTAACTCAAACCATTTGAGGAAACCGATTGCCTTAAACGGTTTAATTTCATTAAATTCAAAGTAATAAAGTTAGTGATGGCCACACGGAACGTGCCGCATTGCCACACCCATCTTGGACCTCAGCCGTGGAGCCAGTGCTGAAGCAATCCGAGTGTTGTGACTACGGCTGCCATATGCCCCAGTAGTCTCTGAAATACTTTCAGTGGGGCTGCTGTCCTGCTCTGGAGTGAACTCAGGCAGTTCAACACTGACTGGACGCACTCCTGTTCCTTGAGGGGAACAATGGCCGCCTCTGCAAACTTGGTAAAGATGCAGGGCTACAAGGCCAGCCCGAAGGGTAGGACCTTGTACTGATATGCCCGACCCTCTAACTCAAACTGTAGAAAGGGTCTGTGGCAAGTAGTACGCGTTCTTCAGGTCGATCGCTGCAAACCAATCTTGGGAATGGATGCATTCGAAAATGTGTTTCTGCGTCAACATCTTGAATGGCAGCCTGAGAAGGGACAGATTCAGGACTTGCAGATCCAAGATTGGCCATAACCCACTGACTTTCTTGGGTACAATGAAGTAGGGGCTGTAGAACCCTGACTTTGTATCGTCTGGAGAGATCGGCTCAATTACATCCTTTGGCAGGTGGATTGCAATCTCCGCCCGAAGCACAGAAATTCGAAGTTTGCAGAAATACGAGTGAAATGAATGCCCCAGAACACTGGGGTACACCAGGCAAACTGAATCGCATCGCGTAGTCTGATCTGTATGAACAAGCCAGTGGGATGGACTGGGAAGTGTTAACGAAGCTCCCAGGCTCCAACGGCACTACAGATGTAGCCACAGTAGGGCAGCGAGATGGCAGGGTGTATGGGAGACGGCACAAAAGGGGCGGCCTCGACATGCACTCTGCCACCTGCGAGTCGCACACAGTCAGACACGCCCTCTTGAGTCCCGGATGATTGGGAAACAGCTCTTTTATTGAGAGTGTGGGTACTGCTGGACTCCAGGGAGCCAGAGGAGGAACAGAAATAAAATGAAACAAAGGTTTCTCCAAATGGCCCTCCTCCGGGGGAGAGAGCGATGTAGGCACTCATCTCCCGATGAGCTGTCTTCCTCTACTCCAGGTCGCTCGCCACCTGGCTTGACTGTGGGCTGAGCAGACTGGGCACAGGAAGACGCAGGCGGGCACCCTTGGCAACGAGCTGATGAAGGGGCTGCAGCTGGTGGTGGGGTGGGGGCAGCAGCGGACCGCCGGGACAGGATGTGCTTGATAGCGTCTGTCGGCTTCTGTGCTGCCGAAAACTGCTGGGCGAAGCTCTCGACCACTTCGCCGAATAGGCCGACCTGAGACACGGGGGAGTCCAGGAACCGATTTTTATCGTCTCCCTCATGTCGGCCAGGTTCAGCCACAGATGACGCTGCTGGACCACTATGGTGGCCATTGCTTGACCAACCGAGCACGCTGTCACCTTAGTTGCCTGGAGGGCAAGGTCAGTGGCGGTGCGCAGCTCTTCCATGAGCGGCTGATCAAGATCACCCTGGGGCATGTCCATGAGTGCTTTGGCTTGGTACACCTGAAGCAACGCCATGCAGGGCAGAGACAGCCTGTCCACAGGCTCTGTAAGCCTTCTCCATTAGGTTGGAGGAGAACTTACAGCCCTGTGATGGGAGACGCGGATCCCGAGGATCCCATGCTCAACTGGGGGGATTCCGGCTTATGCCATCCAGGGTGGTGAAGGCAGACGAGGTAGCAGATCGACTTCAGCTGGAAAAAGGCATCCTCCATGATCTGGTCACCTCGTCATGCACCTCCGGAAAGAATGGCACGGGGGCAGGGCACTCTGAGAAACTAATCTTCCAGCCGAGAAGGTTCGGGACACGGTGGAGGTTTCCATGCGATCCCGACCTTCTCGGCAGGCCGGGAAAGCATAGTCGTCAATTCTGGATCAGACTCGGGCAACGCTACTCTCCCAGAAGAAGGCAACGCAGGGAAGACTCTGCCTCACATTCCGATACCGCGAACAACTCTCATTAACAATCACATCACTGGAATCTCTTCGCTGCCACAGTTGGTAACAGTACCACAATGGTAACCCCACAAAACTAACATCACAGAACTCCCAGTAAATCCCAAAATAACACAACAATGAACACTAACTAGTGTCTCCTTATGTTAATCTTGCGCAAAAACACACAAAATAACACTTAATTTCAACATTTATTTTCCTTATACAGTCTGATGCAAAGCATGCTGGGAATTAGAAATCTGCTGTAACTCAGTCATATTAAGTTGAGTTTACTACAATACAATGTTGAGTGCTATTAGGTACTTTCATTATAATTTGAGTAAAAGTAACTCATTTCATTTAATTAATTTCAGTTTGGTTTTACAGCAAGTTGATATTTGAAATCAGCCCAAAGAAACACACCCCTCCCTTCATTGCTCCACCCCCAAAAGGTGATGCAAGAGTGGATCTCTACATCATAGCAGAAGCGACAAAAAATAGTGCTTCACAAGAAATAAAGTGAAGATGAAAAAAATTAATTACATGGAAGAACAAAAAAATGAACATACAGTTCACAAGAGAATATACAAGCAGGAGTGTGGAGCAAAAACAACACAACCTTGGCATCCGTTTTCAGGCTTCCCAGGTCTCTCCAGTGCTAGAAAGCTTCTCTAATATTAACACAACCACAATATTATCATAACCCTTCTTTTTACAGTGATATTCCTCTGACCTTCTCTCCCTCTTGCTCATTCTCTCTCCTCCCCCATCATGAGTGTATAAGTTTGCTGTGGTGCTCGGTACGATCCACTTTCAACAGCGTTTCTCAGAAATCGCTTACTGCACCTTTAAAGAGGTATTTCTACCTAATCTTACCATTAAATTTAGTCAAATAGCAATACATATATATCTTAAATGTAAGTGTATAAGAATTTTGTCTTATTGCACTGGTTGTTTTTCGCATAAAACTAATGAAAAAAATTAGCCAGTGCAAATTACACACAATTAAGATGCATTCTCTGAAAACTCTTAATATTTTATGGAGTCATGCTGATCAGGTGAATCTTGTTTTAAAGCTGTTTAGATATTGTATCTGGAAACTAAGACAAAGATGCTTGTTAAAAATTATCTTGCAGTGTTATAACCACACGTTCGCTTTTTTCAAAAGAAAAGAAAGTGCACACAATTGTAAGCATTTGTGAAGTCTCTCCTCAGGCAGAGTACAATGGTAAAAATTCCTCTTTATGCTTAGGGGCCGATCAAAAATGAACACAGCATGCATGTCTGGGTTGGTTTAATTGCTAGGCAGATGGTCTCCAAGAATCATGCATGCATAAATAAATAAATAAGTATGTATGTATTTACGTATGAAAATAGCTGACAAAAACAATGATTCTGTATAAAAGACTTTGACAGTAACAGCCGGTTATGCAAGACGTGGATACAGATATCTGTCAATCTAGAACAATATTTCATGCTACAGTTGACTTTAAATAAAGATACTATTGTGTTGCATAGTAAAAGCTAGAGATATGTCTTTAATGTAAATCATGCATTGTAGTTTTGCTGCTGTTTTAACTCAAGTGTAAAATGCTTTCTTTGTAGATGCTCTTGATTATTGTGAGAACATCTGGTTTTCTTGAAAAAAATAGGTCAGAAACAGAAATGCAGTTGTGTGAGGCTAATTAAGAGCAACACAAACATTTATTTGACAGAAGCTATATTTTGACATTCACTTATCTTTCATATTTTCAACTCCTTGTCATTAGGGAAATTTAAATCAGGAATTTATATATATATATATATATATATATATATATATATATATATCTTCAATTTTAAAACTTTTTTTTAAAGAGATGGGTGCTAAATATCAATTATAACACTGTGCTGTATTCATGATTGAACATGAATCTGTATGAAAATCAATATGTTACAAAAATTGGACATATTTCAGAAATGACCAGGTAGTTAAAAAGGAGGGGTTAGAAAAAGTAGGAAGGATGAGCAAGTTATTAAAGAAGGTATTTTTTGTGATTTGTGCAGAAAAAGACCAAAAATGTGCAATGACAACGTAAACAAGGTCAATTCTGATTTCATTTTGACTTTAAAGTCTCAATGTAATAGAAGTGTGAACCAGATTCATCATATGCTGATACTGGCAGAGTGTTGTTTACACAGAGAAACATCAGAAATGCAACAGGTGTTCAATTATTCATTACACTGTGACCTTCTGAATGAAACAAACATCTAAAATGTTTTGCATGAAAATCAAAAGGTATGTCATATAAACTTGAAGGCATACAAAAGAGAGTGCGAAATAATGAACCAATCGTGACCGTTTACTTTCTATTTCAAGGAATCTGATATAATTAGAGTAAATTACTTTATATCCTTTATTTTAAACATTTTTCCCCCATTTGACATTTTTATGCTTCAGTATGTGGCAGTCAGTTAAGCACTAGTAGATCAATAGGTTGGTAGATTCATCCCCAGGTTGCTATGAACTAGAAATGTGGCAACAGCTGGTGGGTAACTGAGGTTACAGTTCTGTGCCTATGGCACTTTACGGGAATGTTCCTGCAGTGCATCTTCTGCAACTTGCATTGAATGAATCTGAAAAAAATAATGCCTTTTTTTTTTTTTAATAGAATTATGAAACATTTCGGGTTAATTCCTCAAATGCTATTTCAATACCAAAACCCTCACAATATTCATGAACCATTCACAGTCCAAATTAATCTGTGCTGATATAATGCCATGACTATTAAAATCATTATTAATTTAAATATTTAATTAACATTCATTTAATTATTTTCATTTCAGCGTAAACATTTTTATGTAAATTAAAAAAGCAGTTATAGACAGACAAACGGATGGAGTAAAGACAGACAGAGAGACAGATAGATAGATAGATAGATAGATAGATAGATAGATAGATAGATAGATAGATAGATAGATAGATAGATAGATAGATAGATAGATAGATAGATAGATAGATAGATAGATATAGATAGAGACAGACAGATGGATGGAGGACAGACAGACATATAGATAGATAGAGACAGACAGATGGACGGATGGATGGAATACGGATGGAATAAAGACATACATACAGACAGATAGATAGATAGATAGAGACAGACAGACAGATAAACAGATAGATAGAGACTACGTGGAATAAAGACAGACAGACAGATGGATGGAATACAGACAGACAGACAGACAGATAGATAGATAGATAGATAGATAGATAGATAGATAGATAGATAGATAGATAGATAGATAGATAGATAGATAGATAGATAGAACATATGTAAAATGTTTATGCTTTTGACAGTCAAATATAAATAATGTAGAGTCTATGTAAACATATGAAAATGTAAGTTTTCAAGAACAATGCTTTATAAATATTTGCATGTTGGTATTTCTCCTGGTATTTCTCCCGTCATCGTGTGGTGATTGTCTAATTCTTGGAGTGAGTCTTTTATTCATATTGCACTGGATGGGAGTTTCTTCTCATCACCAGTCCCATCAAGCCATTGCTATTCACCTCATCTCCTCTGTCTGTTTCTCTCTAGCACTCCGTCTTTCACTCTCTCTAGTCTCACTCATGCTAGACAGATGAGATAACGCCAGCACCCTACACATTATCAAGCCATCCATCCACTGCAGCCTCACTGATATTATTACGCCTGGACATTGTGTGAGAGAGAGAATGTATGTCTCCCTTGCGCAGACACCATGCTGACAGGCCTTGATGTGCACTTACTGGTCTGGACTGGATTTCTTTGGCATACAGCGGCTGAAGGAATTCCGAATCGCCCTCCAGTTTCAGGCCTCTTTCTGTGATACGCAGGTGACCCATGCCATCCTGCAGAAAGGTGGACAGAAAGAGAGCAAAAGAAGGGGAGAAAGAAATACAGCAGGTTAATGACATAAATGAAAAGTAAATAAATAAACAAATGCTTATCCCCCAGTTTCACAGACAAATTTTGCAGACTAAAATGTATGTTTGAGCCGAAAGAAACTTGCAATGGCATATCAAGTATGCACACCATAATGTTTTTTTTTTTCTAAGGCACTTTTATAAAAGCTACTTAAATGTCTCAATTGAACTAAGGCCTAATCCTGGCTTAATCTAAGCCCTGTCCGGGTTTTAATTCGATATATGTTCTCTGAAAACAAGCATTTATACTTTACTTACAGTAATTGTGCTTCTCAATTAAATGTACAGTATCTCCTTTTAAGGGTATTTTTATAATTAAATTGCTTTTGTCATTTTGTTTGGGAAAAACAAACAAACAAACAAACAAGAACATATTTAAAACCAAGCACTTAAACTTTTATTTTACAACTATTATCTATTCTGTGCATGGTAGACAGGCCAATGCGGATTCATTCTTTCCATCTGGGTATGCTCGTGTGTGTGTGTGTGTGTGTGTGTGTGTGAGAGAGAGTATGCATGCTCTCTGCCAAGTGATATAAGAAAACAACACTTTTTAATGCATAGCACAAACTGATGCACTGCTTTACATACAGATGTGTGATTAGTTATACTTCAATTATCAATCTCGCAATAATGTAACATGCATTTTCTGTGTGTGGAGTATGGAGAGAAAGTGGGGTTTATATATTTTATATTTATAACCACTACGAAGAGCTGCACACAGGAGCAACGGGATTTTGGGTGTACAAGTACTGCTTGCACATCGCCTTTCCTGCTAGAACTGCCTGCGATTTGCCAATTTTATTTGTCTATCATTGAAAATGAATGTGAAAACATCCCATGTGAAACCACGTTTACATTTAATCATTTGGGAGATGCTTTTATCCAAAGCAACTTACAAGTGAGAATAACAAACGAGCGATTCTTCATGAAGAAGCAAACCGACACAGGAAATGCTCACAACACTACTTTCAGACATTGCTCAGAGTAGCTAGAATAGGAAGGGAAATGAATGTCGAATGAAGTGGTAGGTTACTCCCAATCTAAGAGCGGTCCACCAGGAGTTCTCCCAATGGCCACTCCAGGCCTATAAGCAGTAAATGCATCTAAATGTGTTTTGATACAGGGTCCCAATAGCTTAGCTTGCTATTTTAACATTACTCTTACAGTAAACATTGACAGTTTGCTTTGAAGTCTGAAGCCTTTGGTGAGAAATCTTTTGCCACTTCCTATCACATGCTCTTATCACCATATTTAATAGCATTCACATCAAAGGATCAAAGTGCCTGTCACAATTGTACCCTGCTTTGGTCTGCTGGCCATTTTCTCTGCACAACTGCCATTAGCATGAGAAAATATAGGGGGTGAGTTTTATTATGTCTGACTTTTATGAAAGTCCGTTTCAAACTCTTTGAATCATGCTGCTGCAGTTTGCAGGTCTGTGTGGATTGAGAAGACACATTAGCATTAGCATGTGGATAGGAATCAAAGGCTACGTTCACACATGTCAGTATTTGGAAACTCAGTGTTTACTATTTGGTACCTTAGTAGCCTACATAAAAGAGGAAGAGGAGGATCAAATAATGTCTGGATAGATGGGAAACCGAAGTCAGTTCCTTTTTTTTTCAAACTATTTAATTTATGTTTGGAAAATGGAACTTTTGGAACATGAAAAATGAAAATTGTTCATATTTTATAAACAAAATATTCTGGGGGCCATGAAATGACCAAAAAGGCTGGCGGTTGCTGGCAAAGAAAAGAAAAAAAAAAGAAGAAGAGAAGAAACAGTTAATGCAAGCAGATTCCAAAAACCTACAGCACATTTTGTGAGCAAATTCTTAAGTTGTGGTCATGTTTATCTTTGTTTAAATTTCCATGTGCTAAATGCAGTCATTTTAATAGGAATCAACACAATTGGGGATTTCACATGAGGCTGAAAGACACTGAACTTTAATAAATCAATTTTGAAATAATAAATTACTGTGATTATCAGTTTAAAATGGCACCACATGTAAATTGACCAATATTTCTGGTAGATTAAACTAAAAAATGACTTAAAAAACAACAACAACAAAAACAGAATAGGTTGTTTGAATATCATAAAAGTCTAAATAAATAGACACAGGAATAAAATTAAATTTTATATATATATATATATATATATATATATGTATATATATATATATATATATATATATATATATATACTGTATCAAACAAGCTAATGAACAACTTAACCAACTACCATGCAAACCAGTTCCAAAAATCCAAAGTTTAAAGATTTTGATTTGCCCAGTAGAAGAGATTTAGTAAAACTTGGAAGTAAAACTTGACTTTTGTGGTGAGAGAATGTAAACTAAAGATGCAGGAGAAGCGGAAGGGAGGAGAATGAGATTAGGCACCATGTGATGGTGAATCTTTCCAGGTCTTTCTCTACATGAATCAAAGCAGAATCGAAGGAGTGGCGGATACGGGCAGAGGAAAGTCAAAGAATATGATGAATTATTCAGGCAGGTTTGCAGCTGCTGACAGAAAGGCCGAAAACTCTCAGGTGTGTTTCAGCACGGTACCATGCGGGAATCAACAAACCTCCTCTGGCGTGCCACAGTTTATGCAGCATCAAGGAGTAAATTGATTTCCACCACCAGTGTCACTGCACTGGCTGTTTGATATTTATTGTGGAAGAGAATGTGTGAGAGAGGAGAGAAAGAGGAGACAAGAATTGCAAAGAGGGGTCTGGTGAAAAAACAATCTCCTTTATCTGATGCTGTGACATTGAGGGGAGGGACAGTTTAGAGTCCTTTAAAAAGAAAGAGAGAAGGGATAAACCCACAGATCTTGTGAGAAGGTAATGTGGAATTAGCAGAAAAATGACTTCCAACTTCTCACAGAGATCCAAATGTGATCATTTCCCCCTGGGCAGCTGTATACTTTAATGTATAAAGAACATGTACCATGGATTGAACTTGTTGGTCCAGCACATCCCACAGATGCTCAACTGGACTGGCAAGACCTTAAAATCTTTGGTTTGTCATGAACTATTGACATGAAGGGGCGTACCCTGGTCTGAAACAATGATTATGTAGGTAGTACGTGTCAAATTTCCTGGACCCAGGGTTTCACAGAAGAACACTGCCCAGAGCATCACACTCCCTCCACCGGCTTGTCATCATCCCACAGTACACCCTGGTGCCATCACTTCCCCAGGTAAATGTTGTACTGCTGTCCATGTGATTTAAAAGAAAACTCATCGGACATGGTAACCTTGCTCCAAGGTCCAGTTCCGACGCTCGCATGCCCATCGTAGGTGCTTTCGAAAGTGGACAGGGGTCATCATAGACACATAGATTGGTCTCCGGCAATGCTGCCTCAAACGACTCTGACACATTCCTTCCATAACATCATTAAAATTGTGACTTGCGACACAGTAGACCTTCTGTTGGCTCTGACCAGATGGGATAGCCTTCACTGCCCTCGTGTATTGATGAGCCTTGGGCGACCAACACCCTGTCGCTGGTCTGTTAAATCATTTGTTGTGCCTTCTTGAACTCCCGTTGGTAAATTCTCACCATGGCTGACCGGGAGCCATGTCATTTCAGAGATACTCGTCGCCCTGCCATAACAATTTGTCCTTTGTCAAAGTCCCACAGATCTTTATTCTTGCCCATTTCTCCTGCATCCAACACATTGATTACGAGAATTGATTGTTTGCTTACCATCTAATCTAACCAGACTTTAATATGTGGCCTTGTTAGGAGATGATCAATGATATTCGCTTCACCTGTGATTTGACTTATCAGTATAATAAAATAATTTGTGATTAATGTCATAATTTCCAACCAGTCTTAATTTACTTCATTTTGTTGTTGTTATTATTATGTTACACCATTTTCCATTTTCCAGCCCAATTTGAGAACCTGTGTTCTAAAGCAGTGCTACATTTGAGTTTGTGACTATTATGATTGACTATTATGTTGACTTGTTGTCATTCACTTTTGGCACCTCAGAGATGTGCTCTCCTACATAATCTCTTGATTATGTATTCATTATTTTTAAAAGGTAATGACGAAAAAAAATCTGAACAAGCATAAAACTGGATTGATATGTGCATCTCAATGAGAAAACAGCACAGAAAGTCTGCAAGGCTGTACAATTTGAGCACATCTGCACAGGATAGCAATTTCGGAACAGTAGAAGGTGAAGGTTTAGCTCTTGAATCTTAATTAGCTAACATGACTGGACAGTCTAGGAAGATTACCTAGCAATGTCAGTGCAGCTAATTAATATTCATGAGCTCAGTCTTCACCATATAGGCCTAGTGGCATAAGTCATTCTCTCGTCAAGGTTATAAAGTCATAAGATTGCTTCCTCTACCAAAGCTATCTCAGGTTATCTCATCTGTGATCATGTACACAAACTAGGCAATCAAACTACGATTTTTATGACGATAATTGTGATTACGGTTTAAAATACAATTTTTAAATAATTCCGGGTTTGCTTTGCTTGTTTGTAGGGCTGCACAATTTAGACAAAATTTTGTGATTATAATATTACATATAAAATTACTCACATGACATCACAGCAATAGCAAACACTAACTATCCAATCAATTCCAGTCCCACCCTACATTTTCTTTTTACAAAAGCGGTTTTACATGGATATACGTCACAATAGGAAAGAAAAGACTATTGCAATATCATGCAGACTTTAAAGATTCTTCCAAAAATCTCCTCTTGCAGCACTCAGATTTGGAGCAACATGAGAATGAATAAATAACTATATTTTGTGGATGGACTATCCCTTATGCCCGGTTTAGATTACACTATATCAGCCTGATTTTGGCATGGTCCATTTGATGTAGGGTATTGTGGTGATTCGTAAAAAGTCAATGGGCGTCTGGATGCAAGAAATGATAGTTTCATCTCGTATAGCGTGTCATAGTGAACAACAACCGACGCCATGTCTGCGACACTTCACAATGTTGCGACAGAAAGACTAGATTGTTTAAAAAAAAAAATCAGTCCTCCTTGACAAGCTATAGGAGCAATAGGAGCTCTTCCGCACACAGCTGTCAAACAAGGCAAGATAAAAGAGAGGTGATGATATTGGTGCTGCTGTGGAATTATGCAATGGAGAACGGTTTGTAGAACTATGGCAATAAAACTCCAGCCTTTGTGATGGTTCCTCAAGTGACTATCACAAAAGAGTGAAACAAGATAATTGCTGGCGAACGATAACTGAGGCACTTTAGCAACCCTAGAATTAGCATTAAGCTAACACGTCACTTCGGTAGCCGCTTGTTTACATTTTTGTTTCCAGAAGTCAGTCAGTAGTTCAGCCTTCTCGATGGCATCATGCACGTCATTAAAGACGACAAGCGATAATTGGTCGGAAGCAATGTGTAATCTGACATGTTTCTTGTCCATACCACAGCAAGATTTTCGTAGAGCTGCACGATTCTGGATAATATGAGAATCACAATTTTTTTGGTTTCAAATAGAGATTCTCCCACGATTCTGAATATAATATACCAGAAAAAATAACATGCAAATGACAAAAATATAAATTGCTGGAATCTAATTTCTGAAAAATGTTTGAATGAATTATTTAAAAATGGTTTTGAATGAATTCAATGACTCAATAGTATATACTTGTTTCATTACTGAAAGAATCAGTGTTTTTGAACAAATCTTTTGAATGAATGATTCAATGACAAATAAATTTAACAGTCACTTGTCGCCACCTAGTGGAATAAGATGAGATTGATACAACCGTTATTTGACGCGCCAAGTTTGTTTCAAAAGGTAGTTTGCTCTATTTTGATCGCCATAGTAGACATCAGTGTGTGTATACTAATTTAAAAACGTACATCTCAGTACTTCTGTGATAATTTGAATATTTGTAACACAGAAATAATTAAAGTGTGGTTCAAAACTGTTCTCTCTCGCTATGGCAGCACGTGCACACATTTGAATGTTCCGGTGTGAATTTGTCAAGGTTTAAAAGACGCGGGCAAATCGTTGTCATTAATAAAATAAGATTGTGTGGGTGCCTGAATCGAGATTGTGATCTTTTTACGATGAATCGCGCAGCTCTAGAGTTTAGAAGTCAAAAATCGCATAATCTGATACAGTCACTATCGTAATAAATCAACGAGGACAGCACATGAGCCTACATAACCAGAACACCCGTGTTGACAGATGGAATGAAGACTCATTTGCATTACAGTCACACAAGACTTCGCACTTTCTTGATGCGCACGCTTTGATGCCATTGACAAAGCGCAAGTCAACACTCAGTGAGCTCTGCAGAGCGACCTCTCCACAGAACATGGCGCCCTAAAAGGACTCACACAGCGAGATTCAAATGCATCTTTGTTGCAAAATTGCCATGACTCATGAAAGTCAGAGCAAGAGGGTGAACAATTATTACTGAGACGTCAACGGTTTGCATTCCTTTCCCATTTTACCTGAGGAGAGAAAAAATAAAGAGCCGGAATTGCTCATATGGGAGGCTTTTTGGACAACCTGTACGCTGGTGTTTTGTTCTAAGGGAAAATTAGTCACAGAGTAAATAAGCAGGGTTAATTGGTGTCCAAATCGATTAGGCTTTTTCAGTGTAATTGCATTCTGTAAGTAGGCAAAATGCCACCAATGAAAAATGACATTTTCAAAACACCACCTTTACAATGCAAATAATGTGTGCTTCCTAACGCTGTCTCTGTGTTTACCTGTTAACACTAGCTAATTTGACTTGGCTTTGCTAAATACTTTTTATATTGCATTTAATTATATTTCAGGCCGCAGCAGTCACTTTACAGCAACCTAGTGTGGATGATGCTACACCATGCCAATTTGTAAAAGCTATATGAGTTGCTTAGCATGTATCATGAAGGAGAGATGCTGCCAATAAGAAATTATGTATCCAAGCAGAAAATATCTAAGATGACATGACACATGCAAAGCTAGGTGTCAGTGTTTCCATGGAAATGCATTTGGTCTGATCCTGTTCAGATTAAGCAGCAGCATTTGAATATGCTGAAGGATTACAACATTTAATTCCATGCCAATCCACCCTCGGTTTAATCTAATGGAGAATAGCTTGTGATCATAAATAATGCATAGTTGTAGGTTAGCATCACTTTCCTCATCCTGCGATTTTATGCAGGCTGCAGAAGAGAAGATATTAAGGGAAAAAAAAAGATTTAAACTCATGTAAAATTGTTCTTTTTTCAGCCGTGCCTGTATTTTAGCAAAACTCCAAAAGCATACCTGTACTTACAATTCCATGCAATTTCAAGCTGAAATTAACACTAGAGGCAATAAAACACCAAAAACGTCCTTTTCAAACAAATTATGATTACAAATTATCAATTAATAATGGCTTACTTTCAAGCTTGCAAAATTATGACCTCAAAACACTTTTACCATAGTACATGATTTGTAAATTAATACATTTTGAGATTCGCATCACATAAACAGCTCCAAATGGATAGTTTTTCTGACATAGTAAACTTGCTCAGTAGCTTACCTGGTACAACACTGCACTTTTGAGGTGGAGGGCTTGGGTACCAGAGTCCCATGATAAAACATTGTAAAAGCAAGCTAAAATGTCATGTTTGCTTCAACAAATGTGTTTTTTATTTCATGTTTGCTCTTGTTAACACTATTGGTTAGGTATACGTTAGGGTTTAGTGCACATGGTACGTTATTTTCAAATGCGAAAGAGCGTTAACCTCATAACGCCACTTATTGGACAGTTGAATTTTTGAACTGCCACGATAAGTACAACAATCAACATGATAAAATGTTGCCAGATTAATCCGTTTCGGACAAAACTGAAAGTACCTCACTGGACATTTCACTTTGAAAGTGTCACGAAGCATGCAAGAAGCCATGTAACATTTCGCAGCCTGAGTTGTCTCTTTTATATATATGCAGCTACACACATACACACACACACACACACACACACACACACAGTTGTCCATGATTTATGGACGTAATGATTTTTTTTACCCCCTACACTAACCCTACCCTTAAACTGACCCATCACAGAAAACGTTCTGCATTTTCAGATTTTCAAATCACTTCATTTAGTACGCTGTTTTCCTCATGGCAACTGAAAAATGCCCCCATAAGGTCAAAATTAAACATTGTAAATACATATATATTTATTTCTTACTAATGAAACAACGAAACAAATTCAATCATTAAGAGGTTGTTTATTTAAGAACAAGTGCTTCTTTGTATCTTGCTGTCTGGTAAAGTGTTTTCTCAAAGAGAAGATAAGAAGTTGCTCCTCTTGGACTCAACCTAAAACATGGGAAGCCTATTTCGCTTGGATCATGGGTGATAGCCATATCCCTGCTGTAGCCTGTGTGTACCCTCAGATGCCTATCGATGGAATTGCCTCTCGGCTTGCTGGAGGCTCCATCTTGAGATCTGATCGAGTTCTTCAAAGTCGGAGAAGCCACCTTTATATCATCTATCACAGGAACGTGGCATTCCTCACGAGTACAGGGAGAAATGGAACAAATCAAAGAGCACAGGGAAGTGGTGGAGACTGCAATGGTTGTTGCATTTAAAGGAATAGTTAATCCAAATGAATTTAGAAGCGGCATTTAGAAGTCAGATATTGCCTAATATTAGCTTCTGTCCTTTGCAAAACAGTAAATCAGTGTGTTTATTCAGGTAACTACAATGGTGCTCCTTCATATCACTCACTCGCTCTTGGTTTACACAAACAAAACTGCTATCATATTGACTATTTTTTTCTTACCTGAATCTCTAAGATAATATACAGATTAGATTATGAAGTTGTTTTGACTTCAGTCAATTTTTCATGTCCACGAGGTTCTCATGTTGTCTGAGACCTGTATGACTTACTTTCTTCCGTGAAATACAAAAGGATAAACTTAGCAGAATGCCCTGAATGAGTTACTCTCTTGCATTCAATGAAAGCAAATATTGACTATGGCTGCCAAATAATTTTTTCAGAGAATAACAACTGAAATCTTAGCTTGTTCTTGACAAAGTATATTTCAGTTGACTTGAAATATAGTGTAAAATTCATATGGACCAATTTTATGATACCTTTATGATGCTTTTTTGTCATTTTTGGAGCTTGATAGCCATGGCCGCCCCATATCCCCCCTTTTTTTTTGGTATGGAAAAGTGCAGCAAAAACATTCTTCAAAACTTCTCTCATATTTCACAGAAGACAGAGACATACAATAAACGGTGACAGTTATTTCATTTTTGGGGTAAACAATCCCTTTAATTCAAGAAATACAATGCTTGTGCAACATTACTGCAAAACGTACAATATGCAACACTTTCAAAGTGAACCATTGAGTGAGTGGCACTAAAAGCATGTTATAAGCAATGTGAATCTGGGATTGTTTATTGGTTGTTGTATGTATTGCAGAAGTTCAGAAATGAAATGTCCAATGATTGGAGCTAAAACATTAATGCTCTGTCGCATTCATCTACATTTCTAACCCTACTCTAAACCTAATTAATAGTATTAACAAAAGCAAACGTGACATAAAAATACATTTTTTGCCATTTTCACTTACTTCTTTGAGTCTTCGCGTTCTTTTATCATGATTTGTGTTTCACAGGACTAGTACTCAAACGCTCCACATCACAACTGTAATGCTGTACCAGGTGAGCTACCAAGTAAGTTTACTACATCAAAACAATCATGCATATAGAGCTGGATATGTGATGAAAACATCAAAATGTATTTGTTTACAAATCATGCATTATGGTAAAAGTGTTTTGAGGTCATAACATTTATGTTCACACTGCGAGCCTTAATGTTCAATTGGCTCAGATCTGATTTTATATATATATATTTATTTTTGCATAGCTGTTCACATTGTTGTTTTAAACGTGGCCAATATCAGATTTCCAGTGAGAACAGATCATGGTTCTGAACTGACCCGCATGCGCAAAAGAATGATACAAATGGGGTTGCCAGGTTTTTACCACAAAGTCAGTCCGCTCAGTTGCTTCTCAAAACTACTCCAAAACTAGTCCAAAACTAGTCCAATCGAGTTCCGTGGGGTATTAAGGTAAAAATTATGTCCCGGGGATTTAATATTGCGTTAATGCGGTCACTTCAAGCCATGGAGTTGCAAAACAACCCGCGACAATTAGGGTCAACACCCGTCCCAAATTTTGCGGGACAGTCCTGAAATTGGGAGCTTTGTCCCGCGTCCCGCAACATGTAAGTAGTGCATTTCAGTTATATCTGTATAATTATAATTTTTTCATCCCTGAAATTATAATAATACAGTAAGAAATATATTAAAAACTGTGACTGGCATTTAAAAAGCTATTTGTGCAGCCGTCATGTTCTAGCATGTTCCCGCTGATGACAACTGAGTGGACAATGCAAAGGAATAAGTGCAGGCCTCATCAAAGTCGGTAAAGAAAGCCACCCAGTAAGGATTTCATTTCACATACTGGATAGGAACCTCAAACGTTGCTCAAAGCTGCCCAAATTGATAATTTAAAGCATGTAATCATCCATCCTGATGGCAAATATTTTCAACAAACATGCGCTGCTCCAGTGGATGCTCGATGCCACCCACGGAAATGGACGAGCACCTACAGAAAAACACAAGATATTCTCCATTCATTTTAACCAATAAAAAAATGTATTGCAACTTTCAGACATGATTTCACATCAATAGTTCACATTTAAGGCAGTTTCTATGGCGTTATTATCAAGACAAATGTCGAGAGCGCATCAAATGCGCAAGCAAGAATCTCTTTGCTCACAGGCGGATTCCCTTCTCGCACAAAACTCTTGAATCTAGAAAAGTTTTCTCTCCAGGAGTTAATGTTGCCAGAAGCGCAACATTATAGTGGACAGTTTGCCAATGAATGTAAATCAATATTTAAATAGCATAATAGTAGTAAATATATCTGTCGTGTCATGTGTCCCACATTGTCCCGCAAAATCACATCTACTGTCCTGAAACAGATCAATAGCCAGGTAGTCACCATAGCGGCAACAGTGTAGCAAAAGTAATCCAATTCTACGGGAAAATCACGGACTTGGCAACACAACACGCTGTCATATGGAAGAAAAAATAAAGTCGTGTGTTGTCATCTCAAGATTCCGGTTAATACGAGGTGGCGTGAATGCAGCATGAGATTAGGGAAGCACATGACATGATCACATGAGCCTAAGGGAATCACATGACAAAGGGAAGCACATGGCAAAACAGGAAACTTTGAATACCACAAAATAAGACATGAAACTATATGTGACAGATCCCAACACCCAGCATAAATCCAAAACTATATGTGACCTTGTCACAATAATCCAAATTTCTGTAAAAAGGGAACAAAAGTTGGTGTTTTACTGCCTCTAGTGTTCATTTCAGATGGAAGCCACAGTGAATTGTAAGTATATGTATGTTTTTAGAGTTTTGTAAAAATGTAGGTAGAGGCACTTTTTTTTTCTCAGTGAGCATAGGTTATTTTAATTAGCCAGGTGAATAAACATGAGGGATTCATCTGATCTGACCCACAAACGGTAGATGAGTGAGGCTTCATTAATGCTTCCCCAGAGCACCATCACCACCAATCACTGTCAGCTCTCATGGATTTCCTATAGAGTTCATATTTCTTTGGACTGTACTGATCCGTCAGACTGCCTATAGAAGTGCTAAATCAAGTGATTGCAGAACACACATTTATACTGACATTTTGAGTCAAAGTACTTCGAACATATTTTGCAAAGTCAACAGAGCTTTGCTGGGCTTTTATCTGAAAACTCACAGAAGTTCAATCTTCTTACCCACAGTCATGATCATCTGGATTGCGAATTAAACTGACCATCAGCTGTGCACAGATTTAGGGTTTTTTCAAACCTGATGCAAATTATTGCTGACTGACCAGGCTCCAGCCAGCAGGTGAGCTTCGTCTCGCTTGAGTCTCTCAAACGGCAGAAAGCAATCATGTGGACTTTGAGTGACAAGGCTGCTGATGAGACACAATGTCCTGCTTGTGTTCGGATGTGGCCGGCCGGCAGGCCTCCGTTCTCTGGAGGAAAAAGAACATTGACTGAGGTGTCTGCTCGCCAAAGACACGTACGATAAGGTCTTTCTCCCCTTTCGATCTAGGACGGACGATCAGGATCCTATAAAATTCTGTGGGCGGCAAATTTACGGCTCTCTCGCCACACCTCAAGCCGCTTTATTGAATCAGGGCACAAGGAGATTGAATAGCCTTGTTTTCAAGGAACAACATTAAAGAGGAGTGTCCACTTCAAGGTCTTAATAGATTCCTCCACACACTAGGGGGTGTAACTCAGTAGGTGTCAACTAAATGCTTTCATCTTTTTTATTTCTGGGTCGTTGCTGTGACCACACATTCAGTGCGATTCTCATCTGGCCCTGCAAAGGTGAATTCACCAAGTGTGTCTAATGTGTACTGATTTGGATCAGACTAACAATGCCATGATGAACGTTTCATTTGGTTTTACTTAAAGGATTAGTTCACCCAAAAGATCTAAAACCTAAACAGAATATGAGTTGGTCTGCAATTCCTGCATTAAGAGTGCAGGTTATATATTTACACCTGTTCAAAAGTTTGAATGTTTTTGAAAGAAGTCTCTAATGCTCACCAAGTCTGCATCAATTGATCAAAATATTGTGAAATATTATTACAACTTTTTTTAATAATAATTTTAAAATCCAATTTAGAGCATTTTAAATGCTCAAGAAACATTTCTTATTACCATGTTGATTAATATTTTTAGTGGAAACCGTGATACATTTTTTTTTCAGCATTCTCCGATGAATATATAGTTCAATAAACAGCAATTTATTTATTTTTTAAAAAAAAATAGAAATCTTGGTAACTAATTAATTATAACCTTTAATATATAAAGCGTTATAAAAGTAATTTTTAATGCATTTATTATGCCTTGTAATGCACCTTATAATGCATTGCATGATGAATAATTATAAGTTGACATATATATTACATTATAATATCTATTCATTTACCTTTACAAAAGTATAATGCATTAAACACACGGCAAACAACCGTCAGATGTAACAAGGAATCTGCAAATAAAGTATAATGGATTATGAATTCCATATGAATATGAATAGTTTTACTGAAATCTTTTTTATCATTATAAATGTGTTTACTGTCACTTTTGATCGATTTAATGCATCTTTACTGAATACAAGTAAAAAAATCTAAGTAACCTCAAACCCTGGCATATATACTACTTGTGAGAGTGTGTTGGTTAAACATTCCCAGATTTATCAAAAGCTTATAAGAGTTTCAAACCGCAGTAGTACAAGTAGCTTGTAATATTACTTTCAAAAATATATGGAAAATTGTTGCACCATTTTGCCTGTAGCCACTGAAAAGCAAGTGACAAAAGTGCTCTGGGAGACCACTTTAACGGCGAAAGTGATTTCACCCCCTGAACAGTAAGGAAAACAAGTCACTACGGCCTTTGGGCCAAAAATAATAATCATAATAACAGCTACTCTTTGAATGTCACTCTTACTGTTTCTTTATATCATTGCTGCCTGAGTGGCCACTGTAAACCTCTGTAGGTTTAAAACTGCCTGGTGCTTTTATAACCGGATTTGAGTGGTTTAGATTGGTTTCCAATGGGAATGGGGAACAGTTAAAGCATACTAGTATTTACAGTTGCCTGGCCGCTGCTGTTGCCACCATAATAATACATTTTAAAAAATGTACACGTTAGTAAACACTTAAGTTTACTTTTGGAATATTACTTAGATGAAAAGGTATTTAATAAATATTGTATTTAATAATACACTACAATAGCAAATAATAATACAGTACCATAGCCACTATATAGCAGAAACGCAATACAGACATTATTAGAGATGTCCCCGAAGCTGAATACCTATCAGAAAGAAATAGCCCACCACTTGTGAATGGCTCAATGTGCTCACAGAGAATCCTTTCTCAAGGTTCTTCAGGTTGGTCTCAACACATAGGGGTTAACTGCTTCCTCCCCTGGGAGTCTCCCACCGGCTTTGATCCACATTTCAAAGGCATTCTGACCTACCCCAGCTCCTCTAGCCTATCTATCAATTTTTTTACGCTTTTCATAATGCATAATCTTTTTTGGAGGTGCAAACAAAGACTTGATCAATGGAACTGCATTCTGCAAGAGACAAAAAGGCATTGCGCTTTACCCTCTGTGCTTCTGTTTGTCCATAGAGACACAGGCTAACAGCCCCGCCTGCTAATGTTGGCCTGTGATAAAACAAAAGAAGTCAGTTGCATCACTCTCTTATTTTTGAGGGAGAGTGCAAGAGCATATCATTATAGTAAGATCTAAGAGAAAAGACCTCAGAGTGCATATGCATAAAAATGAGGTTAACTTTTAAAGAAGGTGTTGCATAATGCTAATGAAGCATAATGTAAGGTTAAATGAACAGTAATTCCGTCTTGGGTCTCGTTGTGTGAGTGTGTGGTTTCGAGGTCGCTCTGGCGATACGCTTTCTGTTGTGCTGTTGTGTAGCACACGGTTTGTGTTTATATCGGCTTCATACTTTCTTGTTGTCTTGTGCCGTGCAGCACGTGGCTCATGTTTTTCATAGGCCGTGTGCTTTCATGTTGTCATGTTTTGTGTGGACACGCAGTCTTTGAGAGCTCTCATTGGCCGTGTGTTCGTGTCATGTGCTCTTCTGTCTATTGTCATGCCCTTCTTGTTACCTGATTATTGCTTTATTTACCCTACACCAGCTCTCCCTTGTTACCCTCCTGATTTCCTTCCCTATTTATTCATGTACTCCCCATTGTCTCCTGCCTTGTCCAGCCTTGCCTTGTCTTGCTGCAGTGTTTTCCCCTATAGGGTAGTTTTTGTTTGGTTTTGTTCTATTTTTTTGATTAAATAAAATCCCTTACACTCTGCATCCAGTCCTTGGCTCAACCCTTCACCAACCCTAACAAATTCAAACAGAAATGAAGATTCTGTCATCAATTACTCTCTTATATCATTCCAAACCTGTAGGACTTTTCACCCTATTAAATTTCCAGCCTACTATTTTTCAATACAGTATAACAAAAGGAAATCATGACTGTTGCTACTCACTGAAAATGTGTATATCCACCTTAATGAGAGATGTAGTGATGTATTGTTTGCTAATTTTAAGCAAGCAATTCAGATTTTTTAAACAATTGTTGAGTTAATTAACACTACCCAACCGCTGGGTTAGTCCACTTTCAACCCAACTTGGGCTGTTTTTAACCCAGTGTAATATTTAGCCTAGTTTTCTAATAAAAATATTGTGACGAGCAGGGAAGGCGAGAGCCGTGAGGTTATAATGAGCGTCAGCTGCGCACTGCACCGGTCTCGTATCTCTCACGGAGGAGCTCCGGAAGCATAAAAGAGGAGTGACAACAGTGAAGTACGAGAGAGGACCAGGCCTGGAATTTATGTTGTGTTTTTATTATGTTTGTGTGGGCGGCAGTCGCCGTGAGGAACTATTTTACAACAGTTCAATGAATGGTGGCTTAAATTTAGTCTGTTGTATGGCTTCAAAAGACTTGAAATGTAGCACACAAGTTGTGATATCGTTATGGTGCTTTTGCATCCTTTTTTTAATTTTGAAAGCTTCAGTTGTCATTTATTGTCATTGCATTGTGAAAATAAACCAGTTTATCATTCATAATGTATCCTTGTGTGTTCAACAAAAGAAAGAAAGTCAAGTTTTTAATGACTTGAGGGTATGTAAACGATGTCAGAATTTTCAATTTTGGCATGTTACTGTGTTAGACTGTTCTGTGGTTTGGCACAATACATTTAGTGTTGCATGACCTGGAATTCTATTATCCTTGTAAAAACGGATTCAAACCGCTGTCATTAAAAGCAGAGTGCTGTATCTATCTGATATTTTCTTTGTTCTTTAAATCTCAAAAGCTACTTAACAAGCCACTAGCAGCCTATTACAGTGCCCTTAGTGTAAGAAGACATTAATGAAATGTCCTGCCAACACTAATGGATCCTATACCTCCCATTCTCTGCAGTGTTTCATTAAAATATCAGAGAAACTCTAATCTCCTATTCTTCTCAGGTTAAATTAATTACTTTGCATTTGTATAATAAAAGAAGAGAATATGTTTTGTATATGTATTTGATGATCTAAAGAAACTTTTCAAACTCTCTGGAATTGCAATTTACAGCAATTTGTATCTGGACCACCTGAACAGTAATTTTGTAGTGTCCGAAATGAAACAATTGTCATATGTAAACAGATGGTGTATGCCATCTGATTGTTTCCCTGAGGATTGTTTATTTGCACTGCATCTGGTCTGCCATTATGACAAACACCCTCGATGCTCCACCCATAGCCGTGGTTATGAAACTTGAATGCTACACTGGGCTGTTTGGCCTCCTCATTTCCATTTAGCTCCCAAACAATTAATTACTTTTGTCAGGGGAGTAAAATCTGTTACATTTCCCTTTTGCTCCCACGCCTGACCTTTTCATCCGGCTGCTGAGTGGGATCATTTTTTGAAAATCATTGGCCGCTATAATGTGAAAAAATGAATGAAACTGCTCTGAATGAAAAAACACTGAATCCAGCAATGTGGCGCCTGAGCTCTTTAGATGCAAATCGGACCAATTCATTCCAAATAAAGTCAACAAGCTTCCCGAAAGAACAATTGTTTGTATGCCATTTTTCTATCTCTCAATCGGTCTTTTTCTCTTTCAGCCAAACTGAAAATGGATAAAAACTAATCAGACTCTATTGAAAGTGCTGCACATTCTTTATAAAACTAATATCTTAAGCAACTTTCTCTAGGGAAGTGGACACGCTATGATTTTAACACAGAGGAAACCTGGAAGTACTGACATATTAAATCTTATTTACAAATGTAAACCAATTGTATTGAATAGGAAACCTGCCATAAAACATCTTTGTGCTTGAAGTTCATCAAAGACACAGTATGATGTGGAAATATGCAGTGTTGGGGAATGTTACTTTTAAAAAGCATTCCAAAATTACGTTACTCTCTAAAAGTAAAGTAACTAATTGCATCACTTGATTACCTTTTATGGAAAGTAAAGTATTGCGTTACTTCTGAGCTGGGCTGGGCTTGCTTGTGTATTTTACCAAAAAAAAAAAAAAAAAAATGTAAAGGCCCTTTCGTGCCAAAAGTGAAATAGAAAAAGCCTCAGGCAAAGGCGGAGCCAGGATCTTTTCATAGGGGTTTGACTAAAAACTACTGGCATATAAATACTTAGTATTATACTGTATGCTAGTACTCAGCATATAATTCTAATTGAGATAGTAATGAATTAGATCAAGTAATAATAAGTGAATATGGCCATTTTTATTTTATTTCTCACCTCCAGTCGAGGCTCACACTACAGCTAAAATTCAGTTTGCTTAGTCAGCTTGCTTTTGGTTCTGAAAACCCCCAAATACTGTCCTACTTTACTTTTACATACACATAAATTGTAAGAATATGAATAATACTGATGAATAAACAGTATAGATTATTAAATAGGGGTCCCAAACTAGTTTTTTCTAATACAATACAGTTACTAAGTTGGTGTGAGCCACGACAGTCATTTAACAATATAGAAACTAACACAATGTGAAAATAAAGTGGCATTTTGGGGTTACAGATACAACAGTTATATTGTGTCTTAACCAGAAGCAACGCGACGTGATGCCGCGTCACGCGATAAAAGCTATTTTT
This sequence comes from Zacco platypus, assembly GCA_038088235.1. Classification (NCBI taxonomy): domain Eukaryota; kingdom Metazoa; phylum Chordata; class Actinopteri; order Cypriniformes; family Xenocyprididae; genus Zacco; species Zacco platypus. The sequence goes on from CM076070.1 coordinate 27,288,195, forward strand.
TCCAAGGTAATCTGATTTTTTTGTCCTAATCAGTCGCGACAGCAACACGCGATGATACGGTTTTCGAAATGGTTTCTATTTCTCCGCGACATTGCGGCTTGAACAGCAACACAGAGTATGCCAATGGTAATATCTGGTACCATTTATGTCCTTTTTTAATGTTAAAAGCATCTAATGTGAGTTTGAATATCATTCCGTGTTCCCAGCTTTTTAGCTGTAATGAAAACAATACTAGCTAATTCACCTCAGATCTTGAAAATAAATAAATGGGCACAAGAACATTCAAACTGTCAACTCAATGCGAACAAACAAGTGTATTCTATGACAAAGTTTGTTTAAGTCACTCCGTATGTACTTTAAATAATGTTTAAATGGTGTAATATTTATGAATTTTACATAAATATTACTTTTTAGCTTTCCCACGCTCATATGACGCGCATTGAAGTGCGTTTGTTGTGGCCGTAAAAAAAAGACAGTTCTGCTACTACATAATTATTATCAAGAAAAAAAGTGATCAAGTGTCTTGATTTGTCAGCGGGGTGGCCAAGCTTAGGCATTGACGCTTCTCTGGCAGTTTGATTGACAGGCGATCTAACCAATCATAACCCCGAATCCGCCATTTTGTCTGACAAAGCCGTCAGGGGAGGTAGAAGATTAACGTTGGTTAACTTGAACTTGAAAAATTGTATGTAGTCGCGTCTTTCCACGCTTCAAACAACATTCCTTCTGATGTTCATTCATGTTTATTTGATGCTATAAATGAACTAGTATGAAGAGATGATCAGTTCCCTAGCCGCTTGAACTGAGGAGCTACTGGGATCTGTCACTACATATTAAAGATCCACTATACAATATTTATTGTTTAAACTTCGTTAAAAAATTACAATATTTTAAAAATTAAACTGTTTCATATAAAAAGTAACCTGCTCTGTCTTGTCTGTTGAGTGTGTTGTTAGTGTCCTCTTTGTCCCACAATGTATTTTTGATGTGTGGTGCATGGCTCGTCGGACATAGCAACAGTAACTAAAGGGGGCGTCTTTTTGCGAAGGGTCAATTATTATCAAGAAAAAAAAGCGACAGAAACAGCAGTTGTGAGCGGGGTGGCCAAAGGGGTGGCCATGGCTATATGTGTGAAATTAAATGTGAATTGAATTGAACTGTATAACCAAATCGGCATATTAGAATGATCTCTGAAGGCTTGTGTGACACTGCAGGCTCGAGTAATGCCTGCAGAAAACTAAGCTTTTCTATTACATTTTATTAACCAGGGAGATTTCTGTAAAAAATAAATAAGTACTCAAGCACATAGATGGCATGTATGGACTAAAAGCCATAAAACGCTCATTTTGATTTCATGAGATCTTTAAAGATGAGGAGAGACAGAACAGAATCACCCCAGTGTCCATATAGTGCCAGAGTAGTGGTTTATGATGTAGGCTTGAAAAATTGATATCCACTTGTGAATTATCAAATAACCTCAAGTGCTATTACTGACTAACATAATTTAGTCAGTTGTCTTCATTTCACCCTTCTCAGTCTGTCCAAATTAGCACAATGTTGACTTTTCTCTTCCTCTGCCAGCTCAAGACCAAAAATGTTGGTCCATCTTCTGCCTTGTACTCTAAAAAGGTTCCAAAAAGGGTTTTTTTGCAGTGATGACATAGAAGAACCATGTTTGTTTTCCCAAAATAACCTTTCAAATGAACCACTACTAAAAGAAACATTTTCCACTATAAAGAACCTTTTGTGTAATGAAAATATTCCATTAATGTAAAAGGTTCTTCATGGAACCAATAATGTCAATAAAGAACCTTTATTTTTAAGAGTGTAGGAGCCCGAAACACCTACTTAGCAATCAAATCTGGACTAGAGACTCTGTTTTTAAGTGGTACCTTAGACACGCTACATGCTAATGGAATGAGAGTCTAGAAGCAGGACCCCCAGCGCAACAACTGTCCCGGAGGGACTGCCGTCTGCGCTCCAAGGGCTACACATCTCTTCATCAGACAGCTTGAGGAAATACACATAAAAAAGGGGGTAGGATTTACTTCGAAACAATTTTCACTCAGAAATTGCTATGAAAATTCACAAATAATTACAAAGAAATGGCAAGTGACACATTGAATTAAAAACAATTTTTTGAAATAATATGACAGAAATAGTATTTTCTTGTAAAACATTCTCCAATAATCTTTGATTCATTTACCATTTCTTTTACCTTCTTGAAGTTCGGAACATACGGTGTTCCTAAAAGGATATGGTGAAGGGAAAAAAAACAAGACGGAGGAAAAATGGTTGGTCAGTGCTTTTGCATTCTCTGGCAAATGCTTTGCGTTCCACCGAGAAACTTTGCGCTTGCTTGCAAAGAGCTCAAAAGGGTTTGTGAGCGAACGCAAAGTTCCTCGGGAGAACGCAAAAGCATTGACTTGTTATTTTTCCACCACCGTGTCTCTTCACAGGCTCCGTTAGGAACAGTTCTGGCATGTGGTCTTTTGTTTTTAAGAGGATTGCTAGCGAGTTATTTTCTTAAATCAGTAAATCAGGGTTTTGTACACTACATTCATTTTTATTCATTATTACGGCAATTCTGGGCAGGGGATATTTTTGGGCTTTGGCCCATGGCATATGAATTGTACTAAATAAGCTTCAAAAAGCTAATATCTGCTTGCATAAAGCTAATTAGTGATTTGTAAGCGCTTTTAAAGTTCCAACTACTGTATCCAGAGAGTTTATGGTATATGAAAAGGCAGCACATGAGCATTTCGAACTACTGCATTGATGACTCGTTGTAAAAAGAGCTTTATGAGATGATGTGTCTGGCCTTCTTATCTAGCCCTGTAGGGGAGGGCTTTAGAGATTGTGAATGTGCAGTAGCTACAGCCTCAGTGTTATTTTCCGTTTATGGATGGCGTTGAGGTGCCACAGTGGCAGCTCATGTTTGTCGGCAGGTTGAAAATGGTGCTGCATTCTATTAACCCAAGTACGCCATTGCTTAATGTGTCAGGTCTAGCAAATGATGTTTTTATCCTAGTGGGCCCTGGAAAAGCCTGCGGCTTTGGCACAGCATGTTGGATTTGTTCACTTTTTATTGTGTTGGAGTCATTCTTTTTCAGCTTACGTTAGCTTTTTACTGGGAGAAAAATACAGAGTACAGTACCATACAGGAACAGGAGGACAAATGCAAGGAAAGTACATAGAAAGTACTCACTTTGTTAGATCCGTTCAATTAATATTAGGGCTAGATTCGATTTGGATGCAATTCACAAGCTGCTGATTTAGATTCTGATTTATTTTGGCATATACAGTACACAGTTCAAGGCAACTTCTTTAAAAGAATTTCTTTCAAAAAATAGTCATTCATTTCTGGAATCAGGCTTTTTGATTCAATAAAAATAACTCTCAAAAAGAATTTTCATGAATCCAGCTCATAAGTGTCATTTGTTCATGGATAAAACTACACCAATCATGCTTTATTGTAAGTTTTATATATTAAAAAATACTAATATATTAATTATACCTTGATCATTCATGTTAGTTCATAGTAGTTGTAATAATAGTACGTTTTAGCTTTAATTTTACAAATAACTAATTTCATATAAATCCAAAATATGCTTAAAATGGCCATTTTTACACACAAAGGCTTATTATATGTATACTTTCTCTTGTTATTTATTTTTACTAAAATCGAATACATTTCTGATTTATGTCTCTGCCGGGTGCATGAAGGATACAATTTATATATGCAACTTCGCTGGATAACGAATGCATAAAATCAAACAAATGGATATAAACTAATGCAGATAGATCATAACAATCGTGGCATTACACAGTTGGTGTTTTTGTCACATTGTTTTAACCGCTTGAGGTAACGTTACTACTAATGTTAGCATCTTCTCAGCCTTGACAGCAAACATACTGCTGTTCTCCACTAATGCATCATCTAGTCAATAAATGAATTACTTTAGTGATATGAAAACATGTACTGTATTGTGCTGTATAACATACCGCTTTGTTGTCTGTTTTATATCCGTTTTTTAAGTGTCCAGTTTTGTGCAGCGCGCAGCCTCATGTCACGTGTCAAATCAAGCTCTACGAGGCTTCAGTGATAGTTTTTATTTCGCCTCTAGAGGTCACTCTCGTTCCGCACTCTTTCTCAGCCTCTACAGCAACGGACACTACCGGGAAAATGAAATCAACCGCGGTTGTGCGAGCACTTGTTGGCACATTCTTGCTTGCAGTCTGCGTTCTTCCGACTTTATTTTGTAGTGAGTAACGAAAATGTTTGGGGAAATGTATCAGAGTAAAAGTACAAATTTTATTTAGGAAATGTAGTGGAGTAAAAGTAAAAGTTGACAGAAATATAAATACTCAAGTAAGAACAGATTCTCCCGAAAAATACTCAAGTACTGTAATGAAGTATTATTACTATTGTGTATTTGTTACATTACACCTCTGCAAAAAGAACAAATTCGTAAGTCATTTGTCCATGAATCTACCACTACATTGGTGGTACTGCATGTTTTTGATTATCTAAAAAGAACCGGTTCATAACAGCCACGTGAATCAGACTACAGTGGTCACACTGTGTCATGGTTATCCACTGGAGTGCCCCTTACCAGCCACTAGAGGGCACTCTACTTCGAACTATCATTTCACCATCGGACTCCATTTCCCACAATTCATCAGACACTCACTCACGCACAGGCACACACTACACTTCCCAGAAGCCCCGTACCTTGTCACTGATCACCCCAGCCAGCTGAAGCACATTACCTGGACTATTTAAGCACACTGCACAGACACATCAGTGCGAGGTCTTGATTTGCATTTGTGATCATTTCTGAGCGTGTATCCCTGTCTTGTCTTCCGGTCGTGATCCTGTCTGTTTTCTGCCATTTGTGATTGTTTCTCTGCCTGCCTTATTGCTTTGTTTCACTGGACTGTGCTAACTTTCTGCCTGCCTCGACATTGTTGCCTGCCCACTGACTACGATTCTGCCTATCCTCTGCCATTCCTGTTTGCTGTTGATTTGACCTTTGCCTGTTGGACCACCTCTGTTAATAAAAACCTGTATTTGGATCTCACTCCGCTGACTCCACATTACACACTGCATGTTTATAATTAACTAAAAAGAACTCGTTCATAAGAGCCATTTGTTCATGAATCACACTACATTGGTCGCACTGCATGTTTTCGATTCACTAAAAAGAATGACAGTTATTCCTTCATAATTCACTGGTCGCACTGAATGTTTTTCATTCATATATTCATTCATTCATTCATTCATTCAAAAAAAAAAAAAAAAAAACATGAATCAGAGTGCACTGAACACTTTGCATGTTTTTGAATCAGTAGAAAGGACCGGCTCATAACAGTGATTCATTCATGAATCAGAATACACTGGTCACACTGAATGTTTTTGATTCACTAAAAAAAAAAAACCCAGACTCATTACAGTAATTCGTTCATGAATCCAACTCTGATCATGTTTTTACTGACTAAAAATAACTGGTTCATAACACTGTTTTGCAGTGGTGGGGAAAATTACTTTTAAAAGTACTGCATTACAATACTACTTTCTATTATAATATTACTCCCTAAAAAAAGTAACTAATTGCGTAGTTACTTTTTTAAAAGAAAATTAATGTTACATTACTTTTGCATTACGTTTTCTCAACGGGGCCAGGCTTGTTTGTTTTTTAATAACAAAAAAGTTATATTTTTGGGAAATGTTACTTGAACTTGTTATTTGAAAAAATAGTCTGACTACGTAACTCAAGTTACTTATAATGCGCTACTCCAAACATTGGTGATTCGGTCATGAATCAGACTACACTGGTCACACTGGTTTGTGAATTGGGCTGTACTGGTCACACTGTATATTTTTGATTCTCAAAAAAAAAAAATCATAAAATGGCCCTAAAGTTGCTGCTTTTTTGTTTTTGTTTTTACTATTGCTCACTAAACTGAATTGGATATAGTGACTACTACAAGAATGGAAGTGCTATACAGCGCAACTACTGAAAATAAGCACAGACCCTATCGGGATCATTCGAATCCCGATTGTGGTATTTCAGAAAATCAAGCAGAAACATGCATGTGGCAGTGAAAATGATACATGGCTTTATTGGCGTGTCTGACCGAACACTCGAAACTGAAAAAAAAACCTCAGTGCTCAAAGTACTGACATGGAGGGCATGTCTCCAGGGAAAGGACAGGGACATCACTTGGTCATTTAGAGACTCTTCACACAAGCTTTTGAACTGACACTTATTGTTTCCCCCCAAGTGTTCAATTAATTCTGGCATGAGAATCGCCGCAGGCCAAGAGATTTCCAATGTGCATGTGCGAATGTATGAGTTCTCTAGAGCTCACTGATTCATGTTCACAGCTGACCCGTGCCTCACACAAAACCCTTGTGACAAGCTGTTGGTGGGACCATTACAAAATGGCAGAGTTAGTCATGACACACATTTCCATAATAGCTTCGGAGGGTGTCAACGAGGCAGCGCTTGAATGAGAGCAGGCAGCACAAGCTAACAGTTGTATTATTGATATAAATAGAGCTGCCAGAATCAGAAGATCTACGAGGAACACTCTGAAATCTTGTAGCCTAATTGTGTTCTTTTGCCTCAAAATAAATGTGAAGATGCAATAGCTTTTCTTTTTGTTTCATACGTGTTAGTGTGTTTTTTTGTTTGTTTGTTTGTTTTTTCGTCTCACAGCTAAACTCATGGGATGCATAAAACAATGCTGCTCAAACAGCCCCTGGACTGAAAATCCAATATAATCGTATTAGTATCTGTGTGGTTGCAAGCATGTTTCAAAAGAAGTCTCTTATGCTCAGTAAGTCTGCATTTATTTGATCAAAAATACAGTAAAACTGAAATAGCACTACTAGTTTTCTATCTGAATATATTTTAAAATATATTTTATTCTTGTGATGGCAAAGCTGAATTTTCAGCAGTCATAATTACAGTCTTCAGTGTCACACGATCCTTTAGAAATCATTGTAATATGCTGATTTTGTGCACAAGAAACATTTCTTCTAATTATCAATGTTGAAAAAAGTTGTGCTGCTTAATATTTTATCAATATTAATATTGATACAATTGTTAATCAACGCATTTTACAATAAGAAAGTCTTCCTTGGATCATTTTCTGATGATCTTCTTTAGCATTGAACAGTTTTCAAAATATCCATAAAGATTTGTACGTCTCTAAAGTTCATGTGTAAAATAGGTTACGCTTTAAGTACTGTCAACACAGTGACAAAGTGAACCCAACACAGCGATAAAGTGCGTATTCAAACATACATACAAAAATGTAAGCGTACACTTCACCACTTTAACACTGTGGAAATCATCCGGGAAAATATGAGCAGAGACGTGTCAAAATATTATAAAATCACCTCTGAGATGTAAAACATGCCTCATTAGTCGTGAAATGGGCATTCACTGCCAAATAGCTATGAAATTAAGACATTAAGACTTCTGCATGGTACTATATTAATCAAATTAATATGATATGATGTTAATTACATTTTGTCTAGAGAATGAATATTGTGTGGAAAGAGACAAGGATGTGCAATCTCAATTTCTAAGGCATTCTCCCATGATGTCAACATTGATATGCACCGTCCTTTGGCATTTGAGGACATTAAATATTTAATTCCGTTCCAGCCCTGACACATCGGCCATTCTGCAATCTGAGGTGACATAAATCAGCAAAACATCCAGCTGCTCATCTGCATCTGCACTCTGAAACAGACCTGATCTCCATAGGTCCCTTGGGAACTCGATGCCCTTCACACCATCTTACTCCAGTCTAACACTCCCTTTACAGGAAGGCTCAGAATCTTGACAGAAACAAGTAGCATGAGTTGAACGTATCATCCCACAGTTCACATAAACATCACATTTCATCTGCATAAATCTGCATTGCAAAATCATTTTAGTCACAGTCAGGGATCAGGCCCCAGGCCTACACTGTGAAAATGTTTTGTCAGGTAACCTAAATATGTGCTTCCTGTGGTAACATCCAAATTAAGTGGTTTAATTCAAGTCAAAATTTGGTTTAATATGACTGAATCAATCAGACCGCGTCCCGGATGGGATGTTTAACTAAAATGAAGTCATTAACATTCTTTGTGTGGTGGAATTTAATTATTATCGAAGCTCAACAAGTATAAAATATCACACACGAGTGAAATATACCATCACTACAAAGGACAAAGGAAAATGGACAGCATGTCATCTCCCCCAAACACTCACTCTCATTCACACAGACACACACACACACACACACACACACACACACAACCATGACTTATCACAGGTGATGAGGATTAGTACAGCCATAAATGGAAAACTTCTGTGTGTCTGGTGATTTAACGCATGAAGAAAATGACAACAATAAAATAAATAAATAAATAAAGGATAAATAAATAAGGATGAGGATTCTACAACAAATGTTCTTGCATTAGGTGAATAGAGAAAAGTGGCAATAATATCAGATAGAATTCACCACTTGTTATTTAGGCCTACAACTTTTATTCAAATGACCGGTTTTTTGAAACACAAATGAAGATAAGTTTAATGAAATTCTAGGTGATTTCTGTGATTTCTTAGGCTGTTATTCACATATAATCAACTTTGTGGTTGTGGTAAACAGAAGATCCAGCATTTTCTTGACTCGTGAAGAACCAATGATGTTCATTCTCATGCGTTACGGACCTCGGTTGAGCTTCGGCAAGAACCAATGAGGTTCTTTCTCGTGTGTTACGCAGCATGTTTGAGCTTCCGCAAGAATCAATGAGGTTCTTTCTCGTGTGTTATGCAGCACATTTGAGCTTCCGCAAGAACCAATGAGGTTCGTCCTCGTGTGTTACGCAGCACGCTTGAGCTTCCACAAGAACCAATGAGGTTCGTTCTCGTGTGTTACGCAGCACGTTTGAGCTTCCACAAGAAACAATGAGGTTCTTTCTCAAGTGTTAAGTAGCAAGTTTGAGCTTCCGCAAGAACCAATGAGGTTCTTTCTCGTGTGTTACGCAGCACGTTTGAGCTTCGGCAAGAACCAATAAGGTTCTTTCTCGTGTGTTATGCAGCACGTTTGAGCTTCCGGAAGAGGTTTGTTCTAGTGCGTCAAGCAGGTTCGATTGAGCTTCTGTTTATGTTTGCTCACCAAATTTTATATGTGAATAAAAGCCGAAATTAAATTTGTTCAACATATAAAGGGATCATGTCTCATGTCAAATTTGGTCTAAATCACTCAATTCATATGGATTATTTTTATGATCTCTTTATGAACTTTTTGAATCGTCAAAGTGGAAGTTGCGTAGCTGTCAATGGAGGCACAGAAATCGCTCACATCACTGAACTCTACAAGCATTCATAAATTTTTCACTCAAAGTGGAAATTGGTTATTTTTGCTTTTTCAGAGCAGTTTCATTCTTCTGGGTTGAAAAGCAAAGTTAAAGCAATGTCCTGGAATCTGACTTAGAAGCGTAAGTGAGTGATTGGCTACCGGGGCTGGAGAGCACGAATCTATGTCATCCGGTTCTGAGCACTTCTCTGCATTTATTCAAGAGATAAAGAGCTCGTTCAACCAATCACTGCGCTGTAGTATGCATGAGATCACATTACAGCGAGAATTCAAATGTTGCGTTCGGACATGTGCGGTGAGTGTATATTTCCTCAGCACAATAACACAAACGTGTCGTTTCATTTTTCCCCACAATGCTGTCAGAACTGGAGTTTGGCAAACAAAAATGGAAAATAGGACTGTGACAATATTTAGTATGTAACAACATGTGGAGCGCTCATGAAATCGGTTTCTGTGAGAGATTAACAACGCTCGCAACACGGATCATAGATCATATACGGACTGGAGTAAGTGCATTTCAAGTTTTTATGGACATATTTAATATACTGTAATGCTCTAAACATGAACCAGCACCGTGTAAGCGCGCATATTTAAACATGTCTTCTTCAAATGAAACATACGTACAATAAAGACACTGATACAGACATAAGTCTAATGCGGATGCCGCTCTTTCACCTTTTGCGGTCTTTGATCTTGAAGTTAGCTGATGATAAATAAAAATGCAGTGCATACCTGTTGCTTTCATTGATGTGAACTCCATTACATTTGCATAAAGCATAGGAATTGAAGATCGGATTAATATTCATTTTGCAGAAACACATTTATGAAGCCAAATGTAAATGGAACCGTTCTAACAAATCAGATAACTATTTTTTAGTTTTTTCAGTTTTTTTTGTTTGTTGGTGGTTTTTGGGGCATACTACTACCAACAACTTTGTGCATACTGTCACCGTAAACTGGCCTGTCAATCATCCTGTCACGTCCTTCACGTCAGCTCATTTAATTTTTGCACATTCAAAATTACAAAAGGGAAAATGACTATTAAAATAAAATTATGTACTTCCACAACAACCTTATGTAAAATGCTTTGCAGTTCAAATGTATTTAATTAGTAAACATGAACAGACATCGACACTTTTTGAGTTCCTCTGCATCACAGAGAACCGATCATGTTAGGATGTAAATCCTACAAAGTACTAAATCACCGTACAAATGTTACATGAAAGTTTGGAGAGTTTGTTTATAGAGGGCGTTGCGTCGCTGGGTGGTTTGGGGTCCTATGACATTTCTGCCCCGGGGCCCCTTCTTTGATCCGGCCCTGCTGTACATCCAATTAATCAAAACCCAAAGCACAGTAGGAGAAAGTTGAAAAGATCAGTAAACACATGAAGGCAGTCGGGGGAAGGCAGTTGGCCTCAGAGAGCTGCCTCTACGTGTGAAAACCTGAACAGATCGACCACTGAGAGGCAAATGAAAGCAGTAGTTTGCTTGGCTGAAGCTCAGAAAATACACCGATAGAATTGGCGGATCACTATGATGGAGACCCGTTATTCCTGCTCACTTCTAAGTCTATCAAAAAAAATCGATGCCCAGCAGCAGTAATGAAGTCTAGAGTAAAAGACTGCACTTACTATAGTGAAGTTCATAACTTTGAGGATCCAGATGGTGAGAGCGAGGTTGACCACTATGAGGATCATGAGGAGGAGGACAAAGAAGTAAAGGCAACGTTTCCGCCAGCCGTAGATCCCCACTTTATACACTTGCGGTTTTTCAGTACTCTGGACATTGTTCCTATGAGGGCACTGTTCCTGGGTCATCTGCAAGAAAACACAAATAAAATATTAATTATGTTAATTGAGATTTTGTTAGAGGCATTTAGGGGTCAAATAAATGATATGACACTTCTTTATCCTACTATTTATCTAAAAAAGATTACTTGAATATGCCACTTTTTTTTTCATTTTGTTTCAACAGTCATGTGATCCAACTAAAATGCAGAAAGATGCAGAACACAGCAGGAAATTAAGATAATATCAGGTAAATAAGTAAAGGTTAATGTTGTACAAAAGTGATGTGATGCATCTCCCCGAAAATCGAATGATCTTGAAAAATATAAATAAAAAATGATAATACTTTGAAAATTATTAAGATGTGTGCCCTCACATGTATTCAAAGAGTCACGTTTTACTGTATATTTACTTTAAAATTTACTTTAAATTCAAATTTATTGAAAGTGGTGAAAAAAGTTTTTCGAAACCAACATGAAAACAAATATTACATTTCTGAGTTCCTGACATAGATGTTTTAGATTTTGAAAAGATGAATATGTCATTGACCCTAAAAGTTGGTTGACAATCCAATAAGCCCATTGAGTCTCTGGTTCTGCCCCATTAAAGCTTGAATAATTTATGCTGATTCTAATAGTCTGGTTACAAAAAAAGGAAAAGACACTGTACATTTCAAAAGCCATAATAATAAATTAATATCTCTGCGCAGAATACTATTTACTGTCGACAGTGTTTTAAGCAGCACCCATTGTTGGCAGAGTCAATCGCATTTGACAAGCACACACATTCAGGCAGCACTGAAACAAATGACTTCAGACAGCTCTGTAAAAGTTCCAACGTACTGTACAGGAACACACAATGAAATATTCAATAACCCCCTTTCTCCATACCATAGGATTTTAATACTCATTCTGCCCTTATCATCCACCCCTCATATTGTATAATCATCTGTCATGATATAGCTCTTCAAAGGGAATCGCAAAAAATGGGCTTATTGTAATTAAAGTAGGCCCTGAGTTCAATTATATTTGAGCAGTGGGAAATTTGATCATCTGCAAAAGGTTTGAGTAGCTACCACTGCCCTTTTTAGCATCCTCTCTGTCTTATTGTAAATATAAATGGAGGAGTACACTGCAGTACAGGACAATGGAAAATAATGCTTTAAGAGACAGTGCTTTTGGGATAGTCTGTCACTTTTGCCCTATTTATTTCGAAATCATGCACTCAGACAACCATCTATACTGGTTACAAAATAAATGGAAGTCAATAAAGGGAAATCAGTGGGCTGTAAGTTTATCACTGCTCAGCCAGCATGGAAACACCTACTGTGGGATATCCTGATATGAGTTTGACCCAGTCAGTGGAAAAGTTTTTTTTTTCCACTACTCTCTGAAACCTACAATTTATCTCTAGGAAAGAGAATTCTACCAGTTTCCCATAGGCCTATATGATTCTTTGGAATAATTTTGGATTAATCTGTTTCACATGAGGTATTCACATACACTCACCTAAAGGATTATTAGGAACACCATACTAATACTGTGTTTGACCCCCTTTCGCCTTCAGAATTGCCTTAATTCTACGTGGCATTGATTCAACAAGGTGCTGAAAGTATTCTTTAGAAATGTTGGCCCATATTGATAGGATAGCATCTTGCAGTTGATGGAGATTTGTGGGATGCACATCCAGGGCACGAAGCTCCCGTTCCACCACATCCCAAAGATGCTCTATTGGGTTGAGATCTGGTGACTGTGGGGGGCATTTTAGTACAGTGAACTCATTGTCATGTTCAAGAAACCAATTTGAAATTATTCGAGCTTTGTGACATGGTGCATTATCCTGCTGGAAGGAGCCATCAGAGGATGGTTACATGGTGGTCATAAAGGGATGGACATGGTCAGAAACAATGCTCAGGTAGGCCGTGGCATTTAAACGATGCCCAATTGGCACTAAGGGGCCTAAAGTGTGCCAAGAAAACAACCTCCACACCATTACACCACCACCACCAGCTTGCACAGTGGTAACAAGGCATGATGGATCCATGTTCTCATTCTGTTTACGCCAAATTCTGACTCTACCATCTGAATGTCTCAACAGAAATCGAGACTCATCAGACCAGGCAACATTTTTCTAGTGTTCAGCTGCCCAATTTTGGTGAGCTTGTGCAAATTGTAGCCTATTTTTCCTATTTGTGGAGATGAGTGGTACCCGGTGGGGTCTTCTGCTGTTGTAGCCCTTCCGCCTCAAGGTTGTGCTTGTTGTGGCTTCACAAATGCTTTGCTGCATACCTCGGTTGTAACAAAGTGTTTTTTTCAGTCAAAGTTGCTCTTCTATCAGCTTGAATCAGTCGGCCCATTCTCCTCTGACCTCTAGCATCAACAAGGCATTTTCACCCACAGGACTGCCGCATACTGGATGTTTTTCCCTTTTCAAACCATTCTTTCTAAACCCTAGAAATGGTTGTGCGTGAAAATCCCAGTAACTGAGCAGATTGTGAAATACTCAGACCGGCCCGTCTGGCACCAACAACCATGCCATGCTCAAAATTGCTTAAATCACCTTTCTTTCCCATTTTGACATTCAGTTTGGATTTCAGGAGATTGTCTTGACCAGGACCACACCCCTAAATGAATTGAAGCAACTGCCATGTGATTGGTTGATTAGATAATTGCATTAATGAGAAATTGAACAGGTGTTCCTAATAATCCTTTAGGTGAGTGTATATTTGAACCATTACTTACAGGCAGGGCCTAAAATTAACACCTGCCAAGCGCCAAATGTAAGTAAAAATCGGTGTTGGCGAGTATATGAAACTGTCAGGTAACATTTTTATGAATTCTAAACAATGCAATGTGACAACATTAAGGTGAAATATGCTCTGTACAGTTGACGGCAAGTGCTGTATCATCACAAAAGTTTAAATCTTTCCACTGTAAATATTCCAGCACTAGAACACACGAAAGGGAATTACTTACTCAAGTGCTATGTGGGAAGTTCAACAACATCCGAAACATCCAAAGCGCGCGCTCTGAAAGCCGCGTCTCTGGCAGTGCACAAATACTAATTTGAACTCTCTATGCCTTCCTGTGCTTGAAAGGCAAATTCACACAAAACGCCAATGTCAAAAATTCCTGTCTCGGGTTGTACCCTAGTAAACATAGTCAGTTATGTATGCTGCATTCGCTCATTCTTATTTTATGACTGACTGTTTACTTGTCTTTAAAAATGTAGGCTGTTCAAATTATATTAAGTTAGCAGTTTTAGCTGTGGTCAAGTCAAGTCATCTTTATTTATATAGCGCTTTTTACAATGCAAATTGTAGCAAAGCAGCTTTACATTAATAAGAAAATGGTGTCATTGTGCAGCTTATTCTATATATTATTGATTCATTCCGTTGCAAAGATCAATAGTTATTAGTCTAGGTAATTTAGGTATAGCAGCACTGGAGAAAACAGTGACGTAATCGTCCGGCTCAGATCAGTTCGCATACAACGGCGCCAATGCAGGCATATCAAAAACACTGCTGAATATCAAGCAAGTGTCCCCAACTTAAGCAAGCCAAAGGCAAAGGCAACAGCGGCAAGGAACCAAAACTCCAACAAATGGAGAAAAAAACCTTGGGAGAAACCAGGCTTAGTTGGGGGGCCAGTTCTCCTCTGGCCAACAGTGAACACTTGTCCGATACTCAGGCAGAGTTACAGGTCATTAAACTGATTTGGAATCGCAACAGTCAAAATATTTAATCTAGTTCCATCTAGTTTAAGATCTTTTTGATCACGCCGGTATGGGACGGTTTGTTGGGATATGTGCCGCTGGCTGATGAGTCGGTAAGGTCTTCACAAAGGATGTGGTAAGCCTATTGAAATGGGAATAGGGGTTTGTGAATTTTCACTAGTATCTAAAATACTGTTTTTGTTTCATGGCTGGTTAAAAAAGTTAGTTTTAGGCCCTGCTTACAGGTGTGACTCTCAAACCGTCATCTTCATACAACCATTTACTGCATCCGAAATTGAATATTTCCTTACTAAATTGTTAGCGAAAAACAGCTCACCAAGAGAGTAGTATTTCCGAATACACAGTTTTTCAAAAAAACAGTAATCTACAACTTCTGCGGAGATTCTGCAGTGCACATTCGATGGACACTTCATCATTCCCATGAGCCCACTGGAGGGGTTTTATGTACAGAGTTATGCAGAGATGACATATTTTTGCTGCCAAATCACAGAAAAGAGTATTTTAGAACTGGTTAAGTAAATGGGTCTTTTGATTAAATGCTTGTATTAAGGTATGTTGTTAACACAACCTCGAGAACATTCCATTGATTATCTCTGATTAATATAAAAATGATATATCACTTTAAAAAAATAACAGGTAAAATAAAATAAAAGATTTTCTTTCTAGGACAGGCAAGCTTATGCTCCATTTATTGAAAATAATTGATGTAAATGATCCGGTCTCTCCACAATTAAGGATAAAAACCTCTTAACATCATTGTGATATTTTCAAAATATGCACATAAATAATTGCACATCCTTCAGCTATTTTGATGTTCAGTGTATCTGTAGGAATGAGCCTTTCAAAGATTTAACCAAAATGAGAAGTGGTGGAGTGATTAATGGGACTCAATGAGGAAAAACAACATAATTAATTTGCTAATACTCCTCTGCAGGGGGAAAGGCAAACCGTTGTGCATTACTTAACCAGCAGGAAGAAGACTGCTTCCCACAATTGACTAAAATAATTATAAAGCTATTTTAGAGAATATTTGGTTTATGGGTCAATGGCATACAGTATAGGAGTGATCAAAATAAAGAAAATGAAATAAAAATACTCTTAGACAGGTACTCTTTGTGTTTATGTTGTATGGTTTTGTTTTATTTAAATTTAATGTTAGGGTTATTAAATGGCTTTATAAATTATAAATAGCTTCTTAATTTTAATAGACTCTCATTTTGGTGAACCTACAATAATTCTTAAATCCCAGGAATCTATCTTTTAGTCAATGCTGTTTTCAGTATAAACTTCAAAACTTCACAAAACATTGTTTGTAGCTCACTTCCCATCCGAAAAATCACATTAAGCTTTGTTACTTCTGATATGAAAAAAGTTAAAGCTTTCAATTTTTGTCATTCAAACAATAAATATAAAATGTCGCTTTACCAGTCTTGGGGAAAGTTACTTTTAAAAGTACTACGATCTAAAAGTAGTACAATATTGCATTTCCCTAGAAAGTAATTACTTAGTTAATTTTTTATGGAAAGTAATGTGTTGCATTATTTTTGCGTTCCTTTTTTTTTTTTTAAACGAAGCATCTCTTCAGCCTTACCGTTATACCAGCAAATAAACATGAATGAACAACAGAAGGCATGTTGAAAGATACAGTACAACTTAAAGAGTTAGTTCATCCAAAAATGAGAATTCTGTCATTAATTAATCACCCTCACCCTTCATCTTTGGAACACAAATAAAAATATTTTTGATGAAATCCAATGGCTCAGTGAAGCCTCTATTGTCAGCAATGTCCAGAAAGCAACAAAAACATTTTTAAAACTGTTCTTGTGAGTACAGTGGTTCAACCTTAATTGCGTTGAGAATAAGTAATATTAAGTAACTACATGTACTTATTAGGTTTAGGATTAGGGTTTGGTTTGGTTTAGTTGCATGTAATTATGCATAATTTATAGTTAGTACTATAATAACTACATGTAACATATGTAACAATGACACTGTAAAATAAAGTGTTACCAGAATTTCTTAATCATCTGGAGGCTCAATTATATGTCTGCAAAGTGTCCTTGGTATGCTGAAAACAACAGCCAGGCTTCTACCAACCACAATAAAATATACCTTGTAGTTAAAAGAAGACTAAAAAAGAAAGCTCAATGTCTTTCCCGTTTCTGAAGATATTCCTGGGCTCACACAACTGTAAATGGAGTTGCTGAAGGACAGGTCAGGTGATGTGAAACCACTACTCTACACTGCTGGTTCCTCGGGGAGAAGCTGAGATGGCAAGTTACTCATCTGTGAACTGAAGTGTTAGTGTCCTGCCCTTGTCAGCGGCAAACACTACAGATGTTTTCCGTATCATAACAGGGACTGGAAAAGGACTTACAGCTAAAGATCAAGAACTATTGATCTAAAAACCTTAAAACAGAGCAAAAACGTATTAAACCACTCTAAGAATATTACTATAATTTATCCAAACCTTTCTTTCCGACATTGACAAAATTTGAAGTTAAGTTAATTATGGTGTCCAAAGACCTATACAGAATTTTTTTCTTGATTGTATTTTATGTACTCAAAAGTTAAAAATTCCCTGGCCGAATTTAATTCAGTTGTGGATACTGGTTCTACATACTAGAACCAGTTTTATTAACATTAAAAATGTTCTTAAAGTGACAGTACACATAAAAATTAAACTTCTGTTACAATTCTGTTAAAAGTTGTCCCAAAACTCAATTTAAACAACAATTTTAAATTTCACTGCAAAAAAACGCTTTCTCTGAACGCTGCCTAACCCTAATCCTAATCTCGGTCCATTAAATAATATTAACATATTAAAGGTGCAGTAGGTGATCTGGACAATGCTAACGTTAGCCTGCTAGCATTGAAAGGATACGATCCCGCCCTCCCTGCAAATCGTGGTCCAAAGCCACGCCTCCTCCAAAACACATGAACGCACACACACACAGCTGCTCTAGGCAAAGCGTCATAAGAGATGGCGTTAAACTACCTCGTGTCTCAAAAGCACATGATATTACAATAATAATGAATGCAAACAACTTAGAGAGCTTGTTCCTGACTGCTGCAGATCATTTCGGTGTTGACACTGTTGACAAGGAAACATAATTTCGAGTCTGAGGACATGAACAGGTCCAGTTAGAATGTCACGGGTTGCCATTTCTTAACATTTTCACGCGTAAATTTAAAATATTCTGGCTGAGCCCCCAGGGTGAGTTTTTCAAGGCGACCGTTATTTAGAACTTGTCACTTTATTGCTTCCATGGTGACGTGTCACTGCTTGTCACGTGACACACCGCAGCCACAATAGCGCAGTATGACTGATGATCTGCTTTTATTTCATTTGTCCTTTTTTTATTCAAAATATTCACAAATTTGTTAACTATAGCATGAAATATATGATATTCAGATTGTCAAATATGCGGAAGTGGATGTGTTTTGCTGTTTAAACACCTTTATAATGATCGCATTAGTTGAGCTATGTGCGCGGTGGGCGCCACCATGTTAGTTTGCAACCGCAGTACAGAGAATCGGATCTGTTGGATTTACAACACATGAATCATCCACTTTTCACATGCAAGTAAGTGAGCCAGTGAACTGGGAGAAGAATAGATTAAATTTTAAAGTTACTTACACAATGTGTATCTGATATGAATAAAACAGGTCGTCTAATTAATATGGAAAGGATTGTTATTGCCGCTTCCATAGATCAGTGTGTATTTTATAATTCAGAACTCTAAATGTATTGTTTTGTTAGTACTTATATGCATTTAAATGTTTGAAACCTAAAATAAACAGTATGTGGTTGAAAACACTACATATTTGTGATATATTGACAGCGCTGAGCACTAAGCGCCAGCCAATCATCACGTTATGCATTGAACGTTCTAATCACATGGGAGTGATCGTACGTGCCAAAGGGTCCATTACGGTAGTTATGGCGCGAATGCAGCATAATCTTGTTGTTTTGATTCGGCAGAAACTGTAAAAGGTTGTTTGCGGTGCTCCGTGAGCAAGGTCTGTCTGTATAAACTCTGCATAATTTGAAACACGCTGATGACGTATGATGTCTGTGCGAACAGTGTGTGCGAGGGAATGTGAAAACATTCTATTATTTCATTTGGACCGAATAATTTGATAACCATTTTATGTTCCTATGCCTTCCACAGATTGTATATATTTGTAAAAATACATTTAGGCCGTTTAACATAGTGATTGCTTTCAGGATATGAGGAGACTCTCTACCAGTATAACAAAAAAAGGTTTCTGTAGAGAATCACCTATTGCACCTTTAACAGTCAACTTTTTATTTTATATATGTTTTTAATTTAATAATGCTGTAGAGATATGTTTCATTGTTAGTTCACGTTAACTAAATATCTATAGCAAAATGTCTTATTATAAGAAAGTAAATAAAAACAGTACACAAGATGAATTGTAAACAATAAGAGGGTAACGTGCATTAAGAAAACAAATGGGTCAGTTTTGATTTCACGCCAGCTTTAAAGGTGCTGAGACCACAAAACACAGGTCTGCGGGGCACAGCTTGAATTCTACACTAACAGTTATTATCGAGGCTCAGTGCGGAGCGTCGAGGCTCAGGATTTAAGACTAAATCCTGCTTTTATAACAAATGTCATATGTACCCTTTGTTCTTTTTGTGAGTCTGGCAGGTTGCAGCACTTGAGATTTTAGAGAGGATGATGCTTTACTGTTGGCTCTAAAAAAAAGGGAGGATTGTCAGAAAGCCGCAGAATATGAAACACCTGCTTGTAGTTTAGCCTCCCTCCCTGGTGCCTGCGTTTATTGGCAGCTCACTGGAAGAGTTGCGGGCCTGTTCTGTCACCTTCAAGAGCACTGCTCTTATACCCTCACCTATTCCTCAGTTTCTCTATACATCGCTTAGAGCCAAAAGCTATTACATGAACCATCTACTTTAGTTTTTAAAAAGCACAAAGTGTATTTGTTTGTTTGTATTCAGCATTACAGCGATTTTGTCACAGAGACTCATGAGGCCACTTGTTTCCTCTGAGCTATAAAGCAGTCATCTGTACAGTCTTGTGATTGCGCCTTCACGGTAGACTCTGTTGTGATCCCTGCAAAATATCATCATAACCATATCAATATGGGGTGAAAGAGACCACTCAGTCTTGTTTATTTGAGGTTATAAAGAGAGGCAGAAAATTACCCAATGGCCTATAAAGTTCCTTCTATCTTCAAAAACAGAAACGCAAAGCTCCAAGCAAAAAACTTGTCTTTTATGACTGCAGGTTCATTCAAATTTAAGAATCAACATAAAAGTTAAAGAAGTCTGTGGAGATATATATATATGGTCATCCAAATAAATATTTCACAGACTGGGATCTGGAAGATTTTTTAAAAAATATTTTGAAAGAAGCCTATTATGCTCACCAAGGCTGCAATTATTTAATAGTAATCGTAATTCTGAGAAATATTAGGTCTATTTAAAATTAAATTTTCTATGTATATAATGTTTTTAAATGCAAATTATACCTGTGATGGAATTGATCCTTCGCAAAACTTGCCCCCTGTTGATATACCCGACAACCCATGTTCTGCCGCAGTGAAAAATAAATCGCGGAGCAAAGAGGACACTGACAACGTATGAAATGGTTTCATATTTAAAATATAGTAATTTTTTAAAGCAGTTTAAACACTAAATACCGTATGGTGGCTCCTTAATGTGTCCATAAAGATCCTTCAAACGGCTAGTGAACCGATCTTCTCTTCATTCTAGTTCATTTATAGCATCAAATAAACATGAATTGACATCAGAAGGAATGTTGTTTCAACCGCGGAAAGACGCGAGTACACACAATATTTCAAGTTAAACAACGTTAATCTACTATAGACTACTCCCTGGCGGTTTTGTCGGATAAAATTCGGCGTTATGATTGGTTAGATCGCCTGTCAATCAAACTGTTTGCTTAACAGGGGATCTGACCAATAATACGCCCGAATTCGCTATTTTGTTTGACAAAGCAGTCAGGGAAGTTAGCATTAACGTTGGTGAACTTGAATTTGAAAAATTGTTGGTACTCACATCTTTCCGAGCTTGAAACAACATTCCCTCTGATGTCCATTCATGTTTATTTGATGCTATAAATGAACTAGTATGAAGAGATGGTTGGTTCACAAGCCGCTTGAAGGAGCTACAGCGACCTGTCACGACACATTAAAGAGCCACTATACGGTATTTATTGTTTAAACTTCTTTAAAAAATTACAGTATTTTAAATATGAAACTGTTTCATATCAAAAGTGACCTGCTCTGCCTTGTCTGTCGACGGTTTGTCAGTGTCCTCTTTGCTCCGCGGTGTATTTTTTTACTGTGTGAGAATATATGGCATGAGAGCGCTTGGCTTATCGACATAGCAACAGTAACTATTAGGGGCGGGTCTTTGCGAAGGGTCAATTGTTAGCATCATTACCCCAGTCTTCAGAAATCATTCTAATATGCTCATTTCTTATTAGTTTTTATATGAAAATGTTCTTATTATCATCAATGTTGGAAATTGTTGTGCTGCTTATCCTTTTTTTTTGTGGAAATTATGATACATTTTGTTTTTCAGATTTTTTTGATGAATAGAATTTTAAAAGAGTAATATTAACTTGTAATGTTACAAATTATAATGTAAAACATAATCTTGACTTGGTCTCAGTTTAGGTTTTCTTGACTACAGCTCTAAATCGAATATGTTTATTGATCTCTGGTCTTTTCTGAGGTAAATGTCGTTTAGTTGAAGTCTTTCAGTGGTTTAAACCCAGATTGAGCCAATCAAGACACAAGGCATATTACATTTCCTTAAAAGGAGTTGTTTACCCAAAAATTAAAATGATGTCATTAATTGTAATATAAATCTTTTTTAACACTATAAATGTCTTCACTGTCAATTTTGATTTTATGTAATGTGTCCTTATTGATTAAAAGTTTCAATTTTTCAAA
The DNA here is from genome assembly GCA_038088235.1 of Zacco platypus. Taxonomy (NCBI): domain Eukaryota; kingdom Metazoa; phylum Chordata; class Actinopteri; order Cypriniformes; family Xenocyprididae; genus Zacco; species Zacco platypus. The sequence goes on from CM076070.1 coordinate 27,310,073, forward strand.
AAATCTTACTGACCCCTCACTCAAAAAATGACAATATACAGTTGTGGGTTTTGCAAACTCTTATTAAAACAAAATGTCAGTGACTATTTTTATCTCAGAAACACTCTTGCTTGCTTGGCCGTTGTCATAATCATTCTATGAAAACGATGTCGTGTCTGCTTTTAAGAATGAGCAGCTTATGACAGATCTGATATATTCTGATATGTCACGCAGTGTGACTTGGCTTGGCACAGTCTCGCTGCTGTCAAATCGTACATCCCGACAAGCAACAACTGTAAAGGGCAGTAGAAAAAAATGCAACTGAACTCTGGGTTAGTTTAATTCATACACTTTCCCTAATTTAACTTTACTCTTCATGTTGTCCTTCGCATCAGATCCACAAGCAGTATAATGAACCCATGACTGTGGGAGTTCAGAAAATGTGGTTGTTATTTTAATGATTCCCAGGTAGAGGCCAATTGCAATGCAAATGTCTCATCATTAAAGCAAGTGTTTTGCGTAAACTCATGCGAAACAGCGTCTTTTAGTGTTTTAATTGTATCAGACGAATGAATTGCTTGACAATTTGAGTACTTTTGCAAAGCGTCCAATGTAAATATGGCTCATTAGCCTGACTGTTTGCTAAGGTAAACTGGTGCTTTAGCTAATGTTGCTGCACTCCACAGGTAATATCAGTTCTGATTAAAATTGACTTGTTGGGAAATTTGTAAATTAGAACTCAGTCGGGTAACTAAAATTGGAATCTTGTAACATAGATTTACACAGCTTGCTTCCGGTGCTACATGTCACTGAATTCAAAATGAGGCCAAACTATTTCTTGTCATTTTCTAGGTTAATGGCTGAAAAATGGAGCTGGTGACCAAGTGGCAGGAAATCCTGAGGTATGTGTCTTAAAACTTAGAAAATTATAAGAAAAGAATAGTGAAGTTTGGCTTAGATATGATAGGATTCATTCCCAAATAGTATGAATAGTGTTTAGCTTGTATACATACAAGAATGGATATTTTATCTTACAGTGAAGGTACAGATGTAGAAAAGATGAAATCTAAATATGGTATTTTAGCTTCTGGAACTCACCGCTCTTAATTTTAAAGTTCTTTTATAGTGCATTTCTTTTATGTTAATGAGGTGAGTGGACAGTGTGATATTACCAAAATCTTGGTATGAGTAATTTTATATGATGGTAATGGTACTAAAATCCATTAATTGCAATTATTATGTACATTAGGGGTGGGAATCTTCAGGCACCTCACGATCCGACACAAATCTGATTCTAGGAGTGACGATACGATTCCAAAACGATTCTTGATCTAATTTTATTATTATTATTATTAATTTGTTTACCAACTTGAAAATCTTTATTTATTTATTTTAACTTAATTACATGTGTAATTTTAAGTGCTTTATAAAAATAAATAAATAAAAACAATTTTATGTTAAGTATTTTAAATGGGCTATAAGCTATTATTGATTCAAAACATGAAAACAAGTAGTAAATAATAAAGGGGGGGGGGGATTCCACAATAAACTGAACGCATATCCTGTCGTTGTAATTCGCTTCAACCTTTACAAACTTTATGAAAGATTATTTAATTTAGATTATTTTAATTTAATTATTGTGTAGGCAATCACACACTGTATTGTGTGTGTCCCTTTAAATGCAAATGAGCTGCTGAACCTGCCCGCTTTCCAGAAGAAGGCGGAGCTTTAACGGCTTGCACTTTGGTTGCTCAGCAACAACAAAGCTGGATAATCTCAAAATGACGATTGTTGTTTACGGTGTTCAGCCTTACGCTGAGCACATTTACATGCACACTAGTAAGCTGATAACTCACAAATATCAGCTCATTGAAATAAGCAGTTTTCCTCGATTACATGCAAACCAGTAAACTTGTTTAGTTGACTTTATTAACAAATCAGGTTATTTCCCTGTAGTGACGTTAAAAATAACAATTTGCATATCTGATTCCAAGTATAAATTCTAATGTGGATAAATTTATGTAGGCCCTAGTTGCTGTTGAATTGATTCAACTCATCGACTAGCATGTGCCACCATGTTAATATTTTGCGCAAATCCAGCATTAAATTGACGCTCATTTGTGAAGCAGTCCACGGTAAAATGACGGCATGGCAACAACAATCTACAACAACAATTCTATTATTTAAAGTTAACATATTTACTATAATTACAGTAAAAATGTTTCAGTAAAAGTTACATTAAAGTATATGTCAGTTTACTATAAAAGCTTGTCAGTACACTTTAACCAGATTTCAAAGACAATGGAAATTACATGGAATTACATGTAAAGATGTACTTAAGTCCTTCTTAAGTACACAATAGAACTTTCAGCTATTTGCATTTGGTATAAATTTAAACTATAATACATTTTAATTTAATTGCAATTAATATGAATTTAAGTGTCAGGAAACATTACATTCGGTTTGCACTTCAGTGTATTCTTTCTTCAGTATATACATTTGGGTCAAATATGGGAAAACCCAACCGTTGGGTTTAAAAATTTTGCATAAAAATTTAAACCGACAGTTGGGTTTGTCCATATTTGACCCAACCATGGATTGAAACAACCCAGCATTTTTTAGAGTGAATATTATTCACGTAACAAATATTCTTTTTTTTATGTATGCTAAAGGGTACTTTTTATCATAATATAGTTATTTTTGTTGGAAAAAACAAACCCAAAATTGATAGTCCAGTAAGGTAGAGCTAATATCTATCCTTTGTCCTATTTACACGTGAAAACTCAGTGCATATATTATTTTGCAAAAAGAAAGTTTCTGTCACAATTACATTGAGTTTCTTTTGTCTTAGTTTAATTTTCTTGGACTTTTAGTTTGCTCATTATCGTTTCCTGTTTCTTTGTTCTAGTTTCCCGCCAGTCATTACTTGTCAAGTACATTCATTTAACGATCACACCTGTCTGTATTTGAGTTCATCACCATGTGTATTTAAGCCATTCTGTTTCTTCAGTTGATTGTCTGATATTGTTTGTGCTATTCAACTACATTCCCTCTTGTCTGTGGATTACCTTGGCTTGTTTTATCTTCCTGGGTCCCAGAAAAAAAAAAGTAAAAAAAAAATGTATTTAGTATTTATTCATGTCATTTCATACCAGGACTAAGTTGTTTAAAAAAATTAAATGACATGAAATTGCATGTATAGGCACATTTGTTTTCAATTTTTAGGTTTTCGATTTTTTTGATTGTATGCAATATGTGGGTAAAATGGCCATACATGAGTTTTCCCATTCAATACTATGCATTTATATATACACTGTATAAATTTTGCATATTAATGTGTTCTTGGGTTCTTCATGTAATGAAAAAAGAAGAGTAATAATGGGCAGTATCTAATAATTAATAAGATTATTGATATATAATTTATTTTGCTATTCATTTGTTGTGCCTCCCAAAATGTTTGATAATCATGATTTAAGTCCACATGTCCTCCGCAGTGGACATGTAGAAATCAGTTCCCTGTTTTGTAACCGAAAGTCATATTTTGATTAGAAACCCTAACATTTTCCGGAGATGTTGATTTATAATAAACAATTTGAGAATGAATCCAATTTAAATGATCATTTCTAAATATGATCAAATTTCCATAAAATTTGATCACTAAGTTAATGTCAGTCATTTTAAAAGACCAAGTAGAAGTTGTTGTCATGGTGAAACCTCCAAACATTTGGTATCTCTGCAAAGCCCTGAATGTGCTCTTTACAGGACATCCTGACTTAAAACAGTGACATATATGATGTCAGAGAAATTTACTAAAATATAATGTCCACTCCAGAGGGCAAAAGTCTATTCCTGGGTCCCAGGAGGTTATAGAATAAATACATTTTGTTATTCGAAATATTTTGGACCATTTTGGATTGGACTTTAATATGTGACTGTTTCTTTATCTTACTTTTATTTTATCTTTATTTATTTATTTTGGAACTTAAATGATGTGAAACAAATAATGAGATTATTCATAAAACATAAGTCTGGTATCATTTCAAAAACAGCTTCTCATTATGTAACACTTGAGTTAAAAACAAAAGACTTAAAACAGTAGGGTATTGCATTATAAATATGATGAATGAGCCACATTTGAAGTTGTTGTATAAAGTCAATACGCACATCTGAGCACACGAGTTGAATTCTATATTAATGCGCCTAATTGGCAATGTTGCTCAGCAACCATTAAGAATCTTCAGTAACATAGTGTTTAGTTACATGGCTCAAAACAAAGTCTACAGCAGGATCTTTTCATTTCCTTTTCCAGGTTTCCACATTTTGTTTCTCTTCGACAAACCTTAGTGGAATCTTAAAAAGCTTCCATAGGCTGATCTTCAACTGGTTCAAATTCTCAGAGGCCTGTGATCACGTCTGGGGCGAGGGAAAGCTGTTTTTGATGCGGACACTAAAGGGCAGGCAGTAACCAAACGTCTCATAACCTTCACAGCTGTTTCCTTCACTCTCCAGCCAAAGTCCCGCCCCCTCTTTTCCTCCTTATCTGCCGTTCCCACTCCAACCTGGCATCGTCACAGAGAATCGCAACAATCACCTTTCTTACAGCGTCCTTTACTCAGAGAAGCGTGAGCGTAAAACAGCACCGTGAACCCTGTCAGTAACTCTGCAATCTTTCCACCGCGAACCCCTTTGTTACTTATTTATAGTAGCATGTTTCCCAGAGGGCCAAAGTAATTGAAACCAAATGTGTGGAAGCAGCAAGATGGGGAAATGGAGCAGCAGTAGCATCTGGACGGGAGAAAAAGAGAAATTGATAGAAGCGGGAGGGACGGGGGAAACCCTTTGTCTACTATCAGGACACAAACTTTTTGGCTTCCAATTAATACAAGACTTCAGTGCACTGCCAGAATAATCCAATACAATGGGACTATAAGAAAGAGACAAAAATAAAACAGCAACTCCAACAGCTCCTGCGCAGACAGAAAACTTCCCAAAAAAATGAAGTAGCACTTCACATTAAGCACAGCCCTGTCTCTCTGCTGCCAGGAAGTCACATGCGTTTCCTCGCACAAAGCGCAAGTCGAAAACAATGAGCTAAAAACTTACCATCCTGACCATGGCTCTCAATCTGAAGTCCGTGCTACTGCACACAGGGTGTGACAGACGGATAAAAGTAGACCGAGACACCCCTTAAAGATGGCATGAGGCCTATTTTCTCTGTCTCTCGCTCTCTTTCTTTTTCCGACTGACTTCAGGCAGTAACAATCCCCCCTTCCGACACTGTCAGCTTTTCCAATAGCAGACGCGCAAGCCAAAATCCCTGCCCCAGAGTCTGCAGGAATTTCCTGGACTCTTAGTCTAGTATCTGCAGCAGAACCACGGCGAACAGCGAGTGAGTCTTGTGACGCTCTGCTACCATCTGCCTGAGTAACTGCCCTCTGGTTTGTGGCCAGATATAACACTAGGAGACACATGGGGGAAGTTAGGGGGTTGATGTCTGGGGTTTTTATTTTAGTACAGCCCCTCACCCTCCATATGTGTGTGTTTCAGCGTGCAGCCATGGGAATTGGAAACGCATTTACTTTTCTACTTGATGTTCCTGCCTGGCTGACTACGAGGGATAAAATTGCCACAATGCCTTTCCTAGGCAGCTTTTTCTGCAGGCATGAAGTCATCAGACTGATGAATAATAGTAATCATTGTTTAGGTCGCTTCCTTTAACTGGCCAGTTCAGCATTAGCAGGACGTACCACAGGGAGCGTGAAACCAAGGCCACATGCACAATCAATACGCAGAATCCCCAGGGCGATTAATCAGCATGTTCATTGCTAATGCCGGTGGTGTGCTGAACTATGGTGTGAGTTAAGGTACAAAACATTAACATAAATTTATTCATACCGTGTTTTACCTTACTGTGATCACAACGAATTGTGTTTGGGCTTGAATTTATTCAGGCTGTTGTTTGCTTCACACTCTTTGTCAAGGGTTCGAAAACAACCAATTAGAGTCAGAATTCTGAATCGGGGTTTAGAGGAACCATTTCCATGTAACCTTGCTGAATAATGTTGTGGTTGGGTCGAATAAATTCACCACCAAAACTTCTGCATGGCGTTGTTGTGGAGGAGGTGTCTCCTGGATTCGACTTGTAAATATAAACCTAACAGTTTAACATAGTCAATTAAATTAAATGGAAGTGAGTGCAGTTGTTCACTGTAGCTGTAACACACACTTTACTTCATATACATCAGCTCCTCTTTTCCCGAAAAGCTTTTATATAGTCTTATATTATACTGTGGACTGCACTTTTTCAAATATAATTATTGTAAATCCAAATAATACTTCTCACCAGCATCAAATCACGTTTAACCACAAAATGGATGCACTCAGCAGAAAAACAAACATGATGTTCTCATTACTCTCTCCTTATGTGAGTTTTGTCGCTCACCTATTATTAAGTGAATAAATGTCCAGCTAATATGACATACAGTAGTAGCCACTACACATTATGGAAACCTGCTGAATGCCTGCCAACAATAGTACTGGCAGTCTGAATTATATTATCTACTCCCAAAAAACAACTGCAGCCTACAAAACCAGGAAGCCAAGAGGTCCTCTGAGGGGCAGCGGCAATACAACAAAAGTAAACAGTACTGGAGCAAAGCAAGTGGAGAAACAGATGTGTTTTTTTTCCATATCAGTAAGTGGAACCGCTGTCTATGTTTACACTATTTCGTCAAAAAAAAATCATGTTATGCTTGTTTACAAAAACTGCAATTGGTATTTGAATTGTGATGTGTTAAACACTTAGCATTTCGTATCGCTGCTGCTTTGATATTAAGACCAAAAAAACCCAAAATGATCAAATCACACTAAAACAATAAGGTGTTCATTTTCAATAGGGTGTGTAAAAACTACAAACTAGCAAGCAATACCCTTAATCTCCATATTTAAGTCATGTTTTGCCCATGCTGTGCTGCAAATAGAAAGAATTAAGGTATGTCTCAAATTATCTGCTATACACTAGCACTTATACTTTGTGCTTATATACTTATACATACTGTAACATAGAGCTGCACGATTCTGGATAAAATGAGAATCACAATTTTTTGGTTTCAAATAGAGATCACGATTCTCCCACGATTCTGAATATACAACCAAACAAAATAACATGTAATTTACTAGAGGTTCTGAAATTGTTGGAAAATGTTTGAATAAATTATTTAAAAAAAATGGTTTTGAATGAATTCACTGGCTCATTAATAAATGATGAATCAGTGTTTTTGAACGAACCTTTTGAATGAATGATTCAATGACAAATAACTTTAACAGTCACTTGTCGCCACCTAGTGGAATAAGATGTAACAACCATTATTTGACACGCCGAGTTTGCTTCAAAAAGCTAGTTTGCTCTATTTTGATTGTTATCGTAGACATCAGTGTTTATATACTAACTTAATTTATACATTACTTCTGTGACAATTTTAATAACAGAAATAACGAATGTGTGGTTCAAAACCGCTTTCTCTGAGTTTGGCAGCACAAATACATATTTGAATGTCCTGGTATGATTTGTCAAAGGTTTAAAAGACGCGGACGTATCGTTGTCATATTAAAATTAAATATAAAATCTTTTTACGATTAATCGTGCAGCTCTACTATAATATATAGGCCTGGTTTCACAGACAAGGCTTACATTAAGCCAGGATTAGGCCTTAGTTTTAGTTCAGTTAGCCTTGGTGCAAACTGTGATGCTTTGCGTTCATAGTGCTCACTATGTGCAAATCACACCGCAGACTCCAAACCAAAAGAGGATCAACTGAGATGGAGTTTGCTTGGAGCGTCCACATCTTTTGCATATTGATGTGAAACATTTTCATGAGCCCTATGAACTAAAAAGGCCACCTCCTACCCTGTATGTAGACAACTTAATTTAAACATATTCAACAATTTAATTTAATTAATTTATTTAAATTTAATTCAAAATATTCATTTGTAGCCCTTTGTGGTTTAAAAGTAGCACTAGACCATGATTTCCATCTCAACAATTAAATGTGTGAAATTATTCTTCTGTAAAATTTGGTCCATCTGGTTTCACGTCTCAGTTATTCTCTAAAACAGAACAATTTCCACAGGAGCACAGCTGCATTTTAGTACAATTGTTATGTAACGTGTCAAGAAGTGTTTGTGTCAAGTACAAATAAATGTATTACCAGATATTACATTATCTAAATCACATCAGGTTGTGTCACAGTGGTTTACTTCAGTGCTAGACCATTGGTCTGACAGTGCGGTGAGCTGCGGTGTTAAACTTGACATGAAACACACAAGAACGTCAATATGCGGTAAGAGCAGGGGCAAATGGGGGCTAGAAAGTGAACTGAACATGATACTTTAGGGGACCAGGGGAACAAAATAATGTGTTTATAAAGTGTTTACCAGTGAGGGAGCTCACTTATTAAGCATAATAAATCACACAATAGCAGAGGTGTCAAGTAACGAAGTACAAATACTAGTAAGTAGAAATTTTGGGTATCTATGCTTTACTGGAGTAATTATTTTTCAGCTGTTTTTTTTACTTCTACTACTTACATTTTCACGCAATTATCTGTACTTTCTACTCCTTACATTTTAAAAATGGCCTCGTTACTCCTATTTCATTTTGGCTTGTCATCATTCAAAAAAAAAAACCCTATCCAGATAAATCGCGCCATCCGGATAGAGTGAATTTGATTGTGATTGGATGAGAAGTATAGACATATACCATTCCGACACCCAATTAGTTTGTACGCGATCCATCGCACCTGCACACAAATCACGTCACACTCCAGCAAGGACATAACCAGTGTTGGGGTCGTTACTCAAAAAGGATTATTTCTTAAAAGTTATTATTTCTCCACTACTGGCTCATTTATCAAACGGGTGCTTTCTCTTCGTCCTCCGCAAATTAAGCTACAGTAGGTAGTTCGGTAGAGAGACGTTTGAATAAATTAGCGTTTGCGATTGACAGTGTTGTGATAAGTAGGCTATACTAACTTTGTAACTTGTTAACGTTACCCCCAACACTGGACATAGCAACAACAAAGTTGGAGAATCTCACGCAACCAAAATTACGGTTGTTCGGACACTGATGGAAAGACTCAGGAAGAAGTTATAACTCTTAGAATGCACCTAGACGTTTCTGAATAGTTAATGGATAAATTTATGTAGTTGTTGTAGAGTTGATTCAACTCATTAACTAGCAGTGCCGTCATGTTATTATCTTGCAAATTCAGCATTGAATTGACCCTAGTTTGCGAAGCAGTCTGGCGTAAAGTGACGTCATTGTAACAACACTCTACAACAACAACTCTTCCTCTTCTCTAAAGCACCCCAACATGGCCTCACCCACTTTGTTGCTTGTTCCATTCCGAGAAAAAGCTATTTGTAGTCCCTACCATCCGTTTGCTGTAGTCCTTAAAAAGCGATTTCTGTAAAAGAAAATCTCTCCCTTTGCATTTAAGCACTTTGAGTACCATGAATTTGCAGATGTTGTTTATGCTCAAACAGCAACATTACACACTAACTAAACTTAAAAAAGTTAAATCATAATCAAGGACCCTTTTAAAATGTCAAAATGCACAGAAGCGACATTTCATTTTGCAGAAATGTATTTTCCACAGGCATGTATTTTCAGTGAGCCTGGGTTGGTGCAGCCACAAACACTTTGACCAATGTCTGCTGATCTGCAGTCAGGCGCTACCAAGAAGAACTGTTTAATGTTTGAATGCTCTAGGAAAACTTCTGCAAAGCTGAGCAACCGTTTGCGCAGCTACAGTACTTTGAGTAAAACAGTTATCAGATCTGATGTCTGTGCTTCAATGCGGTGCAAAACTGCCACACATAAACTGAGCATTGAGGAGACAGATTTCATATCAGCACAGCTGAGGACAACAAACTCGGCCGTTCTATCAAAACAACCCTGCGGGGTGGAAATGCTATTAGCCTCTGTTAATCAAAACGTCTGCCACTGCATCAGGCGTTCCTCCCACAGTTTGGGCAAAACGTATTGCCGTCATTATGCAAAGCCGCTTTTCTGGGTCGAAGTGCTGATTGTTCCTCAGAAGCTGTGAATGATCAACATGACAAGTCTGGCATGGCAAGACAAGGCAGCGTCTGCGGGCAAGTCATCTTGGGAGAGAGGATAAGGGGAGGGCTTGAAAAATCCACCCATCCGACGCGAGTGAAGCCACTGTTAAATGTTCCTTGGCACTGTAACTATTGTTTAACTGTTCAGTGGGTCAAAAATGAGAGGGGACTTTTTTATTGACTTGATCGTTATTGGGATGAAGGATCACCTCCAAGGTTTTAGACTTTACTCATCCGTGCTCGGATGGCTGAACAGATAAAGTTGAACACTCACTATACCCAACTTTCCTTCATGCATCTTTTCAGAGCCTTCACTTTAATTTTTTGACAAAGTATGCTTAATACAACAGACATACCCTCATTTACATGACCAAGTCAAAAAAAATATTAGTACATAATGGGACTGAATCATTTGTTCTGAATCTGTTCGTTAATGATTTATAGAATTGAATTTCCCTAAAATGACTTGCCAAAGCTACAAATGAGAGGGGACCTTTTAGGCCTTGTTGGCTACATTGGTACCTTTTGAAGGCATCCTATCCGCCATGGAAACAGGGGCCTTTTTATAAAACGTGTGTAAGCACAAATTTTATCTGTGTGCGTACACTAAAATCCACCCCAACAATCATATTCATAAAAACGTCTTTGACCTGGAAAAGTGCTTGGCGCCACACCAGGGTCTAAGCAGACGTACGCACTTTTCCTCATTTCCTAGAGTCAGTACTACTACAGGTATCTGGAACTCTAAGCAGTAAGCAAAGGATTTAGACACCCTTTTGTATGTTAATCACGTTAATTAGACTGCGTTTATAAGGTGGAGATCTGAAACCATTTGAAAACAATTTCAAGGTCATTTGTGATTTATAATTAACAGATCTGAAAGAGAGGCTTGTTTTTTGTGCATATGTTCGCTATCCGAATCATGCGCACATTTGAGAAACGATCATAAGATCAAATGTAGGACGGTTTCTACGCAACATTTTACAAATGAGGCCCCAGGTGACTGATTTGGAATGATAAACGCAACACGAGCTGTCTAGCGCAGAGTTTACCATTACTGTTTACATTCTGTGACTGCCTGTTTTATGAAAGGATACATTTACTTCTGCCTAATTTGGCTAAAATTAGGTCTTAGAAGGCAGTCTAATCATGCTGCCTAACATCATTTGGAACAGCTTTTATGCCAAAAGCATGCCTATGATGCAATAAAAAATTCAGTAGGTTTTGGAACAGCGTTGTCGCAAATCCTCCATTCCATCTGCCCCAACCATATGTACTCACACTGACTCACACGCATATATCCGAGCCTACATATTTTGACACACCATTATCCCAAAATCTGGCAGCTGTGCGGACATTCTTAGGTACAATGGAGCCTGGGGAGCACGATATATTTGAAAAGGGCCAATCGATCGCTAAGCAAATAGCATCAAATCTGCTTGGCAGTGGTCTGACAAACCTGGCCATGTCAAAGAACTGACTGCCACATCTATAAGCATTCAATGGGTAATTGAAGGCTGGCTGGGGAGGGGGTGGAAATGTTAACAAAGACCCTGGAGCTGCAGTCAGTGTGTAAACAGGAGTCCCGCTAGTGGATAAAGACAGGAAAAATATTATGCTACCTAAATGCCATAAGGCTTTCCCTTGGGCATGTGGTCCTTAGCCCATTTACATTTCAGCTCACTGCACTCGTATGTGTTTCGCTGCAAAGAAAGGTAAGCACACAGCTGGGCAAAATTGACTTACGACTGGGCAAAGCTATGTATAATCAAGGGAACAAACTTGACTGAATTCACTAATCAGTTGGGCTTTTGTTGCACTTAGAATTTCAACACCAAAACTTGCGTTTTGTTCACTAAACCACCCACAATGGTGGTTTATTTTATGGTTTAGTTCGTTAAGCTAAACCAACATAATCATCACCAGCTCAGAGGTGATAAAAGTGACCAGCAGGATTCAGAACTCTGTAAAATAGTTTATTAAAAGCAAACTGAATGTAAAATAGCCTAAGGTGCAAATACAAATAGGGCCCCAACTGGAAGCACACAGTTTTAAATCTGCCATCTTTCCTTATGGGCATTAATAAAGAGCCCATGTGTTCTTGTGGTGCCACCAGGTAATCCGTGTTGTTAGCTGTGTCTGAAATCACCACCTATACCCTTATATAGGGCACTATTTGAGGAGACAGCCATTTGTGGTGGTGTCCAAACAGTGGATGTTATTGAGCGCACTCATTCAATCCCATAATGCACCACAATAATGAGTGTACAGCTGATGTTGGCGCGGCGTATTAATTCACGCGTCTGACTAGAAGATGGTCCCGCAGATGAGTCACCCATCCATCCATTTTCCAGACCATTGGTCAAATGTGGTTACAGCGTAATCATATAGATATCTTTTTGATTGATTATTAAATTGTTTAATTAAGGTTTATACATTGTTTCCATGAGTTCAAGATAAATCTTTTCATTAGTACTAGACCTGCCAGTTTGCTAAGTTTCAAATAATTGTTAAACCGCAAGCACAAACTGTCTAAATTCACTCACTTCATTCACTCCTTCAGGTGAACTATATTAGTGGCCTCAATGTAGGGAATAGTGAATTATATCCTATAGGGGGTGATTTCAGACACAGCCATGCAGTCCACAAAACTCGACACATCCCAAGCTCCTTGCAAGTTTGTTCATTTGTTTTTTTAATGGCATTGTTTAATTACATTTTTGAAAGGGTTTTGCATAAATGTTTAAATATAAGGGAAAATATATGTATTTTTGATTTGGTTTCTCAGACAATCAGTGCAGAAAAAGTGTGCCATTTCAGTGTGGGTCTAATTACTACAAACACTTGATTTCATCACCTTTATTCTTTTCTCTCTCTCTCTCTCTCTCTCTCTCTCCCCCTCTCTCTCTCTTTACGTTCTTTATAACCTTCCACCACGAGCAGCACTGTAAAATTCCCACATTGCCTCCAAGGGTTGTAATTAGACTCTATTACACTCCAGGAGAATCAGAGCTTGATTGGGCCTGAAGACAGACTACAGATCTTCTCTGTGATGGCCTGTAAAGACTTTGAATCACACAATCTTGAGTGATGCAGGAGAGACCCTCATTCTCTCTGATGGCTTTAATCACCTTCCACAAGATTGATTTGTGTTTATTTTGCTGACAAAACATTGATTACCATGACTGCACCGAGCCTTGAAAGGCTGAGCAGATTGTACTTGGCTGCCTGCAAGGGTACATTGGCATCTTCTTCGGGAAGGAAACGGGAGTTGGTGGAGTTTGAGGCTGAATGGTGATTACATGTTATGAGTGGATACAAGTGAGTTGTCTAACTCTCTGCTGCTGGAATCAGTTTCTTTTCACATAAAAGTTTTGAATGCCCTTTACTGAGCTGCACAGCTGTTCCACAGTATAATTAGTTTCCATTACTGTAAAATTAAGAAACAGTCCACTTTGCAAAAATATTTTTTTTGATCTTTTTTGTTTGCTAGTAAAAATAACTAAACATTATTAAAACAAGATAAATTCACATCTTAAACATATATAAAGAAAAATATATATAAAGAAACATTTAACTTTCATGACATTGTTTTGTTAAACAGAATATTCAACTAGATAAAGTTTGTCTAAAATTAATTAACCCCTTAGCATTCCTTAGCAGTCTCTATTTGAATATTAATGGGTTAAAACAAATTAATTTAAACATTTTACAGGCAATATGAAGTCAGCTAGACAAGTAGACAAAAAGAATATCACAGATATATAGTATATAGAGTATATATATAGATATATAGAATATTACAAGGTTGTTTAGAACTGTTTTATTGGTGGTTTCTAGAGTATTCTGAGTATTATGTTCTTAGATGCCAAGTTGTTCTGAATTGTTGCTAGGGAGTTTCTAAGTTGTTACGAGCTGTTTATAGTCCGTTTGGGTGGTTGATAAGGCATTGCTACTGTTGCATTTTGTACTATTGACCACAGCATTCTTTTGAATAGACTTGAAAATTATGTTGGCATTCATGGAATTACATTGGCATGCTTATCTAACTAGCTTATCAGTATCAATTAGTAGCAGTAAATAAAGAGGTTTCATATTGATCACAAGTTCAGTATGGAGTACTGCAAGGCTCAGTATTCGGACCATTGCTTTTCACCCTTGGCAGATATCATTAGGAAGCATGGTGTTAGTTTTCACTGTTACACTGATAATACTCAGCTCTATCTTTCACGCTATACAAATAAAGGTGATTTGACTTGAGTATGTTGTTGCTAGGGTATTGTAAGGGATTGCTGCGGTGGTTGCTAGGCAGGTATTGCTGTATGGTTTTGGGTGTTTGCAAGGGTATTTTAGGTGGTTACTATGCAGTTGCAAGTGTCTTCTGGGTGATTGCTTGGCAGTTGCTTAGGTTTTCTGGGTGGTTACTAGAGTATTTGTTGTTCTATGGTTTGATGGTAAAAGAAAGAAAGAGAGAAAGAAAGAAAGAAAGAAAGAAAAAAGAAAGAAGTCAACAAAATGAGGGCAGGTCTTGATTTTATCCATACAGAATTGAATCTTGAAAAAATATAGGTAATATTCAATCTTCTTTAAAAAAAAAAAAAAAATATATATATATATATATATATATATATATATATAATAATTTATTTTTAATAATTGTATATATTTAATGAGTAGTTACATGTTACATTTAAATTATGCATAATTACAAACAAGTAACTCAACCAAACCTTAACCTATATTAAGTTACTGTACGGTTTGATGCTTTGTATGTTGGGCAATTCTGTGTTTGAAATTTTGGATGTCATCAGTGGCTGCACCCAGTATCTTTTCATTAGGGTGAATCTCGGTAATCTTGGGCCACATTTAGACTGTTAAAATAAAAATGTTAAATTCGAATCCTGGTGAAAGCTTTGTTTTGTGAAAATGTTTTGAAAGTTTCAAAACATTGCAGACTTTAGTTCCAGCCTTATTTGTATAATTACACTGTAACAATATGACGTAAAAGTGTAACCAATCACCCATGCAGATAATAATTGGGAACATGCATTAAGATGCTTTAAGGTTAAAGTTGACTCCACATGATGTTCAAATTTGGTCTGCTGTTTTTGTTTTTCTTTTCTAGCCTAGGCAGCACATGATATGTATTTGGACAAAATCGTGGTGACAGAAGTGATATTTTATTCCAGAGGGCTTAGAAAGGTCCTTCATTTCCAGGCCACTTCTTAAAGCCACTGGCAATACTTTCCCGCTGTCCACAACACCACGTGGCATAACCAATTAAAGCACAGACATAAACATCACGTAAGGGATGACAGCTAGAACCGCCCCCAAACAGCAAACTAACAACCTGGAACAGACATTCCACGTCTATAAATAATGATGCATCAATTAAAGAAGCCCTCAGTAACCTTGGACATAAGCACATTAAGAACTCAGCTTTCAAGTGGATTTGTCCTAAAGGGCATTTTTAACAGCTTTTATTTCTAGGCCATAATAACATTCTGCTCTCTTTCTTTTACTCTTCCTCTCTGAAATGTGGTAACGCTGAAGAATTCAATGTGCTGTGAAAGTTTCCCCCGGATACTTCAACACATCTGAAAGCCCTCTATGTACGGGGGTGTCTAATTTATGTCTAACTCATCACCACAATGAGATCCAATGGTGAGATGTTCAAAAGGCGGAAATTAATTAATTCTCTCTGTCTGTGCGAGTTCACATAACACCCACAAAAACTTACTGTAGTATTAGTAGTCATTTTATAAATGGAAAGAGGTTTGTTGGCCTAAATTGTAAGACATTAGTTTTTCGGGAATAATGAAAGGCAACTTAGACTGTGAACTTTCCACTATTTATTCTGTTACTGCATGGTTTGATGCTTTGTATGTTGGGCGATTCTGTGTTGGAAATATCGGATGTCATAAGTGGTTGTACCCAGTATCTTTTCATTACGGTGAATCTGGGTAAAATAGGCCACGTTTTAACTGTTAAAATAACAATGTCTGATGCTGGTGGGCCAGCAATGTTAATGCTGATCCTGGTGGGCCAA
This sequence comes from Zacco platypus, assembly GCA_038088235.1. Lineage (NCBI taxonomy): Eukaryota > Metazoa > Chordata > Actinopteri > Cypriniformes > Xenocyprididae > Zacco > Zacco platypus. Next base: position 27,326,223 of record CM076070.1, read on the forward strand.
TACAGAGTTTAGTTCCAGCCTGCCTCAACACTTGGCTGGAATTTAATATTCCCAAATACCTTGATTAGCTGTTTCAGTGTTTAATTAGGATTGGAGCTAAACTCTGCAGGATATTGGCTCTCCAGGAGCAAGACTTGGAAGGAAGGAAAAAAAAAACAGTTTACCTAATTTCACTCGATCGCCTAAATGTATCACTGTATGACCTTCTTGTAAATTTGTAAATCTTTTCTGTAAAGCCATATACTTTTTATAGTAAAATAAAACCTGAACTATGCACTCAATTGTAGCTTGAATAATTTATAGGATGTATGTTAATTAGAAACATTATTTTGTATATTTATGTATGAATTGTATATAATTGTATAACTAAATGTATAACTAATTGCATGCAATCAAGGCCACAGGAAGACAATCCAGTGCTCTTGGCGAAATACTAATATTGACCTCCCACTAACGTTACGTTCAAATTTTTAAGAAAAATAAAAAAGCCTATTTATCATATTGACCCCTACTGTTGACTTGAATGAATTAATACATTTATGACTCACCGTTTAAAAGAGGATTTTTCTTGCTTTGGCTGCTGCGAACTCTTCAATCATCTTGGAATAATCCAACTCTCAACAGATTTGGTGATCAATTTGACCATTTGCAAAGACCTGCCCACTTTAGTTACCGTTGCTATGTCCAACAAGCCATGCCACTCTCGCGCCACACTTCATGTTCTTAAAAATACATCACGGAGCAAGGAGGACACTGACAGCATGTCGACAGACAAGACAGTGCACGTTACTTTTGATATGAAAAAAAGTCTCAAATATCAAATTTTGTCATTTACTCCATCATGTATGTACTCCATTGACATTGGCCTTTTCAAATAGACAAGTTAATATTAGAATTTCCATTAAACCTCTTTATTTCAAGAGGGCAAACTGGTTGAATGCAAAACAAGATCATTACGTTAATATGACTAATTTGCCTGCCCATGCATAAAGCAATACCAGTCTTGAAATGATTACTGCTATAACCTATTAATGGTACACATGACACGACTGAGACTACTCATCTTTCTGCTGAGTGAATTAGTTTCCTGGGACGGGGAAGGTGACATTGTGCACAACGGAAGAAGGCACCCCAAGGTCAATTATTACACTAATACAATTTCTACATAATTACAGTTAAACTGTCTCGTCCTCTGGCCCATCCTTGAACCACGCTTTCACATTTGCAAACAGCGACAAACACGGCCTCCTCGAACTCCATCGTATCAAAACGGGGCCGTATCGCGAAACAAAAAAAGCAATCAGGGAAAAATCAATGCTTTTCAGTTTCATTTTCACATCTCTGCCAACCTCCTGTCTTCTTCTGGCAAAGGCATTTGGGCAGTCATCTGTTGTTTGTACCTCAACAATTCGAAATTCTCTATAGTTTATAGGGCCCCACACTTTGGTCAATACTACTTTTCCTTTTACAAAGTGCTCTCCTTTATTTTCCAATGACAGACTAGATGTTCTAACCAGCATGAATTTTCTTTTCCTATCCCATTTGTTATTTCTGTCCACAAACATTTCGACAGCAGGTGACTTTCAAATTGACAGACAAACAGATCAAAGGGAACAGAGCAACGGTTATGCTGCCTGACAGAAAACGCTTGACCTTTTTTTTCACTGTACAAAGGAATAATTTGTCAGCAGCACATAGGGATGTCAAAGTGGTCATGAGTCAAAGTATGTTTGAATTGGATGAATGCAATAGTTATAATTGCAGTTTGCTGTAAGAGGGTAATGATAGTCCTACATGTCACAATTGTGCTGCCAAGTGCCAAATCATCGCATATTCCATCATGATGGTTAACCTGAATTGCTCTTGAGCTTATGTGCTGGACGTTTCATTTGTAATGCTGCTTTTGCATAAAATGTGCATCCCAGGAAAGGAGAGGGTTCAGAAACCTGACAAACTGTCTGGAGGCTGACAGGTAGTACACACACTGTCAACCTTTCTGCATCCGAAATTATCTGTAGGTTTGTAACATTTGCACTTAGCCAGGCCGAAACGTGCTAATTCTAAGTGAAACACCCTCGGTATTATTGCTTTCATATGCACTAATGCATGCTTTTGTTTAGTCTGCCTTACAGCTAACTTGGAGATTATTTATTTTCTCATGTCTCCTACAGGAGTTGCCCGACTATGATAGCTGTTCCTCATGGCAAGCCATGAACATGTTGCAAAAATTCCATTACAAGCGTGATGTTATTGAAAAAAGAAGGTGTGTAAACTTAACTACTGCATTACAGTTTGCTAGTTAGCTAAGCTAAAATCTAAGCATTACCGAGATTGGGCAGAGCATTTCCAGATGCCAGAAAGCTTTGTGTTTAACTGGATGGAAAGAGTTTGTTAGAAAGTTAACTTGTTTTATGTGTGTTATTCATGTTATTGTATTATATAATGTAATGGATATAATGAACAATATATTGACATTATCAAGTAATTATCAGGTATATATTGTTATTATCACTTACTGATCAATATATCGGTCAAGACTGAAAATGACTGATCTTCACATTTACATTACATTACGATGTTTATTAAGGAGCCAGTGCAGTGTGCAGTGCAGACGGAACTGGACAACTTCCTGGTTCTAGTAAGGACTCTAGCAGCTGTGTTTTGGACCAGCTGTAGTTTGTTTATCAAGGGAGCAGGGCAACCACCCAGTAGAGCGTTATAGTAATCTAGCCTTGAGGTCATGAACGCATGAACTAAATGTTCCGCATCTGTCACTGAGAGCATATGCCATAGTTTAGATATAATTTTAAGATGGAAGAATGTGGTTTTACATATGCTAGAAATGTGACCTTTCAAATGAAAGATTGGTATCAAAGAGTACACCCAGGTTCCTAACTGACGAAGACGACTTAACAGAGCAGCCATCAAGTGTTAGATAGTATTCTAGGTTATTATATGCAGAAGTTTTTGGTCCAATAATTATAATCTCTGTTTTTTTCTGAATTTAGTTCTAGTCATCAGAGACAATTTTTTACATCAGCTACGCATTCCGTTAACTTTGACAATTGGTAGGTTTCGTCAGTGCACAAAGAAATATAGAGCTGAGTATCATCAGGGTAACAGTGAAGACTAATGCCATGCTTCCTAATGACATCTCCCAAGGGTAGCAATTACAGAGTGAAAAGCAATGGTCATAGTACTCTGAGCCTTGCGGTACTCCATATTGAACTTGTGATCTAAATGACATCTCTTATCAATGGCATCTTTCATCTAATACCAGCTATTTATCAGAACCATCAATAACATGAACATAACAATCCATCCATCCATTTTTATAAGACTTCCAAACACAGCTTTTTACAGCAAACAATATCAACACTAAATAGAGTAAATACCTCAGACTATAACAATTTTGGCACGTTTGGGAAATTAACCAATTAGAAGCATACACAAATAAATAACTACATATGTTGATAGATCACATAATATAATACTACTTACTATAAGTGATAAACTATTTGATGAGAATTATTAAATTAAATGATTCATTTTTGCATTCATTGTACATCAGGGTTTAAAGTTGTTGGATGGTCTCGACATGGAAAAGTTTTGGCACTTTATTCTGGTGGGGGTTTGACATTGAGAAGATATGCCTTTAGATGACACATGACTTATAAGATGAGTTTTCCCCCTAATAGTCAGTGGACTTCACTGTCAGACCACCCCTGGGTGAGGGAGGGAGCATTGTCTTCAAGAGCAAAACCCACACTCACTCACTCACTCACTCACTCATTGAGTGTCACTCTCCCTGCCAATAACTCTTTGTGCATTCAGTGGCACACGACACACGTCAGTGTACTTATTCACCACTGCCCTTTAAGGCAGTTACAGTTCCATCTTCTTGTCACTCTAGAGGGGCCCTCTTTGCTTCAACTTAATTTGGTGGGAGAGCAGAGCGGGAGATTTTCCACAAACCTGACAGGCCCTTGAAGGAACACTTAGAGACAGCAGAAGAGAATCCACATTCATTTGCTGAAGACATAGATCTCCCACCAGGCTGCGTCCCCAGTGTTGTCGCTTTGCGTCTGGCACATACGCAACAGAAAACTTGACCTTACTGTGCATTGAAATGCTTAATCTTGTGAGACAGAGGCTGAGTGGATGAATCAAAGCTTATATAAAAAGGTCAAACAGATAGTTAATCTACTGCAGCGCTTTAGTGGACCTTGAAAAAAACACACTTGTGAAACCATTTCATCAAATATGGACTTGGACATGTACAAGATCTGAAAATGTAAGAATGTGCTTTTCTGAATGAACTTTTCTGAGCCTTTTTTGCAATGACTGCTGTCAAAGTGATTTTAAGTGGATGCTTAAAATTAAGAGTAAGGGCCGTGGTACACTTTGGGCAAATTTGGGCTGTTGGTGACCATCTGTTGGAGTAGTTTTTGCGGCATGTTCCACGTGTCGGCTCTAGTCGGGCTCACGTCGTTGGCAGTTGGCATGTTTCAGCATGTTGAATCTGCATCGGGCCATCGATGAGAGTGAACACTTTGATTGCAGGTTTAATTTTTATGATCAGTGTCGTCAATACGGCACAGACAGAAGGCTGTTCCAATTTGCAAATATTTTAATATGTGATCAGCATGATTGATATTAAAAATGGTAAGTAAGCTCCACTTTTTTACGGTTTGTATATTTGCAATAATGCTCCACATGGTTATCGGAAAAAAAGGAAAAGAGGCCGCTAAAAAGTGACACTTGCATAGAACAGCTGAAAAAAGAAGCAAAAGCCTGGAAAGCATGGCGAGAGTTGGTCAGAGTGTGTCTGCTTCCCGAACAATGCTAGGAAGATCGTTCCAGAGTTTAGGTGCCAAATAGGAAAAGGATCTACCGCCTGCAGTTGATTTTGATATTCTAGATATTAACAACTGGTCAGAATTCTGAGACCGTAATAGACGCGAAGGACTATAATGCATTAAGGGCTCACTTAGTGCTTTGTAAGTAATTAGCAAGATTTTAAAATCTATACAATGTTTAAAAGGGAGCCAGTGCAGTGTTGACGGAACCGGACTAATATGGTCATACTTCCTGGTTCTGGTAAGGACTCTAGCAGCTGCGTTTTGGACCAGCTGTAGTTTGTTTATGAAGCGAGCAGAGCAACCACCCAGTAGAGCCTTACAGTAATCTAGCCTTGAGGTCATGAATGCATGAACTAACTGTTCCGCATCTGTCATTGAGAGCATATGTCATAGTTTAGATATAATTTTAAGAGGGAAGAATGCGGTTTTACATATGCTAGAAATGTGACTTTCAAATGAAAGATTGGTATTAAAGAGCTCGCGTTGGTGAGCATCTGTTGGGTTAGTTTTTGCGGCATGTTCCACGTGGCTCACGTCGTAGGCATTTGGCCTGTTTCAGCACATTGAATCTGCATCGAGCCATCGATGAAGGCATAGAAAATGCCTGGAAAGCATGGCGAGAGTTGGCTCATTGGATCGCCAAAAGTCGAATAAAACTGAATGGCTATTCATCATCATCATCATCATCATCATCATCATCATATCTGCAGTACTAGTTTTGGTTTCCATTTTTGAATGACAAATATATACTATTGATACCTGCTAAAATAGGGAGGCAATCGTGACCTAATGGTTAGAGAGTCAGACTGGTAACCTGAAGGTTGTGGGTTCAATCCTCACTACTAGCAGAAAATGACTCAGGTGCCCTTCAGCAAGGCACCTAACTCCCAATCACTCACCTGGCACCACAGCGTGCCACTGTGTTCACAGTTTGCAGTGTGTGTGTGTGTGTTCACTACTAGGGCTGCATGATTTATCACACAATACGAAAAATAACATTGAACTCGAACAATCTTCTGTTTATTCAGCTACAGCCTTATGACGCGTGTTATCTTCTACTGCAGGGCATATTTTGAGTATTTGCGCAAGAACGTCCTCTGGTTTTCAGATGGAGAAGCATTTACTATGGATCACAGAGCCGTTCAGCTCTGACAAGCTGCGCATTAAATAATCACAGCCTTTCCCAAATCGATTTAATCGCAATAAATCGTGCACCCCTATTCACTACTTACTACTCCTAATGTGTGTGCACTAACTGGATAGGTTAATGCAGAGGACAAATTCTGAGTATGTGTTACCATACTTGGCTTTCAAGTCACTTTCACTTTAAATAGACAATTATTTCCTTACAGTTGGGAGTCGTCTGTAGTCTATGTGGTGTATTAAAGCGCAGCCGACATGAGGTGACAGCACAGTCGGCTTTTGTTGCCTCCAGTTCTTTGACATTGGCTTGATGTGTCATCGCCTTAAAGCACATTATCATGTTCCAACAACATTTTTCAAGGAAGTATTCTTTTAAAATACTTTTTTTTGTCAATTTGAGCTTATCACTCCATAAATAAATAAAATAAATAATAATAATAATAATAAAAAATATATATATAAATAATAATAATTAAAAAAATAATTAAAAAAATACTCTCACGAGCCAGAAATAAATATAAATATAAATATACAGAAATATAAATATATATATATATATAATCGGAATGATTAATGAACATACCTCTGTGTAAAAACCTTAAGAATATAGAAAGAATATATTCACACAATATTGAAAATGTGGTGTATGTGAGAGCTACTGAATTGGAAACTGCAGGAGAAAAAAAAAACTTATTTTGAGAAAACATCCTTGAAAGATATGTATTTTAATTGAAATGACAGTATATAAAGTGTAATAAAATGTACACTTTTATAAATAAATATTAAATATTTTATATATATATATATATATATATTGAATGTTTCTGTTCCACTAGTCTGAAAGAAGATGTTTTGAAGCAAAATCGTGCATGGAAAAACAGTACATGGAGAAAAAAAAAAGGTTTTGTGTCTCAACTTAAACATTTAAAGAGTGGCTTAAGTGTGCAAATATTGTTTGGAGCCTCTCTGTGTGGTTCCATCTGTATTTCTATGCTTTTAAAAGTTAGCAGTAGGCCTAGTAGCAAAACGACAACAAGAAAAAAAAGTTGAAATAACCAAGGTTCTTATGAGCATTCAAAATGTGCATGGATTAAAGTGGGCCAATTTTTTGCAGTATCAAAAAATGTATTTTTTTCTTACAAAGCTATTTCCCAGACTTAGCTGTGAAGTGAGCTAGCTTTAACAGGCTTTACATAGCAGGGTTTGGAAACAGCTGGAAGTCCACCCCATGGCTTATTCTTATTCTGGTTGAGCCCAGAACTGCAGAGCGAATTCCAGCTGCTTCTAAACTTTAAGCTTTCAAGTATTACAGAAAGACTGGACCTTTCAGAAAACATACCACAAAGATTCATGACAGATGGGCTGTACTGAAAATTGTTTTTTTTTTTTTTGTTGTTGTTTGTTTGCTTGTTTTTTTGGCAGCACAACACCACAATAAAAACAGCACAGTCTTAGAATCTGAGAATTAGCGCCGTCATTGCTCAGGGTCTTAATGTATGATCTCACAACGTCAAGCTTTAACCATCAGATTACACTGTTAAGTCAAAACAAGTCAGTCACCCTTTTCCAATACCTACTTTCTTCTGAGGAACATAAAAGATAAAATTTTTTGAAAAATCTGTATTTTTCCAATATTTTTTTGGACCCCATTGACTTTCATTGTATGGACAAAAACCGTTGAAACGTTTTTTGTTTGTTTGTTTGTTTGTTTGTTTTTTTTTTTTTTTATTTATTTTTTTTTTTAAAGAATATCTTCTTTTGTGTTTCACAGAAGAAGAAAAATAATGCAGGTTTGTAATGACATAAGGGTGAGTAAATGAAACTTTTAATTTTTGAGTGAAATATCCCTAAAAAGACATGATGTAACCATCAAGTATCTTAATCATTTTTATTTTTACATTTTTAATAATATACTATAGGTCCTTGTGAGTATTAAAAAACATGTAAGGATTAAAGTTTTTTACAGTGTCAAAAACGTATTATTTTTTTTACAAAGCTTATGCCACACTACCTAACCCTAACTCCAGTGTGACAGTCACATGATATTTATTGTTCAGGTGATTGGTTCAGAAATTAACCCATAACTGAATCGACATGCACAACGATTGCAATACACATCGCATGGAGTTTCCAGAGTGCATGCCAAAGAAATTGCTATTGAGATGAACTGTAATGCTAATGGATAGTTTCTCCACACTGTAAAAGCCAATAAGTTCAGAGTACTCAAAATTATTGTAGACACCGATTACCTCAAAAAATTTAAGGAGAGCAACTCAAATCTTTTAAGTAAAGAATAATTATAGATAACAAGTCAAGCTGAATTTTATTTGTTTAAGTCCACTGTACTTAAAACTGTTGTTTACCATATGTAATATTTTTTAATTTTTCAGTTATTTTGATGCAGTGGTTGCAAAACCAAACATTTAATTAAACAACTCAAAAATTATTTTTGAAGAACCTAAAAAATATTATTTTATACTATCTAAATTTGGTAATTACAATGTAATTCAAATATTGAAAAACCAACAATCAATCTTTACGGTTAAGTTTTAGCTAAAATAAACACACCAGCATATGCTAATATAACCATCATAGAGACTATCACTATTTACTTGCATGAACTGTCAATAAACATGCAATATATGTAGCCTTGATGTCTTACAGCCCATTCTTGACCTAACCACATAGACTACTGTTCACCACGATTGTAACGCTACAAAACTTCAACATCACAGAAACACATTTAAATACCAAAATAACAGAACAATAAACAATAGCACGTCTTCCCCTGTATTAATCTTGTGAAAAAAACAAAAAATAACACTCAATTTCAACATATATTCTCCCTTACAGAGTGTGATGCAAAGGTATGAACTTGAACAATGTGGGAACTCACTTTCTTCTGATAACGTTGGTTATGTCGATAACATCGGCAACAACGTGACATGGGTGACGTCACTTTATATCACTCAGTAAACTTAAAAATAATAGTTTAAGTGTAAGGGTTTACTCAAAAATGTTGAGCTACATAAAATAAAACTAAACTCCTTGTTCAGAAAATATAATTGTTTTAAGTTGCATCAATGATTTAACAGACTTTAATTGCAGTGTACTCAATCTTTATAAGTTAGTAGAACTGTTCGGGTTTATAATGCAGCTATTATAGATTGCCTTGATTTGCTACTTGCTGATCAGTTGCAGTCTAATTCTAGAGAATATTTTATTGCCAAAAAATGTCTGTACGTCCCTCAGTAAAAGTCAGTTTGGTCAAATTTGATTTTATTTAGGTAGGCTCCACCTTACAGTGGCCTAGACTGGCATGTCTGAGTGAGCCGAGGCAGTGCAGTTTCAGCTTTTTTTTCTTTTCTTTTTTTCGCCTATTTCTCTGGTGGCCTCATTAGCTGTCTCTCCACCGCCTCAGCAGTGCTGCAGCTCCAGCCCTGCCTGATGCTGACAGTCGTTGCTCCGTTCCAGTCCCATGCAGATCAAAACCGGTCTTATTCCCTCAAAACCGCCTCTCCCATCGGCATGTCCAGAGAGTGTCGAACAAAACCACGCCGTCCCAGATAGGAAATCACTAAAGCATCACCATTAGGCTCATCAAGCGGCCGCTCAACAACCAGAGCCATCTTAAAACTGTTTGCTTGGTGTTGACGCAGTCGTCTTAGTGGTTTAACGAAGTCCCGCTGATATGTTGACAATTTGCGTGGGAAACTCACTTGGGACTCTTTAAGTCAACATTGAGTCTGTAGAAGAATTCCTCCTTCGCTTAATCCTTTGGTAAACTACACCACTGTCAGAAACTAACTTTAGTATTGATTTGATCACACAATTTTCTTAAAGTCAGTGGAGGCAAAAGCCATTAAATAAGGTGTATTGTATGCTGTACCACAACACAAGCCGATGCTTCCTTATAATGACTCGCTCGAGATAAGAAAAAATAAAACATTTATCTCGTAGCTGCGCATGGTTTTCCCTCGGGAGAAACGAAGAGAATATCGACTCCTTGTGTACCCTAAATGGTGTAGAAGATTCCCAAACTAAAACATCACAACAAGTCTAGCCTTTGATGAACAACACTGTCTAGAGTCTTTCAAGTCTTTTATTGCCTGATAATTGTGGCATCTCCATTTAGCTGTCCAACAGAGACAAGTGTTAGTCTCATCTCAGACAGGCTGAATCACTACAATGAGGCAGTAGGTGTACATGCAAGCAATGCAAATGCTGGATGTTGTCTGTAACACAAGTTTCAGAACATCTCAATTGTAGCATTCGGGTTACATAATATTTCGAGGCAGGAATGTAACCAGAATGTTTAATGTTTTGGAAAGTTTTGATGAAAACGCAGGAGCAGGTCCGCCTGTCGTTGAGTTATAACTGCTGTTGACTCATCATTTTTCCTCTTCATATGCGACAGTCGTAAAGTCACACGGGCAGAAAAAGCTGACAGTGTAAGAAAAAAAGGCAGTGTTTGGCTTTTTCTGTAATCATTATGTTGCAAATCAGTACAGGTTTTTGTCATGGTCTGAAATGTTAAAGATCATTCATTTTGGCTTTCATTAAATGTTTTAAGGACCACAAATTGAATTTTTCCATGATATGATTATCACAACAACATAAAATGACCCATTTTCTCTTGTTCTTCCCCTGTGATTGATTAAAAACATAAGTAACAGAAGCTGGCTTTAATCATAGAAACAACTTATTTAATGAAACCAACATGGAAATCAAAGCAGATCCTTTTAAACCGTCTCAATAAACATCCCTGGACTTATCAAGCATAATTCATCAGCATTCATCATTCATTTTAGATGAAGTCTATTCCATGTATACTTTCTCTATAGCTAATATACCTTGTATACTTCATAAAATGTATTCTTTTTTAGGTAATTCTTTTAGGTAATTAAGTCATGGGCATAATTTAAAATAGTAAGAACTTTTCTTTTTGACTGTATGGAAGATTCAATGGTACTGTATAAAATGGCACACATATGATTGTAAGAATGAAGTAATTCCATAACTGAAATTGACATTAAAACTATACAGTATAATTGTGATGGTAATCGAAGAGAGAAACTATGTGAAGCTCATTTCGGTGCTGTTTTTTCTGTAGGAAAGTGTGACTAATAGCTAATAGCTACTTTCATGCTTTATGACTCGCAAGAAGAGACTTGTTTGTGTAAGAAACAAATGAACACAAATAATTATTTACCACCAGTTACAAGAAAAAGCCTAGCCAATTACACTTGGTTAATTAACTGAAGAACTATAATTTTCTGCTTTAAATAATAGTTCATCCAAAAAATGAAACTACATTTCTCATCATCACATAGTTTCACACCTGCGTGGCTTGCTTTCTTCAGTGGAACACAAAAGGAGTTTTATGAATTTTTGTTGCGCAGCTCTTTTCCATACAACAAGAGAACATTGACCATGCTTGCAAAATATTTGCGTTCCTCCGAGAAACTTTACGTTTGTTCGCAGAACTTTTGAGTTCTTTGTGAGTGAACACGTTTCCCAGGGGAATGCAAAAGTTTTGCAAGCGAACGCAAAGTTTCTCAGCGGAACAAAACAGTTTTGCAAGCGAAGGCAAAATATTTTAAATCTACATTTTTCCTCCAATCTCATATTATTTTTCCACCCTGTCTTTTTCGAGGCTCTGTGTTGTTGAGATGTACTGTAAGTCTACTGTGGTCATTTTCTCATGAGATCTCCTTTTGCTCTCCATTTCATCTCATTCGTGTCTTGAAACTATTGAGATGTTCAAGATGTGATGAGTTGTCTCCATTCTGTCAGAAACCTTTAGGTGTTTTTTTTAAATTCACCACACAATTGCGAGTCAAAGACAAAGAGGGCTTGAGATAGAGGCTGATAGTGTCCCTCTCTGTATATATTTAATGGCCTCCTCTAACTCTCAAAGTGCCTTTTCTTGCTCTCTCTCTCTCTCCCTCTCTACATCCCCACGTTGCTGGGCACAGCTTCAGTGGTTGGATACATAAGAAATAAAAATGAAATGCCACTCTTAATAGAGCTCTCGGCCTTCATACCTCAGTCTTTTCATAGGTCGCCCACCCCTTAATTAAGGTATGTGGAAAGCTCTCAAACATTGTGAGAACAGGAAGCTCTCCACAGGACATGCCTAGCAACTCAGAAAGGCCCAAATTCAGCTCTGATACAGCTGATAGGAAGTCATTAGGTAGGACTGGACTGAAAGAAAGCAGTAGTCTGGGAGAAGAAAGCCAGACAATGAGCAAAAAGCACTGGGTGAACCATGGGTAGTCAAGCTAACCAAACTGCAGGAGAAAATGAGTATCAGCTGGACCTGCTTTTTTCTCTCATTTCCTGTGCTGGCCTTTTGATGAATATGGTATGACAGCGACTGAACGCAACCGATTCGAACCCTGATTGCTTATAATTCCCATCTCAAAGAAGAAATATTTGATTTGGTTTAGCAATGTTGGGGATGTAGAGTGTTATGGAAAAGAAAAAGGAAATGGATATAGATCTGACAACAAAAATAATGGACCGAGTTATAGTCATTCATTCAGGGACGGAAATTGATTGGCTTGATAGGAAATAAAAGCAGTACAGCTTTCACAATGCCTTGTATCAGATGTCAATTCCTGCAAATTCCTTTTGGCAGAAATGCAAATTAAATGAAAGTTAATCACCCTTTCTGAGCTCAACCTTTTTTCCCCTTGTTCTTCCCCTGTGATTGATTGAAAACGTAAGTAACAGAACCTGGCTTTAACTTTGGAAATATCATATTTCATCTTCAGTATTAAAGATATATATATAGTTATAATGGATATGTATGTATATGTTTGTATATTTAAATAGGCAAATGCTTCACTGAATTCATTAAAGGTCTTTGGGATGAGGTGGGCTTTACAGAATGCTTGACTCTTGCATTGTCAATTAAAGATCTTGACCAAAAATTCATGCACCTCTTAATGGAAATAAGAACACAGAATGTCAAAGTCTACTCACACATCCCAAAGACTTTCAATGAATTTAAGGTCTGGTGTGAAAATTTCTGTGTGAAAATGATTCTTCATGCTCCCTCCCAACCATGCTTTCACAATTTGAGACTGATGAATCTTGACATTGTCATCCTAGAATATGGCCATGATGTGTCTTCCTACATGAAATGTTAAGGGGTGTTGTGATATACCGTTATTGATGATAACCGTAAATGACTCGTTAATCACCTCAGTCTGCAGGACTTGCTGATCAACAGTGTGTGCAAAAGGGGGCAAAACCACCAACCTCTTCACCCACCTCTGTTATCTTGCACATTTAGCCACTGTTCAGAGAGTAAGTTGACATTATTTTGCTAGTCCTGAAATGCTTACACCGCCCAAAATAGGGCGATGTGAGCATTAAGGAGCACTAAATGCTATTGTACATTGACGCTGGTTGCCATCTGTCATAAAACAGACACAGGCGCAGCTGCTACTGCCGCATAAAAGCATGTCGTCGGATATGACAGAAAAGACACTCTACCCCGCACTCCATGAAAGTTAGCTTGTGAGTGAAGGTTTTTTTTTTTTTTTTGGATTCCAAATTCGAAATGTGTTAATCACCCCAATTTGCAAGATTGCCGAATTATAGAGTGTGCAAAAGGGGGCAAAACCACCAACCTGTTCACCCACCTCCGCCTCCATTATCTTGCAGATCTGACCATTGTACAAAGCGTCAGTTAACATTATTTTGCTAGTCCTAAAATTGTAAATGTAACATCAACTGCTGATACCTTTATGTGTTTATCCAAAAGTGTGCTCATTCGGATAAAAACTTTTTGGATTTGGATTTTTGGATTATCATGCTTACTTCAAATATCTTTAGAGAGCAGTGTTTTTGTTGCATTTTTACCCAAAATAGTTTGATGTTAGCATAATGGAGTGCTAAACACTCATTCATACTCGACACCAGAGGGCGCCCTCATGCAAAAAGTCCACAAGTGAGACTCGTGAGTTATAAGTTCCAGGAAATTCATAATATGGACAGTGATAGTTGTAGCTGAATAAAACGCAGATAGGGACATTTTGACTGATTAAACATGAAGAGACTTGCGACAGTATTATGGTTTATCTGTGTTCTTCAAGCCATCTCGGGTATTTTCATAAGGATAATGCATATTTATAAGACAATATTTCAAAAAGTTGAAGTATGTATTATATAGTAGCTTAATTTAATTTTACTCTTGACAAGCTCGAATTGCAGAGAAATCCATTCAATAAAATGAGGCTACAACATGTTAATCCATTTTGAACTTAAAATCACCCCTAGTAAAAAAAAAAAAACTATACCATATACTTTACCTTTATTTCATACGAAATATACTACAAATATTAACATATTACTTACTGATATAAAATTATAATTAAACATCATTTGGTGTATTCAATGCACATTTTTTTTTATGATTCCTAAAATGTGTTTTAATATCACTATTAATAAGGATTATATTATCTTTGTAATATATCAGTCTTTAAATGCAAGATATTTAAAGTGTACCTAAAGTATACTTGCAATAGTTCCACCTTTGCACAATCAAATATACTTAAGTATATCTTTACTTGGACCTCAGCACTACTTCTGCAGTTAAAGTGCATTAAGTACAAAATTAGTTGTTCCAATTTAGGAGACAAAGTGTACCAGTTTAGTATGCCAAAAGTACAATTACACTGTATTTTTATTGAGCTCATAACTATATAAATGTATTTGTAGTATATTTGGCACAAAAAATAGTTTTTTGTCACTACGGACGCCATGAGCATTTTCATTCATGAAGTTCACACTGTACTCACACTAGCTTTAAAGACTCATCATTATGTTGTAATTATTTTAGATGCTTATTAAAAATATTGTTTTATCCTTTAGCCTATTTGATAATCATTCAAATTTACTTTTTTATTCAAAGAAATAAAATGTGTTGATCATCATTAAAATAAGGTATTTGGCTTACATCCCTAAGGCCACATTACAGAAGTTAAATGTGGAGTAAACTCTGTATCGTCTTTAATATAGCGAGTTGCTTGACTCCTAAACATCATCAAATTTGCAGCTATGACTATCCACAATAATTACGTACACAAGTATCTGTTCTTTCACAAAAGAAGGTGGCTTTATGAGAAATTGCTTGTATTGTGTTTGCAATTCACATTATCATGGCAGACAATCAATATTTTAAATAACGCCCAGCCTTTGAGATTCGTAGCGTGCCTTTTGTAACAGTAAGGCGAACTAGCCCTGTTGTTTCTTGAGCCATTGATTTTGAAAAGACGTATTGATGGCAATCACACTTCCCACACTAGGGCGGCACGATGATTATAGAGTTCAGAAGTTAGAAGCAGGCTTTGAATGTGGAGTAATCTTGCCTGAATGCTCAGTCACTGATAGAAGGCACCGAATTGGGAGGGTTCGTTCTTCGCACGATCATATGGCTCAGGAGATTACTGCTGGCCCAGAGGGAAATGAAGAAGCTTTCCTTAAATCATCTCGCTCTATTCACTCCAAAAATCCCAGCCATCGCTGGAAGGCTTTACGCGACACCCTCCACTAATGTGGCCTTTCCGATGACCTTTCACAGCAAACTGACACAATCACCTTTTTGCGTCAGCGTCCCATTATGTTCTGGTGATTTTCCCAGCACCCTGCATGATGAAGACAGAGTCTTTGTGCTCAGTGGAACTAAAGCGAACTGAATATTTCAGGTCAGAGTCTTTGAACGAGTGCTAACTTTTGTATGCTAAAGCTGTCCGCTGCAATGAATGCCTGGAAACTATATGTGCGCAGCGAATACAAGGCATTAGGCTTTATCACCGTTTAAAATACATCCTCGCAGCCTCGAGGGTGGCAACAGTGCACTCCGTAGAATTTCAGCAGATAAATGTTTAAAACATTGACAAAATGTTATTTGTTGACATTTATCCACAGAAGGTCCCAGAAGCTTCAAGCTTGACAGGCTACTAGGCCAAAGCCTTTAAAGAGGGCCAAGAATTGGCAATATATATGCATGAAAAACAAAGCTCTTTCAGGATTTCAAGGAGTTTCTGATTCCACGTTGTTTGGTTAAAGTAGGGTTGCTCTATGCACTTAGATGATATTTTTCTCCTGTGCACCTTTGACATGTGAAGCGCTCTACTTCCAGAAGGTCTTAGCATTCTCCCAGTCTCCATCTGAAATCATTGATACTGATTTCCGGGGGCTGTCATATTGATTTTTAAGATTTATGAGAGCTAGGCTTCTGAATAGGTCCCAAGTCTTTTCGTCCGCATGCAGCAGTCATTCATTTGAACATTGTCTTTGACAGGCTTTATCCAAACCCATCTACTTTTTCAGAATCAGAATCAGAGTGAGATTTATTCGCAGAGTGTGTACAAACACACAAGGAATTTTTTGTTTTGTTTTGTTTTGTTTTGTTTTCAGGAACTCTTGGTACGCACACACGTACATACATACATGCATACATACATACATACATACAGGTTCTATGAATCTTTAAGGTTATATGTACCTTAAAGGTGGGTAAGTAATTTTTCAAAAATACTGTTTGGAAGTTAATCGGGCTGGTGCCAACAACAAATGTGTAACCAATCATCATTGGGGGGCTTTTGACAGTCGGAGACCGAACGAGCAAGAGAGAGATAAAGAAAAACAGAAAAAGATGAAACGATAAAAATGGCTCAAAAGAATATCAGTGGGATTAAGGTTTATGACTGGGCAGGTGCTTTAGGACCCGCATTAATATTAGAAATGCTTTCCAGCGCTGGAGAGGGCTAAGTGGGAACAGAGACTGCTTTGATTCCGCTTCACATGTGAGTAACACTGGGTTTGAGTGTCATGATTGTCTGGAGCTGCTGTGCTGTTGGCAACAACATAACAACGAACTCGTGTTTGTATTTACTCTTGTGTACTGTTGGCTCATTTTTTGTGCTTCCTTGTCATTCGTTCATCATCTGAGCTTTATTTTTTATGCAGCATTTTGTTGAGCATTAGCTGTGATAAACAGACATCCACTCTCGCATTCCATGGCCAGCTAGTGAGAGCTGTGCAGGTAAACCACTGCGCACTGACAGCCGCAAGAGAATGCAGTTGATTTCAAATATCAACAATGCTCAACAGTGTTTTTGAAAAATGGCTTACCCCACCTTTAAAGGAATGTTCTGAATTATTTTATATATATATATATATATATATATATATATATATATATATATATGATAGATAGATAGATAGATAGATAATATATACATGTTATAAATATATGTTTACATGCTCATGCACAAATCATCCTGCACTGTTCCCCAGCCAGCTACTCGACTCGCAATGTTTCTCTTTGCACATGTACAGTATTTATCTGTAGCATTTGTATAGTTTGTATTTTAGTTTAAGTATAGGTAAACATTTTTATATACAGAATATTTATTGTCAAAATCTATCAGTAGGATAGTTCATGTATAGGTTTATACTGTTACTTCATTGTTGTATGCCTGTATCTATGTAGCACTTTGGTCCTGTGAGGCACGATTATATATATATATATATATATATATATATATATATATGATGTACACACACACACACACACCTGTATATACAAAAATATAAAAATAATTTTTAATCTTAGAAGAGGTATATTCAAGTGATTATACAGTATGTTTCAAATTGACCCTTCACCGACAGTTTGATTGACAGGGGATCTAACCAATCATAACCCCGAATCCAACATTTTGTGACAAAGCAGTCAGGGGAGTTCGTAGATTAATGTTGGTGAACTTGAACTTGAAAAATTGTGTGTATTCGCGTCTTTCCGTGCTTGAAACAACATTCCTTCTGATGTTCATTCATGTTTATTTGATGCTGTAAATGAACTAGTATGAAGAGATGGTTGGTTCACGAACCACTTGAACTGAGAAGCTACAGCGATCTGTCATGACACATTATATGGTACTTATTGTTTAAACTTATTTAAAAAAAATTAAATATGAAACGGTTTCATATCAAAAGTAACCTGCTCTGTCTTGGCTGTCGACGCGTTGTCAGTGTTCTCTTTGCTTCAGGATGTATTTTTCACAGCATGAGAACATGATGTGTGGCGTGAGAGCGTATGGCTTGTCAGACATAGTAACAGTAACTAAAGGGAGCGGGTCTTCGTGAACGGTCAAATGCATTTTTAATGTATTTTTGAATAAATGAATGTGTCCAGACATAAAATAGGAGTGTCATGTAATTGACACAAAAAGTGTGACTAAAAGCCCAACTGGTAAATGACAATGACCAAAAGTAACATACAGTATTGATTAGCAGGGAATAAGTTGTCCATGGTCCACTGAATAAGAATCAGGCGTATGAACAGAAAGGTCCTGTGTGACCTGTTCTGTAGGAAGGCCAGTTCTGTTGAGCCCTGTCAAATGTAATTGCTGCAATATCAGTCGCAGAGGGTTTCCAGCTCACTTGTCAGTGTGTTGTGTATCTGTGGAGGAAATGGGTTCAGCAAAAAGCTTATGTAGGGACCGATGGTGCTATCAAGAGAGGTCACTGTCAAGCCTCCCACCGCCTGGCAGCTGACAGCTTTAGTTTAGCGAGTGCAGATGACTGGCTGGCTTTTCTTTGCTGCTGGACTGGCGTGGGCTACAAGAGTCCGTCGTCTGTGGGACAACCAGACCGTTTCAATTAGCTGGATTATCATCGATCCAGAG
Organism: Zacco platypus; assembly: GCA_038088235.1. Lineage (NCBI taxonomy): Eukaryota > Metazoa > Chordata > Actinopteri > Cypriniformes > Xenocyprididae > Zacco > Zacco platypus. The sequence continues at coordinate 27,344,935 of CM076070.1, forward strand.
GCTGTGACAGTCTTAGAGCAGCCACAGAGGTTACAGGTCTGTCATTTTCAACATGCAACAGTTCTAGACCTGTGCACTTCCTTTGATTAATTATATAAGTGTCACATGGAGGAGGATGAGTGGCATGTCCAGACTTTTTTTTGACTGGGTAGGCTCATGTTTACACCACACTGGCACTCTTTCCAATTCTGTCCCACCGCCGTTTACACAATTACTATAAAATCCAATCATTTAACAACTTTCATCATTCTGTATGGACATCTTACATGTGTAACAACTGCTTGTCTGTCAACGTTCTTCTCATATTCACACAAATGACATGGGTTTTACTTGTTGGCGATACTGTATTTCATACTTCATACTTTTATTTAGCCATATAATTGACCCTTTGCAGTTTGATTGACAGGCGATCTGACCAATCATAACCCCGAATCCACCATTTTGGTCCACCACGTTGGTGAACTTGAACTTGAGAAATTACTGTACTTATACATGTTTAACATGTATTTTCCACTTTGCTGAGAACATGATGTGTGGCGTGAGAGCGCATGGCTTGTCGGGCATTGCAACAGTAACTAAAGGGGGTGGGTCTTTGCAAAGGGCCAATTAGATCATAAATATGCACTTGTTAAAAGATTTTAGTTTTTACTCATAAATCATTAAATGGCATTTCCTTCATCAATCAGGCACTAATTATCACTTCACTCTGAAACTTAAGTTTTTATCCACTTCCAGTTATGATATACACCAAAAAGGTTATATCTGATCTTTTATCCGTCTGACTTGAGAGATGGCCAATCATAGTGTAGAATTTTAGGATGGCCAATGACATGCCACTAGAGGTGTGAATCTTTGGGTAGACAGATCATCGATTCGATTGATGATTCATATGTTTTCGATTCAATTCAGGAAAGATTTTTGCTAGTTCAAAATGTTTCAATTTGATTCACAATGAGATACAATTTAATTAGACTTTGATTGATGATTTGATTCTGTATTCTTTAAGGGCATTCATAGTAGGGGTGAGCGATATTACCAACACTTTTTTTTTCACAATACAAGTCATTTTATTTCACAATAATGTATATAATATATGTTACAATATGACCCATTTTAGTCCCACTCTATATACACGTCAGCGTGGCCGCCATCTTGGAACAGTCAGCATGTCATCACTCACAGTTAGAATCAATGATGGCAAAAGATATTGTAAGTACAATGTAAAACATGTATGTAAACAATAACTGCATTCAAATGATTCATTTAAATCTTATTACATAGTAGACACTTAATATTAAGTGGGACCATTAATTTGCCGGAAATAAGTTTGTCATGGTAAGGTTGTAACTTTAGATCCCAGTGAAATTGGTATTAACAGTTAAGATACCTCAGCAAAAACGGAGCCTAATATAAAAAGTTCCCAAGCAATTTTTAAACAAGTAAACAGTGAGTCATAAATTAAGAACATAGAAATAAATAAACAATAGGAAAATGGACTGTGCTCTAAATTTTTTTCAGATAGGTCAGATGTTGGCGGATTTACAGCAATTGTTACAATCTCAAGGACAATGAAGGAGAACCAAGTTTATCTTCAAACTGGATCGACAGCGGAACGTATTTTGTCTGCAAACAACATACTTCCAGTGCATGTTATGCCAGTTTCTCTTTTTATAGATGTTTCCCAACATCTAGTCTTTGCACTCTGATAGGGTCATGAGCTTTTTCTTGCTGTATTAATCATAGAGATGTTGTCTGGAGAAAGAGCTGGTAAGTTTCAAAATTAATCTTTGTAGTTAAAATGCCAGCCTGTCAAGGCAGACCCTGTACTCCTGACAGGCAGATTTGTCACTGTACTGGGTGGCCCAGCCAGTGACACAGTGATGGATTGTGGGATAGAAGGCCAGGATGTCGGGGTGCATGAATAGGGTGTAGGTGTTCCTCTCACTCTATCTCATCTTTATTATTATGCCTTCATGTGTCATCGTCCTTTCATCTTTGATCCACGTGCGAGGGAAGTGACATTTCGTCGCCTGCATGTGTTAGCAAACTTTTGAGAGATCCCCCAAAGCCTTTGTTTTGCGATGTTGGGGCACGGAAGGCACGCAAACATCCTTGTTTTGATGTCCATTAAATGTGAAAATGTCAAAAGTCATAGCGGATGGAAACAAAAGACAAACATCATTCGCACCAGATCGACATAAGACCTTTCCTACGGACTGAATCAAAAGCCAAGCCTGAGACCAGCGTGGAAAAGGTGACACTGTCTCGATTATGAAATGTACACATCCCTGAGAGACGCAAGAGAGTAAACTGACATCTAACGCGACTTTGTGACACACCGCTGACAGAAGCTTTCTGAATACAGAGAAAATGTTTTTCTTCTTTGGATAATTAGTTCTTGCTTTCCAGCAGAGTCGCATGTCACGCAATCAGTGTCGCACGGCGGTTATGAATGGGGAGAGAGTGCCCTGCTGGGTGAGAGCTTGTCAACATGATCCAATTCATCTCAACAAAACCCAATGCTGATCTAATGTGAAGATTTTCTGAAAGCTGCTGTAATAGACTAACACTTGATTTTACACGGTTCATTTTTGGTTTATTTTGGATGGCAAGCACAAGATGTACTGGTGATTGTTTCTCTTTCTTTTACAAAGAGCCACGATGTGGAGCAACAGGGCATTCTGGTGTTTCTTTAACTATGGGTTTGTGTGCCCCTGTGCAAAATAAACTTTTTTAAAACACCTTTTTTCACAGTTTAACGTAATTCTGTGGTGGAAATTGTGTTTCAAATATTTTAAAAGTAGAATTTTTGTATTTTACAGTAAATGTTCCATTTTATGTATTCTAAATACACAGTTAAATAATATTCTCCCACTTTTAGCATAATTTGATCAATTTACAGCTTACCAGGTAATAATGCCCACTGTTCTTGCTAACACTTTTGACTCCTTGATAAACAAGTACAGTTTATTAAATTGTTGTTTGAGGTGAAAATAATGGCACAAATGTGGGAAATTTAAAAGTGATAGAAATTATTTCCACACAATAAATGCTAAAATAGTTGATTTCTTTAGATTGTCAATTATTGAAGTAATGATTAGCATTTTATAAGGTTATCAGTGTCAAATAAGTAATGCACATTACATTGATTTCCCATTAATTGAGTGTCATCTCTCCTCTCCCCATTTTGACAGAAATCATGAGCAAGTGCAGAGGTGTTGTGTGCTCTGGTTAAACATGATGGTTATTGTAGTTCTAGACTAAATGTGAGCATACTTTTAATCATCTCACTTGCACAAAAACAGATTCAGTATTCCAGTAAAAACCATGAAATGCAAAATCAGAATGTTATGCAAGCCTGCAATAATTAAAGGTGCAATATGTGGTTTATCGTCAGCTAGAGGTCGCCTATTCAAAACAAAGGTGTAGCTTGATGACACCAAGTTTAATCGAGGAATCTTGAGACATGTGATCTTCACCTCACAGCCGATGGAAAAGAATCGGACTCGGGCAGAAATCATGTCCGTGGTTGTGATTATTGACGTTACTGTAGTATGAAGCAGAGCAGGAGCGATTATTGTGAGAGTTGAACTATTGAATACATTGTTAATTGAAAACTATTGTTAATGAGAGACGAACGCGACACACGCCTCGCAAGCAGCGTAACTTTTATTATGCCACAGTCGCCAGTGCTACTTCCACTTTTCCGTTCATTATATTAGATTAGATATATTTGAGTGTGTTTAAAATTATGTTATAATGTTACTCTGCGCATTCACTCGCCGGCTGCTGTGAGACACGCACTGCAGTAAGATTGATCGATTTAAGAATATCATATTAAATGCTGGATGGCTTGTGTTGATAAATGGCATGCAATTCATTTTAGAATGTATTGTATGATGGAGAAAATTCAGTATTACTGTTACTAAAAATAAAGCTGCATCCGATTATGCTATGATAGTTACTTGACAAAATAGTGTTTTTCTCTGAGGCATGGTACTTACAAAAAAATCAAGAAAATTTGATTCAAACAATAAGACTAAACATGCTGAGCTAGCTATATAACAATGATTAGTTTTATGTCTATAAATGTATCAAAACAGATGCTCCCTTGTCTAATAAAACATGTATTATATTAAAGCGTCTTTGGTGATTCCATGGTTTCTGCAAAATAAAAGCGGAAACCGAGGGTAACGCGGATATGACGCCATTGACAGGCGACTCCCTCATCCTTGGTTAAAATAGCAATTTTCTCACGATTTGCAAATAGTTGAAAACGTGGGATATTGTAAGTACTCAACTGAACAAAATATATAACACTAGCACAGTGGTTTTTGGATATTTCACATCAAAAATCTTACATATTGCAGCTTTAAATGTTAAATAATACATACTTTGTGTATTTTAATCTCACTTCATTAACCAATTTATTTGCTGCTGACCTTCGATGATCCATTTTAACCTTACAAATAAGCAAAAATGACTTTAGATAAACGCATTTGTTTTTTTTGTTTTTATTGCTAACTTAAGAGCATTGAACTTTCTTCTCCTGGACAGTTTTTTTATTAAAGTACTTTTTATGTCATGCTTTAGACCGTCTTCCACATGAACATCAAGACCCTCAATGGTGCCTCTGTGTTTGACAGAGATCAGACCCTACAGCGAGTGAAGTGGACAATACGCCCACATTAGATGAGGGCACTCTCTACGAATCATAACGATCACATATCAATGGCTCTTTGTGCTGCTCTCCTTTGATGTGATTAGTCGCAAGGGCCAGGGCAACACGAAGATAGCTTCCGGTAATATATTCCTCTCCCAGGAGCGTGTACGGTGCCATCGTGAATTGAGGCTGAGAAGTAAAGGCAAAAATAGAAGCTGCCACGGCCGCTGACCTAATGGATTGGAAAACAAATAAACAAGCGTGAAGTGAGGGGGAAAATAAAAATGAATGAATGCATTGGAAGGCCGCGATAATGAACCCCACTGGTGGCATGGAGAAGGGGCTATCATGCGGCTTTTATAAGATTGTTTTATAGCACTGCTGAAACTTCATGGGGGTCATAACCACAGATGTGTTCCCTTTGTGCAGTGCAGGGTTTGTAGTATAAGCTTATGCTTTTACTGTATTATGTCATTTAACATGAAACGATAAAAAAGGTTAAAGGTATAGTTCACCCAAACATTTAAATTATCCCATGATTTACCCACTTTCAAGCCTTTCTAGGTGTATATGTCTATCTTCTTGGAGACGAACACAATATCTTGGCTCTACCAAGCTTTATAATGGTAGTGAATCCTGTTTTGAAGCACAAAAATCAGTTTTTTGTGAGAAAAATATCCATATTTAATTTATAAAGCTTGGTTGGGCCAGGATATTTTTAAATATATTTCCGATTGTGTTAGTCTGAAAGAAGATAGTCATGTAAGGATGGCTTGAGGGTGAGTAAATCATGGGATGATTTTCATTTTTGGGTGAACTATCCCTTTAACATGCGGACTTGGAAGTAGATTTTTTATTTTTTTTTTTAGTTTTAAGATTTTTAAATTTAAAGACTTCATATAGTACTCTACATTTAATATAATTAACTTTAACTAATTTTATTCTAATATATATACACACACACAAATATGACATTGAGACATACAGATATTATTGTGCATAATGGTGACAAATATTGACATATATATCACCATTTGCAGCTCGATCTCATGAGAAAACTATTTTACACTTAATTCTTACAATGAGAAATTCAACTTTACTCTTTCCCCGCCAGAGTAGTAAGTTGCCAGCCAGTGCCAGCATTTTTGTTTATATTCACAAATCTCAAACAAATCAAAAACATTCCAAACAAAAAGCTAAGAAAATCATGTTTTTGTCAAAGACTTCATCCGGATTCTGAAACATGACCAAGACATGAATTATCATAGCTCGAGTCCATCAATATCCCCAAAGCTTATATGGTCATTTACCCTTTTGTGGGTTGGAAAGTTTTCCCTGCAATGTTAGTTTTCATTTATATGCTTTTGAATGCTTAGTTGTCACGTTAGCTTTTGTGTCCGTAGAATCCGAAAAATTAGGCAGCTGACATGCTGCCTCGTTGCCTTATCAGGCAATGACTTTGTAGGCAGCATTTGTGCAAGAAGACCTTATAATAGTGAAAACACGGATTGCCTGAATCACTCGTTAATGGCGGGAAAGCCTTGTCAAATGACAGAAATTCAACTCATCAATGGCATGGAAAGAGTTAAATATATGATTTTTTTTTTTTGATATTTTTTTTTTGTGGTAGATGGTATGCAAGCACACAAATGACCATTAGCCACCAATTTGCCAAACAGTAAAATATTTATGAATTGTTACATACAATTTTTTAGTCCGACCCCATACCCCCAGCTGTGATTTAAAAGATCTGATGTGATATTCATATGCTTATAGTTTAAAACCTTTTTTGTTCCCAATGATCCTTTCACTAACACTTCACTACATTCAGAGCTTTCATATTATAGAAGGGACAGAAATATAACCTCAATTTCTCTACATAAAATGCAACGTTGTGCCTGAGAGTCTTCAAGTGCCATTCTTTCTTTAGGTTTCAAAGGGAAGGTTAAAACCATTTTTCATGCTCCATTGCTCTCTTAAAAACCGACATTGCATTTATTTTCTGCCTCCCAAGTGTTGTCAGGGACCTGTCACTACTCCCACCGGGTGGTCAGAGAATGAAAGGCACAAACGACAACAGATGCCATGTGGTGAAATCTCTGTCAAGTGACAGATATATCCTAATGAATGTGATTGGACTAAGCTTCTCTATATTATCTACTCTTCTAAAGGCAGCAATGTTCATCTCAAGTAGATCTCACAGTCATGCCTACTTTTGATTTTAGAATAACATGAACAGTAGGAAGGGTAGGCGTGACTTTAATGTACTACCCAGTACTTCTTCTCTCCATCTGATGTTTTTACTCCAAACTGCCGCCAACATCTGCTGCATTGTTCCAGCTGTCAATCACAGCGAAACTGAGCTGCCCTTCCATCGCTGTCCTCTAGAGTTTGGTTCTGTCTCAGTGCTTCTCCAAACTGTAGGACTTCACTGCTGGGTACAGTTGTGATTAATGGCACAGTCATGGTGTAATCAGCCAAGAACCATGTTTGACCTTCCTCTATCATGGTACAGAAGTCCTAACAAAAGCTCTAACATGGGAAAATCCAATTCTAATGTTGTAACTCCAGGGCATAGTGACCTTTCTGTCTTGTTTCAGCACTTGCACTACACTAATATGACATTGAGACATACAGATATTATTGTGCATGTGTGTTCATCAGAAAGTAAGTATGAAGAATATCTCTACAGGAGACGCTTTGTAACAATCAACCATCCATTTATCACATCATTTAAAAATTCTGGAAACCCATTAGTTTTCCAATTTGCCTCAAAATAACTGCAATGAATCACCTTGGAGCCATTGTTCAACACCTTGAGCATCAAAACCACCATTACAGGAATAGTTCACCCCAAAATGGAAAATTCGGTCATTATTTATTCAACCTCATGTCATTCCAAACCAGTTTGACTTTCTTTGCTGGGTTATTTAATTAAACGTAAAGAAAAAAAAATGTTACTTGAAATAAAATTAACATTAACTCAAATAAAATAAATACTTATTAGGTACAAGTCATATGGATTATTTTTATGTTATGTTTATGGTCCTTTTGCGTCCTTTCCCATTATTTGTAATTGTAAAAGAGCAGCAAGAACAATCTGCTGAGTTTCTTCTTTTGTGTTCCATATGTAGTCGTATGGTTTTGGAGCAACAGGGTGAGTAAATAATGACTGAATGTTTATTTTTAGAGGGAGGTGAACTATTCAATTTAACAAAACAGGACATTTAACACATGAGAAACATAATTACTATTAGTTATTCTCAACTAGTCCCAGTTGATAACCTTATAATGTTCATGATAGAAAAAAAAAGTGTGATGTGATCTCTCTGACACAAACTTAAAAGCTTAACGAAATATTAATGCACTTTGAAACATAAAGGGGAACAGAACATAACAGCTACAGCACCTATATAAACAATTAATGAGACAAGCACCATGGCAATTCAAACAGTGGAGCAGAAGTTGCCTCAAAGTGTCAAGAATATAAACCACCTGCTGTTCTTTAGATGTTTCGCCCATCTACACAGAAAAGATGGGGCAAAAACTGTTTTGGATCATTACATGAGAACTGAAGTGCATTATTATTTTGACTCAAACATCAGCTAGGAGTGAATTTCCCATCTTCAGCTGCTAAAGCCTCACTGTCTTGCGTGAATCTGATGAAGACAAATTATATTGAACTTAATACGCATTCTTTCCTCCAGCAATCCCAACTTTTGCTACAAAAAAGTTTCCGCTTATGACACATACCGAAATTGATGGATGGGACTTTCTCATGCAAAGTATCCGCATAATAATGTTAGAGCTTCATCGTTGCCAGGATTCCATTTAAAAGTTATTTTTTTCTGCATTTTCTAACATATTTTTAAGTTGGACTTTTATGAGCAATATTTAAAATAATATTTAATAAATCCACTTAACATTAGTCAATTCTAACATCAAAATTCAATTTCATTTTACATGATCATTCACCACTTTCTCTTTGAGAAACATGAGCGCCAGAGTTGATGTGCGCTGACACTAACTTGGGACATTTACATATTACTATCTTTCATTATGATTGGCTAACCTTTTTGCATTTTAAATGAGCAACAATGCTTAATGCTCAGATAATGAATAATAATCATTTTAAATAATATATTATTTAATTATAATAATAAGTATAATTAAATAATATAATAATGATCTATCCTACTATCCTCCTTATTAGCCTTTTTGTTGTTATTGTTGCTTACATGTTTCAGTTGTATTTATGGAATGCAGAGTTCCAAATAATTAAAAGTTTTTTAAAGTTAGAGTATGATTAGGGAAAATTGAAGGAAAATTCAATTTTCCACGACATGACCCCCTTAATAGGTGAGAAGTGAACTCAGATTGTTGAGTTAATTTCTTGTTAACCTTATTGGCCTGTGCGCCATAAATTTATATGGGTCAGAAAACTGTGTTAAGTGTACAATTTTGTTTGGAATATTTTAGTTCTGTTCATTCGCCTGTAACTTAAATTCATAATTAGAGAGTAATCGCTGAGGGTGCAAAGGAGCTTACTGATTTGATTACTTTCAACTTGAGTCTACAAACACTGTCAATTAGAATAAAGAAACATGTCTATATATATATATATATATATATATATATATATATATATATATATATATATATATATATATATATTCAGATATATGCAGGCTGCATGCCAATGTTGCTTAGTGGTTGAACAATTAATATATTTAACACAAAATAAAGAATAAACTGGAAACTACATTGGTGACACTTAAAGCACTTCAGCTATAATTTTTGTTTTTTTAGCTGTATTTTAATTTCAGTCTGAATGAAGCATCAAAATATCCCACAAATGGATAGCACTTGATAAATAGCATCTGGCCCTGTCTATTTTTGTCTGAAGTGAGAACAAAAAAGGCCGGAAAACTTTTTGTTTGTCTTTATCAGACAGCCCTGTTTTAAACTGTCGAGGGAAAAGCAATTCCCAGATTAATCAAGCATAATGCCTATGTGCATCAACAAGCTTGGCACCTTCTCAGAGAGCATACAGTTTACGGCTGCTGCAGCTAATCAGCCTCCGACCAGCTTGTAGACAATTTGCAATCCTTGACTTTGAATATTTTCTCCAGTCCCTGGTTCTCTGCTCTTTGAAATGTGTTTTTAGATGCACAAGCTTAAGAATCTGCCTCTATAATGTCCCTATGATCCCCAAGTTATAGAAAAACTCACAGTCTCAATGTAAAATTGATGGATTTGGCTAAATTAAGCCAGTCCTCTGAACATAATGACACTCACTTCATCATCACATAATCAGAAGTATTGAATTAGGTGCCACTTCATTCAAATAATGTATCATTAGACCATTATCAATAATTGCTCTTTTACTTAATTAGCTGCTTTCAACATCAATCAGGCAATGCTAGGTTTAAATTTAAGAAGTAGGTCTTCACACCAGGAGCTTGGAGATAAATGATGTGCTGTAGACACAATCAAGGGTTGAACTTTTCTGTTGCTGCCCCGACTTTGTACCTTGAAAAATGCTGCGTTCTTACTTTTCGGCGCCTAATCCTGTTATAAAGCGTAACTGTGCCTCATTATGACAACATTATCAGCCATTCCACACAAATTCAAAACCTTTTGTGCCTTTACGGAACTCAATTTCTGCTCTTTTTTTGTTGCCAGGCACTTTTGGAATGAAATTAGAACAGCATCCACTTCAAAAGCTTCTCGCTTTGCTCTGGGTGATTTCTGAAGCATTGTCTAACTCTGGGAAAAGCCCCAGTGCTGGCATCGACTAAACTCAGCTTTTTCTAATAAAAGGCGGGCTGCTAAAGCCGCACAGGCAGTGCTAAAACTGTGCAACATTGGTTTATGGTTCTCATGCTTTCACCTCTGTGTTCAGTGTTATGTGTTTATCATACAAAAGTAGCCTTTGAAATATATAGTATTAATGTTATTACAAACTGCATTTGTGTTCCAAGAGTGTAAATATGCAGTCCATCACTTCACTTGACTGTGTGGCATGTTCTGGCAGTCGTCACCATGATAATATTTCAGTGACATTACATCGATACACCAATAGAAACAAATGATTTTATGAGTGGGTCATTGAATCATTCACTCATGTGATTCATTCAAGAACAAAACAAGTAATTTATTACCAATTCATTGAATCATTTACTTAGCTTGTCCAAATACCCACACGTGCGGTCTTTGCACTTGGCTACTTGTCTACTTGCATGACGTATTTCCTGTATATGGCCCAAGTGTTCAAGTGGGTGTAAATACTGCAAGTGTGTGTAGAAATCTTTTGATTACCCGATGGGACACACTTATAGTGTTATTATACAGAGCTTTATTTTAATTTTCTATTCTTTTCATTTTAAAATAAACTTCTAATTGTCTGTTCAGTGGTCCCTATGTAAAAGATGACACAATTTAATAATTGTAGTGCTTCTAATTAAGTGATAAAAAGCAGTTGCAAATGTTGTACAAAATACACTGACTCATCTTTGCACAAATTAAAATGTGGAACACATTATGTTTTAATTTTAAAACCAAATTATATGTAATATCTCATTAATTTAACTTGCAGTAGAATATTTTCCTCAACATCTCACAAATTTGGGGCTATTGAGTTCCTGAACATGATGGATGATGGGATACGCTTTGCCTGAAATATCTTCAATGCGATTTGTTCCTAAACACTGATTCAGTCTTTATGAGTGAATCGTTCAGTTGACCAACTCATTCAAATAGACTAATTACATTACATGTAATGTAGCTGTCAAGTACTGTAGCTGTCTTTATGGCTGAGTCACTGAATCATTCATTCAACCAATTCATTAAAAAAAAAAATCATTCAGAAACAAAACGTTTCTGTCTTTGAGTGTGTCAGGATTCACTGGCAATAACAGGACCCAAGTGCAGAGATGAGCGTTGAATGGTGATTTATTAACAATAAAGGGAACAATGTGTAACAGTTGAACTGTCCAGAGACAGAACTGTCCCACAACAGAAGTCTAGACATGAGACCCGGGCAGAGGAGTTTCCAGCCCGTTTACCGGCAGTCAGTGGCGTCTCAGGCTGAGCAGGCAAGACTCAAACACATACAGACACACAACACAGCAGGGAAAAAACAAGACACAAACAAAACCACTCAAACATTAAATAAGTACAAGGCCAGACAAAAACTAGAGTTATACAACAGAAAAACTAAAGTTAAGGGTAGAAAACCAAACATTCTAAATAACTGATGTAAAACAAGCTCACGACAGGAGAAAGTATACAATAAACTTACGTTTTGATTATATTTCATTAAATACATGTGTATTAGATAAGTGAAAACCCAGGCTTAATAATAAATAAAAGAGAAAACTAAAGTAACAAATAAACTAAACGTATAAATCTGAGAGAAAGAACAAAAAAACGTATAACAAAACAACAAAAGAAGGCTAAATAATAAAGAAAACTCCAAAGAAAAATCTGCAAGGACACAAGAAGCTACAGTGAGAATTCTGGAAAATCACAGCTGGGTATGAACACGATACATGAGAAAGGTCTAACGTACGAACACTAGACAACAATCCAGCAAAAATATGAAGCAAGGAAGCACAATATAAAGGGAGTACAGAACAGAAGGACCAGGTGAGCGCAATTAGTGAAATGAGGACAAGAGCTGCGTTCCATTCGACAGGGTCCCTACGCAGTGTTTACTGCTTCCTACTCCCTGAGCATGGTATATAAGTGGACTTCGCTAACAATAATTATTTAGAATGCCTGGCAAACGTCATCAAAGAAAGTCAACGACGGTGTCATGCAGATTATGATACAAATAGATAAGCCTATTGTAATTTACTTAACTTTTGAATTTAAAAAATATAAAATCCATATACAAAACACATTACACATATATTTGATGTAATATAATCAAAACGTATGTTTATTACATACTTGTATGACTATTGTGGCTATTAATTGTCTATTAACATATTTGAAGCTAATAACTGCCATGCCATATGAAAATAAATTCTGATTTGGTTAGCTATGTTTAAATGTTTTCTTAATCCATGGTCTGGGTCTCATCTTGTGCACTTAATTGTCCATGTCCAGCTGCATAGTAAACACTTCTGAGGTAAATAATAGGTAAATGCCTCAGCTGCTTCTCAACACTTATAATTGTCATGCCTATTCAAACAATAGAATATGCAAATGTAACATTCATTGCCATAACCGTTCATAAATACTTTTGTTTGTATAATAATAACAAAATTTATGAATGCTCAAAACGCATAAGTAAATTCCTCCATCGCAGAACCACTTAAAAACTCTTTCAGTGGCTCTGCTCCATTGTTATTTCTGGCTGGTGATGAGGTGCGCAATGACAGTTGGGTGATTTTCCCTCTCCACTTCCTGTGAAGTGGAGTGATGTATCGATGTTCCTTTATTCCCTATGCCATTCGCAGTGCCAATCGAACTGAACATGTTCTCTACGTTTGAACTGGAATCTCACTTAAGATGGCAAAATACCCAGTGAAGTCCACTTCGCAGTCCACTTGCAGTCGAATGGAACACACCTGGTATGGTAAGGGGAAACTAGGAGGTAAGACAATTGGAGCACATAGCCAACATAATCAAAAACAAAGCCATGTGCTCACGAACAAAACAAACCTGGAAACATTAACCAAAAACAGTCAAAGCCGCCAAGACAGAGCGAGTCATGGAATCATTAATTCAGCTGATTTATTCAAGAACACTGATGAGGAATAAAATAAGTGGCTGTTTTTATTAATGTATTGTTGAATCGTTCACTCATTTCAATCAAGAATACTGATTCATTTCAAGAATGAAACAAATGGCTGTCATTTATAAGTGAGATATCGAATAATTCCTATAAAATACAAATCCAATAAAATACATACAAAACAATGATTCATTTGGTAACAAAACAAGTGAACTCTTGAATCATTCATTCAAACCATTTGTCCAAAAACAGGCAAGAAATATGTGGGACTGTCTTTAAGGGATTTCTTTAATCAACCAATTTGTTCAAATACACTGGCTTGTTCAGGAACAAAACAAGTGACTGTCTTTATGAGTGAGTCATTGAATCACTTACTTAACCAATTCATTCAAATACAGATTCACTGAGGAACTGTTTTCATTTCATTTCACTTCACTTCACTTGGAACTTCGTTCCATGACAGAACAAAATAACTGGCAATATAAATGTAAAAGATTATAAAAGATTTATTTGCTGCCCTTAACTTTGCAAGATTATGTGGTTAACTGCATCTTATTATGTGCATTTAGTACTGTTTTATGCCTGTAACCTTATCAGAACAGACCTGCACCTATTTTTGGGTCATGAACCACCAGTTGAGAACTACACAACTTCAGATGAAGTCCAGCAGATGGTAACTGCTCATCTAAATAGACTACAGAGGCAGAGGCAGCCGTTTTTAAAAGCTGGTAGCTGTTTATCAGCCCACCATTTGGCAAGCTCCATCAACGACAAGAAAATAAGTGCAGTGGCTAGAGGGGTATCGATCCCAATCAAATAAATTGCCATCGGCTCAGTTCTGTGTTGATGGCTCAATGATGCTGGATTGTCACCGATGAACATTCAGCTCGGACATTTGGGTTCTAAACAGTGCAGAGAACACACTTCCACTGCTGGATCTATTAAACCAATTTGACATTCTTTATGGTTGAACCCATTTCATTTTGCTTTTATGACCGCTTTTATTTTGGCTGAGAGAGGGGCTTAGCATACTTATAAATGACGGAAAGTACGAATGTGAAGATAATGGCTCCTGCTTGACTGTCAGAGAATAAACAAGCATGGAGACGTATGCGTTCAGGGTGACTGCAAATCACAGAGTGGAGGCAGAGCCTCTAAATGAAGTAGAAAGGCCCCAGAGTGCCGAGTCAGGAGAGAGGCAGAGTGACAGGTGTGCTTTAAGCCTGGCACACATTTAAAGATGAGCACAGCCTGTCTAGAGCACATGGAAGCATCACAGAGACAGAAATAGCATTTCTAGTGCATCGGTAGTAAATGTTTCTTCCAAGCTTCCAAATCTTTATGGTGACGAAATCATACATTTTTGTGCTACAGTTTATATCAGTATTGAACAGATACAAAGATACATGTTTATTACCCCTAATAATTGAATTATGCAGTTTTGAATAAATATTATATTTGCCGGACTGCACTGCTGATTTCTAGCAACTTATATTGAATTATTGTACATAATATATATTATATCAAGACTACTGGTATTAATTATTACATTTGGCAGGCCCCTTTATCCAAAGCGACTTACAAGGGGAGGAATTAGGGGTCAGGTGCCTTGCTCAAGGGCACCTTAGTCATGGTATCGAAGGTGGAGAGAGTGCTGTTCATTCACAATCCCTACCTTCAATTCCGGCCAGCATGGGAATCGAACCAGCAACCTTCAGGTTACAAGCCCAACTCCCAACACCATTATGCCATATGTATGGCCATAGATGTGTCTATGTTTCGTTGTGGTCAGATAAACCTCATTCAATTGGAGTGATCTACAGCAATTTGCAATGCCTGCAATACCTGCAGTCTCTCCCTCTGGATAACAAATAATAGATCCACTTGTGTTTTAGCCCAACAAGTGTTCATGTTGATTGTTTTCCTGGCACAGCTGGTCGTCTCCTCTCTTTCAGTCTGTGAGCTCCTAATGAGATGCAAAAGCAAACCCCCAGAGTATGTGCCCGACATTCAGTGCAGCATTCAGAGTGGAAGGAGAGCCTGAGACGCGCAGCCTCTTCACTCCGCTCTCATTCTGCATGGCCACACAAGCACTCCGGCCAACACTCCGTCTGCCTCGCATGCCAATGGAGTCACTCTGCCTCGTCGCGCCAAACACAAAACTTTCCCCTTCTCACATCCCTGCCTGAAGCACCCAGGTATGTCTCATTCATCCGCTCTTCTTTTCTGAATTTCAAAAATCCCTGGTCTGTTTCAGACAGCTGTAAGTAGCGTGTATTTTAGTGTTCATATCTAAACAGGTTACAGCAGCACACTGAACAGGTTATGCAAGCAGAGCTCTGGATTCCTACAGTCATTAAAACGGGGAAATAAGAGAGAATTTTAAAAGTCATGTAAATTTATAAAATGTTTCAAAAGTAGTCAGCATTTATAAAGATAATGTCGTCAAATCGATCCACGTTCACACTGATCGGCAAAAATGCTATATTTTGCATGCTCTCTACCTTTCTCTACCCAGGTCCTATTCTGTGCAGCCCTCGAACCCGGGTCTATTGCGCGGGAGTCGAATGCTCAACAAGGAGGTTAAAGGCTGCAACCTCTAGTGTCTGTCGCTAGAGTGTCTCTTTGAGATCAGAGGAGTGAGGTTCACTCGCACAGCAAATACTATCTGGCCTCCGTTGCACTCACCACCCTAAACCTCACTCATGGCACCTATGTAACCCCTCTACCCAGGTCCTATTCTGTGCAGGCCTCGAACCCGCGTGTCCGGCGTGGGAGTTGGATGCTCTAACAAGGAGGCTAAAGGCTGCAACCTCTATGTCATGTCATGTCATGTCGTCACCGTTTTCACAAATGCTCATTTTTGTTGTTTGCAGAGAGACAATAATGGTATTGTTTTCAAAAACTTGCACTTTGAAACCCATTTTCAAAAAGTTTTCAGTTTTTAGTTGAATTTTTTTTTTTTTTTTTTTTTTTGTCATGTAAACGGGCCCTAACCATAAGCCCTTTTCACGTAACGTCACAACTTCCGTTTGGACTCAAAGCAGTGTAGGCCTATCCTTACTTCAGCATAGTAGAATGCTAGGGCCACTCGAATGGAGTCCACACAATAGCTGTATATATGCCACAAATGTGGTTAGAGGATGACTGTAGTTGCCTAGTTTCGTGTAAATTCAAGGCGAGGTGTTTGGCAGATCTCAAACGAACTTACAGATCGGCGAGATTTGCTGCTTGAAGTTGGAGGAGTTGAATAAGGAGCACTGAAGCTGTACAGTTTCTGCTTCCCATAGTAACATCCAAACATGATATCTTTATTGCAGATGAAGCTGTTTAGATGTATTTGTCAAATAAACGCACATTTCCAACATTTACATGCTGCGACAGAAAGACTTTTCATTTAATGCTTAATGTACTGCTTAATTCAGTGCCTGTAAGTACAAGAAATGTCAACATAAGCTTATTCTTTTAAATACCAAAAAGTCTATTTTTTTCAGTTTTATTTCAATAAACATAATGAGTAAATTAAAAAAATATGTGTTTAATATAATAATGTTTCTCATCATCATTTGTCTTTTATTGCGGAACAAGACTAATGCATACACAAATAAACAGAGGATTTACAAAAGTATTCATTGTTATAGCAGCATTAAATGAATTAAATCAAATTACTCTAGGGAATAACATTAAATGAACTCTTAATGTTCATTTAATGAAGAATGTATTCTATATTTTCTTTTTCTTACATATTATACAATCTTAATTTATTGCACCAGTTCAGTTTAAACTGGTATGATGTATGAAAATAATCTAAAATACTCACACCATAAATTTTTCAGAGTATTATATGTGGATATGTTACTTTTAGGTGTCCATTACTCGTAAATAAATTCCTAAAGATTTTTCCCAGTCATAACCCTTCATTATAGTGATATACTTCTGAGCTTTTTTCTTTTGTATTGTGTCTCTCTCTTTCTGCAGTCTTTCTTCAAATCTCCATCTTGCTCGTTCTCTCTCCTCCACCCTCATACGCCCTCTAATGCTGATTGGCTACACGTTTGTTGTTGTTTGTAGGTGTGTTGGTCCGACTAACTTCCAAGCAGCGGTTTTTTTTTTTTTTTATATAGAATATAGATATAGAAAATATATATAAATAGCTTATACCTAGTACCTATACCTTATACCTTGAACTGAAAATAAATTATATATATATATATATATATATATATATATATATATATATATATATATATATATATATGCATGTATATACATATATATAATTTCCAATTAGTTTCACATGATGTATTAAAATCAAACTAAAACTTTCAGATAACTAAATAAAAAAATGTATATATATTTAAGTTTTTTTTAAAAACTAATAAAAATGGCAAATACACACAAAATAAAACCTGATCTAAAATTAAATGAAAATGAATGAAAACAGAAAATCTAAAAATAAAATCTAATTCAATATTAATAAAAACTGTAATAGTACTGTAATCAGTAATAATAATTAATCTTTTATATCAACTTTATTTCAATTTACAAAAACAATTTTAATAGTAGCCTATTACTTTAGATAACAGCTCTGCAATTTTACAAGTAAAGTTTTAGCACCGAGACTACAGAATTGGCCTCTTGAAACATGCTGGACCCAGCATAAAACATGGTAAAAATGCACTACAAATCTGTTTAATTTTGCAATTATGCTTTTAACGAAGCAGAATAACATAATGGAGTGAGTTACTATGCATAAAATGCATCCATCTGGCTTTGCGTAATTTCCAAATACAATAACAGGCACACAAACACCTATTCTGTAAATCACATTGAATCACACCATTGCTTGATTCTTGGAATGTTGTTTTCCTGCACTGGGCAAGATGATCACACACACACACACACACACACACACACACATATACACAAAGTGATGTAGCATTGCTCTAAAAAAAATCAGTAGCAAAGCTAGTTTATTGATAGGGATAGCCTATAGTACCATATTTTGCTGTCAATATTTTAGCATAGTTATTTGTAGTAATTTCTGTTAGCTGTTGTAGAATCAGGACTAGCAATTTCAGCAGATTTGTGAATTTTTTTGTTGTTTTTTGTATATATATATTTATATATATTTAAGCTTCTAATTTCTCTAAAGGTAGCTTTCAGCTTATCTTGGCTTATTTTAATTTATTTTTTTATTTTTATTGAGACATATTTTTTATTTCCACAGAAGAAAGGAAATTATGGAAGCTTGTTTTCACCACTGAATAAAAAAAATAAAAAAAGATTTAAACTTGCAATTCTGAGAAAAAAGTCAGCCTTTTTCCCCCGAGAATTTAACTGTATAACTCGCAATTGTGAGAGAAAAAAGTCAGAATTGTGAGAAAAAGTTATCTTTTAAATTCAATTATCAATCAATACTCAATTATCTTTTTTTTATTCTGTGGCAGAAACAAGCTTCCTTAGAAAATCATGTTTATATGGAAGATTGTATCCACCGTGAAATAAAAAGTAAAAAGGCAATATATGAACTAAATTTCAAGAATCAAAGTCAATTATATTGCAATTCTGAGGGGAAAAAAGTCAGAATTGCGAACTTTTTAGATCTTTTTTTTCTCTCAATTCTGACTTTTTTCCCTCAGAATTGCAATATAAACTTGCAATCATGATTTAGAAAAACCGAATTGTGAGATATAAAATCACAATTGTGAGAAAAAAGGCATAATTGTGAGATAAAAAGGGACAATTTGCTCTTTTACTTTAGCGTATATCTCACAATCAGATTTTCAATACTCTAAACTCACAATTAACTTATTTATTTATTATTTAGTCGTGGAAACAAGCTTTTACAGGTTAAGCGCATGAAGATAAATACATGAGAGTTTTCATTTTTGGCTGAACTATCCCTTTATGAATAACAACAAAAAATGGCCGATTGACATAAAAATAGAGCCGCTCTTATTATTTAAGTTTGAAAAACTATTGTCTGGATTACAAAACAGAAATCTGAACTGAGACATGATGTTAGTTTGAATGCTTTGGGGACAAAAGTCAAAAATGCGGTGTGAGTCACAAAGTAAGTGATTTTAATTTTGAAACTTCTTAATAATGTTGTGCTCAGTCTCTAGAGATAATGAGAGCAAACTGTGTTTACAAACCAAATATGCATCATTACAGGTCATGACAATTAATTTAACCCCCAGAGAATATCAGAATACATTTGATTCATGAGGCACTGATAGGAATCTTCAGGAAATAAAGAGAAAACAGGCCTGAAGTTGCTGAAGTTGTTCATCCACACAGACGAAAAAAAAAATGCTTTTAACCTACAGTGAGTGAGGATGAGAAACGCACACATCTAGCTCTGGGAGGAAACATCATTTCAAGCTTGAGTGGCCACTGCACTTGTGTCCTGCCAAATCGAAACAACGGCTGTATTCCAAATTTCCTGACCTTTCTGATTAATTCCCCTAACCACTGGCCTGTGCACACTGTCCTCTGGTTACTGTTTCTTGTAATATGAGCCATCCTATGCAGTTTCTGGACCGACCTGACATCAGATATCAAGTAGTCACCAACACTGCACCGAAATTTAGATTCTAATACAAAAATAAACAAACAAACAAACATAAAAAAAATCAACAAAACATTCTTAAAGCAAGCTATTTATTAATATTTCTTTTAACCTGAATATTTTAGTTCATGGCATTTGAGGAGGAGTGTCAGTCAAACAGTCTGTGTTGGCATCTGCTGTGTTAGGCTGCAACTGCCAAGTGACAGCGGAATTTGTGCCAAAATACAGCAAAGTTTGACTGGAACTTTGACATCTACAACAAAAGATATGGCAAGCATTTTATCATCCCTTTGAAAACGGATATTCCATCCATCGTAAATGTATATAAATGTAAGTAAAATGTAAGAATTGTCAGTACATTTTTAATGTTTTTAAAAGAAGTCTATTATGCACACCCAGGCTGGATTCATTTGTTCAAAAATACATTAAACACGGCAAAATTTAAAATCTGTCGATGGTTTGTTGTAGTGTATAATCAGGGCTGGGTAGGTTACTTTTAAAATGTATTTCACTACAGATTACAAAATACATGCTTTAAAAAGTAATTTGTACTGTAATGTTACATTACTCAAGTTTAGTAACTTAATCTAAATACTTTAGAATACTTTGGAATACTAATAAGTGCGGAACAAACACAAAAAATGTAATTGCACGGATTCCCTTACAATCGTGTGATAAAGTTGTAATTGCGTTAAGTTATAAGTTATAAAGTCAGAATTATGAGATATAAACTTGCAATATTGAGAAAAGTCAAAATTATGAAATATAAACTGACAATATTGAGAAGTCAGAATTAAGAGAAATAAACTTGCAATATTGAGAAAAGTCAAAATTATGACAAAATCACAATATTGAGAAAAGTCAAAATTATTAGACATAAACTGACAATATTGAGAAAAATCATAATTATGAGATAATAACTCGCAATATTGAGAAAAGTCCAAATTATGAAATATAAACTCACATACTAAATTCACAATTGCAAGAAAAAAAGTCAGTATTGCAAGTTTATATCTCCCAATTCTGACTTTATAACTTGCAATTGTGAGTTTAAATCTCGCAATTCTGAGAAAAAGAAGTCAGAATTGTGAAATGCAAACTCACAATTGTGAGGGGAAAAAAACAAATTGTGAGAAAAAGTTGCAGTGACGAGTGAATTATAAAATGACTCACAAACAACTATCACAAAACATGAAAACAGTCGTGAATCATCAGGTTATGACAGGACAGTTAAGTTGACAGTTGGGCAATTTTTTTTTATAAATTCAGTCATTTTGTCTTGTTCAGGACAGTACTAAATAAAAATAACAACATATTTATGATCCCACTTAAAAGTATTAAAATGTTGATGAAACTTAACTCCGCTTTTTCAGACTGTCAGAGTCAGAGAATCACCAATTGCTGTTTAAATGACATAAAAATTCAAAGTAATCACTTTGGTAATCTAAAATACTTGTCAGATGTAACTGTAATCTGATTACCACCCATTTAAAATGTAACTGTAATGAAATACAGTTACTCAAAATTTGTATTTTAAATACGTAACTAAGTTACTTGTATTTCGTTACTCCCCAACCCTGTGTATAATCACACAAAGTACATATGAACGGACTAAATTTGACAGCAAGCTTTGCTTAGCATCTTATAGCAACAGACAAAAGAAAACTAAAAGGTGGATAACATTTTGTTTCTCTAACATACTGTATAAAGTAAGACAAAAATGCCTCTGAATTAAGTGCTGTGCCACACCTGGCCGCTCCTCTAACTGTATTTATATAGTGTGTCGAGCACAAATATGCTTAACCAGTCATAGCTCACGACCCATGTCTAATAATTGCCCAGATGGTGACTACCCAATCTTGCAACATAATTAAAACCAAAGAAAAAAACAGCCACACTCACTCTTTCTCCCCTCCATGATAGCCTTGGATGACCTAGTAGCCGCCCACCCAGCACAGGGGGATCGCGAGGCAGTAATAGCCCACCTGTTCGTCGACACGACCCTTCCCTGTTAGACCTGAGGCCCTGTCGTCCAGCCATGTAATAAAACGCAGACAGAGGTTTGTGCTGTCTCCACTAAGAACCTTCATTAAAACTCTGGAGTCATTTGAAAGTCAACAAGTTTGGGGCCACAGAATGGTGGCTGGAGCTACAGAAAGGCCTATGATTGGAAGACCTCTAGGCCGGGGAGGAACAAACATCCCGAGTGGGGGGTTTACATGCCCCATAGGCCAGACCCCAATCAAACGCATGGTTATGGAGACAAAGGGTCTTTGCAACTCAAAGGGAGTTGAATTAAAACAAGGCCAAGAGCAAGATCCCAGTGGGCTGTGGCATTTGAATAATATGGACTCACATCAACAAGCCTCAGTGTGCTGTGGGCCCACTGCTTGTTCTGTCAAAGGCTTTGTTGTGTGTAAGTATCCAGGGTCATAGAGAACTCTGTGTTATTTCACACATTCAGAGCAGGAAAATGTGGGGATGTAAAAGATGACATGAACAAACAAATAAAAAGATTGCAAGGATCCTTTCGTGAACAAAACAGACAGTATACTTTACATGAAAGTAAAGTTCCTTGTTTTGGCAATCACATGTGTACTTATTAACAATTAACCCGTTTTCCTTATTATTACATTGTAATTACTATGTAACATGAGCGCTAATATAAAAAGTGACCAAGATGATGAACTGCAATGACAGCAGTGTCCTGAATACACTCTCTACATCTGATTAGCATGTCACAGACTCCCCTTTCCACATTCTGATGGAAATTACATGGAAATATGTTGAGGTTTCTGAATATGAACACACTTTGCGATAGTAACGGTATGTTTTTGGAAAATGCCATTTGCAATAATGCAGGCGATATCGAGCAGAAAATTAGCTGGCCCATCTGGCCCGAACTCAATGGCCTCTGCATTTTCCCTTCGGAGAACTTGCTCTTCAAATACAGTCATGAAACCCACATCTCAGGTATTACAGTTTAATTCATGACAGATTTCACACCCTAATTCATCTTATCCTAATATTTGCATGCAATTTACAAGCAAAGTGGAGTAATCTTCCTGCTTTATTTACTGTTTGTAATGCTCACGGTACAAGGCGCTTAATACCTGTTGAGGAAAAGGGGGTCAAAAAAACTCCACTAAGCACTATGCAAACATCATGTTGAGCCACACAGTGCTGAATAAAACTCAGCTTTGGCGAAACAATAATGGCATAGATTACCCGTCAAATGTCATACAAGCAGGCAGGGTTGGGATGCTATGAAGTGGGATCCACTGCCGGCTTGGCAAACAGAGGTGTGCTTCTCGCCTCGTTTGATAAATACGCATTTGCCAAATTGGATTTAGATAGGATGTTCTCTATCTAAGGTTCTACAGATGCTCATTTGCATGTAAGTTCAGTGTGGAGGCAAAAGCATGGAGGGATGAGAGATTTCTCTCACAATAATGTAGAACCAGCCCTCTGCACCTGCAGTCGCTTGTATTTTCATATAATTTAATCTGCCACAAACGCTTTCCCTCCTAAACTGAAAATATTGCCCTAAGTAAACAGATATGACAGATAAATTTAGATGTTATCCTTCTGAAGCATCACTTGCAAGGGATTTTGGATAAAGCTACTGTAAAAAAAAAATTAGTTAAAAAAAATCGTTAAATGACTCGATAAAATCTTAAGTCAAGTCAAGTGAAGTCACCTTTATTTATATAGCGCTTTTTACAATGCAAATTGTGGCAAAGCAGCTTTACAGTAATAATTGGCAAATCATTTTTGGCTCCACAGCAGCTCCCAGAGAAAATGGTGTCATTGTCCAGCTTATTCTATATATTTGTATTGATTCATTCCGTTGCAAAGATCAATAGTTATTAGTCTAGTTAATTGATGTATATCAGCACTGGAGAAAACAGTGACGTAATCGTCCGGCTCAGCTCAGTTCGCAAACAACGGCGCCAATGCAGGCATATCAAAAACACTGCTGAATAAGTTAAGTTTAACTGCTTAAATTTGTAAGAGGTGCAAATTCACAACCTGCAGTGATGAGTTCATTTCCCTGCTTCAAACACTTTGAATTTAATTACTGATGAAGAAAACCAATTTGAAACTCAAGAAACTAACAAATTTATATGAATTAGCCACCAATTCTCCAAAACACTTAAGAATTGCCATGCGAGTGTGTTGTGTATATGTAAGTATCCACTGCTATATTTGTCAATATAATTATTTTATTATTATTTATATTCATAGTAACTACACTAACTTGTTCATTCAACCATAAGTAAATAAAAGTAATTAATAAATCAAAGTCATTAGTAAAATAAAAAAAGAGAGTTAAATGCATGGTGGCCTATTATAATTAATTATTTCTGAGATTATTCATATAGTGTTGAATCATATACAAATAGTACTCAACCAGAATTTATTTTGTGCCGCACACTGTTTCAGCAGAAAAATGTATTTTCTGCATTTGACCTATAAGCGGGGAGGCCATGACTTATTGACATCAGTGCCAAATTCATTTCCATTATGTCAATAGTAAACCATAAATCATGTTATATTTCCTTGCATGTTTGCTATCGAAACATCAAGAAAGCACTGGTGTCTAATTTGAATATGCTCTGCATATGATTGTTTGCTATGTTGGGGAACTATGGGGGCTTTGCCTGAGGGTGCAGGAGTGAATCAAAGAACTTTAGAGTTTAATAAACTTCAGGTTATGTTGAGAGAGAGAGAGAAACAGACACCGATTGAAAGAATGAGAGATATCCGAACTTCAATTATTCTATACAATACATGATTTCACTGAACAGCAATGTGTGTATTCATAAAACAATAAATGTTGGAGAATTCCTCTTGTTCATGTAAGACTATTGTTATTTTTCCTTTCTTTTCCTTTGACAAGACAGAGTAGGTGACTTTCATTGCACATTCATTTTACCTGAAGATTTTCACCCTGTCATGTCATTCTCTTTTTAGATTACCCTGGCATTGATGTTCACCAGCAAAGACGTGGATTTAAAAGAAAGGGAAGCATAAGAAACCCTGTCAATGAAGCCGAGACTGACTTGACAGTACAACAACATCCAGAGCCTGCTCTAAAAGATAGCTCAAATATACATTCAAAGACAAACATCCATCAAAAGTAAAGGAGATTGAAAGGGCTGAGATGAAATGTCTTCAATATAGTCAAGGGAGTAATTGATGAAATCGTTCTAAAATAGCTGCTTTTGAAAAACAAAACTGAAATTCTGTTTGATGCAAAAATGTTGCTTAGTGCTGCAAAAAAAATGCACGTCAGTTATATGTCGCTATATAGGTTATAAGTTACATGATTTTTATCTTGCTAATGTGTCTGGTCTGGGTGGCAGTGCACGATCAAGATAATGTCTAGCACCGTCTGCCAAACAAGTCACACCTCATTTGCATCAGGTCAGCCTACCGTGTCCATTTGACTCACGTGTGCAGTGACCTGAATGGAATTTAATTGGTGCTAAAACATTCCATCTGTCTTATTAATCATGTGAGTCTCCCCATCCCACCTCCATATTTGTCCAAAACTGAGTGATTATTAACTGAACAATTTCAGACGGTCTGCATAAGTCTGCCCAAAGCGCTGGGGTTAATTGAATCCAATTAGCAATGAAATGCGTACAAATGGATTGTCACCTGGACTTCACAAGGGGCGTCTTTGCTATTTGAGTGTGAACAATCGGTAACAGGCTTAAACAACCAAAAGATAAACCCTTTTTTAAACAGTAGTTGGTCCTCACAACGAGAAACACAAATTGCCTTGTGCACTCTTTCCTTTTTTCATGGTTGATCTGTCAAAGCACATCAGTTTTCAGCCTCTTCAACAACCAAAGTTTTCATCCTAAAATAAATTGGTGGGATAAAACGATTACGCTTCCTTGGGTTTCTGGTGTTCCCAGCACCCTGGCACGTTTGATCTGGAATAAAGCCTCGGCGAAATGGGAAGCACCCCAACTGTACACGGGTAAGAGAGAAAGACAGTCGTTTAAATGAGGTTTCTTATCAACCATCTGTTTATTCAGTCTGCCTGGCGACTACTGGGACCCTGATAATTCCACCCTTGCGGAAAAGATGTTATTTACGGGGCCATATGGGGAGCACGGCCCTCAGGACTACCTTATCGGGTGACAGGGTTATAACGGCGTAATCCCAATCACAAAAAGCTGTTAACCTTGAACATGCTCACTGAACTTCTTTTAAGAGAGATGGAGACGTGGAATAAATTGGTTTAATTATGGATTGCAATCACAAAATTACAGTATTTGCATTGTGCTGATTACTGTAATAAATGTCTAATGGCATTCATCAATGATTAGAGCAATGCTTGCACAAAACAATCACCACAGATACACAGACAAACAAACCAGCAATCGTGTATATATGAACAGCAGTGATGCCAAATACATACATTTTTTTCTTAAATCACAGTAAATGAAAGCATTCAATTCACAGCCCCATTAACTTAACTGCAAGATGACACTTATCTGATGACACTATATTTGTATGTCCAAATACTGCTTTGGATTATTGTATGTCAAGTTGTGTATGGGTGAGTGACAAAAAGAGTGTTCATGGTTAAAAAAAGGAAATACAAAACAAATATCATCAGTTATTCATAAATTTAAATAAAGTTTTTGGGGAGACACAGAAAAAGCCTAGCCAGAAAGTGTGAAGTGGTTTTAAAAGTTTGAAATGGTTTTACTTTAGAAGTTTTGATAGATAGATAGATAGATAGATAGATAGATAGATAGATAGATAGATAGATAGATAGATAGATAGATAGATAGATAGATAGATAGATAGATAGATAGAAATCAGAAATAGATAGATAGAAATCAGAAATAGATTGATAGATAGATAGATAGATAGATAGATAGATAGATAGATAGATAGATAGATAGATAGATAGATAGATAGATAGATAGATTAAAGGAGTTTAAATGGCTTAGAAAAAGTACATATAATGGAAGTTTAATTGAGTCTAATGGGCTTCCGTAGTCTTGGCTCATTCCGTAGTCTTTTATGATGGTTAATATTAATTTTAGGAAAACTGTAAGTCCGATCAGTTAGAAAAGTTTAAATTTCAGTAATTTGGCTTTTTCAAGTGCAAAAACTATAAGGGCAGTGACATGAACCCAATGATTCCAGTTCGTTTTTGACCATGTCATTGATCATCTGCCAACTCTGCAAGCCCAATTTCTGTAGCTCTTTAAATGCTCCTATGAGCAGTGATATAATTAAATAAGAATGTATATATACCTCACCCCTCAAAAGCACCCGCTCATTATAATTTTGAAAACAGTCTCCACTCTAAAAATCTAATGACCCATGACAGAACCCTGGTGCACGCCAGCAGCTAAATCCAGCCCTTGCTTTTGGCAGTGTCTTGAAATAACCGCTGACACTGACGGAGTGGGCCAGGTGGCACCAGCTGGAATAGATGCCACTGTTGATTGATAAAGTGCCGCGGGTGTTGCCGGACCAGCACTTCACTTCTGCCCCCTGCAAACTCCTGTTCTGACCATCACAGTGTCAGCCAGGTCAGCCCAACCAGCACAACATTAGCTTCAATACACCAGCTTGAAGATACTGTGATTGGCCTGATGGGATGTACATCTAATGTACAGTCCCAGCATGAGCAAAATAATGACAGAAGACAATGAGGCATTAAAACGTCATTTGGAGGAAACTGCTGCGTGATCGTAGAAGTCCAGTTTAGCCCAGTTATTATGACACATCATTCCTCCCTCCACTTTGGCCATTTAAATAGTTGAATGTCCATTATGCAAAAATGTCTGACCTATGTGGGAACTGACTAATCAGGATTAAGTCCTCTAAAGAGCCATGTAATAATGAGTTACATGAAAACACATTTTTTGTCACATTTTTGACTTAAAGGTATAATTTTGAAATGAGAAATGTTGCCTTTGCACCTAGCTGAAATAAAAAAAAAATTAAGGTCAGTTTCTCAGTTTCGTTTGGTATAACTTGAAGTGCTAAAATAACTAAAACTAAGTATAATAAGACTAAAACAATAAGACTTTATAGACATTAAAAATAGTAATAAAAATGACAAAAAGACAACAACATTACAGGAATGCAATCAGGAATGTAATTCAAAGTATTAACAAAAACTATAACAGTATATCTATGATACTAAATTAACACAGATTTACTTTTAATGCATTATACACATACTTCATGGAAAATTTTACTATGATGGCATTTGTCAGCTAATGTAATAGTATTTCTTAAGCATCTCTGCTGGAGGACATTTCATAGCCTTTTATTTCATTAAATACTGCAAGACTCTCTCAAACAAGAAAACAGAGGAACACATTCAAGTGGAGACGTTCCAAGCATTACACCTGATGAATTTAGCATCAACCTGAGATGAATTCTGATTGGTTGGTCAAAGCCCAAATGCCTCTGAGGCAAATGAAATCGATCCTTTTTTTTTTCAGGTCATCTCCTCAATCAATCAGAGGTGATAGGCTCAGTAAAATCAATATCAATTTCAAAGGTGTATAGTACATCCTTTGTCAACATAGGACCGTTTTCAAAATAACAAACTGTGTAAACATACAAAATGATAAACAGCTCAGCATAATAATATAATATAATATAATATAATATAATATAATATAATATAATATAATATAATATAATTAACATAATACATATGTACTGAAAAATTAACCAAATGTGGAAAAAGCAATAAATTGTAATTATTGACAGATATTATTACATTTATATTATAATATAATATAATATAATATAATATCTGTCAATATTTACAATTTATTGCTTTTTCCACATTTGGTTAATTTTTCAGTACATATGTATTATGTTATTTATATTATATTATATTATATTATATTATATTTAAACAGGGAGTGCAAATGTTCCCTTTAGACACAAATGCAGAAACATGGAGAGAAAAGAAGAAGAGAAAAACAAACAAACAGAGACACATTCCTTGTTCTGAATATTAGTTTTTATTAAAAATTAATTATATGATGCTACCATGCACAAAAGTGTTAAAAACATGGTGTTAACTTGTGTAAATTCATTGTTCGTTGCATTAGTTTTTCACTACAGGTTTGCTAAATATTAAACCCATGAAACTGTGCTGTATACCAAAAAGTTGATTAGATTTCTGGAAATGCAACGCCTCTCCAAGCAAAATTCAAGCAGCTTGCATTTTTCCTCAAATCTATAACCACACAAATAAAATAGGAACTTATTGGTATGCAGACTTTTTTATGAACACTTTCCAACTTCAGATATCCAATCTACTAAGAAGCAGTGTGGCTATGACCAGCCAAGCGACTCACAGCACTACCGCATCTTAACATGGAATACATGTTAAAGTGAAGCAAAAATTAATTTGAGCCTCAAAGATAGAGTTACCACTCATTTATAAATGTCACTATATATACGGGTCTGGTGTAGCGCTTTATCTTGTTCCAGAGTGGGAGCACAATAACACATCCTCCAGAAGCCAATGATTTACAAATTACATTCTCAACAAAACAAAATAGGAGGAGAAAGCAAACATTAAAAAAAAATTCTCATATAAATGATATAAATTAGGAAGAAGTCACAAAACAAAATTTAATATGATGCATGTGGATCGTATTCTGCATTCTGCCATGATAATGAACTGTAAAATCCAACAGTGATTTTAACTGATACTTTTTAGTTAACTTTACTTAATGTCTTAACTTAATTGCAAAACTCTAGTAATCTGTACTATTCACATACTATGTCTTTTTTACTCATAAACCCCAAGTAATGATTAATTGATTGATTTGAGTACCACTTGGTCAAGCAAAAAAAAAAAGTTTTCTATTCTTAATAGACTTTTCCTTCATTTCCTCCACTTCTGCAGATATCTTTCGCTGTTTGCATTCACTGATTTGCCAAAGTCATCTTAAATGTTTAATTGTCAATTCAACTGACAAATTTGAGAGAACATCACATAATCTGACATCATTAATTAACACTGATTTTCCTAAAATGTTTTATTTTGAACTCACCATGATGGTGGCTGGTGTTTCCTTTGCTTGAGCGCTTCATTTATATTTTTGTAATCCAGAATTGATGCAGTGATGCAACAAAAAATCACAGTTCATATATTCATATGCAACTGAACTTCACAATTCATGTATATAATTATATATATGAATAACATGACCATCTTATTTTATGCCAAATAATGATCATTTATAAAGTTAATGGTAGCACTTATAAACACATAAACAGTTGGTGAAACTTTTAAGTGGGTTGATACAATTCCTCTAAATTTGTGACACTATTTTGAATTTGACTAAACTTGTGTCACACAGACTTCAACATTCAGCTTGCTAAACTCAACAATGGTAGCAATAAAATTTTATTTCAAGTAAATTATCAAGTAGACTCAAGTACACAGTTATTTTTTAGTCACTAAAACTCATGTGTGAAGTCAACTATACTTACTAAGCTTTTGTCACTACAACATACTATTCCACTTTACTTTACATTTCACTTTACTTAGTTTTTTTAAGGCAATCGGTTTGCATGCTTTTTTTAAGTAAGTCTAACTAATTAGATTTTACAGTGTGGCAGAGATAATGAGATAATGATATTAACATGAAATCACACCAAGCTTGAAAAAAATATTATATAACATAATATAATATAATTTAATATAATATAAGAGTTGTTTGGTTTAGTTCTAGTTCCGGTTTCATTTGTTCTCATTTTTCCACCACTATTTATTTTCCATGGTTTCTAATTAGTTCACACTTGTTCCCTGTTCTGTTGATTAGCTTCCCTTGTGTATTTAAGCCCTTGGTTTTCCTCAGTTCCTATAGTGGTAACATTGTGTAATAGCGTGTAGTGCTTTGTTTCCCTCTGTGTTTATTAAAAGTCAGTTTAATCATCTTTCTGAGTGCTCAGAGTGTTGCAGCTAAACCATGACAGAACACTAGACTAAGATTAGATTAGGCCATAAAATTATGGATTTACCTGCTTTGCACCTTTTGCTGGAACAATGAGAGCACTCCCTTGAGGATCACAAAATTGAATTTTTAGATTTGGCACGCCTCACCCTATCCTGACTGCTCACTGAGGCTGGTGTAGAAAAATACTGGGTGTACAACGTTGCGGAAGTTTTTTAGACTTGAGTCGAATACGTATGGCTGTCACGCCGGAAGCTTGTTATTCTACTTTATAACGTTCTAAATACGGATATTTGTAAATGCATCAGTTCGCTTCAGAAGGCCTTTATTAACCCCCCTGGAGACACATGGAATACGTTTTATGATTGATGGATGCACTTTTTTGGGCTTCAAAATCTCATCCTCCAATCGCTCCCATTATAAAGCTTGGAAAAGCCAGGATACTTTTAATATTACATTATATAATATTTGTTTGTAATACTTTATAGATTACATTTTATAATTGTGGATAAAATAAAAATAAATAAGTTCAGAGGTCACCTAGTTTCAAACAGAACTATGATTATTTGTTTTTTATCAATCAATGTTTAAATGACATGACTGGAGAGCAGTGCAATACATATTCATAAGTAATAGATTCAAGCCGCCAGGGAGTGATTGACAGGTGAGATGTATGAGGGGTGTTTCTGAGCCATTGTTTCATAATACCTCCCAACTTCCATTCAGACAACACAATATTCCTTCAGTTAATTGCTTGTCAGGAAAGCATGCAGGTCTGAGACAGTGATATAATGCCTTTGCTTTGTTGACTGGCAACAAGATCTGTCTGAAAACTCGCTAATGAAACAGATGCGGGGAAATTTCCAATTCAAGAATGATGACTTTGCCACTCATTTTTAAAAAAAATCACTTACATGCACAAGTACGGATGCACTGTGATATCAAAAATTGGTTAGTTTAGGGCAAAAGATGCTGGCGCTGTTGGGGATAAACACCTGTGGAAAATTTCTTCCAGATGGTGCTAATGAAAAAATTTAAATGACAATATTATTTATGTTGTAACTTACGTTTAGAAGTCAGAAAGAGAGCCGTAAAGCAAATTCTTAACTGCTAGTGAATGTATTAGATTTGCTTTGATGCCTCTTTTGTGATCTGTAATTACTATAGAATATGCCTCACGCTGTACCTTATAATTCACAGCTTGCGATTAGATTGCAGTGCAAATTGACATCAACAGCTGGGTTCTGTTACATAACAAACATATGGCCTTTCAAAGACCAAAAAAAAAGCTTATGAAAAGTAAAATCTATACAATTATGAATCAGATGAGCAAAGGTGAATTGAGGACTTCAGTAAAAATACTACAAAAATAATACTATTTTCCTACGATATGAGAACTATCCCAGACATATTTCACAATAACAGGTTAGCGTGTGGTGCAATAAAGATGCGTGATGCAGATTGACAAAACGAGGAGACTTGAACGCTGAGAAACTAAGAACACAATACAACTACCATTAATGCCGGACACAGAACTAAGAAAACAAAAGGCTTGCAGTGTGATGATTAATTATGGAAAAAGGAACAGGTGAGAACTAATTCAAAAACCAAAACAATAGAATTCAGGGAAAACAGAGACGGCACGTGAAACAAAGTAGAAACTAAAGAAAAAAAAAACTATGAAACTAAACAAGATATGATTGTGAAAAAAAAAAATTAAATAATGCCATTTAAATAATTGTACAGAAAAAAATATTTTTTTATTTATTATTATTTATTTTTACCCTGGATAAATGGGGAATTAATTAATAAATTATGTATTTATTTAATTTAAAATCTGGTTAGTAAATAAAATACAGTACACTTGGTATGCGCAAACAATAAATCAACTTTTTTTTTGACTAAACAATACTGTCAAGCATAACTTCTCTACTGTTACTCAGGAGTTTCTTCCTTTTACCCTCAAAGTGCTTATGCATTGTTGAAGTCATTATTCCTCAGTATTTTTATTAAGAATCACAGATAGTATTTATTAAAACCTGCTGAATAAAAGTGATAAATGTTTCCAGTTGAACTGCTGAGCACTTGGCGTCTCTGTTTGCACACTCTAAGCAGAGAAGATGACGGATCACTAATGCAAAGACCATGTTTCCCCTTTGGAATCGAGCAAGCAAAACTTGACCTTCTCAAATGGATCTTGTTAGGTCATTTGTTGATTTAACTGTTTCTATCCATTTCAACGACACCCTATCTCCAATTACCGCGGAGTTATTCTCAACCACTGAGCATGCTGGGATTGCCTATCCTTGCACCTAATGTTCATTCATTTCAGTCACAGCCACGACAAAGCCAAAAATGCCTTGTTATTAATCAGGAAACTAATCACAAGCTTCAACAAACAGTGTTGCAGCAATTGGTCATTTTCAGTTTCATTAAGCACCATATTCTTATAAGTTAGAATCATACATTATATCTTATGCTGATAAATGCCTCAAAACATAAAACACATTGAAAGTCATTGGGGTCCAAAACCACTCTGGATCCAAATGTCTTTTATTGTATGGACAAAACAACAACAACAAACTCTTAGACATTTTTCAAAATATCTTCTTTTGATTCCGCAGTGGAAAGAAAGTATTTTGGAGTGACATGTTGGAGTAGGGTGACCACCTGGTTATTTTTCTGTTGCGGGACATGTGTGAGAGATAAATGTACTATTACTATAGTAAATATTGATTTACATTAGCTGGAAAGCCTCTTTGCCATCACACTGGATGATAACGTTTTACATCGTCAAAAGAGCTTTGATATGACCGGCTCTGTGACTGGCACTCAATTTGCCCAGGTTGGAGTGATACAATGTGCTTTTCTCTAATCTGATTTACAGGCTAGTAGCACATTTCATGCCAAAATAAATTTCCTTAAAGGAATAGTTCACCCAAAACTGAAAATGAAACTCCCTCTCAAGTAATCCTTGGATGTATACGATTATCTTCTTTTAGACAAACTCAATCGGAGTTGTGTTAAAAAATATCCAGGCTCTTCCAAGCTTTGCAATGGTAGTAAATGGTGCTCGTGATTTTGAAACGAAGTGCATCCATCCATCATAAAAGCAATCCACATGCCTCTAGAGGGTTAATAAAGGCCTTCCAAAGCAAAGCGATGTGTTTTAATAACTGGCTTCCAGCAACGGCCATACGCAAGTCGAGTTCAAGAGTGACCTCTGACCGGACGTATGCCTTAGGATGTAGGAGCAGCGTAAACTTAGGTGAGAATAGACTTTTCTCGCAGTAATAATCTGACATTTATATTTACAAACTCTTGTTTTAGACTTCTAATTCACGACCGGTGTTTTTGCTCTATCCTCTGAGCTTCCGCATTAGTCATGCGTTGGGTCAGAGGCTGAAAAATATGGATATTTTTCTTGACAAAAAACTCATCGCTTTGCTTCAGAAGGCCTTTATTAGCCCCCTGGAGCCGTATGAATTACTTTTATGATGGACGGACTTCAAAATCTCAAGCACTATTCACTACCATTATTAAGCTTTGAAGAGCCAGGATATTTTTTTACAAACTCCGATTGTGTTCGACTGTTTATAGTCACATACACCAAGGATGGCTTGAGTGAGAGTAAGTAATGGAATGATTTTTATTTTTGGGTGAACTATCCCTTTAAGTAGTTTATTTTTCTTTATTAGACTATGCAAACAATAAATGTTTTGCCGGAATCAGTGAATCTTGCACTTTTTTTTGTTAGATCTTGCAGGTT
Organism: Zacco platypus; assembly: GCA_038088235.1. Taxonomy (NCBI): domain Eukaryota; kingdom Metazoa; phylum Chordata; class Actinopteri; order Cypriniformes; family Xenocyprididae; genus Zacco; species Zacco platypus. The sequence goes on from CM076070.1 coordinate 27,379,666, forward strand.
TAATCGGGATGTTAATCAGTACGTGTTTAGAAGATGTACTGGCTGGTGTAGCTGTATTTTACGACTTTTGATGAGGTCCACACTGGTTTGTTTGCGCCATTCACGCAGTTGTCATCAGTGGGGAAAAAAAAAAAAACTGCATTGGTTGCTTATTTTCCCACTCTAGCTAGAACGTAATGGCTGTGCAAATAGATTTTAAGATGCCACATGCATTTTCTTATTGTGGCACTGTAATTTCAGGGAAGAATACAGATATAATTGAAATGTGGGATACTGCCTCTTGCAGGATGAAGGACAAATGTCTTAATTTTGGGACTACTTTGTCACCCTATTATGGAGGGAGAGACATGAGGCAATCCGATTCGTCAGGATGATGCCCAATACAGCAGTTTGCCATGCACTGCCACAAGTGAATTTCTGACAGAAATGCCCGGTGAGTGGACAATGCGAGATAGAAATGTATTTGCCATGCCATTTTTGCTTCTACAAGAGCTCTTTTATCATGTCTTGTGTTTCACAGAACTCATACAAAAAGGCTCTGCATTATAAGTGGAATGCTGTACCAGGTGAGCTACTGAGCAAGTTTACCATCAGAACAGCGATATATGTAGATGCAAATGTCAAAATATATTTGTTTACAAATCTTTTTCAATTGGTAAGCTGCTTCTGTAATCAAACTTTGTGTGAAAATGGATAAAAGTTGTTGGTGTTTTACTGTCTCAAATGTTCATCTCACCTGGAAACTGCAGTGAATAATATTTAGGCACGTTTTGGAGATTTGCAAAAATATAGATACCTGTATATGCGTGTTTTTCCCATGCGAAATTCATAATCCAAAAAAAACAGCAAATCAAATAGGTTCAAACACTTTTCACAGCACTGTAACCCTAAATTCAGAGGGAGCTGAAATGAAAGCAATGTTGTTCCAGGAATATGTCCTACTTGTGCAAATCACGTTAAGCCCAATGCACAGCCGGAACATCTCTGCACATGGTTAGCTGTGTGTTGCAGCAAAGCAACACTAACATATGTAAAGACCAGATAAATTCCTAATTGAAATGCTAAATTATATGCTGTACCTCATTCACAGGTCTGCGTGTAAAAATAACGTTGTGGAAAGAAAAAACTAGCAAACATTCTGCTGTCTCCTTGACAGCATTTGTTCTTCTTCCACATTGTCTATTCTGTCAGCCTTTGCCAAAATATGTTTTATTTCCTCACCCGCTCCATGAGCACACCAACACACTTCCAATTAACTAAAGAAAGACAGGAGAATACCATCAATAAATCTAAAGAGAGCTGACACTGAAATGTTTCAGAGATGTTTTTTTCCCCTTCCTCTCAATAGCTGGGGCGAGTCATTTCTTTAACACTATCCTCAATTATCTTCCTCATAATTCTTTTCCCTCCCACCACCTGATGTTTCTTTTTCTTTTGTTTTCTTTTTTCTTTTCTTTTCTTTTCTCTCTCCTGGGGAAAGAAAGATGCTCTGGGCTGAGAAATAAAAGCTAAGTTGACATTGCGGAGCAGGGGGATTGTAATTATATGGCAACTGGGCACAATAGGTGTACGTTTAGCACACCTGTGTGAACCGGGCGGTCGTTTTGAAATCCCATCTGCCCTGACCACCGACATTCACGGTCATTAACACACTGCATTCTGGGATATGGCAGAGTTAATCAAGTGTCTTGTCGAGGAAATGGACCTTAGCTCTGGGACTGAAGAAAGTTATCAGTTGGGTTGGGATAACGCGAACATCCAACTCATGCAGCTCATAAACTGATGTTGCTGTTGATATGATATACTGTATATGTATAATCATTTTGCACATTGTTTGGCTTAAGCAGTTGATAGCAGTTGGTTGTGTTACTTTTTCACAGTTTCAGAACTGTGTTGGTTCGTCATTTGGAAATATCTGGTAAAATCTAGGGTTGTGATTCAAAACTGGTTAAGAACCATAGCTGTATATTATTATAGTAAGTACATTACATACAGAATTTGACTAAGATGTATGAATCACCCTTTGCAGTATATCTAATATCCTTCAGTCCGCGCAGCAGTTTAGGATTTGCAATGCTATGCCAGATATTTTCCAGAGCTGAGGTCCTTCAGTGTGGGGGCTGAGGTGAAGACATAAACTACATTAGACAGTGGACAGAGGGTATCCTTCACAAAGACAGACCTTCAGGACAAAGATAGAAAACAGAGGGAAGAAGAAAGCAAAGTGAGCTCCTCCGAAGGACAAGGAGGGAGATGAGAAGAAATCAAAAGGCTTAGGCCAAGAGCCAGAAAAACAAGAAACGGAGGCTGTGAAAGCGCATCAGGGATAAAAGAAAAACATCATTTTCCAAACATGACAACATAATTCAGAAAGGAACGATTCTCACACCCTCTGGGGCTCCTCACTGCATGAAACCTGCGGAAAAATACCAAATACTGGGCTTTTTCATACCAACATTTTTTTTTCCGCACGTGCACATGACACTGTAATCAATATTTTTGCAATCATTTTTCTTAATCAATATTTTTGTCTTTTTTTTTTTTCCAAAGAGAAAATAACATGCTTAAAGCAAAATAAATTTGAAAACCTTCTTTTGTTGTTGTTGTTAAATATTACCAACTGAAATATAAACCGAAAAGAAAAGTAAACTGAAAAAAAAAAAAACCACACTGAATTAGAAATAATAGCTAAATTGAAAATTATTTTAACTATAACAAGCATAATCCAGACCTTTTGATTCAAAATACTTGTTTCTGCAGTTTTTATTCAAATGCTGAGACCAATAAATCAACAGCTGCATAATACAGTGGTGCTCAGAATTATTGGCACCCTTGGTAAATATGAACAAAGAAGCATGTAAAAATAAATCTGCATTGTTAATTCTTTTAATCTGTAATATATAAAAAAACACATAAATCTAACCTTTCATTGAATTAAATGAATTGAAATTGTAGGGAAAATCTCTTTATGAAATAAATGTTTTTCTCCAAAACACGTTGTCCACAATTATTGGCACCCTTTTCTTCAATACTTTTTGTAACCTCCTTTTGCCAAGATATCCACTCTGAGTCTTCACCTGTAATGACTGATGAGTTTGGAGATCACCTGACATGAGATCAGAGACCATTCATTCATTCAGAATCTCTTCAGTTTCCCAGCTCCATGTTGGTGCTTCTTCTCTTCAGTTCACTCCACTTGTTTTATCTAGGGTTCAGGTCAGGGAACTGGGGACGGCCATGGCAGAAGCTTCATTTTGTGCTCAGTGACACATTTTTGTGTTGGTTTTGATCATTGTCCTGATGGACGATCCAACCACAGCCCATTATAGGATTTCTAGCTGAAGCGGTCAGGTTTTGATTTTTTATCAGTTGGTATTTGATAGAATCCATGATACCATGTATCTGAACAAGATGTCCAGGACCTCCAGATGAAAAATAGGCCCACAACATTAAAGATCCAGCAGTATATTTAACTCTGGGCATGGGGTACTTTTTATCCCTGTGTGCACCAAACCCATCTGGTGGGTGTGCAGCCAAAAAATTCTTTTTTAGTTTTATCTGACCATAGAAGCTGGTCCTGTTTAAAGTTCCAGTCTTGTCTGACAACTGAATATGCTGGAGATTGTTTCTGGATGAGAGCAGAGGATTTTTCTTGAAACCATCCCGAACAACTTGTGGGGATGTAGGTGCTGTTTGATATTTTTTTTAGGCTTCCTGACTCTCAAGACTCAACTAATCTTTGCAATTCTCCAGCTGTGATCCTTGGAGAGTCTTTGGCCACTAAAACTCTCCTCCTCGCTGTGCATTAGGACGATATAGACACACGTCCTCTTTCAGGCAGATTTGTAACGTCTTTAGTTGATTGGAACTTCTTAATTATTGCCCTGATAGTGGAAATGGGGATTTTCAATGCTTTAGCTATTTTCTTACAGCAGCCACTTTCTTTTTTGTGAAGCTCAACAATCTTTTGCTGCACATCAGTACTATATTCTTTGGTTTAACCCATTGAGATGAATGATTACGGGAATTTGGCCTTTGTGTTTCCTCATGATTTTACTCCTGTGGAAAAGGAAGTCAATTTCATGTTCATGATCATCCTGGTGTGCTAAAAAATGTAAATATAAATGGGAATATATTTCTGAGATATTTTATTTAGAAAAAATTCTAGGGGTGCCAATAACTGTGGCCAACATGTTTTGGAGAAAAACATTTTTTTCATAAAGAGATTTTCCCTACATTTTCAATTCTTTTACTTCAATGAAAGTTTAGATTTGTGTGTTTTTTTTAATATAAAAGATTAAAAGAATTAACAATGCAGATTTATTTTTACATGCTTCTTTGTTCATATTTACCAAGGGTGCCAATAATTCTGAGCACCACTGTACGTGACGGGACACCTATATTCATACCACATAGAGCATACTTTTAACAGCTTTAACGGTCGTGATGCACATTCAAATTCTAATGTAGCACCAACTCAGTATGCGATTTTGAACGCAGTGCTAGACTGTACTCTCACCATCAAATACACGTCTTTTCTCTGCATGCTTTCCAGTCACACCATAACACCAGGCCTTCATAAGACCACAATTCCTTTAGCTTCACATTCACATACATGACATGTTCAGGCAGATGGCAGCTAAAAAAAAAAAAGAAACAAACAAACAAAACAATAAAAGCAAAAAAATGGCAATACGCTTAAAGATACATGAATAGCCAATCTCTCAGCTCCTGATAATAAAAAACTGTTCCTCTTCTGAGTGTGTATATTTTAGTGTGTATATTTTATGGCTTTTCAGCTAGTCTCTCAAAGCGACTGTGATTATTATGCAGCCACTCGATCCTACACTCAAGGCAGCATTTATGGGTTTCCTTTCCTGCTAGCATTATCCTCCAGAGGTGATCTGATTGCTATACACAAAGCCCATGAAAATGCTCTTATTTGCCATAATCATTTCTCCTAGGACCATGCCAGGCTTGTTTAATTGGACTCGAAGGCACCCGTTCCTTAATTTCGGAGCCATGAATTTGAAATCAATAAGCAATGAAAAGGAAAGGAAACATCAGGCTGAATTAGTAATCATTAGACAGGGTGCTTACAAGGGAAATTTATAAGTCTAGGCAACCCAGGGTAATTATGAATACGCTCAAACCTATTCATTGCATTGTTACATAATTAGCCAGATGAGGAAAGTGTAATACAACGTAGGTGTCAAGGCACCCTGGTATATGAGTCTCTATATTGAATTACACTCTCGCACTGGATATTGCATTATGCTATGGTTTACCTGAAGGTGCTGAAGTGATTTTTTTAATTTTTTTTTTTTTTAAATAACACACATAAAATGATTCTATGTGACAGATATCACTGAAATAGGTGGCTGTGGAAATTACACCCATCTTCCTAACAGTGAAAGGCTCTATGAAGTGTAAAAAAAAAAATTTTGAAAATGATTTGAATCACTTTTCTCATCTTTTTTTCCAGCTGATAAATGATACAAACATTCACAGCCAATCAGACTTTAAAGAGCTTGAGCATTTAAAGTGGCAGATGACATAAATGCAGCACACCATGTCCATGCGTCGCATATCAATGACATCATACTCGCATTATCGTCAATTTTCTTGAACTGCTTGGATAAATACATTCACTGACAGAAAACAGTGACGTAATCGTCCGGCTCAGCTCAGTTTGCATACAACGCCACCAATGCATGAATACCGAAAACACTGCTGAATATCAAGCAAGTGTCCCCAACTAAGCAAGTCTAAGACAACAGCGGCAAAGAACCAAAACTCCAACAAAATGGAGAAAAAAACCTTAAGAGAAATCAGGCTTAGTCGGGGAGCCAGTTCATTTTGGGGGGCATAATAAAAGTTCTGCTGCTCCCGAGACGTGTGTCGCGCTCGTCTCTCATTAGCAATCATCGTTTCTGCTTGCATAGCGCTCAGCCCTGCTCTTCTTCATACTACGGTAACATTAATAATCTCATCCATGAACATGAGTCCGTCTGATTCTTTTCCACTGGCACTAAACGTGAAGACAACAGCTCCCATGATTCCACACTCAATCTCGGCATCATCAAGTTACGCCTTTGTTTTGAATAAGCGACCTCTAGCAGCGAAAATTTACATTTTGTGCCTTTAAGTCTAGCAAAATGGCAAAAATCATTTACAGCACCTTTAAAGTGAACATTAGCGTTTAGAAAATGAGAACTGTTCACTACTCAGTTCTTGCGGGGGTTTCCTGCAAAACGGTGCCACAACACTGTTACTGAATCAACCGTGCAAAACAGACAGTGCAACCAGTGTAGTCTGATTACAGAATCAATGACATTTTTGAGGCAGTTCTTTTTTGTGAATCAAAAACATGCAATGCAGCCAGTGTAGTGTGATTCCAAAACTAATGACTCTAACGTGCAGGATAATTTTGGTGAATCAAAAACATCTAAACATGAGACATCAGTGTAGGTAGTCGTTCATATGTGTAGTCAAAGATACACATTATAAGTTTTGACAGTCGTATTTTATTAATAATAATAATAATAATAATGTTATAAAAGTAACCATACTATAACATGTATGATCTGTTTTCTGTGTCATTCCCTTCTTCATGTTCATTCCCTTGTTTTGTTAATTATCCTGTTCACCAGTGGTCTTGTTAATTATCTCATTAGTTCCCTTTGTTTGTCTGATGCATTTAAACCTGAAGTTCTTTAGTCTTTGTTTGTTATATGTTAGTTGTTTCTCTTTTCTCCTGAGAATTTTGTTATTAAAGTCTGTTAATTTTACTCTCCTTCATTCCACCGATTTATGCACTGCAACCAACCGTTACACATTACATCTATTTATATATGAAAAGGTCTGTAAAAACCAAAACGATGGAAAAAATGGTTGATGTTAGTCCTTTCATTTTCATAAAATTTTGTTTAAATGTCCAAACATTTCAACGCAAACCTTTTTCACACACCATTCACTGGGCAGTCTGGCTGTCTCTTTTAGGATGCTCAACGTGGGTAGTTTTGAACCTGAATGTCCCCTCTTTCCACCTATCGTGTTGTGTCATTATGGAGAAGCAGAGTGCTATGCCCCAAAGGGTCTGTTTGTTCAGAATCTGTGGCATGACAAAAAAAGGAGCAAGACAAACGAAAGAGCTACTGAAAGCTCAGCACTCAACCTGCCAGCTGGCTCCAAACAGCCTCAAATTGGCTAAAAAGCGCCTTGTGCTAGTTGCCAAACATATTTCTTCAGCCGAGGACAACGCAATGACGTCCATCCAGTATCTGATACAGTCCTTATTGTTCTTTCTGACTGAAATCATCATTTCCTGTGGGGGATATTGTACAGTGAGAAAGCCGGCGAGGCTGATGAAGGGTGAATGGGCTGTCTGTTCACTGTCAGAGCACGCCTCACGTCCACTGCCAGAGCTTGCGGCCGGCCTTAAATGAATCTGTCGGCGTAATTGCTCTGTGAGTGTGCTGCTGTGTGAGAAGACTACATTCCATTAGGCTGAGAAGACCCTGGGGGGAGACGGCGGGATCTTGGCTAGATGTGTTTGTGTGATAGGGCAGGACATCGTAAAGCGAGTGTTGTAACGTCTAGGGACAAGAACGCATAGGAATACGAGTCTGCCCATGGTTTGTTCTGGTTTGTGCGGAAATGTCATTCGCTCATGTGTTAAGTTAAAGCATTCCCAATGGTAACGGTAGGCTTTTTCATGGAAAGACTGATTTGTACATGTCAGTGGGAAGTGTAGTAGCCATAACTATATGTAGCCTGTACTGTAAAAAAAAAAAAAAAAGGACAGTAAAAGAAAAAAATGCATTAAATGCATTAAATTTTTAATATATATATATATATATATATATATAGTGTGTGTGTGTGTGTGTGTGTGTGTGTGTGTGTTTGTGTGTGTTAAAAGTTTTTTTAATATATAATATAAAATAATATAATAATATATAAAAAAAATATATAATATAAAAAAGTAGGTGAAGTAAAAATGCGTTATATGCTAAAATATACACTGCAGATAAATTGAACATGAAATGAAAAATAACCGAACTGGTAAAATATATAATGTAAAAACCAACCAACTAACCAACCAAACAAACAAAACAAAGAATCCACAAAATGTTTAAAAATGTGTATTTAAATTTAAATAGGCTAAATTACCCTTTAAAACACATTTTTGGCATTTTTGTGTATGAGTCATCAAAATAAATTAAAGAACTGTAAATCAATCAATAAATAAATAAAATAAAATCTTTTTATCCACCTCATAACTCTCCTCGATACCTGATATCAGGAATCCGGTATAGTAACGGCGACTTTTTACAATCCAGTCATTTTCAGATGGATAAAACATCAGGTTGCAGAAGTACAGTGGATTATGAATTGCATTTTCTTTAAACATTATCGATATTTGGTCCCAGGGAAAATGTAAGTTTAACTAAAAGGCCATTTGCATCTGTTCTGTGCTCTTAAAAGTAAAGCTGCATCAACCTCAGGTAGACGTCTGATTGAGTGCCATTCTAATTTGGAAAAATTGGCAGCTTCCTTATTCAGCCCAGCTGCAGTAAGGAAGCACAGCAATCAATGTTGCTACCACTCTGTATTTCACATTTGTTATTTATAGATTTGGCTCACATACATTCTCTATGGTTGGAAAAAAAAAAAAACTCTCAGCAACAAATCTGACAGGCTTTAGCAGTTAGACACCTGAGGCTGAAGGTGCTGCTGAACATTGATATGGCTCTATGTAAGTGCACAAGACAGCAGTCACTCCAATATATTTCATACATTCCCAAATTATATAGACAAACTGTGTGGAGATCACAGTCATGCAAGCGTATATCGAGATGTGGGTATTTATTTGACAGCGTAGACTAGTGATTCTGAAGCTCGTCATTCAAATCACATTTGATTAAATCAGACTGTATTTGATTCGCATTGCATTTGAGCAAATTTATATCTTTTTAATATAAAATTGTTTCAGTCATTTTAATATACACATTTTGCTGTCCAATTTAAACACAATACAAATACTGTGGTGTTGCACCAATACCCATCATGCATGGCATGAGGACACTGGCATGTTTAAAGCTCTATGGTTTTCTCTAATGTTCAATAAAAATGTATTCTGTTTGACTGTAGGGGAACATTGCAATATATTTTGAGTCTTGTGATCTTAAAACTCCTGCAGAGTTTGGAACTGCTTTGTCAGACTGGTTACACTATCGATGTGCTGAATCCAGTGTTTCAAAAGAAGGCCGCTCTCAGGAAATCAAGCATCTGGATGCCACTCATAGACTTATAGACAAACAATATAATATCAATTATTGGGTCGCCGTCTTTTTGCGCGCAACCATACCAGCCTGAGAATTTTACTTTATTCTATCCCTCTTTACAGAATTTGAATGTGGGCAATACATTAAATTCTCAGACACAAAAAGTTATTTTAAAATTGTAAACAGATCAGAAATTACACATTAAAAACAACCAAAACGAAATGTATATTTTATGTCCACCATTCAAAGATTTGGGATCAGTAAAGAAGATTCCTACAGTATTCTCACCAAGGGTGCTTTTACTTGATGAAAAATACATTAAAAACAGTAATTTTGTGAAATATTACTGCAATTTAAAAGACATTTGAATATATTTTAAAATATAGTTTATTCCAGTGATGACAAAGCTGAATTGCATCATTACTCCAGTCTTCAGTGTCACATGATCCTTCAGAAATCACTCTAATATGCTGATTTCATGCATAACATTTATTATTTATTATTACAATTATTATTAATGTTGTTAAAAGTTTGTGTTTTTTCTGTTTTTGTTTTTTTTGATGACTAGAAAGTTCAAAAGAACAGCATTTATTTGAAATAAAAGTCTTTTGTAACATTATAAATGTCTTTAGCAATTTCTAATCAATCAAGTGTGTCCTTGCCGAATAAAAGATTCAGTTTCTTTTAAAGTGTTCTTTTCCTGTTGTTATTTTTCATTTCATTTCATTTGAATGGTAGTGTATATGTTTTGGCACAATCTTTATATATAAGATCCTTCAGAAAAAAAAAAAATATATATATATATATATATATATTTTATTTTTTATTTATTTATTTTTTTCTGAAGGATCAGATCCGGAGAAATGATATGATGCGGAGAAAGAGAGTTTGCTTTCTGTAGATAAAACTTAATTTGGAACATGGAAATAGTTTGACATTTTTTATCCTGTATTGTTTAATATATTGATTTGCTTGGCCGGCATCTTGGTGGGTTTTGGTTCATTTGCTGTTGTAGGCTGTAAGAAATAACTAAAATAATTTGGTGAAGTGATATGGAACTGTAATGCGATCAAGACCTGCTTGGAACTACTTTAGCTGTGCATTTACTGGAAAATAATTGACTAATCGACCAGAATCAATCAATTAGAATCAAGCATTCAACAGCCCTGTAGTAAAATTGGTTATACAATGCTACTTATTTGACATGATAAAAATGATTGGCACTACATTGATAGTTTCAATTCAGATTCTACACATATACTGCTGATAACAAAATTGTGTTCATGAAGCAAAACAGCAGCAGTTTGCAGGTGTAATCCATTGTTTGAATATTAAATCTCTTCAACCATTCAATGCTGCAGAATAAAGGGTTAAATAAATCTTATTCCAGAAGCTCATTAGTCAATGCACCCAACCATACAGCAGGTAAATATGACCATCACTCACACAGACAATATTATCCATAATCCATTTGCTTACATTAACATACTTGAAAATATGCATAAACCCCTGATAATTTGTGTATTTACGAAAAGGCTCCCATCAGCACAAAATAAAGAAATGCTTTCTGTGTACGCAACTCAAATAAAAAACGTCATAAATAATAAAATTGATTTACTTATATTTTAAAAGGCTTTTAAAGGAATATTATACTGGCCATTTTCAGGGCTCAATCTGTCAAGATTTGTCTCATGCAACACAAGCTGTATTTTAGTGCCCCTAATACAGTTAACCAAACATGATTTGTGATGTATTTGTACCTATAGATTTAACACTGTTAAGATTCCCCAAGCTTTTGTTTTGACTTCCTTTGGGGTGGTTCAAACCTTAATTGAGGTGGTGAGACCCTTACAAACTCCCCTGTCTAATTTGCACCATTTTCTCCAGCAAATCATAGAGTTGGAGGCTAGCAGATGTCGGCAATATAATAAGGTGACCCTTATTCTACATTATGTGTCAGTCACGGAGGATCACCCTTAAGCTGAGCCCCAGAGCTCCTGATTTCAGGCGTGCAGCTGTGTAGGTCTGCATCAAAACGATACGCGAGTTATTGTGCACTTAATGTCGTGCCGGAGGCCCACGTGCCGCATTTATTATGGCTGAGAATTCAGCAGGCGTTACACATAAGATGGCAATCAAATAATGAAGGCGTTTGCACTAACACGGACTGTTCGGCGGGCCCAGAAGCATCAACGCGGGCGGCGATTCTTCATATGACGCCTTCCTAAAGGTACAAGCTTCTCTGTGACACAGACGGGGAGGTTGACAGAGGTTTCATTCTCCCATGTGAAGCAGCTGGACAGCTTTGTGCAAGATAACGGATTTAAATAAGCAAACAGAGAACGGGAGGACTTCTTTTCACAGGAAGTAGAGGCATTTTAATAGACAAATGTGGCAGTTTTGACAGTCAAAATGGATTCACATCGTGTCCGCTTTGGGGGACTGACGTGTCAAATGTTGTTCTCCTCAATAAATCCCAAGGCAAACATAAGACCTCAAGTGAAGGGTAACGTATCAATTTGAGGTTTGGGTAAGAAGGGATTTAAAGAACAGGACACTTCACTGGCCTTTCAATCCCAATAAAATATTCGACAGGTAATAAGTGCACGTCATTTTTCACTGTTGGGGTTTATTGGCCAGATACCATATTTAAATTGGCCGATCTATAGAAAGACACTGTTTGAATTCAAGGCCATTTATTTAAGAACTGATACAACATCTGTAACCAATTTAAATGGATCTGGAACAATAGTAATGGTATGCTCTATAAAATGCTGGGTTAAAAACAACCCAAGTTGGTTTAAAATTGGACAAACCCAGTGGTTGGGTTGTTTTAACCCAGAGGTTGTAGTATAATAAGTATGTTCGAAATTAACATTTGTTTATATGTTTAATAAATGATTGTTTATTAATCATTTTAATTAATAACAATTAAGCAATAAACATTTATTAAATTGCTTATTAATAAATGTTCACCTTTTGGTTCATTTTAAGCCAGACATTTAGTAATTTTTAAACAATAGTTGGGTTAAAAAAAACTGCTCAGCATGTTGGGCAAACATTTAACCCAACCGCTGGGTTTTTCCATTTTTAACCCAACAATTTGGGTTGTTTTAACCCAGCATTTTTAGTGTATCTTTGTCCCTTTGCTTCTTTTATAAGACAAAAATATGTCTTCGTTAGTAAATATCTAAATTACCAGAAAATAAGACAAAAATATCTTTATAGAAAGATCCATTTATAGATCCAAAATTATATGAGATATGGGGGATTAATTCTTTGTTCTTTTGTTGTTGTTGTTGTTTTTTTTTTTAAAAACAGTCGAACCAAATTTAGTAAGGTTTATACATCAGACAAGAAATATTCTGTATATAGTTCAGTAGATAGTAGATGTCCTGTCCAGTTTATAGTAAATGTATAAATGCATCTTATAATAATGTAAATGTTCCTTTTTAAACATGTTTAGGTATTTTATTGGATGTTATTATTATTATTATTGCATGTTAATAATCAAATGCATAATTTATCTCACTGATGATGATGATGATGATAATAGAAAATCAAAACACGCACACACACATACAGTTTCACCGGTATAGGTAACCTCTGTTTTACACTGAATGAGAGACAGAGGCTGATAAATATTTGATAAGAAAACCAAGTTTTTCTAGTGCATCAGCTCTAGATGGCTTGAATACCCATCTAAATGCATCAGCACGGCACAACATACAGTACCAGAGACAGTCTGCTCTTACAAGAAAATAATTAAACAATCACACACACAAACACGTAACTATGTGTATGTGTGTGCCCGCATGTGCATTCAGCTGGATCAAAGTGCAAACGACAGCAACCAAATTCGGTACACATTTCTGAGCATCTTCTTAAGAGTCAAATATGTCCTCATTTTTAATGCATCATGGTCCTGTAGGCTCAGATTACATATTTATTCAAACAGGATTCCTGTTTGATTTGAGTGCACAGACCCAGCTTCTACTGGCTTCACATCCTGCCTGGTCTTCTCCCGAACCACTTCAAAAGAATGTTGACAGATTGTTTAGTTTTTTACATATTCATTTCGTCTCACCCTCGTTTTAGCCTCTTTTTTTTTCATTTCTCAACACATCAAATGCAAACTAGGGGCCACCAATTAAGTCGGAGCTTGTAGTAGACTAATTAGAGTGCAAAAATAATCCTCCCGTTTCCTGTCTCTGTGGAGTCTGCTGTTGATATACATGCCTCCCACCCAAACAGAATTAATAATCTCTATAGAAGCCCTTACACAGATGTGCTGTGTGGCACAGAGCTCTTAAGCTAATACAAAGGATTTTAGCAGGAACTCATTTCACACAAGTTAAAGAAAGCAGCAGGGACTGAAATGTATAGCTGAGCCTTGGGGGACAACAGGGATAATTGTAACATTTAATAAATGTAACAGGAGATATTTTAAAGCAAAAAAAAAAAAAGTCCTAAGTTTTTTTTTTCAATAATTAACAATATTTTTAAAAAAAAATCATCAAAAGAAAGAAAGTCATAGCTTGCAGCGACATCATGGTAAGTAAAAGATGACAGGGTGCACAAACCCAAACTAACCCTTTATCAAATCATTACTAGTTCTCTCTTTAAAAGTTATACATACTTTGTGACTTTTTGGGCATATTTGGTAGAAATATTATAATGCTCCTTTCAGGACAAATGTATAGGTGGAAATACACTTGAAGAATGAGCAAAATGCATTTGCCATAACTTTTCATATTAAAATGCAGATGAATATGTCTTTAAAACTACTGTTGTATTTCACTGATGCTCTTTTCCATTTAATAAGTGTTACTTTAAGGTCTAAATATGTATAATGCAATATTTTCCATTGATTCATGTTTGGCTTGTCTATGTGTGTTGGATTTAGTCTTATGTCACTATCAAAATCTGTCCTTCAAAATTTCAAGACCCGTCTTATGTTATTCACATTACATAACTTTATCATTTACTCTTTTTCCATCACATACCACTGTCATACTGTTATACACGTGGTTATGAATGTAATACTGACCTTTGCGTGTTTCTAGTTTAATTGTATCCAGCTTGATTAAGTTATACATTTAACTGACTCAATAAATTACTGCTAATATGTCAAAGATGTCTGATTCACAACAAATAAGCAAAAAAAGTGTTAAAATGATCCCTGCCCAGTTCTATTTAGTAATCCAAGCAGTTCAGAACAACGACAGTTGTATATCAATGCTGAGAATAGTTAAAGAGCGTTTTATAATATTCTACAAATTTTGCAAAAACTATCATATTTGCAACTGCCATGCTGGACTTCAGATCTGTTCAGTCACAAACTGGAGAAAAAAGCAGCTAATTTCCTTTTCTCTGACAATTAATTCTGTTCAAATCTATAGAGGGATTTTTCCATCCCCTGGTCAGACAGTCTGTCAACCTGCCCTCACGTGCTCATTAGATCTCCAGCACAAATGATTCCTTCTACATCCTCTTAGTCTCTCTCTGCTGACAAACTAGTCGCACATTTGACCCTAAGTACACGTTTGAGATGCCTGCACATCTCTACAATGATCTTTTGGCAACAAGAAGCACCTTTTTAAGTGAAAGAAAAATGGAATATAATACTTTATGAGGTGCTTGAAGAGGTAAGATAAAGTGGCACTAAACAAAAAATTGTGGACACCAATGTTGCAGAAAAGTGCCTTCTGGCTAAATCAGATCGTCGAGATGCAGCAACAACTCCCTAAAGACAAAGATTCTGCCAAACAACACATCTTCCTTTTCAGAAACCAGATATACAGCCTGCCATTGTGGATGGGAAATACGCCATGGCGTGTTTGGCATTTGTGAGTGTGACAGAGATGTTTTGGCAGAGCAACAAAACTGGTTTCAGCTGATATGTAGCCTCAGTCTCTTGGCTCAGAGTAATGAGCGACCTCAGCAGGCATCACACATCACCTGCGTCCACAATATTGGAAGAAGTCACCATGTGGTTATGCTCGGCATGTCTGAAGCAACAAATACAGCTCAAATGAAGGTTCATGCACATCTTTAAGTCTCTTCTAACTCAATAAAGCTAATTTTGGCAGTTAGGACCTTCATTTCGGGGTCCTCTTAGTTTTCACAACAGCTACGGAATAATGAGAGATGGATGGTGTCATAACAAATTGTCTTAAAACTTTCATTTTAAACCTAATACATAAAATTTCATGCTCAAGTGCATTACAAAAAAACACATTGCAAATTTGTTGAACCATCATGACCAATGAAAGTACAAAAAGTGCAATCAAAAGCATGAAAAACACTAAATCGGGAGGGACAGAATATATTTTGAAGTCCTACCTCTTTATCAGACGCCAAAAATCACAGCCTTGATAAAGTCAGAAAACCATGGAGTTGATCGGCTGCCAATGTTTCTAATCTCTTTGCCTCTTTGTCTATTGCCAAGCACAAATGTGGAGTGGACCATCTACCATGGGAATGGACTCCATGGGCTCCTCTGGCTGGCAAGATCAGTGGCTCTCTGGTGGGTAGATGGAAACACTGAGAAAAGTCCAGTAGTCCTCGTTGTGTGTACGGCAGGAGCGCCGTCAGAACAGAGCATCCTTCAGTGGGCAAGAAATCCAAAGGGAATGTGCCTGTAATCCCCAGACTTGAAGCATGCGCTGAAGATAAACAGGGGAGAGTTGCCTCAACATTGTTCTTTTTCCACTGGCAGCAACATCTCTCTTCTCCCACATCCTTCTGACGCTATTTATTTATGTGGGACCGGAGTGGAGGGAGCGTGAATGAGAGAGAGAGAAAGAGAGAGAGAGAGAGAGAGAGAGCAGGAGAGAGCTTGCACTGTCAGTGACTACATTAGCAGCTCTGAGTAGGTGGAGTTTTCTTTGCAGCAGAGGGGATCATGATTCGAAATCCAAAGGAGGGAGAGAGAGAAAGACAGATAGAGAGGGAGAACACAGCATGAATTGGTTAAGAAGCAGAGAAAGGGATAAAGTAGTGCTAAGGTTCAAGGAGAGGAGGGATAGAAATACATCAGGGGCTCATAACCTAGATGACTATTCGATTAGTTCTGCCACTAGTCAACATGTCAAGGTCTATAATAAAAAAAAAATCTGCTAACATTAACATTTAACTCAATGGCAGCTGCTCGGCTGACGCAGGACTGGATGGAAGAGTGCAGTCATCGTGGTACCATAGAAAAAAGCTGTAAATGCCATGCAACAAATTACTCTGAAACTGCAGGAAAATGATGGCAATGCTGATTGGTTGATAAAGCCTAAAGTATACTTTGTTTTTTAACACAATTGTGTTTTTGACACAATTTAAGTATACTTCATTTGACTCACATGCATACACAGGTGTTCGACACGTGTGGCAAATTCTTGCCTCGAGTTACAACCAATGCAAATATCTTTATATGCTTTCATACTAGAGTTGTACAAATGAGGGTACTTTCTAACCTCTCAATCTCTCGTCTATCTGCGCTGCCATTGTCACTGTAGCTTGCATGCGTTCTGGTCTGTGCTGTTTAAGTTTTTTTTACTTGTACTACCAGGGCACGGTTGCCACCTTGTGGATTTACTAACTACTGCAAAAAAATAAATAAGTAAATAAAAATTGTGCATGTTTGACCTACGTGTACAAAGTACACACTGTTACAAAACGCGAGTACTCTTCCTATGATGAAATTCGCGATGCACACTGACCCTCATGTACGCATAAAAAGTGAACTATACTTCAGGCTTAAGACAACAAGATTGTGCATACTTTCAAACCCTTCACTAGCAACTATCTTGATTTGTGATGTAAAGTTCAACAGACAGGGAAAAAAAACTTTTGTACGCTTTTAAGAGCCCCTCGAGAAAAGAATCAGACTGATGAGATGTCTACTAAAATATAAGGAAATACTAGTAATGTAAATGTTTGTCTGTCAATGTAGAAAGATTTTTTTTTTTAGAATCAGATGGTGTAGTGAATTTATCTACCAGCAGGGGGGTAACTGACCATGGTTTGTGTTGACTAGTAATGGATCGTATGATTCTGGGGCACTTGACCACTTGTCTCCTTAAATAACATATTTCATGTATTTTTGTCCCAATTGTTCAAGTGGACGTGAAGACCACAGCTTTAATTAATTAAACCTTTAGAATTTTCTTAATACTTTGCACTTTAAAATACACTTCTGAATGCCTGTCCAATAGTCCCTATGTAACAGATAACACGGTTTAGTAATTGTGACGCTTCTAATTTGCAAATGTATTACAAAATACACATACTCATCTCTGCACCAATAAAATGTGCAACACTATACCCCCCAAACAAGGCTTAAGCCTAATGCATGTTTGAGCTTTTTTCTGAACATGATGAATGATAGGATAAGCTTAACCTCAAATACTGAGCCGAAACTGTATTAGAGATGTGTGGATTTAGTGTGTGTTAAGGGCACTAAGCTTTTGAGAATTGTTTTGATCTGGGACAGTCTTGCGATTTGCTTTCCGACGCGTGCACATGCTCTCAATTGGCTCAGATTGAGACCTAGAACTGTCCATATCAATGAAATAAAATGCAGGAGTCTTGAGATTTTTTTTTTATTTTATTTTTTTACTATTTACAAGACAGTCTCAGAAATGCAAGAAAAACAAAACAAAATAATAAAACACGATACAACAACACAAAAGTAGACAGAAAGAACCAGATCTATTTACATTTTTTTTTTTGGAATTACTCAAAAGGAACAAAGTGAACCCAGATTACTTTGTGTTCACAAAGCATGTTAAAAGTGAATCCATTGCAGACAACTGGGATGGTCTGGATTATTCATTGCAATATAAAATTTTACTGCCATGAAACGAATCAAGTGTTGTCCAAAGGCTCACACACGTTTTGTTAAGTGCATGAATCTGACAATGTAGATAAACACACTTTCGCTTCTCAACCGCATCATCTCAGCTCTATGGACATTCACTTATATCAACTCTCCATCAAAACAGCAAAGATCAATGTTCATTTACAGAAGATCAACACTGACTGGTCGATTATTATTCAAATACATGATAGGAAGGATAAAAAGATTGCATCTGGTTTGGTACTTCTGTGCCCTGTTTCTAAGCAAAGATTGAATTATTTAAGCTCTCAAAGTCTGTGAGATTACATTATGTGCATAATATGTAAATTAACATATTCAGTTATGTTTACATGATCTGATAGAATTATCTCTGAAATTCAGTCAATAACGACTGTGTAACAAGTCAAGAAGCCAATTTAAATGTAATTTGTGCAACTAAACAGAATATTTGATGTCATGATTTCATTCAGGTTTTATCAATTTCATAACACTTAACAATTCTACAAACATCTCTCATTTGAAAACATCAATGCACAGTGGTGCTTTAAAACTCAGGCTTTGGATCAGAAAGTGTTTGATTTAGAGAGTATATCTGCAGACTTTATATAAGCAATGGAATTTTGAATAATTCAATAATTCCTTTACATTGGGGAGATGTAGCAGATGCTTTTATTCAAAGTGGCTAACAGGGTACATTTATAGAAACAGCCCGCTTGTAACCATATGTTAAAGGGTTAGTTCACCCAAAAATGAAAATGATCCCATGATTTTCTCAACCTCAAGCCATCCTTGGTGTATATGACAGAGTTGTATTAAAAAATATCCTGACTTTCTTTATAATGGTAGTGAATGGCACTCCTGATTTTGAAATCCAAAAAAGTGCATCCATCCATCATAAAGGATATAAAGGTGATTAATAAAGGCCTTCTGAAGCTAAGTGATGGTGTTTTGTAAGAAAAAATATATATCCATATTTAAATCTTTATAAACCCTAACGCAATGATGAACAGGGAAGCTGAGAGAATAGAGTGAAACAAAGCACCGGTCTAAAATGGGAAATTTTAAAGAGAAATGTCAGAGGATTTCGAAATAAGAGAAGAGGAGCTTCAATTTGTTTGAACCGTGAGAGGCGTCTAAGCTGATGTACTCCTACATCCTACATCATACATCATACATCACGTCAGGGGTTACTCTTTTGGACCAAATTGACTTGCGCAGTATGCATATGGTCATCTGCCAGAAGCTAGTTATTTTAGTTTATAAAGTTTTAAACATGGACATTTTTCTTCAGAAGGCTTTTATTAACCCACTGGAGCTGTGTGGATATATTTTTATGATGGATTGATGCACTTTTTTTGGACTTTAAAATCAGGAGCGCCATTCACTACCATTATAAGAGTCAGGATATGTTTTAATATAACTCAGATTGTGTGTCAATTATCTCTTTAAGTGTCTTACTCAGGAACACATCTATGATTGTTTATGGATTATCCTTTGTGGCATTTGAACCTACCACCATTCTTTTACCAAGCGATATCTTTGACCACTTAACCACACATCCCTAGTACATCACTCTAACATACATTGTTTCCAATAGAGCCATAATTGTTCCATTTTGCTGTTTAAACAGGGTCAAGTGACTTATACTCTGTTCTAAAGCTACCCAAAGAAACTGACCGTTCTTGCTTAGAGTAAAGACTCCCCTGTTGTTGCTGCTCTGTTCAAATTACTGTAAGAGAGAACAGCGTTTCTAATACCCACAATATGTCATTTCTTCAAACTGCTAGATTTGTCTCTAAATGATTGGTCTATGTTGTTTTACATGCAAGCATTAAAAATATAAACCAATATCACCATAATTTTCTTGGAGATTAGACCAAAAAGTCAATCCTTTGACATTTCAAGCAGTCAATATTTATATATTTAGACAACAGTTAGTTACGGCTTTCAAATCCGATAGGTTGATCAGCATTCCAAGAGTGCTTATATAAGTCCAACCGCACTGAGACTTTCAATATATATGTATGACTCTGTTTGTGTCATAGTGTTAGACCAGTAGTAGGAACAGCCTCAGACGTCACGCCCAAGGACTGTTGGCTGAACGTCTGATGCATTTGGCACACAAAATGAGAAACACTTCAGGAGTTTCTGCCATCAGTCTGAATAGATCAGTCTAGATCAGACTAGAGTCTTAATGAGTGAGTCAAGTAATAATTAATTCAACCACTTAATTTAAAATTGCTTATTCATCCAAGAATGAAACAAGTGACCGTAAAGTACAAGTGAGTAATTGAATCACTCATTCAACTGATTTGATCAAAGACACTCATTCATTAAGTAACAAAACAAGGTAGTGTTCTTATGAGTGAGTCACTGAATCACTCATAACCTCTCAGAAACAGCTGCTAGTTGCTAGTATGCCAGTTTTAACGTGATGTTTGTTGAATTAGTGACAGATGCTAAGACGTATGGTTTATCATTACTTAAATACACTACCTTTTCAAAGTTTTGGGTCAGTAAGATTTTCTGGTAACACCGGTCTTTTAACTAGTTGCTTATTAGCATGCATATTACTAGGATATTGGCTGTTTATTACAACTTATTACTTTTTCAACATTACCTTATTCTATATTTAGAATCCTACCTGGTACCAAAACTTAACTACCTGTTACATCTGTCAGCTGTCACTCTAATGCTGACAACCCCAGTGTTTACAACACTCACCAGTGCAGTCACGTCAGAGTCATCAGTGTTCAGTAAAATCAAGTCAGAGTCGCCGCCAGTCAGTGCAGCCGCAGTCACATCGGAACCATCAGTTACCAGTATAGTCATGTCTGAGTCTACGTTGATCAGGATTGTTAATTTAAAGTTGTTAAGGATGAAACCTTTCAGTCTTCAGCCATCATGGACACCATTCCTGTGTTCCCAGGTGTCTTTGACGCAGCAATTGAGGATGCCAAGGCCTCCTCTCCACGTTGGGGCTTTATAACTAATTTGGCAGATCCACCTCTGAGAACGGTCAGAACAGCCAGTGTACCAAAACCTTTGCAATCGAGTATTTCTGCTGACGATTTTCTGGTTCCCAAGATCATTTCCTCTGTGCTTCCAGTGATGGCAGAGGCATTTGGATGGTCGAAGCGGCTTTAAACAAGACCGCTGAACCAGCTCAGGAGCCCGCTCCAGTCCATAATCCTTTCCTGAGTTTATTCCTGTCCATGAAGTCATTGCAGTGCCCGCTTATGCCCTCTAGTTGTTTGCTGAGCTTGTTTCAGTCCATGAGGTAATTCTAGAGGCTGTTGTAGTCCACAAATCCTGAGCTTTGGTTCATGAAGTCATTTCTGAGTTGGAGTCCGTTTCTGACCATGTTCGAGTCTGTTCCTGAGCCTGAGTTTGTCTCTGAGCCTGTTCGAGTCTACAAATCTGTGCCTGAGTCTGTTCCTGATCCCAAGTCTGTTTCTAAGCCTGTTCGAGTCTACGAGTCTGTTCCTGTCAATGAGTCTGTGTACTCTGAACCTGCACCTATCCACAAACCTGACACAAAGCCTACTTCTGAGGTCAGTTTATATCTTGTTCTTCATATTGAATATTGCCTTCTGTCTACGTTGGTTAATTATGCCTTCAGTCACTAATGTGAATGTCAGGTCTGTATGCCTTTTCAGTTTTGTGAACTCTACCTACCCTGGTTTGCTGCTCATCCGGAGTTTCTGGTTTCATCTGCCTGGCTCTGGTGGTCATCAGTTCCGCCATGAAGACCTTCTGTCCAGCGTCCTCCGCCTTGGCCGTCTGCTGTCCAATGTGCTTCACCTTGGCCATCCTCGGCTTAACGATCTCCCCACATCCACCTTGCTGGTCTCTGGCTCTTGGCTCTGCTTCTCCTCCACGTCTGTTTTTGCTCCAAGGTCTTGCTCCATGGTCTAGCTCAATGCCTTTTGCCTTGTACTCTGGATGAAGTCTTGTTGGTTTTGGTTGTTATTTTCTGTTGGCATTTCGAGCACTTTTGTTTTTTTTTTTCTTCTTCTTCTTGAGTCATAGATTCCTTGTTCCTTTTTGCCCATCGTGGAGTTTTTGTATGTACAAACTAATTAAATGTGCTTGACACTCTGCCTGGTATAGACTGAGACCTTGGATTATATCTATAATTAAACTACATTTAGATTCTCACTCCTTCTGCTGTATGTCTTCATTCCATCTCCACCAAAACATTGGAACTACTTTACTAACTATTAATAAGCAGGAAATTAGGAGTTTATTGAGGTAAAGTCGTACTTAAAAGTTTGTGTTCCCTATTCTAAAGTGTTACCGATTTTCTTTAGTCTCTTATATCTTTAAGGTTGCATATTAGTTCAATAGTGAAATTAACTCTAGAGGGGAGCATTTCACTAAATATATTAACTATATTAGCTCATATATTCATTATTGTCTTAATTATTTAATATGTTTAAATACATTTGTCATGCAAACAAGATATGACAGTAGCTGTGTAAATGATTTTTTTTTTTTTAAATGGTATAATTAGATTTAGAAGATAATTGTAACTGTAGTTTTATTTGACTCAGCTAAATCATACATGAATCCAAAGGCTTGACATGGCAATAAACATGAACTTAACAAGAAAACTCACCAACAGTGGTTACATGAACGATGCTTACCCAAGACAACATGAGGGTTTAAAAACACAGACTCGTGACATAAGACACACCTGAAAGCAATGATTAAACCAAAGAGCCAATGAAAACAAGACATGAAACAAGGAGACAAATAAGAAGGAGAACATGGCAGGATCACATGATTAGAACATTAAACAAAGGGAAGCGCATGGTGAACAGGGACTGACACATGACAATGACTACTTACAAAATAAGAGACATGAAATTATAAACATGAAACAAAACCCAGTACCATCTGTGACAGTAATGCAAAACCTGCCTTATGTGCAATTTACATTTTTGGTAACACTTTATTTTAAAGTCTTTTAACAAGTTTCTTATAAGCATGCATATTAATAGAATATTGGCTATTTATTAGTATTTATTAAGCACATATTAATGCCTTATTCTACATTCCTAATCCTAACCAATACCTAAACTTAGCAACTACCTCAGTGACTATTAATAAGCAGTAAATTAGGAGTTTACTGAGGGAAAAGTCTTAGTTAATAGTTTATATGTTCTCTATTCCCTATACTAAAGTGTTAACACATTTTTATATTATAGTGTTGATTATTATATCTATATTTAAATAACCACTGAATTTAATAGTTTGGGCTCTGATGTTAACTGTAACCTTTAATATTATAACAATGTTCATAAGCTGAGATTTTTTTTTATCCTTAAAATATCCAAAAACCACTAGAATAGTGTTATATATTTTATTGACTTGTGTACTTCAATTATCGCAGCTGTTTCCAAGAATGTTTAAATCCAGAGAAATCAGCAATTTTAACCATGTCCGTGTGTCACCTGTCAATGACATCATACCTGTATTACCCTTGATATCCGGTTTTATTTCTTAGAAACCATGGAAACAAAGATGCTTTAATATATTGTTTTATTAGGCAAGGGAACAACTGTTTGGATATATTTGTAGACAAAAACTAATCATTGTTATATAGCTCAACACGTTTATTCTTACTGTTTGAATCTCCTTTTCTGGATTTTCCGTGCGTACCATGTTTGTACCATGACTCAGAGAAAAACATCATTTTATCAACTGGCTAACAGTGTCATGGTACGTGTGTGTGGAATGAATCATTCAGCAGGAATAGTCCAAGGAGAGTATTTTAATAACCAAAATGCAGCATAGGGAAAACACAACAAAGATGGATGAGAATAGGGAAAACGTAAAACATAGATGAGAATGGACAGAGAGGGTGGGAGGGTGGGGGCCCTGGTGGAGGACGAGGAAGAAGAGAGGGGAAAAACAGTCAATAAAAAACAAAACAGTCCATGGGGCAGTGGAGGGTGAGAGGAGCCAGGGGGAAGCCAGGAGCTGGAGGAGCCAGATGTAGAGCCAGAGACCAGCCAGGACGAGGCCCCAGGGTGAAGTCGAAGGCGGGAGGAGCCATGGTGTTGACGACTTGGAGTGCACCCTGGGGACAACCGACGAAGATACCGCCTCTGGAGATGGAGACACTGGTGGAGCTGACAGGTCGATGAGTCCACGCGAGACCGATGGCACTGGAGACCGAGGTGGAGCCGTAGTGACAAGCGTCCGAGGCGGAGCCGGATATTCAGAGACAGAGCCGGTGGGACAGAGGACGAAGGAGGAGGCGGGGGGAAGGTGGAGCCATACGGAGCCGAAGGCACAGGCAGGTCAATGGCTGACCAAGGTGGAGCCGGAAAGACGAGGGAGCCCAGAGAAGCCATATTGCCGATGGTGTCCGGTGCAGCCGAGGGAGGGAGGAGCCATAGTGGAGCCGAAGTGTCGACGGGCTGAGGTGGAGCGATGGACAAAGAGGCTGGAGGTGTCGACAGAGGATCCTCTGTGCTGGAAGGAGCTGGTGTCCTGAATACACGGAGCACGTCTACACAGCATGTGGCAGATGCAGAGGGACTGAAGGACAGCAGCGGAGGCAGTGTTGAGGAACTGGTTGATAGAGGCAATAGAGGAGGTGGGAGAGGGAGGCTCGGTGGGAATTCTGGGAACACAGAGAGCTCTGGAGAAACAGGAAGCTCTGGAGAAACAGGGGGATTGTGAACAACCTCTCCCAAAAAAAATCTTTAATTTTGAAGATAATTGTTAATTTGAAAAAATCTAAAATCTTACATATTGCACCTTTAATGATATGTATTGTATGTTATATTTTCTCATTATTTGTGTTTTATCTTCTTAATGTGTTTGATTGATTTTAGTGATTATGTACAGTTTTGAAGTATTGCAGGTATACAGCAAATATTTGTATTGCATAATAACTGCATGACTTTTAAATCAATGTAAAAATGTACATGGTGACATAACCAGGGCCATCAGTAGTTGGGTATTGGTGTTTGCTCAAGTCAACTTCTGTAGGGCAGGGGCATTGCTGTTGCCTAGCAGCCAATTCTGACCCTGGCACCACAAGAAACACCAAAGCAAGACCCGTGAATCAATCTGTCTCTAAGGAGTAAGTATATGTCACTCTTTCTCTCTCTCTCTTATACACACACTCGTACTCAGCAGAATTCACAGGGAGCTGGTGCCAGACACACACACACACACAAACACACACACACACCTGTGGGACTGTGCAAATGATTGAGCCGTGCCCTGCTGATGGGGTCGTGTGGTCCTCTTCACAGCAGACAGAGACAGGTGACTGGCTCTGCAGTACTTACTAAAACAGGACTGTTGAAGTTCCCTTTAAGCCGGGAACACACAAAGCAGAAGCCGACGAACTAACGGCGACGAAAGCAGACTGCGGGGTTGGCTCACATCGGCAGCGTCTGGGTCCAAAATTGCCCTGAAACACCAAACCGACGCTCATGTTCTGCACCTGCTTATAAAGGAGATAACTGTATATTTAAGCAGATATATTTTTCAATATTCGTCATTCAAAAAGGGAAAGCGAAACTAAGACCGCATGTATATGTGACAGGTGGAGTATTTTAATATTTGTTTTGATTTTGTTTACTAGTTTCCATTTTAAGATTTGTACATATGTCAAATGGGAAGACACGCCCACTGCTGTAGCGCTGCGCCTGACATTGAACACACCTGTGCAGCGCAATGACCCAGTTTGATTGACAGGCGATCTAACCAATCATAAAGCCGAATCCGCCATCTTATCCGACAAAGCCTAAGGCAGTAGCCTACAGTAGATTAACATTGGTTAACTTGAAATATTGTGTGTACTCACGTCTTTCCGCGGTTGAAACAACATTCCTTCTGATGTATATTCGTGTTTATTTTGTGCTAGGCCTATAAATGAACGAGTATGAACTAGATGATCGGTTCACGAGCCGTTTGAAGGATCTTTATCGACACATTAAGGAGCCACCATACGGTATTTAGTGTTTAAAATGCTTTAAAAAATGACAATATTTTAAATATGAAACTGTTTCATATGTTGTCAGTGTCCTGTTTGCTCCGCGACGTATTTTTCACTGCAGGAGAACATGATGTGTAGTGTGAGAGAGCATGGGTTGTCTGGCATTGCAACAGGAGGCGGGTTTTGCGAATGGTCAATTCCTGCGGTGTGTTAGTGGCTGTATAAAAGCTTGTCTAAGTGTGACGCTTCGATTCCTCTCTGCTGTATTCCTGTTTTGTGGTCAGAAAACGCTTTTGTGGCTATATTTACTGTGGTGTTCCCCTGGGATATGTGTGTGAAGTGACGACCGCATGTAGCCTAAAGCTTACTGTAGCCTAAGGGGCCGTTCACATATCGCGTCTAAAAAAAGCGTGGAAAGCGCGACCGCGTCGCTTCCTCCTTCTTTTGCAAGCGTTCGGGAGCTTGCGTTTCTGTAGCGTCTGTCGTTGCTATGCAACCATGAACAGCTTTCTCCACGACGACGCGGTAATTTCAATGGATTTCCAACACCGAAATGGAGAAGAAAAAAAGACAAACTCCCGCAGTTTTTGGGTGGACCACGGAGAATTTCACAAACTCATCCAAGAGCTCCGTCTGGACGATGAGAGATTCAAAGTCTATTTCAGAGTTGACAAGGACCAGCTTGATAATCTTTTAAGAAAAATTAGCCCAAGCATCACCAAACAGAGATGCCGTGAAACCATCTCTCCTGCACAACGACTCTCCGTTTGTCTGAGGTGATTAGGCGACCTTTAGGGTAAGGGAAAGGGTTGATTGGATGGTTCTTGTCACATGACCGGCGGTGCGCTTGCGCAACTGAAAAGTTGAGATGTTTTCATCTCGCCGCGGCACAGGCGCACCTGGAAAAAACGAGCGCCGCACCGCTGGCGCTACCATTTCCGTAATAAAGTGCCGCCTGTTATTCAATCAGTTGTCAGCTACCGGGCAGTCTTCCAAAATGTAAAAGACATACATCAACAGACTAATACAAAAGAAACGAGCCCGAAGAGAAAAGAATACGAGTCTAACCGCTGTCAGAGCAAAACGAAACAACAAGTCGTACACGCAGTCCACTTCCCCACAGAAGAATTCACAAAGATTTAGGTTATTTCACTAACACAAACGTAAACAGAGATAGGGTAGCCTACACATACGATAAAGGGAAAAGGGGATACACATGTCCAATGAAGAAATAAAAATATGATACTATAAGAGTCCAAATAATGACATAAGTAAAACAGGATTCATAAAGGCGGATCGCTATTTAGATCGACACTCTACAACATGGGCCTTTCCACCTACTTAGATGGGCTGAACTGTGAAGAAAAGGGAGGGGCTGATTATAATATTATACAAAATGCCGCTTTTTACGCCGTCTTTACGGCGTACTTTGCGGCGTCTTTTCGTCTTAAACGCCGTTTGGTTAGTGGCAAAATTTGACCCTTTTGGCGTTCCATAATTTTGCGCACGCTTGCAATAGAGTCTGTCTGCGGACTGCAAGACGGGGGGGCGGGGGGGAGTGGGCGTAACAGGAAAGGGCGTAACTTGAAGTACGTTGTAGTACTGCGGGATGCAGACAGACCCTTCTCCCACGCTTGCCGCGCGCCTACATAAGACATAATGAATATGCGCGTGCAAAAGACACGATATGTGAACAGCCCCTAAAGGTGCTTGCTGCTGTTTCTTCCCGTTTATTTTATTTGTTACTGTTTTCTGTCCTGTTATACGGCTGATTGTGTGGACGTCGCGGGTTTGAACCGCTGTTTAACGAGGGATTTTAAAACTATTTCGCTTATGTGATTTAAGCACTGCCAAATATAATGTACATACTTGTACGCTTGTATTAAACTAACACTCGTATTTGCCTAGTGAAGCCGTTTGTGCGGTTACTTTTTGTTTATTTTTATGATTATCATTTGGGATTTACTTGTGTGTTGATTTTTTTTTTTTTTTTTTGTATTTTCTTTTCTTTTGTGCTTTTTATCAATATCCTTGCCAGTAAGTCTGTGAATGCCTGAGCAGTGATATTGAAGCTTAACAGAAGGGTAGAGTGTCTTTTTATTGGTGTTTCTCTTTTTTGGGGGGTTGTTACTTGCTTTAAAAATTTTAATGCACTGATTTGCTGTGTGGTTTGTCCCTTCTGTTTAATGCCGAATGTATTAGTCAAGTCAAGTCAAGTCACCTTTATTTATATAGCGCTTTTTACAATGCAAATTGTGGCAAAGCAGCTTTACATTAATAATTGGCAAATAATTTTGGCTGCACAGCAGCTCCCAAAGACAATGATGTCATTGTCCATCTTATTCTATATATTATTGCGAATATCAATAGTTATTAGTCTAGTTAATTGATGTATATCAGCACTGGA
The DNA here is from genome assembly GCA_038088235.1 of Zacco platypus. Classification (NCBI taxonomy): domain Eukaryota; kingdom Metazoa; phylum Chordata; class Actinopteri; order Cypriniformes; family Xenocyprididae; genus Zacco; species Zacco platypus. The sequence continues at coordinate 27,408,177 of CM076070.1, forward strand.
GAAAACAGTGACATAATCGTCCGGCTCAGCTCAGTTCGCATATAACGGCGCCAAATGCAGGCATATCAAAAACACTGCTGAATATCAAGCAAGTGTCCCCAACTTAAGCAAGCCAAAGGCAACAGCGGCAAGAAACCAAAACTCCAACAATTGGAGAAAAAAACCTTGGGAGAAACCAGAAACCGGGGGGCCAGTTCTCCTCTGGCCAACAGTGAACACTTGTCCGATACTCAGGCAGAGTTACAGGTCATTAAACCGATTTATTAGTCTCTTATCAACTGTGGGTTTGTAAAAGGTAAACCGTTTAAGGTCTCTCTTTTTAAAAACATTTTAGCATTAATTTTTCCAGTGGGCGTGAAATAATAAATTTGTAATTTTGGAAAGTCACCTGTCTTTCATCCAATCCGACCTGGCAGGGTACTACATCTTATTGTAATTACTTTTGGTTTAATTCCTTTTTTGGGTATTACTTTTTCCTGGGTGGTAACCTAGGTGGCATAGTCAGGTTCTTTTAACGTGTTTTCCGCCAAAGGTTACATATACAACCCATAAACAAAGCAGCACTTACCGTTTTGAGTATTAGTCATGCTGATACTTACAAAACACTAAATGGCTTAGCTCCCTAGTACCTAAGTGAGCTCTTAATGCATTACAGTTCTTTGCGTAAATTACAATCTCAGAATTCTGGCCAGTTGTTAATACCTAGATTATCAAAATCAACTGCTGGCGTTAGATCCTTTTCCTTTTGGCACCTAAACTCTGGAACGATCTTCCTAGTATTGTTCGGGAAGCAGACACACTCTGTCAGTTTAAATCTAGACTAAAAATGCATCTATTTAACCTGGCATACACATGACACATTATCAATTTTTGTCTTCATATCCATTAAAGGATTGTTAGGCTGCATAGATCAGGTCAGCCGGAAGAATGGCGTTACATCAGAAGAAGAATGGCTATGCTAATTTTTGTCTCTCTGCTTATCCCAAGGTTTACCAATTAACGTGATTGGCTGGATCCGGGCCGTGTCCGGGTCGGATGGGGAACCTGTGCCTGTGCGCGGCAGCAGTGTGGCCCTGGGGTGTTGGTGGAGACTGTGTGAACTAGCTCATCCCTTGTGAGGGCCTTACCGACTCAACAGCCAGTGGCACAGATCCCCAACAAACCGTCCCATACCGGGGTGATTAAAAAGATCTTAAACTAGATGGAACTGGATTAAATATTTTGACTGTTGCGACTCCAATCGTACTTACGACCTGTAACTCTGCCTGAGTATCGGGCAAGTGTTCACTGTTGGCCAGATGAGAACTGGCCCCCCGACTAAGCCTGGTTTCTCCCAAGTTTTTTTTTTTTCTCCATTTTGTTGGAGTTTTGGCTCCTTACCGCTGTTGGGGACACTTGCTTGATATCCAGTAGTGTTTTTGATATGCCTGCATTGGCTCCGTTGTATGCGAACTGAGCTGAGCCGGACAATTACGTCACCGTTTTCTCCAGTGCTGATATACATAAATTAACTAGACTAATAACTACTGATCTTTGCAATGGAATGAATCAATAATATATAGAATAAGATGGACAATGACACCATTTTCTTTGGGAGCTGCTGTGCACCCAAAAATGATTTGTCAACTATTAATGTAAAGCTGCTTTGTCACAATTTGCATTGTAAAAAGTGCTATATAAGTAAAGGTGACTTGACTTGATCACGTTCTTTCTTCCACTCTGCTCATGCTGTTATGAAAATATGCATTCGAGTACTCTGGTAAGATGACGTAAAATTAGAACAACCTTCTGACTGTGCCGTCATGACTTTTGCTTATGTTCTTGTGCACTGACTCGTTTGCTATACTAAACAGCCAATCAGAGTTCTCTCTCACACAGACAGCCTGATGGTGGTTCAACATGTTGACTTCAGCCGGCGGTGTGGAACACACTGAGAAAACTTAGTCGGCTGACGCACAGAAACTGCCCAACGGCCGACTGTCGGATTGGTGTGTTCCGGGCTTCAGATTGGAATTCCTGAACATCCAGTATAGGGAACAGTCAACTGATGCAACTACTACAACATATCTTAACTATATAACCATCAGGATAGTTTAGTTTAGTTGTCTTTGTTAAGTGCTTGTTTTTGGTGGTTCTGTTTAGTCCTGATTACTCCCTAGTTTGTTCCCTTGGTTAGGCCTACTGATTGTCAATCATTATCTATCCCTGAGTATTTACAGTAATCCAGTACTGTCCTCAGTTCATGGTTAAAAAGTAAAATTTGTAAATGAGTAGTGTGCTTCATGAAGCTTTGAAACCCTTAATCTTTTGTTTCGAAGCATGATCGTGCTAAAGAGTGGAGCTTCTGCTTCGGGTTCATTAAACTGTGCAAAACTACATATTGTTCTAACGCCAATGCAGTGATAGTCACAATCTTGAATTTTTGTAAACATCATTACAAGCTTCCTAATAATAGCAACGTGCATTTAGAGTGTAGTGTGTTATTTAGAGCTAGCAATTGTCACCTTCACTCTGGATATGAATAAACTTTCTTTCTCACTTGTAAGTCGCTTTGGATAAAAGCGTCTGCTAAATGACTAAATGTAAATGTAAATGTAAATGATGGATTCCATTAAGTTTTCAGAAATAAGAAATTACAGTATAAGTCAAGTAAATTATAACATGTTACAAGATGATGATTTCCAGTATCTTGAGAATACCCATGAAAAGCCAGCAAATACATCCAAAGATAAAGCTTTGCAAAATTCTCTGAAACAAAACCCAAGGTCAACTGAGACAAAGTAAAGATGTCACCAGAGCAACATTTTGGTGACATGCAGAAAAAAATATTGTGAATATGTTGTGCTCACACAGCCTGTTCTCATTGTTAATACGTAGGTTTAAATGCATAACTTTCAAAGACACATTTTTGTATGTTTAGAAAGGTTCTGAAACGTATAATATTGACATTTATAGCACTAAAACATAAAAATAAAATACGTACGAATCTTTCGTCATAAAGACATGTACAATTCATTTTTTATCGTTTTGTAGATAAATGCAAGATCCCTAAACCCCATCCCGAACCTAAACATACCCAGAATGTTAAAAGAATAAATGGACAGGAATTTGTAGGAAAATGACAATTTTACTAAAAACATAACATTGAAACAATATTTTGAGCCATTAATCCTACACCTACCCCTAAACTTTCCCATAACCATTTCTTGAAACTATGTACTGTTATAAATACAAGTGGTAACAGAAATAGTTCAAGTAATGATGAGTTGCATTCACAGTCGCAGTCCTCTATGGCATTAATATTTTTATATGCAGTACAGTGCAGAATTTAAGTTATTAATATAAAATATGAATCCGGCTTCTCTCCATGAAGGCATGTACTCATTTCAAATGTCAATCCACTGAAACATAGCATGTCGCAATCTCTGACGAAGCAGGTGAGAATCAATGAGTGTTCGATATCAGTGCCGTAAACCATGTCGTAACGCTTCTCATGGAAACTTTCAAATTTGAATCATAATGAGTGCGGGCTTTGACTGTGACGGTCGCTGCTGAGAATGAAAATGAAGATTGATGGATAAAGGGCTGAATTTGGATCTGTTCCCTACAAACATATGGATTCTAAAGATTTGGAGTACAGCAAACAAATAAAATTGATGTGATTAGTGAATTTATGTTGTGCCTATGGTTGTATTGTCAGTCGCTGCATAGGAGAAAATGCCTTTTGTGTCTCACAGCAAAAAAACTAAATATTATAAAATGTTTTAACAATTACAGAAATGTTATTAATTTAAGGTTTCAAAGTGTAGTCCAGTTTAACATTATGTAATCCTCTGAAATGAGTTTGCAGCACAAGTCACGAACGGAAATGTAATTTCATAAGTAGATGAGTAAACTGCATTCAATAAATTCGACAAAAAACATGTATTGATATGACAATTGAATACAACAGATTCAAAACATTAATCCCATGATTTTAATATTAATACTTAGGAATTCATACACATTCACACTTGGATACATAAATGATTTATGATTTATTGCTGTTAATATGTATGTATTTTAGTGCTTTAAATACGTCAATAGAGCTCCGGACGTCACATGACCCATTCTGTTTACACCTCCATGCTGGCAGGCAGTGACAGCCGGGAGCAAATATGCTGGCGCCATTCATTTCACGAGTTTCAAGGCAACTTGAGTTCACTGCACACTTTAATTAAAAAAACTTAGACCTGTACATAGCAAAACTTAATAGATTAAACGGATCCCTAGATAGCAGATCCCTATAATGGCCCCAGGTTGCTTTTAATGTGTATCAATAAAAGGAACGGATAGCTTTCTGACCTGCAGTATCCTGATGTCTACAACTACCTCATCAACTTTCCCTCGTCCTGTACTCCGGAGACTCTTTAAAAGCCTACAAAACCCTGGAAGGGTACAAATGGACGTAATCTAATTTTGTGATGAATATTGAACTCTGTAGTAAAACCTGCTTCATCGTCATCAGAAGGGTAAGTGAACTGTGTTGTTAGGTAACATAATCGACCCTAACTGTCCTTGTTTGTAGGTAAGGTAGCCAGCTCAGCTTTATCACTGTGAGTACAGTAGACATCATAATGTCATTAAATCTTAAGCTGTTTGATCCCAAATGTTTCTTGATTTTCATTTTTTTTTTTGTCATTAGTTGCCCCTTGAAATAATTAATCAATTTTGGGGGGCATTTTTATAGAAAAGTGTGTGAAAAAAATGTGTTTTATGTTCGGTCACTATTATGACCAGTGGTATAATGTGTATACTGAAAATTCTTATATAGCTTATATCTACCCAGTTATTTAACACATTTTAAACTCTTTCTTGTCATTTTAGGGTAACTATTAAACATATAGCAATAATGAGAAAAGACAATACATATATATATATATATATATATATATATATATATATATATATATATATATATATATATATATATATATATATATATATATATATATATATATATACCATCTGTTGTTTTGGTTAGCACGTTTTATTGCAGTGAACCATTTCAGTCGTCTATCTGGATTCTTAGGAATACAATAAAATTATTTCCCCCACCTGTTCTGGCATCCTGGCTAACAACAGCTATCCGCCATGTTGAAATAGTAAGGTTTGTAAGGTCTAAAAAGTCTGATATTGTTCGGACCAATATCGATACCAATGCTACAGCCGCTCCAGCGCTCTCCTGATGGCTTACCAAAATGGCGGAGTTTAGATTGTGTGACGTCAACCTCCGGAGCTCTATATTGTACGTTAAATAAATGTATTTTCATGAGATCACGTTGGCTCACATTAGCAACCTGGACTCCAATAATCTGACTTAGTCACAGTCTGTTTGTGTGGGGAAACTAGTGATTCATCTTTGTTAACTTTAGTGCTGAATAAGAATCAGTTTTTTAAACCCCACAGTTGCATGTTGACCCGGTCTCAGTAATTTCCGTAAATAACATGCATTCACACGATTTCTTCCACTTTGGAAACAAAGGACATCACAAGCAGACTCGAATGGCTCTCTGCTGCATTATGCAAGGTGCAGATGTTCTGTTTTAATTGAGAATTCTAAGCAAGGAGGCAATACGTCAGGCCCATAGAGTGAGCTACCTTAACGTCTCATCCAACTCAATTAAATTTCACCAGTAATTCTTGGCTCCAGCCCACCCTCAGGTCTTGCCACTAAAGCATAGAACAATAAATCACCTCAACCTTGTTGCATCTCCTCAAATCTAACTGAGACAAAGAACTTTCATTTATTACAGGGTTGGAGTTTGAGGCAGGTGTGGCCACTGCCATGGTTTCCTCATCAAATTTCCAAGTCCAGGTGTGGGAGTTTTATTTATTGATACAAACTATGGAATACATGAATGAAATGATGAAACTCGATGCCAGTTTCCCTCAGGCTATTGAGTGCATGGGAGAAAGTACATTTCATTTGAAATGGATATTGAGGTGAGAGCCAGGTATAGTCTGTACCTTCAAACTAAATAATTCTTTAATATTGTATTTGTAAGTCCCAACAGTTAATTTTTATCTACCCAGCAGGTTTCAGCTTATTAAAGAATTATGGGGTCAGTTTAAATAGTAGTGAAATTAACAGGCTCACAATAGGCTTGATTTGAAGTGCTAGGGATCCGTATGAAAGCTTAAACCATTAAATTTGAGAAATTCACTGTCAAAGACTCTCTCAGCCATAATGGGCTGCTAAACATCTTTTCAGGACTCGGGATGCATTTGTAGAGGCATAATGATGAAGCAATCCTTATTAAAGAAACTACAGTGATTTTACCAAAGGTGTTCTTGGGCATTATGGAGGACTAGGAATATCACTTAGTAATAGTGATCGGGAATCAATAAAAGTATTAAATGAAAAAAAATATATATATGGGTAGTCATGGCCTAATGGTGAGGGAGTCGGGCTTGTAGCGTGAAGGTTGCTGGTTCAGTTCTCATACCGGCAGGAATTGAAGGTGGGAATCGTAAATGAACAGCACTCTCGATACCATGACTAAAAGTGCCCTTGAGCAAGGCACCTAACCCCTAATTGCTCACTTTGTAAGTCGCTTTGGATAAAAGCGTTTGCCAAATGAATAAATGTTGTCAACTTTTTGGAATGACAAACAGACATTTTTAAACTATTTATTTCATGATTAAAAAAGTTTAATGTAATAATAAAATTATATATTAGTAACTCATTTTTAAATGCAAAAATCATTGGCCAACTGACTTAATCCATTTTCCACCAGCTTTTCTTTGTTCTTCCGCAAAATACTTGAGTGAACAGTTCACGTGGGAGCAGTTAATGAACTATCAATTGAATTTTAAGAATTCAAAATTTTATTGGCTGCAACCATGTGTCCCAACTGTCTAATGACATTTTTTGACTCAATTGGCAAATGAATAAAGACAAGCATATGGCAAATAGATTTCTAAATACTTTATACAATTAAATGTTCTGTTTAAAAATGATTCATCTGTTTGTTTATTGTAATATTTAATTACATTTTTAAACATGAATTAAAAAAGTTTTGATTGTGTATTTATTTGTCAGTTTGAAAACGGATGTATTTACTTACAATTTTTCTCAGGATTTCAAGCTCCAAGCAGAATTTAGATTAAAAAACAACTATATATTTTGTTAGACAAATTTGCAAAATGACAATGTATTATTGTTTTTAGAACAGCAATGTGCATAGTTTATCAGTGTTTGTTTTTGTAAATAATTATAACTTGGTATAGGCATTTGAAAACTGATGTATTTACTTACAATTTTTCTTAGGATTTCAAGCTCCAAGCAGAATTTAGATTAAAAAACAACTATATATTTTGTTAGACAAATTTGCAAAATGTCAATGTATTATTGTTTTTAGAACAGCAATGTGCATAGTTTATTAGTGTTTGTTTTTGTAAGTAATTATAACTTGGTATAGGCATTGAATTGTATATGTTATAAATATTTATAATATGTAAAGTTAGAAACTATAACAGCTGTACAGTACAGAGACTATAATGATTGACAGCAGCAATAAGCAGCCCACCTGAATGTATCTCAGCCATTAAATAACTTTGCTTATCTTTAGTATTCTGAAGCTATTTTTTTTTTTTTTTTTTACAGAAAAAGTTTTTAGCTGAATACCAATCACTGAGTGGCCATAACATGACATAATCGCAGGTGAAAGCAGAGGAAAAACAGGAAATAAGAAAGAAAGAACACTCATTCCCGCTTCAGCTGCTTTTTTGGGGTGGAGATGAGTTTGTTATTGTGTATTTTCCTGATGCAGTTCTGGCAGCTCCATCCTAACAAAAGCCAGTAACAGAGAAGAACATAGTGTACTGTGTTGTGGGGTGGGTGTTATGACTAAAATATTATATCATGATATATCACGATATATATATATATATATATATATATATATATATATATTACACAGTGGGTACGGAAAGTATTGAGACCCCCTTAAATTTTTCACTCTTTGTTATATTGCAGCCATTTCAGACGACACTGACGCTGCTGTCACTTTAAGGCTGAATGCACTCATTTAATATACTGTTACACAACTGTTTACATTCACTTAAGATATAAATGACTATGTTTATGAGGATACTTGCAAAGGCTGGCATTTTGACACATAAGTGCCTTTATTTGACTGTTCAAGCCCAACAAAGTAACCATTACGGTCAGAAACCATTTCTCAGACAGCACATACATATACTGAAATTAGTTCTCTTTCGCTGCTTATTGCGCTTCGATGGTTTAAACTCACTTGTTTTTAAACAGCATTGCTTAAATACAAATGATGCACTTATAGCACGGAAATGTGAGCACGTAACTGAGATGGAGATGATAATCCAAAATCTCTACTGGTTGACAAATTTCTACATTCAAAAAGTGGAGTAAAAAAGATCAGCCTAGAATCAGAGAGTCTAAGTATAAGAAGATATAAGAGTATCTTGAATGAAGAGTATAGGAAACACTTAATTTGACCATTTACATATATGTGATTAAGGGAGACAAACTGGTGTAGAACAAAACAATGTTGACTATATAAATCAAGCTGTTCAATCAAAATTCGCCTTTTGTGTTTCTTAAAAGAAAGAGGCAGGAATGTATGATTTTCTTTGTTCTATGTACATTGTGTGGTTGTGGTGCACTTGAGTGTTTGCTGATGGTGCGAAGTGAGCTCAGAGCACTAAGTGTTAGAGGATCTGGTGTTGATAGCTCAGAGATCAGGAGGCACAGGTGAGTCAGAGCAGTGGTCAGAAGTAATTAAAAACAGGACTGGTCATCAGTGGCCAGTAGAGGGACCTTTGGGAACAAGCTGACAGAAATAAATCTCTTGTTCTTAAACTCATTCAATGTGGAAACATACACAAAACTACATAGCAAAACTAACTTTCCAAATATGATTTCAAGATATAAAAATACTCCATAATAATTACCGTAGTTAAACATGGGGTAAGATTTTTTTCTGTCAATATGACTACTGTAAATCTCATCTAAGCACATTTACTGAATGGTTACGCTCTTATAAATCTTGCCTTAAGTCTGAAAATCAGTGTTTGTATTTAGATATTCATTCTATCTTTATGTATTTATTAACAGTAGATTTATTTACGTGTGTGTATGTGTGTTACTCTACAAACACACACACACACACACGCACACACACACACACACACACACACACACACACAGAGTTGTGTTTTCATTTTGTATGGGGACATTCCATAGGCATAATGGTTTTTATACTGTACAAACTGTATATTCTGTCCCCCTACCCCTAAACCTACCATCACAGAAAATGTTCTGCTATTTTAGATTTTCAAAAAAGATAATTCTGTATGATTTATAGGCTTGTTTCCTCATGGGGACCAAAAAAATGTCCCCACAAGATCAAAATTTACTAGTGTTACTATACCTGTGGGGACATTTGGTCCCCATAACACAGGGAATACATATATATATATATACATATATATATATATATATATATATATATATATATATATATATATATATATATATATATATATATATATATTTATTTATTTATTTATTTTTTTTACAAATTAAAACAAAGGCTTCCAGTGGAATGTTATTGCTGGTCTTATCATTATTTTATTTAATAATTATTATAATTCATTATAATATAATGATTTAATAATTCCATTAATTACATGTAGGTTACATTTTAAACAATCATTATTCAGCACAATCTATAATACAATCTTGTTTGAATGGGCTGGGTGCACTAGATGGCGCCTGTGAGATTCAGCGATGTGGGTGTGTGCATGTTTACTTCTGTTCAAACTCTTCCAATCTTAGCAACATTTGCATTTTCTCTATGGAGAAACTTATATATGAAACTTGGCTAGAAATAATGAATGTTTTTAAAATTAAAGAGAAGATGGTGGTCCACCAAAGACAAAAGAAAACCTCATTCTGGTATTATGTACCTCTGTACGGTAATTCATTAAGATACTCCTCAAAGCCCACACTCTAAAAGAGCCTGTTGAGCCTGTTGGATCATTTTGTTGGGTTTTTTTTTCATGCTTGTGTTATCCAGCCGTTGGGTTAGAGGCTGGTCTAACAGTTGAAACAATACACACCACCCTCCAACGCATCAACCCAGCTGTTGGGTTACACAAAGTGCGGGCTTTTTGATGTTTATTCATTGTCATTTTTAATCAATAGTTGAGTAAATAAAACAACCCAGCATGTTGCCTCAAACATTTAATCCAACCAGCTGGGTAAAAACAACCCAATACTGGGTTTGTCCAAATCTGACCCAGTGTTGTGTTGAAAGTGCAGTAATATGTAATGTTATTGAAATAAATGTTTTGTATCCGTCAACCCGAGAAATATACAGAGAGCAATTATTGTTTGTTTGAAATTATTTTCAGTTGATGTTTCATATTGATTGAACGGTTCTAGCAATTACAGACTACTTGTAACACTGCAATACAAATCTTTTCATCATTACGATTATTGTCTTTCAGTCCAAACTTCATGACTGTGGGCGTGTTGTGATTCTGTCCTCAAAGGCATAATGTCACCTATTCACTGACAAAAGCAAATGTCTCACCAGAAGATTATGAAAAGTTCCTCATGAAATGCAGTGAAGGGTGCAAACTTTTCAGCCTAAACAAATAAATTAATATCAGTAGGATTTACACACTGTATTGTAGAGCAGTCATATAAATACAACCACAATAAATAACATTGCAGTTGTTCTCTGTGCCTTAATCCATGCAATAGTTTCGAAGCAGCTTACAGTAATTATTTTAACCATGTACATGTTGTACATCAACACGTTCACACAGTTTATTTACTTTATCACAGTGAATAAACTCTTGCTTTCAGCTGAATGTGTTCCGAATTTTAAATATCTGTGTTACTGTGCAGGAACACAGCATGTATTTTGCAGTAAGTCTGTATATAAATTAATTTGTTTATATGGTAAGCACTGGTAACAGCGTTACTCTTGTAGGTTTTAGGCATTTCCCTTTTAGCTAAGATTATAACCAAAGAAAAGAACATAGAAAAAAGGCAAACATGACTGAGGGCAACATTCAAAAAATGTTATCGAGGAGAGAAAAATCAAAGGGCTGTCTGAGTCTCTTCGTCTTCCCACAGAAGTGTCTGGACTGGCGGGGTTGATGCTACCTCTCCAGTATGGCTGGAGGGCTTGTGTAATGATTTTACAGACAGTCCACCACTCACTCAGCACTGATACTAGGATAATGAGCAGACCATAGTGATGAGCCTCAAATCAACCTCAGATCAACCTCAAATCTTACCTATACTTGTCTCTAACTGGGATAGGATGAAGTATTTTAAAATAATAATAATAAAAAAAATAATTGAATAAAAAACAGCAACAACAAAGTGACACTACATGTGTTACACATTATAATATGAAAATAAGGTGTTTTGATCGGTGCAATAAAATGGTGCATTTTAACAATTTAAGAGACATACTTTGCCCCAAAAATAAGGATTCATATAGTTTGAGATGTATGTAAAATGCTGAAATAACTAAAATGCTCAAATGGGGAATGCTTATTTTTGTTGCGCATACAGTATTCATCCGAGGAATTCTGAGTTGACATTTTTGTAATTACTTTAATTTGCAATATGAAACACTCTAGAGAAAAAAATCCTATTGAATTGGTAGTGAGGAGACTGACCTCTGGGAAGCACATCAAACAGCACATCCATACTCTGTATACGTGCAGACACTCATAAACACACACCTCCTTACACAGGCCATTACCACCTAACCAACTTGTCTGAAGCAGCAAATAACATGTCAGAATTCCCTATGTGGCCACCATATTTACAGCATTACAGCCCGGCACACTCTAATGATGTGTTTTATCTCGCTGCTTTTATGGCTGACATCTCCCTGACACACATATATAGACACACACCTATCCGATGCTTCTCACACATCTCATCTGATCAGCAATAGTAGGGACTTTCTCGAGTTGACCTTCTGATGGCAGACGTTTGACCTTGCCTTTCCTTGTCACTCAGGCCCTAATTCTTCGGGAAAAAGCCTCCTATGTTTATCGGGATCTCATTTAGATGGAGTAGAAGATCTAATGCCGAGCCAACGCTCATCAGTCACAGAGGGAGACAGGGTGGGTGATGGGTGTTTTCACAGCAGTCTGTCTGACATACAATTATTCAGCGAATGGAGGTCAGGATTAGTGGCCATTCTAGGGATGGGTCACAATGGTCAGCTAGTCGACTAGTGAGGTTGACTAGTTCAGGGATTTTGAAAACTCTTGTGAGGGAGTTTCTAATATACACCATCGGTCAAATTTCTCTTATGCTCACCAAGGCATTTATTTCATAAAAAAACTACAGTAAAAACAGTAAAATATTATTACAATTTAAAAGAGCTGTTTTAAAATGTAACTTTGTGATGGCAAAGCTGCCATTCCTCCATTCTTCAGTGTCACATGATCCTTCAGAAATCATTGTAATATGCTGATTTGCTGCTCAAGAAACTTTTCATTTTGATAAAATAAATGCAGTCTTGGTGAGCATAAAAGATTAGAAGAATCTTAATTATTTCAAAATGTTGACTGGTAGTATACACAACCACTGCTTTCTATACCTGTAAAACTGCTCGTTAACACAAATATCTAATCAGCTAAATAGCAACTCAATGCAATTAGGCATGTAGCCATATCAAAATACGACCTGTTGAAATTCAAACTGAGAATCAGAATGGGGAAGAAAGATGATTTAAGTAATTTTAAATGTGGTCAGGCTGGTCTGAGTATTTCAGAAAATGCTGATCTTCTGGGATTTTATGCACAGCCATCTCTAGGGTTTACAGACAATGGTCTGAAAAAGAGAAAATATCCGACGAGGGGCAGTTTTGTGAGTGTAGTTGCCAATTGTAATTGATGCCAGAGGTCAGAGGAGAATGAACAGACTGGTTCGAGCTGATAGAAAGGCAACAGTAACTCAAATAAACACATTACTACAGATGGATGCAGAAGAGCATCTCTGAATGTACAACACGTTATACGCCATTACTACTCCTGTCAGTTAAGAACAAGAAACTGGGGCTACAATTTGCACAGGCTCACCAAAAATGGACAATAGAAGACTGGAAATACATTGCCTAGTCTGATGAGTCTTGATTTCTGCTGGTCCCCACATTCAGATGGTAGGGTCAGAATTTGGTGTAAACAACATGAAAGCATGGACATATCCTGCCTTTTATTAATGGTGTAATGGTGTGGGGGAAATTTTCTTGGCACACTTTCGGCCCTGTAGTATTATTAAACAACGTTTAAACGCCACAGCCTACCTGAGTATTGTTACTGAACATGTCTATCTCTTTATGAGCCTATCCATCTTCTGATGGCTACATCCAGCAGAATAATGTCACAAAGCTCAAATCATCTCAAACAGTTCTCTTGTGCATGACAATGAGTTCACTATACTCAAATGACCTCCAGAATCTCAATCCAATAGAGCAGCTTTGAAATGCGGTTGTACAGCTGACAAATCTTCTGTAACTGCATGATGTTATCATATCAATATGGACCGGAGGAATGTTTCCAGTACTATGCCACAAAGAATGAATTTGACACAAACATTTATACAATGTAAGAAAAATGGTTATATCATAAAAACATGTTGTTTGAAAAATTAAATAATTGGCTTTTATTGCCAATGGAAAAAAAAAAGAAAAATGTGGTGAAGAGAAACTAAAAGTATGCACATTGCAAGAAAGATGTGATGAACACTTATGTGAAGAGATGTGAGTTATGTGGTTTATTTTATATTTTATTTTAACTGTTAAAACCTATGGCTGTCAGTAGAATAAAATAATGAATCATTTGATGATTAAACTCATGACTTAGGACCAGTCTTTATGACCACGGCCCCCCAAGGACCCCCTTGTGCCCCCCTGGGACCCCTAAAACCCTGGACAAACTTTATATATATATATATATATATATATATATATATATATATAAAAAATTAGTTTTGTCCTTTAATGAGCATGTTGTGCTTAATACATTTGTATAATAAGACGGGTATTTAAATTCATCATCTTTAACATAGATGCTTTTGGAAATTCCAACACATATGATGGGCCATTCTTAGAGACACGTTTTTTTTTGTTGTTTTTTTTAAAAGTTGAACTTCTTTTGACTTTAGCGCCAATTATCAACACCTGATCAAGGTCACCTGAATCCAGCCTAAGGCTTCCAGGTAAGACAAATTATTCAACTATTTTCTGAGGCCACCTTGAGTCAGTTTGTTAATGTGTAGTTTGCACATCCCAAGCAGTCACCCAAGGAGGTTCGCCACACTTCCTAGACTGTCTGGCTCCGTACAAAGATGCCGAGCTTATATTTATACACATGATTTCATGGATGCATAACTGGAGATGATGGACTCTGAAGTAACACTTGAACTGATAATGTGTAATATGAGCTAAAAATAAATGCTACACTTAAGTCAGTGAGTGTATTTATACCTTAATACTGTCATTATCAAAGTGAAAGAGTACTAACATACAAAAGTAAGGCTTTAATTTGGCCTAAAGCCATTTTCGCCAATTAATTGTTTCTCCTCTCGTGGCTTATTTGCTTGCAGAATAAGACAGAAAAGAAGAGGCAACATAAAAATAGAAGGGAAAAAAAATCCACCAAGCTAAAAATAAAAGAGTGAGCAGCACATACTTTCAATAACCAACTTTTTGAGTTAACCAGCTCTGAGCATTTCACTGTATTTCAGTTTTCCATTCCAAAGCTCACATACAATGCATAGTTACCAAAGTCCAGTGGAGTCTCTCAACCATTTGCTATCTCAACTCACAATCTGGCAGAAAGAAGCTACAAATGACCTTTTGTTTTAATTAAGTTACTTTCAAATGCCCACTCAAGCTCAGAAAGCTTACAAATGGAACAAACCCCACGTTCAAGACATGTAAAGTTCCCTACCGTTTGATGTTTCGCGTATTAAATCCCTGGTCTGGAGATCTTGACTGAGTTTACTGCCTGACTGTCTATTTTTAGCATTTCCTTCCTAAACCGTATTTGGTGGTCTCCACCTCCGCATGCTAATTTACCAGGCATAACAACAGTGAAAAGCTGGACTCAGCTGTCTGAAGTTATCACCATGCTTGAGTGTACAGCCAGGCTTCCTGACGGGGCCAGTAGGCTATTTACGGGAGCTTATTATGAAACACGGCGCCTTTTGCCAATGCAGATGCTTCCTAGCTGAAACTACTCTGCCAGAAGATGCTGTAATAATACAAATACTAGAACTCTGTATAAATGTAAAACATCATGGTAGTGCTCAAATTCTGGTTCGATTTTGTTCTAACCTTAACCCTGAGTGAGGAATAGCATTAGAGTGTTTCTTCAACTTCAGGAAATTTCACAGCATATCCCAGGGTTGATTTTTGGTAAAAGTAACATAACTTTATTTTATTATTATTAATGTAGTTTATTATATGTAGATCACTTAAATCAGGGTTATTTTAGTTTTATGTATATATATATATATATATATATATATATATATATATACATATATATTATATACATACATATATTTTGCTTTAATTAATTATTAATTTAGTTTTAGTAACGTTAACCCTATAAAACTTCTTCATAAAGTCCTGAATTATAACATGTTTAAAACTATTCCAATATTTAAACAAATAGTGAAATAAGCATAAACCATTTCAACACTTTGTGTGATTAATTATTTCATTTTCCAAAAATGATGAGCTGTGAATCATTTTCACTATACTGAACCATTTTGCCAAAATTTTTAATAAGTTTGTGTACTTGTTTACTAACAGTGTCAGATAAAAACATGAGAAGGTTGGCGTCAGCGTTTGTGAACTCAGACATGTGTAAGTACCAATCTCATATACTCCAAGTGTTAGATTATGATTGGTTAGATCTAAACTAATTGTGACATAACATTTGAGTCTTCCCCTTCCCCTTTGAGTCTACCACACCTTTCAGTCATTATTACTCCAATTCAATCCAAAGTAAAAAGAGGTCTCACCTTTCAGTTGGTGACAGGCTGACACTTTTTTGGGAATACAGACTCACCTGTCCGCATCCTTTCACTGAGTTTTCCAATTAATTTCTCCAGTTGTCGCCACTGTCTGCTCCTTACCTTTTGTCTCCTCTGTAGTCCTCATATATTTCAGTCTCCATTCGTTTTTGTTAAGAGAAACAAGATTTAAGTCCAGTTATCTCACGCAAGTGCTGCTTTACTATTGAACTGAATACTTCCCTTTGTCTCCGATTGTACCAATAAACTGCTTGTGGTTCACTTACCTTTGTGAGTCTGCATATCCTTATAGTAATTTTGTAACTGTTTGTTTATGCAAAATTGAAAAATGTTAATTAATTTTGTGCATGTAGGAAACACTAAAAATGATGTAGAATTTACTTTGAAACAATATTCACTCAGAAACTGCTAATTAATTTTAGACAGAATAATGAATTAAACATGAAATTATGAAGTAGAAAGACTGAAATAGCATTCTTGTAAAACACTCAAATAATTTTTGCTTTATTTACAACTCTGAAAAATCATTATAAACTGTATGCATAAAATGCTAACTGTGAAATTAGCCAGGGCAAGACAAAGTAGAATGCCATTTGGTAACACTTTATTTCAACATTCTACTTTAGACATAAGTATAAGTCACTTTGCAACTACATGTCAACTACCATTCATTAAAGTATTAGTTTATCTGCTAACACTTTATCTGTTGGGGGACCATCACAATATTCTCCTGACTATAAATAACTTTACATGTCAATTTATTCTAACCTTAACTCTCACTATTAACTAGCTGCTTATTAGTATCGTATTACTAGGATATTGGCTATTTATCAGTACTTATTAAAGGCACAGCCCGTATTTTTGCTGCTAGGGGTCGCTAAACTCTTCAAAACAATAGCAAATTTGTAGATTGATGACGGAACATGGAACTTGTCGTCATTCCAATGGATCTAATAATGTGTATGAGAAATAATGTTTGAAATAATTTTTATGGATGAGTGAATGCATGTTTTTTTTAACATGACTGTGGTATGAACCAGGGCGTGGCCGAGAATGCTAATCTGCTCTCATCTGCTAATGAGAGACAGATAGCAGTGGCAAACGTAAGTCCCAGGCGATATAAGGACATTTCATTCTACTGAACTACACGCAAGTGCTAAAATACTACTTGTACGGGTCAGTTTATTTGACTAATTAAACTGAGGTAGCGCAGTGCTGTTTCACTTCATCTAACGTAACACTATCATACTAAACTACATTTGAGTGTGTTGAAAAAAATTGTAATGTTATTCTATGTATTAGTTTTTTGGCTGTATGAGACTTAACAGTAAGCTAGATCAACATTAGATGATCATACTGATGATATTTTAATACTTCGTCGTGTTGAGCTATATAACATTGATTAGTCTTATGCAGCCTACATTTTCTTACCTTGTCTAATGGCGTGCAAGAGTGCCATCTCTGTCAAGTCGAAGTTTGTCGCAAAGCTCTCATCATCTCGAAAACATCACGCCGATCCTTGTTTCATTCCGCCTTTTGTCTCAAAGTTTGCTTGCCATGGTTCATAATGTTTGAACGAAACAACACAGTGTTTACAACAACAGACGTTATGCAGCTGTCCGTGTCTGTTGCCATGGTTACTATGCAGTACAAGCGGAAACCAGGGATAATGCAGATATTGCGTCATTGACAGGCGAAAAGTGGCAAGGGAGGTACGGGCAGTATTTAAAATTGTGAATTTCTCTGAATTTACAAATTCTTGGAAACATTTAGGATAATGTAAGTACATAGCCGAACTAAATGTATAACACTGTGCAAGTGGTTTTTGGATATTTTAATATAATAATTTAACATATTGTGCCTTTAAAGCACATATTGATGCCTTATTCTGCATGACAATATTCTACATCCCTTAATCCTACCCAGTTCAAAAATTTAACTACCTTGCAATCTATTAATAAGCAGTAATTAAAGAGTTTGAAGCAAAATCGTAGTTAAAGTTATTAATAGTGAATAATAGTGAGAACTGGACCATACACTAAAGTGTGACCCAGTCTACTAATACTCAAATGAGAGTTAGTTTAAAATTTGCATTACAAACAATGATATTAAATGCAATACATCATATAAAAAAAAACTAGTGGAAAAGTGTTTTAAGAGAGTTTACCAGGCAAAAATTTCAACAACATTACATTTCAAAGCAAGAAAATACAACCCACAATTTATATAAGAGAAAATATAACTCCTAACTAAATGCTTTGAGGCTGCAGAGCTTCACACATGAATGTGTCATTCAGAATATTCTGAATCCCTTTCATTTTTAGCCTGCAGTATTGTTTCCTCCGTATTTGTCTCACTGGTGGGAGCCGTGCCTCTCCTATTAATTGTCAGCGAGGGCTGGAGGGCCAGTGCAGGCAGTGTCTGGTTCATTGAATTATAGACACCAGCCTTCATTTTTATGTCTGGAGGTGCTTGGTGGTGATGTCAAGATGAGGGCCAGAGTTTCTGTTCTGCCGGTGTCAAAAGTAAAATGACACAGTTCTATTGATTTGGCTCAATGTATCTACTTGGGAGGTGTCGAACATCATGAAGACACGTGCAAATAATACTTTCAACTTTTCTGTCTTTCATTCCAACACATTCTCTTCAACGAGAATATTACAGATTTAAATTTGTCCTCCTTTACCCCAGTGACATTTAAGCATCCAAAATGTAATTAAGGCTCTATTGCCTTCACTAAAAGCATGTGCAATGTTGGATATAAACTGCTCTATTAAAGGTGCACTAAGTAGTTTTTTTGTCTGCTAGGGGTCGCTAAACAATTCAAAACAATAACAAAGGCGTAGATTGATGACGCAGTTAATATGGAATCATGGAACTTGTCATGCCTATGGATCTAATAATATTTATGGGAAAATAAGGTTTATGGATGAGTGAATGCATGTTTTTAACATGACAGTGGTATGAAGCTGGGTGTGGCCGAGAATTGCGGACGCGATTGCTAATGAGAGACCAACACGGTCTCATCCCTATTCGTCACATGCTGCCGTTTGGTCATTTACCCTTCACGTCAACACTCCGACGTCGAGGGTACCCCCTATTCGTCAAGAAGCCGAAGTTCAGGGTCTTTCAATAGATTTGAATGCAAATCCCTCATCGTCGGATTTTGACGAAAGGGGTTTAGGCATCCAGCCGTTTTCCTGCGCTGGAAAGCATTGCTTCAGGCGATTGATTTTGTGCTGCAAATGTGTATTCGTCGCATGGACGAATTATTATATTAATTATATATCATTATTATATTCGTGCGTCGTCGCATGGACTGTTGGTGCGGTCACCATACATTTTCGTGGGGCAGAAACCCTTGTCTGAATCGATACCACGACTTTTATATATAATTTCATATATATAATATACAGGGAGTGCAGAATTATTAGGCAAATGAGTATTTTGACCACATCATCCTCGTTATGCATGTTGTCTTACTCCAAGCTGTATAGGCTGGAAAGCCTACTACCAATTAAGCATATTAGGTGATGTGCATCTCTGTAATGAGAAGGGGTGTGGTCTAATGACATCAACACCCTATATCAGGTGTGCATAATTATTAGGCAACTTCCTTTCCTTTGGCAAAATGGGTCAAAAGAAGGACTTGACAGGCTCAGAAAAGTCAAAGTAGCCAAGCTTCTGAAGCGTGATCATCGAACAATCAAGCGTTTCATTCAAAATAGTCAACAGGGTCGCAAGAAGCGTGTGGAAAAACCAAGGCGCAAAATAACTGCCCGAGAACTGAGAAAAGTCAAGCGTGCAGCTGCCAAGATGCCACTTGCCACCAGTTTGGCCATATTTCAGAGCTGCAACATCACTGGAGTGCCCAAAAGCACAAGGTGTGCAATACTCAGAGACATGGCCAAGGTAAGAAAGGCAGAAAGTCGACCACCACTGAACAAGACACACAAGCTGAAACGTCAAGACTGGGCCAAGAAATATCTCAAGACTGATTTTTCTAAGGTTTTATGGACTGATGAAATGAGAGTGAGTCTTGATGGGCCAGATGGATGGGCCCGTGGCTGGATTGGTAAAGGGCAGAGAGCTCCAGTCCGACTCAGATGCCAGCAAGGTGGAGGTGGAGTACTGGTTTGGGCTGGTATCATCAAAGATGAGCTTGTGGGGCCTTTTCGGGTTGAGGATGGAGTCAAGCTCAACTCCCAGTCCTACTGCCACTGTCCTACTATCCCCCTAAAATAGCTAAAACTAAAAACTAAAACTTCCAAAAATATTCAGCTTTGATATTAATGAGTTTTTTGTGTTCATTGAGAACATGGTTGTTGTTCAATAATAAAATTAATCCTCAAAAATACAACTTGCCTAATAATTCTGCACTCCCTGTATATCATTTTGGCCTACATTAAAATGGCATAATTACAGGACTTACAGGACTGCATATTTGCTGTAGGCTTAAACGTGTCTTAATTTAGGTGAGATATTTTATATCTCATTGTGATTCAACAAACAATTTGATTTGATTTGATATACTTTATTAATCCCACACTGGGGAAATTTCTGTGTTACAGGAGCTCAAAAATAAAATATGATACATAAAATAAATATAATGTCACTCTATTTGACTGTTGTAGGCTTCTTACCGTGGTGGAATCGCGCTGGGCAATGGTTTCTGCGATCGTCGCACACAGTGTGACGCGTTGCACAAAATTGCACAAAATAAACGTCGGCTTATTGACGAATAGGGGGTGAAGGGTAAATGACCAAACGGCAGCATGTGACGAATAGGGATGAGACCGTGTTGGAGAGACAGATATCAGGATCAATGATAATATATTACTGTACACTGAAAAAAATGAACAAGGAAGGTTGTGGACTTTATATAATATATTTATATTCAGTTTACTTATAATAATTGAATTTGTTGACTTGAAATGTTTTTTTCTATTAAGGTCCACGAAATTATGTCTCAACTTAACTGTACAAAATCTTAACACGTTGTCTAAACACAAACCATTTATGTTAAGTAAAAAATTCTTACATCCAGAGGGTGGCAGTATAGTGCGACGCCAACTGCCATGAAACCCCAAAGAAGAAGAAGAGCAAGACGCGTCAGACTACACATGCGCAAAGATTCTCTGTATACGTGAGTGACCCCCTGAAAAGTTTTTCTGCGATCGGTTTTGACAGAGGGACGTCTTACCTTTTCAATGGCCGGTAAAGGTAGGAGGACTGGTGTTTTTCCACCAGTTTCGACCTTTTTTATTTGTAATAAGAGATATATTTTTGGCATGCTTTAGTTTTAGAGAGTTATAGCATCTTAGACATGCTGAAATTAGCATGCTAGTTTAGCCACGTGGCGCAGGTTGATGCGCTGCATATTTCAATTTGGTCGAAAAGTAATAAGAGGTAATTCATGGATTAAAATTCTTCGCCGCTACGATGGATTTACGTTAACTGGAGTGGTTCTACGACAGATTTTTTCTGTTAATCTGGGCTTTCCATTCCCGCTCACGACTTCATTTTAAAAGTTATACTACTATGTTTATTTTTAATATCATGTACGCCTGAACGCAAGATTTATGATGCTATATGTAATATTTTGGAAACTATTCTACACGTTTAATAAATAGAATTACACAATGTCAAAATGTATACCTGAACTGTGTAACTTTACTTATTTTTCTGACTGTAGCGTTTAAGTTGTAAGTTTTTGACTCTACTAAATCATAAAAATACAATAATATGTTTGCAGATATATTTAAGATTAATTTAAATTTGAAAAACAATGCTACAGTCATTCTGTTGAAACTGCAACACTAAGTTTAAACACTAGGTGTCCATCCGACTAAAACTAAAATCTGCTGTCAAAATTAAAAATTATTAATACTTGGTTTGAATTTTTTTTTTCTCCAATTTGTTATACTCTAAAGAAAAATTACAAAGTGTGATTATTTTATTGGTTTGTAGTTTGTTCAGTTCAGATTAATTCAATTTAACACACACATGCACAAACTGACTGTTTCGTGTCTTAGGACATTAATGTTTCGTCATGAGCCGCATGGTTTAATTTGGATGTCTGTGCATGTTTTTTGACTCTTATAGATTGTGTTCCCATTAACATGTATTATACGACTGACAGAATGCAACGGTTAGAGTTATAAATCATCATTTATGTTCTACTAAAGAAACAAAGTCACCTACATCTTAGATGTACTGAGGTTAAGCAGATAAAAATCAAATTTTCAATTCTGGGTTAACTATCTCTTTAAAGGGTTAGTTCACCCAAAAATGAAAATGTAATTTATTACTCACCCTCATGTCATTCTACACCCGTAAGAACCTCATTTATCTTTGGAGCGCAAATTAAGATTTTTTTTGGTTGAAATTCAATGGCTCAGTGAGGCCTGCATAGCCAGCAATGACATTTCCTCTCTCAAGACCCATAAATGTACTAAAAACATATTTAAATCAGTTCCTGTGAGTACAGTGGTTCAATATTAATACTATAAAGTGACAAGGTTATTTTTGGTACGGCAAAAAAACAAAATAACGACTTATATAGTGATGGCCGATTTCAAAACGCTGCTTCGGGAAGGTTCGGAGCATTATGAATCTTTTGTGTCGAATTGGCCTGCATAGCCTCTTGAGAAAGGAAATGTCATTGCTGGCTATGCAGGCCTCACTGAGTCATCAGATTTCAACAAAAATATCTTTATTTGTGTTCCGAATATTACTTGAATGTACTCTGTAATTGACAAATTGCATAATCATTGATAATGTTTGTATGAGTAAATGGTCATTGTACATGTGCCAACTTTTATAGTTAAAGTTTCACCCATTTCACATAATTATAGAAATGTAATAGGTTTGTAGTATGTATGTTGATGCTGCTTTTTTTCTATTTAGAATGACACTGTTGAAAAGAAGAGGGAGTGCCTCCTCAGGGCATTTTGTATATATCTAAATGAAGATCCCAGCAGTCTCTTCAAAGAGTATCTGGTAGGTAATACTAACAATTACTGCAGCAGTAACAGTATCCTTTGGCTTTTAAGAATGTCACAATATCCATTTAACATTGTGGGATATGGCTTGTAGGAATGGTAATTTTGGTCTTTTAATCTTAAGTTTATAATCTTATTAAAGTAGAATTAATGGCAGAGCAGCTATAATAGATGGCATCAGATCATACAGGTGTACTTAACCCTTGTGTGGTCTTCGTTTGGGGTGTACACTCTCTTCTCCACATACCCCAGGCAACAAAACTTTTATTTTTGGTACCAAATTATTATTATTATTATTATTTTTTAAACAAATGTAATTTTACTCTGTTAATGTTTTTACTCCATATTTGTTTTTGTTGTGTTTATCATATTTTTTTAAATTTATATAAATACTTTTTTTTTTTATAGAAAAACAGCTTTTTATGTAAAACTCACTTTATAAAAGACCCAGATTTCTAACTTTCATTCATGGGGACAACATGGGTAATTTGACATGGCTTAGTGTAAGATTTTTGGAAAATGCAGTTTTAAAAGTAAAAAAAAATAATTTTTATCAGTAAATGGCTGCAGAGCTCCACTATTTGCTATTTGAATGACTGAAAGACATCTTTTCACAAGTCATTTTCAGTTTGATTCATATCTAAATATTATGAAATAACAATTATAACAATAAAAGATACTTTTTGTCAAAGTTAAGTATTTTTTGTACTGAAAAAAGCAGTTTTTCACTATTGTTACATTTATGATGAGACCCCACTTAGAAAATAGAAAAAAATTATCCTCAAAATCAACATTATTGAAAAACTTTTATTTTTCAGTACAAAAAAATGGTAAACTTTGACCAAAACTAATAAAATCTAATAATAATAATTGTAATCATAATTGTGATTTCATAATCACAATTTTTGTATTAAAATAAACAGCTATTCCAACAAAATATTTTTGATTTATTTATATAAATTTACAAGATATGATAAATCCACCAAAAATTGCACGCATATGAAGTAAAAACATTAATAAACAGGGTAAAATTACATTTGTTTTTAAAAAACAAACAAAAAAAACTATTTTGTTACATTTATACATTATACATTTATACATTTATACATTTTGTATACATTACATTTTGTTGTCTGGAGACCCCAAAGACCCTGAGTGTGACTTTTTTTTTTTTTTATTACACACTTACATAAGATATCACTCCAGTTTTTTTTATTTGTAGATCTAGAAAGTGTTAACCACAATGTTTGTACACTGTACAAAGACAACATTGTTTGGGATCCAAAAAGACCCCAAAGACCCTATAAGGGTTAATAAAATGGTCAGTGAGTATACAAAATTGAGGAATCAGTTTGGACCAAAAGTTAGTAATCAAGCACTATTTTAAAACATTTACAGAGAACTGCAATGCAAATGAGCTCTTTGGAATTATGTAATTGGCTGGTGATTTCATTGTTGTCCTTTTTTGTGTGTGGAAAGGATTCAGATGGCTGTGCTGCCCAGAGGGACCTTGACCAAGTTGTGTTCGGTATCTACAGCATTAATGCTGACGGAAGTGATGCCACCACCACTCCAGTTGATGTTGGCATAGTGATTGAAGGTGTTTAAGTGCTTCACGACTTGGGAGACATCGCTTCTGCATGTGCACTCTTAATGGGTGTCATATATGCAATGAACCTCAGTTATCCTCAGGAACTGAAAGCATTCTTTGAGGTGCTTCAGAAAATCTTCCTCCAGCTGGATGCTACCAGACTCTCAACCAAGGTGCAGATGTTTAAAAACAAACTGTATGAGTGACTTACTGTTTTCTCTTTTGTAAAACAAAATTTGATATACATGTGTTGGTGAATAAAGGAACTAACAAATGTTGAGTTGAGTTTACTGAAGTAATTTGTGTGGAACCTTTTGACAAAACTAGAGTTAAGTAAACCTAACTAATATAAATTAAAGTTAGTGAAATCATTTTATTTTGATTAATTAAGCTTGAATTGAATGTTTTGTCATAAAATGATTAGTTTACTTTGAATAGACAAATATGTAATATGCAACTTCTAAACAAATTTGGTTAGTCCATATAACATAACTGACTTAAGTCAGTACAACTCAAACATCTCATGTTGAGCAAAACTAAGTGATAGTAGTTGGCTTGACTCAAAAATATTATTTCTCCCTAAAACAACCCCATTAAGTTAGATAACCTTGAAATATTTGTTTTCAACTTACATAATTAATTTTTGTGGAACCTGTTGACAAGAAAAAATTAAAGTCAAGGTTTCATTTTTTTGAGTGCCGCAGCTGCAGGAGGTGTTGATGTCTGAACAGGCATCTGTAAGGCAATTATGAATAATACCACTGTATTTGAAGGATATAACTTGAAGGAAACGTTTATACGTTTCCTTTTTAAAATACTTTGTCAAGAGAATTGTACTTACAAGTTAAAAACAGAGATAATAAAGATTAACAAATGTTAAAGCTTGGGTTGCTGAATATTCAATCCCTTTCTTCAAAAGCACTTATTGTAAATGATATTATCACAGAAAATAATCTAGATGTGCTGTGTTTGACAGAAACCTGGCTAAAACCAGATGATTACATTACTTTAAATGAGTCTAGCCCTCAAGGTTACCATTATCTACACGAACCTCGTCAGAAAGGTAAAGGGGGAGGTGTTGCTGTAATCTATAGTTATATCTTCAGTATTACTCAAAAGTCTTTCAAATATAATTCTTTCGAAGTGAAAGTGCTTTATGTAACGTTATATAATGTAAGTGACAAATCCCATTTGACATTTGTGCTGGCTACTGTATACAGGCCACCAGGGCACCATACAAACTATTAAAGAATTTGCTGATTTTCTATCGGAGTTAGGACTGGCTCTGGATAAAATCCTTATTGATGGTGATTTTAATATCCATATAGATAATGGAAAAAGACACATTGGGATTGGCATTTACAGATATTCTAAACTTTATTGGAGTTAGACAACATGTGTCAGGACCCACTCATTGTGGTAATCATTCTTTAGATCTAATATTGTCACATGGAATCGATATTGATGCGACTGAAATTCTGCAGCAGAGCGATGACGTCTCAGATCATCATCTAGTCTCATGCATGCTACATTTAACCAAGGCTGCAAAACAGTCTCTCTGCTACAAATATGGTAGAACTATCACTTCTACCACTAAAGATTGCTTTATAAATAATCTTCCTGATCAGTTTCATTGTCTTAGCAAACCAGACAACTTAGAAGAACTTGATGTTGCAACAGAAACTATTGATGCTCTCTTTTCCAGCATTCTAGACTCTGTCACTCCGTTGCGCTTAAAAAAGATTTAGGATATTGGTCCAACGCCATGGTATAACAAGCACACTCGGGCCTTTAAGAGAGCAGCAAGAAAAATCAAAACTAGAAGTTTTTCGTATTTCATGGAGAGAGAAAATGATTGAGTACAGAAAGCCCTTAAAATTATATCCATGCAACTGTCTACTGACAGCATCACATCAAACAGTGAATTGTAGTATCCGTGAGGAAAAATTCCTTTTATTTGCTGCTATTGGAGAGGAAGAATTGTCTAAACTTGTTAAATCATCGAAATCAACAACATGTATGGTAGACCCTATACCGACTAAGCTACTGAAAGAGATGCTTCAATAGGTCATAGATCCTCTTCTTAAGATCATTAATTCATCTTCATTACTAGGTTATGTATCGAAAACTTTTAAGCTGGCTATTATCAAACCTCTTATTAAAAAACCACAACTTGATCCTATAGAATTAGTCAATAACAGGCTGATCTCCAATCTACCTTTTCTGTCAAAATACTAGAAAAGGCAATATCATCTCAACTGTGTTCCTACTTGGAAATAAATGGTATCTGTGAGGATTTTCAGTCAGGATTTAGACTGTGTCATAGTACTGAGACTGCTCTCATTAGAGTTACAAATGATTTGCTCTTATCATCAGACCGTGGTTGTATCTCTCTATTAGTGTTTCTAGACCTCAGTGCTGCTTTTGACACTATCGACCACAATATTCTTTTGAATAGACTCGAAAATTATGTTGGCATTAGTGGAATTGCATTGGCATCGTTCAAATCATACTTATCTAACCGTTATCAGTTTGTAGTAGTAAACGAAGAGATGTCATTTCGATCACAAGTTTTTCACTCTTATATGCTACCCTTGGGAAATGTCATTAGAAAGCATGGCATTAGTTTTCACAGTTACGCTGATGATACTCAGCTCTATATTTCTTCATGCCCTGACGAAACCAGCAAATTCTCATAATTAAAGGAATGCGTAGCTGATATAAAAAATTGGATGACTAGTAATTTCTTACAACAAAACTCAGAAAAATCAGAGATTCTAATTATTGGACCAAAACCTTCAGCACATAATAACCTAGAATACTGTCTAACACTTGATGACTGCTCTGTTAAGTTGTCTTCGTCAGTTAAGAACCTGGGTGTGCTCTTTGATACCAGTCTTTCATTTTAAAGCCACATTTATAGCATGTGTAAAACCGCATTCTTCCATCTTAAAAATATATTTAAATTACGACATATGCTCTCAATGACAAATGAACAGTTTAGTTCATGGGTTCATGACCTCAAGGCTAGATTAATGTAACGCTCTATTGGGTGGTTGCCCTGCTCACTTGATAAACAAACTACAGCCGGTCCAAAACGCAGCTGCTAGAGTCCTTACTAGAACCAGGAAGTATGACCATATTAGCCCAGTCCTGTCAAAACTGCACTGGCTCCCTATTAAACATTGTATAGATTTTAAAATTTTGCTAATTACTTACAAAGCACTAAATGGATTAGCTCCCCAGTACCTGAGTGAGCTCTTAATGCATTATAGTCCTTCGCGTCTATTACGATCTCAGAATTCTGGCCAGTTGTAAATACCTAGAATATCAAAATCAACCGCAGGCGGTAGATCCTTTTCCTATTTGGCATCTAAACTCAGGAACGATCTTCCTAGCATTGTTCTGAAAGCAGACACACTCTGTCAGTTTAAATATAGACTAAAAACGAATCTTTTTAACCTGGCATGCACATGACACATTATCAATTTATGTCTTCATATCCGTTAAAGGATTGTTGGGCTGCATAGATCAGGTCAGCCGGAACCGGGAACACTTCCTATAACACCGGATGTACTCATTACATCAGAAGAAAAATGGGGTCTACGCTAATTTTTGTCTCTCTGCTTATCCCGAGGTTTACCATTTAAAGTGATTGGTTGGATCCGGGCCGTGTCCGGGTCGGATGGGGAACCTGCGCGGCAGCAGCGTGGCCCTGGGGTGTTGGCAGAGACTGTGTCAACTAGTTCATCCCTTTTGAGGGCCTTACCGACACATCATCCAGTGGCACAGATCCCCAGCAAACCACCCCATACCGACTTGATGAAAAAGAACTTTAACATCTTAAACTAGATGGAACTTAATTAAATATTTTGACTGTTGCGATCCCAAATCGAACTTATGACCTGTAACTCTGCCTGAGTTTCAAGCAAGTGTTTACAGTTGGCCAGAGGACAACTGCCCCCCCCGACTAAGCCTGGTTTCTCCCAAGGTTATTTTCTCCATTTTGTTGGAGTTTTGGTTCCTTGCCGCTGTTGACTTTGGTTTGCTTAAGTTGGGGACACTTGCTTGATATTCCGGAGTTTTTTTTTTGGTATGCCTGCATTGGCACCGTTGTATGCAAACTGAGCTGAGCCGGACGATAACAACACTGTTTTCTCCAGTGCTGATATACATAAATTAACTAGACTAATAATTATTGATCTTTGCAACGGAATGAATCAATAATATATAGAAGAAGCTGGACAATGACACAATTTTCTTTGGGAGCTGCTGTGCAGCCAAAAATGATTTGCCAATTATTAATGTAAAGCTGCCTTGCCACAATTCGCATTGTAAAAAGCGCTATGTGTTACGGTGCGTGGTAAGGTAACACTCCAGAATCAGTAGCATACGGAAATGCAGACTTTAATGAGTAACAGACAAGGAAAACGGAACACACACTTGATTATAACTGATAACCGACAAAGACTGAGGGAGAACACACAGAATATATACAGGAGCTAACAAAGGGGGAAACAAGGTAATAGACAAGACACAGCTGATGAGGATGAACTAATGATGAGTGACGGGACAAACCAAAACAAAGAGCACTTGTGGAAAAATGACACTAAATAGTCCAGACAGAAACACATATAACACTATGTAAGTAAAGGTGATTTGACTTGACTTCAGAAAATGTAAAAAAAAAAAATGTTGATATTGGGACTTATTATAGGCACTTAAAAAAGAATATGGAAATGTTTTTTTTTTTTCTTTTCTTTTTTCTTTCGGCTCTTGTCTCTATTGCTTTGATGTCAGCTTGAAACGGCCCCTCAGAAAAAAAAGCCAAACTCCTGGAGCAGTGCCCATAGCTTTGCTGATTCTGTTATTTTCTCCTGTCAGCTGTCACGACTGTTGTAAGAACTTGAAGTGACATAAGGTGGGCTTTTGTCAACTAAGGAATCCTAACAAGGCCCTGCCCATCAGGCTTAATTTATCTAACATGTATAGTATTGGTCCCTCATGGGCTTCTGTCCCTTATTCAGGCCTTGCAATATTCCAGCATCAACAGAGAAAAATAGATATGCATCTTTCTATGGAACAATATTGGGGTTTCATCACACAGAAAACTGTCAAAACATATCAAAAACATTCATACTGAAGATAAAAGATTTTAAAGAAGATTATGCTTATTACAGGTGTACATAATCCTTACTAAGATGTATTTGTACTGACATATTTGTAGGTATCGTTCAGTGCCACATATTACCATAGTCATTTATATTAGATGATATCTATTCTCAGAGGGTGTTTGTTATGGATTAGGATATGAGAAATGAAATGAAGGTGAAAGCAAATGCCCTGGCCCTGTGTGTTTTTAAAATTGTCCTTGTGATGCGAAGGAGTAGAAAAAAGTTGTTTTTTAAGCTCCATTTTCTCATTTTTTTCTTCATACCCACAAACTAATATATATATATATATATATATATATATATATATATATTTTTTTTTTTTTTTATTTTTTTTTTTAGTAAAATCTAATCTTCTAAAATCAAGGTAATTTTACTTGAGAAACTTACGAGAGATATAAATCTTTTTTTTTTTTTTCTCCTGAAAAAGATTCTCAAAATTAAGTGACTTTCATGCCTAAAACAAGAACAAATATTTTGTAATGGGATAATAAAAATAAACTTGTTAGCATCATGGCTTCATTCTATGGGAATGCTTCACGTGAGCAGCACACATGCCTCATCACGTCACATGTATTGACACACGCCTGAAGCATGTATTTACACATGCCAATCAAGTATTTTGCAGAGTATGATGACATAGCGACACAGCATAGCACACCAGCTTCTTTGTCTTAAGAAGCCACATGAAGTCACATGTGTGAGCCTGTGTTTGTGAAAGAAAACCCTATGTGTGTTGTGAAAACGAAACAGGTGTTAAATTACAACATGTCAGGGAAAAGGTTCAGGAGATGTATGATGCCATGTCCCCGCTTTAATACAGGGGACGACTCGCATAGCATGTGTGTGTAATGTATGGTGAGGAGAATACAAGGTCAGTCCTCGAGGGGGCTGACTGTACTCATCGAGAAAAGTTCAATCTCCACAAGCTCCGATCCCACTTTGCTCTCTTTGAGAGAGAAGAGAGCCAAGTTCCTGTAGACCACGGCTCACTTATGTCATGGGATGTCAGTTGGCTGATGAGGAGTGAAAGACGGGCAGTTGAGCCCTTTCTCTCACCTTCTCTACCGACTCTGAGGACCACATTCTGGATCTTGAAGCTCCACAATATCTTGGGACTGAACAAGGAACTTATGCTGTCTGTGTCTGATTCTTAAGAGTTGGATGCAGACAGACAGGAGAGTGCATTTAAGGAGCTGCTTGAGGTTGTGACTTGTGCTGTGGCCAAGCTGAATCTAGAGTAGCCTAATGAAAAGAGACAGGCCACGCAGTCTAAACTAGATGATCACTATCTAACATCTAGCCGAGAGCAAGCTCCCAGCTGCAATCTGTCTGCAATGCACTCATTGCGAAAAGTTTACTCTTGATCCCGCCTGAATCTCTTTGACAGAGATGTGAGCCAATCCCCTGGACCCCGTGGTGGCCCCTGTGTGTAAAGTATATGCAACAGCAGATCAGGCTGGTGTGCCCCTGCACAACATGGTGGTTTTGCAGGCCTACCAGGTAGTGCCCAACGGGTTATTCACCCCATCTTCACTCAAGAGCGATTCAAACATTTGGCCAGTTCAGCTACTGCCAAATGCCTCGCAGTGGGTACGAATTCAGTTTGCTTTCCATCCTAAAAAACCTCAAGATGTGCTCTCTTACATGAAGTAGTTGGGGTTGAAATTGAAGAGTGTGCTTTCTCCAGTTCAGAGAATCACTTTTCTTGGGGTGGTTTGGGACTCGACCATGATTGCAGGCATGACTGTCTTCTGCATGTGTACAATTGATCCTAAATGCCATGAAAGATACCAAGCTAGGTCAGGAGCTCTCCGTTCTCCAAGTTCAGAAGCTGTTAAGTTCTCATGGCGGCAACAACCAGTGTCATTCCACTAGGCTTACTTCACATGAGACCATTTCAGTTCTGGCTCAAGAACAGTGGATTCCATCC
The DNA here is from genome assembly GCA_038088235.1 of Zacco platypus. NCBI lineage: Eukaryota > Metazoa > Chordata > Actinopteri > Cypriniformes > Xenocyprididae > Zacco > Zacco platypus. Next base: position 27,439,984 of record CM076070.1, read on the forward strand.
TCTGGAATCTGGCTACACGCTCACATTGGCTATTTATGGATTCATCTTGTCACAGTTCGAATCCTCCACATTCAACTTAATTTAATTTCCTACCATTTCAGAGAGGAAATTATGAAATGGTAGGAAATTATTTTATGCGGAGAACTCTCCTCATGTGTTTGCAATTTGCATAATGATGCATTTACAAGTTAACGACCAAACATATCTTTACAGAAGGTCACAATGCTTATTGCAGATATAATGTAATTATATTTAAATATAATGGGGATAACATTGAATAAATATCTTTTTGGTTAGATAATGACTATTAATCATGCAAAACCCTTTATCTAAACCTTTTATATAAAGTATCCCACTTAATTTTGAAATTTTTTTCTGAAAAGACGACTTTATACCTTAAGTCATTGTGCATATCAAGTAATCTTGATTTAAGAATGTTTATTTATACTGGAAAACAAGTAAAAAATACTGAGTTAGCGCAGTCTTCTCAGAACATTCTTACAGGCTATGAGAGCACTCAAGCATTTTAATTGTAATTTGTAATGTAATTTTTCCACATTATTTATTTATTTACTTTTTATTTATTAATAGGAGGTTTAGGATTCACTGCAGTAATGTTAAGTTATTAGGCCGAAGACTAATCACCCATGTAACTAAGCAGTATAGTTTGGGCATGTATATCTGTAATTGCTTTCTCACCATTTTGCATTTCCTCATCAAACAGTAATGAGTGTGTTTCTAATAGACACTTCAAAGAGATAATAAAAGCCTCATCTAACAACATACAGTATGTGCATATTTCATCAGCTTGCTAACAACATGGCATAAAGCACTTGCAAAATGTTTCGGTTACGTATGTAATCTTAGTTCCCTGAAGAGGGAACGGGACGCTGCGTCGAAACGCTGTGGGAACGCCTCTGCGTGATTGCGTCATGAAGGATATATGGAATTGGTCCAATGGTGTGACGGAACGTCATTGGCGGGTGATGTCACTGACCAGGAAACTATAAAGCACCCTGTGATAAAACACAGTCAGCTTCTGATAGGCTGAAGCAAGTCGATCACAGGCATGCCAGAAGTACGGTAGGGCGACGCAGTGTCTTGTTTCCTCTTTAGGAAGACCAGCTGCTGCATCACAAACATCTTAGATAGAAACTTCTGACAACAAAGCTTTAGAAGCAGCCATACTCCTGGTGGAGTGGGGCCCGTACAGTCAACGGGGAGGGCTGACCAGCCGACTCATAAGCAAGTGAGATGGCCTCAACCACCCACTTGCTCATCCTCTGTTTAGATGCAAAGAAAAAACCCAAAATCAACCAAATCAAATTTTCTCCACAGGGCAGCTCTGTGGACATAGGCGTCTAAGGGTCTGATGGAAAAAGTCGATACAGTTTCTCCTGGTCTGACGTCCTGAAGGGAGGAGGACAAAACGCTTGCAGTATGATAGATCTTACATTAGTAGGGACCTTAGGAACGTAGCCTGGACTAGGGTGAAGAAAGGCCTTTACCACGCCAGGCGCAAACTCTAAGCACAAGGGTGAGACCGAGTGACCTTGAATGTATCCAAATCTCTTGAGAGACATAATAGTAAGGAGAAATATGGTCTTCAGAGTGAGGAATTTCTCAGGTACCTCCTAAATTGGCTGAAACGAAGGCAACAAAAGGCCTTCTAACACGATGGTTAGATCCCAGGCTGTCACCCTTATGCGGACTGCAAGCCTCAACCTTAGAGTGCCATGAAAGAAACAGGTAAAAAGGTTTCACCCCAAAGATACACCACCAAAAAGGAGTGTGGTAAGCAGCTAAGGCCACCACGTACACCTTTATTGTGGAGGCGGATAGCCCTACAGAGAAACACTCCTGCAGGAATTCCAGCATTGCACCCACTGGGTAGTTAACTGGGTTCAGCTGGTGATCTCCTCACCAAGAAGTGAATAATTTCCAGGTGGAAATGCCTGCTTAGGGCAAAAGTTGAGTGAATAAAGTTTCTTCACTGAAGGAGCTCTGGAGAGGAGTATGGTCTCAACAACCTCAGTTGAGAGACCAGAAATTATAAGCTGGGCCCCATCAGAGGCCAAGCCCATAGTTTCCACAACTCTGGATGGGGGTGAAGTATTGACCTCTTCACCTGAGAGAGAAGGTTCAGAGGAGAGCCTACGAGGAGAGATACCAGATCTGAAAACCACATTCAGGCCAACCAAAACGGGGCTATCAGCAGCAGGCTGACCCCATCCCTGCAAATTCTCAACAGAACTCCCGGGAGCAGAGCGATGACGAAGGCTGGAGTTTTGAAAAAATATGGCTATTAATATTTTTATAGGTAGGATGCGCCCGTGGGCGGTACACTCCGTTTTAGAGTGATAACTCAGCACTCGTTAAGAGTTGAAAGCAACGACTGGATTCATTAAAAAGCTGAGTTGCTAAGCCTATTTACCTATTTTGTGTCATTCCTCTTAGTGGTTGCTTAGTAATATGATTATGAATTTTTTCATGAGTTTAAGGGGTTAAGGCCTTTCTATACTCACCGTTCTCTCTCTCCATGAAATACAAAAAACTTCTAGCTTTGATTTCTTCCAGCTGCGCTCCATTTTTCTGGCTGCTCTCTTAAGGGGCCCGAGTGTGCTCGTTATACCATGGCGCTGGACTAATTTCCTTAATCTTTTTTAAGCACAAAGAAGCAAACAGAGTCTAGAGTGCTGGATAAGAGAGAGTCAATAGTTTCTGTTGCAACATCGAGTTGCTAAGCTATCTGGTTTGCTAAGGAGATGAAACTGATCAGGAAGATTATAAAGCAGTCTTTAGTGGTAGAAGTGGTAGTTCCACCATATTTGTTGTAGGGAGGCGGTTTTGCAGCCTTGGTTAAATGTAGCATGCATGAGACTAGATAATGATCTGAGAGGTCATCGCTCTGCAGCAGAATCTGCACGTGGATCCTGACACGTGTGGGTTCTGACATGTCCAATAGAGAATATAAGATCTGTAAATGCCAAACCGTTTTTCATTATCTACATGGATATTAAAATCACCAGCAATAAGGACTTTGTTTGCAGCCACTACTAACTCCGATTAAAAAATTAGCAAATTCTTTGATAAAGTCTGTATGATGCCCTGGTGGCCTATATACAGTAGCCAGCACAAACGTCAAATGGGATTTGTCACTTATTTTATATAACATTACATAAAGCACCATCACTTCGAAAGAATTATTTTTCAAAGGCTTTTGAGCAATACTGAAGATATTACTATAGATTACAGCAACACCTCCCCCTTTGCCTTTCCGGTGTGATTCGAGTCGATAATAATGTAAGGGTGGTTCACCTACAGGGGTTCAGTCTGCAGGTTTGCCGAATGACTAAAGAAACGTTATCTGCAAGATGGTAGAAAACTGTACATTTCTTGTCTATTACCACCCACTGCAACTTATACCAATGATGGAAATAAGCGTAGTTATAGTAGCAAAATATGTGGGAGAGTGTTGCTATAATGTGACAATATTATATTGCAATAAGTATTTTTTCGTGACGTATTGTCAAGTATGGTGACCCATACTCGAAATTTGTGCTCTGTATTTATCCCATCCAAGTGCACACACACAGCAGTGAGTAGTGAACAAGTGCACACACACACACACAGCACCCGGGGAGCAATTAAGGGTTAGGTGCCTTGCTCAAGGGCACTTTAGTCATGGTATCGAAGGTGGCGAGAGTGCTGTTTAAGTAGCACATCAATTAATACAAAACTAGTTAGCACGTCATTTGTAATGAAAGAGTTTAATGACAATACATCTGTTTATGGTTACACTTAAAATGGTTACAAAACAGATGTATGAGATGATAAAAACTTATACCATGAATCGTACCCAGCATATGTAAAAAGTTACCTGAGAGATGGTTATAGAGAGTGAAAGAGAAAGACAAAGAGAGATAGAGGGAGAGAGGAACAGAGAGTGTCACACACATCTTGGCCTACAGGTCTTGATCACTATCAGCACGTTTGCGTCTTCCAATTGGCCCTTGTAGCATCAGAGAGGGGGTTGAAACAGCAAAGCAAATGTCTTTGTTCATTTTAAAATATCTTTGGATATTTTCAGCCCTACAATAATAACCTTGAGGGTTAGACTCATTTAAAGTAATGCAATCATCTGGTTTTAGCCAGTGTTCTGTCAAACACAGCACATCTACATTATTTTCTGTGATAATATCATTTACAATAAGTGCTTTTGAAGAAAGGGATCTAATATTCAGCAACCCAAGCTTTATCGTTTGTTTATCAGTATTATCTCTGTTTTTTACTTATCAAACATCATTTAAATTTTTACCATTAAATGGGTTTAGAAGTTTTTTGCATTTATTAATTCGGGGTACAGACAGTTTCTATGTGATGATGTTTAGGTGAAAAACTCTTTACGTGTTGGGTCTGACTTCTATGACTACTTAAGAGACACTCAAACTGCACTTCATTGTCTGGTATCGCCTTCACATACATGGACAGACCTCCTACCTGCCTGTGTTATACTCACCTGCATTCCTGTCTGCCTTCAGTCCAGGATTCCTCCATCTGCAAGAGACTTTCATTACACTCCAGCTAAGTCTTCATATCAGTCATTTCACCTGTGTTTTCTCACCAGTCAGCATTCCCTGTTTGTTCCATGGCTCTGTTGCAATAAAGACTGTGGTTTTATACGTCCTGTCTGATCCCTTCTGTTCTGTGACACAGTGACTTTTACTTCAACCAAAGTCATTTTCTAGTAAAATATCTATACAATCTATACTCAAGTATGGCTTTCAAGTACTTTATACACCACTGGTGGCAGTGTCCTTATGTGGCCCTGCATGTGTGCTGCTGGTGTTGGGGAGCTACATTTCATTGTTTCATTAATTCACAGATGTACTGGTCTATACTGTAAGAGAAGATGCTACCATCAATTCATGCCCTTGGTCGTCGTGCACTTTTCCAACATGACAATGATCCTAAACGTGCATCTAAGGCCACTGTTGGATTTCTGAAGAAGAACAGGGTTTCAGTGGCCAAGTATGTCTCTTGATCTGAACTCAATCGAACACCTATGGAGAATTCTGAAGAGGCAAGTTAGGTATCAATCTCCATCCAGCATCCAGTCTCGAAAAGAGGTGATTCTTGAAGAATGGATAAAGATAGATGTTGCAAAATGTCACCAACTTGTTCATTCCATGCCTAGTAGACTTGGTGCTGGCCATACAAAATACTAGATGTAGTAGTTTTTGTTGTGGGGTGTTCTCATTTTTGCATCACCCTAATTTGAGTAAAACTGAAATGTATTAACCATACTTTCATGTTATAAGTTAAACTGATGTTATATAAAACTTGTCTTGTCAACATTTTGGAAATTGTTTGTGTTCATTGAGACACTGTTTAAAATGTTACTTTTCAAAGGGGGTGTACTCATTTACGCTAGGCACTGTGTATGTATATAATAAAATTTGATCAATTGTGACTGGATGGTAATTTTGTTCTACGTTGAGCTTGGCTACCTTTTGATTGGGCTGTTCTCATGTGATAAAATAATAACCATTAAAGTATTTAAATTAAATTTTGTAAATTTTTAGGAAAGATGAAATACGAGACAATTTTTTTTTTTTTTTTAACCTGGCATACACATGACACATTAACAATTTATGTCTTCATATCCGTTAAAGGATTGTTAGTCTGAATAGATCGGGACAGCCGGAACCAGGAACACTTCCTATAACACCGGATGGACTCGTTACATCAGAAGAAGAATGGAGTCTACGCTAATTTTTGTCTCTCTGCTTATCCCGAGGTTTACCATTTAAAGTGATTGGCTGTATCCGGGCCATGTCCGAGTCAGATGGGGGCAGCGTGGCCCTGGGGTTTCGGCAGAGACTGTGTGAACTAGCTCATCCCTGTGAGGGCCTTAACCCTTTGACGCGTACGATCACACCGGTGTGATCAATCTTGGCTGGTCCCTGGAGCGTACGATCACACCGGTGTGATTAGAACGTTCAGCGCATCACGTGATCAACTGCCAAATTCAAATGTCCTTGCGCGCGTTCTCTGGCGCTGAGCCAGTGACAGACCCGCTCAGCGCTGTCAATATATCACAAATATGCAGTGTTTTCAACCACATAATGTTTATTTTAGGTTTCAGACATTTAAATGCACATAAGTACTAACAAATCAATACATTTAGAGTTTGTAAAATACACACTGATGTCTATGGGAGCGGCAATAACAATAATTTCCATAATAATTAGACGACACGCTCTATTCATATCAGATACACATTGTGTAAGTAACTTTAAAGTTTACTCTATTCTTCTCTCAGTTCACCGGCTCACTTACATTCATGTATTTCGGGATAAGTGGATGAATTCACGTTTTTTAAAACCAACAGACGCGATTCTCTGTACTGCGGGGCAAACTAACATGGCGGCGCCCATCGCGCGTATAGCTCAACTAACGCGATCATTATAAAAGTGTTTAAACAGAAAAACACATCCACTTGCACATATTTGACAATCGGAATATCAGATATTTCATGCTATAATCATCACATTTGTTAATATTTTGAACAAAAAAAGAAAAATGAAATAAAAGCAGATCATCAGTCATACAGCGCTATTGTGGCTACCGTCTGTCACGTGACAAGCAATGACGCGTCACCATGGAAACAGTAAAGTGACACGTTCTAAATAACGGTCGCCTTGAAAAACTCACGCTGGGGGCTCAGCCAGAATATTTTAAACTTACGTGCGAAAGGGTTAACGACACATCAGCCAGTGGCACAGATCCCCAGCAAACCGTCCCAAACTGGAGTGACGACGTTTTTTGTTTTTTTCTCCATTTTGTTGGAGTTTTGGTTCCTTGCTGCTGTTGCCTTTGGCTTGCTTAAGTTGGGGACATTTGCTTGATATTCAGCAGTGTTTTTAGTATGCCTGCATTGGCGCCGTTGTATGCGAACTGAGCTGAGCCGGACGGTCACGTCACTGTTTTCTCCAGTGCTAATATACATAAATTAACTAGACCAGGGGTCTTCAACGTTTTTCAGGGCAAGAACCCCTTAGATGAGCGAGACACGGAGCAGGGACCCCCCCACACAAAATGTGTCAAACAGCCTCTGATGTCAGCCTATAGAAATCAATCATATTACGATAGTAACATTATGTTGAAACAATATAGATTAGAACTATGTTGTTGTACATTGTCTGTAGGCTATATTTTCATTGTTAAAGAGATTTATGCATCATAACAAACATGTAGCAATTAAAATCACAATTTATTAAGTTCACAGTTGTCTTAATCACAATTATTTTAATAGATTTGCAGTTTCATACATTTAAAATTTATTGACAATCATACATTTCTCTGAACTTCAACTTAAAGCCCGAAAAACACCAAGCCGATGGTCGGCCGTCGGGCAGTTTTTGTTCGTTGGCTGACTAAGGGTGCGTTCACACTTGTCATGTTTGGTTCGATTAAAACGAACCCTGGTGCGATTGCTCAGTTAGTGCGGTTCGTTTGAACATATGTGAACGCTGCCATCCGAACCCTGGTGCGCACCAAACAAGCGGACCGAGACCGCTAAAAAGATGGGTCTCGGTCCGCTTCCAAACGAACTCTGGTGCGGTTCGATTGATATATAAACGCAACACGGACCAAAGACATGTAAACGAACCAAAAACAGGACGCGATGCCTCAAGATGCGACGCTACAAGTCAGCTGATTTGACGACGCGGAAAAATCGGTGTATCCAAAATGAGTCGAGGGCAAACGTGGAGCAACGAGGAGGTAAAGCGCCTCATCAATATTTGTTTCTGCATACAACGGAGGAAATCCTGGTGCTGTTTTGAATGTTTTGAACATTTTATGAGCTCTTCATGAGTTTTTAGCTGGTAAAAATAAAGCATATGTACACGCATACAATGATCGCGTTTAATCCAGTGCACAGCATTGTTTTGAATGTTCGTGAATGAAGCCTAGTCGCGAAATATACGTCATGAAAGCCGACCAATCAGGTTGTGACCGTATCCTTATGCATTTGGTTCGGTAACTTAAAGTTCGCTGTTAAAAATGCCAGTGTGAACGCTAAGCGGACCAGGACTATATGTTTTGTTTTGTTTTTTGGTCCGGACCAAACGAACCAAACCAACCGAACTACAAGTGTGAACGCACCCTAAGTTTTCTCAGTGTGTTCCGCACCGTCGGCTGGTCCTCATCGGCTATTTTTCGGCCGATTCGACATGTTGAATCGACGTCGGGCCGTCGGTGAGTGAGAGAGAAATCTGATTGGCTGTTCAGTATAGCAAACGAGTCAGTTCACGAGAATATAAAGCAAAAGTTATGAAAGCAAGCAAATAAGTCATGACGGCACCAACAGAAGCTTGTTCTAATTTCACGTCATCTTACCTGAGCACTTGAATGCACGAATATTTTCATAATAACATGAGCGGAGTGGAATAAAGAACGTGATCAGCATGACTGATATTCAAAACGGTAAGCAAAACGTCGGGTTGGTGTGTCCCGGCCTTTAAGTTTAAACAGAACTTCACATTTTAATTTTACTGTCAGGTGGACGATTATACATTTACCTGAACTTTAAGCTGTGTTACAAACGATCCATTCTGGCGAGCTAAATTGTATATAAATTATTAGCCAGTAGCGTTTTCAAATTATAGCGCTCATAGTCTGCGTTGACAGTATCATGAGATCACGTGACTGCTGTTAATGTAATACTATTTGTAAAATCAAATATATTTTATTTAAATTTGACTTTGTGATGTTTTTACACATTTTATTTTTTTTTAATTATTTGTGATCAAACATTAATTGACGGACCCCCAGCAATACTGCCGCAGACCCCCGGTTGAAGACCCATGAACTAGACTAATAACTATTGAACTTTGCAATGGAATTAATACATTTAAAAACAAAAATTAATTAATAAACAAAATTTTGGGAGCTACTGTGCAGCCAAAAATTATTTCCCAATTATTAATGTACTGCTTTGCCACAATTTGGATTGTAAAAAGCGCTATATAAGTAAAGGTGACTTGACTTGACTAAAGTGGTGAAGTGTACTTGACTGTGGAAAATTTCTCAGCCACACCCAATCTTTTTCTTTATAGGTGACATCACTTCGAGTTTTGTTGAAGCTACGGAGCAGTCTCACTGATGCTTTCATGGTGCATTCTTGGGCTCTAGCTTGCAACTTTGCCAGATGTTCTGTGACATCGTAAGATGGAGCGGTTGGAGAAAGATTTTGCCCATGCAGCAACTTGTCCATTGGCCCCTGTAATTTTCTCCATAGGTGAAGCTCGGCTGGAGACAAACCAATGGTTTCTTGTACAGCTGAATTGATGGCAAACCGTAGCTCAGGTAGGTGTTGGTCCCACTTTTTATGATTACTATCCACATATGTTGAAATCACCTGTTTTAATGATCTGTTCACTCATTCTGTCAGGTTCCTTGTTGGGAGTTGACTTGAAAGAATATTTTCTGCAACATTGATCTGCAGCCTACTGGTGAATATAAAATCCAATCCTAAGACTACAGAGTACGCTGGAGCTTTGGAGGAAAGGATGGCTACAAGTATGGAAAAGACTTGGTTGTGGAGTGTTATTTCTGCATTTGTTCACCCTACAGGTCTCACCATTTGCCAAGTAGAGGGATCCAAGGGACCAAAGGCAGAGAGTGTCAGAGGAGGCCAACTCTCTCCATAAGCTTTCATGTAAACGAGTGTAGCTTGCCCCCATGTCAACTATAGCCTTTCCTGTCCAGAGGCCAATGGTTATAGGCACAAATATCTGTTGAGGTCATGGCAGATGGTTGGGTTCGGGGTGTGACAGTCAGGGCATTATTGGATGGCATTTCTCCTGTCTTCTGTGAGGGAAAAGTTCTCTTATTTCCTGCAGAGTATTGTGGACTGTTTCCAGGTGGATGCTGACCTTTACATCTCCAGCATTGTACGGCTGGTCTTTCAACTTACCATTGGAGGTAGGCTTATGTAGTATATATATATATATATATATATATATATATACCATTGGAGGTAGGCTTATGTAGTATAGGTGACGTTACTGTCCTATCATCATAAAGCAACTGTTGGGCATTGTCTTTTTTCAGGTGATGACCAAGTTTTACCAGTTGATCCACTGTACTTACTCTGCTGTGAAGTTGACTGGTAAGGTAAGGCTTAATATTGTTTAGTATTATTTTGACTAACTCATTCTCTTGTCAGTGAAGGTTTCCAGTGCTTGCATAGAGCTCTGTAAGTGAAAGCAAAATCTCTCATAGGCTCTTTTTATCATTTAAATCTGATGCGTACACGCTCAACTAGACCGTTTTCATAGTCTTCAGAGAGAAATCCTGAGAGAAATGCGCTCTCAAACTCATTCCAGGTGCTAACAGTAGACCTAGCCACTTCCCACCAGTCCTGGGCTGCATAGAGGACAGTGCAAAAGGTTGCCAGAATATCTGCTTCATCCAGAGGGTGTAATGATAGTGCATTCACTTTTCCTCAGTTCTCCTGTTACCATCACCTTTAGGGCTTTTGTCAGTTGTTCAGTGTCATCTCCTTCATTTTGTCTCTGAGCAGTGATCATGTTCTGAAGCTGCTGGTGGTTGGATTTAATCTGAGCAGTCAAGGTTTCAATCTTGGCATCATGCTGTGAAGTTGTAGTTGCAAGTTCCTTGGTGAGTACTTTAAAAGATTTGTCCTGCTGTTTGAGACAATTCAACAGGATATCCCAGTTCCCTTGTACTTGCTCTGACAAATGATAAATTCCTCTGCCAGGAGTTTGGAGAAATCCAGGCAACTCCTGCTGTGTTCCTGAAGGAGGCGAAGTTTCCATGGAGGTGCACAACTGCATGGTATCGGTTAGAGGGGGGAGCATTTTCCCCTGGTGGTGGAGTGGCAAAGCGCACCTGGGCTCTTGAAGGAGGAATGGGAAATTGTGTGGGTGTGGAGTAGAAGGTGGGAACATGAAGTGGTTGTAGGGGTTGTTGTGGGGTTTGTTGCACCAGGGCCCAGATGGGTGTTGCAATATCTGGAGGATGAATTGCCACAAAAGTGGATTGTGGTTGGGAGGCGTTGGCCATGGTTGAAGTGTGTGTAAATGGCAATGATCAATTTTGAAATGTTAAAATACAAATCATTAAAGAAAATACTCATGGGCCTGTGTAAATTCTTTGGGGAAAATAAGGGATAAGGGAAAATAAACTACAGAAGGGTTACACATTCAGAATTTTTTTTCCCACATAATTGATCCAACAGTTCTTAAAATGGTACCTGTTATATTGTTAGTCACACCAGTTCCTTTACTTGAATTGCTTGACACAATTTTCCAAATCAAACAATTCAGTTCACTAAAGTTCAAATTATCACAGTGTTCAATGTCCAACCTGAAAATGCAAAAGTTCTCAAGTTACCCAACAGCAAGTACTCAAAGATCACAAATTCAAAAACCAAGTTCAAAGTCTTTAGTTTGTTATTTGCTTCAAGTTTTTAACGAGCAGTTACTTTGCTACGATGGGGCATGAAACCTGACTGAAATGTATCATAAATATTTTATTTATTTTTTTGTAAGAAGGAGCACAATTGAGCAGACACAACTTTTTCTAGTATTTTAGACATAAATGAAAGATTTGACATAGGTCTGTAATTTGGTAATAAATTTTGTGGTTTCTTAATGAGAGGCTTTATTAAAAAGGTTTACCATGCATCATCTTGCTTGCTCAAACACAGCTTCATGTCTTTAAATCTATACATGATTTCCTATTGACTCAAAAGAATGTGAAGGAATGCAAAGGGATACCAATATGGTGGCACAGTGGCTTCACTTTTTATGACGTCATAAGCATTCCAGTCATTTATATAGATCAGTGGGGTGGAACTAATGCAGAAACAGCAATGACTGTGTCATTGACTAGAGCTCACCTATTACTGTCCCTGGTTTGATTTTAGCAAATCAGTTTGAGCAAACACAGATAACATGATTAATATTTAAAAAAAAAAATCTACTAGCCAATGGCAATTCTATTGCCAAGGTGTGCTTAGAGGGCTGTCATTACTACTAAACAATGTTGTAATACTAATTTGAAATTTGAAAAAAAAAAAAAGATGAAATTCATTTCATCTGTTTATTCAGGTGCTGATATTTATATTGGCAAAGAGCAAGATGAAAATCTGATAGCTTGTAATGTAAATCAATGAAATCTTCATAACATTTTACCAGACTATTTAAAATGTCTCCCAATAATGTCTTAGTAAAATGATATTTAAATGCTTAGTTTTATGATTGAAGCTCTGTAGTTTTAATTGTGGGAAGCAAAACATAATTAATTCAATGCAATACAATGATGATGTACAAATAAACATCAAAAGCTTGAAGTATCATATTTGATACTCGCATATTATTTTTCATAAAATGATGGGATATTGAAATAAAGCTAATTTGCTTCGGTCCAATAAATGATCATCTTGAAATATTATGAACAATATAAAAGTTATCCTTACTTTTACTGAATAAAAACCATTAAAGATCTCACAGCACAACAGACCATGGCCTGAAGGAGGCCAATTATTAATGAAGTTAAATCATTTTTCATCAATTATACTAAAAGGCCTTTTACTTGTTAAAAGGTATATACTATCAATCAGAGGGCAGAGCTTATATATGACTCAAAACTGCTAAGAGGTAATTAAATGTAACAAATCATGTAAAAAATGGATAATCTTTGATTTAAAAATTAAACATTTTATCAAACTTTGATATTTGCCTTAATCTTTTAAACAACTTAGAAGATAATATTCAAACTACATTTATTAAAAATTATCTATCAAATTTATAATAACTGTGAATTACATGTCATACCACTAAAGTCAAATTCAAATTGGCTGACTACAGGGACTTATCTCAAGATCACTCATTTAATATTTAAATTTTTGCCAAAATTATAAAAAAAATAAAGATCAGTCAAGAACAGAAAATTACTGAAAATATTCAAATCAGGAATTTCAGAATCAAAAGAGTATTGAAGTACTGAAGTATTTGACTCAGTTCCCTGATCATTGTGATTCAATTTCAGTGAGTCAAAAGCAAATTTATACTCATGCATGTGCGTTGTTTTTCAGTTTTATTACTACAATTAAGAATACATGTTATGCAAAAATGTTCACGAGTGCTAAAGACTCACTTCCTAAATTGTTTAAGACAACTGAAAAGGTATCCTAACCTAGTTAGGTGGTGCAAGTTGGTTATGTTATGCACAGAGGTGGAAGCCACACACTTTCCAAAACAGAATGAATGTGTTGGATTAATATTATGGCCGGAATTTGGGGCGATGTGATTCATACTTGAGTGAACAAGTGAAATCCATCAGCCTAATTTTTTTTTAGCTGCAACTTGCATCACTTTTCGTTTAATGAATATATTAAAGGGTAGCAGTTATTATGTTTGAAAAGGTTTATGGGCATCCAGAGGTCTTCAACAACTAAACGTTGATAAAGAAAACAACCAATTTTATTATCAATTACTTCAGTGTGTGTGACTTAATAGTAGCATTTAATAGCAAAAGAAAATGCATTTATATGCATTTATTAAAATGCTTCAAAGAAGATCAAAAGCTTATAAGCATAGAATTTTATGCAGGGTGATGCGTCAGGAGCTTTGACAGATTGCTTGGGCTGTTTAATGTGGTTAAGAGACGTTTATCCCCAGTGCATACCTTACAGTGCACTGATATATTCTCATCTGTAAATATTATACATTACAATTCAGTTTCACTAAATGCCTTGTCTTTACTGCATGTAAGTTGCCATTAAACTTCAAAAACTTCATAAACGAAGTGTGTACATGTATGACAACAAGCATAAGTAAATAATTTATTTTGGTAAAATAGTTGAATGTCAAATTTATATTAAATTGTATCTAGGATTATTTAAAATCTAGCATGTTATGCAAGTAATTATATTTTAATAAGAACAATAAAAAAACAAGTTTGTTTATCTAGATTATCATTTATAATTTAATGGTGTAAATTGATCCTCTACATTAAAGATATGGAAAATAGCTCTCTTTTGCTACAATGATTATAATATCTACATTATTCTAGACTTCTAACACTATTCACTTAATTTAGAATGGCTTTATTTGTAAAGCAATAAAAAGAGAGGTGGAACTACACTTTTTGGACTATACAGCTAAACAACAACACACAAATAGAACAGGCATTGAAATGTAAACCAACAACCAACTATGAATACTAAGGGTGTGTGCGGCAGAGATAATATCTGTATCTACCTTAAAAATGATTTGTATCTATATTCAGATAAAATAGGAAGTACACTGTTTTATCCACGCACACACACGCACATACATACATATATATATATATATATATATATATATAGTGGGTAAGGAAAGTATTCAGACCCCCTTAAATTGTTCACTCTTTGTTATATTGCAGCCATTTAAGCATCATTTAATTTTTTCTTTCCTCATATTGACAGAAAAACACAGAATTCTTGACATTTTTGCAGATTTATTAAAATAGAAAAACTGAAATATCACATGGTCTTAAGTATTCAGACCCTTTGCTGTAACACTCTTATATTTAACTCAGGTGCTGTCCATTTCTTCTGATCATCCTTGAGAAGGTTCTACAACTTCATTTGAGTCCAGCTGAGTTTGATTATACTGATTGGACTTGATTAGGAGAGCCACACACCTGTCTACATAAGACCTTACAGCTCACAGTGCATGTCAGAGCAAATGAGAATCATGAGGAAATGCCTGAAGAGCTCAGAGACAGAATTGTGGCAAGGCACAGGTCTGGCCAAGGTTACAAAAAAAAATTCTGCTGCATTTAAGGTTCCTAAGAGCACAGTGGCCTCCATAATCCTTAAATGGAAGACATTTGGGACGACCTGAACCCTTTCTAGAGCTGTCCGGCCAAACTGAGCTATCGGGGGAGAAGAGCCTTGGTGAAAGAGGTAAAGAAGAACCCAAAGATCACTGTGGCTGAGCTCCAGAGATGCAATCGGGAGATGGGAGAAAGTTGTAGAAAGTCAACCATCACTGCAGCCCTCCACCAGTCGGGGCTTTATGGTAGAGTGGCCCGACGGAAGCCTCTCCTCAGTGCAAGACACATGAAAGCCTGCATGGAGTTTCCTAAAAAAAACACCTGAAGGACTCCAAGATGGTGAGAAATAAGGTTCTCTGGTCTGATGAGACCAAGATAGAACTTTTTGGCCTTAATTCTAAGCGGTATGTGTGGAGAAAACCAGGCACTGCTCATCACCTGTCCAATACAGTCCCAACAGTGAAGCATGGTGATGGCAGCATCATGCTGTGGGAGTGTTTTTCAGCTGCAGGGACAGGACGACTGGTTGCAATCGAGGGAAAGATGAATGCGGCCAGGTACAGGGATATCCTGGACGAAAACCTTCTCCAGACCGCTCAGGACCTCAGACTGGAAGAAAGGTTTACCTTCCAACAAGACAATGACCCTAAGCACACAGCTCAAATAACGAAGGAGTGGCTTCACAACTCCGTGACTGTTCTTGAATGGCCCAGCCAGAGCCCTGACTTAAACCCAATTGAGCAGCTCTGGAGAGACCTAAAAATGGCTGTCCACCAACGTTTAGCATCCAACCTGACAGAACTGGAGATGATCTGCAAGGAGGAATGGCAGAGGATCCCCAAATCCAGGTGTGAAAAACTTGTTGCATCGTTCCCAAAAAGACTCATGGGTTTATTAGATCAAAAGGTGCTTCTACTAAATACTGAGCAAAGGGTCTGAATACTTAGGACCATGTGATATTTCAGTTTTTCTTTTTTAATAAATCTGCAAAAATGTCAACAATTCTATATTTTTCTGTCAATATGGGCTACTGTGTGTACATTAATGAGGAAAAAAATTGAACTTAAATGATTTTAGCAAATGGCAGCAATATAACAAAGAGTGAAAAATTTAAGGGGGTCTGAATACTTTCTGTACCCACTGTGTATATATATATATATATATATATATATATATATATATATATATATATATATATATATATATAAATAAATAAATGCTTGACGACTTGGGGAGAAAGTGAGACAGAGAAACAAACCAGTCTCGTTGCTTAAACGTTCCATCCCATGCTCATCTGGCCCAGCTGGTTCATTTTCCATTGCGGGCTGAAAACAGAGCTCTTTGGAATGTAATATAAATGCATCAGTCATTGCCTTGATAACACAAAAGATTACAAATGGTATGAGATGTAAATAGTGACCGCATTATGGAGGATGATCAGATATTTATTTAATTTTATTGTTAACTTCTGTTTACTTTGCTCAAATAGAGTGCTTGGCCAGCAACAGAGAAGCCAGGCAACAGACAAGTGAGCAATCCTGAGTGCCATTTTTAGAACCATTCAGCCCAACGGTGGAGAAGCAGAGATTGTGTTTAAATAGATAATTATATATATTACTATATATCTTATTCTATTTTCTATGTATATATGTATGGGTATTCAGTATCTTAGTTAATATTTAGCCTACTCTCTGCAATGCTCTGATTTCTCAGGGACATGTGTAGATGGCATGGCAGATATTTATCACTTCAATAAGTATTCCAAAACATTACTGACTTAGTTTGCTCCAACACTGAGCTGTGGTGCACATGTGTGTGAAAAACTTGAATACAACTTGCTGTCACAGGTTAGTTCCACTATGAGGTAAGTAGAGGATCTGTGAGCAGCAGCATTACTTTATTAAACGAAATAAAACAATATACCCCAACAGGAGAACTAGAGAAACAAAAACTAACCTTCAACATAGACAACATCGGGCAAATAACTGAACAAACCAAGAGCATTGAATACACAGGATTACGAAAAACTCAACAAGAAACAGGTGCAAAACATAATCAGTTACAATGGAAACTAGTGACTATGACAAAAAGAAACAGGAATGAAACACAGGAAAACAAGGAAATACAAGCTAAGAGTCCATAACCATGAAACTAAAACTAACTGTGGTATTTGCAACATTTCCTAAACTTTTTCTCATTCCCACGTCTTCTCTTGAATATTATATCAATAAAAAGTGGCAAAAAAGGTCACTGCTAAAAGCGATTCACCCATAATTTTCAAGCACTATAATCTCTACATGCAGAATAATCAAAATGGTTTGTGTGAACTTTTGAATTTACTGGGGGGGGAAAATTTACTTCGACTTCTATTGCAATCACTTAGTTTTTCAACTCAGACTTAAGTTGGCGACACGTCTTCTCAGCTTGAGCTATTCAATCTAGCTGTACTTTCAGTCTGGTACATTGAGCAGATAATAGAAAGCATCAAATGTGGAATAAAACAATTGCACCAGTCTGATGTTGTTGAAAACTAAAAAGTGCAAAGACAACTATGCGAAATAAAGTGCCCTCAAAAAATACAAAAATTTGAAAGAGACCTGTGGGGGCTGAGGGATGAATCAAATCAAATCTGAAAGCCAATGACTTGGATCCATAACTGAACTCTTATCTTGACAGGATGTTTCTACTTATTTTTAAACCATAAGCCATTGTTCTACAACAGGCCTCACAGATACTTACAAACTATTCTGGGTCTGACAACCCGTGGCACACAAGAACCATCTGAACAAATGTGCATTGATGCCAGAACACCTACATACAGTATTATAGCTAAAATGACAGCAGCTCTGGGAAACTTCAGAATATTTCTTTTCTGCCATCTCAAATATGCACTGTTTGAGTGAGAACTGGTCACATATGCTGTATATGCCCATATAGAATACTTCATGTTCTCACAGCATACACTTTTTGAGCTTCAATTTGGCTGCCTGTTACAATCGGTATCAGTGTCAATTGCATAGATGTCACAGATTATCATCTTCTAATGTATTCTACTTCCTATCTACACATTATATCAATCCGTTAACACGCTAACATGGCAACTTGGAGGAGGGAATAGGAAAGAAAATGAAATGTTGGAGTATTTGAGCTTGAAATGTGGAACTATGTTAATTATTGAGTGTGGCTCACAAGATTCATACTGTCTTGGGAGTGAAGTGTGCTAGGAGTAAATAATTAAAATGTAGCTAGAGGGTGTAGAAGACATTTTATGCCAAACACTGAGATGTAACTATAACCAAGACAGATATTTTTACCCTGCTTAGCTGCATTGAAGAGGAAAAGTTGTGTGTGTTATGACCCTACACCTTCAATGTGAAATGTCATGTAAGTTTTACAGAGTTTTGGAGTCAAATGGTCATATGAAGAACACTGTAAAAGAAAATCTAGTTTTATGGATACAAAATAACATCATGATTTTCACATTAAGTGGCCTTCTCATTTACACTCCAGAAAAGCCTCAATTTAAGTGATGGTGGTTATGTTAACTAATTGCTTTCATCTTTTGTTTGCTATTTTTACATAATAGTAAATAGCATGCTCACATTAATATTTATAAAGAGAATAAATAGCAAATCTTATATCATAATGAGTAATTTTATTTCATGACAACAATATATATGATGATACAAGCTAGCTATTTTTGCTTAAAATAAAGCTTTTATGATATCAAAATTTGATACCATTGAAATTTCATAAATCATATCACCAATTTCAATATCACAAAATAAAAACTATTAGGCCTAATAGCCTAACTTACGGAGCCCTGCACACGACATGCAAGAAAAAAAAAACCTTGTTACCTATTAACTAAATTATTTACTAGATTGTTTGCATGGTTTACTATTTCGTTATAGTAAATGTGCACACGTTTTAGTAAATCGAGGGAACGAAATAGTAAATTGTGAGCACATTTTAGTAAATCGTGGGAAAGAATTAGTAAATCGTGTTCAAGATTTAGCTTACATTTATTTCCTGCATGTCATATTCGGGGCTCCATACTAACATAAGTAAACAGTCAGTGATAAAATGGAAACTAATTACAAAAATAGGACAAAAAACTGCAATAGAACACAGGCACAAATGAAATATACCTACCTGGAAAAACTTCAAGCACTAGAAATAATAATAATAAAAAAAGACTACAATAGAACAAAGATGTAAATTAAATAGACCTATCTGAAAAATGTCATGTGGGTGTTTAAACGACTATGTTTACAAGGGTACACAGGCATTTTGACACATACAGTACGAGTGTGCATTTAACCATTCAAGGCCAATAAGGTAGTGCTGGGCGGTTTGACCAGATATCTGCATTATGTTTTTTTTTTTTTTAAAGATTCTGGCAGTTTCACGGTAATGTCATGTTCAGTTCTGTTTAGTTTCAGTTTGTATGGATTTTAAGTTTGTTATTTACCACAAGTGTTCCTTTGTTCTAAGTTCTCGCCATGATCTGTCACCATGGACACTCATTTGAGTTAATTGTCTGTGTCATCACTTAAGTTGTTATGCACTCCTTGTCTCTGTAATATCATGTGTTTGTACTACCTGACTGTTTGTCTTGGATTAATATAATACTAAAAAAGTTTAAAAGTTTGGAACATTTATCTTCATTTTTGTCTACCTTCCTGCAAGCATGTGTTACAGAAGACTGGACCAAAAATGGATTATGCAAATCAGTTTGCATTCTTTTTTGTCTTTTGCCCATAACTTTTTTCATCTTGCCCGCACCTGCCCCTTCACCGATGAGACCCTGAAATCTATGTTCTAGATCGGGGCAAACTTTCACCATCCCGTTCACTCCCTCCACCATCTCCATCATGAGTCTGACCAGGGGAGTGAGCCTACAACACCTGCAGACGAGAACCATCTCCTTCATCTACTAACATGGACTGTGATGTAACCATTTCTCTGATGTGTGTGGAAGTCACCCTACTCACTATTGTAATGTCCAGTTGTCTCTCACCTCCATCACCCCAGAGCTCAGCCAATCCTCCAGCCCAGCTGCTGCCGGATGTCCACAGCCCTGCACCGTCTCTGTGGGAGCCTGAGGTCCTGTCTCCACCAGTAGCGTCAGCGTGAGAGGATCCTACGGCTCCGCCTCTGGCCTCGGAACTCTTCGCTCCATCTCCGCCTCTCAAACTGACGGCTCCGTCTTGGCTCCTCGCATCTCCAGCCCCACCGGAGACCCTCGGACTTGCAGCTTCTCTGGGTCTCCTCGTCCTCTTCCAAGATCACTCATCACACCACTTCTGTCACAGACTTGTGGTCCATCTGCTGCACTCGTCCCTCCACCCCTTTGACTACAGTAGGTTTCTCCTTCCCGTCGGTGTCGCCTCTGTCCTCGAGAACACCAGCTCTACCTCAGCTCTTGGGTACTCTGACTCTGCCTATGACGGTCATTGCTGAGGCATCGCCTGGGTCTCCAGTACCAGAGATGTCGCTCGTTTCTATTGGCTCTCCGTCTGCAACTGCGGATACATCGGCCATGCCACCATCAGTCGTTCCCCAGCTGTCGGCAACCTCACCAACACTTGGATTCCTCCCTCCATCGTATCTGTCATGAGCTATCGGCGCTAGGGAGCTCTGGCTCTGTGCCGTCAACTACCTTCCATCTGTGTGACCAGAATCTCGTCGTCCCTTTTTCACCATCCACTCGCCACATCCTGCCATCATCCCGTCTCGTCTGCCTCTCACCAACCCTTCACCTTCACCTCATCATGCAATCAAATCAGTTCATGAAACTAACAATTTAGATTAAAATATAATCAAAAAATGATAATCCAAAAATTGGCAAATTCTGTGATGTTCTGCTGCACGTTCCATTTGTGACTGGATTCCGTGATTCTGCATTTTCTGCATCGAGGAAATTCTATGGCACATGGTTTTTGCACTATTAAAGAGAGTTAATTTTGTGAGTTATTTATTGTAAGTGAGTAAAGCCTTTATTTGTCCCGCAGTGGGGAAATTGCATTTAGCAACAGCAGGGGTACATGGTAAAAACAGTACACACTAAGATGAAAACAGAAAACCTAAAATAAATTTACAAAATAGACAATACAAAAAAATATTGCATGTTTCAAAAAATGCACAGTGAAATGGCTCATTACTTGTAAAAATGTTGCAAAAGTGAAAATAGTTATAAGTTAGCAGTGCTAATTGTTTATTGTACAGTCTGACAGCAGCAGGAAGAAAAGACCTGTGGAATATCTCCTTCACACACAGAGCGAGATTTTAAAATCTATATGATGTTTAATAGAGTCAGTGCAGTTTTGACAGAAACGGGCTAATATGGTCATACTTCCTGGTTCTAGTAAAGACTATAGCAGCTGCGTTTTGGACCAGCTGTAGTTTGTTTATCAAGCGAGCAGGGCAACCACCCAGTAGAGCGTTACAGTAATCTAGTCTCGAGATCATGAACGCATGAACTAGCTGTTCCGCATTTGTCATTGAGAGCATATGTCGTAGTTTAGATATATTTTTATGATGGAAGAATGCGGTTTTACATATGCTAGAAATGTGGCTTTCAAATGAAAAATTGGTATCAAAGAGCAAACCCAGGTTCCTAACAGACGAAGACGACTTAACAGAGCAGCCATCAAGTGTTAGACAGTTAGACAGTTCACTTGGATGTACGTCATTGCTTACATTGTACGAGTGCCCACTACTACCGGAACCCTTGCAATGTGTTTAAATAAAATGAAATAAGCCCTTGATCACTTGGAATCTGCAATGTAGCTGATTTATTATGTACAGGTTTTTGTTGTTGTTTTTTGTTATTAATTTGTTTTATGTACCATTCAATATGTATGCTTGGGAGTTGAAGTAAATATAAAAAAAATTACAGAAACGAAAATAATAATACAATAAACTATAATAGTCAGCTTAAGGTAGCTACAAAATGCAGTTAAATGTCAAAATAACTCCAACAGTTGTGTAGGGTGGGGGTAAATTAAGCAAGCTCTGCGGTGACATCATAATCATGTTGCCTTGTGGTCTATCAATCTGCCTAAAGTGTACATATTGAGTAGAGTCGCTCCCTTTGTCAAAATCGAAGGGTCGAGGGTCTGTCTAAATAAACTTTTCTCGACCACTTGATGAAGTTGAACGCACTTCAAAATGAGGGAGGGGATTCCCCCGAGTGAAAGTGCTTTGGGAAGTTCGTGAGTGTGTCTAAAAGTATCCAAAATACTGAGCTCGGAGACCTCTCCTCAGACAGCACGCCACATAGGCATACTCTTTACTCTATCCTATTACTTGTAAGTGTCTTTGATGTCCCACAATCTTGTATGTGCCATTTCATGACAGCTAAAAAAAAAAAAAAAAAGGCATCTGAAAGTTGAGGTTAGTTTGTGTGTAAATGTATGATTTCGACCAACTTTTTTCCACTTTTTATGATAATTCTAGAGAGAAATTACTATTAATAGTAAATAATTATTCAATTAAATATTTAGCAAATTCACAAATATTCACTGCCTCAGCTTTCAGACACAGCCCAAGTTGAACATACCTTTTAATATCCCATGAGGCCAAGGGAGATCATTTGTGAATGGCACTGAAGCAACGCAACTGTTGCTGGTAGATCACGTGACAGTAACAACTTGATAGATATAGTACGTCTGAATTTTATCCAAAATCACTACAAGTTGACAAATTTCTACCAGTTAATCATGTCTACCAGTATGTCTATGAGTTGTTTAATTCATAAAATTTAGTTAAAATTAAAAATGAATAATTAAAAAAATAATAATAATAATTAAAAATAAATCTATAAAATGATCTCATGTTATGAACCCCAACATGTTATATAAATGAAGCGCCTGACAGAACCCCTTAAGGTTTCATCATTCTGTTTAGCTTTGTTCATGGACTTTTAGTTTGATTTCATTTGTCATGTTTCTTTGTTCGGTTTCCCACCACTTATCTGTCCCTTACATAAGGTTCTATATAGAACCTTTTTTTTTTTCTAATGGCACTTTTCCACTGTGTGATACTACTTGGATCAGTACAACAGGGTTTGCTTTACGTTCGGTTTGCTTTTCCACTGCAGTTTTGTAATGCTTCAAAGTGGATGGGATTATTGTTGGTCACCTGATGGAGTTTGGGTTCCTTGCCGCTGTTGCCTTTGGCTTACTTAGTTGGGGGGACTTGATATTCAACAATGTTTTTGATCTGCCTGCATTGACACCATTGTATGCGAACTGAATGAGCTGGACGATTACATCAAAAGTTATTAATTAAGTTAATTTATCTCTAAATCAGCACAGGAGAAAACAGTGATTTTTACAACGGAATTAATAAATACTGAATTTATTTAAGCTAGATAATGGCACAGTTTTTTTTAAAGAGCTGCTGTGCAGCCAAAATTATTTACCAATTATTGCTGTAAAGCTGCTTTGACACAATTTGCATTGTAAAAAGTATTATATAAAAAAGGTGACTTGACTACAGTTGCGCCACCTCTATTGCCATGGATCTGCTTCTCGGCTACCAATGAGCCTCTTCAGTGTTTACACGCTTGCAACCTCCACTGAGGTGGTTCTATTTAAGCGAGCCGTACTGAGCTGTACCATGCAGTGGAAAAGCACCAAAAAGTGAGTACAATTTGTTCCACCAACCGGCACTTAGTCCCCCTGAGGTAGATGGTATAGTACACTCCTTTAATGTATTAAGCACTAAGCAGTAAACACAATGCACTCTTGCATAGGTCACATTTTTTTGCTGGCTCATAAAAAAAAAAAAAATAATAAAAAAAAGGTATTTGGTCACAGTAAGATACAAAACTGAAAGGCATCTTGTGTTATAAGAGAACAAAATAAAAAGAATAATGAAATATGTGCATTTGGAGTGTTACAATTTGCTCCACTTAAACTATATTTAAACATTCAAAGCTTAAGCCCAACCCACCTATACTTAATTTTCCACTTTCTGCTCCGTTCTGTGTGCACAGTTGAGAGCGCAAGCCTTTCAAAGTATACTCCTTTGTCTGTGAGCACAAAAGGCACATTCGCCGCATGTCCATCTTGGGGACTTGTTTTAAAGCGTCATTCGTATAAGCGCTATTCTTCTTCTGCCCCTTTTCCTGTTGTGGCGGTTAGCAATCAGTGTTGCATTACTGCGCGCATCCCTTCTTAACTGAAGTGTGGATCGCGGTTAGGGACGAATACATGTACTGTTACACCCCTAATTTTTAATCGAAAACCAGTTGTAGAGAATATAGTATGCAAGTAATCACATAAATTCTTGGAGAGAAAACTTTCACACTTGGTCCTTTTCAGGGATCTGAGTGCGATTCGTGTGATTTTTGACCCATCTGTGAACACTCTCAGACCTCTTAAAAACAAACCAAAATGAGACCATCTCAGTAGGTGATCTGAGTACGGTTCGATTTCATTTTACGGTACGGGTTGCTAAAAACACCCAATCTGAACACAAACTGCTCACATGAATTTTCCATTCGCAAATTCCAATGTAGTTTGGACATCAGATGCCGCTGTACGTCAGCTGTTCATAATGGCTGCTTCTCTCAGACCTCTACAAATTATTTGTTCACAACGGACACTTGTTTATTGTGATTTTACTGCTTCCAAACTGTGTAAGAGAGATGCGCCTGCATGCCTTGCCAGTTTATTTTTTTTAATAGGCTATATGGTTTTACGAGCACGCACTCCCAGCGCATGCAAAAAAAAAAACAGCTGTCACACCGCGTGTACTAAACTGAAATCTGTAGTTTCTTATTACGTTTAAAGAGTCAAAACACTCTAGGTTCACATAATTGGATCCATTACTGTAGCTCTTAAAGTGACAGCCAAATAAAACAATCAGTAGAATCAGTATACGTTTTATTCATTCAGTGAATGCAGTTTTTATTTCTTCATTTGATTATTTGATTTCTTACTTGAATGCTGCTTTTAGTTATAACTATATTGTACAAGGAAAATTTAAAGCAGTTTATTTCATTTGCATCTTTCTTTTATTGTATCCTTTGTTTTTTTTTCTATGCTGATGTTATCACTGCCTTCTGAAAAAAAAAAAAAAAAAACATGATTCAAGGAAAACAATTCAAAATGAATGTTATAAATGTTATTTACGAAGATGGATGTGTGCAGTGACGTAGTGTCTCGACATAGAGGGTATGAACGTGCAAATGGGCTCGGGCGGACTGGGGGCCCGCCTGGATTGGGGCCCGCCCAGGGGAATGAGGGAATGAGATTTTAATTTGTGGCTACGATACATATATTTTTGTATGCATGTCATGTGCAGTAATTTCTAACTTCTCCGTAATTCCAAATCCTGTGTGCATTTGTTTTTGTTGTTTTTTTTGCACCACATGGCTACCGTAATACTACACCGTCCTTTTTTATGATGCTGCACAATGTGCAAAAGCTGCATCGCAGTGCCAATTTGAGAACATTTCTATCATATCTAATTTCAGCAACATGTTTACCAATTTTAGTTCTTTCTCACCATCCCTGTTACTGTTGCTTCAGCGGGGAGCTCTTTTTCAAAAATGAAGCTAATAAAAAATTATTTACGGAGCACCATGTTGCAGAACAGATTATCTGGACTGGCAATTCGAAAATGCACAAAGTCGTGAATTAAACACCAAGGATATTGTAGATGAATTTACCTAAATAAAGGCCCCGAGAATCAGTGTTGCCAGATTGGAAATGTGCAATTATCACACTAAAGCTCAAAATTATCGTATTTGGTGGAAAAATGTTCGTACATGAGTTTTTAGTATAGATAAGTGAGCTAAATTATTAACTAATAATTTGCAATGGAATGAATCAATATTGAACTTAAGCTGTACAATCGCACTATTTTCTTCAAGAGCTGCTGTGCAGCCAAAATTATGTTCCGTATCTCTGTAAAGCTAGTCCTACTTTAACACAATCTGCATTGTAAAAAGCGCTACATAAATAAAGGTGATTTGATGAGTCAAATGTACAGAATACAGATATTTATTTAGACTAATAACTTTTTGACATGACCTGCAAATTGCCACAATAGATAAATAACTGGGCTTACCTTACTGGGGAAACAACTGACCTAAGCGCAGGGACGTTAACTTGTGCTCGTGAGAGTCATTCTCCACTATGATTGGCCGAGAAGACTTAAGGTGAGATGAGGAGACGTGCGTTCACGTTATGCTTGTTCGAGATGCATCGGTGCGGTGCAGATTGATCGGCGTATGACATCAAAGTAACGCTAGAGCGTTTCTTCTTCTTCTTCTTCTTTAAATTTATTGGTGGTTGGCATACCGATTTGGCGCATTGCCGCCACCAACTGTTTGGGGTGTGGAGAGAACTGGCCATGCTGATGATTTTGATGTATAAACAGAAAGTAAACCCTCTATTGACAAATGTGTCGCGAGAGCGTTTGAAGAGCATCGACTCATTATGGTTTTGAATTGCTCTCGCGGTACTTTGATGTCATACGCGCAGCGCCAATGCGTCTCGAACAAGTTTGTTCTCCTTACAATCATGGCGTAGATAATCCACAGCTAGACCGATGTGTAGGCTATAGAAGCCCTAAACGTCACAAAATTCTGAAATTATCGTACATTATGGGATATATTTCATTATGGACAATACATCGTACAGAGGTCAAAATTATCGTACAAATACGATAGTTATCGTACATCTGGGAACACTGCAGAGAATGCAACCAAAATTAGTGAGTAGTTTTGTGTTTTTACATTTTGGGCCGCCGTGCCAAGATTGTTTGTGTTTAGATGCAGCAGTTTAGCATTGACATTGGCAGAGCCTTGGTTATTTTAGACATTAAGGGTCTGAATTCGGTTCTTTTAAAGAGGACTCAAATGTGAAAACATCCGTAAATTAAACTCTGTTGTGCAATTGCTCAGCATCAGACTTTGCTTGGTTTCAAACAACAAATTGACACAAAGAGTCCTGTATAATGTACCATTTTACCAATGTATCAAAAGGAGAAAGCTGCTCTAATTCTATTCAGGTTAACAAACAAATGCACACATAATAACTGCACCTATTCACAGTGTTTCTAGAAGGCTCTAGCTAATACTACATGGTATTTAAAAGGTAAAAATTAAATATTCATAAGATTGCCAATTTAAAGTGAGTTATTTCCTTAGTGAAAATGTTAATTGACTTTGAAAAAACAAAACAATGCCCAATTCCTCTAAGTGCAGCGCTGCTAAGGTGGTACAAAGAAGCTGCAAAGAGCACCAGTGAAAAGATACTTTTACTTGACAGACAAAGCAAAGTTATGAATAAAACTTTCAGGAACAGAGCGGCAAATTACAATTTACTCGCAGACTCTAAGTGGTTTTTAATTCTAACTTTTCAGCCGTTACAATCAGTGGCATAATAGGTGAGACAGAGAATCTTTTCACAAACCTAACTGCAGTCTCCTACACTCATTTTCAGGTTCAGATTAAATGGGCCTGTCTCTAAATATACCGTAGCATTCTTTGCTATGTTGACGCCGTAATAAGCATACAAATGTTTAACTGGCACCCACACTGCGCACAGGAGCCGAGAAACAAATGCTTCTGGAATGAGAACGGATAAACATCCCCAACAGGACAAATGTGCATGATTTGATTGAGTTGCCTCAATCCATTACGGTAAATCAGCCCTCTGCTATTGTTTCCTTGAGAGCTGCTTTCTCAATTCCGTTCAAATGTGTGAATAAAATTGTAGTGGGGAGGAGAATATCTCATTGCTTAGGCGTAGAGAGAGCAGACAATGGCTAATCACTAAAGGGGTATGATATCTCCCTATAAATGGCCTCTGGTCCATGTCCAAATATCTGTACGGACTGCATGCAGTGCATGGGATCTCTGCTAAGCTTGCCTTGAATTTGCAGCTCACGTACCTTGACATAAGCTTGATGTGATATTACCAGCTTGATATTCCATTTTCACAAATGCAAAATTCTGTCTGTGAACACTGAAGCCTTGGTTGTGAACTGTGTTAACGATTCAAAACAGCAATCGTAGATCCTCAAGATGTAGCTGAAGTACATCTGCCTCATTAATCTGAGGGCTGAGGTCTACACAGTCATTTTATGTCATTTTAAGTATGTACACTATCAAGATGTTCATTCTCATATCTTAATATGAATCTTAAGTTAAAGTTTCCCCTTTGAAAGGCAGATTAGAGCTGTTACGAGATCACAGTGAACTAATTTTAACCAGCTTAAGCACATGTATTTTAGACCTTGGATATCCCACTGAATAAGCTTTTCTAAAAGGTTTAAAAGGTTAGTGAAAGCATGGGCTTTATTCTGATTCACAATTAAGAGAAACCGCTACTAAAGTATACTTCAGTTTTTCTCATGGGTCATTCTCACAAATCCATTAAAACACCATGGCACCAATGATTTTAAATATCAAACATGCATTTTAGTAATATATAAAAACAATATTATTCTCTGCACTGAACATAAAGTAATTTCCAAATATTAATGAAAAATAAAATATTATAAAAATAATCACATTTAAATATTTAATAAAAATATTGTACATGAGTTTTTAGTATAGATGAATGACCTGAATTAATAACTAATGATTTTTTTTTTTTTTTTTTTTTTACAATGGAATGAATCAATATTGAACTTAAGCTGTACAATCACTCTATTTTCTTCTAGAGCTGCTGTGCAGCCAAAATTATGTTCTCTATTTCTCTATAAAGCTAGGCCTACTTTGACACAATCTGCACTGTAAAAAGCGCTACATAAATAAAGGTGACTTGACGAGTGAAATGTACAAAATACAGCTTTATCTAGACCAACAACTTTTTGACATGACCTGCAAATTACCACAATAGATCAATAACTGGGCTTACCTTAGTGGGAAACAACTGACCTAAGCGCCATGGCAGGAACGTTAACTTGTGCTCGTGAGAGTCATTCTCCACTATGATTGGCCGAAAAGACTTAAGGTGAGATATGCGTTCAAGTTATACTTGTTCGAGAGGCATCGGTGCGGCGCAGACCTATCGGCGTATGACATCAAAGTACCGCGAGAGCGTTTGGAGAGCATCGACTCATGCTTTTGAATTGCTCTCACTGTACTTTAATGTAATACGCCGATCGGTCTGTGCAGCGCCAATCCGTCTCGAATAAGCTTGTTCTCCTTACAATGGCGTTGATAATCCACAGCTAGACCAATGAGTAGGCTATAGAAGCCCTATGTTTAAACATGCATTCTAGTAATGTATAAAAACAATATTGTACTCTGCACTGAATAAAGAGTAATTTCCAAATATAAATTAATTATTTTTGTCTAATGCATTTTCAGCTGAAATTCTCATTACCGCTATGCGTCCAGGTATATATGAATGTATGTTGTGTTCTAATTTAAACAGTAAAAATATTCTAAAAACAATATATATATATATTTGGATGTTATAAAAAATGTTTTCAAATGACAGAAAAAATATATATGTATAATATTATATCATCATAATAATAATGAAAAAAATGTGGAAAATGAATTGTCCATGACTGAAGTTCTTCCGCAACAATTTTTTTTTTTTTTTTTTAAGGACTCTTTACACACACACACACACACACACACACACAATTTTAAAAAGAC
The DNA here is from genome assembly GCA_038088235.1 of Zacco platypus. Classification (NCBI taxonomy): domain Eukaryota; kingdom Metazoa; phylum Chordata; class Actinopteri; order Cypriniformes; family Xenocyprididae; genus Zacco; species Zacco platypus. The sequence goes on from CM076070.1 coordinate 27,469,487, forward strand.
TAAATCTTGATTTTGAATTAAGCAACGCATGCGCTACAAGCTCAAATATGGCTTCCAGGTAGGCAGATCTCTTTACAGTCCCTCCAGAAAAATGGGGATTTTTTTTGTGATTGTTGCGGGCAAAAATCCTTGATTATGTGGCATGTTTTCTCAATAAATGCGATGGAATATGCGGGATATTTTTTAAATTTTATGCGATGAAAATTCGGGAACTTGTAAAAACTGCAGTTTGATGCAAAAGAGGAAAAAAAGGGTGATTCCCCCAACACCCTGTTCTCACTAGACTACTACCTTCATGTAAAGAGTCATTTCTTATTACTTCCTATGATAAGCAAGCATACTAAATCACAGAATATTTAAGTTCTCATTCTGTTTTATTTCAGACCTTCATTAACACATGAATCAAACTTACAAAACATTGAGTCAAACAAGTTCTGTAGCTTTACAAAAGGAATATTCAACAACTTCTGCAATCTCTTACATACTACTAATATACAGTGTTGACTTCCGTCTGTGGTCCAACACGCAGTTGCAGTCAACTTTCTGCTAAGATATATGTGACTTTTTTGCAACGAAAATACAGGGATTATGAAATCACGCAAGCCCTGCATATTTTGCTTGCTGAAATCGGCAATTTATGCGGCGAAAGTGCGACGTATTTGAAAAAATGCGACCCCTGCATAAATATGCAGACTGATTATGCATGAAATCAAGCGATCGCATAATCGCATTTTTCTGGAGGGACTGTCTTTATATTTCTCCAATTAAAAGTTAAAAATTCTCTTGCCAAACCACTACATTTTTATTATCATTACAATAACTATAACTGTAATTTTAATTTTACTGTAGTTTTCTCATTTAGAAAAACTTTAAATGAACAATTTTCTGTGAAAAATGTACTTCATTAAATGATGTTTTATTAACAAAGTTCGGGAGGAAAGCATTCAAATGATCTAACTAATCATCACATCACTCCATCACCAGCAGTCATTAATCAGCAATCAACATGTCTGCCCAATCAGGATGAGCGGAAACCTATATATATATATATATATATATATATATATATATATATATTGACCCAGTCGACTCACCTTTTGGACAGTTTCAGCATCCCTCCACCACCCCGTCTCCTTACACTTGCCTGGTTACTTCTTAAACCAGAATACGGGGGAGTACTCTGGGCTCGGGCCAAATACCGAGCTCGGAGCCGTCTCCTCGGACAGCACGCCAAATATGCATACTAATTACTCTGATTATTTGTAAGTGTGAATTCGTGAATGTCTAATTAATTGCATTGAATAAAAGTTGGCTAAATCATCCTGGCTTCTCTGAATTTAACAAAATATGCTAAGCTAACCTCATCCTACGCAATAATATTCTCACTTACCGCAACAATTTAAGGCCAGTTTCGGTAATGAGAATTTAATCAAACGGGCTATATAATATTTGTTAGAGTTGTTAAGTTAAATAATATTTACTAACTGTTGTAAAACTTTAGCAAAGGCTAGGGTGACATATTTCCTCACAAAGCAATGCATGGGTCTACATTACAATTTAAAGTGATCTGTTATCACAGGTGACTGAGAGTAATGTCCATTTCAGAAATGAGATTAAGATAATAGAAATATGTTAGCGAAAATACTAATTTTAGGCAGAAACAATGAGCTACTTAATTATTACAAGTTGATCAAGATTACAATTCATATAATTTTGCAGACATTATGTATGATAAATAAGAGATTTATTTTCAAGTGTAGAGAGCTTAATTGATTATAACAGAACTTCATGAGATCGCTTTTTAGTGATTATCAGTCCCTCCAGAAAAACGCAATTATGCGATCGCTTGATTTCATGCATAATCAGCCAAAGTCTGCATATTTATGCGGGGGTCGCATTATTTCAAATACGCCGCACTTTATATAAAATTTATATAAAAACCATTCAGAATTTTAACAAAAGCCTTGTTTTTCATGCTGCTGGGAGGATTGATGAGGAATGAATAACAAGCTGCAAATTATTGGTAATGACATCCCCAAATAAATGCGAAATGTTTCAGATCTATAAGTTTAGGTCAAATCTGATTAGATATCAATGTTTGTTGTTCATCAGTTGAAAGAAAATTGTTTTGGTAGTGATTCCAGCAATATTGTCATTATTGTCATTGTCATTATCGTTGTGGTGTGGACTCTACTATTTTCTTAAATTCTGAGTAATTTTTAAAACTATCTATCTATTGTTATAGTTCCCTTTCAGTCGGTCACGTTCTACGTACGTCAGAAGTGAACTAACGAATTGGGAAATCGCATGAGAGCCCTATCACCTTCCAGTGTAAACTAAACGAGCCAATTCACATTGGTGTGCGAGTGTTGCTTAATGCGACCTTCCCCGGTGGGTATAAATGCAGAAGCGGGAGCCATAGTTGCCAAGTCCGCTTATAATCCACAAACTTCGGCTTCTTTTTTTGGCAAGTCGCGTTAAAATCGTAAGTCGCGGGTTGCGTTTTATTGGGCTTATTTAAAAAATATTGTTGCTTGTTAGGAAAATCTGAGCAACTTCATTTCTTTACATTAATGGTCACCGTTATCTCCAATGCATTGATTGAAACTGTCTGATTACAGCTAATAGCCAATCAGTACAGTAAAATAAATTCTGTAGCATAATTCGTCAAAACATTCAGCCCCCTCCTCCCCCTCTCTAGAGAAAAATCACATTCAACGTGCATCCGTGTGATGTTGCAATCCAGGCGATGATAGTTATAGGGATATAAATAGACGTAAATTTTCGCGAACAATGGTACTAACAAAGTGGTCTAAGTATGGAAATAAAAATACAACAAAGACTGGGAAAAGGAGACACAACTTAAAGACTGGATATGTCAACTGGTCGGTGATCAAAGTAAAGCGATGTGCAGGTACTGTAAGGACGGTGCAGGGGAGGAGAGGGATGAACGTTTTTATAAGGTAAATTTGTCATTTTTACAATGTTTGTGTGATGTATTAATCATCACAGGCTATATTAAAAAAACAATTAGTCATATAGTCTACTAATAGATACATTTAGTTCTAAGTTATTTTATAAAGCTATAAATATGGCTGTTGCTCTTATCTTTTTCTCCTTTTCCATCCCTCCAACCCTATTCTGCTCACATGTGATTGGAGATGAGTGGATTGTGCATGTCCTCCCTGATTTTTGCTAAATAACTTTTCATTTTAAAACAAAATAGTGGTTCCAGTTTAATATGTTGCAGGCTCATTAGTTGGTAATAAATAGTTAATGATAAATAAGATTGATGATAATAAATAATCAAATAATTTTGGGCTTGTTTTTAAAGCTGCGGTTGCTTATTTGTCCCGCTCGCACTCTGTCTTTCGCTTTGGAGCCGTGCAGTGTGTTTCTCCTGCAAGATCTCCTTCACAAAGTAAAGAGTCTTTGCAAGAATTTTCTGTGTTGGCGTTACAGCACCACAGGGGCGACCACGATCTCCCGGGCCACACTGCTGTTTTCACAGAAACCTGTGCAAGTTTCCAGACATAGTGTGTGTTGCGATTTGGGCCAGTTTGGAAAAAAACAAACAACAAAAAAAAAAAAGGTGAGAGCACTCTGCAGGCTGAATTCGCTTGTCTCTTGTTGTGTGTGTGTGTGTGTGTTTGTGTGTATATATATATATATATATATATATATATATATATATCCGGGAGACCTGAGGATCATGGTCAGGGCTTCCCCGCTGAGTCAGTCTCCATAGGCCCCTCACCCCTCACACGCATTGCAACCCGTGGTGTTGCCGGAAGAGCACACTGGTCCCTCTCATGAGCTACCTTCCATTTCTTTTGGCACACCTGCTGATGGGCAGATGTCAAACGCGGCATCGGAAGGTGGATTTGAGTCATCTGGAGACTCGGATGCGTTGCCTCCTTCTGGGAGAGTGGCGTGGTCTGAGCCTGATCCAGAGCTGACTGCCATGTTTTCCCGGGCCGCCAAGAGGGTGGGGCTCAACTGGAAAACCTCTGCCTTCACCACCCTGGACAGTGGAGCAGCCAAGGGTTACACGGAGATCCCCCCCAGTTAAGCGTGTCATTGCGATACAGCTGCGTCCAACGGCCTCCCGTCCAAGGCCTGTAAGTTCTCGTCCAACCTAACGGTGCTTCTGCCCTGCATGCCATGGCATTGCTGCAGATCTACCAGGCCAAAGCACTCCATGACATGCACCAGGACAGTCTTGATCAACAGCTCGAGGAAGAGCTACGCGCCACCACGACCTAGTCTATCCTACACTATCCCTACCCGTAAACCTACCCATCACAGAAAACTTTCTGCATTTAAATGTCAAAAAAGCACAGTTTAGTATGATTTTAAGCCATTTGGTTTATGGGGATACAGGAAGTGTCCTCATAAAACTTGTTTACATTGTAATACCCATGTCATTATACAAATTTGTGTCCTCATGAACCATATATGCCAGAACACACACAAACACACAAACACAATTCAGTACGCCATTCAGTCTCAAATAGAATAATGTGGAATGTTAAAACAATTTAATGAATACAGGAATTTTATATTAAATTATAATTAGGAAAGAATTAATCATTATAGAAAGATTAGGTATATTTGGAAGGAGTACATTTACACAGAAAATCTAAATAATTTTAAAAATGCTAAAAATAATGACATTACTTTAAAGACCTTTTCTTAGTGTGATCAATCCTTTTAGGGCTAAACAATCAGTATTGTGAAAAGCACAATATAAATGAAGATGACTTGATTTGAAGATGACTTTTCAAGAACCAACTCAAACCGTTTTCAGTAGCCATAAAAAACATACACACTCTAGCTATCCCAGACTACATTCCCATTGTTTTTGACACAATAAATATACTTATAAGAAAAATAGATTTTTACTGTGATTATTAAATAAAAATATAAAACAAAATTATAAATAACTATAGTAATAATGTACTGTAAATAATAATAATTACAATACTATTATCATGACCTCCACATATTTTAACATTAAACCATTAGGCTTTTCTTTATGATCCAGGCTACCATTAAAGCTGCTTTATTGGTGGTAACAGGTTTACACAAACTTATCATTACTAATCTGGTAAATGTGTGGTGCACGTTGTATTGCTAAATGCACATTATTCGTGTGTGTTCTCAGTTTTTGCCTATGCAAGTCTATATTTTTGTAGCACTGCAAAATCAAACTTGATTGAGCTTAAATCCATAATCGTGCCAGTATTATCAAATTTATTTTCTACATTAAAGTTTATATTTTTAAACTATACCTCATTCTTAGTATACTTCAAATCAGCTACATCATTTCCGTAACCTATGTATCATTACAGCAACAGGTGTTTATTTAATATTTATTTGATAAATGGAAAACATAATAGTTTGCTTTTAAATGCATGGGCTGAATACATACAATGTGTTCTTTGGTTTCTCTGGTTTGCCCCACATCATTTTGAAAATATGTCAGGTTTCGATAAAATAATAAAAACATTTTTGTAAATGGCAACAGGTGTTACGGTAATGAGAAAAATCAGTCAAAATCAAATAAAAATTTTAATTTGAAAATTAATATTATTTCATTAAGTTTCATGTAACTGTGCATGACTGTTAATAATCAATTTTAAAAATGTGAAATGTTTTAGCTTTCCAAATGGTATTGATATTTAGGCTGTTGCTGTAATGAGATTTTTAAGGACTTGTTTTGGAAAATATGTTCAATAAGGTGTTACATTGTCAGCAAAACTTACAATTAATGATCACAAACACTTCAGACCTTGCTCTTAATGTCTAAACAGGAAATTTGTTGATACAAACATTTTAATTTCAACATTTGTAAATTTCATAATCATCACAGTAAGATTCTAAAGCCCAAATGTACTTAGTATTTTTAAACGCATGTTAGCATATGCGTACAGCTGGACACATTAGCCTATCAAAGTATAATGCATTTGATGGTGTGCATGAACACGTGATTGACACATGCACACTACAAAGTTTTATCTTTGTCCTATGTCTGAGCTAGTTCTCTAAAGAAGTTAAGCAACAAAAAATGAAACAAATGTCAATGTGGTCATGATTGTTGGAGTATTTTGTTATTCTGTTTTATCCATTTCATTGTTGACTCTGAAACAACACCCTGGGTCAGTATTGGCACCTTGTGGAACAACATGTGTGAGCTGAGCATACAGAGTACACACAGTTAGAAAAATAGGGCTGATGATGAATTTATATGCCAGACCATAGTGTACTTGCAAAAAAAAAAAAAACAAGGTATAATTTGACCTTAAAGGCCCAGGTTTATTTCATTTTCAACATTCTGCTACATCTTGTGCACAGTTGAGAGTGCAAGCCTTTCAGAGTACTTTGACGACGAGCATGGATAAATGTTGTATACGGATTAGTGAGCCGTTCTTTTTAAGCACTCAAATCACTCGGACATGCACTGATGTCCAGTGGACACACAATAATTATGTCACGCAGACATTACCCAATACATTTTGTTGAATTACAACACACAATTTAAAAATTTCTCCATATAATAAAAGTCAGCGCAGTCCAAAACAACACTGGACCCTGCTGGCATTCAATGTACAGACAAAACACTGTGGATCACAAAACGACATGTTTTGTTGCAGAGTACAGATTTGGAACGACATGAAGGGTGAATAATGATGACCAAATTTTCTTTTCTTTCACAGCCTTCAAGCTAAATAAATTGAAGTTTACATAGCCCAAAAATTACAAAATGATTTAAATCACTATAAATATGTACAGCATCATATCATGAAAGCGTGTTCTACCTGCTGGAGAGATATACGCACATGGTCTACTAATCTTGTTACTGTCCTATTGTACAGCATGCCTGTTTGCTGCTCATGTGAGAGATCCAACATATCCCATTGATAAGTAGTTGGGAGTAAGGAGGCACAGAGGAGAGGCTCGTCGTCTCATCTGCCATGTGCCTCACTGCTGATAAGGAGCCGAGCTTGAGTTGTCACTGGTCACGGGGGCCGCACCTTGGGCCGCGGTCTGCGCCAGGTCCCCGGAGCTCCATTTGGTTAAGTCACCTCAGCTAAAAGCAATAGGATAACTGTCTGGACTACACATCTTTTGCAGTATCTCAGAGGACTGTTTTGACATTCATGACAGAGTCACTTTGCTTTCTCCCTCCTTAAGGCAGTGGAGAGTCTCTTAGGGCTAAGCCAGACAGGCAGAGTCAAAAATCTCATTAACCTTTAAATGCTTCAGATGAATACGTTGTCCTTAATTTGTGAGTATTTACTCTAAATATATATATATATATATATATATATATATATATATATATATATATATATATATATATATATATATATATATATATAAATATATATATTTACATATATACGTATATATATATAATATATTTATATATATATAATGTGTGTTTTATATATATATATATACGTGTGTGTAGTGTGTCAGTAGTGTCAGAAATGTTACATTTCGAAACATTCCTTTAGCCATTAATTGTAATAATACAGTGAGATTTTTGTATGCACAAGGAGTCTGACAACAGCCAGTATGCTCCACATGGAAATCTGATCATCTGGTATACATGAAAAAAAAAACTGAGACAAACTAAATCCAGAAGAACTGTGGTAACATCTTCAAGACGATTAAAGAAGGTTGCAAAGTTACAGTACTTTGAAAAGTTTTAGGCACTAGTGAGGATTCTTTAAAAAAATAATGTCATACATCACTTAACTTCTCTTAACTAAATCAAATGAATATTTAATGTACCCACCCTTTGTGTTTATAACAACATTTGTCCGAGGTATACTTGTACATAGTACACTTAATGCCTTTAAGACGTCGACTGCGTCGAAGATGACACTTTGAGGAACGCCTCCAGCGTGGCTGCGTCTGAAACACGTATGAAACTAGTCCATTCTTGATTGGTGTTGCATCATGACGTAATGTGGCAGAGTACATGAAAGCTACAAAGGGAAGCTGGCACACAACAGTGTTTGCTTCTGCTCTTCACTAAGCATTCTGTGTATATTGTCCGTCTTATTTGGTGTTGTTTGTCACAAAACACAAGTCATATGTATAAAAAGAACAATTATAATGGCAAGCGAGAGACACTTAAAGCTCTGTGTACCTCCCTGCCCCAGTTACATTATGGGTGGGGACACACTCAAGCTCTCGAGGGGGGTGCCTGTGCAAGTTGTGAGCAGCTGCTGCTCAGAACGCTCCGCTCCCGCCTGGGTCTGTTTGATGAGGCAGGCCAGGCTTGTGCTCCCCATGGTTCAGGACTCATGCCTGCTATGGCAGATCTCAAATGGAGCTCTGTTTTTCTCGCTCCAGAGTCCACTCTTCGGCTTCTTCCGCCCAGAGTGAGAACCTGATGCTAGAATTATCTAGTTTTGAGGAGTATTCTAAGATATTCTAAGCATCAAGGTGGGGGAAAATGGTCTTGTCGCCTCTTTCCCTGCTTATAAGAAGCTGCTGGAAGTTGTGGCTAGAGCTGTAAAGAATGAGAAAAGCAGGAAGCGCATAGAAAGAGCAAGCTTGATGAGTGCTTCCTGTAAACTAGATCACAGCCTTCACGTCATAATCTGCTTACTGAGATGTCAAGATAGTGGAAAAGGCCATTCTCATCCAGGTTGTCAAGCCCCAAAGTTCACAATTATTTGACCGTCATGGGCTCAAAAGAGAATGGCTATGGGGTGATGCCGCGGGTTGAGGAGACACTAGCATCCTATGTTGCACCCGATGTTGTGTCATCCCAGCCATATATGGCAGCGGGAGGGGCTGGTACATGCCTGCATGCGATTGGTAACATGCAGGCATACCAGACCGATGCCTGATGATATCGCAGAGCTTCGTTGGGCGGCAGACCGGTCTCTCCAGGTAACTAAGGAGATGGCCCATGCCATCGGCTACTCCAGGACAACATTAGTGGATGCAGAGAGGCACTTGTGGCTGAACTTGTCGGGCATCAAAGAGAAGGACGGCTTTTCTGATTGATGCCCCGCTTTTGCCTTCTGGCCTCTTCAGCGGTGATATAAACACTGTTGTCGAGAGGTTTCAGGAGGCGGAGCAACAGTCAGCCACATTTAAGAAATGAATCCCCCACCATTCTAGATCTTGTGGAACTGCTGCCAGGGAGCAGCCCCACACGTCGGCTGCCAGCTCCTCCCACATAGTTCCGAAGCAGGATAGAGGACTGCATCACATTATAGATATCAGGATATTAATTGTCTGAGGAGATTCAGGTTCAAAATGTTAACTATCCAATTATCGTGAGTCAATCAAGTCCGAGGACTGGTTTGTCACGATAGAATCTAAAGGACACGTATTTCCACATGTCCATCCTTCCTCGACACAGGAAGTTCCTTAGATTCGCTTTTGAGGGAAAAGTGTATCAATACCGAGTTCTTACACTTGGCCTACAATTATCTTCTTGCACCTTCACGAAATGAATGGATGCAGTACTGGCTCAGTTAAGACCACAGAATACTCAATTACATGGACAACTGGCTCACATTGGGGTTGGATGCCCTGGGGCTGGATGCCATGTTGCAGATGTGGCCAAGGTGGCGCCTGTACACATTTCCCCCAATTGCTCTGCTCCCAGGAGTTCTAGAGAGGGTCCGCTGGTGTGGGGGGTAGTCTACTCTTAACATCCCCGTGGTGGCTGGCCCAAGTCTGATTCTCAGACATCATAGCACTTACAGAAGGCCCTGCATGGGGGATTCCCATCCGGTGGGACCTTCTCTCTCAAGCCCAGGGCTTAATACACCAACCCCTGCCAGAGCTGTGAAAGCTATGAATCTTGCCTCTGATGGGGACCAGCTCTAAGGTTCTGGTCTCTCAACTGACGTTATTGAGATCACCCTAAACTCTAAGGCATATAGTTTCCTCAAGGAGGGAGCTGTAAAGTGGAATGTGTTCACTTTATGGTGCAGAGAACGCCACTTGGACCCAGTTCCTCCAAGGACATTATTAACTCATCTCTCCACACAGGCACTTTCCCTACCGCTTTCAAGCAGGCTCGGGTAACCCCACTGCTAAAGAAACCCACATTAAACACATTACTTGTAGACAATTACAGACCTGTCTCTCTCCTACCATTCATATCGAAAACACTTGAACGAGTTGTATCCAACCAGTTGTCTTCTTTCCTCACACAGAACAACTATCTGGATGTCAACCAATCTGGATTCAAGTGCTGCCATTCAACCGAGACTGCGCTACTGTCGGTCACGGAATCCCTGCGGATTGAAAAAAGGCTGGTTCCAAATCATCTGTTCTCATTCTACTGGATCTATCTGCTGCCTTCGACGCTGTGAACCATCAAATTCTTCTGTCCACCCTCTCCTCACTCGGCATCTCACTTCAATGGCTTGAGTCATATCTCACAGGTAGGTCTTTCAGAGTCGCCTGGGGAGGGGAGGTATCCAAACCTCATCAACTGATCATCGGGGTCCCTCAGGGTTCAATTCTTGGACCCCTCCTGTTCTCCATTTACACCACATCACTGGCATATGGTTTCTCCTACCATTGCTATGCTGATGACACTCAACTCTACCGGTCCTTCCAACCAGATGATTCCACGGTAGCTGCATGGTTCTCAAGCTGTCTGGCGGACATCTCGACGTGGATGAAAGAACATCACCTGCAGCTCAAACTGGCAAAGACTGAGCTTTTAGTCTTCCCTGCCACTCCAACTCTACAACATGACTTCAATTGTGAGTTATCTTCGATGACCAACCAACCTTCAGAGACCACATCTCAAAAACAGCTCAGTCATGCAGATTTGCACTACACAACATCAGGAAAATCCGTCCCTTTCTGACTGAGTATGCAACACAACTTCTTGTCCAGGCCCTGGTCATTTCAAGGCTTGATTACAGCAATGCTCTTCTGGCTGGACTGCCGTCAAGTGCAATCAAACCTCTTCATAGGATCCAGAATGCTGCTGCACATCTGGTCTTCAACGAGCCCAAGAGAGCCCACGTCACACCTCTCTTCATCTCTCTGCACTGGCTACCCCTTGCTGCACGCATCAAGTTCAAGGCGTTGACGCTTGCCTACAGATCCACCACAGACTCTGCACCCTCCTACCTCAACACACTGCTACAACGCTACGTCCCCACCAGAAACCTGCGATCACGAAAGGAGCGAAGGCTTGTGGTACCGTCACAAAGAGGCACAAAATCACTCTCTAGAACTTTCTCGTTCACTGCTCCCTGCTGGTGGAATGATCTCCCTACCTTCATCAGAAACGCAGAATCCCTGGCAATATTCAAGAGACAGCTGAAAACTCATCTCTTTCGTGAACACTTAACCCTTTCTTTTCCCCTTCCTACTCTAGCTTATGTTACTCTTAGCAATGTATGAAACTTGTATTGTGAACACTTCCTGTATCTATTTGCCTCTTCATGAAGAATCACTTGTTTGTTTCCTCACTTGTAAGTCGCTTTGGATAAAAGCGTCTGCTAAATGATTAAATGTAAATGTGACATTTCTCTAGAGGACTTTCCCCATCTGTTGATGGGGTCTGACTATTAAAATGGCTTTCCTGCTAGCTATTATGTCTCTCAAAAGAGTTGGGGACCTACAGGCTTTCTGTTTCTTCCTCTTCCCTCTAGTTTGCTTCACCCTAGGCCAAGCTGAGTTGTGCCTGAACATGCTTCACACCAGAACAGGCACTAGTCAGTGTAGTGCAATGTATTGTTTCCCAAAGTGTCCTTTTCGATGCAGCACGAGTTCCCTCAAAAGGGAATGTCTTGGGTTACAACTGTAACCCTTGTTCCCTGGAGGGAACAAGATGATGCGTCCCTTTGCCACACCTCCTTAGTACCTGAGAATGACTTGCTTCGACCTATCAGAAGCGAACAACTGGCCAATGTCTACAAATGAATTTTTTTAAGGATTCAACAAGATTTTATTATCATTTTGAGACATGATGTACATGACAGGAACGAAATTAATGCACTGACATACCGGTGTCAACAACAAAGAGTAAAACCCAAAAATCAGGACTAGCAGAAATCATAAAAAATACTTTAAATAAAAACAATAACACAATCTCAGGTTAAGCAAAACTATAAAAAACAGTGCAAATAAATGTTGTGAATACATATTAATATAAATATTAAAGTGTTATTAACAATTATGTGGGCAACTATTGCACATAAAAGAGTCAGTATTGTGTGGCTACTGTTGCAGTGCATAAAAACTGTAATGTATGCTTATTGTATATGAAAGTGTCAGTGAGTATGAATGTTATTGCACATGAGAAGAGTTGTAAATCTAACAAGTTTATAAATCTGTTTTAGCCCTGATATGAAGGGCTCCTTAAGATTTTCCTGAAATCTTCGATCATTTCCTTTGTCGTCTTCACTTTGATGCACTTTTCCACCTTTAGCCTGTACTCCAACTCATCGCTGCAGGAAATAAGTCTCATGACTGCTGTGTCATCTGTACAGTTTGAGATTCTTAGCAGATTCAAAAATTTTCTAGGATATTGTATTTGGATGAGTGAATGAAGTCTCTTAGATCAATGGCATGTTGCCAAAGCAATCCCAGAACTCACTCACTGGTCCCAGTGATGAGGTTCATGGATCACAGTTCGAAGTTAGGCTGAGAGGAGGTGAGTCTGCAGCACTGGTGCATATGAGACCATTGGCTATGCAAAACACTGTCTGATTAATGAATTTATTTGGTCAGGAAGACAAGGCAAGAGGCTTAGAATATGAAATGAAGACCACAGATCTATCATCAGTTGCTTTGGTTGCACGGTGCTAGACCTCTGAAATTGAATGTCGTGCTAGCTGTCCTGACCTGTGAATGTGAGTAACAAATGATAATGGGTGCAGTATGGCTGGCATGAATTTTATACAGTGCACCTGTAATCCTGTTCCTAGAATCATGAGATTAGTTGATTTGAAAGATAGACAGATTATAGGCTAGGGCAATTGCATATAACAGGTGATAATGGTTATGTTAGTAATGTAATAATACAGGTGACACTGCTCATAAAATTAATCAAAATATTTTATAAAGGCCACTTAATCAATTATACACACACACATGTTAGGTTCAGTATCCTAGTAGGGACTCTCCATAGATGTAATGGTTTTAATACTGTACAAATTGTATATTCAATCCCCTAACCCTAACCCTAAACCTACCCATCACGGAACACTTTCTGCATTTTTACGTTTTCAAAAAAAAAAACGCCATTTAGTATGTTTATTAATCCATTTCCCCCATGAGGACTGCTGGCTGGTCCCAACAATGTAGGTGATATCAGGATTTACTTGCCTTGTGGGGATCATTTGGACCCCACAATATAATATAATATGTACACTCACACACACACACACACAATGTAATATAAATCTGTACACTCACACACACACACACACACACCATAGTAATAGGTAGCAACTGATTACTTGTAATCTGGGTTATGTAATGAGATTCCAAAAACTAAGTACTTGTAAATATATTATATTACATCATAAAATACTCATAATCAGACTACAGTTACAGTATGATTACATGTTATTTTCACAATGGCAGTAAATTATTCATAAATCATTGATTCTACTTCTTTGCTATAATTTAAATTTTCCTTTCTGTAAAAGCATACTGCTTATATATGTTCAGAAGGTCTTCCAGGTTTGTGTAATTGCACACAGAGACCAGCCAATAGTCACGTGACTATCACTGAAAACTGAGCAAAACACAGCATTTCATCACTGGATTTAAACAAATAATTTCACTTTAAGAAATATTTTCTCAACATTGCAACATTGCATGTCTAATCAACTTGTAACAAATACTTAATTTATTAAAGTATTATTTGAATGATCAGTTATTGAGTCAATTACAGATGTATTATTGTCTGTCAACGGCTTTTGTCTATCAAATACTTTAAAACGTGCCATGCCATGCCACATTAACCCCCCGCCCCCCGCAGGACTTTTTGATAGAAGAACTTTTAACGGGGTGGGGATGGGTGGGAATGAGAACATCCAGTCCGAGACCCCAGCCCGATGTTTCACCTTAAAATGGAAATCCTGAAGGGCTAGGCCATCCACTCATGGGGGGCATGGTCTGTCACCAGCGTAAAACATCTCCCTAAAAGGTAGTAGTGCAGGTCCATGATTTCCCACTTTATGGCAAGGGCTTCCTTCTCGACTGCGGCATACTGAATTTCCAGTTGGGTTTTAGACAGGACTGCTCCCAGGCCGGTATCTGAGGCATCTGTCTGGACGGCAAAGGGCCGGGAAAAGTCAGGGGCGTTTTGAACCAGGGACGAAGGATGGGTAGCCTTCAGATGTTGGAACGCCTTTTCGGCCGCAGGGGTCCACTGTATTTTGTCTGGTTGGCCCTTCTTGGTCAGATCTGTAAAGGGACAAGCCAAAGAAGAGGAGGGTGGGATGAAACATCGATAGTAGCCCGCTAAACCCAGGAAAGCCCGTACCTGCTTCTTTGTGGATGGCTGGGGACAGTCCCATGTAGCTGCAACTTTCTCGTTTTGGGGAAGGATAAGGCCTCTGCCTATACGCTAGTTCAAGTATCACGCTTCAAGTCCCAGATGGCACTTGCGGGGATTAGCGGTTAGTCCAGCCCAACGTAATGCAGACAGCACTTCCTGTAACCTGGTTAAATGGTCCTCCCACCTCTCCAAGTGGACCACCATATTATTAAGATAGGTGGCGGCGTAGTCCTGGTGGGGCCACAGGACAATATCCATGAGCAGTGAAGACATCCTTAAACTCGTAGACCAGAGATTCCAGATCCATCCACTGGGGCCCCACGAGATGACTGCAGAGATCTATTGTAGGATTATTGACTTTGGCTATCAGAGCAGTTGGCTGAGCTTCCACAACCCATCGTTTAAGGAGGTCGATGTGGTATATTTATTCCTTCTTCATCCTCCAGGGCTGACGCAGCCATTAATTCACTGGTCCCACCGACTAGACAAAGGTGTAAGGGCCCTGCCAGGTAGCTAAGAACTTACAGGCAGAGTTGGGGACTAGGACAATAACTTTATTGCCAAGCTGGAATTTTCTTTGTTGAGCGCACTGGGACTCAACAAGATGTTGTTTAACAAGGGGCATCACTCTCTCGATGCGGTCTCTCATGTTGTGTATATGTTTAATGAGGGAACGTGAGCGGAAACGTTCAAAGCTGTGTGTCTCGAGTCAGCACTGGTCTACAAGTTACTTAAGTTACTCACTTTTGGATGTGCCTGACAGTCACTTCGACTTGAAATAAACCAGTATCCTGGGAGAATATGTTACTCCAGTAACTCCAACAGTACACTGAACATGCTGTGCTTGGAGAACTGATAAGCTCGAGCTGCTGATACTGAGCTTGCATGTACTACCGAACAGTATGCATACCACTAGAAGTTCTTGAGTCAAGAGATGTTTAACTTGTTTAACACTGTGCAAACTGATCGGTTTCTGACATCAAAGTACCGCCAGAGCGATTAGAGGGCAGACAGCTCTGTATGCTTTCGAATTGCTCCCGCAGTACTTTGTTGTCATACACGATCAGTCTGTGCAGTGCCGCTTCATGTCGAACATACCTAAGAAATGGTTGCAACAGTGTTTGAATCACCAGTACACTGAACTGAGAACTGTTTCTTTTGGACATGTCTAACATACTGAGAACTGATGAGCTGCTGATACTGAGCATGCGTGAACTTATAGAACAGTATACATTCTATGACTGTGATAGTATTATTTGATTGTTTGAACTGTTTCTATCAGACAACTGATGCTGTGTTGATGCTATGAGCACAGGTGAACTGAGGATTTGAATGAGGGGCGAATTTGGCAAAATGAAAGTTTATTTAATAATAAATAAACTGTACTGGAATATGCATAGTAACTAGTTATATTAAACAACATTTTCATTAAAACATGCAACAACTGTTCAGTTAAAACATGTAAATGTTCAAAAAATTACTATTGACTTGTGAATGCAGATTATATTTTTTGAATTTTTACTTAGGGTTGAAGAGAATTCTATAAAAAGTTGAAGACTATAGTTTATTTACTTTATATCTTTAAGACATTTGAAAGACGTTTGCACATCAGTGCCTGTATTGGGTGCTTTAACTACAAAACTTAAATGTACAAAGAAAAGAAACTTATCCAAGATGATGATAATACTGAACTTACTTCAGTTTGACAATGACACAATTTTCTTTTAGAGCTGCTGTGCAGTCAAAATAATATTCCTGCTATCACTGTAAAGCTGCTTTGAAAGAATCTGCATTATAAAAAAGCTCTATATAAATAATGGTGACTTGACTGTCCTAAAGAACTGGTTTGCAGAAAAGAACCAGAATTCATATCACTAGTTATATGTTGCAGTCCAAGGCCACTCCCACCAGTTGCCTTGCTTTAATAGAAAATACTTCTTAGCAAAATTTTAGTCATAATGTTGTAAACTTGTATTGTTCCCT
Organism: Zacco platypus; assembly: GCA_038088235.1. Classification (NCBI taxonomy): domain Eukaryota; kingdom Metazoa; phylum Chordata; class Actinopteri; order Cypriniformes; family Xenocyprididae; genus Zacco; species Zacco platypus. The sequence continues at coordinate 27,485,991 of CM076070.1, forward strand.
GGTTCAAGGATTCAAAGAGTAAACTATTTAGTGGGAGTGAGTTACTTTCAGTTCCCAATGTAGGATCCAGTGCATGATCCAGTGCATTGTGGATGAAGGCTGCACTGGAATTGTAAATACAAGAGATCACTGCGACCGAAATTATATCTATGTTTGTAGTCAACATTTAAAAATGGATGATCATGAACACAGTTTATTATGATGTCTTTTGCTGGCAAATAAACATGAATTTCTTTATCCAGGTAACACGGAAAATTAGTAAATATTGTTCATTTACATATACTACTGACACTGTAACAACAAAACGGTCTCACAGTATCGATACACAATACCAGCAGTGCTTTCTCACTCTCTTCTCTCAGAGAGTGAGTTGACATGCCTCCTCTCACTCACTTGTCTCATTCACTCTGGCTGAAAAGTATTGGTGTTACAAGGCCTGAATTTTGGCATAATTTTATGCAAGTTCTACATTTCCAGAGTGCACACACAAACCCGCCTCTCAAACAGCTTGTGAGTCATAAGTATCAAATTGTTTTTTTGTTTTTTTTAACTACTGTTAGACCTACGTGAAAATATTAAAGCACAGTTTATTTAATTTTTATCTTTATTCTGTTGTATTTATTTGTACTACTAGCCTACTTGCAATTTATTTATTTGTTCTCATTTTATTACTGTTTACTTGTCTTTTTATAAATCCATTTTAAAATGAAATCAAGCTTCCTTGTGTGCAAACTATTGCAACAAAAATTACCCCACGTAAAAAAAAACAAATGCATTGAGTGAGCAAACATTTAGGGGATATAATTGAAATGGTATGAAATGGATCATTGTTTATATGTGAATAAAATGATTGTGTCTCTTCAGAAGACCTGTGTAATAATAAATTGTAAAAATAACTGACAATGATTAGACTACAAACACCTCAATATAGATTTTTTTTCATTTTAGGTAGTTTACACAGGGATTGTGTATGTGTGTGCGTGTGTGCGTGTGTGCTTGTGTGCAAGTACTACATATTATTTCATGAATAAAGTAGATTTTTATGTACATTTTTTTTCTACTCTTTAACCTTTAAGGTTAGCTACAGGCACTATATTAAAAGATTACATAATTATTATTATTATTATTATTATTATTATTTATAAAATTGGCTACATTAAAATGATTGTACAATTGTAATAAAAGTAATAGTAAAAATTAGATATGATAGTAGTGCAATCAAATTGAATAAATAATAAATAAATACCCGCCCCCCCGTCTTTCCTCGCTCTAGATATTGGAGATATGTGTTTTTAGTGGTCGCGCTTTGCTGTAATCCTAGTGTCATGCCATGATATTAGTCGCTCTTTATTTGTTTAGTGTGACGTTGGTCCACCAAGGCAGTGTGTGTGCAGTGTTCTGCTTATCCCCAGGTAAGTTTTAATGCGGTGTATTCACTGTGTTTTCGCGGTGTAGTGGAAAGTTCGGTTTACGTTAACTGTAGTTATACCTCTCAGTGCCGTGTCCCTTCAAGGCTTCCATCTGTGCGGCATGGCAGTTTAATAGCCAGGCCAGAGTACCAGCTGTTAATGTATCAATTAAAGAAGCTACTATATTACTTTGGTGCATGCCAGTGTTACGTTGTGTGATTATCGAGCGAGTAAATTGTTTATTTTCTTCGTTTGTAAGTTATCTTATGTTTTTAGATTCACGAGTTCACACTTACAAATAATCAGATAGAGTAATTAGTATGCATATTTGGCGTGCTGTCCAAGGAGAGGGCTCCAAGCTTGGTATTTTGCTCGAGCCCAGAGTACTCCCCCGGTATTCTAGTTTAAGAAGTAACCAGGCAAGTGTGAGGAGACGGGGTGGTGGAGGAATGCTGAAACTGTTCAAAAGCATAGGTGAGTCGACTGTGTCGAGATATATATATATATATATAGGTTTCCGCTCATGCTGATTGGGCAGACATGTTGATTGCTGATTAATGACTGCTGGTTGGAGTGATGTGATGATTAGTTAGATCATTTGAACGTGTTCCTCCCAAACTTTGTTAATAAAACATCATTTGTAATCAATATTTGTGTTTCGGGTCCTCATTGTATGTGTTGCAGCTCTTCCTAACCCTCGCTCTTTGAGCCACCCTGCTGCTTTGAGTCGCCATATTTCTGCCCAATTGCTAAGTGGGCCTGAAGTTTATATATATATATATATATTTTTTTTTTTTGGATGGATTTAATTTGGTATTGCTGTCACAATCCTCAGTTGAGATTTCTGACAGCTTTATAACTGTCTTTGAGTAGTATCGGTCATTTTGAAACCTTCTGAGCCATGATCAGTTCTGAGTTTGCCATCCTTACGTTGTTGTGACAGCATACGTGATTTTTTGCTTTAATGTGTTTTTATTGTGTTATTTTGCAGGAGCTGAGTGTTTTCAGGAAGGTGGCTGGTTTTGGATTGCACAGGTTTCATTTAATAAGGGTTGTCAATTGTTGTTACTTTTTTTTTGGTCACAATTTGCAGTGAATTTTGTGAATGGGATTCTGATTGGTGGGACTTCTTTTGCGCACTAGGTGCACCATACCAGCCTGCTTTGCATAACGAGGCCTCAGCCCCTGCAACGAATAATTTGTTTCGGGGTTTCTTTTTTTTTTTTTTTTTCATTTCGACCAAGATTGTTTTAAATTGAACTTACCTTTAATAAATTATTTGTTTGCTGGAAACTCACGCCTCTTGCCTCTAAGTGGAACATATGTGTGCTTTTCATTCTCTGGTTATTTCCCCGTTATTTCGGGGTGGCGTAGTCACTACAATTGAGATCTTTCACCTAGGTTGAATCAAATTGCTTGGCATAAAGTGTTTGGCATTTGATGGAGCTTTACCAAGAATAAACCTTGTGGTTCAGTGTAAATTTAATCTATGAGTTGGTGTCACTTGTATTTTTCATTCTGACCATATTTCAAATTGCAACTTTGACGTGAGCACACAGGACCTGTGCTCCACAAAATAAACCAATATTTTTTTTTTCTTTTGCCAATCCATGAAAAGCCAATTGTATATGAGCAGCAAATCTTCCTTTTAGAAGTTGCAGCATGCATGTCTGCGTGACCTTGCAATACACAGTGGATCCATATAATGTTTAAGCTTTTTTTTTTCTTTTTTTTTTTTCTTCTGTCTACAAGACGGGCATGTTTTTTTTTTTGTTTTTTTTAAACTGGTTGTCTGAAAGCAGTTTTACCCCTGCTTGTACCATCAGACAGACTCAATCGTAAGCAAAAGGTGTTTTGTGCACTTGCTGATATAATTCAGACTGAGCTTATCTTGCTTACAGCTCAAACCAGGCAAAATTATTGCTGACGCCGGCAATGCAGATGGCCTCCATAAAAGGGTCCCTTTGTCGTGCATTTGTTTGCCATGTTGAGTTGCTGAGCACAACACAGAGACAAGGCTGGAAGCATAGCACTTGAGGGCCTTAATAATTCATGCAATGTCATTGTGAAGCATGGTGTGCACTTGCTACTAAAAAAGAGTGAAGGTCATTTGTTTAGAACTCGGCTCCTTGTTACTGCAACAATAATTAAACAATCACATTGATTTTATGTCCACCTGCCGGAGATTCAGTGACCCAGAAACATGCTCGGTTTACAATTACCGCATTTACTTCACTTTACATGCACAAACATTAGCATGACTTAGGTCATGCTCTTTTTATTTGTTTTCTTATTGACCTGTTGGTTTATATAATATAAATAATCCTATTAAATGTCCTATTCATTAAATCCAGGATAGTTGGTTTGATCCAGTTAGCCCTGCTGATAGATGCGGTAACTATACCATTCAGCTGCTATTGAGAAAAATGGAAAAATGCTAAAGGATAACTCTCTATAGGTATCATAGACCACATTAGTGCAAACATAGTGCTAAATTAACATGGAATTTTGGGGAAATGAGTTTGCACACAGATGCTCATGTATGTTTTTGTGCATACATGGCTTGTCATAAAGCTGTCCATGTAGTAAAAAACTGATGTTTTAAGGTTGTGCAATGTTTTGCCATGCAAAAAAAAGACTTATCCTTCAGCACAGAAATGCACATGGCATTTGACATTATTTTTAAGTTTGTTTCTGTGCTATATAATCACATAGGTCAAAAATAAAAGATCATCTTTAAGGTATAATCATCTCAGTGTACCTCTTTTTAAAAATAAGTGGCATTTACCATTCTAAAACTGCTACAAAACAATGAACACTGATAAGACATTCCAGAAGAATAATCAATGATGATGTAAAATAATCAAGGATGCATTACGAATTTAAAACACAGTTTCAAAGCCTGGAGATTTTTTTTTTCACCCACTGTGAAGCAATAATGAAAATAAATAATTCTGCAGAATTTGAGCATTCTGTATTTAAAAACTAGAGAAGAAAACCCTTTTTTATTTTTGCACAATCACTTTGGCATTTTTTTTAAAGGGTTAGTTCACCCAAAATTGAAAATTCAGTCATCATTAACTTGCCCTCATGTCATTCCAAACTAGTAAGACTTTTGTTAATCTTCAGAATACAAATACATATATTTTAATGAAATCTGAGAGATTTCTGTCCCTCCATTGACCGTCTATGCAACTACCACTTTGATTTTTCAAAAAGTTCTTTAGGAGATTGTAAAATGAATCATCTCGGGATATTTGACTATAACCCTGTTCCCTTAAAAAGCAGAAAAGAGATGCTGCGCTGAGATTAGTGCTGTGGGAACACTTTGTGTGACCGGCTGTAAAGAATGTGTGTAAATGCACCTAGTTTGAGAGATCCAGGGAAATAAATTACCCTGAGGGACAGGAAACCACAGCATAATCCGCTACACTAATCTATTTAGACAGCACGAACACAGATCACGTTGGAGATTTATGTCGGAGACTACAGAAGTGTTGTCCACCTGCACTAGGACATGGTAGCCCTTCAGCTGCTGGAAGAAGCATTTCAGGGCCAGAACAGAATATTCAACATTTCACAGGAAACTTCTGGAAGAGGTGGCGGGGATGTTATAGTGGTTTTGTGAGGGTACCAGGAAGGAGCTATTAAATGCATTTTTATGCGCCCCATCTTAAGGGGGGGCATCTCCACTGACCTGAGTGCAAAGCCATCAGGTCTTCCACTTCTTAAAGACAATAGTCCTAATATCCGGTCTCTTTTGAGGCTGTTGAGCTCAATGAGCCGGTCCCCAGTCTTACTCATCACACTCTGTTTTTGGGCCTCTCTTCTCTGAGAAGGACCGGGTTGGGGCTGAGTGGCCGACAGCCTTGAGTGCGGCGTGGAAGAAACTTCAAAAAAGCCACTTTATGCCACTTCACCTCCTGGAATCTGCTGACTACTTTGTTAACTCTCTGGGGTCTGAGGTGTTTTCTGGGCCCTGGAGATGTTTTGACATGTCCTGAAATTTGTGGGATTTCTTATTTCTGGTAACATTTTCATAGCTAAAGTCACTGCATTCAGCACAAACTCTGCTACAATATGTAAGCAGCATGTATGTAAAAGTTTGTAGTTTTGACAAAACAACGCTAATGTGTGGTTTGTCAAAAAAAACAAACGTGTTTTAAATCACTGAAATAAGGCCATAAAACCCATACTGAATATTTGTTCACAAGATTTTTCAAAACTGGATCACGTAGCCTAGAAGTTTTGTTTCAAAATAATGTGAAAATCATTCTGCCACTCATTGAATTAAAACAATATATTGGTTTAAAATTTGTAAGACATGTTTTGTGTAAGAAAGCTGTATGCGTGGAGGCGTAATCATCATGAATATTGATGTGTTTCACACCTAAGAAGACAAAGATCCCTCACTTAATGGACTATCAGATGAATCGAACAAGAACAAAGAATGTAAGGAGAATAAAAGAATGGCTTTTGAAAAGAAAAGAATGGCATCATGAGGGTGCATGTAAAAATTCACTCATATAAATGCATTCACATTATTGTTTAGCACATTATAAACATCTACATTTGACCAGATACCCATGAACACAGTATTTCACAGTAAACACTGGTCTAAACATTCTAATATTCATCATGTTAGTGTGTACACATTCATACTTCTTTTATATCATACTGATTTATATTACAGAGAATAAAAACATCCTTATTTCATACATGTATATTTATTTAGCATCGAAAGGTTGCCTAACTGTATATACTTCATATTTCAACATGCTTCCGTCGATTTCACACATTTTTGTCTACCTATACTTAAACTAGTACAATGTGAAGTTAATATAACAATAACATGCTAAAAACTACTAAAACAATGTTATATATTTAGTTGACTTGTGTACTTACACTATCCCAAATGTTTCCAAGAATGTTTAAATCCAGAAATAAGTCATTTTAACCAGGATACGGACCACATTCGTGCCTCGCCTATCAATGACATCATACCCATGTTGCCTTCGGTTTCCGATTTTATTTTGTAGAAACCATGGAAACACCATAGACGCTTTAGTATATTATGTGTTTTATTAGACAGGTGAGCCACTATTTGGATGGATACATACACTTTGATACATTCATCGACAGAAAACGAATCATGCTATACAGCTCATGTTATGCTTAAGTTTAGTTGTATGTATTCATAGTTTCATTTATTAAAATCCATTATATTATACATATGACATAAATGCACTAAGCATTGCATTTAAGCATGATTTCAATGTTTTATTTTGTATCGTGAGATAAATTGTGCAGCCCTAATTTAGTCATTTTTGATTGATCATAACACATTTATGATCTTAAAAAATACTTAAAAAGTTACATCTAAAGGAATTCTGGATACTCAGAACATTCATTGCTTTTATTTTTAAATAATTTTGCATTATTTTAAATACATGCTCTATACTTAGAAAATACATGTACTTTAACCTGTCCTCAGCACGAGGTCACAATGTTAAATTGCTAAACAAAGTGTTTAAAAATGCAACAAATTCAAAAATTTACATTTAGATCTGTAATATATCAAACTCAACAAAAAATTATAAGTCTCATATTTTCCATAAAAAAATGCCTGTTAAAGTTATGTTCTCACTTTGTGTCAGAATTTTATTCAATTGTGAATATATCAGGCAATGTCATGGTCATCATAAACTCTGAAGACCCCTTTCCTTTTCCTGCTCATAGTTGATCTCACAGTACTCATATTCCAGGAAGTTTTACATTTTTTTAAATATATTTTTTACAAACAATGCTGAAGTCTTTACGGTCACAGCTTTAACATGTCATTCCCGTGTAATAGTTTCTGTAAATAGTTGTGGGATAAATCTTGGCATTTTTTTTTTTTGTTTGTTTATTAAGGAATTTACAACTGAGAAAGAAAACAAAATTGCTCCACTGTACAACACATGGTTAAGGTAGAAAAATATTCAGTTTCATCAGTTTCGTCATATGTCAACTCCATCAGGTTTTATGTTTGATGGTTGACAAGTGCTCTCTATAGTCTATACAATGTGATTTAATGTTTTTTTGCATATGGGAAATTCTTCTCATGTTGTTTGGTGATTCTATTTACATATACTGAATTTTTGGCCCCAGCTGGACTTTTGTCAACTCCATCAGTATTTTAACACCGTCAAGTGGACGTTTTTGTTAATTTTGAAGAAATGTCTTATCCTTTTATCAATTTATTGTGTTAAAATATTAAAACATCAACTGATCTACATGATATCATGTCTAATTTACCTTAGAACATTGGTTATATCTATTTAATATTAAAATTGAATTTAGGAACTGGATTGTTCATATCCCTAACCCAAGAAAATGTTTGATAATGTATTTTTTCACATAGATCCTTTTCTGAACACCATTATTACATAATAGAAGACTTTAAACTGTTGTTGGATGGATCAAATTAAACTAGCTTGCTTTTTAATGAGTCTGATGGAGTATAGGTTCCAAACTGAGTTCCGAAGTGAATAAATGTACATTTTTAGAAAAACCTGTTCCCTTACATGGTTCATTGTCTACAAATATATCAGTATAAAAATAATGTATTATTAAATAATCTTACTAAAACATGTTTTGTCCCTTATCTCAACAGTCAGTGATATATATTCTGGTGGTGCACAGATTACATACTTCCCCCTTAAAACTGCTTTCAATCTAGACTGATTACCTAGATTTTTGAGAATCTGTTTAAAGCCAATATCAAGAAAATACATGACCACCTATGATGATGATGGAAGAAATGAATGAAATGAAATGTCCCTCTTGAAGGAATAAGCTGATCATTTATGGTTAGAAATGATCTTGGCGTTATGAACCACTCATTTGATCATTAATTATTCTATTACAAGAAGAATGTGAGGTTGAACATACTGTACAATGACAGCTTGATATTCGTAGCACCATCTGTTTAAGACACTGTCGTCAGGGCTAAGGTCTCATCTCATTAGCTGAGGAAAGCACTCAGCAGTTTTATGACATCATTAATAGTGCAGTGAGCAAAAAACTCATGATCGGATCTTACATAAACATATCTTACATATCTAGACAGGCGCTGTCAGCCTCATAGGACTGATTTAACCAGAGTAAATGCAAGTCAGCCATCTGTAGACTCTGTACATCTCACAATTTGTGTAAAAAGTGTTATTTAACAACACTAAACAGAATAATTCACTAAACGGTTTCACTGAACTATCTTTTTGTCATTCTGTTTCATCACAATCTGGGTTTTATTTTCTAGCAATTCAGCCTATAATGCTTATAGATAATACAGTAGCACTGTTCTATGAATATTTATACTTATAGATGTGTGTAGTGCAATTACTGACAAGGTGGTAAATAGAATTCTACAGTATGCAAAGAGATGTTTCATGTTTTCTGTTGTTTATAGCAGAAAAAAATAATCAAATGATGAGTAAACAATAAATATTAGATGAAAAACTTAATCAAAACTAGAAATGGTGCAGTGGAAATATTAAATAAGCTTGAAGTATTAAAATTACAAAAACAAAAACTTAAAGAAAAAGGACAAATATTACAAATAAACAAAATGAAAACCGGAAATTAAAAAGCTAAATCAAAATATAAATACATACACATTTTAAACATTTGTATTGAATTTTTTATTTCAGTTAATAATTTGTGGGAGTGTAAATAAATTTAGGTTAACCAGGTTGTAAATAAGGATACGAATTTTGTGAACCCTTTGAAACCTGGTTTTGGGCAAACGTTAGAACATTTTTATATTTATTATAAAAAATATTTTTTTATTATATTTTTTGTCAGCAGCAGTTTCTTATGTGTTGTCCTTTCATGAATACCATTTTTGTTCAGTGGTTTTCTGGTTGTGGATATGCGGGGAATGCTTTCTGGAGGTCTTTTGCTGTTATCCTTGGATTCTTTCTCTCCTCTTTCAGGATTTGCTGTTGTGTTCTTGAAGTGATATTTGTGTAGCCCCTCCACTTCACACCGGCCACCCACTTTACACACACAGCTCTTACCGGCCTATGTCCCATCCCGGGAGTCAGCACCAGTGTAGCCCCTCTGCCGTTACATTTGCAGGATATCCATTCCTTGAGTGTGTAGCAACAGTCCAGACTCTTATAGTTTACTGATTAAACACCCGGGTCATTAGCAATGCTTTTGTAGTCTTTCACAACTTTGTGCATCTCTGATGCATGTGAAAGCTTTTGGGATCCAAGCGTGGTTCACTAACCAGTCTTTCATAAGAAGAACAAATTTGTCAGCTTTGTGTGCCTTTATTTAAACAGCAGTCTTAAAAAGTAAAGGTTTCAAAAGGCAAGCTCGGGTGGCTCTCAAGGGGGCTGCCACTCAGAACACTCTGCACCCACCTGTCCCTATTCGATAAGACGGGCCAGGCTCACGCTCCCCATGGTTCAGGACACGTGTCCACTGAACATCATGGAGTTTACAATCATTCACAAATGTTGGAAGCCCCCTCTGTGGCTTCTTCTGCCCTGGGTGAGAACCTGATGCTGGAACTGTCTAGCTCCAAGGAGTTAGATGTTCTAAGCATCAAGGCAGGAGGATTCAAAGTCTTGTCACCTCATTTCCCTGCTTTTGAGGAGCTGCTGGAGGTTGTGACCAAAGTGAACATCAAATGGCCATCAGAAAAGTCTCGGTCACAGCCTTCATGTCGGAATCTGCCTTTCTTTCATGATCTCTGAGACGACATCAAATGATGTTTTATTAACAAAGTCCGGGAGGAACACATTCAAATGATCTAACTAATCATCACATCACTCCAACCAGCTGTCATTAATCAGCAATCAACATGTCTGCCCAATAAGCATGAGCGGAAACTTCTATATATATCGACGCAGTCGACTCACCTATGCTTTTGGACAGTTTCAGCATCCCTCCACCACCCCATCTCCTCAGACTTGCCTGGTTACTTCTTAAACCAGAATACGGGGGGAGTACTCTGGGCTCGGGCCAAATACCGAGCTCGGAGCCCTCTCCTCGGACAGCACACCAAATATGCATACTAAATTACTCTATCTGATTATTTGTAAGTAGAGCTGCAACTAACGATTATTTTTTCTGTCGACTAATCTAACTATTGTTTTTTTTTTCGATTAGCCGACTAATCTAACGATTATTTTTATTAAGTTTTTTTTTTTATTAATCTTTATCTATCTCTCTATCTGATTATTTGTAATTGTGAACTCGTGAATCGAGATTGGAATAGTTGCAGACGTGCTTCAGACGTTATCACACTGGCGTTGCCCAAAGTGTGTTCGAGTCGACGCAGACTGTAACAAGACGTTTTTCTCAGAGATGCCATAGAAGAACCATTTTGGGTTCCCCAAATGAACTTTTCAGTAAACAGTTCTAAGTCTGAAGAACATATGTTCAAAGGATTCACAAATACTTGCCAATACTTTCCTTATACTTGCTATTGTATATTGTACATGTAAATTAAATGTTTATACAACAGTTCTTTCTGGTTCTTGAATCTGACTGGCTGAGAGATCTTTTCAGCCATGCCGTATTCTACCAGTATCACCACATGAACTGTTTCACCATTTGAATCCCTCTGCTTTCAGCATTCTCATGGCGGATGAGCAAACCCACCATATTTTTACAGACACTACTACACAAGGTGTCACAATGTTGCTTTAAGAGTTTTTTTCAGGTGAGAATGTAGTTGTTTAGACCTCAAATATGCGACCGTTTAGCACTCATGTACCCGGCCGAGAACAGCTTAATCTCGGCCAGTCCTTCTGGAATTTGTCATTGGCTTTTATGTAGATAGTGTTTAAACATGAGGCAATCGGTTTGGATATATCAAACAGGCGGTCGTCTAGGTTACGTATGTAACATTAGTTCCCTGAACGGGCAACAAGACACTGCTTCGAAACTCTGTCGGAACTCCTCTGCATGAATGCATCATGAAGCACGTATGAAATCAGTCCAATGGGGTGACATCACTGACCAGGAAACTATAAAGCCTACCTGAGAACACATTCAGCTTCTGATATACCTGAAGCAAGTCGCTCACGGGTATGCCGGGAGTATGGCAGGGCGACGCAGCGTCTCGTTCCCTATTCAGGGAACTATGGTTACATACGTAACTGAGACGTTCCCTTTCAAGGGAACTCGAGCTGCATCAAAACGCTTTGGGAACACTAATAATGTCGAGCAAATGACCTTCCGTGTGAAATCTTTGTGCGTACTAAGATGATAACACGATAACATGCCGAGGTCAAGTTCATAGAACCTCACAAATGTATGCAGCGAAGATCTGCCGCATCACACTCATCCTGTAGGGAAACTCCTGACAGTAATGCTTTGGAAGCAGCCATACTCCTAGTGGAGTGGGCACGTACATCCAAGGGTGAAGGCTGACCGGCCGACTCATAAAGTGAAATGGCCTTGACCACCCACTTTCTTAGGGTAACCTTTCCTAGGTGACCCAAAACAAATGAACAGTTGTTCTGACTTTCTCCACAGGGCAGCTCTGTGGACATAAGCATCTAAGGCCCTCACAGGGCAGAGCAGATTCAGTTTCTCCTGGTCTGACCTCCAGAAGGGATGAGAACAGAAGCCCTGCAGTATGATAGGCCTTACAGTATTAGTAGGAACCTTTGGAACATAGCCTAGCCTTAGAGGTCTGCTACCCTACCTGAGCCCGACGGGTCCCAAAGAACTAGCCGGGTTTGGGTAAATATTTCATAAATATCTTTGGCTTCGGATTCGGGTCAGGTTTGGGTTTAAAACTAAGAAAAACTATATCTGGCCAAATCACAAGCGCAAATCAAATAGCCACGCTGCTGTTTGTGTCTCTCAGAAATCAGAGCTTTGTCAAAGAGTAGCCTAGTACCAATAAAATATTCTTTCGTAAACATCTACTATTTGATATGTATATTTAAGTATTTTAAACCTTGAGAGACGATACGATAGACTATATGATACACAAATGAGTGAAAACTATGAATGAAATGAGCACAGCGTGTTCGTAAATCAAATAGCCGCATTTCTCACGTCTCTCAGAAATCAGCTGTCAAAAGTAGGCTGGTATCAACTAAAACACTACACACATTTTCTACTGTTTGATGGGTATTTAAATGTTTAATAACATTGTACGATGAATTGAGCTCAAACTATATTATCAAAATTAAGTACAATAGCAAGTCAAATAGCCGCGTTGCCATCTCTGTGCATCTCTCTGAATCATACACGTTTTGTAACACTTTATGGAGGCTAGGTTATCTAAAATCACGCATATGCATAATTCTCTCAAAAATACAAACATGTACATACTTGTTGCTCACATATTATTGTAGCCTAATTTCTGCTGAATACAGTGAAATAACCTTTTGTCATTAATATGTTTATATTATGTAAAACTACTCCAGGACCCCAAATCAGCCTCAGACTCCAGAGGGTTAAATGTTTTAAACATTGTATGATAGGGTCTTGTCGTTTCAACCAATAAATAGCTCAGTTATGTAAAGTGTAGATCTTAAAGCTGTGGCTTACAGCTAGGCTACAACTCTATACAGCAACGGATTTTGGGTTCGGTTTGGGCTTAAACTTTAACAGTACAGGTCGGGTTCGGGTCAAACGATCTTGGGTACAGGCTTCAGTTTCTGCGCAGACCTCAAATAACGAGTTCTCATTATAATGTTGTGAAAATGACAGTCCCAGACTAGTTACCAGTAGTTGGTAATGTTGTGCATTGCTGTTTGGCTGCCAGTGGTCCCTTCTGATTGAAACCAACCATTTATTCAACCGATCTAACTCCTTTGGAATCAGGCACAACACCATTGGAATCGGGCATAAAAATGGCGGCGATAAAGCACTGTGACATCACATGGTCCTAATGAAACAAATCATTAACTCAGAACACCTCTGAATTGAGAATGTAAGTGTGCTTACCCCATTTAGAGTGGTTAGTTAGATTTTGCTTTAAAAATCCACAGTATTTTCAGGTTATTTATGTAAAAATGTGTAGTAAATTACCTATAAAATCAGTTAGTTTAGTCTGAAGTGAAGTGAAATCAGAATAAATTTGTTGTTAGCAGCCATTAATATATACACCAAAATAATTATCGAGTCTAGCAAACAAGTATCTCTGTATTAACAGTTGCACAAGTGTCCATTATATAGGCGCACTCTTTAAAGTGCTTTAAAGGCTCCATTATAGAATTAATCATTATTCATGTCACTTTTGAAAATCTGCATAGATTGTTATGCACATGCCAGTTTTCTTCCTATATGCATATGGTTTCCGCTCAAAAAGCAATTTCGTTGAATGCAAACCATCAAATCAAAAGGTAACCATGGCAAAATTCCATGAACATATTTATTCAACTTGGCATATGTTGCCCTAGGCTACATTATATAATGTGTCAACACAATGGCTGATTATGGTTATCGCATGAATTAGGGTAAACAAACAGCTGAAATTGTCAAAAAATGTGTTTGCAGAACATTTCTCCCCCAAAGCTCATTTTGCTTCAGTTTCATATGAAGCACAAACAAATAATGAGCATTATAATTTAAAATGCTTCTGACTTCACTTAGTGTAGGATGGATAGACTTTGCAGAATGCTGCAAAAACAAAGAATGGAAATTTTCAATTAGTCTGTAGTGCTGTACCTTTGAAAGAATTTGAATAGGATGCAAATGAAAAAAAAAAGCAAACCATATCAAACAGGAATTAATGAATAATCCATTATTGCTTGTGTTTAAGGCCTGATCTCCAGGTAAGTATTTTAGAAACAAAGAAAACAGATCTAAAAATTCAAAACATGTCAGGTCTATCACAACCTGAAATTAACAAAGAGCTTAATTTAAAAGCAGCATTGAGTGTCAAAGTCAAACATTCACAACATAATTCCCCCATGTAGTCAAATTCACTTTAATTCTCAGTATAATCCACAAGAAGAGCTCAGCCTCAAGTGATCAGATTGTGCTGATTATAAATTAGTTGGTGCTCTGAGTCTTTTTTTTTTCTTCTTCTCGAGTTTAAATTAGTTCCTGTCACAGTTTAAAATGTAGAGACAACTAAAGTAAAACACATGTTGGATTGAATTGGTTGGGGAAAAGAAAAAAAAAATATATAATATATATATATATATATATATATATATATATATATATATATATTATTTCAAACATATCTCAAACTTTTCATAAAGCACGACTTCAATCTTGCATGAAATTGAAGGTTCACTACAGAGTGATTTCCCCAAGCAAATTACTGCTATTTGTGAAATTTCCATTTCACCTATGACACACTGATAAACTATCCAAAGTGAAACTGATATAAAGTTTATCATTTTTTATGCCTTATGTCAAATATCTGCATTACCCCTAATAAGCATTGACCTCATAGCTTTGCATTCAATAGTAATGCCTAGTACCTCAGCGAAATGACGGATGTACCATTCATTCAGAATAGACTCTCATCTGAAGGGAACCTCAGTAATAGCAAAGGAACAGGAAACTAACATAGGGACCTCTGAGTGGAGCCATAATTTAGCCAGAAAGCAAGTTCAATTTAGCACTGTTGCACATAACTTCTAAATAAAGAATATGGAGAGCGACGGTGATGTGACATATTTGTTTACTGTTTGAGCAGCTGTTATAAGAGAATTTAAAATGGAATTTCCGGAAGACATGTTGGGTGGGTGCTGTTTGAAATAATTTCGAGGAAACTGGTTTTCATCAGGCTTAAATAACCACTGTCCAACCTAAATATGTTATAGGGCTGGAGCATACTTATTCCTAATACAACTCTGTAGAACCTAATGAAACTTTTCGGCATTGCAATGAGCAAGATAATTCTAGTTAAAGGATTAGTTCAGTTCAGGATTAAAATGTCCTGATAATTTACTCACCCCCTTGTCATCCAAGATGTTCATGTCTTTCTTTCTTCAGTCGAAAAGAAATTAAGGTTTTTGAGGAAAATGTTCCAGTTTTTTTGTCCATATAGTGGACTTCAGTGGGGTTCACTGGGTGGAAGGTCCAAATTGAAGTTTCAGTGCAGCCTCAAAGCTCTCTACACAATCTCAGACAAGGAATAAGGGTTTTATATAGCGAAACAATCTGTCTTTTTCTAAAAAAAAATAAATACAATTTACATACTTTACATACTTTTTAACCACAAATGCTCATCTTGCACTGCTCTGTGAGATCCGCCACGCATTACGTTGATTTTATACATATATATATATATATATATATGTATATGTATATGTATGTATATGTATATATTTATTATTATTATTATTATTATTAGTAGTAGTAGTAGTAGTAGTATTTTGAATGTATATTATGTTTCAGAACTCACTGGGGGTTTTGAGTACCCCTGAAATATTGCTGATCAATGAGCTTTCTTAAATGAGCATATATTAATATCGTATTTCAAAAAAGTATCATTCTCTCTCTCATGATCCTTTCTCATTTTCAATACTGTGCCCTAAGAGAAAAAAAAAATCTTCAGAAGAGTCAACCATCACCATCAGTATGCCAATAAAGAGAATTTTTTTCCCCATTAATTTATATAATTTAAATTTCAGATGGTCCAAGAACTATCAAGTCAACTGTGTCATTTAATTATGGCCGTTTGAAATGAGTTTCCTCTTTTCTTTAAAGTTTTTGAGCTGTGATAAGAGCTAGCTCATCACATTACATTCTGCCTTTGTGATACCCATTTCAGCAGCTCACTCAGTCTAATTGTTCAGATGATAATTCGACCCGACATCCTAGGCCGCAAAGAGCAGTGTAAGTAGACCAGGCACATTTTTGACCGTTTATTCATTTAAACTTGATTGTGTGCATCAGTGGTGCACACAGACAATATTGGACTTTATTTTGTAATTGTTTTGGGGGCTGTATTGTCCCATTGTTTTCATGTTGTCTCTGTGAGGATTATCTCTGTCCATTAATGCAGCAGCATGCTTCGCGTACTCTCATATGGAGGACCAGGTGTGCCACATAAAAATAAAACGAAGAATCAATTAATTCATTTAATAATTCAAACATAAAAATGCATATAAATAAATCACTTTTATATGGGCAAATAAATAGACATATTTAAAGTTGTTTATTTAATTCATTTTTTAAAACGTAGATTAATAGACCAATAAAACAATAAATTAAAAAAAATCTTTTTTTAATGTATAAATAAATATACATATTTAAAGTTGTTTATTTAATTCATTTTTTAAAACGTAGATTAATAAAACAATAAATAGTACATTATTAAATCATTTTAAATGCGTATTTAAATCTCTTTTTAAATGGCTTTTTAAATGGATTTTTAAATGGCTTTTTAAAAAAGAATTTGGCAAATGCTTTTCTAAAATGCCATTGGACAGTACAGACGTGGGAGCAACCAGTCAGCTTTCGCCTCAATTTGAAGAGCCGATTCTTTAAAGACAGTTCGAGCAACGCGGTCAAGCAAAATGTCAGGCGAAGCTAAACGTGTTTTTAGAGGTATTGTAGATGATTTGTTAGCTTTAGCTGATTTTTGCGAAAGAAATTCTCCTCTCGATTATCATTTTATATGTAAAAGAGTTTTTCAGTTGAGGGAAGACGCGGCTAACGCAGCGGATAATTGTGGTTGTACAATAAATGGAAGGACTTGGGTTCAGCTTGAGGTCATTCAGCGACTCCGCAGCCCTCACGCTATGGTTGAACTTCCAAGTACTTCCAGTCGTTGGATGTACCGGCAGAAGAGAAAGCAGGATGTATTGTTGTGTCGCTAAGGACAGTCCGACGAAAACCATTATAACCTCTCCAAACACGTTCAGATTCGCCTGACATTTTGCGTGATCGCGTTGCTCGAACTCTTCTAGAGAGGGTCGGCTCTTCAAATTGACGCGAAAGTTGATTGGTTGCTCCCACGTGTGTACTGTCCAATGGCATTTTAGCACTCGATTGACAAATGGATAAAGAAAAGCATTTGGCAAATCCTTTTTTAAAAAGCCATTTAAAAAGCCATTTAAAATGATTAACAAATGTATTTTTTATTTTTTTATTAATCTTCGTTTAAAAACAGGAATTAAATAAACAACTTTAAATATGTCTATTTATTTGCCTATATAAAAGTGATTTATTTATATACATTTTTATGTGTGAATTATTAAATGAATTAATTGATTCTTCGTTTTATTTTTATGTGGCACTCCTGGTCCTCCGTACTCTCAGCATGTGTGTCAGCTTGTATTGTCATTTTACTTTTTCCTCCTTTGTTGAGGATTTGTCTATTTATTCAGCAGCAGAATATCTTGCCTGCTCACAGAAAAAAGACCCTTTTTCAGAATAATGTATTTTAAAGATAATTTCTAAAATCCAAATAATCTTTAATTTGTGCGAATGCATGATCATGTTAAATTCGCGTGCGTGTAACAGAACAATGTATCAGCAGCTGCTGCAGTCCGTAACATTTTTGAGTTCAAAATTAACAAAATTTATATAATGAACGAGTACATAATGAATCCATTTTCCAAACCGTGTTTTTGTCTTATCCTGGATCATTACGGTACGCCTATAATAATTGTTTCTATTCTGACTATTTTAGACCGGCGTTGGTTCGCCTCTGCTGCGGAGTAGTACAGAACCTGAAGGATTACAGAGGAATTAAGTTAGAAAAGGTTAAAGAAAAGGCATTAACGTTACTTCCAACAGCAATGGCTTAAACCATTGTTCCTCAATAGGCGGCCAGCGGGAGAAAAATGTTTGGCCCGCGCTAATTTCAAATAGTGTAGTCAAGGTAATGTATATAAGCACAGCTCTGTCTCTAAAATTCGAACGCAGCGTCATTGCTTACGTTGCATAATCACTGGCGCATTGAAAACGCTGCTTCACTCGCTCTGTGACAGTGGACACGCACCGTTAAGTCTGTCAGCGAAAACAAGGCAAGCATGAAGTAAAGAAAAGTGGACACGCAAAATACAAGACTCAGATGTGAAGCGACAGAATATTTTTGGTTTATTTTGCCTGACCAACCTCAACAAACAAAGAAAGAAAACTGTATATGAGAAAGTAAAGTTACATAATGAAAAAAACTATATATATGATTTTTAGTTTATGCTTTTAGTTACAGAAAGGCAAACTAAAGGCCAATACTTTCTAATTTATGTATAAAAGCTGGATCAAGAAGCTGCCATCTAAAATATAAACATGTTTATTTTAAAGATTTATTTTTTTATTTAATTTTTCATTAATTTAATTGTCATACTTTTCATATTTACAATTCATTAAATATGAATTAAATAAATATAAAGTATACATCATGATTTAAGATATATCAAGCATACATTGATTAATTCCATGTTGTAGCAAAAAAAAAAAAAAAGGTGCGACCAACTGAGAAAGTTGGTAGCACCAGTGGAACAGTTGTCTGGAGCCCTGTCTTTACAGATCTTTATTGGAAAGGGTTTAAACAATATTTTTCAAGTCATAGTCCAGCTGTATGGGGCATAAGGACAGCAGATGTGTGGCCATTTTGTCTGCCAAGACAAAATACATTAACATTGCCATATTCAATAACAAACTAAAACCTTGTTATCATGATTAAGAAAAAAAAGCTGTTAGAAGCGTACAGACAGACTGGACTGATGGAAGCTGTGACAATTACCCATTCTTTTAAAGGCACAATATGTCATTCTCAACGCTAGAGCTCGCTTACTCAAAACAAAGGCAAAGCTTGATGACGCCGTGAATGAGTGTGGATTCATGGGAGTTGTCGTCTTCACCTCCACAGCCAATGGAAAAGAATCCGACTGACTCGGGTAGAAATCGTTCATGGATGAGCGGATATATTAAAGTTTTAGTAATGATACTATGGTATGAAGAAGGGCAGGCCGAGAGGAACAAGGCTGCTGGAGCAAATGCTAATGAAAGACATCTGTGTGAAACATGCACTGGCCCCAAGTGCAGCAGAGCTTTTATTATGCTTATGTTGCAGTCAGCTGCTTCTGCTCTTTTCGTTGTATATGTGGGGTTACACAGCACTGTTTTACATGGTTAAAACTGTTCTACTAAATAAATTTGAGTGTTTTTAAAGTTATGTTAACGTTACTCTGTGCATAGCTCGGTGGCCGGTAGACCTGATGCACTTTGCAGTATCTAGATCCATATTAGAATTAATTAAAGCTGGATGACCTGTGTTTCTTAAGGACATGCAATTAATTTTAAAATATATTGTATATGGAAAAAAGCTCTTTGATTATGCTATGTCGTGCCACTCGACAAAAAAAAGTGTCGTTTCTGAGCTATGGTAAAAACATGCGTCGCGCAATTCCTCCTTTCCTGTCCCAGCTCATAATAACCACAAAGTGTTTGACTCGAACGGCTTTTCTTTATTTTCTTTCCAAAACAATAATTAAAAGAAGCTGTTCGGAAGGGGATTCAGACTAAAACAACAAACAAAAGTCAAACTAATTAAGAGTTTAGAAAAGAATAAATAACCTAAAAAGGACAATTACAAATAAAATACAACAATTTGCCCTAGCTCCCCAACCAAAAACACAATTGTACAAATCAAAGTGGCAATCCCCAACCTACAGCTTCTGAATACGAATAATTGTTTTAAAAAAAACAAAAAAACTCCATGATCATAGAAAACGTAAAAGGAAATAAAGACGGATATAGAGAACTTGAAATTCTCACTGAATCACTGCAGTTTGGTAAGGGATTTCCACGACACAATTAGGATCAAGCCATTCGTACACTTTAACATTCATATCTGACAACAACAGCATCAGTAACACTATATCACTTAAAAGTTGACTGGGAGTGGGAGTTCTTTCTTTCTTTCTTTCTTTCTTTCTAGGGACTTAACACAGGGTACTCATGGAAAATCAAGAAAACAAGTGATTCAAATAATAAGATTAACAGTGTTGAGCTATATAACAACGATTAGCTTTCTGTCGATAAAAGTATCCAAACAGTTGCTCATCTGTCTAATAAAACTATTAAAGCATTGGTGTTTCTATGAAAGTAAAACTGGAAATTGAGGGTAACGCGGATATGATGTCATTGACAGGAGACAAAATGACGGTCTGTGCCCTGGTTAAAATTGCTGATTTATTTGGGGCTTAATGTACTAGCCATACACTTACAGCGTGAAATATTTAAACCTATTACATTGTACATAGTTAACATTTAAACCTATTACATTTTCATTTCACAATTCTGACTTTTTTCTAGCAGTTGATTCTAAGTGATTCTGATTCAACTCACAAATGAGTTTGGAGAATGTTTAATGAATCTCATTACAAGAAATGGTTCATAATAGTCATTTGTTCATGAATCACACATCACAGCTCACACTGTTTGCTGTAGCATGAAAGAAATACCTATGCGCTTTGTAAAGATATAATTAACTAATTTGGCATTGGTTTGTTAATTAACTAACTTACCCCACCTCACGAGATGCTATATCCAACTATATTTTAGAATATTTTGGCATTTTTTTGTCGCATTTGTGACCATGTAGTCACAGTCTAAAGCCATGGCATTAAAGCCAAGGGTGTCACGTAACGTGCAGGCAAGCAAGAGCAGAGACGAAGGACTTCGGAATAACAATGGTTCTTTAATGACTAGGAATACAGGGAGTACACAAAACACATCTACACATCAACGATAACGGACCAAGAGTGAGGGAAACATAGGGATATAAATATAGGCGCTAATGACAGGAACACAGGTGAAAGACATAACTAATGAAGACGAACAGCTGACAGGAATTAACTAATGAAGACAGGGAAGAAAAACTGGGTCACAAGAGGAATACATGACAGGACAAACAGGCAGACAGGGAACTAGGAAACATACAGACTCTAACAGTACCGCCCCCTCCCGGAAGGCGCGTCCTCGCGCCAAACAAAGCACAAACTAGGAGGGGGGGGCGGGCACCCTGGAGGCCATGCACAGGAGCAAGTCAGGTGGCCTCCAGGGTGGAGTCCAGGGTGATGGCCAGGACGGACTGCCGGGCGCCGGCCAGGGTGGAGTCAGAGGCGACAGCCTGGGCGGAGTCAAGGGTGGCGCCCAGGGCGGAGTCAGAGGCGACAGCCTGGGCGGAGTCAAGGGTGGCGGCCAGGGCGGAGTCAGAGGTGACAGCCTGGGTGGAGTCAAGGGTGGCGGCCAGGGTGGAGTCAAGGGCGGCGGCCAGGGTGGAGTCAAGGGCGGCGGCCAGGGTGGAGTCAAGGGCGGCGGCCAGGGTGGAGTCAAGGGCGGCGGCCAGGGTGGAGTCAAGGGCGGCGGCCATCACGGAGGGTCCGGAGCGGGCTCAGGCGGAGGAAGGTCCGGGGCGGGCTCAGGCGGAGGAAGGTCCGGGGCGGGCTCAGGCGGAGGAAGGTCCGGGACGGGCTCAGGCGGAGGAAGGTCCGGGGCGGGCTCAGGCGGAGGAAGGTCCGGGGCGGGCTCAGGCGGAGGAAGGTCCGGAGGAGGTTCTGGCGCTGGAGGTTCTGCAGGAAGCGTTGGAGATACAGCATGGAGCGCTGGAGAAAATGGGAGGAACACTGGAGAAACTGGGAGAAGCACTGGAGATACAGGGAGAAGTTCAGGCTCCGTAGAAAAGTCTATTAGCCACTCCTTGGCCGGTGGGTTTATCTCGGCGGAAAGAGGGCGTGGTTTGGGTGCGGCGGCCATCTTGCGCTGCGGCTCGCACTCCGTGGTCATCCCGCGTTGTGGCGATCTTGCGGCGATGCTCGGGAGCGTCGGCCATAGTGATCGCAGGACAGAGGGACGAGATGTTTTTTTGCGCACTGTGTGGAGGTGCCTGCAGACAGAAATGGCCAGTGCCATTGGACTGGTATGTCGAGGATATTGGCGTGCAGTGAGCTGGCGATGCTTTGTGTTTCTGCTGGGACTGGATGAGGTGTACGCTTCTCTGGGATTTGACTTACTTCAAATTGAGAGCCAAAAAACAGGAGAATGACATTAATAGCTTCGACTAGGGAGAATTCACAGACGGGTTCATAGAAGCGTACACCGTCCCCATCCAGACCAAAGCAGAAACACATAATAAGCATAGCATCAGGCCAGCTCACCAGATGTGAGAGCTCGATGAACTCCTCAAGATACCTTTCCAAAGGACGGCCATTCTGTCGCACTCCCCACAGGCAATCCTCTGCTGCGATCATATTATTGGTACAGTCCGTTATTCTGTCACGTAACGTGCAAGCAAGCATGAGCGGAGACGAAGGACTTTGGAATAACAATGGTTCTTTAATGACTAAGAATACAGGGAGTACACAAAACACGTCTACACATCAACGATAACGGACCAAGAGTGAGGGAAACACAGGGATATAAATACAGATGTTAATGACAGGAACATAGTTGAAAGACATAACTAATGAAGACGAACAGCTGACAGGAATTAACTAATGAAGACAGGGAAGAAAAACTGGGTCACAAGAGGAATACATGACAGGGCAGACAGGGAACCAGGAAACATACAGACTCTAACAAAGGGGCAATGAACTGCATTGTTTTAGAATGTTTCCTGTGGTGCGCTTGTTTTATGATTAGTATGACATTTGATTTTGATGATTAATGATTTCTGATTTTGAATTACAAATTTGATTACAAATTTCCTACCCTGATTTTAGCCCTCTGATTTGAACGCTCTGTTTGAAGGGCTGTGTTAGCTGTGAGACTTCAGTAGAAATGGCCACTGCTGTGATTGGCTGACATCTTTGTATATGAAAGAGCTAAGTATTACATGTTTAATTCTCTTGAAAACCTTTAGCACGTTTTTACTATTACAACAGTAAAGGTTAACTAATCGTTTAAAGTGTTGATTATATTTAGATCTGGGATTATATTGAGATTGTGGCATGAAAGATTGCAGTGATGAGCATGTAGTTGATCACAGTCATGTTGAGCACATGAATGCAGCGATCTCGTCATTGCAACCCGACTGCACACTAACGAATGATTTCATAACTAAAAGTGCAAACACACTGTAAATAAGACATTCGTTGATGATGATTATTACGGGAGTTTTTGTGTGAGCCCAGAACTCAGTCACTGATGAACTCACGCAGTTTGATTGACAGCTCCAGTGCGTGCTGTTTGATTGACAGCTAGAGCGATTGCAAAGGAGCAGTCTTTGACCGCTTTCTATTTATATTTTTATCACAGTTTAAATCAGTTTATATTATGTGGCATGTTTACATTTTTGTTTTCTTATGTTATGGTTATATTTAATTTCTACTGTGTAATGCACTATGTCTGTACCTTCTTCTGCACTGGCAGCTCCTGTCACCACAACAAATTCCTTGTGTGTATAAACATTCTCGGTGATAAAGCTCATTCTGATTCTGATTCTGTTAAATGTTATGATGGTTAGAGGTAGAAGACATGCAAGCAGATGGTATTGCTGTTGAATATTTGCTGGTTAAAATTGGGGTATATTATTAAAATATTACTAGCAGAAAACCACCATTATTGTACACTATTGTACACAGCGTACAGTCATCAGAAGTGTACATGCACCGCCAGATTTAGCCCTAATACTTAATTTATTACGCGTACACGAGGGTCAGCATACAGTGTTCGTCACGTGAATTTCATCATCAGAAGAATATGAGCGTACTGTACACGCGCCGCCGGATTTATTTATTTATTTATTTTTATCCACATGGTGGCAACTGTGTCCTGGGGGTGTCGATTCACAAGGTAGTCCACAAGAAAACCTGGACAAACGGAACAGACCGGAACGCATGCAAGCTACAGCAACGATGGAGGCCTATATAGATGACAGATTGTGAGAAGTTAGAAAGTATCCTCATTTGTACAACTCTAGCATGAAAGAATACAAATATTTTTACATGGGAGATTTCTCAAAACTGCACATGCGTCGAACAACTGTTACACGCAACGCAACTTACACGCAAGTCAAGTGAAGTATACTTTGCAAGGCTGTGTGTTCAATTGCCTCAAAAAAAATGAAGTATACCCAGGGCTTAAAAACACAAATCCACCTGTCAGTTTGAAAATCTGATAAATAACTATCCACATGTCAGAGTGTCACAGAGTCAGTCACCAATACCACCACGTCATCATAGCCAGTTCCACCCACGCGATCACCATCACCTGAATACTAAGCACCTGCACTTGTTCCTCATCACTGACACTCACCATAAATACACACCTCACAGCCAGTGCAGCGTCTTGTCTCGTCCATGTACGACTATACAAACCTGTTCTACTTACCTGCTTCCTGTCTGTCTGCCCGTCTGTTCCCGTGCTTGATCTCCAGTCCGTCTATCACCTCTTCGGTCCTGCTGATACCTGGATCAGCATCTGCTCACGGATCATCTGTAATGCGGAGAAACCACACGTTACCTCTCAGCTAAGTCACCGTATTGATTCAGAGACTGTTACCACTTACCATTCTCGGCCTGTGACTCTGTTTACCTGTTGTCTGCAAATAAAAGACTTAAATCTTATCATCTCTCCCTGTCTGTGTCTGACACAGAGTAGGTAAACCATCACCTCTGTAGTTTGCATGGTGTTTGATTTTCAGTGAGGCATAGACCTCTCTAAATGAAATATGCAGGCCATTATGTTACATTCCCTCAGTTATACATGTTAGTGACTGGAAAAGTGCTGATTTTGTATAAAAATAGCTTTCTAAAATAAGTTATACTTCAGAGAAAAGACTTTTAGAATGTTACTGGAAACAAGCCATTGCTCCAGATTTTCTGCAGAAATTGTGCCGTTGTTTAGCCAGGGGATCTCCAAACCGGCCCACGTTTCCACTCACATGGAATTGAACAACTCACTATGTTACTGCATAACTTGCCCAACAAACAATCATGGTGCATTATGGTCTTTGTTTACTTCCTCTTAATTTTGAAATCATATTTGAACATCCAGATTAATTTAATTCATTACATTTGTCATAATGAGCTGACCTTTGTGTAATTGTCAATTGTCAGAAGTAATTTAAATGAATGAAGAAAAAAATTAATATAAATCAATTCACACATGATATTTGAAAAAATAATATTTTACACAGATGTTATCAGAAGATATGATTTTGACACATCCCCTAATTTTTTAAAAATAATAGAAAATGTTTTTACAGTAATTCAGTTACAACAGAAGTCAAACAGACAAGATAGACAGAGGGTTTAAAGATAGAAATATGAAACTCAGATTTTTGTTAAAGCACATTAATGATTTTTATTTATTCATTTATTTATATTTTTACTAAAACGATTCTTTGAGGTGTGGCTAGTTATGGCACGTCATTCTCCTGATAACTTTACATGGAGTGAAGATTAATGCTTTATCATGGCGGAAAATAACTTATGGAATATATATATATATATATAAGTTATACTGCTCCGAGACTTGGGTTGAATATTCAAATTCAGGTTTGAGTGTAGTTCATAATCGTAATCCATAAAACAGGCATAAGGTGAAATCCACCGATCAAACAATCCAGATAATAAAAGTCAAAGGCACTGGCAAACAGGGAAATCCTTGGAGTCAGGCAGAAGATCAAGACCATGACCAGTGTTGCCAATTGCTTTCCAGCTAAAACTGGTCGCAACATTTTAATATAAATATAGATCAGTGGGAGATTCACAGAATCTAGATAAGGTTTGTCCAAAAAGTTTTTAGATTTGTCACTAAAAAATGTCTCAAAAGGGACGGGGAGGTCGTTAAATCTAGCGATGAAATCGCTAAATTGGCAGCATTGACCATGACACTGAAACCAGAAGTAGCACTCAGAAATAAAACATAACACCAACAAGACTTTGCCATGAGTGAATGAACACAAAGGGTTTAAATAGGTAAACATAAATGAGATTAGGACAAACAGGTGGCAGTAATCCGAACATGATGAGCCCAGGCAATGGGGTGTGGGAAATGTAGTTCATGAAGTGGTAAAGGAGTCGGAAGGAGTGCCCTCTGGTGGCTATAATAGGCACTCTGCTTGCAGGTGTGACAAGAAAAGTCTATTACCCTGACAGTAGTCCCCCCTACCTGAGGCGCACCCTTGTGCAATAATTTATAATCCAGCTGTGGAGGGATGGGGTTTTGGAGGTGGGCGTGGACCTGGTGACAGACAGGAACCATGAGGAGCCAGCAGAGGGAGATAACATGGCAGAGCCTTTGGTTGAAGTTCTGAACGAAACCTGGGGGCTGACTGACAGAGGCAGAGCCAGAATTTTTGTAGATCCAGACAGAGCAGGTAGGAGACATTAGGCTTGTTTGACTTGACACAGCGCTGCGCAGACTAATCGGCGGCTGACTTGAAGCAGTGCTTGCCGGTTAGAAATTTTGTATGTCTTGAGGCAGCGGCGATGCCATGAAACTCTGACACATTTCATCAAAGAACTGTGAGAGAGATTTGAGAGCAGTCGGCTGAGTCAGCGTCTCAAGAGCGCCTGCAGAGCTCTAATGACGACACGGCTTTTTCACGATTGGCCGGATTCACCACACGACAATGATCACGTGTGTTTCGTGTTTATTCTCACACCTTCAGTTCCACTAATTCTAACAAATCTGTATTTTTACAATGGTTAAAGCTCTTTTCATGTAGTTGCGATATTATATTGTGTCATGTTTATCAAAATAAAACTGATAAAAAAAACATAGAGCCCACTTCATTGATATTTAAATAGTATAGGCTTATGTTGAACTTTATTCTTGTACATACAGATGCTGTATTAAGCAGTACATAAAGTATTGAATGAAAATGTCTCTGAAGCATCTGTGTATTTGTCACATATTGCAATTATTTCCCTTCAGCTTTGATAAAGGATGCAAACACAGCACGAGGGTCACTGCAGGAAGCAGGACGTGCAAGCGGCATCTCTGGCCAATCAGTTTCATCCCAGCTGGAGCCGATGTCAAACACACCTGTTGTCGCAGTTCTTCTGGATTTAGTCTATCTCAGTTTTTTCTGTTTCTTCATGTAATCCTCCACGGACTCGATGATGGTCAGATCAGATATCCACGTGGAGCATACTGATTAAACTGAATTTTCCTACTGACTCACTACAGCAAAATATGTAAATAACTGGCTTTTTTTGTTGTTTTTTGGGGGGAAAATACTATTGTACCTAAGACTTGCACAGTACTCTGTGTGTTTGTGTGATTCTATATTAAAGTCCAAGGAAGATGAAGACAATCAGGGTTTGAAATTAAAATTAATATTTATTATTAAAACAAACTCAGGTAGAGGAACAATTAAACAACAATGAAACAATAGGCACGAACAATACTGTTCAATGAACTGAAGGACTGAAGGACACAGGGTGAATGAACTCAGTGATGATCAGGTGACAACTAATTAATCAATAACCTTGGTAAAAAATGAAAAGCCGGAAAATGGAAGAAGAGAAACAAACCAAGGGGCCCGTTAACACGACACTGTTTTCAACTAAAAACAAAAGACTTTTTATGTGTATTTTATGTCTCTGTGTAAACTACAGAAATGCGAATCTGAAAATGGTAACGGCATGCACATGCGTATTAAGTGTTTAGTCTATAGGCGAGTGCTCTCTAAAAGAATGAGTATGTACGTGGGCATGTAGTCTTTCTTTACAAAGTGACATTGCTAACTACTGGCCTGGCACACATAATACAGAGTTGTTTAGTCATTTTCTCTGACCCGTGTGAACAGGGATCTTTTTGATAACATTGTCATCAAAGAAAAAAAACTTTTCAGTTTTTAGTACATCGTTGTAGTGTAAACATACCCTAAAAGTCCATGAACATGAAACTAAACACCAACAGAATGTGACAGTATACCAGCTTAATATTTCAACAGCTACAGTACACAAAAAAACAGTGAAATTTCAACTGTAAACCATGATGGTGTTTTGTGTTTGCATCAGTGACCCTGTGCACCATCGACTAGTATAAATTTCAGCTTGTAGAAAAGCAACTTATGAACTTCATCATGATTTTTCATGTGGCTTCCTCTGTTACCACATATATTATTATGGTGATTGTCAGTATATGTTAAAAAGGGGGGAAAAAATAGTAGAAATGTGTGCTGTTGAATTTAATTATTAAAATGAAATGTTCTTGTTTTTTTTTATACTGTAAATTGTACAGGTTCTGTAAATATGTTTACATATCATTATTTTGGCAACCACAGCTTCCATATTTTTTTTTTTACATTGTAGATGGGAAAAGAGATATATTTTATCTGGCTTTATTTATTTGGATTTATCAATGATATCATTGAAATATAAGGATGTCACAAATTTACATTGGAACCATAACAATATATATATATATATATAAATATTGGTGCAATCATGGATCTAGAAAACTGTTTCAATTATAAAAGTGCTGTATATTCTTTATGTGTGTTGTTAAAAAACAGTACCAGAGTCACTGATACCTCAAAAAAAGTAATGCAAACAGGAATATCTTTCCTGTCCATGCAGTATGATTTATAGTGCAAGGCCAAAGTAAGGTGATAAAAGGTAGATTGATCTACAGAAGACTCATTGTCAGTCATCCAAGCATTGTGACCCACCCTAGCCCTGCCAAGAAGTCTGGAGTGGGTATTAAAGGTATCACTCTCAGGAACACTTTATCTTCCCCTTTGAGTTCACTTCATGTTCTGATTCACAGTACCCTGTTGTTGCACTGCATGACACATCGCTTTGTCAAACCTGCTCTGGTACCAGACACGTCGAATGGAAACGAATGGTTCACAATGGGTATACTGGAGGCAGGGAAATTAAAAACCAGCTTTGTCATCTGAAATAAAAAAGAATAAAAAAAAGTATTTAAAAATTATAAAAAGACAAAACAAAACAAAAAATGTATAGGGCATTTTCAGACCTGCATCGATTGCTTTGATTTGAAACATTTCTTCTCAGTTCACTCTTACAAGGCAACATTTCAAAGCATTGCCTATTAGTTTGTTGGTCCATTTCATCGTATTGCTTTCTCACCACAACCAAACCACACCAGAGTTTGTTTTCAATCTGGCCAAGACCAGTTGTTTTGGTGCTGATTTTAGGGTGATTGCCTTGTTCATAAACCGAACTAAGGAAGAAAACGACACAGGTTACGAAACAAACACTCCAAATGAGCCATGTGAAAACTCTCATATACTCTTAAAAATATATTTGCAAGCATTTTACTTATGTCATTTTTGGAGTGAAATAAAATCAATTTAATTTGTAAGACATCTTTGTGGAACATTTTATCCTGATTTGTCAATCGTGGTATCTAGCAATCAGCTATATCCTGGTATCCATTGTCATCCATGGCAATGCTGTATCACTAAAGGTCCTGTGACAATTTCTGTGAAATTTCACAAGGAAAAAAAACACTGTCAATAGTGCAGCTCACAAAGAATAATTTTCAAACCAAACAGCTTTCTCTTGGGTCAACTCAGCGAAGTTGCTTGACCAGCAACTAAAACCCGACAAAAGAAATCTGCATGGGGATTGCTATTGAAATGACTGGATTTCACTGTTGAATGATAAAGGTATGGCCACATTAGCAGATTTTTGTGTGGAAAAGAAAGTCCATTGTGAATAGCATTGTGATGTATGAAGCACTGCTCACACAAAAGTCACTTTTAAACCAAGGAGCTTTTAACTGGTCAGCACACCGAATTCGAATGAGCAAAATGTGCATGGTGAAATTATTAGCCCGCACACAAAATAACTCTATCGCATAAATTTCGATCTGAATAACTGAATTTTGCAGAGCAATGGTAAACATGAACAGATCTTAAATGTGAAAGCACATTTAGACGGCACTACTTTCACATCTCTGCCGACATTCTTAGTTCACACAAACTAAACTGCCGTTTTCTTGCATCTCAGTTACCGATTGCCTTCAGAATAACATTAATGTAATATTGTTGTATCTTGTTGCTAGGCCGATTGTTTTGAACATTGAACATTGTAATGGACTATTTCTTCTAATAGTAGAAGCTTTAACATAATATATTACAGGTAAGATTTTAAAATAAATTAACTCAAATGAATATTTGATTAATGCTTTAAGGTTGGTTCATCTATATAATTGTCACATACGAATTCACGCAACACCAACCAAATGCTACCATTGACATTTAAAGTGTTTAAAAAGAATGTGTCAACCACCAATACTTATTGAAGGACAGGAAAGTCAGATAAGGACTTTCATATTCCATCATCCTAAAATCCCATTTAAGACTTAAAGCGACTCTTTACATTTAAATCTAGTGAGATTACATGGCATACCTATTATATATTCCAAGATATTCCAAGAAGGAATATGCAAGACTTCCATGAAAATTAGGTTAGCATTATTCAAAGGAATTAAAGATAAAAGGATGTAGCAAAATATGTGTTTTCATAAGAGACAAGTACACATAAGCAGTTCACTGCAATCAAGAGCTCTTCATCTCAAGGTTCTTTGCCTTTATAAATGAGATTATATGAGGATTTAATGAACAATTCATTAAAGAACAATAACATAAGGCTGCAGTAAACATCTCTACTAATGAAGGGCCTTTTTAAAACAGTTAAGTAAAACTGATTTTTCAAATGCATTTCAAAAACCATGATTCCTAATAAATTAAAATTTAGTATTTTAAGATAACTTATTATAAATCAGCTCAAGCTTTAAAAACCTTGCCAGACTTTTACTGTTTTTTATCATTTTGATGAAGGATGTGTAAGGGAACTTGGATCAATATAACTCAAAGGTGATTGAATTCAATGAATAAGAACCGACAATATATAAATTATTCAGAATTAATATTTAACACTTTCTCATTTATTCGTCCACCGATAAATTGAAGTTAGGGTGTTTTATCAATTCTGGATAGGATATTATTCTGTGGCCAATGGTAATAATATACAGTTATGATTACTAATTATGAGCAAGGTAACGTAATCTACAGTGTAAGGCAGTAACTTGTAAGCACAAAACACGAGACACTTGTATATGTGAAAAATCAAACAAGACTTTATTGAACTACTCTAAGACACACAAACTAATCTAACGAAAAAACACACATTCATTCATACAGTGACAGGGAAATTGAGTTATTGTTACACAGGGTGAATGGAGTCCCAAATGTCTAGCGTTCAACGCTATTTCTTTGACCACAACCTGAGAGAACTAATACTAGCAATTCAACCTTAGTTCATTTGCTTAATAAAAATTGCACCAGCTCAGCAAACTTGAGGAGATTGTGGTACTTGCGTTTTGGCCGCTCCCGTGAGCGCGTGTTCCCTTCGTGACGGATTCGCACGTGGATCTCTGCGGCGCTGATTGCCTGGAGGTCAGTCGTTGTTGCGTTAGGGACAGCGGTGAATGGATGGTTGGCTTTTCTGGAGGGAGAGCCTTGTGAGTTGGTTGCCGGGTTACGCGTTGCTGCGCAACCAAGTTTCTCTGCGTCTCTTGTGAAGTTGCTGAAGCAACGGACCTCGAAAGGGTTTTCTTCGACGAAGTTCGACGGCGGCTCGTATAGGAAAGTTGATGAGTCTTGAAGAGGGATATCGTGCTGGCAGGACGATGGTAAAGTCTGCATGAATCACAGCGAAAGCCAAGGCAAAAAGTGAAATGAAAATGCATATCGTTGAGTTTTAACCATGTCCAACTGACCACTCCTTCCGGGTGTTTCCATCAACCAGGAATCACTTTGGGTGGTTCCTACGCAAAGTTCTCCTGTTCCTGCATGTGATTAGCAAAATCTACCGGGTGTGCTCAAACTTTTTAGAGCTTTTTTCAGAACTTAAAGAAATCCGCTTGCATAGTTTAAATATGGTGCATCTTACAAACAATATACTTGCATCAAATTACAGGAAATCATTCATCCATCATACAGATACCAAATAGCATATACTTCCTATAATTGGGGTAGACTTTCCTAAAATCTACCTGTACTAAATGTTTAAAAACACAAAAAGAACTTCACAGGCTATTTAAAACACACATAGTACATACATGATGTCTAAGGCTACTTCCTTGTTACTAAATCATATCATTGACAATTTTAGACTGTTTCTGTTGGAGAGAGTGAATTCATTAAGGTTCCTGTTGCTATCAAAGGAACTCTGCAATGACTTTGAAATGCACAGAAGGTGTCCCGTGCCAGTGTGTCTGGGAGGGCCTGCTGTGAGTTTGGGGCCTTGTAACGTCTTCCCAAGCCTCTGTCTTCCTTATAAGGTTTTAGGGTTTACACCTCAGTTCCAGGTGTTACTTGGACGTCTGGGTTTGAGATTGTGGAACAAAGGGAGGATCTCTTTGTTGATTCACTTTGTCCTTACAATCACTGTTCTCCAATTAAGCAGACATGGGGGGGGGGGCCATCTCCTTACAGTCTCCTTACAGACCTATTTGATATTCGGAGTGTCAAGCTGTGTTCCTACAGATGTTTTGGTACTTTATTTGTTCATTTATTCAGAAGATAATTATGCTAAATCACTGACATTTTTCCTTTTTGACATCATTACCCATATATCTTAGTATTTGTCAATTATGTATAGCTTAATTGAGTCGGATACAGAAATCGATACTAAAACCATTTGCCATTTCATGGAATTTGCAACTCTAATTTTCAACTGATTATAATTTCAATGGGCTTTATGAAAAGACTATTACCTATTTTTAAACCACTTTGATTAATTGGACTGTGATAATTTTCCTATGTCCCTAAAGTGCCACATTAAAGAGTTACTTCACCCAAAAATGAAAATTCTGTCATTAATTACTCACCCTCATGTTGTTCTCCACCCATAAGACCTTCGTTCATCTTCGGAACACAAATTTAGATATTTTTGATCAAATTCAAAGGCTCAGTGAGGCCTCTATTGCCAGCAAGACAATTAACACTTTTTTGACATCCCCAGAAGGGTACTAAAACATATTTAAATCAGTTCATGTGAGAACAGTGGTTCAACTTTAACATTATAAAGCGACGAGAATACTTTTTTTGTGTGCCAAAAAAACAAAAATAATGACTTTTCAGCAATATCTAGTGAAGGCCGATCTCAAAACACTGCTTCAAAGCTTCTTATACAAATATTTTGTTTTTAATCATTGATTTGGATCACGTATCAAATCACCAAAATCATGTGAAATGAAAGCTCTAGCGCAAGTTCTGTCAGGAAGACTCAAATGTTACGCCACTACTGATTTAGATCTAACCAATCATTATCCAACACACACAGTATATAAGATCGGTACTCATCACACTTGTCTGAGTTTGCAGATGCTGACGCGAACCTCCATCCTCCCCACCACCACCAGGATGGTCCCTGTCCATACCTCCCGGGGGTCGGCTACGCCCCTGCCTTCATCTTCAGGCAGGAAATGCAGAGTCCGCAACCCTCAGGATCTAAGCTACGGACGGGGCCTACGCCAAAGAACTTTATCTTTCAATGTTTGCTTGCCGATTGTTAATAAATTTCATTGCAAGTTAATTTACCTCCCGAGTCTTTCTGGTAGAACTATTGAAATTGCGAAACACTTGACATAACGAAGCCTCGTTAACTGAAACCACATGACTTTGGTGCTCCGAACCACTGATTCAAATAAAGGATAAATAATATTAAATAAAAGATTCATAAAGTTTCGAAGCAGTGTTTTGAAATCAGCCATCATTAGATATTGTTGAAAAGTCATTATTTTGTTTTTTGGCACGCAAAAAGTGTTCTCGTCGCTTTATAATATTAAGGTTGAACCAGTGTACTCACATGAACTGTTTTAAATATGTTTTAGTACCCTTCTGGGCATCTGAAAGTGTTAATTACCTTGCTGCCAATAGAGGCCTCACTGAGCCATCAGATGTCATCAAAAATATCTTGATTTGTGTTCCAAAGATGAATGAAGGTCTTACGGATGTAGAATGACATGAGGAATGACATGACAGAATGAGTAATAAATGACAGAATTGTCATTTTTGGGTAAACAACTTTCTTTCATAAAATTCATGTCTAGAATTACTTACATATGTGTCCCTTGAGTTACTCTCCATCATTATATCATGTTATGTTGACCTATGGAAATTTGTTCCATATTGACATCAAAACATAATATGCCCACCCCATTATGTAATGTGGTATTAGCAATTTGGCAAAATAAGTCCCCCTTTCCAGAAGAGGGCTGTGGCTTTACAGCTGATACACCAGACAGAACAAAACAGGAGAAACAGTATGGGGTCGTTTCCACAGAACTCAATTTTGCATTGCACTGCCCTACTTTTCCATTTTTTTGTATGTAAACGTGCTTGGCAGACCCTGCTTTTGTTCTCCTAGTCACTGACATTCACACACAATGCGGCTTTGCATTTTTTACTTCTTTTAACTTGAGTGCTCCATTTTTAGAACGCTGTTTCCTGCACAAGACGCTGTAAAAGATGCGAGTGTAACTGTCAAACATGTTTAGAAAAGTATGGGAGAAAAGGACAGTGGAATGAAAAACGTGTTCTGTGTTCACTGATACAGCTAACAACAGAACATTTAGATCATGTAGAGACATTTTTGTGTCTCCACTAGCTGCTATAGCAAGGAGATAAACATGGTGGACTATGTACAGGGGGAGGATCTAAGTACGTCATCAGGGGAGTATTCCAGAAAGCAGGTTATGTGACATACCCAGGTATGTTTAAGAGTAAGTAAGCTGATAACCTCAACTTTCGGTTCCAAAAACAGAGGTAACTTTCAGGGTATGTAAGTAGCCATAGCAACTTACTCTCTGAACATAACCTGCTCCAGAGCAGGTTGTGTTTGAGGGTTAGTTTTCTTAAGAGGTATTCATATGCGTGTCATTTAATTAATATAGTTTTATTAAGGTAACTACATTTCTAAATTTGTTACATAGTTAGTTATATATATATATATATATATATATATATATATATATACATGTATATATATACAACAATATATTATACAAAAGATATGTACATATACGTATAAAAGTGCTTTATATATGTAAAGTATAAAGCACTATATTATAATGTTTAAACGTTTATTCAATTTATATATAATATATGTAATTATTTTATTGTAATCTCACACATGGATCTGCTTTTTTTCCTTTTTATAACAGGACGTTTTCTATTCTATAATTTCTGTAATAAAATACATATGTGATATCTTATTAAATATTTAGCATCAAACAAACAATATAAGTCTTATTCTCAGTGAATAAAGATTACTTGTTCAATAAAAAGATTGAAAAAAGGATTACACAACCACCAAATAGCTGGCGATGTGCAATAAGTAGGTTATCGCCATTAAACAAAAGAAGAAGAAGGAAGTAGAACGGAGCACTTTTTCTCAGCGTCTGTTTCCATGGTGAATCATCGTTTCGTCGCTCAGTTGTGAATTTCTTGTGTGTTAACCGGGAACCGGGAACTCAGGGTTGGCTGAACTTACTCCCTGATGTATTTTTGGAACCAGCATACCTCGAGTAAGCAAGGTTTGGGTTAATCAACCGAGAGTTCAGGGTATATGTGACGG
Source organism: Zacco platypus (assembly GCA_038088235.1). Taxonomy (NCBI): domain Eukaryota; kingdom Metazoa; phylum Chordata; class Actinopteri; order Cypriniformes; family Xenocyprididae; genus Zacco; species Zacco platypus. The sequence goes on from CM076070.1 coordinate 27,521,911, forward strand.
TAAGTTAATCTTCCTTTCTGGAATACCCCCCAGTCGTGGTTAAGGCATGTTATATTATGGTGTTACAATGTATAGAAAATGCAAACGACTCATTTTGAGACACCATTTATGATTTATGGGGAATATAAAAAGTAAAAGAGTCGGTGGATTTTTACCATTTTAGGATGGTTGTGTGCATTGCCGCAAAACAATTATGTTAAAACATCATGTAAAAGTGAATTTTACATAATGGGTCCCCGTTAAGTGGTACAACTATCCCTTGGTTAATTTTGATGGTATAGAGAATTAGTCAATTACAGGCTGATCTCCAATCTGCCTTTTCTGTCAAAAATACTAGAAAGGGCAATATCATCGTAACTGTCTTCCTACTTGGAAAGAAATGGTATCTGTGAGAATTTCCAGTCAGGATTTAGACCGTACCATAGTACTGAGACTGCTTTCATTAGAGTTACAAATGATTTGCTCTTATCATCAGATCGTGGTTGTATCTCTCTTTTAGTGTTACTAGACCTCAGTGCTGCTTTTGACACTATATCGACCACAATATTCTTTTCAATACACTATAAAATTATTTTGGCATTAGTGGAATTGCATTGGCATGGTTCAAATCATACTTATCTGACCGTTATCAGTTTGTAGAAGAGATGTCATTTCGATCACAAGTTCAATATGGAGTACCGCAAGGCTTAGTACTAGGACCGTAGCTTTTCACTCTGTACATCCTATCCTTGGGAGATGTCATTAGGGAGCATGGCATTAGTTTTCACTGTTACTCTGATGATACTGATGAAACTCTGATGAATACTCTGATGAAAAAAAAAAAAGATACTCAGCTCTATATTTCTTCTCACCCTGACGAAATCTACCAATTCTTAAAATTAACGGAATGCGTAGCTTATTTAAAAAAATGGATGACTAGTAATTTCCTACTACTAAATTCAGAAAAAACAGAGATTCTAATTATTGGACCAAAAACATCTGCACATAATAACCTAGAATACTGTCTAAGACTTGATTGCTGCTCTGTTAAGTCCTTGTTGTTAGTGAGGAACCTGGGTGTGCTCTTTGATACCAATCTTTCATTTGAAAGCCACAACCGCATTCTTCCATCTTAAAAATATATCTAAACTACGACATATGCTCTAAATGACAAATACGGAACAGTTAGTTCATGCGTTCATGACCTCAAGGCTAGATTACTGTAACGCTCTACTGGGTGGGGTCTCTGCTCGCTTGATAAACAAACTACAGCTGGTCCAAAACGCAGCTCCTAGAGTCCTTACTAGAACTAGGAAGTATGACCATATTAGCCCGGTTCTGTCAAAACTCCACTGGCTCCCTATTAAACATTGTATAGATTTTAAAATCTTGCTAATTACTTACAAAACACTAAATGGTTTAGCTCCCCAGTACCTGAGTGAGCTCTTAATGCATTATAGTCCTTCGCGTCTGTTACGATCTCAGAATTCTGGCCAGTTGTTAATACCTAGAATATCAAAATCAACCGCAGGTTGATCCTGCGGGTAGATCCTTTTTCTATTTGGCAACTAAACTCTGGAACGATCTTCCTAGCATTGTTCGGGAAGCAGATACACTCTGTCAGTTTAAATCTAGACTAAAAATGCATCTATTTAACCAGGCATACACATGACACATTAACAATTTATGTCTTCATATCCGTTAAAGGATTGTTAGGCTGCATAGATCAGGTCAGCCGGAACCGGGAACACTTCTTGAACACCGGATGTACTTGTTACATCAGAAGAAGAATGGCGTCTACACTAATTTTTGTCTCTCTGCTTATCCCGAGGTTTACCAATTGATTGAACGTGATTGGCTGAATCCGGGCCGTGTCCGGGTCGGATGGGGAATCTGCGCCTGTGCGCGGTAGCAGCGTGGCCCTGGGGTGTCGGCGGAGACTGTGTAAACTAGCTCATCCCTTGTGAGGGCCTTACCGACACATCAGCCAGTGGCACAGATCCCCAACAAACTGTCCCATACCGGCATGATAAACTAGATGGAACTGGATTAAATATTTTGACTGTTGCGATTCCAATTCGGACTTATGACCTGTAACTCTGCCTGAGTATCGGGCAAGTGTTCACTGTTGGCCAGAGGAGAACTGGCCCCCCCGACTCAGCCTGGTTTCTCCCAAGGTTTTTTTTTTCTCCATTTTGTTGGAGATTTGGTTCCTTGCCGCTGTTGCCTTTGGCTTGCTTAAGTTGGGGACACTTGCTTGATATTCAGCAGTGTTTTTGATATGCCTGCATTGGCGCCGTTGTATGCAAACTGTCCTGAGCTGGACGATTACATCACTGTTTTCTCCGGTGCTGATATACATAAATTAACTAGACTAATAACTACGTCACAACTTAACTTAACTTAACTATTGATCTTTGCAACAGAATGAATCAATAATATATAGATTAAGATGGACAGTGACACCATTTTCTTTGGGAGCTGCTGTGCTGCCAAAATTTATTTGTCAATTATTAATGTAAAGCTGCTTTGCCACAATTTTCATTGTAAAAAGCGCTATATAAGTGACTTGACTTGACTAGAGCAAAAGCCACAAGCTGTCCTGTTGTAAAATAACAGTGTCAGTGTAATTGGTTCATATGCCCCTGTATCATAGTGGAATGGTTTAACATGGTTTTAGTGACAAAAGAAATCTAAGGTTTCATAATAGTCATAATGTTTTGAGAGAAATTGTATGTTTTTTTTTAATGAGCAAAAAGTCAATTTTTTTTCAAGAATAAAGTAACATTGCAATTGTAGCTAATATTTTGAAAATAACATCAAAATCACAAGTTGCAGCCAGTGAACCATTCATTAACCATAATTATTAGTGAGTTTTAATCATTCCATGGGTTGCAGCTTCACAGCTTCAACCACAGAAAAAAAAAAGTTCAACTGCTCAGAAACCTAGAAAAAAAGCTCATTTCAGTTTCAATTGCAGTCATCCCTATTTCAGCCTTCTTCATTTCCTCTTCCCCCACAAAATCGCTCACACTGCACTATCCACTGCACACAGTAAAAGAGCCCTGGATCCCCACAGCACATCTGATATGAAGAAAAGGCAAAAGCAAAACCTATAACATTCATCCTTCCATATTAATACGGGACAAAAAGGATGAGAGCTTTGATCTGAACAGGAAGGTTGAGCTGCTCAGCTTTTTAAAAAGTGATGCAGGTTGATGGAGCCCGTTCTGATCACCCGAGGGAATCCGCCGGCCGCATTACAAGAGCTCTTGAATCTCCTGCATGTTCTCTGTGGCTACCAGCAGAAAGGCTTTCAGCTTTTACAGTTTAAATACATACTTTTGAAGTTTTTTTTTTTCCTTGTCTTTTGTGAAGCCGTTGAAGTTTTAGTGAGTCTCCATGAAGCTTATGTGCTTTGATATGTTCTCACATCATCATCCCTATATATCCCTATATATTCCATTTTGGATTATAAGACAATTAATGTGGCTGTCTTTGCTTTATGGCATAGATGACATTCAAAGTCATTCACGATATATTGAAACATGCTTAATCCTCACGCAAAATCATCATGCATCACAAGGAAGAATAACATTTTATTTTGGAAAGAAATTAACATGCATAAACATTGTAACATGCAAAAATCTCAATTTTACTGTGGAGGTTTATTGCAGGGACAAAAATACAGAAGAAAATTAAACCTACAACCTGTCTTATGACCGAGATGTGTGTTGACACAGCAATGTTGTGGATTATAGAAAGTCACTCAGATATCAGCATTGTATCATATCACATTTTAGTTATTCTTGCTGTTCAACTGGTCAGGTATGCCACTTGCAACGGCAAGGTCATAAGTTCGATTCCCAGGAGACAAACATGCAAAAATGTAAACCTTGAATAAATCTTACTATCTTGAATAAATATTATCGTTAATGAAATTAACATTTCAAGTTATCACAGACAAAATCCGAGCATTAACAAGTTCTAGTCTAATTTTGCCAAGAACCACCTGCTTAAGTGGCCATTAAAATGAACTGGATCATTGATTCAGTAAATTGAACTCGAGAACTGAATCAGTTTGATTCATGAATGAATCATTATTTTGAAGGGGTTCTTGAGTCATAATAAAGTAAAGGGAAAATCTTAAAATAGCTTGTGCCAAGTTCTTAGAAATGTACATTTTAATAGTAAAATTAATAGATTTAAAAATGGCATGTGATGTATCAAGTATAATAACATTTTCCTTATATCTAGAATATATGCGGGAATACTCATTATTAAAACACACGGAAACACTTAATGGTTTCATTAGTAAACATTACTTCTTTAGCTAACATGAACTAAGAATGAACGACAGTATTTTTACTAAATAGCAAATGTATTACTCATTGTTAGTTCATGTTGGTTAATACATTAACTAATGTTAATAAATGAGACCTTATTGTAAAATATTACCAAACATACTTTTCAATGTTTTTTATTATTATTATTATTATTATTACTTATTTATTCATATAGTATATCATTTTTGGGGAGTCACACCACATGATATTTTGCCTTGTCATAAAAAGTCAAATGATCTTTTAAGAGGTTTACTGACCTGGAATTTTTAAAGGATTAATAAGCAGCTCTGTTAAAATATTATTGTGATCTCCTTCTCAGTAATCCAGTCACAATGGTTCTTCAGTTAACAGCTCAATGGAGAAAAAAAACAAACAACCAAACAAAAAAAAAAAAAAAAGCAGTATTCTCTACTTTCAGAAGCTGTGTAACTAGGGTTTTCAGCCAGCATGTCTCAATTGCTGAGACTTCTATATATAGAATTATACATTCCATATTAATGCGAGCATACACTCTCAAAATGACATCTTCCAGTAACAAACATGCTATCAAGGCTCCATCTATCCTTATCTTCCAGTTAACTCTCTGTCTTCGTGCTTCTTTTTTTTTCTTAATTTCTCTGAAGGGCATTTCTGGATGAAAGATACTATGTACTATAAATATCTAGTTAAGGGTTGTTGGTTTTCACATTACTGTCAATCGCATTGCAATTCGGCGCTCACAGCTTAAAGGGGAGGAGACCCTCATGTGCCCTGGGGTTGTGTGCGCTAAACATTTTCATGTACTGCTACATTGATTTTGCATCATAGTCTACAGTGCAGTACAAGAGTTTACTGGTCACTGCAAATATCAAGCAATCACTGCTTCAAAGGTCAGCGTTTTATGGAATGTTTAACATGTCAAAGATGGCATTTACACAGCTGTAGGATGAATCTTCTCGGAATACCTCTGAACACGTGACCCATTCTAGCAATAGATAATTCAGCACAAGAGCTTCAACAGTAATACTCCCGCAATGCAAATTTAAAAAGGACACTGTATCCAAATGTGTTTTTTTATGTCTTTCCCCATAGATATGCTATTTCTTAAGTTTTTACACATTCCTCCTGGATCAACGTAAAGATAAATGCGTAGCCCAGGAGTTTAGTGGTGGTAGATCACATGTTTGTAGGTTCAAAACTCAATTTCTCCAGGGTTTTAAAACTACAACCTGTGTTATATGTGACGATACAGTATTGGTGTGGATTATAGAAAGTCATTCATATATCACCATTGTATCACAATATTTAAGTTGTTCTTGTAGTTCAGTTAGTTAGAGTATGGCACTAGCAACACCAAGGTCATGGGTTTGATTCCCAGGATACAAACTTGCAAAAATGTAAACCTTGTATAAATGTCATTGTTAATGGAAATAACATTTAAAAATAGTCCAAAATCCAGAGCACTTTCATGTTCTTGCAGTACTAAAGTAAGATTAAATTTATCTTTGCTTATTCACCATCCATATTCAAACTAGCAACCAAACTTCACTTACAGAAATTGAAAATTAATCTAGAATTACACTTATTCAGAAACTAGTTTTCTCTTAAAAATGTATTTTAAATATATTAAATAATAAACTTAATTTCTGAATACTGATAATAAATTTAAAGAAATGGTTAACCAAATCCGCCATCATCATTCATTGTGATGAAACTGTAACTCTATGCTAAAAGAGTTTTTGATAATGAAATTAATGAATTAATGAGTGTTACTGACTGATATTTTTAATTTAATTTACATAAATACATTGGAATGCTCGTGTTACAGTAAGGTCTATTTGAAAGTTAAAATCTTAAAATGATTCTGATTGGCAAACATGGTGCTCCAGATTTTATGATCTGCATATCAAAAAGCCCAGGCTCCTAACAAAAGTTTGGAGCAAGGAAAAGTGATTCATCACTTTTGAGAGACATTGAGTGAATTAAATTGCCATACACAGCCTTCAAACTCGCACTTGGCTGCTTTTGAAATTCATTTCCATGGATTGCCCTCATTAAAATCAGCAACGAGAGTTCAGCGCGGTTGAAGTCTGTAGTGGAGGCGACTGCTCGACTAACATTACGGTTGAAATAAACGAGACCTTTTTAGCATGAGGCCGAATGTACTCACCTTTCCCTCCTACTCTCACACTTCAGCTAACTCACTCAGTGGTTTCTACATGAATAATTGGCTATGGGTGAAGAAAACGATCAAACACCTGAGCAGAATCAAAATGGCCACAGTTCTTAAAAAACATGTTTACGCAAGCCGGAGTTGATAATGAGACAGTCCTGTGGAAGATAATTAGAGTTCAGTAAAGTGCATGCCCTTATTTAATCAAAACCAGTTTATCTGTCAGGAGTGGGAAGTTATTGAGTTCAAGTGTATTTTTAGACAAGGAGTCTGGCTTTATCTCTTAAAGACTTATTTGTTTGAGTGTTAAAATTCTTGATTTAATATGCCCAATATGTTGTGCGTTTACAAAAATGTATTGCCTAATACTTTTGTTTTTATTAAATTGGTAAAAGTACACAAGAATGATGCACAGATAAATATTTCTAACAAGCAGTGAGCAACAATATTGTGACATGCATCAAGTTTCCATCTCAGAAATGAATGCAGTTATTTTGCATTTTAATGCAAGTTTGTGTAAAAATGTCTCATTTCCGGGTAGTTCAATCAAAAGAGTCGGAATAAGTGCATTTCCTTGCTACACAGTCAGATAAGCAGGATGTCCAATACTTGGATAACAAACTGCATTTGCTATGCAACCAAGTTGGTGGCATGAGGACTATGCTGGGTGGCAACACTAAAGCAAACATTCATGCATAATTCCTGCGAATTTATGGACTGACATATACATTTAAGTCAGTGAATATGTAAAACAGGGGGACCACAAAATCCCAGGTACCAAATGATTCTACTTCGGGATCTTCATTTTGTTTTTTAATTGGATAGCAAATAGGTATATCCGTGTGTAATATAAATAAATATTTATCACAAATAGTGTTCTTAATTGAAACAAGTTGAGACTTGGTCCTGGAAACAGTATTTCTTATGTCATGATTTAACAAGCTGAAATCCCTAATTAAAGTAGAAAGGCAAGTCATTTGTGTGCTAAGAGAAAATACAGTATTCAACAAAAGTCAAAATAAACCAAAAATGTGCAAAATAAATGTGACATTTGATTTGAAAGGGATTAAAATCACAAAGTATATTTGTTTAAAAAAATATATTATTATTATTTCCCTAAACTCCCCAATAGGGCAGGGTAATAGATCACTCAATATTCTCAATGTCTTAGCTTGTGGTATGTAGGAGTAGTTTTATTATTTTTACTCAGTGTGAACAAGTTCTTGATATCTTGAAGTTTTGTGTCAGGATCCTGTCATCTTGATTGGTCTTGTTCTTGGTTTGGTGACAGGATCCTGACATTCATGTGCTTGTCTTTTGTTTGTGTGAAAATATGGTTTTGGAGATGTTCTCTGGGCTGTGCGCTCTTATGTTAGTGTCTCGAGTGTTTGGGGCATGGTGTCTGGATTCTGACACTTTGGTCTAGTCTTGGTTCACTTTCGGAGTCAGTGTCCTGACATCCATGAACCGTGCACTTCTGTCTTGTCTTGTGTCTTTTTTTCTGTTTGGGCACATGGTGGGTGTTGGTCTGCCATCTGTCTGCTTCTGTCATGTTTGTTATTTTGCAAATGGCTTTAGGCTTGTTCGACTTCATGCAGCGCTGCACAGACCGATCAGCGTCTGACTTGAAGGAGTGCATACCGGTTAGAAATTGTGTCCGACTTGAGACAGTGCCGACGCTATGTGACTGTGATGAGTGGCATCCAAGTACCATGAGAGCGATTCAAGAACAGCCAGCTGGTTTATTCTGAAAATATCATTGAAACATCGGTCTTTGTCAAATAATGCATTTATTTCACTTCAGGTGTGTTGATCGTGAGTTGATCAATGTTGAACACACCTTTTTTTGTTCATCTCTGTTTCTGTGTCCAAAACCGCCTACTTCTCTACTATATAGCAGGCAAAAAGCAGTAGGTGAGCAAATTAGTATGTCCGAATCATTAGTATTCATAAAAGAGAGGACGAGAATTATCTCAGTGACGTACTAATTCTTGCGAGATTCGGACATGCATCTACTTAAAGTGCGTCCGAATATGCCTACTTACCTAATATATAGTAGGGGAAAAGCAGTAGGCGAGCGAATAAGTATGTCCGAAACTTCAGTATTCATAAAAGAGTAGTCCAGAAGTTCCCGGATGGCCTACTGGTTCTGCCCAAAACATGGTTCCTTGTGTTAAAATCACTTTTGTTGAACTACTGTAAACTGTTAAGTATTGAAAGTGTAAAGACAGTATAGTATACTTGTGATTTTGCTGTAAAAACGTGTTTTATTGTGTATAGCTATCAGAGGAGCTCTAGTTAGTACACGTACGTCTCATGAATTCTAAACCTTATACATCATAAAGATGCTTACTAAATGTTTATTTAATATCTAACAGGAAAATCTTCAATAAGTATTGCAGATGATAAGCACATCACAACATGAAATGGACATCTGACTCATTTGTGCTATGATGTAAAATTCAACACTGCTTACATGAATGTAAATAAACAAATGGACCTAGAAGTACGTAAAGTAACTAGACATAAGTTGTCTATTTTACTTGTCTGTTAGTAGTGTTGATAAATTAAGGAGCATTTATATTGGATAAAAAGTCAGTTAACAGATTAGCAACTACCTCGACATTTAAATGTAGTATTGAGCACATAAATCACAGAGTAACTTGAATCTTGTTTTGATGTTATAGGGACAGATGAGCATGTGTATTTATCTGGTGGAAAGAGGAAACTTAGTGTGGAAACTTATTAAACCATAAGTTTTATTTTAATTATTGTAATTTCAAACAGAATTATTGCAGCACTTTTCTGATTCTTTATTTCTATGCATTTGCTGCAGAGCTTTTGTGGTGGAGCAGGATCTGTAAGGCAAGGTGACGGCGGCATTTGTGTGGAAAAGAAACCAGCAGGACAAACTTGACCAAAGTCATCCTGTGTTCTAGAAAAAAGAAAAAAAAAAACCCACAGGGATGGAACAGTGTGAAGGTGAGTTAATAATGACTAAATGTATATGTTTGGGTGAACTAACCCTTTAAGTCCACGAAACATAAACTGTAATAAATGTATGCATTTATATTATAGTAGTACTTTGAAAAAGTACATTTTAAGAAATAAGTACCTTTGAGTGTTTGTGCCACTAACAAAAAAGGATTAACAAAAATCACATTTACATTTATGCATTTGGCAGTGCTCTTATTACAGGGATGATCCCCCTGGAGCAATCTGGAGTAAAGTGACTTGCTCAAGGACACGCTGGTGGTAACGGCTGCGGAGATCAAACCAGCAACGTTATGCTTACCAGTTCAGTGGTTTAGCCCACTACAACACAAAAGTAAAAAAACTACAGCAAAAAATGAATGGCAAGAAATGGAATGCTGACATGAATTGTAAAATGTTTTAATCTGTTTAAATGTTTTACATGTAGTCATGCTCATGGAGAGCAGGCACACGAATGTTTGGAGCAGACAAAACGGCAGCCAGATTGTCCCGCTCATCTTCTCCCACTCTTGCTTCAAGGTTGTGGGGGTTCAGGTTCTTTTCCATCATCATGTTCTTCCTCGTTCTCTTGATCAACGATGTCGCCATTGAGAAGAGCAGCAATGAGGAACATGATGAATGGTAAAGGCAGGTGAAAATGTTCATGGTGGTCAGCTGCTTCATCAAAATAAAGCCGCAGAATTAGCCCAGTTGTGTTGAGATGGCAGTAAGATGTGGGGTTCATCTCCTGTAAATCACACGATTGTTAGAACAATAAGTCTGAATAAAGCATTGTTTCATGTGTTGTTGAATTGTGTATGTTTTTATTTATTGTGGTTACCTTTATTCATTCTTTTACTAATGTTTCCTATTGTCGTCAGTAAATAAAAAAAATTATTTTGTTAATTAATGTTTTAATTCATTGTTTGACTGAAAATTGAGATGTATTCACCTTGGCTGTATTTGTCTAGTGTGTGTTCAGGCATAGCTAAGTCATATGACAAAACAAATTACATTTCACTTGTTTTACTGAAACATCATTTTCAGTAAAAAGAAGTAATATAATTAAGTATTGGTCAGCATTTATCATTATTAGAAAAAAAATGCACAACAAGGTAAAATATCTGAATAATTCATCATAATGCATCAAAAAATTAATTAGTAATAAGCCTGAGGAATAAAAATGACAATTAAATTCAAGAAAAAGGAAAACAAAGGAGATTTAAGTCACTTTTGCTTGTGGAAGATTTTTGCATATGAAATAAATAAATTAACAACATATTCAAGAGGCTGCGATTTTGGGTTTTTGTAATAAAATATCTTTAAGGGTAAAACTGTGGGTCACATTAGTAGGGTTAAAAATATAAGAACTTAAATGAACCCCAAATTTATTGGTTACACTACAATCAAAAAATAAATGGGCAGCCATTTATTTATTTAGAGTTTAATTAAACTAATATCTTTCAAGTTGTTGCACTTGTGATAACATTGTAGGTCACATGATAATGTCAACATAGATGAATTCTGGATCCCATTCATGTTCAACGAGATCTGGCCTACTCTTTTAGCGCTTGTTAAGTGAGTACTTGTTGAAATTAAGTACTTACTCATTGAGTTGGCGGTTTTCGGATGCAGCCTGTGTGTGCTCTTCTGTCAGTCTTTAGTCTTGGCCACACCCCTCTTGTTACCTGGTAATTTATTTATTCACCCCACCTGTCCTCTCTTGTTCTGCCTAGCTCCATTCCCTTTTCAATCTCCTTGTGTTTTCTGTCCTGTGCTGGTTCATTGTAGTTTTTACCCAGTTGTAGCAAATTAGATCAAAAGAAATGTGAATAATTAATTATAACTGGTCATAATTAATTATAAATATCTGGATCAGTTAAAAGAATTAACGTAATGTAGTAAAATTAATGATACAATCAATTAACCTGTTTGTCCAGTGAACAATTGGTTAATTGTTTATTTATTGCAAGAAAAGTTCATTTCCAGGTGATTGGAAATAACATTCTTACTGTACTCAGAGCATGTAGTGAAAATCTGCATGATAAGGGACAAGATGAACAAGATATTATTAGCTAGACTAAACACAAACTAACCTAACGTTCACACACATAAATCCATACAGTTTACTGAGGGAAAAAGAGCTGATGCAGAATACAGGAAAGCAAGAAGTTATAGGCCTAGCATTGTTTGAAATTCAGCAGATCAACAGCCTTGAGCAAACCATCAGTTTAGTTCTAACACACCCTTCTTTGAAAGGGGTAAGGATACTTAATGAGACTAAGTTTGATACTTTCATGTCTTGCCCATTTTTAATGTGACTGATGCAATTTGTGGAGTCTCCCATTGATATTTGCTGATGTTGTCTTAACGAGGGAGAACGTATAGGTTACTAATGTAACCCCCATTCCCTGAAGGAGGGATCGGAGACGTTATGTCGAACTGACGTAATGGGGTCTCGCTTGGGAGCCCAATCACCTCCAAGTGGTACAAAATGAGCCATTGAGAATTCCCCAGTGAGATCTTACTTAAATGGGTTTGGAAGTTTTTTGTATTTATTAATTCGGGGTACAGACACAGTCTCTATGTGATGATATCTAGGTGAAAGAGTCTCTATGTGTTGGGATTTATCTGACTTCTGTGACGTGAGACAGCTAGCAGACGGTCGGTTTAGCCAGTCTGTCTGCTTTCTGAGCTGGGCCCCAGTTAGTCAAGGTTGAGCTCTAAGACTATGTGCCATATTACTAGAGAGAAGACTGACACCACCCCAGGAGGGATGAATACCATCTCTTTTCAACAGGTCAGGTCTGCCCCAAAAACTTTTCCAATTGTCTATGTAACCTATATTATTCTGTGGACACCACTTAGACAGCCAGCCATTGAGTGATGATAGTCTGCTAATTATCTCATCACTCCTATGAGTAGGAAGGAGTCCAGAACAAATTACAGTGTCTGACATTGTATGTGCAAGTTCACACACCTCTTTAAATGTTAATTTTGGTGATCTCCGACTGGCGAAATCGAACATCATTAGTGCCAACGTGAATAATAATCTTTACGATTAGAGTAAAGATTATTTACGAGTGTTGAGTATTTACGATTAGCATTAGCCAGCACTTTTACATTTGCTTTGATGTCAGGCGCTCTGGCTCCCGGCAAACATGTAACTATGGTGGCTGGTGTCTCTATTTTCACATTCCGTGCAATAGAATCGCCACTAACTAGGGCACTTTCAACAGGATTCTCAGTGGGCGCGTCACTGAGTGGGGAGAACCTGTTTGATATTCTAATCGGAACAGAAGAGCGGTGTTTTTTCCCACGACTAGGCTGCCTCACCGTCACAAACTTGCCCTGCTGCATGGGCTCTACAGCCGGAACCGAACAATGTACTGAGTGCACAAAGCTAGTCGCATCCAAAACAGTATCTGAAGCCCTTGCATTCTTACTATCCTCAATTAAAGTTTGGATGCGTGTCTCTAATTCTGAGATTTTCTCTGTCAGCCTGACTATTTCCCTGCATTTATGACATGTGAATCCCGCATCGCTGACAGAGAAAGCTATACTATGCATGTGATAGGCAGTGCAAGTAACAATGAAAAAAGAAGATGACATAGTTTCCTGTGTTCGTAGACTGATCCGACTTACCAGTTGTTTGATGAACTCGTAGAAAAAGGAGCGCTCGACAGAAATGACGGTGGGCACGGACGACAAGTTTACAAGTTTAGCATAATGCTAACGCATTGTGATAGTGATTTCGATTAAAAGATTAAAAACTAGCGATGTCAGATTAATGTGATAGGCAATATTAAACAATATCAGATATATAGTGATGATAAAGTAGACAACAAACAATGACAATAAATAGATTCAAAACAAAGCTATACGGAGCAACAGACTCAAACAATTCAGCAGCGAGGCAGACAGGAGCAATCGATCAGGATCACCGTGATGATGATCACCGTCACCCTCAGATCTCCCAAAGTGTTAACCATAACATCAGAAGGGACCCGCACTTCCGCGTTAAAGGCAAGTCGCGATCTCAGTGCCAACATGGGCATGCTCTTGCAGTGAGAGCATGTACCATCCACGAGCGCAGACTCAACGTACTGTTTGCCCAGGCACATGAGACCGTGATCGTGGCTGTCAGATGAGGTCAGGAAATGACCGCATCCAGAAACACACAAGCGAAAAGACATATTGAAAAAGACGCTTGACACCCGTGTTGCTCTTTCTGTGAACTGCTCTGCAGCTGGAATACCGAGGAATGAGATGCAGCGCTGTCCGTTTCAGCGCACCGCACACACACCGCTGCTGTGTTGTTACGCCCAGCCGAGAGTTCAAAGAGCTTGAGGAAATAGAGCAATTAAAATTGCTTTTTTCGGGATCTGTCACTAGCAGCAATTAATATTACCGTTTTCGCTCTATTGGTAATTGTACCCAGTTTGCTGGTGAGAGAGATGATCAGTAGTCCGATTGGCTCCGAAGTAAAAGTATGAATGAAAGCGAGTATGCTGGTCCTGTTTATACCCGGATGTGCCGGGGGTGTGGCACGGCATGTGAATCTCACTGGCCAATTGTCATTGGCTCGTTTTGTACCACTTGGAGGTGATTGGGCTCATGAGAGAGCACTGCATATTTGAGAGCATGCGTCCAGTTTTATGCGAGAGCAAAGTAAATCTGTGCGCGAGCGGAGAGATTTGCGGTCGCGCTTTACATGTCCTCTTGCGTCACAATAATGCGCTCTCAACATTTGTCATTGAAATAACACTATACCGGTTGGAGTTGGATCTTTGGTAGGCTAAATGGAAAGACAAGGCCGGTTCATTCTGCTTTGACTTTGTCCGTTTTTACTCTGCCAATGAAAATTGTTACAAAGTTGTGTCCGGAATGTAAGTAACTCAATAAGTACTTAAACTCCAATCAGAAAATATTAAATGTAAAGAGATATGGAGCAGGATTTTGAGTTTACACATACACATGGGACTATCCAGCTTGTTAGACTCAAGATCCATCAGTACACTTGTGTGCTCTTTTTTGCACCGCAGAAGTGGGGCCTTTTGCAGTTATACAGTGATTAAATGTATATTCTCATTCTTCTGTCTGATATTTCAGTTCAAACCTCAGGCAGTTCTCTCTGAAGGCATAATTTGTTTTGGCAGCACAGGAAACACTGGCCTATACATGGTGTACAGTAATGAATAAGTTAAATAGAAGGGCTGGCTCTGTCTCAGCCACAGATGGTGACCTCCTTCCAGGCCAAAAAAGGGAAAGACTAATGGTTAAACATATTACCAATTAATAAGATTCCTCAAAGGCGTACAAGCCTCTAGCCTCTATTGAGGGTTTGAGACACTTGTCTCTCTTTCAGATTGGCAGCCATTTTGCTGGGCTGTTTATAATTCCAGAAGCCAAATGATGAAGGAATGCAAATGAACGATGCCATTTTTTCCATTATTGGTTTTGGTATGACAGTATGTAAAACCAAAATAAATAAATAAACAAAAGACTGTGGCAAAGCAGTGAGGCAGGTAATTGCTGCAAAACTAATTAGCTAACTACTCAAGGACAGCTTGGGATTGGAAAACAAGGAGGAGGTGCTGTGTCACCAAAAGTAATTGGATGGAAAATACTCGGGAAAGTGTTGTGTAAACAAGTGAAGTGGGGAAGTTCAGAGAAGGACCTGGCAAGGTTGAAGATTAAACGAATTAATGAGTGTGATGGGGCACCATCAACAATCTCAATGCTGTTCTCTCTTACATGAGAATCAACTGAGGCAAGCCCCAATTACCACCCCTCTCAAAGAGCTCATGTGGTCCTCGGTTTCATAGATGAGTAAGAATCTGTGTCAACCAAACAGAATGAAGAACAAAGATATGTTGTATGTCAGGAAAAGCCATTTGAAAATGCTCCATTTTTCCATGTACTGTATCTGCAGGCCAATTATTCAGACCTCTGGTTTGAGTTTGGTTTAAAAACTTTAAAACAAATATCACATAATAAAAAATAAAGCATCTTTACTGGCATGTTTGATTCCCCGAAAAACCCTTAAAGTGCCCCTATTATGCTTTTTCATATATTACCTTTCGTACTATGTGTAATGTAGCTGTCTGTGAATATTAACAGTCTGCAAAGTTGTACAGTCGAAAGTACATGACTTATAAAGTTGTCTCCCAAAAGAAAGAATCAACTCTCAACCACCTAAATGGGTCGTCCGCAGTTCCAGTCACACTTCTGTGGCCTGCATACGTAATGCGGTAACACATTTGCATAATACAGTAAAACAATGAGATTGTAGCATCTGGACCAATCAGACACCCACAAATTATTCATTATATTTAATGAAGAGAGAAAGAGAGAGACTTTGTCTTTTTTGATGTTTGATTTCTTCATTCAACACAGGAGAGATCGATTGCAACTTCAACACCCCCAATTCATGGAATCACTAGGAACCTTTTCAGAACAGACTGCTCCCACTGCAAAGGCTTGCAAATATCGAACATTTTCACTAAACAGGTTTAGGATAAGCAGTAGGATCCTCTAAACGATGCACTTTGAAATAATACACTGGTGATTCTTTCCTGTGTAATGACTCTTCTCCATTGCTCCATTCCCTGTTCCCACTTCCGGTTTCACTCTCACTTCTCATTTTACCTATGTACATGTGATTTGTGTGTATGTATGTGTTTGTTAGTTTAGTTATGAGCTCTTTATTTAGCTAATAAAATAATACATGCTTGGTTCTGACTCCCTGCCTGCAAATAGCTGTCACTTAAATGGTCGATGTTACATGCTCTATAAACTCTGTAAATGCTGAGAAAGAATTCATTTTCTGTATCTAGAACACCCTTTTCTTAGAATTCCTGAATAATCAATATTGGCTGTTCACAGGATGAACTGATGATTGATTGTAATGTTAATGTAGCTACATCAAGTGATCTGATTAACCGATGCAAATATTCATAATTAATCACAATGAAGAATCATAATGAGTTACGAATAATTAGTAATATTTCCCCTTTGGGCTAATTCGCTACAACATCTACTTTGACTCATCCTCAAATCTGCACTGCAAAAGCAGAAATTCCCTTTGTAAACACTTCCAAAGGATGAGGATGTGAAGAGTCAGTGGTTAAAAGTACCACCGTGATACAACAGCAGTACAACCTTTCGACGATTGCTACTCCATAAGGTCTAAATCGGACTTACAAATAGCTTATCTATTACAGATGGGACAGTACTCAATTTATTTGGACCAACTTGCTCCTCAGAATCACAACCTGTAAGTATGATTTATTTATTTATGATTTAAAGCCATATCAGCAGCAATGGCTATATTCATGGCAATCAGCAATATCACTTCAATACATTGTTTACAAAAATTTAGCAATTTTGTCTTAAAAACAATCACCATACAAAATCAGGCATATATACCAAAACAACAACATTAATAATAACAACAATTACATAGTCTTTCAATAGAATAGTCGACAGAAATTCTAAAATTGCTCCAGGAGAAACAGTTTTAAAAATGTCCATTAATGTGTTCTCTGTATAAAACCATTGTCTAATATTATTTAAAAAAGAACATTATATTAAAATATGTTTTACGCTCATGAAATTCTTAAATCACAGACCGGTTTGTCTTCCCTCTTCAATAAATATGAATGAGTGAGTCTTGAATGTCCAATTCGGCTTCTCGTATATACAACCTGGTCATAACTGTTTTCAAAATAATAACTAATAATTCCTTGATTTAAAACTGGATTCACC
The DNA here is from genome assembly GCA_038088235.1 of Zacco platypus. Taxonomy (NCBI): domain Eukaryota; kingdom Metazoa; phylum Chordata; class Actinopteri; order Cypriniformes; family Xenocyprididae; genus Zacco; species Zacco platypus. The sequence continues at coordinate 27,539,131 of CM076070.1, forward strand.
TCATATAATTTGTTATTTACACATTCGTTCTATGCCATTTATTCTAAATGTACAGGTTCAATATGAGTTTAAAGTCAGATGCTAGTACATTCATTTCCAAATGAAGTGCTTCCTTTGCTGCTTTATCTGCTTGTTCTTTACCAGTCAATCCCATATGGCCTGGTATCCAACAAAAAACAACATTAAAATCTTGTTTCTTTAAAGAGTCCACTTTTCCTTTTATGCTGATAATTATAGGATGTTCAGTTTTCAAAGAAGCAAGTGCTTGTAGACAGGATTTTGAATCTATGTTAATTAAAAAAATTACGTTGTTGTTCCTTCTCGATTTGTTCCAGAGCTAGAAGTAATGCACAAGCTTCAGCTGTGAAAATTGAACTTTGTCCAGAAATACACTTGCCATATCATTTTGACCCAATCACTACTGCGGCAGATACCCGACTGTCTGACTTTAATTCATCTGTGTACACAGGTACATGAGTTGGTAAGCTGGATCTTATATCCAAAAACTCCTCCCAATAAACATGTGGATGATTTGTCTTTTTTTTTACCTGCAAGTATGATTAATAATTATGAAACTTTGTTTGCACAGATCAGAAGTGGTGAAAATGAAATGTCTTATATGGGTTTCAGAATTAGGTGCGGCAAAATGGCTCGATAACGCCACCTACAAAATTTATATTAAACTTCCTTAGCACTACGTTTCACGTACAGGTGTGAAATTCAGTACACACATGTAACAGCCCAATCCTCAGAAAAAAGTCCCTGGATGCAGAATCTGAAAACCCAACAGGAAGTGAGATATTTTGTAACTCAGGTATACGATGTCCAATCTGCATCATGTTTCATAAAAAAATCTTAGGCTGAAGACATTTACATGGCAATATTCAATTGTACAGTGGGGAGGAACAAGTATTTGATACACTGCCGATTTTGCAAAAACTTTTTTTGCAAAAAATCTTACGAAGCATGTAGAAGTCTCATAGGTACCTTCAACTGTGAGTGACAGAATCTAAAACAAAGATCCAGAAAAACACATTGTATGATTTTTAAATAATTAATTTGCTATTTATTGCATAAGTATTTGATCACCTACCAACCAGTAAGAATTCCTGCTCTCACAGACCTGCTAGTTTTTCTTTTAAGAAGCCCTCCTGTTCTCCACTCATTACCTGTATGAACTGCACCTGTTTGAACTCGTTACCTGTATAAAAGACACCTGTCCACACACTCAATCAAACAGACTCCAACCTCTCCACAATGGCCAAGAACAGAGAGCTGTGCAAGGACATCAGGAATAAAATTGTAGACCTGCACAAGGCTGGGATGGGCTACACGACAATACCATCCCCAATCGTGAAACAAGGGGACAGGACGACTGCACCGTTTCGAGGGGAGAATGGATGGGGCCCATGTATCGCGAGATCTTGGCCAACAACCTCCTTCCCTCCGTAAGAGCATTGAAGATGGGTTGTGGCTGGGTCGTCCAGCATGACAATGACCCGAAACACACAGCTAGGGCGACTAAGGAGTGGCTCCGTAAGAAGCATCTTAAGGTCCTGGAGTGGCCTAGCCAGTCTCCAGACCTGAACCCAATAGAAAATCTTTGGAGGGAGCTGAAAGTCTGTATTGCCCAGCGACAGCCCCGAAACCTGAGAGACCTTCTCCAGATCCTTATGGAGGAGGGGGCCCAAAATTCCTGTTGCAGTGTGTACAAACCTGGTCAAGAACTACAGGAAACGTATGATCTCTGTAATTTGCAAACATAGGTTTCTGTACCAAAAATGAAGTTCTGCTTTTCTGATGTATCAAATACTTATGTCATGCAATAAAATGCAAGTTACTTAAAAGAAGTGTAGCATGTCAAAAAGATTCTGCCATATTTGTCCTCTATTTACAAGCTTAAATGCATGTCGCCCACTATTCATCGTTTTCCCTAGGCCCCATGAAACTGGACTGAATGATTTGTATTTGAGTTAGACTGATTCGGTTCTTGAGCTCAACTGACACGACCCAATTGCAGCAGTTAACATAACTTAGATTTTAATCTTTGCATCACAAAGTTTGTCCTCTTGCGTCAAGACCTGGAATGTAACAAAAAGTTACGTGGACCATTTTGATGATATTTACGTTTTTGTCTTTTTTGAAACTTTAAAGCTCCAGTAACCATTCATTATTGCATCGAAAAGAGCGACCACTATATTATTCCAAATTTCTTCTTTTGTATTCAGCAAAAGAAAGGAAGTCTTATGGGTTTGGAACAACATGAGGGTGAGTAGATGATGACAGAATTTATCTTTGGGTGAACTAATCCTTTAACAATGAAAAACTTTTGAGAAAAGCCTCAGGGTTTTTCTCAGAACACTCAGTTAAGCAACCAACATGAAGGCTAAGAATTTATTTTTTTTAAGAAAAAACTAACACTATCTTTTTATTTTAACCGCTACAATATATGCATTTCATTGTTTTCCCACCTGTCCTTGTTGGCAGGGACAAAATCCAAGTCGCTTCTCTCTCTAGTTCACTGTTTTGACAGTTTTTTTTCCATTGTCTCTGAGAAACCTTATTGCATGGCCATGTCACATTTAGTTTAGTTGATCCAAAGGGGGTGCGCTCTCATATGCTCCTTTCATCTTGCTTTCCAGACCCTGACACGTTTGTCAACATCCATTTTATAGCACCTTATCCATAACATTGAGTAAGGCTTTCACACTGGCAGTCTTCACACTCGAACCACTATCATGGTCGAAAGCAAGAGGAAGCAGTGCAAACAAATACTTCAGTCATGGATATAGATGAGCTATAAAATAGCAAACTCGTACTTCTAGGAGTATAGTTCACCATAAATCTGGAAGTTTTGGGAGGGATCTATATACCAACTTCTCACAATAATTAAACTGGTTGAGGTTAAACAATAATACAGAAAACTCACAATAATAAGCATTAAAGCAAAATAACATACCATAATCCAATTGTACTAATGACCCAAAAAAACAATACAAAATTATGTTCATATCCAGAATGAATAGTTATAATAAAAAATAATAACTGGCCAGTTATAATAAATGTTCATGTCATGAAGGTGGTTATACTAAATGCCACAGTGGAAAGATGAAGAAGAAGAAACCTTGTAAATAGAAGGCCGAAATACTAGGCAAATGTATGTAGTCCTTCTGTATTGTTAAAGGTACAGTCCAATTCAATACTCCTCAAGTCCATTCCAGAAACAAACGTCACAGTTCTTATCCTTGCGATTAATATCCAGTTTAGATGACCCAAGGTAATGCAGGGAAATGAGTCCTTTACATCTCCAATATGAATCATGCAGCTATAAAAGCACCACTGGTACAATTAAAGGGGGTAGGTCAAAGGAGTCCTTCTGCAAATAACATATTAACAGACATTAGAACAAACATCAATCAACAATGAAATGCAATACAGAAAAAATAGATCTTACTTTGATTGAGCTTTAAACAGCAAGTTTCCCAACCAGGACATCTCTGAGAAAGGTTACAAAAGGGAAGCCACGCTTTCCTTACCAAACAGCTCTCTCTTCTTCTACATACCTACCTGTATTTAAACTTAACATAGGGAACCATAGTGCCCCCTAATGGTGGGTGGTAGATTAACACTAAGTAACATTTAACTGTTACAATATCACACATGTAACATTTTACAATGCAGGCTACAGAAATACACATTTTGTACAAATACAAGTACAATACTGTATGAACTGCTACATTTATGTTAATCCCATATATGCATATTATCAATTCTATGTAGCATTATGGATTAGGAAGGACAGCAATACTGTAATATGAATAAATATGCATGCCTCTACAACTGTTAAATTAAAAAAATAATTTCAAAGTGTATTTTATAAATGCTTTTCAGGACAGAATTAATGTATATAATGATACACACATATATAATGAAAAATATAATTTTATTTTATTTTAACCTGTAAAACCATGGGAGGAACCAATATAAACCATCCTTTGTTCATATTAGTTCAAAGTGTTAACGTAAAATAATGTGTTTAACTTGACAAACTATACATCAGTAAAAAGGTCTAAGACTCAAGCTTTGATATTTGACCTCTCTTTTACTCAAAATTTTGGTGACAGGTTTGTTGAAATGGTGACAGTAATTTCTTAATTTCCATTGAGAAAAAAAAATCTCCTGTAAAGTCATGAAAGTTCTTGATTTTTAAAACATCCCTCAGGGCTTTGTGACCAACAAAATTTTATGATTCTTATATGTTTTATTCATCATATTAATCTTCACAAATAAACAACTTTTATGATTTTTTTTTAATTCTATGAACTCATTGACTTCAGAAGGATTGAACTGGAAGTGCTAAAATGCTAATTCCGGGTTTTGGCCTACAGAAATACAAATTCCTTGCAACACTCTGTTGCCGAAAAAACAATTATATATATATATATATAAAAAAGTGCCACAAGTAAAAAGGTGGCAAGGAGACATCTTTAGCAAAGAACAAAATCTTAACATCATAACTAACTCTTAAAGGACAAATGAGATGACTACTGTGTGGGTCATACTGTGTCTGAAATTAGATGTCAGTTTAAATCACTAAATTGAACTCACAAATACTAGATTGACAGCGTCTTCAAATCATTTAATCTTTTCCATTCTGTTCACTCATTTATCAATATCCTGGCAGGTTTAATCATGATTATCTTTGAATAGTGTTCAGGCTGTGGGTGTAGATTTGTTTTTCTACACTTGTTTTCTTCCCACAGATTTTTGGTTTATTTGGTTTCCAGGATCAGGGTCAGTGGACCCCTTAAAGTCCATAAAGTTACTGCAGGGTGTCTGTGAGCCATTAAAACAAATATCTAGTTCTCTAGAAGTAATCACACTATTATACCTCTGCTGGCCTCTGCTGATTCCACAACCAATGAGACTGCTTATCGCTGTAGCCTTGTCCTGTAGTGCGATATCAGAGTTCCTGTGAAACCCTCGACCTCCACCAGCTCCCCCTGCCTAGATCTGCTATGGGATTTAGGTATGTCTATTCATGCAGCAGCAGCATATCTGTGTATCTAATGGCAGTAGAAAGTCCATACTTTCTCTGCAGCAGTGTAACAGATCTAGTCCAGCAAGACCAAATGCATGAACATTGCATTATTCATTAACATGCCAAAACTACTACAAGAGTTGTCATGAATGAAATATAAATGTCTTAAAAATATCAGAATATTACATATTTCAAATTTTCTAAATGTAGTATAGAGCTATTTTGAACTGTTAATCATATTAATTAAATTCGTTTCAAGCAAGGCTTCTGGTGTCATTTATGTTTAACTGTTCAAAACATTTCTTCTTCCTCACTGTCACTTAGAGAACTGCTCCTAATTTCTACCCAAAAGCCAAAACACAATTTTTTTCAACCAATATCTGTCAAGGAATTTTCAGTCTGAATTTGCTCTGGACCAACAAATCAAACCACGACTCAATGGATCATGATTCGATAATCCCAGCCCAGCATCATGCTTTCAAAAGGAATCTCTTTTTCATTTTCTCTTCCTTACCATCACATCAATAACCACTCTCGATTTATAGCCGGAAGCCAAATCATAATTTTTCAACCCATGTCTGTCAAAGAATACATTTTGGGTATGAATTTACTCTGGACCAGCAAATCAAATCATAACTCTATTGGTCACAATTTGGTAATCCTAGTCCAGCATTGTACTCCCAAAAAGGGATTTACTATCTCATGATTCGCTTCCCACACACTAACAACAGTGGCTTGTTAATGTATGATGTCGTGTCTAGTTTTGGTTTTGTTTCATGTTTCATGTCTTATTTCGCAGTTTCATGTCATAGTCATTATTCCCTGGTTTACTATGTGCTCATGTCATATGCTTCCCCAGTCTCATGTGGTGTATTGTCATTGGTTTATTGATTTGATTGTACACAGGTGTTCTTTGTTTGTCAATAGTCCTTGTGCATTTAAGCCATGTATTGTTGGTGTACCATTGTTGGTGAGTCAAGTTTAAAGTCAAGCCAATTCTTTTTGTTTTGTTCATGGTTTGGGTCAATCAGCTGGAGTCTGGTGGAATACATTGACCATGTATCAAGCTTGTTCAGGTAATGCCTCCCAATTCCATGACCCAGGTCCGCCCCCACTCCACGGCCCATTACTATGCCATGATACAGGTCCTATCCCCCTTCACAGGCCCACCATCCCTCCCCCAAGACCTCCTCTGCTTCACCACCCTCCCGGACTCTGTCTAGTTTTGGTTATGTTTCATGTCTTATTTTGCAGTTTCATGTCAGAGTGATTATTTCCTGGTGCTCCAGGAAATGCTTACATGTGCTCCCACATGTCATGTGATTGCCTTGTCCTGATGTGATCATGTCATGTTCTCCCCTAGGGTCATGTGTTATGTTGTCATTGGTTTATTGATTTGATTGTGCACAGATGTTCCTTGTTTGTCTTTAGTCGTTGCCATGCATCTTGGTATAGTATTGTCCATGTACCTCTGTTGGTGAGAGCATGTTTAAAGTCAAGTCATGTCAAATCTTTGTTATGTTTTGTTCATGGTTTGGGGTAAATAAACTGAACTTGGGTTCTTCAAGCTTGCCTCCAGCGGACTATGTTACACATGACTGTCATGTGAGTTTGAAGGGAAAAAGAACAACAAAAAGCAGATGAAGGCATTTTAAGATCAGTTATTGGTGTATTTGTATTTTTGAGGAGGATCAACTAATCCTGTACCATCCAGTAATGATAATTACAAAACTGCTGTCAAAAGTTTGAACTATGATAATATTATTTAAATTTGTTTAAGGGTGCGTTCACACTTGTCATGTTTGGTTCGATTAAAACGAACCCTGGTGCGATTGCTCAGTTAGTGCGGTTCGTTTGAACATAAGTGAACGCTGCCATCCGAACCCTGGTGCGCACCAAACAAGCGGACCGAGACCGCTAAAAAGATGGGTCTCGGTCTGCTTCCAAACGAACTCTGGTGCGATTCGATTGATATATGAACGCAACACGGACATGTAAACGAACCAAAAAGAGGATGTGATGTAACAAGATTCGACGCTACAAGTCAGCTGATTTGATGACGCAGAAAGATCGGTGTGTCCAAAATGTGTAGTGGGCAAACGTGGAGCAACGAGGAGGTAAAGTGCCTCATCAATATTTGTTTCTGCATACAACGGAGGAAATCCTGGTGCTGTTTTGAATGTTTTGAACATTTTATGAGCTCTTCGTGAGTTCTCAGCCGGTAAAAATAAAGCATATATACACGCATAAAATGATTGTGTTTAATCCAGCACACAGCATTGTTTTGAATGTTCGGTAAGCAAGCTCCGTCACGAAATATACGTCATAAAAGCCGACCAATCAGGTTGTGACCATGTCCCTATACCTTTGGTTCGGTAACTTAAGGTTCGCTGTTAAAAATGCCAGTGTGAACGCTAAGCGGACCAGGACTATATGTTTTGTTTTTGTTTTTTGGTCCGGACCAAACAAACCAAACCAACCGAACTACAAGTGTGAACGCACCCTAAAAGTCAGCACTTATTTCTTCTTAAAGAGGCTGTTTTATTTGATTTAGCCATGGATGTTAATAAATGCATTAACTACCAAATATATAGTTAAGGCTGCTGTCATTCATAGGTAAATCCATATGATTCCTGTTGTCATTAAGGGCAGCACTTAATTGGTTCATGATTAGTTCATGTTGAATTATTAATTCAGGTATTAGTACATGATTATTCATGTACCCTTATTGTAAAGAATTACAGAAAAAAAGCTACTTATATTGGCCTCATCCCAGTTTCCCTTTTGTGTCATTAAAAATTTATAGCTGGACTTCAGATTACACCCTCTCTGTTGCTCCCAATACCCTGCCCAGTAGTCTTAGGGCAGTGGTCGTGTTGTTCCTGTTGCTTAACCCAAAGGATAAGATCGCTTTCAAAACCGTTGTGCTAACTGGTGTCTTGTGGTGTAGGATATGATAAATGTGTCACAGCTGAGCCCCAGAGTAGCACACGATTTATATTTCCTTATTATGTACAGTTAGTAGCCTGTTCATATAGGAGTCTCCCACTGGTCTCCTAGGTTGAAGCCACCAGTTTTTAGTCTTGTCACCCCCATGTACCTGTCTCTCGAATAGACAAATTCCTGGCTCTCCTCCTTCCACTTCCTTCTCCAACTTCCTTCAAACTCCTGAACATCATCATCTACATCTTCCTCTGCCAAAACAGCTCTTTTCTTCCTACTTTCCAACAGACCCCATCTGTCTTCGTCCTTGTGACGAGCAGGGCGAGCAAGAGCCATGACGGAATGGCACAGAGGCCGGTGGCGCGAGTGATAATGAGCGTCAGCTATGCGCTACACTGGTCTCGTAGGAGCTCCGGAAGCATAAAAGAAGAGCGACGAGAGGGGACCAGGTCTGGATTTTATGTTGTGTTTTATTAAGTTTGTGTGGATGGCAGTCGCCGTGAGGAGCTGCCACCATTTTACTTTCATTTTGTTTCACTTTGTTTATTTTGGAGTTTATTAAAGTTATGTTTAATGTTCGCCGGTTCCCGCATTCTTCTTCCCGGTTCCTCACAGCGACTGCTGCCCACACAAACATAATAAAACACAAAATAAAATCCAGGCCTGGTCTTCTCTAGTCCTTCACTGTCGTCGCTACTCTTTTATGCTTCCGGAGCTCCTCCGTGAGAGATACAAGACCAGTGCAGCGCGCAGCTGGCGCTCATTATCACTCACGCCACCGACCTCACGCCGTTCCCTCACGGCTCACCTGCCCTGCACATCACAGTCCTCATTCCTCCTTTTTGAGAGGTACTGTTACTCTGCACTATTTCTTCTGTTTCATCCTATTCGTCCTGCTGGTTCAATACGTCTTGCCTTCTCGTTTCCCTTTGTTCCTCCTGTCATTTCTGCCCAACTTTGTTCAACAATTGTCAACAATCACATCACTGAGCTTGTTTTCTGCCCCCTAGTTCCGAAGTCAAGTCAAGTCACCTTTACTTATATAGCGCTTTTTACAATGCAAATTGTGGCAAAGCAGCTTTACATTAATAATTGACAAATACATTTTGGCTGCACAGCAGCTCCCAAAGAAAATGGTGTCATTGTCCATCTTACTCTATATATTATTGATTCATTCTGTTGCAAAGATCAATCAGTTAAGTCACAGTTATTTATCTGAAGGCACAGGCTAGGTTTGGGTTTTTGGAAAGCGTCAACGCTTTCCCCGAGGCATACTTTGCTCAGTTTGGATTAGGAAGTTCGATGAAATGCACTGGCCAGTGCATGTTTCTGGGAAAGCTGGGAATTGCTTGTTCTTACTGTTCTGATTAGTGCAAGATTTGCCTTACTCTAGGCTTAGGGTTAGATAGGCTCTACTTTTCTGTAAGGGGTAGGTTTGGGGCTTGTTTCAGATACAGGGTTAACTTGACCTTCTTTCCAGGGCTATCTCCACTAGGGTTGGCTTAAGTCCCCATCCCCTGTAAGGGGTAGGTTTAATGTTTGTTTCAAATGTAAGATCAGTTTAAACTTCATTGTAGGGCTATATATATTGGGGTTGGATTTTGCTTCTTGATATTGCAAACTGGTATTTGTTATATTATTTTAATTTAGTATCATAATCATAAAGACACTGATTTGTAGCACAAAGAGTTTCACTGTTTATTGCACTTTGTTATTCTTTCTATTTATTTATCTATAGTGGTGAATGAATCAGAAGTCTCGCACATTCACAGACAATAGCTAGGACTAAATTGTGGTTCCAGGGCTGGCTTGGAGTCTTGTTCGGGGGTCCTGCAGAAAAGGTTTACAACCCCTGGGTTACTTGGTTGTGTCATACTGTAGCTACAGTATTTCAAATGTACTGAAATTATGTTTGAATCATTGAGCATTAATTATGCTTATGTAAAATAGTACATACTCATAAGAGTTAAGCACTTTGTTAATTTTCTTTTGGGGACGGGATCACACTTTGATTATTTAGCATTTAGTGTTTTTTATTAGCACTAATTCCTGATTAACTAAGAACACAATGCTTCGCTCTTTGTGTATTATTGGATTAAAGCTAACAAGCTATTAATAAGAAAAATCATATTTCAAATGCTTTTGAAATGAAAGCTCTAGCGCAAGTTCTGCCAGGGATAGGGATGGCTCGATACCACAATTTTGGCTTCGGTATGGTACCACAATCTAATACCGAAATACTGATATTAAATCGATACCATACAGGGTGTAAATTTTGGCGGGGTATTGCGCATAATTTTACTCATTCTCGCAGATTTCACGTTTACAAAGTGAGAAACTAGCGCCAATATTTATTAATAAATTAATCAAAACAGATTATCACATCAAATCAGTAGTTTAAAAACTTTTGAAGTAATTTCAGCAATACTTTCTCTCCCCTCTTCATCTCTTCAAATGAGCAAATTGCTTCTAGCTTCAAAAGACATTGCGCCTGTACAATATAAGCGAGCTGCGCGCTTCAGACAATTGACGTCTTTTAAAACCAATTTGAACCAATTTATCATTCAGTAGTAATGTTCTTGGGAGCTCTTTGAGAGATGGTTTCTTTGCTCTTATACAAACAATGGGCACACAAGCCACCTGTATAGGGCTCGAGCATTCCAAATTGAGTTGTTTTACCTTAAACTGTCAAATATTCACAAAATATGTCAAAATGTCCGTCTTAGTGAGTTTTCACATAAAGTGAAAGGTGCAAACAGTTGGATATCTCTTACGTGAATGTAAATAGTTTAATATTATGCGTCATTGCGTGTGCCTAAAATAGCCTACATGCTGTCTGTCACTATAACTTTTGTAACTTTAAATTATTCATAAGGATTTCCCTATTTACTGTATTAACAGTGACCATCCAGAGTTATTTTACAATTGATTACTTTATTAAATTTCTGTAACTAGCATCTCTGTACCTAAATAATACTGTTAGAACTACCTAAAAGAGCAAATATTATGAGATAGAAACACCATTGGTTCAAACGCACGCTGGAGCTTTCTTGTTATCTAAACCATACGATCTTGTACGTCCGTTTATCAGTGTTAAAAGAAAATAAATTACATCACTTGAATGACTTACTGACCTGTCGATCTTGTATTGTCTTGTTCAAGTCAGGATGGTTCATCATTTTTACAAGTAATTCCAAATTACACGTCTACTGCGCTCATTATTTATTAGTTTTCAGCCTGTTGACTGTTTTATCCATTTGTTCCTCTATGTCACATTTGCTGGTTTTGCATCAGTTCGGGTAGCTAACTGCCACCTAGCAGTGAACTTCGGAACAGCAGCATATACCAAAATGAGCAAAATCATGATACCCTAGCATTTGAAATAAAATCTACACGGTATTTTCCCAATTACAGTATACCGCACATCCCTAGCCAGGAAGACTCAAATGTTATGTCACTATGAGTTTAGATCTAACCAATCATTATCTAACTCTTGGAGTATATAAGATCGGTACTTACACATGTCTGAGTTCACAGATGCTGACGTCAGCCTTTACCTCCATACTCCTCACCACCACCAGGATGGTCCCTGTCCATACCTCACGGGGGTCGGCTATCATCTTTATCTCTGCCTTCATTATTTAGGCAGGAAATGTAGAGTCCACAACCCTCAGTATGTAAGCTACAGACGGGGCCAGGGCTGGGTAGGCTACTTTTAGAATGTATTTGTAACGCTCGGATGACAGGAGACGAAGGTAAATCCAAACAGACAGGTTTTAATTCCAAATAGGACAGAGAACATACGTAACAGTGTACATCGCACAAACAAAAACCGACAAAGGAAGAACAGAACAGGAAGTATAAATACACAGACGGAACTAATGAACACAGGTGGAGGAAGTTAAACTAATCAGGGGTAAATGAAGACAGGTGCAGACATGACGTAAACTAAAACATGACAGAACTGAAACACATGTGACATTACGCCCCCCCGGAAAAGGCGCGTCCTCGCGCCGTGATGAAGTCCATAGAAAACAAATGAAAACAAATAAAGGGCGGAGGCTTTGGAGGAGGGCGTGGAGCTGGATGAGGGCAGTACCCTGGAGTGGCTGGGTCCCCACCCCATGGTGGCGCTGACGGTGAGAGGAGCCAGGGAGGAGTCCAGGTTGCGGAGCGGGATGATGCCCTAGGGCCGATCACCGACAGCGGAACCATAGTGCAGGTAGGAGGACCCCGCGGAACTTTCCGGCCGACGGACCTGAGCGACACCGCCGGACGTTCGGCGCCGAGCTGCAGGCTCACGGGACTGAGCTGGTGACGAGGCACTGGCTGACCGGGACGAAGATGGTGCGACCGAGGATGACGGGGAGGTCGTGAGGAGGGAGGAGTCCGATGACGCCACAGGGGTGACGGGTGGAGGCGTAGCCGCAGTCCCGGATGTGCGAAGCGGCAGCTGGGCGACGACCCCCGAAGGCCGACCTGGAGAGACGAGGGAGCCCAGCTGAGCATCCGGGCAGACGGGCCGAGGAGCTGGTGAAGGAGGCGTGGGCCCAGGCGCTGGTGACAGGCTGATGGGACGAGGTGAAGTCACGGGCCTGGAGGCCTGAAGGGGAGCCGGGGACTCCGCCTCAAGCTGGGCTGGTGGATGGGAAGCCCGAGGTGCTGGAGAGGAGCCGCATGGAATGAGCGACGGGGGCAGAGCCAAGGAGCTTGCCGACAGCAGGGGGACCGACGGATCCAGGGGACTGGCCGTAACCAGTGACGGGACTGGAAGAGCAGATGATGGTTGAAGGGTGGGGATTTGGGTGGGGAAAGGATCCGTGGTCCACAGGTCTACAAGGCAGCGGGCCGCTCCTGGCTCTGTGATGGGCTCATCCACTCGACTCGCCAACGGGTTCCCCAGGTCGTCCACTTCAGCGACGATCTCGGAGCGCACCCCAGGCTGCCATGCTGAGGCGGAGCGTTCATCCCTCCGGTACATCCAGACCCAGTAGTCCAGGTGCGATCAAGCCTCTGGGCTCAGCAGGTATTTAAGAGCGGGTGAGTCCATCTTAAATTTTCTCGCGTTGAGAGGTCGGTTTTTCTGTAATGCTCGAATGACAGGAGACGAAGGTAAATCCAAACAGACAGGTTTTAATTCCAAATAGGACAGAGAACATACGTAACAGTCTGCATCGCACAAACAAAAACCGACAAAGGAAGAACAGAACAGGAAGTATAAATACACAGACGGAACTAATGAACACAGGTGGAGGAAGTTAAACTAATAAGGGGTAAATGAAGACAGGTGCAGACATGACATAAACTAAAACATGACAGAACTGAAACACATGTGACAGTATTTCACTACAGATTACAAAATACATGCTTTAAAAAGTAATTTGTAATGTATTTCGTTACATTACTCAAGTTTAGTAACTTAATCTAAATACTTTAGAATACTTTGGAATACTAATAAATGTGAAACACAAAAAAAGGGTAATTGCAAGTTTTTATTTCACAATTCTGACTTTTTCCCTCAGAATTGCTTGATATAAATTTGCAGTTGTGAGTTATAAAGTCAAAATTATGAGATATAAACTGAAAATATTGAGAAAAGTCAGAAATATGAGATATAAACTCACAATATTGAGAAACGTCAAAAATATGAGATATATACAGGGGCCGAGAGAGCTCAAAGCGCTGCAAATAAGAAAACACATGCAAATAAAAAAAGCACATGCAAATAAAAAAAAACGTGATCATCAGTTTGACAACACATGTGCTGCAAATCCTCACAACACATGCAAACACAAAAACGCGCTGCAAATACAAAAAGCGCTCCAAATAGCGCAAACCACAACGGAAATGTTTCAAGGGGGACTCCAAGAAGTGACGGACCCTACTAGGACCTGCTTATTAGCTGTGTCCAAAACCAGTTCAACTCACCCTTCACTTATTCACTAATCCCTATATAGTGTACGGCATTTGAGTGCACAATGTGTTCACAATCATTAAATACTATAAAAACTGCAAACAGAAATAAACAACTGTACATTATTTGATGTATTTATTATTTTTAATAAAGTGTTTTTCAGTTTGCTAGAAACTCACGCTCACAGATGACGTGGTCGTCGAGCGCCTCAGACGGCCGTTATGATTACGTCACATTAGTACGCTGCAGATGATTAACGAATACTTTTAAATCATCCACTAAATTATCATCTCTTAAAGTTTAATGAGTTAACAACAATGCCACATATTAAAACACTTTTCTGTTAGTGAAACACATTACATGGAGTTAATGCCTACATAATATATTTTAATATTTTTTAGTTTGTGCTGTTGTCAAGTAGGGTCCGTCACTTTTTGGGGTCCCTCTTGAAACATTTCCGTTGTGTTTTGCGCTATTTGCAGAGCGTTTTTGTATATGCAGCGCTTTTTTGTGTTTGCATGTGTTGTGAGGATTTGCAGCACATGTGTTGTAAAACTGATGATCACGTTTTTTTTTTTTTTATTTGCGTGTGTTTTTTTTTTATTTGCATGTGTTTTTTATTTTTTATTTGCATGTGCTTTCTTATTTGCAGCGCGTTGAGCTCTCTCGGCCACCGTAGATATAAACTCGCATACTAAATTCACAATTGCAAGAAAAAAAGTTAGTATTGCAAGTTTATATCTCCCAATTCTGACTTTATAACTTGCAATTGTGAGTTTAAATCTCGCAATCGTGAGAAAAAATAGTCAGAATTGTGAAATGCAAACTCACAATTGTGAGGGAAAAAAAACATTGTGAGAAAATTTGCAGTGACCAGTGGATTATAAAATGACTCCCAAACAACTATCACAAAACATGAAAACAGTCGTGGATCATCCAGGTCATGACAGGACAGTTAAGTTGACAGTTGGGCATTTTTTTATTTATAAATTCAGTCATTTTGTCTTGTTCAGGACAGTAATAGATAAAAATAACAAAATTTGATCCCTCTTAAAAGTATTAAAATGTTGATGAAACTTAACTCCGCTTTTTCAGACTGTCAGAGTCAGAAAATCACCATTTGCTGTTTAAATGACATTAAAATTCAAAGTAATCACTTTGGTAATCTAAAATACTTGTCAGATGTAACTGTTATCTGATTACCACCCATTTAAAATTTAACTGTAATGAAATACAGTTACTCAAAATTTGTATTTTAAATGCGTAACTAAGTTACTTGTATTTCGTTACTCCCCAACCCTGGACGGTGCCTATGCCAAAGAACTTATCTTACCATTTTTTGCTTGCTGACCATTAAGTATCATTATTACGTTATCTTGCCTCCCGAGTCTTTCTGGTAGAACTGTATATGGATGTTCATTAATGTGATCTTTTACACATTCAGGTCACAGCTCAGACAAATAGCATGAACAGAGTGTCGTTCTGAATGCCTAATGAATGAATGAGACGTAATGCATCAATGAATGTCATTTTGCATACAAACGATTGTAGAATTGCTCTTCTCAAATCATCCTGCCCTCTTTGTCCCACGAACGTCCTGTCGCAGGATGTGTTGTGGCATCTGTGGTAGTTTGTCTTGGCAAGCCATCGCTGTGCAGGTGGAGCAAAAGATTAAAGAGTCAGATGTTATACGCTCAGAACACATGAGCTTCAAAGTCACAACAAGGTCATTTTTTTTTTCTCCACGTGTTAGCGATATTTCTAAAATTGATCAAGTTCAAACTTGTGGATTTATTTTCTTTTCCTAGTGGGGAAATAAGTGAGAGTATAGGTTCTCAATACAATGACACATTTCTCAAAAAACATTTTTCTCGCACGTTCCAATTTTCTCAATGTATTCTACAAAACTGTACACAAAAATTTGCACACATTTAAGAATGTTCTCATTTAGACGAAACAAGTACAGAATATAATTAACTCAAGGTGTCACAATGTGAACTGAAGTAACACACATTTATCCATTTGTAAACATTAAGTAGCAAAACAGATGATACTGATCAGAATCTCAGGATAATATAAATAGGGTACAAACACAACCCTTGGTATGTGTTTGGCACAGTAGCCAAGAAATAAAGCTTCAACTTCAAACATTTCCTCACTACTGGGTACTCCGAGCTCGGAGCCCTCCCCCTGGACAGCACGCCAAATACGCTTAAACCTTTACTCTTCTTACAGTATTTCACAATTGCTAAAACACTAAACCCCATTCTCTGAACCCAATGCTCAGTGGCCTAAACTCATTTGTCGAATCAGTCACTTTGTAGGCAAAACCTTAAACAAGTGCAGGTAGTTAAGACACTGTTTGCAAATCTCATCCACTCTTTTTGCAAAACTCTAAACATATTCTTACTCACTAAAACACATTTTGTTCTGTGTTGCAAAATCGTAAATACATGTGGCAAAAGTTAAACACAACTACAACACAGTTGCCATCGTTTACACAAAACAACTCAAAATTCTTCACACTTGTTTCTAATGATGTGATCAAATCAGTTGCCTAGAATATAAGCTAGGAGGAAGAGGAGGAAGAGTTCGTGTAAGAGGTGGTGGACGAGGAGGAAGAGTACAAGGACAACGAAGAGCAAGACCAAGATTTGGGCAACTGTGATAGACCATGTTCTTATTCATGGAATGACAATGCAAGCATTTATTCTCAAAACTTTAAACATAAAAGCCAGTCTTTAAACTACATTCACAAAACCCCTGATTCTTCTGGCAAGAATCAAACACTTGCCTCAAAACCATTTGATCTGTGCTTTCAAAACATAAACACAGCCAGTCAATATATAAACATTCATCAACATTCATTAGAACCTACATCAAAAAATTGAGAACACAGTGTCCAGGGCATGTAGTTACAGAGAATTTTTGTTTATATTGCATATAGAAATAAGTTTGCCATAAATAAAAGTAAATAATTCACAACTCAGTATAGCAAATATATTGCATACTGTAAGTACTGCAAGTAATACAGTATTGAATTTCTGTATTTTCAGCATAAAAATAAAGTAAGCCCAAAGAACAAAGACAACTCTAAATGAAAAGAGTATTACACAAAATATTTTGCAATTCCACAAACATTGCAAACATTCACCCCCCCCCCCCTCTCCTTCTCCTCTTCGCCAGATTGAACCCTGCTTCATCTACAAAAATATATTCAAGGGGCCTTTCCATGGAATCCATTTTAAAAAATATATATAATTTATATAAAAGAGCTAAATAAAGTTTTGTAGGTGTTACAGTAAGACATACTTCTGCAAAAGTGTATGTATATGCACTCCTGATTTACATACACTACAATATAGTGCAGTTACAGTAACTGTATAGGACAATAACTGTAGGCTACAAACTTTTACTGTAAGCATCAGTGCTGAAAGTGTACACTTACTTGTACATACTGATATCGTAGATCTTTGACGCTTTCTGAATTGCACTCAAAGGGTACTCTGTACACTTGCTTCATGCTTACCCTGTTGCGATGGAGAACACAGGAAATGGTAGAAAGGCTGACACTGTTGATACCTTCACAGTTTATATTGTCTTCTACAAGTCTTTGCTGTATTTCACGCAGTCGGATGACATTGTTTTGACGGACCGTATCAAGCCTCTTGCTGTTGGGAGAACAAAGGAGTCCTTCCACCCTCACTTGATAGTCTTGCAATTCTACAAAAGGGAAAATGATCTTACAAATGTATACATACAGAAACAATAGTAATGGACATCACATTCATATGTAAAATGTATTGTAATTTTTTGTTTATTTTTTCCCCACTCCTCTTTCTTTTGACAAACTGATGTACTATATCAAATGTATACAGTAAACCTTCAGTCACACAAATAAAATAAAACAATACATTTTCCTGTTCTCTTCTCTGAATGTCCTGATTATGATGGACACAGAGGATTGGACAAATTGGGTTGTAAAGACAGTGCGCTGACATATGGTGCTTTTTGTGCACCGAAAACATGAGTTTGAATCCCGTCTGCCTACTCTTTTCAATTTTGCTTCCTGTCAACATATTTGTTATCGTAATACAGTTTTTGCCCATTGCTTACACACTAAAACCGAATGCTTAGACCAAAGCCTCAATACCTACAACTTCTTGTAGCACACCTTAAACACAGTGTAACCATAGCTTACAGTTTTTCTCAGTCGCTTTGGTACATTTCTCAGATCAGAATTGAAATTTGCAAATGAGTATGTGGATTTCTCAAAACAATTTGTACAAACAGCACAACACAATGGATTACATGCAAAAGCCTATAACTTGCTAAAAATCTTTAGTTCATCTCTCAAAACTAAGTTTTTATGTCAATGAACATATCAGTGCCATCAGTCAAATTGCTTAGTCATGTTGTCAATATAACAGTGTACTCTGGAGGGATGTTCTGATGTAAACTATGGCTATAGTTTTGATGACAATTATTGTAAGTAAGGTTACACCTTAGTGTATGTGGGAGTTTGTTTGCAAGAGACTGGACAAAATTCACATTTACTTTTTATACTTTAATTTGTTGACAGACCATGTCATTACGATACAGAAAGGAAAAGACAGCGCTGCATAGCACAAAGACAAAAAAACAAAAGTAGATGTGTGAACATAGGACAGTCTCCTTAGGGAAAACTGTACATACAGTGCTGTAGGAATTACAGTGCAGTCTTCCTACACCTCCTGACGTTCCTGTCTGTTGGGCCACAAATTCTCATCCACATCACAACGAATATCTTCTCTTGCGATGCAGCGTGGAAAGAATCTTTTAGAGTGTCTTATCCAGCCTTTGCTGTGATGACATCACACGCTGCATCCATGGCAGCCAAAAGGGTCATCTGTGTATGTGGCTGGCGATCGTATACTGTCCATCTCCATGCTGAGAAAAATTCGTCAATGGGGTTAAGGAATGGAGAGTAGGGTGGGAGGAACTCCATCAGCATCCTGTTATGGGCTCCAAACCATTGCGTGATGATGTTGGAGCGATGGAAACTGACATTGTCACAAACTATCATGTACTTTGGCTGGTCATCTCCAATCTGACCCCTCTCTTGTTCAGGGATGAGATCTCTGTAGAGAGTGTCTAAAAAGGTGACAAGATGCTCTTGCCTCCCAACTCCTATGCCACGCAGCCTCACTCCTCTTCCTCTTCTTCTTCTCTCTGACTGTTGACCTCGTCCAATGCCTTGTCCTTCCATTGTCAGACATTGTAACATTGTGTTGTGTTCCAGCTATATATATACTTGCCAGATGATGAGATTCATGAGATGCACCTTTGTTAGAGAAAGTCAAGATTCACCTGGGAGCAATTTAACAATTCAGGACAGATTTAGAAAAACGTCTAATGGAAATGTATAGAAATATGCTTGATGTATTATGACAACTTGTTCAACCATTTTGCATTTAATGACTTATACGATGAACTAATGACTTGACGTTTTGAGGGGTAAGACTATTGCTCAGTGAACTATATAATACATTTTGATCAACGTGACATAAGCAATTGATAATGTAGGAAACGGCAGAGAATTGTACATAATCATTTGCATAGATGTACCAAAGCATTTGCAACTTGTTCAAAGAAATGAGAAACTGCTTTTTTGATGTGCACAAGTGACACAATGATGTGAAGATTGAACAGGTAGTTTTGAGAATTTCAATTTTGATCTGAGAAATGTACCAAAGCGACTGAGAAAAACTGTAAACACATTGTCAACTTTGCAATTTGTTTGCAATTCTATAACACGCTTATTGCGAAACACTACACACGTTTTTTTTACATTAGACACTTTGTTCAAAAACTAAATCAATTGTTATCATTGGGAAAACAATCTGTTCAAAATGCAAAACTCATCTGGCAATTATAGGCACACTCCTGAAAACACTTGCACAGAAAACAGAACACCAATCGGTCTGAGCCTCAGCACTACAAATAGGCCTCAGGTAAGACATTTTGAGAACTTTACAAGCATGAAGGCAATGATGGTCAGAGTAAGAGGAGGACAAAGAGAGAGAGAGAGAAGAGTCACACATTGAAGAGGACGAGGACCAGTGCGGAGACATGTATCAGATCATCAGGGCTGCTCTGGTCCGAGATTGGTTCAACAACCATAACCATTTCACACTTTTATACCTGCCCCCTTACAGCCCCTTTCTAAATGCAGTCGAGATATTCTTTTCTGCGTTATTTCCCTCCAATACCAATTTATCCAGTAATTGTTTTGTTTTTTTTACTTTTGTTTTGCTAAATTTGATGATTGTGATCCTATTTTTCTTTATTTCTGTAAAAATGTTTGTTTTTAGTAAAAACTCTTGTTTGATTACTGCAGAAATACTACTTTTGAGTTTTACAGAAGAATGAGTCTGAGAAAATGACAATAAAAATAGAAATACAAAGACTGCAGTGTTTTATATAAAGCCCATCAGTGTTTTCCTGCTGATATGAAAGAGTAATTGAAATGGTGCTTGTGTGAATGGTTTTGTTGCAAGAATTTCATTTTTAGACAGGTGTGTTAAGTTTTGATTGCAGTGTTTCATTTTGGCATAGATGTGAGTTGTTAATCTCCAAGTGCTATGTGTGATTGGCTTGTGTGTAGAGTTTTGACATAATGAGCCAAATTTTGCAAAAAGTGTGAAAGCAATAGGCAAAAACTGTAAATGGCAAAAAGGCAAAATATGAAGATTTAAACTATTGCTGGTTAAACTCCAGCCACACACAGGATAGAATCAGTATCTTTTAAGTCACTGCATAATCAACTCTCATCAAATGGGGTGGGTGGGACAGGGGGAACGGATTTCGATAGCTGTATTTTTGCCGTTGTATTCCGTTCGCCCCACCTTTTGTACAAAACGAGGTTCTAATATTTATCAAACTGACTGTGCTTCCCACTTGCTCATGGCCTATTGGACAGTGCACTGACTTATGGTGCTCTTGTGCACCGAAAACATGAGTTTGAATCCTGTCTGCTTACTCTTTTCGATTTTGCTTCATGTCAACATATTTCATATTGTAAGAAATGGCAAAAAGGGAAAATATGAAGATTTAAACTATTGCTGGTTAAGCTCACTGCATCAACAACTCTCATCATATGGGGTGGTTGGGGCCAGGGGAACGGATTTCGACAGCTGTATTTTTGCCGTTGGATTCCGTTCCACCAACCTTTTGTACAAAACGAGGTTCTAATATTTATCAAACTGGTTGTGGTTCCCACTTGCTCAGGGCCTAGTGGACAGTGCACTGACATATGGTGCTCTTGTGCACCAAAAACAAGTGTTTGAATCCCGACTCCCTACTCTTTTCGATTTTGCTTTATCTCAACATATTTCATATTGTAATAAATGGCAAAATATGAAGATTTAAACTATTGCTGGTTAAACTCCAGCCACACACAGGATAGAATCAGCATCTTTTACTTTAACAAAAAACAAATAATTCAAAACACAAACGCAAAAGGAAAAACAACATTTCAGCCTGTAAGATGTGTATGGTGTACATGCCTTGACAGTGGACAATTTAGGGTTTCATAACGTGCTATATGTGTAGAATATCCGTTTATCTGTTTTTGAAAATGAACTCTTCGAAAGTAAAGACAAAGACAAATTCACATCTTATGAAGACTTCAGATGCCTCAACACCTGTGAAAATGTGACCCCAACCCCTGCGAGGTCTTCAGATGACGCAATCTCTGGATCAACATGCCAATGGTAGTTTTACTAAATATCCTAATAATTTGTTAACATGTATTCATTACTTCAATGAGCTAATTTTTCTGCCTTAAATTAATACATTGTTTATGTATATATTTGAACAAACTGCATGATTTGTATATATACATTTCTGAAATGAAAGAACTTGCACAGAGTTATGCCTACATCTGACAACACATCACTCTAAAGTGTAATGTAGACACATTATGGCAAGCCGTTTTGACTTTTATTCATTCACAGGATATGAACTTGTGATATCAACAATTACATTTTCACTAGTTAAAATGTTAATTCCTCATATCAGGAATTAGATTTCCACTAGTAACAATGGCAATTTTTGATATCAAGAATTATAGTTCCACTAGTAACAAAGTTCATTCTTGATATCAGAAATTACATTTCCACTAGTAAAAACTATAATTCTTGATATCTGTAATTGTATTTTCACTAGTGAAATCTTACCATAGGCCTCCATTCAAACTCTATTGTTGATATCAAGAATTCAATTGTTGATATCGAAAATTAATGTTGTTACTAGTGGAAATCTAATCCCTGATATCAAGAATTAACATTTTAACTAGTGAAAATGTAATTGTTGATATCACAAGTTCATATCCTGAGAATGAATAAAAGTCAAAACGGCTTGCCATAGACACATACATTTCCTGTAAAGCTGCTTTGAACCAATACGTATTATGAACAGTGCTATACAAATAAATGTGAATAGAACTGAATTGAATAAATGTATGTACATTAAATCAGTATAAGATGTTTTGTGTGTGAACTCAGGGAATCACCAGAAAGGTTTTGATGAAGTGTCATTCTTGAAACATATACCCAAGCAGGTGCCGTAAAAACATTAACACAAACGTATAGGATGCACTCTTCCCCTGCCAGGCCTACTTGCAAACACCTTAAATCAGTGCTTCCCAAACTGTGGGCCGCGGCCCCCCGGTGGGCCATAGCGGTATTGCAGGAGGGCTGTAGCTAGTTCAAATCAATATTACAGTTTTTCTCGAATGTTTACACACAAATATTGTTACTTGAGACACAATGACCACAACATGTAACTCATGCACCAACCCCCTGAACCAATTCTGCTAAACTACAAGCACAATTCCTGCTTTACACTCATATTGCAGTTCTAAAACACACTTTTTTCAAAACACTACACACAATTATCTGCATTTGGCACAATTTTCAGGCAGAAAATCTCTTTTTTTCACAAGGAACACACTGCCATTCAAATATGCACACTGACTCCTCACATGGGCAAACACCTGTCACACATTTTTACAATTAGAAAACAGAGCTTTAGCATAAAAGGGCAACAGGTGAGCTCTTCTGTTTTGGAGCAATGGATGCCAACGATGGAAACAGAGGCAGAGGCAGAGCCAGAGGAGTGAGAGTAAGAGGAGGAGGACGAGGAAGGCCAAGGACCGTAATCTCTAATGAGATCCGAGCCACTTTGGTTGACCATGTGGTCAACCATGGTCTAACAATGAGAGAGGCTGGGCAAAGGGTACAGCCAAATTTGAGCAGGTACACTGTAGCATCCATCATACGGACTTTCCGAAATGAGAATAGGTAAGAAATCTACTCACACTAGAAAATTGCATTACTGCAAATCAATACAGTGCTCAATGAGTACAGTAGTACAGAATTGCCTGTGGACTGTTCTGTAGGACTGTAAAAATAAAGTATGTTTCAAGTATTTGGGAAATGTATTCCTACTTTGTATTCCTACACAGTATTTACAGTATTTTACTATTTGTTTGGCAGAACTGAAAGATTACCTACACGAGGTGGTCGGGAACGTGTTCTGTCTCCTGAACAGGAAACTGCAGTCATAAATATGGTCTTAGAAAATAACGCCATAACATTACGGCAAATACAAAGAAAAATAATAGAACACAATGAGATATTTCCAAATATTGATAGTGTAAGCTTATCAACACTGGACCGTGTCTTGCGCAGAAATAATCTGAAGATGAAGCAGGTCTACAGGGTGCCATTTGAACGCAATTCAGAAAGAGTCAAAGAATTGCGATGTAACTATGTTCAAGTGAGTCCTTTACAATCCCACAATTGATGCATACTCTCAACACTGTGTAAATTATACATATTTCAGTATTGTAATCATAATGATTGTGCTTCACAATAGTGACTACTCCATGTCTATTTCTGATATTGTGATGTGTGTTTCAGAGAGTCCTTGAGCTAGAGGTGGCTGCAGTGGAGCACCAGTTCATCTTCATTGATGAGGTTGGATTCAACCTCACAAAAAGACGAAAGAGGGGAAGGAATATCATTGGCCAGCGTGCCATTGTTGAAATCCCTGGAGTGAACATCACAATGTGTGCAGCAATTACCCACCACGGCGTCATCCATCACCATGCGACCCTTGGCCCCTACAACATTGCCCATCTGATCACATTCCTGGACACTCTACACAACACACTCATTCCCCTAGATCAGATAGACGGCCCAGAGCAGCTCAGGTACGTTGTCATTTGGGACAATGTAAATTTCCACCGGGCTGTTCTGGTTCGTAACTGGTTCACTGCCCACCCACGCTTTTTAGTTGTTTATCTCCCTCCATATTCCCCATTCCTCAATCCTATTGAGGAATTTTTTTCTGCCTGGAGATGGAAAGTGTATGACCGAAATCCACAAACGCGTATACCCTTTCTCCAAGCTATGGAAGACGCATGTGGAGATATAGCAGTTGATGCTTTTCATGGCTGGACTCGCCATGCTAGGCGATATTTCCCCCGCTGCTTGGCCAGGGAAAACATTGCTTGTGATGTGGATGAGGTGCTGTGGCCAGACCGAAACCAAAGAGAGGATGCAGCATAGTTTTTTTTCTGTACACAGTAAATTCTTCTGTTGTTTTGTATGTGCACCACTGTATGTGCAACTTTGCGTTGGTTGGGATGTTTTTGTTGGAAAAATAAAATATATTTGTTACCGTGTATTTGTGTGTTCTGACTATAAAAACTATTTTATATACATATATATACTACAAATATTTTACAACACACTTATGTATGTACTGTCTGTAGTAAGTGTAACACTGAACCAAATAAAGACCAAAGTCATTATGATGAATGGAGAAGTGTTTTCCATTCATCATAGTGTTTTACATAGAGCACATCAGTGTTCAACTGGTTCTTATAAATGTCTATTCATATGATGGTTTGTGTGTGTCATTTGAAAACAAAATATTGTTTTGATTGTAAAGTTTCGTTTTGGAGGAGAATTGAGGGGTTTTGCCCATTGTGTGTTTTTTGATTTGTGTGTAGAGTTCTGAGAGTATGAGGCATGCTTTCAGAAAATGTGTGTAAACAATCAAGAAAAACTGTAAAACAATTAAAATTTTCCAAAAGAATTTTTACATCATAATTCACATGCAATTCTTACAAACTTGTTAATAAATGTATTTGTAGGTAAATGTCGGTATATATTTTTTAACGGCGGGGTCGTGGAGCTTTTGCAATGTTTTTGGGGGGGCCTTACCACTCTTAAGCTCTGCCTTAAATGTTTTTCATTCTTTTGTCTGTTTAACATTGATCAATCATATCGGTATGTTTGGAAACACAGATACAGATGTTCTAGAAAGAAAGAACCTATTCTGCAGATTCTGCTATTCTAAGAGCAGTCTCAGTACTATGGTACCGTCTAAATCCTGACTGGAAATCCTCACAGATACCATTTCTTTCCAAAAAGGAACACAGTTGAGATGATACTGCCTTTTCTAGTATTTTTGACAGAAAAGGTAGATTGGCGATCGGTCTGAGGTTTGATAATAGCCTGCTTAAATTTTTTTGGTACGTAACCTAGTGATAAAGATGAATTAATGATCTTAAGAAGAGGATCTATCACCTCTGGAAGCATTTCTTTCAATAGCTTAGTCGGTATAGGGTCTAACATACATGTTGTTGATTTCGATGATTTAACAAGTTTTGACAATTCTTCCTTTCCTATAAGCAGCGAATTAATGGAATTTTTCCTCAGGGATACTACAATCCACTGTCTGATGCGACAGAGTCTAAAGTGTTGGAAAAGAGAAGATTATTTATAAAGCAATTTTTAGTGGTAGAAGTGATGGTTCTAACATATTTGTGGCAGAGAGACTGGTTAAATGTGGCACGCATGAGACTAGACAATGATCTGAGACGTCATCGCTCTGCTGCAGAATTTCAACGGCATAAATATCGATTCCATGTGACAATATTAGATCTAGAGTATGATTACGACAATGAGTGGGTCCTGACACGTGTTGTCTAACTCCAATAGAGTTTAGAATATCTGTTAATGCCAATCCCAATGCGTCTTTTTCATTATCTACATGGATATTAAAATCACCAACAATAAGGACTTTATCCACAGCCAGTACTAACTCCGATAGAAAATCAGCAAATCCTTTGATAAACTCTGTATGGTGCCCTGGTGGCACAAATTTCAAATGAGATTTGTCACTTACTTTATATAACGTTACATAGAGCACCATCACTTCAAAAGAGATATATTTGAAAGACTTTTGAGTAATACTGACGATATTACTATAGATTACAGCAACACCTCCCCCTTTACCTTTCCGACGAAGTTGTGTCGATAATAGTAACCTTGAGGGCTAGACTTATTTAAAGTGATGTAATCGTCTGGTTTTAGCCAGGTTTCTGTCAAACACAGCACATCTAGATTATTTTCTCGATTGCCACAGCCTCTGAGACCAACACTGACTCTGATACCAACACTGCCTCTGAGACCGCCACAGCCTCTGAGACCGCCACAGCCTCTGAGACCGCCACAGCCTCTGATACCAACACTGCCTCTGATACCAACACAGCCTCTGAGACTGCCACAGCCTCTGAGACCGACTGCCTCTGAGACGACTACCTCTGAGACCGACTACCTCTGAGACCGACACTGCCTCTGATACCAACACTGCCTCTGATACCAACACTGCCTCTGAAACCAACACTGCCAATGAGACCGTCACAGCCTCTGAGACCTACACTGCCTCTGATACCGACACTGCCTCTGAGACCGACACTGCCAATGAGAAATACACTGCCTCTGAGACCGACACTGCCAATGAGAAATACACTGCCTCTGAGACTGACACTGCCTCTGAGACCGACACTGCCTCTGAGACCGACACTGCCACTGAGATCGCCACAGCCTCTGAGACCGACACTGCCTCTGATACCAACACAGCCTCTGAGACCGCCACAGCCTCTGAGACCGACACTGCCTCTGATACCAACACTGCCTCTGAAACCGACACTGCTTCTGATACTGACACTGCCTCTGAGACCGACACTGCCTCTGAGACCGCCACAGCCTCTGAGACTGCCACAGCCTCTGAGACCACCCCGCCACTGCCTCTGAGACGACACTGCATCTGAGACTGACACTGTCTCTAAACTGACACTGCCTCTAAGACGACACTGTAACCTACTGAAACAACTACTGTAAGTCACTGCATCAACAACTCTCATCATATGGGGTGGGTGGGACAGGGGGAACGGATTACGACAGCTGTATTTTTGCCGTCAGATTCCGTTCCCTCCACCTTTTGTACAAAACAATATTATAAAAATTCTAATATTTATTAAACTGACTGTGGTTCCCACTTGCTCATGGCCTAGTGGACAGTGCGCTGACATATGGTGCTCTTGTGCACCGAAAACAAGAGTTTGAATCCCGACTCCCTACTCTTTTCGATTTTGCTTCATGTCAATATATTTCATAGTGTAATAAATGGCAAAAAGGCAAAATATGAAGATTTAAACTATTGCTGGTTAAACTCCAGCCACACACAGGATAGAATCAGTATCTTTTACAGTTTTTCTCAATTGCTAAAACACTAAACCCTATTGTCTGAACCGAATGCTCAGTTGCCTGAACCCACTGATTGAATCAATCACTCTATTGCCAAAACCATAAGCACTTTTCACCTGTTTAGACACAACTTGCCAACACATTTTCATTGTGATGCACCCGTGCTGCATAATGGTGAGCACAGGTGACAAAAGTCAAACACAATTAAAGCACAGATGTCACCACTTGAACAGAACAACTCAAAATTGATCACACTTGTAGCTAATGATGTGAGGGAACATATAAAGTAAGCCAGTTCAAAGAGCACTGGTTTGTGAGGCCCTACAATGGATAGAAATCTGAGAGGAAGAGTTCGTGTGAGAGGAGGTCGAGGTCATCTGATGAAATCAGAGCTACTGTGATTGACCATGTTCTTGTCCATGGTATGAGCATGAGGGAGGCTGGACAAAGGGTTCAACCAAACATCAGTAGATTCACTATGTCCACCATAATCCAAAGTTTTAGAGAAGAGAACTGGTAAATACCTTTTTTTGACATTATAGTACAGTATGTATATGCTAACAGCAATTACTGAATGACATACTATATACTGTACCACAGTATACTGTAAGTAAATATATGTTTCAGTACATCACTGTACCAATATACTGTAGTATTGTAATGGAGGGTTGGTCTAATTGTTTGTAGGTCTAGTATTCCATGTATATTTTTTGTAACTCCATGTTCTCTTTTTGTAGATTTGAAAGACTGCCACATGTGGGTGGGAGGACAGGCATGTTCTCCCCACGCCAAGAGATCCTAATTGTTGATATGGTCCATGAGAACAATGCCATTAAACTGAATGAAATTCAGCAGAAGATCATTGAGGACCATGTAAATTTTGAGGGTATCAACAGTGTGAGCCTCTCTACTGTTGATCGTGTCCTCAACCGCAACAGACTGCGCATGAAACAGCTATACAGAGTGCCCTTTGATCACAACTCAGACAGAGTCAAAGAGCAAAGATTCCAGTATGTACAGGTTGGCATATATCCAGACACATTCAATGTTGATTACTCCAGGTAGTGATTTACTGTAGTGGCCTAAATCACTTTTTCGGTATCACTTCCTATATCTATTTCTACAGAGGGTTTTTCAGCTGGATACAATGGAAAGACCCCATGAATACATCTACATGGATGAAGCTGGGTTTAATCTCACCAAAAGGAGAAGGAGAGGCCATAATGTGATTGGCCATCGGGCCATTGTTGGTGTTCCTGGGCAGCGTGGTAGCAATATCACATTATGTGCTGCCATCAGCAATCATGGGGTTGTCCACCATCATGCCAACCTGGGGCCCTACAACACACACCAGCTCCTCATTTTCCTCAATCACATGCGAGATGCTCTGTTAGCGTAGCAGGATGAGCATCCCATCTATGTTGTTGTTTGGGACAATGTGAGTTTTCACAGAGCCCTCCAGGTTAGAGAGTGGTTCAATATGAACAAAGGTTTTATCAATCTTTGCCTTCCACCGTACTCCCCTTTCCTAAACCCCATTGAGGAATTCTTCTCCTCATGGCGGTGGAAGGTATATGAACGCCAACCTTACACCAGGGTAAATCTCCTGCAAGTCATGGGACTTGCCTGTGGTGACATAGGTGTGGAGGCATGCCAAGCCTGGATACGGCATGCCAGGGTTTTTTTCCCCCGTTGCCTGGCCAGACAAAATGTGGCCTGTGATGTGAATCAAGTCCTGTGGCCTGACCCAGTACGGAGACATGATGCTGTAGCTGAGTAATGCACTTATTTGTATATTTTTGTACTTTATTTTTACATGGGCTTACCTGACAAGTGGCAAACGCATAAGATTTCTGTTTTGTCTTTTTGTACAAGTGCTAAATGCACAGGGTTTTTTTGCAACATGCATTTAACCTACAGTGAACAATAAACATTTATTTCTCCAGCTTCATGTCCTGAGCATTGTGTTTTCTATTTTTCTACGTAGTGTTTAGTGACCGTTTAGTAGTGTTTTTAATTTTGATTGACTCGGGGCACGATTTGACAACATAGTTCAGTTTTGAGCACAGATTGAACTGTTTTGAGGTTTTGCAAGAAGAGTCTGAGGTTTTGTGAACGTAGTTTGAAAATTGGGTTTTGTGCTCACAGTTTAGACAAAAGGAGAGCAGCTTTCAAGAAATGTGTCTTCGCAATCGAGAAAAACTGTAAATAACAGTTCTTTTTTTATCAGTTCCAGGCACTGTCTCAATACATGAATACTATCATCAGGCAGACTTAAAATTGTAAGAGAAAGAAAATGTCTTAACTGACTAATTGATTGAGACAAATGTCTGAAAAGCAGATCCTGTTTGTGTGACACCAATTGTTGATCTGAAATTACAGCTTTTGTCCCCGTTATAGTTGAATCACAGGACCGGACACCAAGTTGCCTTGCCAAGGAAATCTTTTATTATCATTTGTATTTCAGACATAGGAGAGAAGTTTGTTCTATTGTCTTCAGGCCATCTTCATGTGCTTCTCTGAGGAGCAGTGTGTTTCATCAAGCTTATATACCATGACTAGGGATCTTACAATTCCTTACAAGGTGGAGAAAAACAAGTTGGTTTCTTTAAAATAGAACGTATACTTCATACATACACACTCTACACTCCTTATAGGGAATACTATACATCGATAGGTATTACATCATGGAGCGACTGCATCAGCTGAAACATGTGCTACGTGCAGTCTTTCAGAATACATGTACACACATTCCTGTGAAGCCAAAATTATCTATCCTTGCCTCTGCATACCATATGACACCAACATATTCATGCAAACTCAACCCTCATGCATTTACACTCTTTCAAATAGAATATACATTTAATTATACATACATTTAATTATATATCTTCAGGTGTTCAGCATAGGAACTGTCAACCATTTACAAAAAAAAAAAAAGTGTAGTACAGCATGATAACCAACCTCATTCATTCAATGGAGTGCAGTAAATGGATGGCTTAGAGTTCCAAATGTTTATGCAATACTATGCAGTGATACGTATTTTACAGTACATTACTATAATGCTAAAATAGTCATTAGATAGTTGCATACCTGTTCTCATTTCTGAAGGTTCGAATTTTGTACACCACTGTAAATCGACTCAAGTTGGGCTGGACTCTCAGTCCAGCCTCTCTCATGGTCAAACTGTGATTGATTACATTGTAACATCTATCCCGCTACTTTTTGGTTATCTTTGTTAGACAACTCACCAAAAGATTTCTCCAATTTATCCATTTTAGATTCCATCCTGCTCACAGTTGATTCAAAATTACAAGTGGTTACCTCTTCCACTTGAGGAGGTGGTGGAGGCGGTAAAAGCAGGTATTGCGAAGTGTCTTCCTGCCCTTCTTCATCTATCTCATTCTGCAAATACAAATGACTGAGAGATTGAATTAGGTCTTGAACTGGTTCTCGTCTTATGGTGAATGGGGCAGTGGAATAGTCTGGTTCTAATCTTCTCAGATGTTTGGCCCAAGTACTCCACAGACATTCCAAACACAAAAACCCTAGTTGAGCTTGGAACTCTTAAGGTTCCTCAACCAGGGAAAAAAAACCAGAACCATCAACAGAAAACTGTTACAACATGATCAACAAGTGTTGCCCTAATCTCATCAGAGATGACTCTCCTTCCTTTTCTTATTTGCCGGAGAAAAAGGAGCTCCAGCGGGAGCGTGAGAGAACATCACTGCTCCGGCAGTGTAGACACTTTAAAGCCACTGAGCTCCTGTGGGAGTGTGAGGGAACATCGCTATTGATGATATTGGGAGACGACAATGATGATGAATGAAGATGATTGTGGTGATGACGACAATAGTGGTGACGATATTAGTAATAGTGACTGATGGTGATCATGGAATCTAAGGTTGAGTATCCTTTGAATTATGATTCCAATT
This sequence comes from Zacco platypus, assembly GCA_038088235.1. NCBI lineage: Eukaryota > Metazoa > Chordata > Actinopteri > Cypriniformes > Xenocyprididae > Zacco > Zacco platypus. The sequence continues at coordinate 27,570,571 of CM076070.1, forward strand.
CTGCTTCTTGAGCTCTTGCAGGAGCATGAGGGGACATCGCTATAGATGACGTTAGGAGGTGGCGATGATGAATGATGATAGTGACTGATGATAATCATGGTATTTAAGTTTGAGTATCATTTGAATGATTGTCCCAAATCTGCTTATTAATTCTGTTTCTTGCGTGAGGAACATCACTGCTGCAGCAGTGGAGGCATTAGAGATGCTGAGCTCCTGCGGGGAGTGTGAAGGAACATCGCTGTTGGTGGTGTTGAAAGACGATGATGAAGACGATAGTGATGGATGATGATGGTGGTATTTAAGGTTGAGTATCATTTTAATTATGCTTCCAATTCTGCTAATTAATACAGTTTCTTGAGCTCCTGCAGGAGCGTCACTGCTGCGGCAGTGGAAACATTTATGAAAGACAGTGAGCTCCTGCGGGAGCGTGAGGGAACCTCAATGCTGCGGCAGTGGAACATTTGTAAAGAGTGATTTCCTGCAGGAGCAGATCGGAACATGACGATGATGGCGTTGAGAGACGATGATTGATGATGATAATGCTGACAGTAAGCAATGTTTATGACACCAATGGCAATGATGATAGTGATGATTACAATATGATGATGACGACGACGATGATAATTATGGTTGGGTATCATTTAAATTAATGATTCCAATTCTACTTATTGGTACTGATTATTGAGCTTTTGCGGGAACATGAAAAAACATCACTACTACGGCAGTGGAGAATTTCCAAATAAACTGAGCTCCTGTGGGAGTGTGAAGGAACATTACTATTGATGATGTTGAAAGACGATGATGGTGATGGTGATGTTGAGAGACGACGATGATGACGACGACGTTGAGATGAATTATGGTGATGACGATGAAGAACATGGTGACAGATGATGATGATGATTAAGTTTGGGTAATATTTGAATTTTAACCATTCCAATTCTGCTTATTGATTCTGATTCTTGAGCTCCTGCGGGAGCGTGAATGAAAATCACTGCTGCGGCAGTGGTAAAATTTCCAAAGAAACGGAGCTCCTGTGGTAGCAGAGGGAACATTACTGTTGACGAAGTTGAGAGAGGATGATGCCAATAATTGTGATGACGATCATGACAATCGTCATAATTACAGTATGTTGACTGACGGTAATGATGGTCATAAAGCTAGTGATGATGATGCTGGCTGTTGAAGTTAAAGATGAAGATGATCATGATCCAGAATGCTGCTGCACATCTTGTCTGCAACGAGCCTAAGACAGCCCACGTCACGCCCCTCATCATCTCTTTACACTGGCTACCCCTTGCTGCACGAATCAAGTTCAAGGCGCTGATGCTTGCTTACAGATCCACCACAGGCTCTGCACCTTCCTACGTCCACACACTGCTACAAAGCTACGTCCCCACCAGAAGCCTGCGATCACTAAAGGAACGAAGGCTTGTGGTACTGTCACAGAGAGGCACAAAATCACTCTCCAGAACATTCTCCTTCACTGCTCCCTGCTGGTGGAATGATCTCCCTACTTTCATCAGGAACACAGAATCCCTGGCAATATTCAAGAGACAGCTGAAAACTCATCTCTTCTGTGAACACTTCATCCCCTCATAAAAAAAAATAATAAAAAAAAACCCTTTCCTTCCCTTTTCCCTTCCTACTCTACCTTATGGTACTGAGCAATGTATGAAACTTGTATTGTGAGCATTTCCTGTGTTATTTGCCAATTCATGAAGAATCGCTTGTTTGTTTTCCTCACTTGTAAGTCGCTTTGGATAAAAGTGTCTGCTAAATGACTAAATGTAAATGTAAATAAATGTAAATGATTATGATGATGACAATAGCGACTGATGATAATGATGATAGTAATGTGACCAATGATAATCTTGATAATTAAAGTTACAATTTGAATTTTATTAATTCCAACTGCGATTCCAATGCTTAATGATTCCGATTCTTGAGCTCCAGCGGGAGTGTGAAGGAACGTCACTGCTGCGGCAGTGGAGAAAAGTTGCTTCGAGAACACCTGGATAGAAAAGCGGATCTTCTCTGTAAGCTTAAGGTAGTATTGCTGTTGCAGCAGATGAATAGTGAAGTTGGTTCCTGCTGGAGCACATGGGTGGATACTTCTGCCACAGTTAGGATGGAAATATTTCCACTATTAGTGGATTGGTGGTGTTAAGTAGATGGTGAGTATGTAGTTGGAACACCTGAGGAAAACAAAAGCCAATATGAAGATTGCGTTGAATATTCGGGAGATGTTGATGGAATGATAGCCTCAGCGGAGGGTGGGTTGGGTTCTTCGGATACGTTTGAGGAGCAGAGATGTCTGTGAATTGGCTGTTGCCGAGAAGGGTGAACTGAAAAGAGTTGAAATATTGGTTTCTTTTTAGGAAACCCTAGATGGAGCTGGCTTGTAGGTTCTTGATGCCATTGAGATGAGACATGAATGAGGTGATGGTAAGCAGAGAAAAATCAGGAAATGCAGGTTGTATGTGAAGTGGAAAGCCTTAAAACACTTCTTAGCCGTTAGGAAGGATTGGAGGTTTCTAGGAGAAATGGCTTGAAGAATGGAACTGAGAGGGGCGTCATGGAGGGTTTTTAGTGGGTGATTTATGGGAAGATCAGGTCGGAGTAGTGAGAAACTGGGTTTGAATCCGGCTTGGAGCCAGTAGCCTGAATTCTAGCTAAATCTGTGCTCTGATGTTGCTGGCGACAAGGGTGCAATTCCAAAGCAATGGCGTTCGGTGATATGAGGCTGTGTTGCGGAGAAAGGAATGGTTCGGGGAGCGGAGGCAGCCTCACACTTAGGTTGTAATGGGGAAGGTGAAAGAAGAGCAAAGCTGGAATGGAAAATTGTCCATCTGTTGTCCATGCTAGGGTCTGCTGAAAGAGCTGTGGGCCACTGGTGGAGGAAAAGGCAGTGAAAGGAGAAAGGAGTTTTATCGTGCTCCGCTAACGAAGGCAACATCATGCTAGGAGGAAGGCATTCATTGAGGAGGAGGGCATTGTTGTGTGGATTAAATGCATTAATCATGAAGTTTAAGTGGTCAAGCAAAGACAGTAGTTCACATTTATAGGAAATTAGACTGTCTAGGAAAGCAGACCAGACCAGAAAAATCCTTTCGATTTCCCTTGTGCAGTAAGCTCTGTAAGTGAACAATATCCAAGTTAATGCTCTGAATTCACTGGATTTGGCTGGACCCATGGTTTTAACCTAGGCAACTGGAATCCATGTGGGCTGATTATTAGATGTTCGTAATATTCTTGTTTTTCCATAGGTTTTATGAAAGTGATAACACGCTTACATGATGAGAAGCCTAAAACATGCTGTGCATGTTCACCTCTGACGCAGTTTGACACTGTAATCATTGGTTGATAGTCAAACAGCAGAGTATACAGTCTGATTTGTGATTGTTTGCTCCTTATCTGCGCTGGTTTGTGTGGCACATGCACATTAATCAAGTTCAAAAGAGACTTATGGTAAAAGTTGAAGCTTGTATAATAAAATGTGCGCCTTGAATTTATTCAATCGTGTTCAACAATCACTAAAGGATCACAACACAATTACTTAAAGAAACACTTAGTTGTATTCAGTAATAAACATTTTTATGAATTTGTCCTACCAGTCTGTGCAGCGTCTCTTTCCCAGTGATGAAGCTGTGGGTTTAGATCATTTAACAGAAATATATATGCGCTGTATGACTTCGGTCATAATTAATTTGTTGATAAATCACAGAACAGAGTTGATTCTGTGTAGGCGATTTAACTGCGCGTGACTTGTGAGCCTCAGCGCGTTTGTTAGAACAGCAAATCATTTGTATAGAAATAGTAGGCCTATAAAACGTGAATTTCCTTGATCAAATATAGAATATCCAGATACCATAACTGTGCCCGTTATTTGGCGTCTGAACGCGATGCGATCAGGGGCAGAAAACCAGAAGTATTTGAGCAGTGCCGTTACTGGTTTGAGCCGACAGAGAGATGCTCGGCTCGCTACGGGCCTGCTGCGGCGGCCTGAAGCTGGAGGAAAGCCCGTTCAATCGCGGGAAGAGGGCGGAATTGCCCTAGACGCGAGCTTGGTGCTCGACGGGCCTTATTGACCGTTTCTCTATGGTAGGAATGATTGAATGTGCTGAAGCAAAAAAATACGGGGAAGGAGATCGCGGATGTTTCGCCCGTGGTGGCGCGTATCGATCTCGTTGTGCTGGGACTCATTTGTTTGGGCTGAAGCCCACGAGATAACTGGTGCTAAATGGAGGATAATCGCTCCTAGACCAGAGGATTGTGGCAAAGAGTTCTCGAGGATGAAATATTTTCTTCGGGCATGTTGGGCTGGGCCAAATACTGAAACTGTCCAAAGCATAGGTGAGTCGATTGCGTCGATATATACAGGTCTTCACTCCTGCCGATTGGGCAGACATGTTGATTGCTGATTAATGACAGCTGGTTGGAGTGATGTGATGAGTAGTAAGGTCATTTGAACGTGTTTCTCCCGAACTTTGTTAATAAAACATCATAAAGTCATTACGCAGAAGATAAACAAAAATGACATGGATTTAGATAGTGGATGTGCTGCTTTTGATCACTTTTCCTGTGACACGCTGTTTTAATGACAGCGAGAGTGATAGGAGCACATTAATTCCTCATTTCATGATCAGTGATGCACACTTAATTACTGCTATATTATGAAAGACGCTGCTGGATTCGACAGTTGAACGGTCTATTGTCCGTTTGAACAGGTTCAATGATATTATCTTACTGTACAACCGCAGCTTGAGCAGGTGTTGATGTCTATACAGGCATCTTCAAACAAATCTTGTGAATAATACCACTGTATTTGAAGGATAAAACTTGAAGAAAACGGTAAGATTTATACGTTTCCTTTTTAAAATGCTTTGTCAGAGAATTGTATTTACAATGCAATAAATAAGTAGGTCTCTGTATCCACTAAAATATATGTTCACCTTATCAAAAAAAAAAAACTACATAAACTCGATTTCATTTGAATTGTTTAAAACAATTAAAATACTATTTGGACACTGGAAATTAATGAATCAACTCTATTCTAAAAACTATCTGAGAAGTAAGTTATTTTATAGCTACAATTTTGTTGTTATGGATATTTGGATATATTTATTATAAAACAGCAAGGATATTAGGTGATTTTTAGTAATATGTATGGCACAAATGGCATTTATAGTCCGTATAATATTTCCCAATGTCTTACTTTTGACGGCGTTAAAAATGGTGTCACGTGGATGGAAACGTGCATGGAAATGATATGCAGATGAGGTTATGCATAGTAAAACTAGGCGTTGTAAGCTCCATATATGGTGATTTCGGGATTTATAAAGGGATTTTTGCGCAGGTTCTGGTGTACTGGGGCGCTGTAAAGGGGGGGGGTAAACGATGACGATTCTCGGGGCCCATGACTAAGAGGGGGCCCAGAGAAGCCCCCAATAAAATTGTGGTGCTAAAAAAATATTTGATAGTAAAAATTATTAACTTTAAATTATTCTATTTACTGTTTCCTGGTGTCAAAAAATGTATTTGTTTAGGAAACACAAACGTCCGTGGGCCCCTCTCCCCCTCTTGATTATCATAAAATGGTTCAGTCCGCCCAAATTGTATCCAGGCAACACAAACAACTTGACTTCACTTATAGCGCCGGCAGAATTTCAACTTGACGGAAGAGTTGAAAATGCCTCAAAAATCTGGAAGTCAAAAACGAAAAGAGAAAAAAATAAGAGAAGTGAAAGAGGCAAAGGGTCGACAGTATGTTACCCAATATTTCACAAGAAAAGGTGCGTTTGTAAGTAGGCTAAATTGTTAGTGGACCGCCCGTGACAATGATCGTAGCCTACGGAACTTTTCTGTGCATACGCACGCTTTGTACATGAGGCCCCAGGTCTCTACAGTAACATTTTTCGACAAGTTGGCACGTTTCGATAGAGCAGGGTGCAGCGGGTGCACGGCTTTGCTTTTTGCCGGTGTCGGCATCTTTGTACGAGGCGAGAGTGTAACTCAGACTCATCATCAAGTTATACCTTGGCCATTCTTTGATATAGTATATTATGCAAGTTCTGCTTAAATTATTAGAAATTTTATATGGCCATTTTGTTTTATGGTGGTGTTTTCTTGCTGAGATTTTTTTTTTCCACCACAGATTGTAATTCCTGTTTTTTAAATTGAAGAGTTTTATTTTGAAATTTCAGTATCAGTGCTGAAGCAAATAAATATAAATACATTTCATTGTATTAAGAGTGCTCAGTGTTTCCATTACATTTCAACTGTCATGTTAAAAATATTAGGTTAGATTAGATACTCAAATATGTACAGTACATACATACAAATATAAATATATGTGAATACACTATGTGACACATGTACAGCTATTATTACAGAGGACAAATTACAGGTGTGGACATGGGATGGAGTTCAATTGTCTGATTGACTTAAATATATGTGAATGATAGTCAAAATACCATAAAAGCGCATGATTTTATGTAAATTAATATGAAAAAAGTCTCAGCTGTGTTGGGAGCCCTGTCAAGATTCTTTTCATGGGGCCCAAAATCCTTAGCAGCGCCCCTGCTGGTGTACGGATGGTTTTATAAATCTAATTTTTTTTCTTTCAGATTTATGTCGTACGTTCACTTTTAATAAGGTTTATACGCAAACTTTTATAAATGAGGCCCCAGCTGAATAGGTGTAGCATTTTGATCGGTTGTGTTTGGAAAAGGAAAGCAAGTCACTTCCTGATAGATATTTGTGTTTTAGCTAGAGAATTGTGTGTAGTGTTTTGAAAAAAGTGTTTTATGCAATTGAAAACTGAGTCAAAGGTTGAGAAATAGCTTATGGTTTTGAAGATTTGGCATGTAGTTTTACACTTTGAGTGAGAGGTTTCAAAAACCGTGTGACATGAAAAGATTTTGTGTGTTAGCAGTTGGTAAAAACTGTAAGTTTAACAGTTTTGAAAACAATATGTAAGCATGTGCAAATTGGCCTGTACTCCATGTTTTTGCGTTTGTTGTGTCGAAGTGAGAAGAGAATTAATGTAATTTGAAAGATATAGTCATTGAATGCATTTTATGCCAAAGCAATGATAAATGATCCACAGTTTAGCCCAAAAAGATTTCTGTTGTGCTCACTGTGTGAATAGTTTTGAAAAAGTGACCCAGGTATTGAGAAATGAAGTGATTGTAAAAAACTATTTTTTTTTTTTTTTTTTAAGATCATTCAGATTTGAAAATGAAGAAACTTTTTGTCATAGTAATGAACAGAGGTTTACAGTTTTTCTCAATTGCTTTGGCATATTTTTCGAAACAGCCTTAACATTCTCTAAACTGTGAGAGCAAATGTCACAACTGTTTGCTGGAACTTCAGAACTTTATTGCATGTCTGCAAAATGTAGTTATTAACCCAAAACATTTCATTCACGCTTCAAAACCTAGTTATCGTGTCAGTAATTTGGCCAAGGTCACCAAAATATAAAGTATTTTTGTCATCATGTGAGCCACCCTGGTCTAAATGTTTAGTTGTTTTTTCACCATGACAGTCAACCATGGAAATTAAGGTTTTATAACAAAAATCTGATATTTGTTGAGAAGAGTCAATAGTACATAGGAAAAAAAAAGTATGTGAACCTTTGCATTCATGCAGTTTATTTATTTATGTACGAATGTATTACATGTTCAATGTTGCTTGTCCAATTACTGTACATTATCACAAATACACAAAAATACCAAATAACTACACAAACTACATCCGGTCGCTCTTGTTGGTCAGGCCAAAGATTTTCATCAACATCACATCTGATGTTTTCCATTGCCATGCACCGGGGAAAAAATCTCCTTGAATGTCGCACCCATCCCCTGCAATGATCAGCTGTGATGTCCTCACATGCAGCATTCATGGCATCCAACAGAGACATCTGATCTTGTGGTCTATGATCATACACTTTCCATCTCCATGCTGAAAAAAACTCTTATTTTGGGTTTAGGAATGGAGAATATGGTGGAAGGAAATCCACTGTTTTCCTTTCATGTGCAGCAAACCAGTCCCTAACAATGTTGGTTCGGTGGAAGCTGATATTATCCCAGACAACAGCATAATTAGGCAAATATGGTCTAACTATACCTCTTTCTTGTTCTGGAATCAGGTCTCTGTAAAGTGTGTTTAGGAAGACCAGGAGAAGTTGGGTATTATAGGGCCCAATTTGTGGAATATGTGTGCTCACACCATTCTCTGAAATGGCAGCACACAGTGTAATATTGGCCCCACGTTGGCCTGGTGTGTCAGTTGTGGCTCGGTGTCCAATGAGATTGCAACCACGTCTCCGGCCTTTGGACAGATTGAAGCCAGCTTCGTCCACAAAAACAAGAATGTGGGTTGTTTCATGTCCTTCTAACTCCATGATTCTCTACGAAGAAACATAGAAAAAAAAAAAAAGTTTTTATTCTAGAGTTCAGTAAATGTTTTCTCTTCTTATGGGTTTCTAAAACTTCAAATAATACAGCCATCTTAGAAGGACAGTAAAACTCACTAAGTGCACACCAATAGTTTACCTGGACATACTGGTACCGCAGCTCCTTCACTCTTTCACTGTTCCTCTCAAATGGCACCTTGTAGAGTTGTTTCATAGTCATTTGATGTCTTTTCAAAACTCTGACTATGGTGGAAATGCTGACAGAATTTATATTTGTGAAGACATTATTGTCATTTATGATTGCACTTTGGATCTCTCTTAGCCTGATGGAATTGTTGGCTATGACCATGTTGCAAATTTCTTGTTCTTGCTGATGGTTAAATACTGCTGCTCTTCCACCTGTGTGAGGTTGTTGTGCAGTGCTATAGAATGAACAAATAGACTTGCATTTACCTTTACAATATTGTTGTTTATGAAAATGCTTTACATACTGTAAAACAAAAAAATAAATACATATTTACCTTTTTTCCCTATGAAAGGTTTGCACAATTGATGACACTGTGGACCTGTTTACATTAGGCTGTACTCTTCGACCAGTCTCTTCCATTGTGAAACCATGATTTATGACATGATCCACAAGCGTGGCTCTGATTTCATCAGAGACTCTGACTCTTCTGTTCCCACCTCTTCCTCTATTATGTCTTCCTCTAACACCACCACCACGTATTCTTACACGTTTTCCAATTGCTCTTCCACGAGCATGTCTCTGCATTTCAGGGTTGTGGAAGTCCTCCATTCTCAATAAATGTTAGTGATTGTGCTGTGGGCAATCTACATATATATGCTCCCAAACTTGATTGGTTAAATGGTTGAATGGTTGATTCAAATTGCATTGCAATTAGAGGTCATTTGTCAATTACAAACAATGTCAATGTCAGATATTTATGGAATATACATGCATGTATACTAAGTTTTCATAATTGAAAGGATCGTTTTGAATGTGATGGCTTACACGATGAAAAATGATTGAGAAGTTGTGAAGAGTTTGGCGGTTTAAGTGAGAATCGACTCATCAGTTTTGATCAACAAGCCATATGCAGTTAGTTGTTGTGCAAACTGCAGACAATTGTACTTACTCTTTGCACACATGTGCCAAAGCATTTGCAATTTGCTCAAATCAATAAGAAATTCCAATCTGATGTGAACAAGAAGCTAATTGTTCAGAGATCTGAACTTATTGTTTTGAGAAATAAGAGTCCCATTCGAAAATTGAGCCAAAGCGATTGAGAAAAACTGTAAGTCTAGCAAAAATCTAAAACCATTGTGACAAGCAGGGCGGGTGATAGCCGTGAGGGAACGGCGCGAGGCCGGTGACGCGAGTGACAATGAGCTTCAGCTGCTCGGCGCACCGGTCTCGTATCTCTCAGGAGCTCCGGAAGCATAAAAGAGGAGCGACGACAGTGGAGGACGAGAGAGGACCAGGCCTGTATTTTATTTTGTGTTTTATTTTGCTTGTGTGGGGGCGGCAGTCGCCGTGAGGAACTGCGCCATTTTACTTTCGTTTTATTGTTTATTTATTTGATTAAAATTACGTTGAATGTTCGCCGGTTCCCGCCTCCTTCTTCCCGTTCTTAAGAACTCCGTTACAACCATATAGTAAAATAATCCTTAATTGCAATAAAATAAAACATGGATATAAAAAAATATATCCATCCACCGCTTCTACAAACTGCTTTAACCTCTATAGCAGTGGTTGTCAACTTTTTTAGGGTTTGCCATGGTTTTATAGAATTAGTGTATGTGGAAAAAGTTGAAAGGTTTTTTTTTGTTGTTATTTTGCATTTCGAATAGGTTTTACAAAATGTGGTTTTGGAGAGAAAACTATTTGAACTAATTGTGTAATGTAGGTGTGTTGCTGTGTTAAGAGTTTAGAAAAAGTACTTTAAATATAGGTAAACAATTGTTAGAAATTGTAAAAAAAAAACTGTAGTAGTATGATCTAAAACAAAGTGGGTTTTTATGCTAATTGTGTTTTGAAAACGTGACTACAGATTGGACAAAAGGATGTAGAAATGTAGCAATTCTTATTAATTTTTGTATTAGGTTATGATTCAAACTTAAGTTTTAACGGTTTTGAAAAGCATATGTAAAAATGGAAATTGGCGGTGCGTAGAGTTTTAGCAGTGTTTGTGTCTGAGTGAAAAAAGAATTCATGTAATTTTAAAGATGTAGTCATTAATGCCTTTTGTGCCAAAGCAATGATAAATGATCCACAGTTTAGCCCAAAAAGACTGCTGCTGTGCTCAAAACTTACCTAAGTATTGTGAAATGGGTCCTGGTGATTGTAAAAAAAAACAAAAAAACTATACAGTTATTTCAACTTTAGGAGACTCCTGGACTACTACAGCACAACTAAACAACTAAAATACATCTTGGATTGTCAGCCACAACATAAAATAAATCCAACGATCCAGAGAGTTACATTCCTTGTCTTTGATTTAGGTTGTAATAGGCTAGTCGTGGACAAAGTAAACAAGCTCTATATTTTCTAGAAAGTAAGATCGATTATGCCATGAGAAGTTGTTGTGCCCATAGTATGCCACTCAGAATATAGATAACAGGAATTTGCATGTCTGTCCAGATGTTAGGGAAAGTTTATTTGATTTATAGACAATGGAGCTGTCAGCACGAGCTATTCTCGTCAGAGCTGTTTATTTACTGCCGCGAACAGACGCCCAGATTCTGGCTTTTTGAATAGTGATGATCAGACAAAGTTTTGCGCTGCAGCTCAGTGTGAACAATGGTATGCAAATTAGAGAAGAGGACATACTTTATTTTATGTAAGTCTGAATAACATGGGTGTAGCCTTTGCGTTTTCATTTATAAATAAACAAGGCATAAAAATTACTTTTGAACAATGTTTGAAATCATGTACCCCCTTGGGAGCATCTGTAGCGCTCATCGCCACCTTGGGAGGAGTAGTAGCAGCCACCACCTCGGGAGTTGCTGTAGCGGTCACCGCCCTCTTGGGAGGAGCAGTAGATGTGTACAGCCAAAAAACACAATATGGCAGTCACCATCACGGGGAAAACAGTCAACAGAGTGAAGACGTCTGGGACCACTGGGCGTAGAAATACTGAGACTGGTGGACTGGGAAACGCTGAGACCGCCGGGCTTGAGAGAGCTGGGCCATCAGAGCTTTGGCTGTGTAGCGATAGTGTGGGTTTAGTGTGTGTTAAGGGCACTAAGCTTTGGCTTTTAAGACCTGGGACAGTCACGATTACGTCCTGTTTTGTGCATATGCTCTCAAGTGGCCAAGACCTCAAGTGAGGGGATTTAGACAGGCACTAAATAGAACATGACAATGAAACCATGAAACCAAACAAGATAAGATTATAAGGGTGGGACATTCTTATTATAGAGGGCATTTAATTGGGCAAAAATGTGGATCTCTCTGAACAGAGAGATGTCATAAAAAAAAAAAAAATCAGAGAAGAGAAAGACTGAAAATTGTAATATGTTGTGGAAATGTATGCTAAAAGTAAAAAAAAATCAACTTTTTTTAAAGTGAGTGTTCATGCTGCCTTTAAAGTTTGTTTAATCAGCTTGAAATGTAAAGTAGTATTAAGTGTCAGCATTAATCAGTGATTGTACATAGAGTACAAAAATTTGGTAAATGGAAGTTCAAGCATGCTTTTTTGACAAGTGAGAACTAATCGGAATCATTCTCACATGTCACTCCTGTGACAAATGGTAAATTTGGACAGAAGACAGAATTACAAAATATAAACTAGGCTTTATTTAATAGAAGGCAAGCAGGAGTAAAGCCCAAAGTATAGATCAATTTTTACGTGTACATGAGGGTCAGTGTACAGTGCGCTTGACATGCATTTTGTCATCAGAAGAGAACAATGGAGGCCTGCGTAGACCAGAGATTGTGTGAAGAGGTTTGAAAATACCCTCATTTGTAAAACTCTTACATGTAAGAATACAAAGATGTTTCCATGGGTTGTACCTCGTGGCGAGAGAATGCTCAAAACTACGCATGTGTCGAACGCCTGTATATGCATACGAGTCAAATGAAGTATACTTTCCAAGGCAGTGCATTCGACTGTGCACGGACACGTAAAAAAACTAAGTATACCCATGGCTTAACAGTGTGCACGAGAGCATAAACATAACACTTACACGAACATCAACTGACAACTAAAGACTGAACACAGAAGAACTAAATACACAGAGGTAATGAACTAAATGATGTGGGTAACATTTAGAATACTGTTCCATCATTAATGAATAACTGCACAGGAACAAATGAGTAACGCATTATTAACACTCTAGCAACTAACTAACAAGAAATTCTGATAAACGAATTAGTAAGTTACAGTGCTAAGGTGAATGTGGTAGTTCAATATTAGCTAATCAGTAACTACTGTTTTTTTTTTTATACCTCTCAGGGATCTACTAAGAACTACTATATACAGGTTCATAATTAAAATGAATATTGCATAATGTATAATTAATTCTAAACTGAAGGTCAAGGTAACCCACTTGTAATGACTGAAGTATTACCAAATCCTTCAGAAGGAATTACTAATTATTTGGATCAGTATTCTAAAGTGAGAAACATGATGTTAGTTAGTAGTTCTCTGGGAAGTATGAAAAAAATAGTAGTTACAGATTACACAGTTACAGCTAATCGTGAACTACCACATTCAACTGAGCATTGTTACTTACTAATTTGTTAATTAGAGTTTCTTTTTAGTTAATAGTAGTTACTAGAGTGTTAATAATGTGTTACTCATTTGTTGCTGTTTAGTTATTCATTAATGATGGAACAATATTCTAAAGTGTTACATGCTGTGCAGCTGTGGTGGAAGATTAGTGTCCATGGGAACAGATGAGTAGCGGGAAAAAAAGACAAAGAAGCATGTAACTGATGAAAACAAACATGAAAGTGAAACTAAAGCTGAACGGGTCCATATATCCCTAACAACTCAAGCACGTTTGAGCTTTTGCAAGAACCAATGAGGTTTATTCTTGTCCATCAAGCGCTACGATTGAGCTTCCATTTACCATATTTGAGTATGTTCGCTGATCAATGTGTATAACCAAATAAAAGCCTAAATTAAATCTGTTCATCATATTAAGTGATCTATTCTCTTCAGAAGACTTCGATTAAACTGATTGATGTGCATTGAATTGATTTATTTTATAATCTCTTTATGAACATTTTGAAATATCAAGAGTTTTGGGTGAAGAGTGCCTGGAAAGAAACCTGAAAGTAAAACAAAATGTTTCCTATTTAAAACACTTCTTCAGTTGTTTTAGTATGTACTGTCTAGATTGTATGACTGTTTCCACCAGTTCCAATTTTATTTCTTAACTATTTTTATTAACTACAAGGATAAAATTGTCAAATGTACGATATTGTGGAAGCGCATGAAAATCATCATGGTAGAAACCTCTCTGCCACCCGTCATCCATCAAGTGGACAGGCTTCTAATCAGACAAGCGACCTCATCAGCTCCATCCACCAGTCTCTCGATCTACATTGCATGGGCTGTAGGGAAAATGAGTGGCTTGGAGAGGATGTAGACATCAAGATTGGGCGACTGATTATATCTCTCTCTGTCTGAAAGCGATGGAGAAGGAGGTGGCCCTGGTTACGACAGACCAATCTGTAATTCCCCAGGATGTTAATGAGGCCACTGGGCTGGTGATGAATGCTGAGGTTAAGACCAAGGATGAGCTCTTGCCTTTAACTCCGCCCTTGTCGCACAAAATACTGCATGATCCTTGCCTTCTCACCACTCAGGGCCCTTCATAGATCCATCATGGCCTTTGATTATTGATTGACTGTCGGTAGCAAACGCCAGGGCTCCAAGAGGTCGCGCCCTTCTCGTCTGCCACCACGCTGGCTCCATCAAGACAAATCTCATTCTTCACTATTCACCTCCCATCGTGGGGCCTGCAGTCGAGCTGTGGTACCCTTCCGCCCTCTGGATAACCTTGCGGGCCGGCTGTTATTCTTGATGTCACGGCACTGGAAAAAGGTGATATTTCAATTCAATTGAGTGGTTTTAATGAGAATGTGTTGCGAGAAACTGGGTGGATTAATTCGTTTTGTCTTTGGTTCGCCCTGTTACTTTTACTAACTAAAACACGTAAATGGACAGAACAACAGAAGCATTAGGTGAATGAATTATTGAGTATAATGAAAAAGGAAGAAAAATAGTTGTAAGAAAATATGAGGCTGAACATTTTATGGAACGTGGAAATAAATAATTTGAGCAAATCAGAGCACATTAATGTCACATAGAGCACTATTTAAACTTTTACATTCATTACCTACTCATAAATGATCCAGAATGAAGGTTTGTAGTGGTACAAGTTTATGTTACTTGACATTTATGGCCCTCTAAATAAGATCTTTATGACTAACTCTTTGCTTGGTTTATTGTACAAAGCTTGTAGCTATAATCAACATGCAGCCACATGTGTTTATGTGGAGCAAGGCTATTTAACTAGTTCTTTGTGTTTTAGCTTTCAGTTTAGTTTAAGTTTCACTTTTTGTTTGTATTACAATTTTGTTTAACATAATACCACAAATTATTCAGTCTTCTCATGATGACAATATGTAAGTCGCGAGGTCTTGTTTGATTCCTCACATTCTTTATTTTGCAATAAGGACAGACTGAAATTAATAACATTACTCCACTATCAAATATACAAATAACACAAAAGTTTGCAGTCAGTAAGTTTTTATTATTATTATTATTATTATTATTATTTTAAGAAATGAATACTTTTATTCATCAAGGATGCATTAAATTGATCAAAAGTGGCAAAAAAGGGCATTTAAATTGTTAAAAATAGTTTCAAATAAAAGCTGTTCTTCTTCTTAATTATAATAAATGTTTCTTGAGCAGCAAATCAGCATATTACAAGTTTTTTTCTGAAGGATCATGAGCCACTAAAGATTGCTGAAAATTCAGCTTTGCCAACACAGGAATAAATAAAATTTTGATATATATTTAAACAGATTATTTTAAATTGTAATAATATTTCACAAAATGTATTTTTGGTCAAATAAATGCAGCCTTGTTGAACATAAGAAAATGCTTTCAAAAACCTACTCAACCCAAACCTTTGAATGGTGGTTTATTAATAAACTGATTTTGAATATTTTTTTGAGTTGAAATTATTGTTCAGTATATAACTTTTTGAGACCTCTGAAAAAAGATCTAGAACAGATTTTCCAAATGAGCAGTCAGTTATGCAGTGTTGCCATGGACAATGGCCATTCTTCAGAAGTGTTTTTATAGCTGGATACTGCAACTGACCGGAACTGTGAAATAACATGCTTTGAAAGATGACTGCAATACCATCATAGTACGTACATTTAACAGAAAAAATGAGTCTTTTACTCAAAAATTACATGAAATGTCTCATTAAATCTTTTGCAGTTTTTCATTGTATAGCCTAAGGTAACTTACTCTTAAACAATTAACAAGTTTTTACAGTAGTATTTCTTACAGTCTTTTACCATTAAGATTATGACCGTTTTTTACCATTATAGTCAAACTGCTCTCACAAATGTCGGAAGCTACCCAGCTCCCCAAGTAAGCCAGAGGGGAAGTCCTTCATGCCAAAAGGGATGAAAGATACAGGGTTTCCTATCGGGAAAAACACCACTCAGAGAACAGACCTCACTTCAAAGCATAAGTGTGCATTGTAGAGGGGGCTCTAGCTGAAGTGATGGTGTCAACTATAGGTCACTTAATTCCTTAAGCCCTCCACACGGTGCCCCATCCATGAGAAAAACAGGTCCTACCGCCAGGGAGGGGCTGTCACAAGGATCATCTGTTCTGGGAACCAGGTCTAGTTGTGCCAGTAAGGCGCAACTAGTAAGACCTGCTCTTGGTCCTCCCAGACCTTGAACAGTGTCTGTGTGAGAAGCCTCACTGGGGGAAACTCATATTTGCGTAGGTCCCGGGGCCAGATGTGTGCCAGTACATCCGGGCCCAGGGTCACGTCGGTTAGGGAATAGAACAACTTGCAAAGAGAGGACTCCTGGGAGGCAAATAGGTCTACCTGTGCATTCCCGAATCGACTCCAGATCAACTGAACCACCTGGGGATGGAGCCTCCATTCTCCCAGGAACATGAACTGTCATGTCAGCCACAAGATTGACCTCACCCAGAATGTAAATGGCCACCAGGGAGGTCATCTTCTGGCTGAGGGCCTGCGCTGTGACTTTTGCCAGTTGAAGGGCAAGGTCTGTGTGCAGCTCCTGCAAAAACCCTGGCTCAGAGCTACCCTCATGCAGCTATTTGAGAGCTTTTGCCTGATGGACCTACAGGTGATAACCAATCCTCATTCAGAGTGCCTAATGAGATACAGCGTGCCTCTCGTGAGGGACCCGAACCAACATTTGGCAACTCAACGGCACACGGCATGCTAGAGTTGCAGGAGGTGCATGGGGGCGGGCCTGACGAAGAAGCTCCCACTGTCCCACTCTCAGCATGTTGTCTATCTAGGCATCCAGGAAACTGCTCTGAACGCTGAAGCACAGAGGGGTGAAGCGTTGCAATCTCCAGGCACAGCAAGCTGGATTGCGCAACATCGCTAGATGTGCCGTAACACCAGCAGAGAGATCTCTCGATGAGCTGCAGGCAAGCAAAGCAATTAAAATAGCTGTTTGCTCTATCTGTATGAAACCTGCTCTTTGTATTAGAAGGTGAATGGAAAAGAGCAATCGATTTTACAGCCGCTCAGCTCCAAAGCAAAATATTAATGAAGTCAGTAATGCTGGTCCTGTTTATGTCTGGGTTGGTGGACTGGGCATGCAAATCTCACTGGCCAATGTTCATTGGCTCATTAGGTTACCACTTGCAGGTATGACATCAGTTGGATACAACATTGAACATGACTGTCTGAATGGGAACTCAACAATACAGCCTCCTTTGTCCTTCATTGTGTTTTTTAGACTCATGGAATATGCCTGCTCTCCCAATTTCAGATTAATTTCTGCACAGGTTTGTGGCTGAAGAAGCATTCACATGATAGAATCTTTCATACAGTTTTCATTATACATCTGGAGAACTAAGGCACTGGCGCTTCTTTGTGCTGCCAGCAACCCAGGGACATAGTCATTGGAAAGGGCGGATGTCAATTTCCTGTTCTATCGCTTCGACAGCATTACTACACATCTCCAGAGACATCTGGGATGAGCTTAACCAACCCATACAGAAAAATGTTAGCCTCCTCCCTGTCTCAATCAAATTTCAAAACCCTCTCATTCCTCAGTACTCCCCACTCCTGCTTATTTACACGCTAATAGCAGGATGGCGGAGTAAAGAAAGAACACCTACAGTCAGTGGTGTGACCCGGTGATATGCAATAGCAGTGTGTAATATCCTCCCAGTGTGCCATTCACCCAAATGGAGATGCAGGTCGCAGTATCCACAGGGTAGTTCTCAGTGAGCAGTAATGCTGGGCCAGATTAATAGCATCCTGGAGGAGCAATAAAAAATGCTGACTGAACGCCGTCATATCTCTAAGTTGGCGTTCTTTCAGCTTTGACATTCATATGCACCGTTTCCAAGCTGCTTAATGTGAGTGCGGACTAGAGTTCTACCTGGCCGATTTTAGGTGAAAACTTTGGATCTGTTGGAGATGTCCATCAGATTACTTAGGTGCCGAAATAACCACAGACAACAACCATGAAGTCCAGTACGAGACAAATTAAAAATTACATTGAAAATATAATAATGATTTGGGAAAAATGGATACCATAGTGGTTGAGACAGCTCTGTGGTAAACCAGTGTGGTTAAGAGATTTCCTTGATAAAAAGAAATTTGAAACCGCGTGGTATGTAACCGGTTTGAGTGAACCTGATGTCGAGGACCAAATTAACTCCTAGAGCTCATCCTGGCCGATTTTAGGTGAAAAATCTAAACGAGACATCCAACAGATTATTTAAGCACAGAGAGAAAACCAGACAAATTAAAAAATACATATAACAAATATTCTGAATGAAACTCTCTGACTCTTCAGATTATCTGCTTTTTTTGTTACTTTTATTTCCTATGCATTCCATTTTTTTCTTATGTATTTGTTTCCTTTTCATGTAAAGCACTTTGAGTTACCGTTGTGTATGAAATTTGCTATATAAATAAACTTGCCTTGCCTTGCTTTCATTTGCTAAATGATTGTGAGGATTCATCACAAAGTTCTTGATTTTCTTTTGTGTGTTGCTTAAAGAAAAACAACATATTATTTGAGTCCACCACCTTCTCATCATCCAAAGCTTCACCATCAAATTAGTAGGCATTTTTCAACAACTTTTAATTACTTGATCAATCATAATTGCTGGCAATTAGGCTAAATTCAGAGACCACCATTGAACTTGAGGAAATCAAATGTGATTTGACACCCCTTCAAAACTCAATTGAACTGACTGCATTCTGACTTACAGTAATATGAAAAAAGCAGTTACATCCAAATTATTGGCATGCTGCAAATATTTAACTATGTCTACATCTACATTAATCTAGATAGGGGTGAATTCTGGGTGATTGGGATACTTTTTGCCATTGTCATGACTTGGAAAAAGTGTCCCAATCAACCTTAATTCACCCCTACATTAAAAATGGCATTTTTTTTTCAGAACGCTCTCCATCCACACTAGCATTTTCAAGCCTTTTTGTTTTTTCCAAAAGTTGCTCATCCACGCTGAAATGTCTGAAAGCACTTAAATAATCTTACTGCATCTGCGTTAAACATAATAAAAGCACCCTGAGATTATATCGAGAGACTACGTAATGAATTTCTCTTACTATTCTGCTCACATGATCATTGTATTAGCAAAATACCCCTTGACTTACTGATGCATCCAGGGCACACTCAATCACCATTTCATGTATGCTGTAAAATGCAGTGTTTTGAGGTAAATGTGAGGTAATTGCAAGTAAATTTTCAGTCATCTTTGCAGGAATGTAATATGAAGATTGAACAAAGTCACATTTATCTTTAGCAACACTGTGAAAGTGAATGGCACATAGATTATAAACGGTCAGTAATGGTCAGTAATGCCGGTCCTATTTATGTCCGGGTAGGTGGAATGGGCATACAAATCTCACTCGCCAATGTTCATTGGCTCATTTGGTTACCACTTGCAGGTGATTGGCACTGTGAAAGTAAATGGCACATAGATGGCACATGATGCTATAACCATATTTATGTGGGTACAATATGAGTCACGTGACTAAACATGCCTCATCATTTTCAAATGCCTCTCACATTCCACACTACAACAGAAACTTTTCAAAAAGTTCAGCTTTCGCTGGACAAGAACGAATCTCAGTGGGAATGAAAGGCCAAAACATATATGAAAAGATGCACTTTCAAATGTATTCAGATAAATCTAGACAGAGACTTATCTTATCTTAGAGTCTTATCACCCAGATCTTTAAATAAAGTAAAATAAAAGTATGTCCAACTTTATCTGCATATAGTATATAGTAAACATTAGCATCATGAAACAATTTGTATTGTAAAAAGTCCTACAAATAAATTTGACTTGACATAGCAAAAAAATTTGTACTCAAAAGATTTGGGTGTCTTTGTTTAGTCAGAAAACAGCCCCGATAGGAGCCAAACACCATAATTCTACTGCATGCACATGGTCATATTTCACTTCAGACACACACTATGGAATTTCCTCTTCTCTTTATTGACTTGGTTATTTGTCATTCTCTTTGCAAAGGTGCCTGGCAATATTTCAGCAGATGTGTTGTTACTTTTTTTAATAAAAATTCTAGGTGCGAGGACACAGAGGCCCATGAATACATATAAACCAGGACTTGATGTTCTTTGATCCACTGATAATTTTACTTAGACTTGAAAAGAGCTTGCAAAGCATAAAAATACTCTTAGAAGGCCGAAACGGTGCGTTAACACTCCATGCCCAATAATTTTAAAAAAAGAAACAAATGGCCATATAACAAAGATGAAAGCTCTTACAACAACCACAAACCCTCAATATGCTTTAATGTGCTTGAGTTTAAGACCGAAATGCAAAACGTTTTTCATTTTGGTGCGAAGAAAGTGCTGCCTCTACGGATTCTGGAGCCATTCTTCACTCTACATTATCATTTTGATGCCCGCCATCTGTTCCCCTTTCCCTTCACATCTCTCACCAGGTTTGTTCCACCAGAGCACCATAAGGCGAGAGAGGTAGGGAGCAGGTGAGACTGTGGAGGATTCGTGGAAATAATGAGAGCTGAGGTGAAGAGGTGGAAATTTGCTTGTGTGGGATGCTTCGCTTCCTGACCTTTTTATTATTGGTACATTGTGTTCGGATTACTTGCAGCGCTTTGTCAGACATGAGCGTTCTTCTGGTTATACAAATAATTTGAGCAATATTAATGTCTAGCACTTATTTCAAATTAAATATTTATGTAATTCTTGCATTATTTCAGTCCAGCATAATGTGAAGTCAACTTAAAGGAGCTGGAAGCGATGTTAGCTGTTTTGCTAATTCAACAACATGTGCTCTCTCCAAAACACAAATAGGGCAATAAATCTCAGCAATACTGAACTGTAAGTTAAAACTTTTAAACTGTAACCATATACTTAAAAAAATCTTATTCATGCTCATTTTAATGTAAAATACTGTAAAATGGTTTTTGAAACTTAAAATATAAAAATGACCATATAATGTATGGTGTATATTTAACAATACTATTATTACTATATTAAAATATTATTAAAATTATTGCTAATTAATATACAATTTCTCAGAGAGGGAACCTGAACCTTAATTATGTGTAGGAAACTACAGTAGTGTGATTCATTTGGTTCAGCTCCTCTAACTGACTCATATTCTTCACAACAACTATAATCTAATGAGACTGGCTTGTTATACTTTTCTAACTAGATATTGCTGCTCCTAGGGATGGGTGATATGACTGAATTCTTATTTCACGATATGAGAAATTTTATTTCACAATAACGATATACAGTATCTCACAAAAGTGAGTACACTCCTCACATTTTTGTAAATATTTTATTATATCTTTTCATGGGACTACACTGAAGAAATGACACTTTGCTACAATGTAAACTAGTGAGTGTACAGCTTGTATAACAGTGTAAATTTGCTGTCCCCTCAAAATAACTCGACACACAGCCTTTAATGTCTAAACTGCTGGCCACAAAAGTGAGTACACCCCTAAGTGAAAATGTCCAAATTTTGCCCAAAGTGTCAATATTTTGTGTGGCCACTTTTATTTTCCAGCACTGCCTTAACCCTCTTGGGCATGGAGTTCACCAGAGCTTCGCAGGTTGCCACTGGAGTCCTCTTCCACTCCTCCATGATGACATCATGGAGCTGGTGGATGTTAGAGATCTTGTGCTCCTCCACCTTCCGTTTGTGGATGCCCCACAGATGTTCAATAGGGCTTAGGTCTGGAGACATGCTTGGCCAGTCCAACATCTTTACCCTCAGCTTCTTTAGCAAGGTCATCTTAGCGGTGTGTCGTTATCATGTTGGAATACTGCCCTGCGGCCCAGTCTCCAAAGGGAGGGGATCATGCTCTAATTCAGTATGTCACAATACATGTTGGCATTCATGGTTCCTTCATTGAACTGAAGCTCCTGAGTGCCGGCAGCACTTGTGCAGCCCCAGACCATGACACTCCCACCACCATGCTTGACTGTAGACAAGACACACTTGTCTTTGTACTCCTCATTTGGTTGCCTCCACACACGCTTGACACCATCTGAACCAAATCAAGTTTATCTTGGTCTCATCTGACCACAGGACATGGTTCCAATAATCCATGTCCTTAGTCTACTCATCTTCAGCAAACTGTTTGTGGGCTTTCTTGTGCATCATCTTTATAGGAGGCTTCCCTCTGGGACGACAGCCATGCAGACCAATTTGATGCAGTGTGCGGCGTATGGACTGAGCACTGACAGGCTGAACCCCCATCCCTTCAACCTCTGCAGCAATGCTGGCAGCACCCATACGTCTATTTCCCAAACACAATCTCTGGATATGACGCTGAGCATGTGCACTCAACTTCTTTGGTCGACCAAGGCAAGGCCTGTTCTGAGTGGAACCTGTCTTGTTAAGCTGCTGTAGGGTCTTGGCCACCATGCTGCAGCTCAGTTTCAGGTCTGGGCAATCTTCTTATAGACTACACCATATTTATGTAGAGCAACAATTCTTTTGTCAGATCCTCAGAGACTTCTTTGCCATGAGGTACCATGTTGAACTTCCAGTGACCAGTATGAGAGAGTGAGAGCGATAACACCAAATTTAACACACCTGCTCCCAATTCACACCTGAGACCTTCTAACACTAATGAGTCACATGACACCAGGGAGAGAAAATGGCTAATTGAGCCAAATTTGGACATTTTCACTCAGGGGTGTACTCACTTTTGTGACCAGCAGTTTAGACATTAAAGGCTGTGTGTCGAGTTATTTTGAGGTGACAGCAAATTTAAACTGTTATACAAGCTGTACACTCACTAGTTTACATTGTATCATGTCATTTCTTCAGTGTTGTCACATGAAAAGATATAATAAAATATTTACAAAAATGTGAGGGGTGTACTCCTGTGAGATACTGTATATCACAATATAGTTTTCTGTTATTTTATCTTGTTTCTGTTATTTCAAATTACAAACAATAGGACAAATACATTATTAACGATTATTACATTATAAACGAAAATACAAATTAAACAAATTAAGTTTTTTCAGGTACAACGGGTTTATTTAACAGTTAGTTAGAATTAATGCAGCAATATAATAATCATATATAAAAATAAAATATTGCATAGTCTTCACTGTATGAATTTTGCTGTATGTTAGCCAGCATGTGCACCGCACTGAGTTTTTTTTTTCACTACTTACTGTGCTTAATAATACATTTTAACATCGAGCATGTCCCAAAATCGCGGTCACCTTCTGAGAGAAGAGGCTCTCTGTGTGTGCGCAGTGGATGAGTGTGATATCAGGATATTTTGTGCTTATAACCTTTTAATATCAAGCACGTCTTCAAAACTTACTGACAGGTGTGTTTGATCAGTTGGATATGAACTCTGCAGGTTAGTAGATATCCAGAAACAAGACTGGGCCCCCTTGGCATAGACTTTGATCATTTAAGATCTAATGTGGCTGTGACCGGTTGCATAAACTGCTTAAACTACTCTTACAAGTTTGTCGTCTAATTTTCTTTCTTCAAGACTGGTCATAACTTTTTTTACATCAGTTACATAAAAAGGTAAATTGGTCTAATTTGAATCTGAAAAGGATGATTAGCCTTAACAAACTGCTAGTCGGTCAGACAAGTTCTTTAGACACAATCTTAATTAACTTGGCTATATTTATGGCCCCTCTTGTTTATAACTGACAAGACCTTGACCTCACTTTCATTCCTTTTTTATGGCCAAGTATGTTTACTAGATTTTGGTTAAAGTGAAGGAAAACAAATGTCATGTCTTGGCTCAGAATCATGATGATTTCTGAGCATACTAATAATCTGCCTTAATGAGGTTAAATCAAAGAAATTACATATGACATTGTGTCATTGTTGCAGCTACAGCAAGAGAAAAAAGCTAATAAAAAAAATAATCAACTCACTTCTGTGTTTTACTTCATTCAAACACAGTTAGCATCTAAAGTTTGCAGAGGTTTTGGCGGAATCCTACAAACTCAGATTAAAAAAAAGTATTATCGGAGTAACTTTTTAATGGTGTGGGATACAAGTCCCAATGTGGCGTTTCTCTTGTGAAACTGCCCTGGATGAACAATCCTTGAAAACGTTATTTTAAAAGTCTTTATATATAAAATTCTGATGAAATCTGTGATCGAGACTGAAATAAACTCTTTCCCCATCATTTCCTTCCCAAAAATGAAACTCCATGACCCTCATGAACTCATCCAGACAGAAGACAAGCTCTCCCAGCCCCTGGGATTCACATTCCCCCCACTTGTTTTATCCATAACCAGTAGGTTAATTTAATTACTTTTTGATAGAGAGCAGTCAATTTCACAGCCAGGCACCTAGCAGAACCTAAAAATTGTGGCCCCATAGGTATGATATATGAGGCAATAACCTATAATGTAATGAAGTCACCTTCAGAGCAGGACCTCTGTCAGTGAAGTAATAATGAATTATAACAAGCATAATAGTATTTGGGTTTGACATGGCAGGCGCTGGGTAAAATGAAATAAAAAAAGAGTGAGTTACACTCTCTGGAAACCGAAAGTTCACTGGCAAATCCATCAGGCTGGCACTTTCATCGTGGATCGCACAGAAAGACATATGCTAGGGCAATGGATCAGTCGTGATCCGCTGGGTGGTGTTATTTGAATGCATAGAACCATTAGCATAATACGTTTGAGAACTTCTTGCATTATTTCTCTTTTCTCAGGTGCCAAGCAGGGCCTTTTATAAGAGTGCAATATATATATAATATATATATATATATATATATATATATATATATATAGATATATAGATAAATATACACACACACACTTTATCATTATATTTCATCACATTGGCTTTTATTGTGCCTTTGGAAAACAAATGATGTACATATTGGAGCTACAATACTACTGCAGCTATTTTAGTACTACTTTATTCTACTTATTCTGCTCTAGATTTATAGATTTACCTTTCTGTTGTCTATTTGTTCAAGCTTGTAATTTTGAGTTTATAAACTATACAATACACTCAAAGCTTTTGTGAGATAAAAGAGAACCCTCTTTTAGATGATATTAGCATTGTATCTATTTGATATTCATTGGCATGCTGGTACACAAATTACCCTCACCCATCACTAATTAGACTCTGCATGTCTCAACAACCATATGTTGAATATTTCTGGTATGTCCAGGCTTCTAGGTCTCTCCCGCCCCTTCTTTCTGTCACATATTTGTGCTATCCATATCATATTTTATTCCACCTTGATCTGCTCTTGGCCTGGGCATCACCATCCAATCATTTGTGTGTAAATTATGAATTGCAGGAAGGACTTTGTTAGTTCAACCCACACCTGCTGTGGTGCAAAGAAGCAATTCTGTGAATTTTCTGAAAACGAATGGCTTACTGATAAATACCAATCTTTAGCGTATTTTTCCTGTTTATGATATGACAGCAACTGCAAGCAATAAAATGAGTGATTTGTCTTGGTAAAATGGACTGAATAAATAACACAAAAATCAGTTCTCTTATCCTCAAAGTACTCAAACTAATAAAAGAAAGTAGCATACAGCATCTAAATGGGCATGTTTTGACATTTTTCTATCATTATACATCTGCTAACTAACCCAATAACAATTCTGCAAATATTTGTGTCAGCTAATGTCTCTCACTTTTCAGCTAATAAATAATGCAATGTATTTACATGTTTTGAAGGCAATTAGTTTGCAGATCTAGAAAGACCTTCATTCAAAAACAGCACAGTGGTAATTACTGTGCTCCGACTCCAAATCAAGAAACACTTTTCCTTCTGAAATGAATAACAAAATGGAAAGCATATAGATGCGACGGTCATATAACAAAGCAGGGAGAGTATTGTTTGGAGTTAAGAGGGCGTCAGATGAAGGATCCGTGGCTGCTTGAGCTGATAATGAGTCTCTCAGCTGTCTGAGTGGACCTTTGTTGGGTTCACAGAGACTTATTACAATGTCACCTCACTTTCATCTATATGGAGGGCAGGTCAGGACATCAGTGTAGCCAGTTAAAAAACAATATTCAGTGCCACTGAGTGGAAAGTACAATGGTTTTCATTAAAATGTTAAACAAATATTGGATATCAGATATGAGAAATGAGCTTTGTACTAAAATAAGTGGCAGGTTGACGACACCCAAAAATGCATTGCTTAGTTACTTTTAATGAAAAGTAATGATTTACATTACCTCTGCATTACTTTTTCCTCAAAATATATATATAGAGTATATATATATGGTGAAGCCTTTTCTATGGAAGTAATAATATTTGAGTTTATTTTGTATTTTATTAATCTGAGAAAAACCTGTGCTGCAAATGAAACGTAGAAATTGAAATGTAAGCAGTTAGCCAGTGATCTAGTATAATGTAATTTGATTGACTGTTAGATTTAGTATGAAAGAAATAGAACCCTGCGAAACAGTCAGAAGCCACTGGACTTTGAAGCAACACAATCTTTTGACCTACATGCAACTGCAGTTAATTTATAAGAAATGTAAAGATCCTAAGTTTTTATTTCTTATGCTTTAAGATTCATAATTAAACAGTCAAACGAAGAACTCTGGATTCAAGACTTTTATTCACTGACGTTTTGTGTTGAGTACAAAAGAACTTTGAAGTCCTAAGCTAGTGAGTAAGCGTGTTGCACTCACAATATTTATCTATCTATATATATATATTTATATATATATAGGGGTATAACGGTACAGTCCCTGACAAAAGTCTTGTCGCTTGTGTACAAATTGATTTTTTTTACAAGAAATGGCTCATTTTAATCCCAACAGCTTTTGTAATAATGTTTCAGTGCAAAACGAAACTGTCAAAAAGTATTCTAATATTCACAGCTTGGTAAAGCCCATTGAGTCAATTTTTGCAAAGACATAAGAGTTGTCGCCTTGTCATATGAGCTTCACCTGTGACTAATAATGGATCAATTAGGTCTCAGGTGTGTATAAAAAGAACCCCAGTACACTAGACCTTCACATCAACTGCAACTAGACCTCTGCAAACATGCATTCACCCTGAGACTAAAGTTTTGATTATCAAGAGGCTGAAGACCAGATCCACTGCTGATGTGGCAGACACCTTCAATATGTCTCAGCGTCAAGAACAGAGGATAAAAAAAAGATTTGAAGAGACTTGAGACGTTTTTGACAAGCCCAGGTCAGGCAGACCCCGCAAGACAACTGCTCGAGAGGACCGTTTGTTGGCTCGAAAATCCAAGGCCAGCCCATTTTACACTGCAGTAGAGCTCCACGAGACCTGGTCACCTGAAGTCCCTGTGTCAACCAGAACAGTTTGTCAGAACCAGAACATGGTCGAATCAGTGCCTAAAAGCCAGCACTTAACAAAAGACAATTGAAAAACTGTTTCTTTGAAACTTATAGCTTGGGCTGTGGGCATGGAGAATACTGTCACTGACAGCCTATTCGTGACCCGTAGGGGCAGTGGTTCTGGTATTTCAGTTAAAATAGGTTTTTCTGACATTTTTCACAGCCATTTTTTGCCATGCACTCCCCTCAACATGGAGGCGTGGGTATATCATTCCCCAATAGCATCATCGACGCAATGCGAGTTCCCTTTCCTGCCACGCCGGGCTGCTTGAAGGACAGTCCTTTCAGACGAATAGTGAATGACTTGTTCTCTTGGCGCCCCTCATATACTTCACGCAGAGGCGTTCCCCAGTAGCGTCATCGACGTTGTCTCGTTCACTGTTCTCAGGGAACAGAGGTTACATACTTAACCTGAGATGTTTGTAGATGTTTGAGTGTACGTTCGATGTACGCTCGTTAAAGCGCAGTTACCCAAAATCCAACACGATAAGACGATCGAGCGCGAAAGAAAAATAAATATGGCGGACGGCAATACGGGAAGCGGCAACTTCTACAAATGTAAGTGTATTTTTTTATTAATTAGAACATCTTTGTAAAGATATTTTGAAGCGAAATGATACAGGTTTATATCATAATATATATACTTATTATCATATGATAATTTGGTCGATTTTTCTCAAATGTTAGTGAACTGTTGTAGTGTATTTAACCTACGTCTTAGAATATGATGTATTGACGAATTTTTATTTGCTTTAGGGACGGATGAGGATCTTAGGCAGCTAATTTTAAATGGGTATAGGAGATGTTAATGACGAAATTGTCTTCGCTGTCTGGCGCATGCTATTAACGTCAGCGTCCGAATTCGCTCACTCATTTTCGTTCACTCTTTGCTGATATAGTGCGCTCAACTGCCATGCACTATATAGTGGTTAGTGAACGAGTGAACGAGTGGGCGGTTTTGGACACAGCTCTTGTGTAACGGCACTTCTGACATGTTGCGCGTACGGAAGGCCGCCCTGCCCTCCCTTCTTCTGGAACGCGTTTTGAACTGAGCATCGGAACTACCGGCACTTTTATTTTTCCACTTCAAGCACTTATTGTAAATGAATATATACACACAGGAAAGATAATGGAACTAGTATGTTCTATCTGTACTGCATATACATTCACCCTCAAAAGTAAAACCCTAAATCTTACACGTCATATTTAAGTCTACTGTATGTGGGACCTATTCCACCCTGCAGTTGCACTACATGTCATCATTAAACTCCTGGGATCTGCTATCTCACTCCCCTCTGCGGTTCCTGTGGGCTTAAACCAATTAGCGCATCCTCTTTATCTCAAATGACCAATAAATCAGTCGGCCGGTGGACTGTGAATTGGCCGCACACCCAAATCTATAGAGCATGTACGAAGGACACAGAAGCTTGTGATTAATGACAATCGAGCAGCCTCCATAATGGCACAGGATATATGAATAGGATGTGTATGTATATATTCCATTTATATGAGACCATGCTTCATAAATCTCCTGTAATCTGTGGTAATTTGTGGCTAGGAGGACTCAAATAATGCAGAACCATTCAATGGTATTGATGTTTTTGTGCAGGTGATTGCATTGTCTACATGCCATATGAAATCTGGTTGTTTTTCATGAGCACAAAAGCTTGTAATTCACGGTTCCATTTTATGTTTGAGTGGCATGCAAAACTTAAAGGGGTATTAGCAAAAGCCCCAGCATCTTTCATTTTACAACTCAATTAAACGAGACGAGAACTGTGGCGGTGTATGTGATTAACTTTTTAATCTGGCCACAAACTATAAGATGCATTTTTGGAGAGCAAATTAAAGTGACAAGCATTTGCCCCAAGTAATTTCTGTTGGTAATCTACAAAGTGAGTGTAACACAATCAGACAGTGTAACAATGGTTCATTTTTCTCATAAAAGAGAGATAAATTAAGCTTTGATTACTGAATATGATCATGAATGTGCTATTTGCAGCTGCAAAGAACGGCTCAGACATACTGTCGCATATTCTGAGAATATCTCGTCATATGCCAAAGAAAGATTTTTTTACGTCACTGTCCAGGTGCCAGGTCTCTAAAACTTAACAAACCATTCCAGAGAAAGGAGGGTGTAGGGCCACTTCTCAGAATTGCTGTCATTGACGAACTCTGAAGAAACTGGCTATATGAAATAAAGGCTTGAATACAGCTCTCAGATCTTTTCAGTTTCTGAATGCATCCAGCCTTGCCACACAGGGTCAAACATTTTTACAAGCAGCTGGAGGGAAGGACGTTGCTGAGTGCCACTTTTCTTGAGGAGAGATTGTGTAATCACTTAGATGTTTCCTCTACATTCATGCCAACAATAAGCCATCAGCTGCCACTCTGTAAAGAGAGACACTTTTATTTTATTGAAATGATTTTGAGTATGACAGCTGACCTCTTGATATTGAATCAAATGGACAGAGTTTGAAAGCATTGAAAGTCCATTTTTTCCCTTCCTTTCCCGGTTTCACAGACAGTGCTTAGACCAGGGGTTTTCAACCTTTTAGGACACACGCCCCCCTACGTTCATCTAATTTCACCCGCGCCCCCCCTAACCCACACCTCACCCCCAACCCAACCCCCAATTGCGAACTTCATTCAAATATCACTTAATATACTGCATATAATATAAACTCATATCTACATTGGACGCAACCGTTGTCGCGTTGCGCCTTGCCGCAAAAGCTTTAGGGGCCGTTCACACAGAATGTGTTTTTCCATTCCAATGCGCTGTTCCATTGTTTTACTATGTAAACTCACACTGGCCAGATGTGTGTGACCATTGCGCTCTCATATTGCGGTTGGCGTCTTGCGTCTTTTGCAGTGTCTCATGCATGACTCAGCATTCTAAAAACATGGTGTTCAAGTTAAAATCAGTTTAACTTTTAAAAAACGCATCTCGAGACCTTGCGTTTTTTTCCCATTCCACTGCCCATGCCACATTTCTACAAGCAAAAATGTGTTTTGTGTGTACAAACCCTGAGGATGTCTACACTAGACGCAACAAAGTGACCATTGCAAATCCGTTTGTTCTTTGTGTCAAAAGTAATGCCGGCGCTTTGGAGTATGTCAGAAATAGAACGAGGCATCAGTTTACTTTCGGGATTTTGTGTGTTGCATCATGGCGCTTGCGTCTGGTGTAGACAGGGTATTAGTTAAAAACATAAACATTAAAGATATAAACAGCTTACTGACTTTAGAGTGATGACTGAGCTTGTTTTTCATTCAGTTTAACCATAGTTTATATTGTTACGTGTTTTAAAGTTAGAAAAGGGGATGATGACGTAACATTTATGTGAGGCACAGTTGCTGTGTGTGAAGCCAGAAAAAACCAGGAAGAAGCTTTACAAACGTTTCAAAACGTTTATTCATACAGAATGAAAGAGTACGTTCACATCAAGATCAAAAGAAATAGCTACAAAAATAAAAAGAAATACACAGGAGTGTTGCCAAATCAACAAAATAATCATAACAAAACTAATATCTAATTTTAGTCGTACCACTAAACTAACTGACCAGGAAAAGAAAAATGCAGAAACAAAACCGAAATCTTCAGCGGGTGCGCCGCCTTAAATAAACTACACTAACTGAAAAACAGAAATACACTAATGGCAAACACTCCACGCCTAATTAACAATAACAAAGCCTACCTCCCGATGTAGCTGGGCATGCGCATTCATAAATCGCTTACTAGGCATGTGCTATGAATCTAACAACAAAACAGTTAAGACAGTGTTACTCATGTCTCTAAGGGCATCAAACTCAACAACGCTCCAATCAGCGGTTACATTTAACACAAGGCATCTCTGTGAAGGCTATTCAAATGAGATCTGGCGGGGATCTCCCTCTCTTCTGGTGAATGGAGTTTTTAAACCCAGCAGCGCAGTGGTGGATTGGTGGAACAGCTGATGACGCAAATGAGCAATGAGCAATCTCCACCTGAAAACAATGAATGAAGAGACAGAGCAGAAACACACACACACAAATACACGTGGAACGTAACAATATATTTGTTTTTAGTTGGTTTTGCTCAAATTCAGTTGCACCAAACCTACTGTAACCATAGTCAATGATTATCAGGGAGAATCGTCAAAATCCACCCTCTAGTTGATGACTAAAGATTTGCTAGTAAAATCTCACATTTACAGCTGTTTCACTCACGTGAATGCTTCTGAATTAACAGGTGCTTGCACCCCCCTTAACGGGTGCTGGCGCCCCACAGGTTAAGGACTAACTTAAGATTTGTCTGTGAAACTGGAGGCTAATGTCTTAAAGTTAACTGGTAACATAATAAAAGCATAAAGCCTGACATTTTGATCATAATTATAATGAGGAGTCAGAGGGATGGGGAGCTTAAATAGTGTGGGTAATGAAGTGCAGCTGGTGTGGTAATCAACGGCTGGTGAATGAGGTGCAGCTGGTGAATGGGTATGGGGCTTATGGGAAATGTAGTCTGCCTGAAATGAGTGAGTGAGTGTGTAGTGCATTGTGGGAAGTGAAGTCACGGAGTGAAAGTGCATGTACAGTCGTGGCCAAAAGTTTTGAGAATTACATAAATATTGAAAATTGGAAAAGTTGCTGCTTGCTATAATAGCAATTTGCATATACTCCAGAATGTTATGAAGAGTGATCAGATGAATTGCATAGTCCTTCTTTGCCATGAAAATTAACTTAATCCCAAAAAAACCTTTCCACTGCATTTCATTGCTGTCATTAAAGTACCTGCTGAGATCATTTCAGTAATCGTCTTGTTAACTCAGGTGAGAACGTTGACGAGCACAAGGCTGAAGATCATTATGTCAGGCTGATTGGGTTAGAATGGCAGACCTGACATGTTAAAAGGAGGGTGATGCTTGAAATCTTTGTTCTTCCATTGTTAACCATGGTGACCTGCAAAGAAACGCGTGCAGCCATCATGGCGTTGCATAAAAATGGCTTCACAGGCAAGGATATTGTGGCTACTAAGATTGCACCTAAATCAACAATTTATAGGATCATCAGCAACTTCAAGGAAAGAGGTTCAATTCTTGTAAAGAAGGCTTCAGGGCATCCAAGAAAGTCCAGCAAGTGCCAGGATCGTCTCCTAAAGAGGATTCAGTTGCGGGATCGGAGTGCCACCAGTGCAGAGCTTGCTCAGGAATGGCAGCAGGCAGGCGTGAGCGCATTTGCACGCACAGTGAGGCGAAAACTTTTGGAAGATGGCCTGGTGTCAAGAAGGGCAGCAAAGAAGCCACTTCTCTCCAAAAAAATATCAGGGACAGATTGATCTTCTGCAGAAAGTATCGTGAATGGACTGCTGAGGACTGGGGCAAAGTCATATTCTCCGATGAAGCCCCTTTCCGATTGTTTGGGGCATCTGGAAAAAGGCTTGTCAGGAGAAGAAAAAGTGAGCGCTACCATCAGTCCTGTGTCATGCCAACAGTAAAGCATCCTGAGACCATTCATGTGTGGGGTTGCTTCTCATCCAAGGGAGTGGGCTCACTCACAATTCTGCCCAAAAACACAGCCATGAATAAAGAATGGTACCAAAGCACCCTCCAACAGCAACTTCTTCCAACAATCCAACAACAGTTTGGTGAAGAACAATGCATTTTCCAGCACGATGGAGCATCGTGCCATAAGGCAAAAGTGATAACTAAGTGGCTCGGGGACGTTGAACGTTGAAATTTTGGGTCCATGGCCTGGAAACTCCCCAGATCTTAATCCCATTGAGAACTTGTGGTCAATCCTCAAGAGGCGGGTGGACAAACAAAAACCCACTAATTCTGACAAACTCCAAGAAGTGATTATGAAAGAATGGGTTGCTATCAGTCAGAATTTGGCCCAGAAGTTGATTGAGAGCATGCCTAGTCGAACTGCAGAGGTCCTGAAAAAGAACGGCCAACACTGCAAATACTGACTCTTTGCATAAATGTCATGTAATTGTCGATAAAAGCCTTTGAAACATATGAAGTGCTTGTAATTATATTTCAGTACATCACAGAAACAACTGAAACAAAGATCTAAAAGCAGTTTAGCAGCAAACTTTGTGAAAACTAATATTTATGGAATTCTCAAAACTTTTGGCCACGACTGTATGTGTGTGTGTGAAAGTCCAAGGTGAAGTGCCCTCTAGTGGTTGTCACGGGCACTACAGCTGACGATCATTACAATAATCTTATTTCACCCAAAAAGAGGTTTATTCAGAAAAAAAGGACGTCAAGTCAAATTTATTTGTACATTTATTTCAGAATACACATTGTTTCAAAGCTGCTTTATAGAAAATCATGATGTTAATGTTTATGTCTGCATTTAACAGAAGATTAGAGCTATAATATGGGTACTGATTTCAGGTACAAGCAAAATGTTGTTTATTATAATGTTGTTAGTATTTAACAGTATACATGTTGAATTTTAACAGGAAGTCCATTTGTGCATGCATCTTACTTTGTCATTGATTAGAATTATGTACACAGATGAATATTCGTATCAATAGATGCATAAAATGAGCAAAAGTGTAGAGATAATGCCTAACCACAAGCAAGTTAAGACTGTCATATATCAGAGATGGCATTTGTATGATGTTCATGCTCACCCAACTTTATAATTTACAAATGATTATAGTCACATTCCATATTTGTTTCTCCCCAAGAACATTTTCCTCTAATTGTCTTATGAAATTACCCATTCATAGAGTGAGAAATAACATTTTTTAAATTGTATTGTTTTCTCTAGGGAAACTAGTTGAGCATGATGTTGTTTATAATTGCAATAGTCAAGCAAAAAACATCTTATGAAATATTAATGATACTCTTCCAGGAGCACATATCAGGAGGTTAATGAATAATTATTGCATGCTTTACATCCATGCTCTCAGAAATCCCTTATGAGTTACATTTAGATGAATCCTGGTGTCAGGTTTAAGTCTTAGGGTACATTTACACTACAACAATGTACTAAAACATTTCATATTCGTGAAAACGACTAAAAAAGCTGTATTAGGCATGCCAGGCCAGTAGTTGGAGATTTCACTTTGTAAAGAAACTCTACATGCCTATAGACTGAACACATAATATGCATGCGCATGACATCACTGTTTTCACAAATTTGCGTTGCAGTTATTACTTTTCCATGGTTTCTGATTAAACATGCACCTTTTTCTGTTCCAGTTAATTACCTCGCTCACTGTATTTAAGCCCGTAGTTCCCTTTTTGTACTGTGTTCAGTCTTGTTTATATTTGATGAGGTTTATTCTTCTGTTTGTTACTCCTGCAATCTCCTGAGTGTTATTGTTAAATAAGGTGTTTGTTTACTCCTTCATTACTACAGTCACACCAGCACAATGTGACACCTAAATTGCTAGTAAAATGATGCAGATTTTGAAGGGAAAAAAAATAAATAAAGTGCTTGTTTATTTTAGTCTATTTTATTTAATTTACAAAGCTATTCAACACCCATATCTCCTATAAAAACATAAAAGTTCTGCTCAACTTAAAAACACAATAACACTTACCGTTCAGTTGTAATGACTGCAGCAAAATTGCTCAACTCAGTCTTAAATTTCCCAAACTTAACACACCAATTTTTGGATTAACAAACTTACTCATGGAGTGATATTTTTAATCTGAAGAGCACATATGAAGGAATCACAAATGTGTTTTATTGCATTCATTTTATTTCACCCAAAATCACTTCATAAAATCATGACATCGTAAATTGGAACATTGTTCCAAAACCTAGTGAGCTGCTGCTTTGTACGGAGCCCCACACATGACATGCAAGAAAAAAAATAAATTGTGCGCACGATTTACTAATTTTTTTCCCTTGAATTACTAAATCGTGTGCAAGATTTACTAATTCGTTCCCTCGATTTACTAAACTGTGCGCACAATTTACTATTTTGTTCCTGTGATTTATACATCCATGGAACTAAATAGTCAATTGCATGCACGATTTAGTAAATTGAGGGAATAATGTGCACGATTTAGCCTACTATTTTTTTCCTGCATGTCAAGTCCGGGGCTTCATGGCTTTGTCCTCCATCTTAGATGAATTTAGTCACAGAGGCTTTTTGAGGCTAAAAGTGAATTATTGCAAAATGAAGCAGTAAGAAGTTACAGAGCAGAATTATTGCTAAAAGAAGCAGTACTTTGAGAAATCATGTAGCATTGCAAAAATGTTTCATCATTGTTTTGGTTTTCAGACACATTTATTCACAATCTTAATGCCTTCCAACACTGAAGCTAATGCATAAAAATTGGGATCTTAGTATATGAACGTGACAGTTTGTGTAAACATGTTGTGCCTATAAATAGCTGTATTTTTAGCCCTCTAGCCTAACTGCAAATTTTAGGTCTTGCAAAAGTATTTCTACTCGGTATTGGTTGTTATCTGGTCTTCATTTTGATTTCATTCCGACCATTCCAACTGTTCTGAATCATTGTTTTGCTGCATGGCCCGACAACACTTTGGCTCATAGATGTTGCATGAATAACATTCAGTGACAGTGCAGTGTTTGCAGTATTCTAGATTCAAGTCCAATTGAAATGCTTAAATATCACTTTTTGTCACTAGGGACTTTCAAGGAATGTATGGATATACAGCCAGGCAGCACCATGAAGCATGACTCCTCAGCTAGTACCAGCTAGGCTGTTTTCTGCTCCAGCGCAACCATTGCCTGCTATTGTCATTATGAATAATGTTGCATTGATCTCGGTGCGCTCTTGAAGTGTGCTCTACGCACTAATGAAATTCGCAGCTCCACTCATGAACGGGATCCAGTACAAATAGCTCGGAGATGAAAGTCACGGTATCACTCAAAGCAAATTCTCTTTGGTTTTCAACATGCGTTTACGTTTAAAACATCAGCACCAGAGTGTAAGGGCATGTAGAACCATGCCAAAAAAAATTGCTTAACAAATTTGTGTTAAATAATTTACAGGATCACACAAATATTAGTGTTGCAATGAAATAAATTACAAATAATAATAATAACAATTCACTTTGAGACCTCTGTAAATCTTAAAACATGTCTTTGTCTAAAACCTTTTTATATCATGTGATTTGATCAGATAATTATTTGCTTTTACTACTCTTCAGTTTTTTTGTAATTTATGAAAAAAAAATCAATTTCTAATTGTTCATTAGAAACAATTTTACAATTTGGTAAATTAATGTTGAGTTCATATGAATTTGTATGATTTAACTCACTCATACAATACCAAACATAAGCATGAAGGTCCACCCGTAACCCTACCCTTATACATAATTATCAGTGAGGGTGAGCAGTTTATTAAAAAATATACAAATGAGATCATATGAATTAATATGAATTTCCCACCAATTTGACAAAATGTAAAATAATTATGAATTGCCAAGGGATTGTGTTGGGAAAATCAAGGTAATTCTGCACTCTTGATTGCAGAATATTTTTATCAGCAATTTTATATTGTGAGTCATTTCCAATGTAATTTGTTTAAATTATGCAGAAAATACAAAATATAATTATGTGTATTTAGGATACATAAAATGACATTAGCAAGACAAAACATATGACGATTTTATATTTTAAAAGTGATTCTCAACTTTTTGACTTTAAGCTGTCCACAATAATATGTGTAAAATCAGAATCAGACTGTGTTTTAAAAGAGTTTATTTTCTAAAAGTTCACAGGGCACTTAATTGAATAAACAACTATTTCTTATAAAATCAGACACTTCTGGCTTACATTCAAACATGGATTCATGAGTTCACTCTTAACGTCACATAAACGTCAGCATATTGTGAAGCATCACTACAACAAGCAGACGTTTATGTCAAGCGAAAGCACGTATGACAGTTGGCCAAAAGCGATTATTCATTGTTTTAAAAGTTTAAATATATGTATTTTTTCTCACACACCTATCATTTCACTTCAGAATACATTCATTCAGACATTCAGATTCATCAACTGAGATTTTTTCACTTTGTGTAATTTTTGAAGCCAACTTTTGAGGTCCCATCCTCATGCATCGTTTAAACTCACAGAGGTGGATTATTTTTCTAAAAATCATTAGTGATCCACAGAAGAAATTAAGTCTATATACATCTGGGAAGCCTTCATGAGAATTTTCATTTTTGGGTAGAGTATCCCTTTAAGAAAGTAAATAGAGTTCATTTTGATTTCATGGTGACTTTCACGTGGGTCACCTTAAACTCTGGGTCCACCCAAACCTCTAAACCTACCTACACCCATATACGTTGAGTGTATTCTCACCTATCACAGGGAGAGTGCTTTCACACTAGCATCTGTAACATGACATGTCGGAGAGAAGCTCTCCACTGCCATCCTTCCCAAGGGGACTGTCTCATTTGCAACGGCTGCTGCCGCTGAGGTTCTCTGATAATAAAGGACAATGTCACAGCCCACACAGCTCAACCACCACCCCACACTCCACACCCCACACCCCCCACTTTACACTCGTTCTTCGCAGCAGGACCCGCCACTCAAATTAATCAGCCTGAAACGGCATCATCCCAGGCAACTCTGTCACCACGTGAGTCGACAGAGATGTTCCAGACGCTTCTCTGCTGCCCGTCCGGCCCGAGTCATCATTAGTCCCGCCAGCCACAGCTGCGGCCGAGAGCTCCACCTGCCAATTAGGGGCACCTGTCCAAACACTGCTGCCAGTCAGTCACCGCTCACAGTACGAACACACCCCCGCAGTTCACATTGAGCTGGGGCACTTTGACATTCTCTGCCGATTTGGTCTAAGATTTTGCAGAGGATGACAAAGTAATGGCTGAATAAATAAACGCCTGGAAAGTGACAGATAAGACAGTTATTTATGAGTAATATGCACTGAGAGGTTTTTAAAATGCCTTGCATAAAGGTCATTAAATATCTTGTCATATGCTTACATTCGTGAATCTTGTTCTGTGCCAATAGGTGTGTCGTGTTGATGACATTGAGCTGTAATAGATGGGTTTTTAGTAAATCCTGCTACACCTGGCTCTGTTAGTGTTTTCATGAATGCTTGGAGTAGAGGGAAATGTGACCGACCTTAAAATCACCATGAAATCCAAATAGAAAATTCTTGTCATTTTTAAAAAAAATCATGTGCCCTCATAATCTTTTATCAAAATAATTTCCCCCTCGCCTGACAACCTGTCACTAACATGAGAGCAACCAATAGCAAACCACAACCATCCAATCAATTCCCAATGGACAAAATCAAGTCCCACCCTACATTTATGCTTGTTCAAGAAGCGGGAAAGTTGGGAAGAAATTGCTTTTGAAAGTTTTGGGAAGTAACGGAATACCTGTAACAGCATTAAGGCCCCAATATACTGATGGTGAAGTTCTTTTTCGTTCTTTGTTCGAAATACATGAGCAGTGATATACTGTTATCGAACATCTGATGCTGCCCACACTGCAAAGTTTATATGAATATGTAAATATGTACTTCACGCTATCCTTTCAGTAACAAAATAAATACAACAAAAATAAGAAAACAGCAAGCATTTTTTATAGAAAGCTTAAGAAAAGCAAATGATCATAACATGGGTATGTTAGCACAGGCTCTGCAAATTAACACTCAAATAAAGTCACATTTATAACATTTTGTAACATTTATTTCTATGGCATTTTATTCAATAGATTGCTTAAAAGCAAGCAGCTTTACCATATCAAACTTGAAAAACAGTGTCAGTGCTTGATTTCATCAGCAGCACAACTTTATTTTCTACTATAAAGCGGCTATCCATTGTGTTCATATTTTCACCCACGGAGATGTTAGCTAAACAGGCTCAACAGACAGAATGAGTCAGAGAAGAATTATAAGGTTATTAATTATAATGGTAAAGAGGTATATGTTCCTGAACTTCTTTGTCGTGCTATTATTCCCTGGACCAGCAACTGGGACACCATACCAGAACGCGTGTGGCAGAACGCTAGACCCAACTGGGACATAACTCATCTGTCATGATGATCGTGGCAGAGAAAAGCCTGTGGGGATTGTGGCAGAGTGGCCATCCATTGGAAATGTATGTGGAGGATTTTTATTGAGCTTTCTCTGTGTTAAACGTGTGCATCCGTATGGGTTTTGATGAGACTATTATGAACCTATTTGCCAATTTTCCCTAGTCGAGTCAATTAATCTCATTCTCGAGTTAAATGGTTTAAAGTTTGAAATTGAGGAGGTTCATGTGGATCGTAGCTCTCATACGGTCCCATCGGGAGCACACGCAGACTCTCCCACTCACTCCACGCTGATACCCTCCACTTACATGAGACTGGCCATTTCTGTCAGCGGGCACGTCCCCACAGTTCTTGGAATTCCACTACCATCCTCTGTCCCGTGGTCATCATGGCGACCGCTCCCACGCCGCGATGCATGCTGGAGTCCGCTCCCAAGCGTCGACATTAGAGGGTCGCCACTCACAAAGCTCGACGCGAGCCGCCACCGATGGCTCCGATGCCATCCAGCATTTAATATATTCTAATATCAATCTATCTTACCGCAGTGTGCAACAAGTGTCTCACAGCAGCCACCCCCAAGTGAATGCACAGAGTATCATTATAACATCATTTTCAACACACTCAAATGTATCTAATAATCTAATATGATAAACAGAGCTACATTACCTCAAACGCTTGACCAGAAAAGCAGACGCGTATTTCTGCGAGTCGCATCCCGATTCTTTTCCACCATCTGTGAGGTGAAGACCACATCTCCCAAGATTCCTCGCTCAAACTACACCATCAAGCTACAAGCTACGCCTTTGTTTTCAATAGGTGACCTCTAGCAGATGAAAAACTACATATTACAGCTTTAATGGAAGACTAATTAAAAAGTAAATAAACAACTGTTACTTTGATATCACCCCTTTATGTCATGTCAAAATCAAAATTGAAATGGCCTGAAAACATGACTATGGGGGTTTTTGGTCAGCAATTTCTTTGATGAAATTAAATATTTATGTCTGTAACTATGACCAGTTTGATGACTGCTGAAAATAAGAAGACTATTTAAACGAAAAGCTGTACATTAGTTCACAAATAAATTGTTTACATTTTTACTGCCTTTATTTATATTTTGTTTAAATTGTTACTGCCTTTAGTTATTATTTTGGAATAAATGTAAAAATGCATAAAAACACAAACTTTATTAAATTTATACTTATTATTATTTAATAAATAGAACATTACATAGTCTAATAATACAAAATAGAATTGTATTTAATCTCTCTTTTTTATGTAATGTTTATATAATTAGTAAAATTATTAGCATGTTTCTCTCAAAGCAAGATTAAAATGATCAATGCTACATATACCTCACAACAGAAATTTCAGTTATATTTTTCTTTTAATAACATTTTAAAAGAAAAAAACACTGCTTATCTGAAAAAGTAACTGATGTCACGGTGGATGTTATGGCATGTTATGACATGGACAAACGTTGTGGTGCATGTTTTTCAAATAGCATAACTTTGCTCATTGCCTAATAGTCTGATTATATAGCATGTTACTTGTAACATGTTACTATTTTTGTAACACTGCCTGTCATTTTACAAAAGAATTTGTATTCATTTTATTTTCTTGTCTATATTTGATGCCAGGACCAGACAGTTATGCAAACACATCAGGTAGCTTCAAACTCGGGACATAATTCAGAGTGGGAGAGAGCTTTCTTTGCAAGAAACAAAAAAGCCAGAAATATACTTTATGCACAGTCTTGCCTTTGAAATTATGCGCCCACACAATTTGGAACGCAAGGACGAGTTGATCTGCATTCGCGTAGCCTACTTGCGTGAAGTATGTTTCTGGCTAAAAAGAAGTAGAGTAACAAAAAACTTTATTGTGAAAATGTGTTAATGAGAAGAGAGAGCCTTTACCGAGTCTGAGTCGTAAGCAGCACATAAAGACCTTAAATCGACTGAAAAAAAGCCGTAAAGGGTTCAATTGCAATTTTCTGTGAATAAAAGGTTTACTCCGTTTACTTAAATATAAAGTAACTGATGTTATATGGATGTTATGGTATGTTATGGTTTATCAAATCAAATAATATAACTTTATAAATTACTTAATAAAGTTATCTGATTTTATCAGCAAACACATCATTTGGTGTATCTATTTTGTTTTCTTATTTAAATATTATGTCATTAAACTATATATATATATATATATATTTCTTCTTACCAGGTCCAACAAGTGATGTGAACACATCAGGTAGGTTCAAACTCAGGACATGACCAGTGTGCTCAATTTATTCTTGGCTACCCTCAAAGCTCAAGGCTGTCATGAGCTGTTTCTCTGTTTATCTCTCTAAGCAGGGGCTACAAAGCTGCCATTAGAAGGTGATTGAGTGAGACCCCCAGCCTCCCTCCCATCACCTTATGTATTCATGCTGTGGTGTGCAGAGGTCACCATCCTAACCTGAAATCATCTTTATGGCCTCCTCCACACTGTGGCTGTCAATAAAGTTCATTCTGAATCCACTGTATTGGGACACTTTCATG
This sequence comes from Zacco platypus, assembly GCA_038088235.1. Classification (NCBI taxonomy): domain Eukaryota; kingdom Metazoa; phylum Chordata; class Actinopteri; order Cypriniformes; family Xenocyprididae; genus Zacco; species Zacco platypus. The sequence continues at coordinate 27,612,610 of CM076070.1, forward strand.
CTCTGTGAACTTAACCCTTAAAATGGCTCTTGGTGACCATAATGGACAAATCTTATAGTATTATGAACCAAATATGCTTTTAATAGGTCAGATGCTCTCTAAAGAAAAAATGGATCTAAACAATACCAAATTAGGGTTTTTTGACTTGTAACTATAGCAGAACCTTTTTTGGTGCTTAATAGAACCCGTTTTTATATGGTTCTATAAAGAGCCTTTCTTTGAAAGTGCTATATAGGACCTTAATGGTGTTATAAATCACCTCGGTAGCACTTTATTTTACAGTACATGTACTTTCCTGGTACATATATAGTAATTAAGTTGTACATACAGGTAAAAGAGTGGTAACACAAGGTTCTTACCTGACATGTACATGGAAACTAATAAGAAACACTGCTGTACTTTCCAGTGGTACATACATGGTAACTACTTTGTACCTATAGACAAGTGTTTGGTAATAACAGGCACTTACTTATCATATACTTGTCCGTATATGGTAACTTACTAATGGTATTTACATGGTAACTATGTAGTACTTACAGACAAGTGTAGGTAATAACAGGCACTTATTTATGGTTTATGAAAGAAGTCTCATATGCTTAACAAGGCTGCATTTATCTGATCAACAATACAGTAATAACAGTAATATTGGGAAATATGATTTGAATTTAAAAAAATATATTTTAAAATGTAATTTATTCCTTTTATGGCAAACCTGAATTTTCAGCAATTACTCCAGTCTTTAGTGTCACATGATCCTTCAGAAATCATTCCTTTATAGCTGATTGGAAGATGTATGTTCAGTTTGTTTGTGTTTAGTTTTGGTTTTCCCTAGCTTGTCTCATTTCAATGGCTGCATCCTCCGGAGGTCACATTTATTGGCAGTGTACATTATAAAGGATGTCTTATTTCAGAACAGTAACAATTATAAAATTGGCCATTATTCCAAGTGAAGCATAAACTGTTGTAATTTCTTAATGACTTTGGAATGTAGTGGTCAGTTTACTGAAATGAAACAGCCTCAATGACATATGTGGCCAACAAATACGACGCAGCCTTCGAAATGAGACACAGCTTCTTTCTGCCTCCCTGCCTGTTTGCCTTGTTGGTTTCCATGGTTACTGATTATGTTACACTGTATAAAATGACCCTAATTTTAACGGTTAATGACTGTAAAAATGCTATGGTGAAAAACAGTTAATTTGGTTTACAGAAAGTTTCCGTGCTATGTACGGTGAATAACTGTAATAGATCTAATGGTACATTTAATGTCATTTTATGATAAAATACCTTTAAATTTACAGTTTTTTGAAGTGAAAAATAACAAGTCATTGTATAATTTACAGTGAAAAAATGCGTATTGACATTCCCACAATTCCCTGCATGACACTTCACATTTGATGATTTCCGTTTAAATAACTTTCTTCTTAGTTTTTTTTTGCTGTTGTTCTAATCAGTTACGTAAATTAGGGTTTTATGTTACATCTAAAGCTGTTAAATTAATGTTTTTTACATTTTTAAAATTTCATGTGTGTTCATGATGGTGTTTAGTGTTTGTATGAATGACACTGTGCACCTTCCATAAATTAGTATTGTCCTTCTTAGCTTGTGGAAAAGCTGCTTGTAATGAGCTCATCATGTGACTCTCATCACCACTGTGGTGTATGTGGTGGTTGTCATTGTATTACAAAGCTACAAAACAGATATTAGTACTTCAGTACACTGTTAAATGTTGCTGTAGATTTAGCAGCACATTACTGTAAAAACCAACAGTACAATACTGCATTTTATAATACAGTACAATACTGTAATTTGTATTGTATTCTGGGTAATTTTGTTTGAGCGGGAACATTTTACAGTACATTTTAGTGTTGCTGTAACCTAGCTGTAACTTGGCTGTAATATGGAATGTAATAATACAGCATTGCTGTAAACAGCGCCCCCTTACTGACGTCAGAGCACAACTGCAGAAGCTCACTCACGGATGTCTGGACGTCTCACTTGGTGGATATCTGGAAGTTTGGTAAGTTAATTTGAATTTTTATAATTAGGTTTTAGTATTTTACACTATAGTGTGTGTTGCTTTTAGTGTGAAATGACAGTGGAAGTTAACTTAGGTGTTACTCACGGTTTCCCACTTGTCCCGTCATTTTCAAATCTCAATCAAAACTCGGTGAATTACTCGTTTATTTCGACCAAACCAGACCTGGTGATTGTTAAAACGATGAAAAGATTTATTCAAGATGGTTTGAGTTTTATTTTGTTTCTGTCGAGTTTGAAGATGGTCTGCGAAGTAAATTTACTGTGTTTGCTAATGGAGTCTGGTAATGTTAGGTTTGAAGGATCATATGATAACAAAAATGTCTATCTCTGTGGGGATCCTTTCCATAATGTTCGATCCGACTCTGTCAGCAAAAGCTGATATAAACTGTATTGTAATAGATGTACATTGACTGTGCTCAAACACCTAAAAAGATTTGCAGTCAGTTTCCCGGATGACGGCTGTGGCGGTCGCGTTCAAAACTGGACCTGTTTGAACAAGTCGTTTAGACACAAAAATACGTGAAAACAAGGCTAATATACTTTTCTTTGCAACGTAAACGGGTGATTTGGGCTCAGAGAGATTGGCTATTGGTACCAGTTTCGCATTTTACTTCGTTTGATTTAACTTAGACGGAAGACCCAGTTTTGTGTTGTGATTGTAATGACAAATATTGATTAATAAAAATATGAGTAAAGGTATAAATTACCTTTATCATTGTTAATAATGATCTATTAGTCAACAAAGACCGATGCATGCCAAAAAAGTAAGTTTGAATTTTTAAAAGCAGAAGCTTATCATTTTTTACTATAGATGTGTGGTTGGAGTGTATGAAATACAGTGATGTGTTAGCTTATACATCCTTAACAAGCAACACATAACTGAATAAAATGTATTTTGATTTCTTACAGCTCTACAGTGTGAGACAGTTATTTGCAGCCTGGGAATGAGTTTTCTGTAAGTATTAGCCATTTTAATACAATGTTTTAAAAGGTTAGTTTACCCAAAAATGAAAAGTATATTAATTTACTGGTATGATATTTCTAACAGGTTCCTGGTCAACCCTGACGATGGAAATGCCAAATAGAAGAAGTGTATTGCCAGACAGGGAGTCAGAAAGAGGACCAAGAGGGTGGTGCAGAGGAAGGTGACGGCCATCAAACCACATGCCAATAGTTTTATTCGGTCCTTGATGGAGTTTGAATGGAAAACTTCAAACTGAAGCCTGCACCCACCGTTAGTGGGACACTTGTTGTTGTTTTTTAGTTGTTGTTGCTCACTTGTCATTCTTTTTCCCAACCCAATCTTCAAGTTCTCATTTCTTGTTTTTTTATTTTTTTTATTTACAGATTTGTGCACACTTAAAGGGAGGGTTGACCCAAAAATACAAATTCTGTCATCTACTCACCTTCAAGTTATTCCAAACCTGCAAGTTTCTTTCTTCTGCTGAACACACAATGAATGTTTGTAACCAGACAGTTGATGTTTTTTTCCCTACTATGTAAGTCAATGGCTACCGTCAGCTGTCGTCTGGTTACCAGCATTCTTTAAAATATCTTGTGTTCAGCAGAAGGAAGAAATTCATACAGGTTTGGAACTGTTTGATGGTGAGTAAATGATGACAGAATTTTAATTTTTGGGTCAACCATCCCTTTAACAGTCCTAACAGTTTTACATACCTGTAAATTGCTGATTCACTGAACATGTAAATAAAATGGTTTTAATAGTTTAATTGATTGAATAAAACATATTTTTGACAAGAACATTGATTGGATTGTCTTTTGATTTGCAGGTATTCTGACAAAGCATTATAATATTACTTCCTGTAAATGTATATATTGTAATAACTACATATATAATTATAATATAAACATTATTAGTAATTATTTTGAAAATTATAGTAATATTTTGCAGTAATGGATCAATATATATATTACAGTACTATACTGTATTATTAATTACAGCAGAAGCAGACTAAAATTAGAAAATGCTGTAAAAATACAGTAAAATACTCTGTTTTGTAGAATTACAGCACTCTTCTTGTGTACTGTAAATTAAATTACAGTACAATTACTGTATATGAAAAGACAGTAACTTGCTGGCAACCGTGCTGCCTGTACTGTACTGTAAAAATACAGGAAAATTGTTAACAGTGTAGATTGGTACAGTAAATTAACATCAGTTAACTAAATACATTTTTTACTGTAAATTTAACATATCTTTTACAGTATGTAAAATAAACTGTTATGAACCATACTTATTACAATATAAACCTTTAAATTATGTGGTATTGAACTGTAAAATAGACTGCTGTCCCATAAAACCTAAAACGTTGCTATCGTATTTTTTACGGTAAAGTTTTGGCAACCACAGCTGCCGTTTTTTTACGGGGATTTTTTTTTTACAGTGTACGTACCTGTTTTAGTTTCTGTTAAGTTACTCACTGTGTTTGAACCTTTAAACCTTGTTCAGACTGTCAGACCAAATCCAATTTTTGTGCATATTCGATTGAAATCCAATCAGATTTATCATGTGTGAAATGTGATTTTTACAATTCCTACATTCATATGTAGCTTGAAATCCTATTCAAATTGCATTTCTGGAAATCCGTGTGACTGCTCTGATCGGATTTTGCATGATTTTATGACTTTCTCACGCCACGTAAAACGTAAATGTCAGACTTTGTTATAGGAAACATCCTGAAAGTCGCTGCAGAAACAAGGTTGTGTTGTTGCAAAGGGTTGGGCAAGCAGAAAATGACAATATAACAGAGACATGTTTTTAAACAGGTGGAGATGACAAGAATAAAGCCACACATACCAGCTTCCTGTTTCTGCATAAAACACATAAGATACAGTAGTCCAGTGTGGCGGCTACATATTGTCATGTTGTAAATAAGACAAAATCTGTATTGTAAACCCCTCCATACATACAACAACTGTTGTTGTTGTTGTTTTGCGTGTGCCTACCAATGCAATGTTATTGCCACAGAAAACAATGCAGAAATTCTGGAAAACGAAAGAAAGCCACGGTACACACAAATCAGATCTGAAAAGTAAATAATTTTAGATCAGATTTCAATCAGATACACAAATAATTAGACACTGAGTACTGACACTGCGACCGTAGTCTTAGTTCTCAGAGCTCTTTGTTCATTGTCGTCATTATTTTATGTGGTTTTGATTTTCTGTGATTTTCCGTATCTCTGTCTGGGAGAGTAACTAAGCCAAGAGTGAGGAATCGGGGTGGCAGAGGGATGCAGAACGAACTGTTGAGGAAAAAAGGTGAGTCAGTCGGCAACATATATATATATATAGGCCTTCAATCATATAGGCTATTGATTGGGTTGATCATTTGAATGTACTCCTCACAAACTGTGTTAATAAAACATAATTTTAGGAATTGTTAATCGAAAACCCAATTTTTTAACCACTTTATATTTAAGAGACAGCTATGTCTCTGGTGGTCACAGCACTAGTATTTTGGAAAAATATTATTTCTTTAAGCTGTAACCTTTTCGAATGAAATGAGTAGTGTGTGACAGAAGTTTTCAGGTAGATATTACACAATTTCCTACAAATGACCTGTCACTACACAAGTCCATTTTGGGTTTCTTGGGGGATTACAACACTGAACTTGATTCAATCATGGATGTCTACTCAAAAACTACATGTAGGATGGACTTCATTGAATCAAGTTTGGACACATCTAAATTTAGTTGATGTTTCCATCAAACTCTTTTAAATACCTTCTTGACAGAACATTAACAAGTCTCCCCATTTTTTCATCTTGCTAATAATGCATAAATAACATTTTATTTCAACATTTACTGTCCCTATCCATCCCTATACAAAGCATGATGGAAGTGGGAATCCTGTTTTCTATATTTGATCTAGCTGCTTGAAAGAAACTTGAAAGAATGTCTTTCAACATTAAAAAATTAAGTTGAACCAAAGACTAACCATTTCAAGTTAGTTTAACCTGACACAATCATGTTTGAACAAGAAAACTGATAAAATGGTGTTAAATCAAAATGAATTCTTTAGCTATTTTGTGTTTTAATGAGGAATTACATTGACTGAACTTACTGAATAGTATATTTTACTGTATAGTATCTTATTTTCTGTTGATTGTGATGACTCTTCGTCTTTTTAATAACACAGCAAATCTGTAAGACTGTAAGAACAAAGGGTTTTTTTTTTATTATTTGACCAAATTCTCAAAGAGAAATCTCCTCTACTTTTCTTTTCCTTTTGTCAGCTAAGACATCCCTCAGCTGAATAATATCTCAGCAGTTATGACAGCGAGGGTCATCTCATGTCAGTATGCTCTGAGAGGCCTTTTTGTTTTCATTTCAAACAGACGAACAGCTCAAATTAGTGTATTTCATCTTGCTGGCGCTCGAAGCCTTTGATGAATATCTAAGTGGTGTCTGGAGCCACAGGGCTTTTGACCAACCTACAGCTCCATTGATATCCATCTTGCTGCCAGTCGCAGTACAGGGATGGAAAGAGAAACACTCTGCTATGGAGAGCTGGGAAACGGCAGTCACTTATCCCCTCACTTCATTATTCAACAAGGTACGAGCTAAGTCTTGTGAGCAAGACATGAACCTCACAGGTGAGGCACCTTTGTCCTGTTAAAGCACTTCAGAAGAACCGTGAGCTGGCGAGTAATTACAACTGAAATGGCTGTATTTAACCCAGAAGTCAGTTATCCGTGCTGCTGAGAACGCAAGGAAAATTTGAATGCTCTTGACTCTTTGTACTCGCTCTCCCAGGGCCTGTTTTGAGATCATGTCCGTCATTGCCGGGGGCAACTGTGGCATCTGCAACTGCCGGAATGTCTTTGCCACAGGCGATGAAACTTTGGCCCTCTCCTGAAAGATGACGGAAGTGAAAGAGTTTAAAGACGAGACTTTGTGTTCTTGTTCTTTAGTTTCACCAGAAGTCACAGCCAAATCTCCCATTGAAAAACGTAAAAGCGTGATTATGCAATTTCATCAGTTTCCTGCAGTTCCAAATCATTGATTTTCTGATGATCTCCTCCTGGAATAAGAAATTCCCACTTTACTCCTTGCTGGGTGATCAGTGGAGTACTCCATCAAGGTCTTCTCTCTGTCTCTCTCATTACACTTCCGTACCAAATCACGGAGGATTCCGTGTAGGTCACTAGGGTCTTCACATTACAGTCGGTGTAATTGAAAGGACTGCGATGAGAACCGTGTGCCTGCTGCAAAAATTCACTCATGCATGACCACATCTTTACTTCAGAGAATGTAAGAAAAGACACAAGTAAGAGCGCTCAGGCCAATGTCGACTAACACTCACATGTTCACTTGTGTATTGGCTGGTCTACAAATGAAACCACTGCTGTTTTCAAATACGGCGAGTGCTGACCTCTGACATCACAAGTTATTTAGCAAAATACTATTTTTTAACCCTCAATAACATACTTTGTGTATTAAGGATAGCAATCATGTGGTTAATGTCTTTGTGAGTGATTTATCTCTATGGTAAGAAGACTTAATAAATGTTACAAAACAAATCTTTATTGCAATCTAATTCTGAACGTCAGATTCAGAAATAGAAGATAGTCTGGAAATAATATATAAAACAAAATAAAATATAGCCTGGGACAGGATTGTGCTTCATTCCAAATTGAGAACGGCCTCTAAATTCCAACTGAGTTCCTGAATTTCAATTGAGGTAGCAAATAGGATGCAATATTGCAGTTTAAATTTGAAAATGGAATTAATTAAAGAAAGTGAGATTCAAAAACAATTCTAATGTGGCTTTAAGGTTATATTTTTGGCCTTTTTGGCTGTCAAAAGTTTAAACACCTTGTATAAAAGAGATGGATCGATGGATGGATGGATGGATGGATGATGAATAATGGATGATGAATGATGGATGATGAATGATGGATGATGAATGATGGATGGATGGACGGACAAACGGACGGACGGACATTCAAAGCTGGAGCTTGCCAGTTTGGTTTTTCTTTTTTTTTACTGTCAAGCTGGTCCACCGAGGTAGTCGCCAGTTAAGCAGCCTTGCAGGGACACCAGCATCCAAAACACAACATATGCTGTTTTTTTTAAACAGGGTATGTCAATATTCATGGTCCAGCTGTCAAGGATTCTGTTGGATCTTGGTAAGCCGAGCTGTAACTCCCTGTGATAGCTGTTAGAGGGTGGTTCATTTGATGATAGTGTCATCCAACACTCAGTGCATAATGCAGAGTACATGTCAAAATTATAGACCGTAACGAATAAGTGACCGAGACTGAGAATTTTCCTCCTAATGGGGTTGCCTAGAATGTGATCCAGATGCACATGTACATTACTTTTTGAAGGGCAATATGTGGGGGATTCTTGATGGTGCTTTCAGGCAAGGAGAGAACATTATTAGTCTCAGTTCCTGCAGATGTGAAGAGAGTTTGTTCCTTATTTATCTCCTTTCGGGTGCAACTGAATCTCCGGCAAGTCGACTTCTTAAGATAATACATTTCCAACATTCGTAATGCCACCTTAAGTGCCTCTAGAGGAGTACAGTAAATTAATAGGCTGCATACCTCGATCTCAGGCAATTACATTACCCACTGATTTATGAAACAACAGCCACAAATGGGACAGTAACCTTGAGCCTGTGAAATGCAAAGAGAATTCAGTTTTTGTGGAATTCCAGTCACCGCAAGAGAAACTTCTGGCTGAGCAAACTTTTAAGAGTATGGGATACTTTTCAATAACCCCAAACCCACTGATGGCATTGTCAGTTTGCACAAACGTAAAAGCATCATACACTTGCTGACTTTGTAAATAGTTAGAAAGGAAAAACTGGGCATCCTGCACTAAAAGACTGAGTATTTCTGTGCCAATCAAAATCACTGCGTTATTTTCTATTAAATCTGTCAATCTGTAGACTGGCTCTGACTTTCGGCAACTAACGTCAACTACTCCTGACTGTAAATCAGGGCAAAAGTCTTGTACTGTATTCCAGACTTAAATGACAAGAGACTTTTATCTAATTTTTGTCCATTAGATTATATTTAAAATTATATTTGTTAGGACCCTGTCTCTTCTTTACCTGGTGATGACAGTATAACGTTTGAACGTGACATCATTAATTGGATAATTTATGGGTGGGGGAAAGTATAAATGTTTGGCTGATCTGCCCAATGGTACTTCCTCTGGTAGGACACCATTCTCCAGAGAAGTCATTTTCTCCAACATGTTGTTTTGTTTATCCTTTGTCAACATTTCTTCCCCCATTGGATTATAATTGTCTTTTTTTTATTTCATTCCCTATACTTTGTGTTATATCTCTGTAATCGACCATTTTCTTTTAATAAATTATCTTGCAATTCAAATTTGTATAAGTGGTCCTCTTTATGTGACGGTCAGGAACAAGCTGGCCATGACATATTAAGAATGAATTCAGTTCTAACTACGAAACGTTTTAGCTACTCAGTAAAATATGCTATTTACTCTCTGTACAGCATTATAAACTAGCTTGTGGGTGGTAGGTTTTGATGCTGAAATGCTGACTGTTTTTTCCCCTGAGTATTTAAGATGATCTGTTAGCCAACAGCAACATTGTTTCTAAATTATATTGTCTATTCATTAAATTCTTTCACCACTTGAATACTAACCCCCTGGTGGTATTCATAGGCCACTTCCATTGTCGATATTTAATCAGCTATGACTTGTTGTGATCAGCTCACTTGCCTTACGGCTCTGGGGATTTGAAATTGAGGAACACCAAATGCATCTGATGGACACTTTGCATGATTTGCTTGTCTGTTGCATGAATTTGCCACAAGCTGGCAAGCCCCCAATAACACAGTAAAGCAGGGCCTATTATTGTCTGAAGCCTAAATAGCTAGTGACAGCTTATTGTCTCAAGAGGCTGAAAAGAACAGTCCGAGTTACCGCCGCTGGACTTGTCACCACGGTGTGTCAAAATTCTGACAAATCAGCCATGCTGCTTTCATCATAAACATTATCTTTAGCTCTTTTGCGCAGTTGTGCGTGGCAGGGCAAGAGGGTGGCAAATCTTGGACTAGCTGGTGCTGTGCCGTTTCTATTACAAAAGGTAATGAGGAGAGGCTGGAGGTGAGAGTTCTCATCCACCCGCAGTAATTCCCTGGAGCGTGTTGCGCTGCATTTGGAATCTCACAGTGGATGGCTGCACGGCGCCTGTATTCGGCAGCTGTTAAGTCCTTGCTCTGTTTCAGCAAGTGCTGGGGGAGTATACTGCAAAAACTCATCAGGACAAACAAGCCCGAATGCACACGGCATATTAATGAATATTACAACGGTAAAGTGCAGGTGAACCATTTTGCCTTTGAGAAACTCAGTCCAGACTTTTGCGGAGGGGATGGGAAGGGGAGAAGTCGTTTTAGCTAGTCACTTTGGCAACAGGATCCCTGTTGAGTGACAAAACACTTAAAGTCTCTGCTGCAGTATACACTAAAAATGCTGTTGCCATTAGACAAGGGCAAGATCAATTTGGGGGTGTCAAAATGGGCCTTTAGAGGTAAAGTGCTATTCTGAAATGCTTGACACCACTCAATTTGGCACCTATAAGGTAAGGTCATGTTTTTATGAGACTAAAGATTGCTGACTCCATAAAGATCAGTACCAGAGAGTCTTGGTTTCCAGAATCTATTCCCTCACATTACATACAACACATACAGTGCAGCGCATGATGTGATGCTTCTAGGGACATGACTGACGCATTTGTTCCTATTCAGAAACTTCTGTTCCAAGCAAATCTCATTTATGCTGCCAAAAGCATTTCTCTGGGTTTCTATTCCTGCTGTTGTAGAAAAATTTGTCCAGTTTTGACAAGAAATCGTTGAAGTATTTCAGCCAAATCCTGCACAGGCAACAAAATGCAGCCTTACTTTACTGTAGTGTTTACGCGACGTGGCGAGGAGGGAAAACAGTCACAGTGGGATTACGGAGATATTACTTTAACAAGTTTTTATTTGACAAAATACAATGCATATAAAAGGACCCGAAAGGGAGTAAAGAGTCCGGTGGGGGTTTGTGCAAGTCTTTGCTTCAAAGGGATAGTTCACCCAGATATGAAAATGCTGTCATCATTTACTCACCCAAATATCATACCAAAGCTGTACACTGTCCAAAATGTTAAAAATAAAATGTGCAGAAAATGTACCTTTAGGGGTATGCCAGCTAGCCACTGAGGACACCGATGACAACTTGGAACCTATCTACCCCTAAAAGCTGCCTATTAGTACATTAGAGTAGTAATATGTACTCTTAAGGTACTATGTTGAACCTTTTAGGGGAAAATAAGGTACCAAGATATCCATTTGAGGGCACAGCCCCAGTAACTGTACCCCTAAACATAACATTTTTAATGAGTGCATATGAATTTCTTCCACATATTGAAATTGGTTATGTGGAATGATTGGTCACAAGTCATAGGAGAACAAATGGCTTTTGACATAAAAACCTGGTGCAACACATCTTGACCAAAGTGGTCTGAAATACTAGCAATGCTGTTAGCTATATGTTAGAAAATTATAGGGTATAGGGTTATAGGGTAATTATAAGGTACTCTGAGCAGTGCCTGATGAAAGAGAACTGAACAAATTTTACTTTACAGAAATATAGACACATGTATTAAAGTATGTTAATGTTAATTGTTGATTAATGTGTTTTAAAATAACAGTACAGGCAGCATCACATATGTCATTATTTTGCCAAATCTAAAGAAACACTCTCCCTACGTCCTAATATGTCTACTAATAAGTAGGTGAAAAATAGAAAGTGAAATGAGTCGTATGACCGAATTCATAGTATTTATAAAACAGATGGAAAAAACTACCCAGATGATCTATTTCGCTGAGATGGGCATCCGATGAACACTATTATCACATGAGGCCATGAGTTGTGAATAGCAGTGAAACAATGCAACTGATGGTGCATTTCATGTTACAATGACAACATGGTGGATATAGTAACCTACATCTAGATTACATTCATACTATATAGAACATACATTTTTAATGATCGCAAAGTAAGTTCTTCACTGAGACAGTATGCCGTTTCTGCGGAGCTTCTGTCTTTCGCTGCAAACACTTTCCTACTATAAAGCATGTGAAAAACATGTACGGCAACAGTATGTTCGAATACATAGTAGCCTATTCGAAAAACAGTAGGCAAAAAGTCCCTGGATGACCTAATATTTCTAGTGAGATTCTGAAGTTTGCGTCCGATGGACACGTTACTATCCCATTAGGCCACGAAATAGTAAGGAAGGAAATAGTGACTGGAGGTGAAGCGACACAACTGACGTTGGTTGGTCAGATGACAATGACTGGTGGTACATCCAGATTACATTCCTGCAAACACACATTCATACTTTATAGAGCATACTTTTTTAATGAGTAGTACCTACTCTGTAAGCGATTTCGGTCATTTGTGATTTCAGTTAGCATACGAGCTTAGCATGGCACTAACTGTTAGGCTACTAAGACAACCATCCCAGCAAACGTGCTTCTTTGGGGCCCATATGGGGCCCGTGTGGGCTACCCACATGGGGCCCATATGGGTTTTAGTGTGGGTTTGTCCTGCCCACACTGTCCCACAGCAAACCCACACTTACCCGCACTGGCATGTTTGCTGGGATAGTACCAAGCAAATCTCTTCTGATTAGCTACAACATGCTACAGCTCAACAAGAAATCTCAATAAGACACTTCATTTTTTAATTATTATTCTTTTGTTGCTTGCAAAAGTTTTATTTTATGTTAGAAATCCATGGTGCTATAATTCTTGAATACTGGTTTGAATACTACAGTTTTGCAATATGTTGCAAAATACATCTTCATTTATGAAGATTCACATACTTCATCTATAATCATCTTGTTCATAAAATTAGATGACCATACATTGAACCTATTAAATCTGTAGTTTGGTAATCTGCTTCGGGTTCTAACACAGCTTCACTGCAAAAGTAGCATAATTTACTGTCCTCTGATATAAGCTCATACATTGCCACTTTGACACTAAGCAATTAATATCTTGAAATGTCCTGCGATGGATGATGACAAAAAAGGACAAAGACAGTTGGCAAATATCCTGTTGTCCTAGTCACAGAGATTAGCATATGTGCACAGGTAAATTGCAGTCCTCCCAGAGAGCCGAGCTGTTTACGATGAACTTGATAAATGACCATTAGCACATACACAGGGGTCAAGTGTGCGGGGGTCACAGATTAATTATCACAGACAGGATAAAAGGGGATGCAACTGTCTGGTCAAAGGTTCATAGAGATGAATGATTCAGTGAGGATTGTAGGGTTTCTTACTGTATATACTTGATTTGCGGAGTCACGGAATTTAAGCTAAAAGGCTACATTTATGATAAACTCATTCACTTTAGTCATGGGGAAACTGTCCTTTGACCCACCCTCAGTATTGATTTATGAAAATCTATAGTGTTGGTTATACTGAGTGCTTATAATTAATTAACATGAAGTCATCCTCATATGAATGCAATGAAATTATATGTCAGGGCTTCAAGAGATAGTTTATCCAAAAATGAAACATTAATTTTTGTTCTATAGAGGAAAGAAAGTCATACAGCTTTGGAACGACTAGTATTTTTCTTTGTTTAATTTTATTTATTTATTTATTTTTGATAACTACCCTGCTGGAAAAAAAAAAACTGCTCAAAATCACCCTGCTGGGGTTAATTTCCCAAAGCTAACTACGGTCGCAAATTCTATCGTTACCAACACAGAACTTGTGACCACAGTTGGCTAACAAGGCTTTTGGGAAACACACCACTGGTTGGCTGGTCATAGCTGATTTAAGCTGGTTCTATCTGGTGTTTGACCACCCAAAACTGGTCGAACCAGCTAAAGAAATATTCAACCGGCCTAAAACCAGTTTGTTTGTTTTGTTTTGATTTGATTTTTTCCCAAACACTGTATCCTTTTATTAAGAGGCTGGACTGAAACTGGAATTTTTATTATATAGGCCATTTAAAATTAAGAAACACCTATTCTTATTCTGCAGACAGTCATTTTGAAGGCACAGTTTGTAAGTATCACCACTAGAGGTCAATTATTCAAAACAATTGCTAGCTTGATGATGCAATGACAGACTGTTGAATCATGGGAGTTGTAATGTTCACCCCCCAGCCGTTTTCACTTTATGGGGTTATCTTTGGCGACTAAACTCACAAAAAATAATGAAGAATTGTGGTCCATCATGAATGCACAAAAAAAACAACTGTAGCTTGCTAGATGCAACCAGAGATTGTCGGCTTTGATCCTACAACTACTGTTTCTGTGGTTTCTACTGACATCTGACGGTAGGGGGATATGATGCCATTGACCAGCGATGCAATGATGCGCGCAGTGTCACTGGTTAAAATTGTGGATTTTTCTGGATTTAAACATTGTTGGAAACATTTGGGATAATGTAAGTACTTGAGTCAACAAAATTTTTAACATAGTTCTAGTAGTTTATGGATGTTTTAATGCAAAAATACCTTTGTACCTTTATCCCAAGGGCACAACGAAGTCCAACCGACTAGCCGTACAAAATCTCTGAGATGATATCTCTATATCTCGCTTGTAAACATTTACGACTAGGTCTCAGCATTCTGAAAAAGTGCTCATCATAAATGTCCTCCTTGTATATAACCGATGCCTGGTGTCTCCTGTGTGTTTGTGCACCCTGCCCCATATGTCATTTTGATCAAAGGGACAGTGTGTGTCAGAGAGGAGAGCTGGATCAATCTGAGTGTTTCACTCAGGGCTTTCTTCAACCCTGAGCTCTGTAATCACCTGCCTTAATGATGCCCAAGAGTCGCCATCGTGCAGCCTTGACTCCGTCCTGGCACTTGGCAAGTCAGCAGCTGTGTCCTTACTGCTCCATGAGCAATCATGTCCATGAAATTCTCACCTTGTGTTGCTCGTTCCTACATAGGGAATAGACGTGTTTTGCAAGTATACAAAATTAAAGCTAAAGACGCTTTACCTACAGGAACCCTGTTGTTACCCTTCTGAAAAGGTGTGCTTGGTTGTATCGAACGTGCACTTGTAGTGCACTTCAAAGTATATATAAATGTATATATATTTAAAAAAAAAACTGTACTTGCAGATAATATAATATTAATGAAATAAAAGACCACGTAATTGTACTTAAAAAGAGACTTTCATGACTACATGTCTTAAGTACACTTTTAAAAGTGCAATTTGTAAAAATGTCATATTAAATGCTTACTGTAAACCACTCTAAATTATTATTTTTAATACTTTTTATACAATTATTTTGATGTGTTGAACATACTTAGCACATGTAAAGTATATGATTATAATTTTAACTGTTGTGTTTTATTTGACAAATTATGTTAAAGTATATTTTATTTTAACAAAAATGCTTGTCAGTTCATTCGGCAAAACACTTCAACCAAATTTCAAAGACAATAGAAGTATTTAGTTCACACTTGAATAGAGTAAAGGATGATTGTATTTGGCATGCTGTCCAAAAGAAGGAGGGCTCCAAGCGTGGAATTTGGCCCCAACCCACAGTACTCCATCCCAGGTTGGGATAGGAATAGTTATAAGTGTGATGGGGTGGTGGAGGGATGCTGAAAAACTGTCATATAATGGAGGTAAGTCTTCTGTACATATACCTCCAGATGCTAATTGAGTTGATTATCTGAATAAGCTCTAGGTTAATTATCGGAACATGCTCCTCAAAAAAGGGGTTAATAAAACATCATACAAGTCCTACTTAATGCCGAATTCACACTGCATGATTTTAGGCTGATTTTTACTCACCGAAAGATTGAGCAAAATCACTGACAAATGCCTGAAATCTGAGGGAAATTCACGCGAGAGACAATCACGAAGATTGCAACAGACCCGTGTCTCCCCAACCATTTCCTTCTCCATAATGTTTTTTTTCTTTTTCTCTTTTTCACTGCAAATTAGTACACAGTCAATTTGGATTGCAAGCTTCTAGCGGGCTAAATTTTTTAATAACAATTCCAGTCTTACATACTTATACTTACAATACTTAACCCCAAAAGTTAAAACTTATGTAATTCAATTAGATGACAATTTTCCGTCCAATTTTATCACATAAGTCCAATGCTAAAAATTTATTTAAGCTTCACCCCTTCATTTTCAGTTAACGTGAATGAATTAAATAAATTTTATGAGAACTGATGAACTGTGTGATGAACTGTGTGGATTTAAGATTAAATAATTATATATTCACATTTAAAGTTTTCAACACTTTTAATACATATAACAGGTTTTCACATTTCAGCATTTAGGCCAGCCAAACAATGCTACTGGAAAATGTGTCATCAGATAAGTTGACTTCCTGGACTTAGTAGCAAAATGGGGTAACATCTCCTGTATCCAAAGTTTCAGAGTTGCAGGAAAGTGCAGTCTCTTGCATGCTGTAGTTAGTGTCATCTGCTTTTTAAAACAATATATCTTTCAGCAGTGGCGGTTCTAGACAATTTTTACTAGGGGGGCCAAGGGGGGGCCAGTGTTTAACCAGAGGGGCATTAAAAATGGTAACAAATTATATTTAAAGATTATAAACTACTTTACTTTACAATCATATAAACATTTATTACAACATTGTACAACATTTGTACAAGAGTGAGTGCAGGTGCAAAAAAGGTAGGTTCATTAATGTTGATGATTATTATCAATGATTTGTGAAGGATCATGTGACACTGGAGACTGGAGTAAGATAAATTCAGCTTTGATCACTGGATATAAATTACACTGTACTATATATTGACATAGAAAACAGTTATTTTACATTTTAATAATATCTCACAATTTTAGAGCTTTTTTGTATTTTTAATAACATAAATGCAGCCTTGGTGAGCAGAAGAGACTTCTTTCAAAAACAACCAAAATGGTACAGTTTCCAAACTTTTGATTGGTAGTGCATATCTGCATGTACTGCATGTATTTCAAAATGTAGGCCTAGTATTTACTTTAAAAAAAGAAACATTAGATCCATATTGACAAAATTATTTACAGGAGAAAGCACCATTTTAAGGACACACAGTAGGCCTACAATGAAATTATAATTGAACTGCTTTGCAAATAGTAATAACCTTCTTCATCACAAACCTGATGGTGCAGTACTTGATCCACATGGATCCCCTTTCTGTCCCTCTGGCTGTTCCTCTCTCTGTCCCTGTATGTTTTCTTCCTCCTCACTGTCTTCTTCGTTCTCCTCATCCTCTTTTTCATGCTCCTCCCTTTCTTCCTCATCCTCCTCCCCCTCTGGAATTTCCCTCTCTGTGTCGGAGTCCTCACTTTCATCACCTGTCCTCTCTCCAGCCTCCACTGACTCCTCTGGCTCTCTCTCTTTCTGCTCCTCAACTCTGTCAATACCGTGATTCGCTTCTCTCACTTTTTTGTTAACAAAAAAACGCCGCTATGTCCCTTCCTCGTTTCAAGATAACTATCGGAAGAAAAAAAACGTGCATTACATTTCGTTGCCTAACCATCCCTCCCTACTTAACACGGGCAGATAGCCTGTTGATTACTTTACTCAAATGTATGTTATCGCAATGCAGCAGCCAAGAAAGATGAAGTTACGTGGTTAACATCACAACATTGTGCAGGAGCAACCAGTTACTTACGAGATACGAGTCACTTACGCAGGCCGGTGCGGCTCTAATTTACCCGTGTAGAACGTTCCGTCGCGTTAGTTCCGCTTTTGACGCTCGGGTGTAAAATCATAATAAAGTCATGATTCATTTTTTTTTTTTTTTTGGTCAGCACAGGGGGGGCCACAGGGGTGGCCAGGGACATTTCTACAGAGGCACGGGCCTCCCTAGGCCTCCGTGTAGAACCGCCACTGTCTTTCAGGTCATTCTTACAGTGGTCCATCAGTGCACAACACAACGAAATTTAAAAAGCAAACATAAGTTCACAACACAACGGAATAAAGCCACAACGGAAATGCTCTCGGTGCTCAGTAAAGTTAGAGTTCCTTGCCACTGTTCTTTGCCAAGAGTCCAGAGTCTTACAATACCATGATTAGTTTTAAATATGTAAACATTGTATATCGACATGAAATATTAATTCAAAATCACCTACTTGCACAATAGCTTCATATTTATTCCTGTGAATGATTCGACGTGCTACCAAGATGCATGATGAAGGGAACGTCTGCCAATTCCACCAAGTGGTTAAAACGAATACTTTGTATTCAAAAAATTACTTGCTTTAACATTTAAAAAAAGACATGTTCAAATTCCAAAGCTTGTTAGTTCCTGTTGGTAAGACTGACTTACTACAGGTGGCATTTTGTCAATACCTCCCTTCATGTACTTACATTAAACAATTATTATTTACAGGAAAGAATCACTGTAATTCTCCAAAAGGTTTTTTGTTGTTGTTAAAATTGTGGCAATACCTCCTTTTATGTACACTACACAATTAGTTTAAGTACATACATATATATATATATATATATATATAAAATGTTTGTAGTAGTTTCCTATTAGTACGACTGACTTACTGCAGGTGAAATAATACGTTCCTGTATGTATTGTCAAAATAGTAAGTCAGTCTTACCAATAGAAACCTAGTACAAGCTTTAGAATTTAAACATGTCTGATTTTAAATGTTAAAAGTAATTTAATAAAATTATACGTTTTAACACCTTGGTGGAATTGGCAGACGTTCCCTTCATCATGTTCCGTGGTAGCGCGTCGAATCATTCAGAGGAATAGATAGGAAGCTATTGTGCAAGTAGGTGATTCTGAATTAATATTCCATGTCGATATAATGTTTACATATTTAAAACTAATCATGGTACTGTAAGACTCTGGACTCTGAGAACAGTGGCAAGGAACTCTAATTTTACTGAGCACAGAGAGCATTTCCGTTGTGGCTTTATTTCCGTTGTGTTGCGACTTATTTCCGTTGTGTTGCAGCTTGTTTCCGTTGTGTTGTGGCTTTATTTTGTTGTGTTGTGGTGATTCCGTTGTGTTGTGGCTTTATTTTGTTGTGTTGTGGTGATTCCGTTGTGTTGCGGATTGTTTTCGTTGTGTTGTGGCTTTATTTCGTTGTGTTGTGATCTTATGTTTGCTTTTTAAATTTTGTTGTGTTGTGCACTACTGGGCCACTGTACATTCTTGTCTAAAAGTTTAAAAGTTTCAATTTCCCTCCAGTTGTTGGAAACATGTAGGCTAACAGTGAATGTCCTATTCACAGAAACATTTTAATTTTAAGCGCTTGAACCTTTTGGGAAAGCTTGCTGCCATCTAAATTCATCAGTACCTTCTGGAAGAATTCAAATTTAAACTGGAGACTTTGAGGGTAGCTTAAGTTGAGAGCGTAGATCAGTTCGAAGAGCATTACTAATCCACAGGAAATACTCTTTAAGTGTAGTAGCAGCTTTACACCCTCTATCACAACTCCAACATCAGCCGGCTCATCTTCAGCACCAGCACCTTCTTTACGAATCACAAAAGCCCCAGAGTGGTCTCAGATATTCCTCTTTCTGCTTCTTCAGGGTTGCAGTCCTAAATAAAATAAATTATCATAAATAATTTTATGATAATAAATAATTAAATAAATAATTACCACATTTTCAGTTTCACTGGCAACATACAGGCTGGCATTGTATGTTAGGTCTTTAAAAAAAAGGGTATATATATACAAACCTGGAATTCTTTGATGACTGTTGTCATGTCTTCATTGAGGTACACAGACAGACTCTGTATGATACAATCTCATTTAATGTGCATGTCGCCACACTGAAAATTTGACAAAATTGAACAATATCAGAAATGGCATAATAATAAGAACTGACTTCTTCTAAAGAAATGAAATGCAATTTACCACACCTTGTCTGCAGCTGCCAAGATGTCTGACCAGAAGCACCTCCTTTGCTGCTGAAAACAATCTGTAGAGTAGCAGTTTTGTTTGTCCAGCTGCGCCAAGAACTTTGACAGAAGTGGCACAGTTGTTATCCACATGAATTCTGCATTTATCTGAGAGAAAAGAGAGAAATGAAGATGATGAAGTCTAGGCATATTGTGAAGGAATTCATTGAAATTTACAAAATATTTCTTTTGTAAATATCAATAACACTTACTTCATTTACTGTGAACAGTGTAGGCCATCTGTTTTGTAAATCAGAAACCATTGGCAAGTCCTCAACCAACTCTTGCCGCCTATAGGAGAAGGTCAAATGCATTTTTTCCTTAATGACTGCCTCGTTATTTTTCTTCTTCACTTCAGTTAATAGAGCAATTCTTTCCTTCTCCATGCTTTCTGCTGTTTCTGCTTTTGGAAGGCAAGGAAGGAAATTCACTGCAGCTTTTTTTGGCTTTTTGATGTTTGATGCTGCTTTACCCTGACCTTTGCGCTTGTTCCCAAGAGAGTTCACAGTGATTTTCGGGGTGTCCAATCTTGCTGAGTATAGAGCGAAAATTAACCATCTTAATCTTTAGGTAGCGTTTCCATCCTTCATGGCCAGTGTGAGTTCCTCTTTCCCTCAAGCAAGGGTGGACATTTATCAAGGCTTCAGGCGCCTGATCAAGCTGACTATCAGTGGGGTATGCTGCGTACCTAAAGAGATCCTCAACCATGCCTTCAAGAATGTCAGATCTTAGTTTGGGTGGTGGAATAATAGCATTCCACTTTTGTTGAATTATATGTCAGCTCTCTGAAGCTGAATTTCTGAAGAACTTGAAAAACGAGGAGCTACAAAAACTCATTCTCGACTCCGGAGACGTAACTAAGACAGTCTCATCACTGCTGGAAAATGATTCATCAGACAAGTTGACTTCCTGGACTGAGTCAATGACACAAGGGCTAACATCTCTTGTGTCAAGAGTGTCGGAGCTACAGGTTGAGCTGGGTGAAGGAACAAGAATACTGGAGGAGGAAGGTGCATCAGGTGCAGCCTCTTGCATGCAGGGGTTACAGTCATCAGTTGACAGAAAAATCACTTTCAGGGTATCTCTGTCTTCAATTTGACTGGTTGACATGAGATTCATGTATTCATTTCCAAAGTCCTTATCTTTGTACTGGAGCCTGAACTTTTGCTTCACCACAAAAACATACATTTCTAGGACAAGGTCATCCACAGACTCTGGAATTCCAGTCTTAAGGGTAAGCTTCCTTGCTTCGTCATCTACACCAAAAACAGTCCTCATACTGACTGGACTCGACATTTTCTTTTCTTTTCTAAAAGAGGGAATGTAGCAGAAAATGACATAAATCAGTAATACAAGTTTTGCGCTGTAACTTATTTAAATAAAAATACTTCATAAAGACATTACCTTTAATTGCCTCTCCAGGGTCAACACAATGTCAACACTTACTGTAATTGTGTGATTGCCGCAAAGAGTTGTTGATGCAGTGACTTAAAAGATACTGATTCTATCCTGTGTGTGGCTGGAGTTTAACCAGCATTAGTTTAAATGTTCATAATTTGCCTTTTTGCCATTTATTATGATATGAAATATTTTGACAGGAAGCAAAATAGAAAATACCAGGCAGACAGGAATCAAACTGAGTTTTTTTGGTGTACAACAACACCAGATGTCAGCACACTGTCCACTAAGCTATCAGTAATTGTGAAACCAGCCAGTTTGATAAATATTAGACTATATGACTATTACTAGTCATCCGATTTTTTATATCAGCTCCAATTCCATTAATTTTGAGAATTTGCTGGTTTCGTCAGGGCGCGAAGAAATATAGAGCTGAGTATCATCAGCATAACAGACTAATGCCTGAAGACTAATGCCATGCTTCCTAATGACATCTCCCAAGGGTAGCATGTACAGAGTGAAAAACAACGGTCCTAGTACAGAGCCTTGCGGTACTCCATTTTGAACTTGTGATTGAAATGACATCTCTTCGTTTACTACTACAAACTGATAACGGTCAGATATGTATGATTTGAACCATGCCAATGTAATTCCACTAATGCCAACATAATTTTTGAGTCTATTCAAAAGAATATTGTGGTCGATAGTGTCAAAAGCAGCTCTGAAGTCTAGTAACACTAATGGAGAGATACAACCACGATCTGATGATAAGAGTAAATCATTTGTAACTCTAATGAGAGCAGTCTCAGCATTATGGAGGGGGGGGGGGTTGACGGCAAAAATACAGCTGTCGAAATCTGTTCCCTCCCTACTCCATATGATGAGAGTTGTTGATGCAGTGGCTTAAAAAATATTGCTTCTGTCCTGTGTGTGGATGGAGTTTAACCAGCATTAGTTTAAATGTTCATATTTTGCCTTTTTGCCATGTATTACGATATGAAATATGTTGACTGGAAGTAGGGGTGTGCGATATTGACAAGAAATGATATCTTGATATTTTCTATGATTTTTCCGATAACGATAATCGATATTTTGGATCATTCAAAAATGTTTTATTTGCCAATGTAATTGATGACAGCGTTTGTTAAATCTTTCCATCTGTTGCTTTTTCTGTCCTGAGAAACTTTCTTGCTAAATGATTCGGGCATGTTTGTTGCATGTGTGTTTTTGATTTAGCTCTGTCTGCTGCAGACGCGCTGTGTTCAGCTGGCTCCTGAAGCTTTTCATAATCCTCATATTATGGCTGCATGATTTATCACGTTTAAATCGCACGTGATTTGGCAAAGGCTTATTTAATGCACAGCTTGTCAGAGCTGTATGGCTCTGTGATCAGTATTAATCAGTGAGAAAAGGGTATAAATGATCCACCACCTGCAGCATCCTCACATGCCATTTAGCCTACTAGCTGGGACTCCTTTATGTAAACAGGCGTGACGCAAAGACGAACGGTGGCATGCTCGAATTTCCCACAGAAACCCACCCGTACCACTTGGATTAGAACACATTATTACAAGTTTACCATTTTGAATCAGACTAAGGCAAGGAGATAGTTTTGAACACTGACTGCTTATGTACTTGCTCAAAAAAAGTTACGGACTGCAGTTTTAAGTATATTTGAATCCATTTTCTATGTATTCTCCATATAGAATGCAATCCCAGGATGGATTATGCACAATGGAAAAAATCATTCAAGATGGCTGCCAGGGAAGAGAGATTATAAATATATTTCATTTACAGAAAAGTGTCAATTAAAAGCAGTTTATGTATTTATTTGCTTCCAGTATAACATTGTTAGCTTAACAACATGCTTCAAACTCTTCAAAAAATTAATTGAATCAATTGTGTCGAGTCTCCCATTCAAGTGTTCTACTTGCGTGGCAGACAAATTAAGGCCTATTCATAGGTGTCTATTCAGTTATGAACACCTTAGAATACTAATAAGCATAGAAAGTGGCTGTGGTCTAGATAACAAGGCAAACTCACTTGGTTTTGGAACCGAGATATAATGTAATGTAATTTAAAGAGAAGAAAATGAGAATCTGAATGAGAATAGGATTTTATTGGCAAAGTTAAATTTCTCTTATAAAGAATTTGACTTGGCAGTTGCAGACATGGGACATGGCATTCAATAAGAAAATTAGAAATGGTCCACTGTCTTCATAAATACAAGTGAAATAAAATTCCATTAGGGTAAACAAAAACAAAACAACAAAAAAATAAATATATAAAAAATTGAAGCTATTCACTACCTGATAACTAAAAAAAATTCTCTGGAAGTTATATGGATTAACATTTACCATAGCAAGTGTTACTCAGTTTGTAGAAGACTGCATTAAAAAAAAAAAAAGAAAGAAAGAAGAAGAGGAAAAAGAAAAAAGAAATAAATTAATTTATCCTATTGGGGCTAAGAGCAATTATGAAGCATCAGTTCCTTAAGATCTCATTAACACCTTTCAAAGTTGTGTGAAATTTTCAAAGCGATTATGATTTTAGTCATTGTGAAGGAACACCTGTAGAGAGCTATCACCATGGGACAGTGCGAAATGTCAGCACTGAAATTAATTAAGTAAAAGCCTTTTTCCAATTATTCATGAACAGTCTGCAGTGAATCCGTTTGCTTAAGTGATGATGGTATCATTGCATTAGGGTGAGAATCTCAAGGCTCTCAAGACAGCACACTCAAATGACTCAAGGCCATCATTTTTCCTATTGAACTAATAAGCGTGTTGATTTAAAGACAACTGAAAAGTTGAAGGTTCGAACTCCACAGAAGTTCACTTAAATAGTCCTGCAGTATAACAAATGGTCACATAGTCGCTCAATTATTAACTGTAATTTATCACATGAATTGCTTAAAGTATCTGTGGACGAAACTATCTTACTAATATGTGTATAGTATGCTATATGACAATGTTGTGTATGATTTTGCTTATTAAACATTTCTAAAGTCTTCTGTAAGCTACAAGAAAAGATATTTAAAAACATTAAAAGCAATTGTATTTTATGCTTATTGCGATTATGCATCGTTAGCTTAGCAACATGTTAATGTAAACTATTCAATAAAAGTATCAGCTAACTATATTTAAGCATAGCTTTAAATTTTGAATATTAAAGCTAAATACTAACTATAACATCTAAAACTTTTAGATTGTCACTTCAGCTAAAAGATCAAACTTAGTGCATTATCAATAATGAATCTTTTGAATAGCCTTCTTGTGTTCTGCAAATAGCTTGAGGTTCTGCTAATTATTGTACAATAGCCGCAAAATACCTCCAGCCCGCAGAACATTATCACTCTGGAGTTGGGTACAGAAGAAAGTAATAGAGGATCAAAATGGCTCCCAGCTAAAGCACTAACCGCTTTAAAAACTTCCATGGCTTACAATACATTCTCAAATCAATATTTCATTAACTGGATAGAGGCGAAATGTTAATATATAAAAAGAACCTTTGCAGCACTTACATTGAAAGTTTAGCTGAAATTAAACATTGAGGGTGATGAAATGTTCATACTTTGTTTCGGCGCAAGTTCAATACTGCAATGTGTAGTACGGTATGACATGCTTTGGTAACAAAAAAAAAGTCACATTTTCACCAAGCATTTTAAATGGAAGAAATTGGAACATTTCAGCTATTCATGCCTTCAACATAGTGCTAAAACCGTAATGTCCTCAGCAGTTAAAAACACGCTTTTTAAAAGTAATGAAACGAGTTTAAAAAAATCGATTTAAAACAAACGAGTGACAAGCTAAATAATGAAACAACATCAACCTTATTTAAAACCTAAAAGTCTGTAATATAGATGTATGATATGCAGCCAAGTCTTCTATTTACCTGTTTCAGTGTGACATTCAGTGAATTTTATTAAAACATATATAGCGTTATTAGTGTATTGAATTTAAATATATATATATGGAATAGAAAGGATGTTTTTATTTGCTTAAAGATGTTGTGAAGAATTTTATCGAATGCCAACAGTGACACCTAGAGACTGGCATGAAGAGGAAGCATCTCATAGTCAGAATGTTGCTCTGCATGTTTTATTCCTCTAATAAGAGTTGGAGAGAGTACAGAGTTTTCCCATTTAACATTAATGAAAAATGAGAATAGAATCAGGAACCCTGCAATGCAGTAGTATCATTCCCCCTCACCTTGTTCATACTGCTTATTAACAGAATAAATTGCTTTTCCATTCATACACATTTTACCTTGTAAACTATAGTGACTAAACTGATTGCAATTTTATCTTTGCGTTTGGTGCAAATTATAACTCATTTGCAAAAGCTCAAAAGCTAACAGTTAAAGGGATAGTTCACGTCAAAATAAAAATTCCGTCATGATTTACTCACCCCCATGTTGTTCCAAATTTGTATCACTTTCTTTCAAAAAGATATAGATTGAGATTTTTTTCCCTGTCCATACAATGGGCACTATAACTGTTTGGTTATCAACATTCTTCAAAATATCTTCTTTTGTGTTCTTTACAGGAAAGATGGTCATACATGTTTAGAACAAGATCAGGCTGATGAAATTATTTTCATTTTTGATCTAATTCTTTAACGAACATGGTTAAAAGATTGTATGGTGTAAACTTCTACATTTCACAGTATGTTGGTAGATATTAAGGGAAAAAAACATTTTGTTTGTGATTTATTTGCAGTTTACTTGAAGTTCTTCACAGTTCTTCTCTCTCTCTCTCTGGAAGGTTGAAGGAACACTTAGAAAAAGTGAAATTGTGGTGTGGCTTTTACTTTGGGTCTCAAGGGCAAAACATCCCATAATGCCTTGTGGTTTGAGCCAAGTAGTATCGGCCACAGATTTTATTAGTAAGCTGAAATCATTTGTTACTAACATCCCCCCTACCACTCCCACAGGCTGATAAATGAACTTCTGTAGGCACTCCCTGAATACAGTGGACAGCTCAAAGTAAAAAGTTTTTTTTTTTTTCTGTGACAACCTTAAATTGTACTTTACACTGAATTTCTTTTTTTTTTTTATTCAAAGAAGTTGAGATTTTTTTTTTGTAATACCCAGTAGGCGTTACTTTACACCATAGCTGTAATACATGATTTTCTACTTGCTGTTGCTAGTCAGGCAGTTGGTAATAGCAAAAGGGGACATGCTGAGAGCTTGGACAGAACTTCTGAATATGGATAACACTGGGTTCCAATGGCAAACCACACTTGCAGTTGCCTCAGATGCACATTTTACATTGAACCATATTCTATATATATATTGCCCTTAAGTGAAATGCTGTGCACATAGGAACTAAATTGCCTAAATCTTAGTTTGAGTCTAAAAAAATGTCTCTGCAGCCGAGTGCCATTTGCTCATCTTTACATATGTCTTATTTATCATAATTTCTCATGCAGATAAAAGTTTAGAGATGTATCAGGCTCTTGGCTTGTCTTGACATTTAAATTTCATGTTTCGTGATGGGTTAGGCAAGTCTCTAAAACCAATGACGAAATCACTGCAAAACAAACTGCTTGAATGAATACAAACATGTATTTTTTATATTTAACAAGAACAAACACTAAGCCCATTACATTTAGTTCTCCAAGAAAGCAGTTACAGATTTTTTTTTTAAATAGATTTTCATAAGTTAACTCGAGGTTATGTTGCACAACACAACATTAATCTGCACCTGATTATTACGTTTTCTACATTTTCCACTCATTCATTCGTGTTTATGTATATGTAAGAGTTGCTTGTTAGCCTGATGCTAAGGTGCTCTGAGTGATGGTTAGCACACAAAATGCATTTGCTAGTTAGTTATTTGTATAGATATTTTGCTGTATGACTTTTGTCTGTCCTGTAGTGTTGATGGATATCATCCATAAACCAAGATTGTTGGATATATTTATTTTTATCATCCACCATCAAAATTGTGTTTTTGGAACACTTAGAAAGTAATAGCATACCTCTCCTCGTAAATAGCTACATAATACAGCGCAACAGCTCCAGAAGTGAAAATCCCATTGATTTTCTCCATAGGGGAATAGAGTGCTGCAGGAACAGACCAGAACAACAATATTAGTGATGGTAATAATGATGCTAACATATTAGTCAATTATTATTTGAAAGAACACAAATCAAACGTTGCATGCTCAGGTTAAATAGAGGCTATAAAAAGCAATATGTATTTTGACAGGGTTTCCAACTAAACTCAGCAATGTGAAGAAGTACTTGTAGTGCTACGTGTTGAGCAGTGGGAGTAAAGGGGTAGACCAGGGCTCTAACCTGAAATTGAGGGCACTTGTCCGCTGAAATTGGGGCCAGGAGATAGCATTTCATTTGAGACCACATCACAGGCCTCAGGAGCAGAGCTGTCTAACAAGAGCCTCATGGAACTATGGGACATTAGCGACAACACTGAACGCCTCAGCACTGAAATCTTACTCTTACACTGATCCAGGTCTGGGTTCCTCTAGTGATGGCTGGGATTTTAATGGATTAAGAAAGAAGCCTGATACTAGATCAGTGTAAAAGGGCAAGATATGCCTGCAGCACCAAACCCCAAAGTTCCAGTGTTGAAAATTGAACAAATTTTTGCAGTAAACAGTATACAGCCAGGATAAAGTGCAACTAGTCTCAGCCTCAGATGTCACGCTCACATGAGATTTTCAACAGAGCTGAACATCTCATGCATAAGGTAGTGGTTCCCAACCCTGGTCCTGAGGTGCATCCCAATTCAGAGGCAGCATCCTTCGAACGAATCGGACTTCAAAGACCAAACCTACGAAGGCCGTGAAGGTCAGACTGAACATTGTTAAATGGAACGTTGAGCCTTCGGAGGAATGTTCTTGTCGCTTAGCAACTATGAAAGCTGCCGTTGACAAGTGGCAGTAATGTTTGTACTGGCCTTTTTATATTTAACCAAAAACAAAACAGGGTTCAAAAGCTGTTTAAATATGTTCACCTTGGTGCATTTGTGTACATAAGAGTCATAAAAGTAATATAATTCGTAAAAGCCATAATTTGGAATCAAAGTCTGAACTGAGAGATATAAACATGCAAATGCAAGAAAAAAGTCCGAATTTAGATGTTCTAGGCTATGTTTTAATGTTATCTATTTAAAATGTTATAGGTTTAAAAATAATTTCATGCTGTAACCATCCCCTATGAACATAAAATTCATGCTTTAATAGTAGACTAATCTTTCCTGGTTTCATCAGTCCAGGCCATGACTTGCAACTTAGCTTCAAAGGGCGCTTTCAACAATGATATTTTATAAAAATTAAGTCTATATTTTTTGCATTCCGATTCCGACATCCAAAGATACAACAATACATTTTTTTCTTACTCTATGGATTTTGCACATTTTTCTGCCACCACTATGCATGCGCAGCTGCGTGACGTCTGCTCTGAATTGGTCTGTAGAACCACTGCATTAGATTATACACCTAAAGGATTATTAGGAACACCTGTTCAATTTCTCATTAATGCAATTATCTAATCAACCAATCACGTGGCAGTTGCTTCAATTCATTTAGGGGTGTGATCCTGGTCAAGACAATCTCCTGAACTCCAAACTGAATGTCAGAATGGGAAAGAAAGGTGATTTAGGCAATTTTGTACGTGGCATGGTTGTTGGTGGCAGACGGGCCGGTCTGAGTATTTCACAATCTGCTCAGTTACTGGGATTTTCACGCACAACCATTTCTAGGGTTTACAAAGAATGGTGTGAAAAAGGAAAAACATCCAGTATGCGGCAGTCCTGTGGGCGAAAATGCCTTGTTGATGCTAGAGGTCAGAGGAAAATGGGCCGACTGATTCAAGCTGATAGAAGAGCAACTTTGACTGAAATAACCACTCGTTACAACCGAGGTATGCAGCAAAGCATTTGTGAAGCCACAACATGCACAACCTTGAGGTGGATGGGCTACAACAGCAGAAGACCCCACCGGGTAACACTCATCTCCACTACAAATAGGAAAAAGAGGCTACAATTTGCACAAGCTCACCAAAATTGGACAGTTGAACACTGGAAAAACGTTGCCTGGTCTGATGAGTCTCGATTTCTGTTGAGACATTCAGATGGTAGAGTCAGAATTTGGCGTGAACAGAATGAGAACATGGATCCATCATGCCTTGTTACCACTGTGCAGGCTGGTGGTGGTGGTGTAATGGTGTGGGGATTGTTTTCTTGGCACACTTTAGGCCCCTTAGTGCCAATTGGGCATTGTTTAAATGCCACGGCCTACCTGAGCTTTGTTTCTGACCATGTCCATCCCTTTATGACCACCATGTACCCATCCTCTGATGGCTACTTCCAGCAGGATAATGCACCATGTCACAAAGCTCAAATCAGTTAAAATTGGTTTCTTGAACATGACAATAAGTTCACTGTACTAAAATGGCCCCCACAGTCCCCAGATCTCAACCGAATAGAGCATCTTTGGGATGTGGTGGAACGGGAACTTCGTGCCCTGGATGTGCATCCCACAAATCTCCATCAACTGCAAGATGCTATCCTATCAATAAGGGCCAACATTTCTAAAGACTGCTTTCAGCACCTTGTTGAATCAATGCCACATAGAATTAAGGCAGTTCTGAAGGCGAAAGGGGGTCAAACACAGTATTAGTATGGTGTTCCTAATATATATATATATATATATATATATATATATATATATACAGGGAGTGCAGAATTATTAGGCAAGTTGTATTTTTGAGGATTAATTTTATTATTGAACAACAACCATGTTCTCAATGAACACAAAAAAACTCATTAATATCAAAGCTGAATATTTTTGGAAGTTTTAGTTTTTAGTTTTAGCTATTTTAGGGGGATATCTGTGTGTGCAGGTGACTATTACTGTGCATAATTATTAGGCACCTTAACAAAAAACAAATTTATACCCATTTCAATTATTTATTTTTACCAGTGAAACCAATATAACATCTCAACATTCACAAATATACATTTCTGACATTCAAAAACCAAACAAAAACAAATCAGTGACCAAAATAGCCACCTTTCTTTGCAAGGACACTCAAAAGCCTGCCATCCATGGATTCTGTCAGTGTTTTGATCTGTTCACCATCAACATTGCGTGTAGCAGCAACCACAGCCTCCCAGACACTGTTCAGAGAGGTGTACTGTTTTCCCTCCTTGTAAATCGCACATTTGATGATGGACCACAGGTTCTCAATGGGGTTCAGATCAGGTGAACAAGGAGGCCATATCATTAGATTTTCTTCTTTTATACCCTTTCTTGCCAGCCACGCTGTGGAGTACTTGGACGCGTGTGATGGAGCATTGTCCTGCATGAAAATCATGTTTTTCTTGAAGGATGTAGACTTCTTCCTGTACCACTGCTTGAAGAAGGTGTCTTCCAGAAACTGGCAGTAGGACTGGGAGTTGAGCTTGACTCCATCCTCAACCCGAAAAGGCCCCACAAGCTCATCTTTGATGATACCAGCCCAAACCAGTACTCCACCTCCACCTTGCTGGCATCTGAGTCGGACTGGAGCTCTCTGCCCTTTACCAATCCAGCCACGGGCCCATCCATCTGGCCCATCAAGCCTCACTCTCATTTCATCAGTCCATAAAACCTTAGAAAAATCAGTCTTGAGATATTTCTTGGCCCAGTCTTGACGTTTCAGCTTGTGTGTCTTGTTCAGTGGTGGTCGACTTTCTGCCTTTCTTACCTTGGCCATGTCTCTGAGTATTGCACACCTTGTGCTTTTGGGCACTCCAGTGATGTTGCAGCTCTGAAATATGGCCAAACTGGTGGCAAGTGGCATCTTGGCAGCTGCACGCTTGACTTTTCTCAGTTCACGGGCAGTTATTTTGCGCCTTGGTTTTTCCACACGCTTCTTGCGACCCTGTTGACTATTTTGAATGAAACGCTTGATTGTTCGATGATCACGCTTCAGAAGCTTGGCTATTTTAAGACTTCTGCATCCCTCTGCAATATATCTCACTATTTTTGACTTTTCTGAGCCTGTCAAGTCCTTCTTTTGACCCATTTTGCCAAAGGAAAGGAAGTTGCCTAATAATTATGCACACCTGATATAGGGTGTTGATGTCATTAGACCCCACCCCTTCTCATTACAGAGATGCACATCACCTAATATGCTTAATTGGTAGTAGGCTTTCCAGCCTATACAGCTTGGAGTAAGACAACATGCATAACGAGGATGATGTGGTCAAAATACTCATTTGCCTAATAATTCTGCACTCCCTGTATATATATAGCATACCCAGTAAAGATTTTTTTTGCTTCCGACGCCCATGGGCATACTGTGGAAATTAGAGAATTTGGACGAAACATACTATAGTATTTACTATAGTAAACTGTGGTTTGTGTACTGTAAATATTATAGTATTTACTAAACTTTTTAAATGAATGCATAATGAATGAATTGGGCAGTCTTTGGTCATTGAAAACTGCGATGGAATCCAGACCTTCTGCCGTCAGTCTGAATACAGAATACAGTTTAACAAACAGTGAACTTTAAAGATGAAGCAGAGTAGGATCCAATTGCCGTGAACAATGAAACAAACGAAATGATAAACTTAAGCGTGAACTGAATGTAATGTTTTCTGACTCTTACGTGTTACTTACAATTAAATTAAAAAATATTATAGTTTCAACATATTAAATGCAATTAGTTTACTTCAGAGTGCTTTTTTGATCCACTTTAATGGGATTACCTACATCTTTATGTAACATCATAATTACTTAAATTTTTTTTGAAAAACGTAAAGTTTACAGTGTTAAAGTGTTCTGCCGAATATACTGACAAGAATTTATGGTAAACTAAAATATACGTTTTACTCATTTTATCAGTTCTTTCCCTGGGAATCAAACCTATGACCTTGGTGTTGCTACTGCTATATGGTTTACTGTTTGAGATAATACAGGAAGATACTACATCTTAACAGTATGATTTGAAGTGCACTACAAAGGCATATTCAAGACAATTAAGCACAATTCTTTTTCACAAGGGATCCGTTTCAAATAGTTGATATTTTTTTTAGTTAATCTGGTCGGATGTCAAACATTAAGGCCTTGCTGGCTTTGTAAGGGTGGAACACTTTTACGATCAGATTCAAGGTTTACAAGGTCTCGGCTGATGGAGATGGAGGGAAATGCACAAAGCAACACTATTTCCTCAAATTATAAGCCATTAAGGAGCTGCTTCAATTTCACCCTCCTAATTTAATGAGGGCGACTAATGACACTGCAGAATTGGATAGAGGACCGTGTCTGTTTCAGATAGAACAACTAGAGCTGGAAGGGTTTCAGGTAATTTGGCATTGAACATTTTTGGGTGAATTAAATCCACTTTCTATAAATAAAAAATTCATTGCCTTCCTCCCTGTGCAGACGAAACAGTTTTGTATTTTCAAATAATTTATAGGCCTACCTGATATATAGCAGGACCCAAGCATCTGGGACCACTAGTGAAAAAGCTTTTTCTGTTTTAGTACAAAAGTTTTCTTAACAATCTGAGTTGAATTGAAAAATCTGAATTACAAAATGTCATTGTTTTGCTGTAGTGACAGGAGCACTTCAAGCTGTGTAAAACCTGATAATCATGTTCACCAGCATGATTTGAGAATGTTCCAGAAAACATCTGTCAACAATTGATTAATAATAAATACAGTGGGGAGAACAAGTATTTGATACACTGCCGATTTTGCAGGTGTGCCCACTTACAAAGCATGTAGAAGTCTGTCATTTTTATCATAGGTACTCTTCAACTGTGATTGACGGAATGTAAAACAAAAATCCAGAAAAATCATATTGTATGATTTTTAATCAATTAATTTGCATTTTATTGCATGACAAAAGTATTTGATACATCAGAAAAGCAGAACTTCATATTTGGTACAGAAACCTTTGTTTGCAATTACAGAGATCGTTTCCTGTAATTCTTGACCAGGTTTGCACACACTGCAGCAGGGATTTTGGCCCACTCAAACCTGCAGTGTATCAAATACTTGTTCTCCCCACTGTATAATAAAGCCAGAATTAGTCCATATGATTGTTTCGCATTGTAAATGATTCAAAACACAAAAGAAGATTTTTGGGTGAACTATCCATTGAATGGGAATATCTAGGTGTGTTTCAGAGGATGTTATGTAGTCTCATGTCTTCATTTGCTTGTGTGTGTGTGTGTTCTAGATTTTATTTTTTTGACAAATAAGAAAATTTGGCCATTTTACCCCATTTTCCATTCATCGCAATGATGGGTCAAATTAACCCGCAGTCAGAGGATTTAGGGAATATTTATTTACCACAAAAACACCTCCATTCCAGTTATTTGTGTGTGTGTGCGTTTCATCAAAGCCACTTTGGGTCAATAAGACCATAACAGAGTACAAGTTTTTTTTTTTTTTTTCCTTGAGAAAATTTGCCATTTACTGCACCCGATATATATCCGAATGAATCAATATTTTATAGAAGTCAGAATTGAATCAAATGACAAGCTTGTGAATATTTTGTGTCAATACCCAGCCCCAACACACACTGTGCAAAGTCTTAGACCACCACCTGCTTTGTTGTTTCAGCAATGTTTTAATGTTTGGTCTTAATAACGATACAAATATATACACAAAATTTAAAAAATAAATTTTTACAAAATAGCTAAGCAAAAATGATTTAGTGTGACCTCCTGGATTTCTTCCAGTTGCTCAAAGAAGAAAACTTCAGATTTTCTTGGCCTTCCAGTCCCATTTGTGTTTAAGAGAGCCAGGTAGCCTATAGAAGTAGTTTTTTTCTGATTTTAATACAGCATACAAATTTCCTGTATTTTCGGGTTATATTCTAATAAAGATGCTGAGATATATGGCCATTATACCATTGCTAAAACAACAACTAATGGTGGCCTAAGACTTTTACACAGTTCTGTGTGTAAAATATTTAATATACATATACGTTGAACCACAACATTACACAAAAGCTGTGCTAGGCATAATTTCTTTATTCTTTGATTATTTACATGAACACACAGACAAAAAAAGGGTAACTTTTCACTAGAGTGAGTGAATAATTGTTCGGTTCCTCAGTTGCTCTACATATTCCTTGGCCTGGTCGAATCCTGTCTTCTGCTCGACTTTGGGTGGCACCCCCTCAACAAGCTTTACGAAGTAATGGCAGTGCACTTTGTCCATGATGCCGAACATGCCACGTCCATGATAACGAATGCGCTTAAGGTATCTTCCCTTCCCAGAGAATGATTCAGCTGTAGAAGTCAGGCCGAAGAAAAAATAATTTAACTGTTAGAATGACTGGTTTACTTTCAACTCCAACAGCCATGTTTATCAAATGACATTCAATTAAGA
Source organism: Zacco platypus (assembly GCA_038088235.1). Lineage (NCBI taxonomy): Eukaryota > Metazoa > Chordata > Actinopteri > Cypriniformes > Xenocyprididae > Zacco > Zacco platypus. The sequence goes on from CM076070.1 coordinate 27,647,337, forward strand.
ATATAAACAAATTAATTACCTAAAATATATAACAAAGGACAGAAGCATACATATATAAAATATTAGATTTAAACTAAAATAATACTTAATGATTTTTTATGCAATAAATATTATTTTGTCTATCCAACAAAACTTTAATAACAATTTACAATAAGGTTTCATTTGTTAAGTTATTATAGTTAACATGAACTAATGCATAAAATAAAACATTACAGTTTTCTACAGCATTTACTAATCTAATGCCTGGTACACATATGATTTTGGGCTGTCCCAGAAGAAAGAGGCCCATGAAGGGGTGGATTCTGGAATCCACTGCCGCTTAAATATATGTATTTTGAGTGATTTATCATGAAGTTATTAATCAACATTTATCTTTCTAAATATTAATTATTTGAATAACTTCAACTTATATTAAAACATTTATTTTCCTTTCCATTTTCAAACACTAGAAAATGATGTATATTGTCTGTACCTCTCACTGAGAGAAAAAGTTATCAGTATGTTTGGGAAAGTTTCCTGTTCAGAGCAGAGCTCAGATCAACTTCAGCCTTGAAGAAGCTGCGAATCATGTGTATCTTTTTATGTGAGCTCAGTGTTCTGTACAGGTCCTTTATTGGCACTGTTGGACAACTGGCACTCTGAGACTGCAGACGCCTTGTCCTGATCTACAGGGACATTCTGTCCCTAAGTTCAGGGTCTGATCGTCAGCATCAGGATGGAAGGAGAAATGCTTCTGACTTTCTGTCCATGTGTGGAAAATAACCAGTTTTGTCTAGTTTTTTTAACCAATCTGAATCTTAGTAATGAACTCCTTGTGAGACTTGAAGCTGACTTCTGCTGATGAAACTGCAAACTATTTTTCAGTAAAATTCATCAATTTGTTTATTTATTTTTTTTAACTCATTTTTAACTTCATTTTTCATATCTGGTCTTTTGGGTCTTTAACTGTAAAAATCCCCTACAGTTAATGGTGGAGGATGCGCAGGCAATAGGTACTCTTCAACTGTGAGTGACGGAATCTAAAACAAAAATCCAGAAAAATCACATTGTATGATTTTTAATTAATTAATTTGCATTTTATTACAAGACATAAGTATTTGATCACCTACCAACCAGTAAGAATTCCGTCTCTTACAGATCTGTTAGTTTTTCTTTAAGAAGCCCTCCTGTTTTCCACTCATTACCTGTATTAACTGCACCTGTTTTAACTCGTTACCTGTATAAAAGACACCCGTCCACACATTCAATCAAACAGACTCCAACCTCACCACAATGGCCAAGACCAGAGAGCTGTGTAAGGACATCAGGGATAAAAATTGTAGACCTGCACAAGGCTGGGATGGGCTACAGGACAATAGGCAAGTAGCTTGGTGAGAAGGCAACAACTGTTGGTGTAATTATTGGAAAATGGAAGAAGTTCAAGATGACGGTCAATCTCCATCGGTCTGGGGCACCATGCAAGATCTCACCTTGTGGGGCATCAATGATAATGAGGAAGGTGAGGGATCAGCCCAGAACTACACAGCATGTCCTGAAGAGAGCTGGGACCACAGTCTCAAAGAAAACCATTTGTAACACTACGCCGCCATGGATTAAAATCCTGCAGCGCATGCAAGGTGCCCCTGCTCAAGCCAGCGCATGTCCAGGCCCGTCTGAAGTTTGCCAATGACCATCTGGATGATCCAGAGGAGGAATGGGAGAGGGTCATGTCATATGATGAGACAAAAATAGAGCTTTTTGGTCTAAACTCCCCTCGCCGTGTTTGGAGGAAGAAGGATGAGTTCAACCCCAAGAACACCATCCCAAACGTGAAGCATGGAGGTGGAAACATCATTCTTTGCGGATGATTTTCTGCAAAGGGGACAGGACGACTGCACCGTATTGAGGGGAGGATGGATGGGGCCATGTATCGCGAGATCTTGGCCAACAACCTCCTTCCCTCAGTAAGAGCATTGAAGATGGGTCGTGGCTGGGTCTTCCAGCATGACAACGACCCAAGCATGACAGCCCCTAAACCTGAATGATCGGGAGAAGGTCTGTATGGAAGAGTGGGTCAAAATCCCTGCAGCAGTATGTACAAACCTGGTCAAGAATTACAGGAAACGTATGATCTCTGTAATTGCAAACAAAGGTTTCTGTACCAAATCTGAAGTTCTGCTTTTCTGATGTATCAAATACTTATGTCATGCAATAAAATGCAATTTAATTACTTAAAAATCATATAATGTGATTTTCTGGATTTTTGTTTTAGATTCCGTCACTCACAGTTGAAGAGTACCTATGATAAAAATGACAGACTTCTACATGCTTTGTAAGTTGACAAACTTGCAAAAACGGCAGTGTATCAGATACTTGTTCTCCCCACTGTATGTAACTTTGAAATTTGAGTATAATTTGCAGTTTCGTCATGCAGAAGCCAAAGCTGTGTTTTTCAAAGGTTGCTGCCTTCATCTCTTTCAGGTGAGTATTAATCGTGACTAAGATATGGCTAACAAATTGAATAACATGATCAGTAACTTGATCAGTCCTCTGCTCTGAATCTTTCACTTAAAAGAAATTTTCAGAACTTAAGAGAATGGTCAGCCTAGGTTTTAATTCTGATTGGAAAGTAAAACAACTTGACTGCCTACAAACAAAAGAACCAGAAAAATTCAGATGTTTAGCCGTTTGTGCTTATTCATGGATTTGTAACATGGGCAGGGTACCATTAACTCCTGATTCAAAAATCCCAGAAGTAACTGAGGGATGGTACAATTTGATTGCCAAATGTGATAAAATGATAAAACTGATCATAAGATTGAAGTCTTAAAGAATTCCTTTTAAAAAAAAAAAAAAAATTTTTTTAGTGAATGAACAAGTACAGACAATGACTCCAAAAACATGTGAGTTACAAAAATATAAAAAGTATATATGATGATAATAGATTGGATGTCCTGAAAGAATTGTTCACTTAATGGGAAAATATTTGAACAGTCTCAAGCATGTTTTCAATGTGAAGAGCACATCACTACCGTAGGGTAAATAACTAAAATGATGTAGGACCTCTAAGTTCTAAATGTTTGGTTTTCGATTGAAATATATTGTGTAAATGGCAAAAATGAGACTGCTAGTGTCACAGAGACTCAACCTGATGGGATATTTGTAATTTCTAAATTCCCTGATATGTAGGTAAAAGTAAATATAAAAATGATGTTTATTCAAAAATGCATGTCAATTCTGTCAAAGTCTTAAGCTGGGCCATCGTCAAAAGATATCAGATACAAGTTTATGAAAATGCTACCAGTCCTGAATGCCACAGAGTCTCTCTCTCTCTCTCTCTCTCTCTCTCTATCTTATTCAAAGTCAGCTAAATGCTGCTATCTTAGCCTGTGCCAAAAGTGATAAGCGATTTATAGTAAAAGCACAGTGTGTCTGTTGAAAATCCTAGACAAAGAGATGTTAAAGAAATGATTGCCATGAAAAGGGCAATTTGTTGTTAAATGTATCAAAATGAAACTGAATGAGTATAAAGAAGTCTTTAAAATAATAATACAGACCTTGAAGGACAAAAGTGACAATTTTTGTCATATTATATTATATGACCACTAACTTTTTTGTCTCATCCTAGTCTACACCATGCACAGGGCCGATGGTTCTGGTTAAAGATGTAGAAGAACATAACACTGTACGGATGGTTGCGATAACTAAATTCACTGAGTATAATCTCAGCATTGATATGTTTTTGCTTTGAAGATGTCTAATGACTTTTAGTGATTAAATACTGCTGTAATTAACTTGTTTCCCTGTTGTAACACTATTAGGCAGTCCACTGGCTCTGGTGGCTCTTGAAAGCATCTTCCCTAAGCTCCAGAATACATCTGATTCTGTTGAAGAAAACTATCAAAAATTTTGCAAAGGGAAAGAGCTGTTACCAGTGTGCATGAGGTGATTTCTCAATGACGGGTAAGATCCTCTTTGGCCAGACAGTGGACAACCTAAAGCATCTACCCTGAAGGGAGGCGTTTTATGTGAGATGGGTATGAGAGTGGAGTGGATGTCTTTGAGGCCAGCAGCATCGCTAAGGGGGATGACCTGTGAGAAGTACAGCAGTCTGCCCCAAAAAATGTTCCTCCATACCACTCACCAGATCCTGCATTCCTAGAATGGTTTGTTTTTTCATTGGGACAAGAACTTGATGCAACTATGCCAGGGTACAACACCCTGAGGAAGAGAAGATTATTTATAAAGAACTGATGGGAATGAGCTTTCAAGAGCTAGCTGAGACCATAAGGTGACTGTCCGTAATTTCTGGGGAGACCATAGCTAAATTTATTAACATGATGTTGGTTGCCCTATTGGCAAGAACTGTATAAAAGTTTTGGATTCAGTATTACTGTAAAGACCGCTTTTGCAGATTCTAGAGGAAGTTAAGTGAATTCAGCATTTAAACTAAAGATAACCCTAAAAAGGCTCCTAGCAAAAGATATTTTAGATTGTGGTAATGATTTTATTTGAAAAATATACATTTATATTTTAAACTTGGTTAATGATTAAGGGGTTTCTACATAGTAATGGATTTGATATAACATTCTATCAAAGTTAAAGTCTTAAGAGGCTAGTGAAAAGACTATTTGCTCAGTAGGAGAGAGACTGTTGGGGTGGAGGAAAGGATGGTACTCTGTTATTTCCCTGCTAAAGTTTAAACAAAACAGAAGCAATGAGATTAGAACTAAAACAACCCAGCTGACTTTTCTAAAAATAAATTATAGTGAAGAGACAGGCTTTGAGACTGGATTACGGATTATATAAGTAAAACCTTCAGGAAAAATGTGAAGTTTAAAAATGTTTTTAGATTTAACACCAAGCAAACCTTGAAAATGAGCGGTTCATATTCATTTATCTAGTATGAGTGTGCGTGATGGTGACTGCACTTTATGTTTGTATGTGTTCATTTTGGGGAACTATTTTTGTCCTCATTGTGTGTATGTCATTAACCTCTGGAATGAGTGTTTTGTCATTACAGATGGGTTAAGTGAAACGACAATTTTACAGAAGCCGATACTTCTGATCGAATCTGATGAAAAGACGATACAGAACAAACAGGACGAGCTATAAGTGGATTGGTTATCCAGGTCTGTCTGCTAATGGTAATTATGACTACTTTTGTCATTTATGATGTTGATTTGAATTACTCTCTGGATTAGTATTTATGTAAATTATATTGTGAAATTGCCAACCATGGGTTATGTCTAAATTAAACTGAGGGTCTAAATTTAAACACTGTCAGATATGTGTGATCAGAATGATAAACGTAAATGTTATATGATTCGATGGCAGAGACAAAGTGACACATTGGCAAAGTCACTGTCAAATACAGAGAGCACCCGCATTTATGGAAGGGCGAACAAAGGAGGAGTGAATATAACTTTTAAGTTTTATTTTTCATCCATTTTCATCCTCGGGGTCTATCATATCTGGTCTTTTGGGTCTTTAACTGTAAAAATCCCCTACACCCAAGTGTGGTGATTTCTGTAGTCGGGGCTCCTAAACGGTGGTCCTACGTCATACATTGAGAGGGGTTCAAAGACGGCCGTTGCCACAGTCTTGTGATCAAAGATAGCCTGTAATTATTTTCTGACAGTGTCAGGAATTTCACATGATCATCTCACATAGGGCTGGACGATTTAATCGCACGATACGAAAAAGAACATTGAACTTGAATGCAATTATTGCTTAAACGTGATTCTTAGTGCGATTATGAAATCGCCAAGGCTGCAATTATTTTTTTTATGCATAGCTTGTCAATGAAGAATGACTCCATATGCTAATCCATCTGAAAGCACTGAGTTTGAGTCCCTTATAATGTACATTTGAAAAAGCATCGTGCGTCAAACATCTTTCCAGACATGAAAAGTATTTATTAACATGTTGTCCACCAGAAGACAACATTTAATAACATGTTTTTACTCCGAACTCACTTCATAACGACAATTGAGAATCCTTCAGGGAGATGATATGATTTCTTGCACCGAATAAGGCAGTGGTGTGTTTATTAGTCATATGATGCATTATCTTCTGTTGCAGGGCATATTTTGAGTTTCTGCACAAGAGCGTCCTCTGGGTTTTAGATGGAGAAGCATTTACTACTGATCACAGAGCTGTACAGCTATGACAAGCTGCGCATTAAATAATCGCAGCCTTTGCCAAATCGCGTGCAATTAAAATGCAATAAATCTCACAGTGTGTTTGCTGCTATGACCTACGTCTACTGACTAGCCAGTAAAAATGCAACATGAAATGGCATATTGATCAATGCGGTAAAACTTTAAACTACTCAAGCTCCGTTTGCAAAATTGGGATGCCAAGTTGGCCTCTTTACTCTAGCCATGACCGCATCCATATTATCCTCCTTTGCTTGCTCCTCTTTTTTCAGGATACATAAAAACCACAATTGCCAAAATGCAATCATCTTGCTCTAACTAGCGCATACTGATGATGTTTTATTCTATACTAACTTGCATCGTAGCTTATGATTCAACAGGTGTCATAATCGTAGTCTACATACATGTCATACTCAGGTTTATTAGATTCATGTCACAATTGGTTTTTTCTCTCTCTCAAAACGTTCTTTTCTTGTTGAGACAATTTTTGCTCAGTTTTTTTGAGTTTCATTTGAGTTTAAAACTGGTTAGCTTGCAAACATTTTTATGGAAGCACGTCAAAGCACCTTTTTTTGCGAGTTGAATTATTTTTTTAGTTTAATGAAAAGTTTAACCTCTATGGATTAGGTTGCTGATGAATGACAGATGCTAATGAAAGCAGGGTTATGTTTACAGATTCTTTTCGATAATCTTGTACTTTAATATTAATTATATTTTAATAGTTAAAAAAAATGAACAAAAAAGGATGCACAAAAAAGAATTAAATTCATAGTGAAAAAAAAGTGTACTAATAGCTTTGATATTAATGTTTGGCATGTTTGTGACTTACCAATATAAAGATTTGATTTGTATTCCACATTGTGATTCTTGACCGCCATGTCCTGAGCTTCCAAAAGAACCTTTAACACAAACAAACAAAGTTATCCTATAACTTCCGAAACAGATTTCAAAGAGTGACATTGTATAATTGTATTATTTTCAAAGCAAAAACACATTTTAATCAGTATTAATTGAGCAGTTCAACAGATATATCATTGTATTTTTACCTCTTTGATTACTTTAGCTCCCTTCTTGTCGTTGAACTCAAGCTGAACGAGTGCCTGGTCAATGGTCATACCTCTGATCTGTAAAAACACATTCATCACTAAAATAATGCAACAAACTTTATATCACCATCATGCACCATATTAGGGGTGTAACTGTTTCTCAGTTCTCCACACACAGTTCGGCACACACTTGCACAGCGGTTCATCTCAAATCTGATGACGCATATGCACCAATAATATGGTTTGTTGAAAATAACAATGCATAAACATACTTACGCTACTGTATGTTTCTGACAATAGATACTCATTCTGGTTTCCCCTAAACTTTCTTCAATGCGAGTGCCATATGCTAGAACCCGAGCAATCATTTACGCCATCACCACGGTGTTGATACTGCGCGAGCGCAGCTGAGACATGAACAGCACACATTGCTATATGTGTATATGTGAATTAAATTCATTTAAGCCTTGCCAATTTAAACATTCAAGCACAAGACACAAAAGAGAACTTGGATGCGCTTTAACGCTGCATGCCCACTGGCACAGAGTGAGCGCAGCATTTTCAGTTAAAGGGTTAGTGCACCCAAAAATGAAATTTCTGTCATTAGGTACTCACTCTCGAGTTGCTCCAAACCCCAAGGACCTTCTTTCATCTTTGGTACACAAATTATTGATATTTTTGATTAAATCCAAGGTTTTTATTGTTTTTTATCCCCATGAAAAGCAACATAATTACCATCATTCAAGGTCCAGAAAGGTATTAAAGACATTGTTAATACAGTCAACATGACTAAAGTGGTTCAACCTTAATGTTATGAAGCGACAAGAATACTTTTTGTGAGCAAAATCGAAACAAAAATAATGACTTTATTCAACAATTTCTTCTCAACCCTGTCAGACTCGTACACCGAGAAGAAATTGTTGAATAAAGTTGTTGTTTTTGCACAAAAATATAACATTAAAGTTGAACAACTGTAGTAACATGGACTATTTTAAACAATGTTACTACTATTTTTTAGACCTTGAATGACGGTAATTACGTTGCTTTCTATGGGGGATTAAAAAAAAAAAAATAAATCACTAGGATTTTCATCAAAAATATCTTAATTTTTGTTTTTAAGATGAAAGAAGGGCTTACGGATTTGGAAAGACATGAAGTTGAGTAATTAATGACAAAAATGTAATTTTTGGGTGAACTAACCCTTGAATTCTTACGGAAGTTGTGTTAATCCTACACGCAGTGCGTTGTAGGATTGACAGCAGACCAGTTCAGGTAGTGACATCGGTCTTGAGCGTTAAAAAATATGCAGGTTGTGCCAGAGTTTATGCTGGATGTAGTGCGTAAATCATATTGTTTACACATTTTACACTTTACAGTCATCATATGCATGTTAAATATTGCAGTTTGGATGCTTTCATTGTGAAAGAAAACCGCACTCATCCAAAGTGTGTGCACGGACAGCTTGCAAAATAGGAGTTCTCGTGCAAAATTTGATTGAATATCTTTTGTAACTTTAATAATGATTAATCTTTATTTAACTTGCACAGTAAAGATTATATCTAGTCTTGTTTTACATTTGATTACTTTATTCAATTTCTGGACCTGAAAACTATGGTTAGATAGTAAACCGAAAGCACTGTTTATTTCGTTTGTATTTTTGCTATATTGTATTTATTTGAGCTTTTGCTTGTAGTTTGATTATTTGTTAATTTCCTTTATTTTTATTTGAGTAGTCCTTTTTCCCTGAACACATCACATACTGAACCGCACCAAAAAGGTGATATAAACTGAACCATGAGTAACTTTAACCGTTACACCATATACCAGAACATCGCTCACCAATTTAGCCAAGTACCACATCTTGTCTTTGCTGTATTTAATCTGACGTCTGCAGTGATGGATTTCCTATTCAGCACAAACAAAAACACAAAGTCAGAACCAGCATAATTTAATGAAGTTCATTCATAGTGTTAAAGTGAATTAAATTAATTACTAACTGCTGGTCTGCGTGGTTCATCTTTTTGTTGTGGTGGATATACAATCAGATTTTTCCTTTCCCAGTGTTTGGTGTTTAACTCTGCGCTTGTGTGAAGACATGACACCTGAGATAACGCAGATGAAGATCCAAGCAACCTGATGAAAAAACCAAAACAGATTGGAAAACATTAGAGAATGCATAAGCTGTCTCAAACAAACAGTGATCTATTTTGATGCCCAGAAATATTATTTATCTAGATAGCCATTTGAGACTCAAACTGTGTCCTTTCCTTTACATAGCAACTGCATTGGATTTTCTTACCTAGAGCGAATATGTCCACAAGCACGGCCAATGGAGGCTAAACCTGTCGATAATGTTCATATAATTCCCAGTTAAATCATGAGCAACCGAAATGCCTAAATAAATGTAAAAACAAAGTAAGTATATTTGGTATATTTGACTCACCACCCCATGTCACCGCGGAGGCCGCCATATTGAATACTAGAGATGTCTGATTCGTGAGGGAATCGTTCTTTTGATTCAGATCTTTTTGATGAGTCGGTTGAACACACTATGGTCAGTCAAAAATATGAAAGTGAATTGTAGAATTTTCGATGTCAATTCAAATATGTAGGTTGTTAAAGACGTTGTGTTTCATGAGCCGAATCGGCTGCAACAACTGAACAGTCTCATTTTACATGACAATATACTAATACACTTACTGAAAAACGTCAGTAAGTGCCTACATAGCTTTAATGGGACGCTTTAGAGAAGGTAATATGCCACACTGGGATGTCACGGACTGACTCGTGTAAAAGAATCGCTAAATTGATATTTCAAACCGGTTCTTTGAAACGAACTGTCCAAAAGAACCGACTCTTGGTTGAATATTTTACGACGCTGCGCTTTACGGCAAAGGTCACCGCAAAGGAGTTTAAAGTTATGTATTTTATTATAAATGGTAGGATTGTTTCTGATTAAAATATTATAATTACAAATAAGGCCCGCTAATATATTTTCCTACCAACAAAATTATTGGATATGTTTGTCTTTAAAAAAATATTTGACTATCTCAGTGGTCCCTTCTCGCGTTCCGTATAATTTTTACAACACACGCTGTCGTTATTCGGCAGCTAGTGTGTTTTCGGCAGCAACAGTACATGTGAGAAGTGAATTCACTGTCTGTCACCGTCCGTAGATTTTTTTTCTCTGATCTTGATGCAGCCATCATTTGCTCTTTATAATGCACCAAAGACATCTGCCAGCCTCTCCAAACTGGTACTGTTCACGCTGCAGTGATATAAATGGAAAGGGAGTACTGGGTTTTGGAGCAAAGAATACTATTTATTTGCTAAATGTGACCGCAGCATCTCCATCAGTCACAGGTAAGAGCCCGGGGTGCTTTCATTCAATGCTTAGCTTTTGCAAAATCACATCGATCTGATTTGACCCGTCTTTCTTTCTGCAGGTGAACTCAGTGGGCACACTGAAAGAGTTTCTGGTTTTGCATTTTGCTCCCATGATGGTCAAGAACACATTTGTGCCAGTACTTCAGACGACAAGACTGTCAAAATCTGGGATTCTGAGCAGAAAATTCTGCTAAAAGAGCACAATGTCCACCAAGTGAGTGAATATTTTACCTGCGATGCTTTATAGAGTTGTGACTGGCTCACAAGTTGTTCTAGATTGCAGATTTCTGTCTGCACATTTTCACTTTTATGGTAGATAGTGCCAAAAGTATAACTTCAATTAGTTAATTTTATGTTGTTGATTTCTTTGCTCTTTCATATTACACATGGCATGGATTCAACTGTATTCTGTTAAAAAAATATCCAAAATATCTGAGTCCGTGTCAAGTCCACCCGAATTCATCCGAGTCCAAGTTCATTCATAATTGCAGTTCAAGACACAATCACAACTAATTTTGTTGAATATTGATGTGCAAATAAGCAAAACAAAATTAGTTTCAATTTTCTTTTACCAATTTTAAGACTATCACAAGTATTTTTGGCAAACTTATCTGTCAGTCAGCTAGAAAATTTCACACTAGTGACATTTAAATAAGCAGAGTTTACAACAACATATGAAACAAAATGGCAATTGTGGAGGCTTTAGGGCCTTGTTTAAATTTAGATTTAATTTGCAGTAACACAATACTACATCTACAGTATAACTTCATGACTACCATAAAATAACTACATTTGCTGTATATTTAAAAAAAGAAGAATATGTGTAGAGTTACATTGCTGTGACGTTTATCCAGGCGAAGCGACTTCTTGAATGAGAAAAAGTGCTTTCTACGCACTTAATTTTGTCCATTTTGATTACATATTACAAGGACACATGAATTTAAAAAATAATGTACATTGAATATTTTTATGAACACTACAATAATCCATAAAAAAAGAATTGTCCATTCTGATTACATGGTGACAAGATACCATCTTTTTAAGTTTGCAAGGCATGAAGCACATGTACATGATCAACAAATGTAAATAGTGGTGACTCTGTTTGTTTTTTTTTAACAGAGCACCATCTCTGCGGTCCACTGGTCTCCGGTGCAGAAACTTCTGCTGGTCACTGGAGATGAGAAGGGCATCGTGGTGTGCTATTGGTTCAGCAGTAATGACACCCAGAGCTTCTTCCCTGAACCCCGAACAATCTTCTGCTTATCCTGCTCTCCACATGAAGAAAACTACATTGCAGTGGGGTAGGGGCTCATTATATTATTATTTAATCCTGACTCATTAGCAATGCTTACTAATTGTATGTGCCTCCTCCTAAAGGTATAAGGATGGAATGATAGTAGTAATAGACATCAGTAAGAAAGGGGAGGTGATCCATCGGCTGAGGGGGCATGATGATGAAATTCACGCGTTGGCATGGTGCCCTCGACCCAGAGAAGAGCCTCTATACGGACGATTAGAAGACAATGCAGGTAAGCAACTTCAAGATCCAATTTGCCTCAGTCAGTTATTACATTTACATGTAATTATTTGGCAGGTACTTTTTTCCAAAATGACTTATAAATGTGGTGAGAAATGGAAGCAATCAAACCAGAAATAGGGCAACAATATGCAAGTGCTGTGACTAGTCTCAGTTAGTCTAGCACAGTACACCTAGCAAGGTTTCTTTTTTTTAAGCAGATATATGGAATAGTAAGTGTTAGTATTAATGGGTCAGGTGTTGATGAAAAAGATGTGATTTCTTTAAAAAGGCTAAAGATTCAGGTGCTCGGGAACAGTCCAGGTAAAGAATGCAAGAATGCTTGCTTCTGGAGTGCACAGAAGTCTGAACTAGTGAATTTAGGTACAGGGGTGGTTGTTCTGTAGGCATTAGTGCCTTGAATTTGATCTGAGCGTCAATTGGCAACCAGAGCATGTTGATGAAGAGAGGTGTGATGTGCGCTCTCTCCGGAAGACCACTTTTGCCTCATTCTCGATCATTTGTAGAGGTTTGACAGTGCATGTTGGAAGTCCTGCCAAGAGAGCTTTAGAATAGTCCAGTCTGGATAAAACAAGAGCTTGGTCTTGTGTAGCATGCTCCGATAGGAAGGGCCTGATCGTCCTAATGTTGTATAAGGCAAATCTGCTGGACCAGTGAAGTTTAACTGGTCATCGATCACAACTCCAAGATTCCAAGGCTGAATAGAAGCTACATACGATTGGAAGCTGTTATTTTACGTAGATTGTGTAAAAGTAGGAGCTAACCTACTAATTCTATTTTTAGATGATTTTATCTTCATGAAAGGACAGTATCTCATTCTATATCTCATTCTATATTTCCAAAGAAGTTCAATGTTTAAGGTTTTCACTCTTCTGTTGCTGATGAACCTAGTTGAATGGAGAAGTTGTGAGAAAGTGTTGGTTTGGCTGAGACTACCAACAGTTCTGTCTTTGCAAGGTTGAGTTGAAGGTGGTGGGCCTTCATTCAGCAAGAAATGACTGTCAGGCAGACTGAGATGTGAGAATCAGCGCAGCAGCTCAATATAATGATATATATCCAATGGTCTAAAATCACTTGAATGTCCAAACTGGAATGTCCAAACACATACAACAAAAGTTTAGTAAAGACGCAAGTGAAAGTTGTCTCGCTCACTTTGTGTGTGTTGACTTTGCGTTTGAGTTCCCCTCCGTGTTCCTTCCGTGCTGCTGACTGGATGGAGTAGAGTCACGTGAGTACTCGCGCAGAAGTATGTTTTTAAGAGGAACGTATTACCAGGATTAAAAAAACAAAAATTGCATCAGTTAGAGGTTCTGAATTTCGGTTTCGATTACTTTTCGATTAATCGTCTAGCCCTAGGTCCAAGCACTGAGCCCTGAGGCACCCCAGTAGCTAAATGTTGCGACTAAGTTTTTGGGGAGTCACACCACATGACATTTCACAACCTGGACTAACCTTGCCTTGTCATAAAAGGCTACATGTCTGATGAAAGTTATTGACCTTGACACACAGTCATGATGGTCTGAAGGGGTCCTCTCTATGTTATTTCCTGTTGTTTTTTTCTTTCTGCATGTTAGTGGCACCACATGACTTTTGGCAGGCAAAAGTTTTTTTGTTAAATGTTAAGCAGTGAAGTTTTTGTGCTGTACTACACATGCTGGATCGAAGTGACAACGCACTTTTTCTTGTATAAAGATTTAAATGCAAAAGAAAAGGCATGAAAGTCTGCTGTTTTTGTTAATTGTAATTTTTAATTTAAACTTTGTCATTTTAAGATATGTTTAAATGTTTTGCCACTTGCTTGAACAACTTAAAGGGTTACTTCACCCAAAAATGAAAATTCTGTCATTAATTACTCACCCTCATGTCGTTCTACACCCTTTGTTCATCTTCGGAACACAAATTGAGATATTTTGGATGAAATCCGATAGCTCAGTGAGGCCTCTATTGCCCGCACGACAATTAACACTTTCAATGTCCAGAAAACTATTAAAAACATACATATGACTACAACCGTAATATACTTTTCATGCACCAAAATAACAACTTTTCCACTATATCTAGTGATGGCTGATTTCAAAACACTGCTTCGAATCTTTACGAATCTTTTGTTTCTTATCTGTGGTTTGGATTGAGAAAATAATCAAAATCAATTCATAATAATCGATTACTCGTTTGTGAAAGCCCTAGCTATATCTTATAAAATTGCAATGGCAAAAACACACAACAAAATTCCTAAAACATGAAAACAGAATGTATAAAAATAAAAACATTCAAAATTTAATTAAAAAATATAATAGTATCTCAATGCTAAAATAACACTGAGTGTCAACTCGTTCATTTGCATGGGGAAGAAGAGGCGTGTTTTTAGAGTGGTGTTTTCAGCCTTCTTTTGTATCTATTTTATACATCTCTACTTTGCGCTGAGCATTTGGGAAGAAAATGTGCACTAGGTTCACTTCCGTTACATCCACATTTGTGTAATTTCCAACATTTTTGTGGACATACAGTAATTTACAAGATTTCCCCAATATTTCCAAAAAAAAGCTTGAAAATTGAAAATGAAGAATTTAAGACATGCATATTTCTGTTGTTACTAGTGTCAGTTGGTTCCTTTTAAAGAGTGAACCATGTGACCATTACCTGACAAAGAACCATTAACATACGAATGTGACGATAAATTTTAGGGTTTTTAAAATTTCAGGGTACTTTAAATATTTTATGTCTAAGGAGTTCGGCTGTCAAAAAAGTTTTTTCTAAAAATGGATTGGACAAAATAATAAGTGACACGTCCTTTACTCTTTCCATAGATGGAGGCAATGTGGCGACAGAGGGAGCAGAAGTGGGGTGTTACCTGGCCTCGGGTAGTCGAGATCAGACCGTGCGGATATGGAGCACAGCCAGAGGCAAAGGTGACAAAAAAAGATTCATTACCCAAAAATTGCACAGACAAAACTGGTTTGTAGTAGCTTTCAGGTGCAGTGTCATTTAGGTCACCGTATGTCTCCTTTTCAGGTGTAATGACCCTGAAACTACCCTTCCTGAAAAGACGAGGAGTGGGAGTTGATCCAGCATTGAAGGAAAGACTTTGGCTTACAGTCCACTGGCCTAAAGGGAGACCTTCACAGATTGTGTCCAGCTGTTTCGGGTATAGTTGTGTAGATGTGTTTCAAACAGTTATTGGGCCTCATTCATGAAACTTTCGTGAATATATCAGTCCCTCCAGAAAAATGTGATTATGCGTTCGCTTGATTTCAAGCATAATCAGCCAATGTCCACATATTTATGCGGGGGTCGCATTTTTTTCAAATATGCCGCACTTTTGCTGTATAAATTGCCAATTTCAGCAAGCAAAATATATAGGGGCTTGCATGATTTAAAAATCCCTGTATTTTCGTTGCAAAAAAGTCACATACATCTTAGCAGAAAGTTGAAAAATGGTGCGTTTACTTCACACAAGTAAAGCGCCAGTATTTTACCCTATTGCCATGGGAACCTTATGAAGTGACGTAATTATGCGACATGAACATAATCTGCAAACCCCGCGGTGAAACCATGATGAAGCACACAAATCATTCTCATTTGCCAACAAAAATAAACGCAAAAGACATGACAGTGGGGCCAAATTATTTTGCACTCCGTGCAACTGCGTGTTGGACCACAGAAGTCGACGCTGTATATTAGTAGTATGTAAAATAATTTACGTTGCAGTAAGAGATTGCACTTTGTGCATTGGAAGCATTTAATTTAACAGAAGATGTCTGTTTTGCATAGCTACCTCTGTAAAACAGGAAGCACACATTTTATTTTTTTTAATATTTTATTTATTCATTTTTACAGAAGTTGTTGAATATTCCTTTTGTAAAGCTACAGAACTTGTTTGACTCAATGTTTTGGAAGTTTGAGCCATGTGTTAATCAAGGTCTGAAATAAAACAGAATGAGAACTTAAATATTCTGTGATTTAGTATGCTTGCTTATCATAGGAAGTAATAAGAACTGACTCTTTACATTAAGGTAGTAGCCTAGTGAGAACAGGGTGTTGGGTGAATCACCTTTTTTTCCCTCTTTTGCATCAAACTGCAGTTTTTTCAAGTTCCCGCAATTTCATTGCATAAAATTTCAAAAATATCCTGCATATTCCATCACATTTTTTAAGAAAACGTGCTGCATAATCAAGGATTTTTGCCCGCAACAATCACAAAAAAAATCAGCGTTTTTCTGGAGGGCTGATATATGAGTAAATTCGGAGTAATTTGCATGTAAAACGGACCTTCCCGGAAAATCTCCTCTGGATTCACAAACGCTTCATAAACATCAGATTTGATCGTGAAATGTTAATCTTCTAACCATTCATAGTTCGCATAATCCCCACCTATGAATTACAATGATTTAATTTACATGTCCAGGAACATTGTAGAATCCTCTGGACTCTCTTATTGGTTTTGGCTCCAGTATATTGCATTAATGCAAAAGTGACTAATAGGCCATATGTCTAACAATAAATGTCCAATTAATGTGTGTCCACCAAAGTGTTTTTAGCCAGCTGAAAAAATGCCTGGTGCTCTTCTGAAGACGGCCAGCTGGTGGCGATTGAGAGCACTTTAGAGGCGCAGTGTTTTTCCAGCTGAGACACTTTAGTTGCTATGATACGGAATATACACGGCAGTAAAGTGTTACTAGATCAACTTCTCCATTGTTGTTTAGTCGTACAAGTAGGATGGTCAAAATTTAGTGTTATCAATTTGCCTAAAAGAACACAGAAGGGCTTTTAACACTGCGCTTAACCCCGAGTTATCGTTGTTCTAAACACTGCTTTTAACCCTGGGTAAAGGAACGTTTCACACTTGTAATTTAGAAGCGGGGTTAACACCGAATGTTATAGAATAGAATGTTATAGATGCTTAGCAACAGCTAACCGATATCGTGCATCATATTCACAGTCACAAAAACACTGCACATTGTATATAAACAGTAAATTTAGGGTTTGAGAGGAAAACATTTTCGTTCTTACCTTTTTTGTAGTCCGAAATGTCCAAACTCGATAATGCAGTCGGACATGACTATGCTAAAGCTATATAAACAGGTCACCTTGCTGTGTTTATCCAATCAATGACACTGACACAGCAAATAAGAACGGTAACCCACAGTTTAGGAATGCACAATGTGAAACGTCACAGGATTAATTGTTAACCCCGGGTAAATTATCAGCAGTATGAAACTTGAAGCAAGATAACCCGGTATTCCTTTTAAACGGGGTTTACAATGACCCAGGGTTAACTATTTAAAGTGTAAAAAGCCCAAGTATGTTCAAATGTTTTATGCAATATTTACACATGGTAAGGGAGCAGGAAATTCACGAAATTTCTTTCGTACCAATTAACATTTTGAAAATACTAAAAGTTTCATGAATTTAAAAACTACGTCAGAACGGCTTAACGAACGATTTACATACACATTAGTTCTGCGCGTGTTTTATGAATGAGGCCCATTGTTTGTTGGAGGATGTTTTGTAGTTAACGAACATGAGTCGACTCACTCTGAATGTTGGCATGCAGCGGTGAGATGGTAATGTGGGATCTCATGAAGTCAGGCAAGCAGAAGTGGAGTCTATTGGGCAGTTCACCAGATGGACAGAATCACAGCCGTATTGTCTTCAACATGAGCTCGTTTTGCTCAGGGGACAGAGAACTTCTGCTCAGCACCTCAATGGACCGAGAGGTGAGACCTTCCTCAATTTTTATGTGCACAGAATAAATACCATTATTTATTACTCCTTACAAAAATACAATTCTCTAAAATTGTGGTATGATACAATG
Source organism: Zacco platypus (assembly GCA_038088235.1). Taxonomy (NCBI): domain Eukaryota; kingdom Metazoa; phylum Chordata; class Actinopteri; order Cypriniformes; family Xenocyprididae; genus Zacco; species Zacco platypus. The sequence goes on from CM076070.1 coordinate 27,665,262, forward strand.
GATTATCATTGGTGTATTGTTATTAGAGGTTTGCACAGGCTTTAAACTGAGGCCTGAACCTGCCTGGTACCCAAGATCATTTGACACAACCCGACCCAAACCCGACCGGTACTGTTATAGTTTAAACTGAACACGACCAGAACTTCATTGGGCAGCTTTCCCTGCATCATTTGGCAGTGTAATAAGTTTTCCCTCAGTAATTGGGCCTTATCATACTCCGAGTTAAAGGTGTGAGTGGCGTGTGCTGTGTTATGAGCGTGCAAGTATGGGAGCACATTTACAAAACAGTTAATATATAAATTACAATTGTACTCCCACGAACTCTTTCAGCCACAATACAGAAGATGGCACGCAAGGCTTATATATTAATTGCCTAATTGTTAAAAAAATAAAATCAATATCCTTAACAGTAGCATGGGGGAGTAAGTTGTAAGGATGAATCTTGCCTTGTGTTTTCACCCCAAATTCAGAAATAAATATTACTAAACTATTAAATCAAATAAAAATATTAAATTACATTTTGTATGAAGAACTTAATTTTTTAAATAGTTGAGATTCATTTAGCATAAAAATTTTTTTTTATTTACATAGATCAGTCATGAAACTCCTTCGGAGCAGCTGATTGGTTTCCCTAAAGCATGGCCGATTGGATGGCCAATTGGTCTAACGTACAGTAAAATATTTATTTCCTACCCAAGCTCAACTCCATGGAAATTTTCCTAGCCACCTCTTTCCTCTGCACCACTTGCCTAGTTCTGCTTGGGAGAACGTCCTTACTCCAAGTTTGACAAGGGGCCAAATTGTGATGGCTAGACGACTGAGTCAGAGCATCTCCAAAACTACAGCTCTTTTGGGTGTTCCAGTTCTGCAGTAGGATCTATCAAAAGTAGTCCAAGGAAGGCACAGTGGTGAACCTGTGACAGGGTCATGGTCGGCCAAGGCTCATTGATGCCAGTGGGGAGCGAAGGGTGGCCCGTGTGGTCCGATCCAACTGACGAGCTACTGTAGCTCAAATTGCTCAAGAAGTAAATGCTGGTTCTAGTAGAAAGTGTCAGAATACACTAGGGCTGTGCAATTAATCGCATTCGCAAAACAATATCAATTTGAGCACACGCGATTTCTAAACTGCAATAAGTCTGCGATTTTATTTATTAATTTATTTATATAATATATAATATTTTAATTCAGAATACTGCAACGTTCTTGTGCGCATGTTTAAGATGTTAACCAATCAGAGCTCACTCAGCGCACCGCACAAATTGCAACAAAGCAGAGCGGGAGAACAGAATAGGAGAACATAAAATATGGATGCAGGTCAGAATAAAAATTATTTGGTGCCAAAGAGAAATTCAATATAAGTCTTTTGGGAGTATTTTGGATTCAGGAGAGAGGATGTATCAGAGAGGAAGGCAATTTGCAAGACCTGTGAAGTGATTATTGCAACAAAACTGTATGATCAATGTATGTTGATAAAATCCATTGAGACTAAAAAAAGCACAACTCAAAGCCAGCCTGAACCAACTGAACAAGTATCCATCGTTCAAGCATTTTCAGGCGTCACGCCTTTATGAGAAAGGATCATAGCGGCACAAAGAAATTACAGATGCGATCACCTATCATATATGCAAAGACATGGTGCCTGCGTACATCGTCAGTAACAAAAGATGGACAAAAGATACCAGCTGCCATCTCGTACTCATTTCACACAAGTTGCTATTCCCAAAATGTATGAGAAATGTAAGGCGGACGTTGAATACGAGCTTAAGCTCACCATTCTTGCAAAAAACCTATAAGAGAGCAATTTTATGGTTTTGAATTCTGTTTGTTTTTATTTATTGTTGTGACTGGAGTTTAGATTAGTTAATCTTAATTTATTTTATGTTGAGGTTTTTAAGACACAATTTATTACAGTTTTGTTTATCAAACAGTTAATACTACTGTACAGTATATTAATTGTGAAATGTGTGCACTGAGATACATTTTACATTACATTTATTCATTTGGCAGATGCTTTTATCCAAAGCAACTTACAAGTGAGGAATATAACAAGCGACTCATTATGAAGAGGCAAATAGACACAGGAAGTGCTCACAACACAAGTTTCAGACATTGTTCAGAGTAGCATAAGCTAGAATAGGGAGGGATTAGAGGAAAGGACTTTTTTTTTAAGATGGGGCTAAGTACTCACGAAAGAGATACAATTTTGAAATTTATTTGTTGTTATGACTGGAATTTATGTTGTCTGTTTTAAAGACAGTTAATTAGTTTTGTTTATCAAGCTGTTAATACTGTTATTTCATTGTAAAATGTTTTGTTATGTACTTATGCACTGAATACATTCAGACTGTAGCATGCTTAAAAAGCAAAAACTATTACCAAAATCGTAAAATAAAACGCAATTGCAATATTCATGAAAAAAATCACAATATGATTATTTTGTCCATATTGCACAGCCCTAGATTACACAGTGCATTGCCAGTTGTTGTGTATGGGGCTGCATAGCTACAGACCAGTCGGGGTGCCCACGCTGACCCCCGTCCACCGCCGAAAGTGGGAAGAGTGGGCACGTGAGCATCAGAACTGGACCATGGAGCAATGGAAGAAGGTGGCCTGGTCTGATGAATCACGTTTTCTTTTACATCACGTGGATGGCCACCTACCAGGGAACATGTGGCAACAGGATGCAGTATGAGAAGATGGGAAGCTGCTGAGATGCTTTGGGCAATGATCTGCTGAGAAACCTTGGGTCCTGCCATCCATGTGGATGTTAGACCGTATTCCCTTCAGCAGGATAATGTGTCCTGCCACAAATCAAAAATGGTTCAGGAATGGTTTGGACAACAACGAGTTTGTGGTGTGGACTTGGCCTCCAAATTCCATAGATCTCAATCCAATCGGGTCTGTTTTGCCAGCAAAAGGGGGACCAAAACCATATTAAGGTGGTCATAATGTTATGCCTTCTCAGTGCATATAATTCTGTATGGATCTCATTTCAGATTAAGTGTTGGGACCTGGCGTCTCTGGAGTGCTGTTGGACTCTGCCCACTCTGGGTGGGTTTGTGTACTGTCTCAGCTTCTCTCCGGTGGGCACCGGCTGTCTGGCTCTAGGGGTCGGAGACAGCATGATCCGGATGTGGAACACCTTGTCTATTCAGAACCAATATGACATTAAGACATTTTGGCAAGGGATCAAATCTAAAGTTACAGCTGTGAGTCAGATGTGTTTAATTCAGTTATATTTCCCAAACTGCTATTCAGTTACTTTAAAATCAAGCACACATTTTTGACGACTTCTCTTACAGTTGGCGTGGCATCCACTAAAAGAGGGTTCTCTGGCGTTTGGTACCGATGATGGTAAAGTGGGCGTATATGAAGTTTACTCAAACAAGTAAGAACAAGTCATACTTTTTGATTTTTGAACCTTGCATATGAAATCTTGCAAGTGCTTATGTTCGTTTGGATGCAAGTTATAAGACATTCATCAAAGCAAAAAAAATATTTTGAGCTATGACCGAGGGCAGCATAATTCAATTAAAGTTTTAAATACATATAATTAAATGGTAAATGACACATTTAACTTCATTTTCTGTTTTCACTCACAGACCTCCTCAAATCTCAAGCACTTACCACCGCAGAACCGTCTACTCCTTATCATGGGGCCCTCCTGTGCCGCCCATGTCTTTTGGTAAGTCAATTCATTAAACACTCCACCATGACCCAGTAAACATTGAACTTGGAGCGGCTCCAAGAACAATCCATCAGCAATAAGTGACACCCCGGCTCCTCTTTAACGCGCTCTGTAATTGAGCGAGCATGAACACAATGCTTACTTTCCTTCCATAGAGTTTGCTGTGTAATCAAGAAATGAAAACTTAATTTCACCCCACTGCTAACAAATGACACGTACATCACTGTATCTATCTCCGATGCTCGAGGGGGTGGAGATGATTGCTTTTGTTTGTTCAGAGCGGTTTGTTGAAGGATGAGCAATAGTAATAGGGAGCTTCCCAATTATAATTGTGTATGTCCATGGCTCAGGGGGATCAGGAGACAAGCCGTCCTACAGCTTATACAGCTGTGCCGGAGAGGGGGTCATCTTCCAGCACGACCCCTGGAAACTATCAGGGGAGGCCAGTGACATTGACAAACTCATTCGAGACACCAACAGCATCAAAGTAAAATGAGAAATCACTTGCTCATATTTGTCTTCATTAAATTTGTCCATATTGATCTAAATAAAAAATTATTCTGTTCTTCAGCACAAGATGCCCCCCCACACAGACCTCAGCTGGAAGCCGGATGGCAGCATTTTGGCTATTGGAAATGAAGATGGGTAATCATGTTAACCAAAACTGTTTCCTCTTTGATATTACTTTACTTGGTAACACTTTACAATAAGGTTCAATTTGTTAACATCAGAAACAAATTAATTAAACTGAATTGCATTAATCTATTAATCATAATTGTTAGTTATGTTATTTTATTAATATAATTGATTTTTTGTTGTGTAATGTTTTTGTTTTGTTCAGAATGTCAGTTTATAAAACATGATATCTTAGTATATCAAATATAGTATTATACAGTACCATTAAAATATGGGGTCTCATTTATTTTTGAAAGTAATTAATACTTTTATATGCAGGAATGTGTTAAATTGGCCAGTAAATTAGTGATTGTAAGTACAATTATACTGTTAATAGATTATTATTTCAAATAAAATGTTCTTTTTAACTCACTATTCATCAAAGAATCCTGAAAAAATAACTTTTCACAAAAATACTAAGTCGCACAACTGGTATTCAAAATTGATGATAATAATAAGCAATGTTTCTTGAGCAGCAAATCAGCATGTTAGAATGATTTCTGAAGGATCTTGTGACATGGAAGACTTCTTTCAGAAACATTAAAAAAATCTTACCGACCCCAAACTTTGGAACGATGGTGTGTCTAGAAATTCTATTTACTTTTAAGCTAGATGAATCAATGCTGTAAAATTATTGTTCATTTTTAGTTCATGATACCTTTTGAATTAACTAATGTTAACAAATTGAACCGTATTATAAATTGTTGTTTTGGTTCATTTTCAAACATGGAAACTATATTCATTTGGAAATGTAGGATGGGGCTTGAGTGTATCCATTCATTAGGCTGAGGCATTACTTGTTAAGATCAGCCCACATGGATTTGATTACAACATCAGAAAATTTGGTGGAGAACCGTAAGATTAAGAAGACAAACACATGAATTGTGCACAATAACATCGGACTCTGTTTTGATTTTATAAATATTTTCTTTAAATATTAAAAATATCATATTCAGTAATATTTTAGAGTATTATGGATCAAATAAAGCTCATTGTTAGAGGCTGTATTAAGTGTCTCACTCCATAAGGGTTTATGTTGTAGGTCCATAGAGGTGTTGAAGGCTCCCTTGCTGAAGCTCTTGTGCACAGTGCAACAGCATCATAAGATCATAAATTCACTGTGCTGGCACCATGAACACTCATCTCAGAATGAGCTGCAGTATCTGCTGGCGTCCGGCTCCAGTAATGCCACAGTCTACGTCCATGACCTCAGGAGCGCCATAGGTGAGAATCGCCTCTTGTATCTATCCTTGTTGGCTATTCTAAGCATACAAAAACATTACATACTGTGCACAGTATATGTAATATATACTACAGGCAGTGTTGGGGAAAGTTACTTTTAAAAGTAATGCGTTACAATATTGTTACTCCATGAAAAGTAAATAATTGCATTACTTAGTTACTTTTTATGGAAAGTAATGTATTCCGTTACTTTTGCGTTACTTTTTCTAGCCTGTCCCGGGCTTGCTTGTTTGATGTTTTTTGATAACAAAAAAAGTATTATTTTTGGCAAATGTAAAGGCGCTTTCACACCAAAAGTGAAATGGAAATGGCTGAAGGAAATTCATACCTGTATAGTAGAGGGTGTTCAACTCTCATATACAGTGGCTACGGAAAGTATTCAGACCCCCTTAAATTTTTCACTCTTTGTTATATTGCAGCCATTTGCTAAAATCATTTAAGTTCATTTTTTTTCCCTCATTAATGTACACATAGCACCCCATATTGACAGAAAAACACAGAATTCTTTACATTTTTGCAGATTTATTAAAAAAGAAAAACTGAAATATCACATGGTCCTAAGTTCAGACCCTTTGCTGTGACACTCATATATTTAACTCCGATGCTGTCCATTTCTTCTGATCATCCTTGAGATGGTTCTACACCTTCATTTGAGTCCAGCTGTGTTTTATTATACTGATTGGTCTTGATTAGGAAAGCCACACACCTGTCTATATAAGACCTTACAGCTCACAGTGCATGTCAGAGCAAATGAGAATCATGAGGTCAAAGGAACTGCCTGAAGAGCTCAGAGACAGAATTGTGGCAAGGTACAGATCTGGCCAAGGTTACAAAAAAAATTCTGCTGCACTTAAGGTTCCTAAGAGCACAATGGCCTCCATAATCCTTAAATGGAAGACGTTTGGGACAACCAGAAACCTTCCTAGAGCTGGCCAAACTGAGCTATCGGGGGAGAAGAGCCTTGTTGAGAGAGGTAAAGAAGAACCCAAAGATCACTGTGGCTGAGCTCCAGAGATGCAATCGGGAGATGGGAGAAAGTTGTAGAAAGTCAACCATCACTGCAGTCCTCCACCAGTCGGGGCTTTATGACAGAGTGGCCCGACGGAAGCCTCTCCTCAGTGCAAGACACGTGAAAGCCCGCATGGAATTTTCTAAAAACCGATGGTTTACCTTCTAACAAGACAATGACCCTAAGCACACAGCTAAAATAACGAAGGAGTGGCTTCACAACAACTCCGTGACTGTTCTTGAATGGCCTAGCCAGAGCCCTGACTTAAACTCAATTGAGCATCTCTGGAGAGACCTAAAAATGGCTGTCCACCAACGTTTACCATCCAACCTGATAGAACTGGAGAGGATCTGCAAGGAGGAATGGCAGAGGAGCCCCAAATCCAGGTGTGAAAAACTTGTTGCGTCTTTCCCAAAAAGACTGGCTGTATTAGATCAAAAGGGTGCTTCTACTAAATACTGAGCAAAGGGTCTGAATACTTACCATATTTCAGTTTTTCTTTTTTAATAAATCTGCAAAAATGTTAAGAATTCTGTGTTTTTCTGTCAATATGGGGTGATGTGTGTACATTAATGAGGAAAAAAATGAACTTAAATTAATTTAGCAAATGGCCGCAATATAACAAAGAGTGAAAAAATTAACGGGGTCTGAATACTTTCCGTACCCACTGTATATCGCAGGTTTGTGTAATATTCTGAATTTGTGTTTCACTGTTTTTCAGGAATACTGAATCTGTTTTTGTGCAAGTGAGATGAGTAAATGCATGCTCACATTTAGCCTTTAAACCATAATATTTACACAGTGGATAAAACACCTTTGCAACTTACTCCTTATTTATCTCAACATTGGGGACAAGAGAGTGTGTCAGACTATGAATGAAGAAAAAAAACTAGCGTTACTTATAGGAAAAAGTACCTCTTAAATTGAAATATTTTCATGGCAGTTCTTTTTTCCTTGGGGGTAAAAAGAGTTTGAAATACCTGTATACTGTTAGCGAACATACTGCCTAGGGCAGCTTCTGTCCATTAAATCAAACTTGTGATTGTATGACACATTAATTACTGCTTTATTTGCAGATACAGAAGTAACGTTATTTGTATTTTACTTTTATTTTTGTCAACATTTTCAAGATGCTATATTTTCATCATTCTTTTAAAACAAAACTTTTTATACATTAAATAACAAAGTACAAAAAAAGACACAATTTTGTATAGAATTTAATAGACTATTTAGATCAATACTGTTCAGATAATTTGGCCTATTATTCTGTAGATTGAAAAGAATAGTTGGGAATAGGCCTATTATTTTTAAATTGGGGAGGGGGGGGGACAACTGCCTATTCTGAATTTATACACTGTAAAAAAAAAAAAAATATTGTTGATAAATGGCATTTCTGTCAGCTTTATTGTAACCATTTTAAAGTGCTAAACCTTTTTTCGCAAAAAATCCTTGGTTGGAAAACTGGCTAATGTTGCTTTGAATTAGAATTACAACTTCAATTTGTACTGTAAAGTAGCTCTCCAGTGTGTTCATGTTTTACTCGCGTCCGACCTCGACGTACTGGACAAAAGAAATGAACTGGAGAAGATTTCCACGTCATAGAAGTCAGAGCCTTAGTGCCATACCTACATATTACATGATGTCCACTGACCAATGGTAGTTCGAAGGCGTTTCTGGAATTTTGCTTTGGCAAGCTCTTTCAAACTACAGAAACAAACTCCAAATGAACTTTGTTTTGGCCTGATTTTGTTCAAAATGATTTCAAACTAACTCGTTCTTTGATTTTTACTTGAAGTATATCAGGGGCTTGAATGTGCTTGTTTTTTGTTTTTTTTCTTCTTTTGACAGAAGCCCCATCAGAGAGTCCAGTGCTGTTGACTGAACCTTTCAGAACTCTCTCTGGTCACACCAACAAAATCACCGGCCTAGCCTGGAGTCCCCATCACGATGGGCGTCTGGTGACAGCGTGTTATGACGGAACCGCTCAGGTAAGTCATTTGCTTTTTGCTAAAAAAAGGTGGTTCAAAAAACATTTTGTCACAATAAAATCATGAAGTTCAAGGTTATTTTGTCTGGAAATGAAAATATGGTTTATATTAAAGAGGTCATGGCATGAATTTCTTATTTTATTTTAATTTGTTCAAAATCTGTTTTCTACTATAATGAAATCATTTATTTGCAGTTTGTGATACAGCTGCTGTCAGATCTGTCAACCAAAGTTTCTTTGCAAACTCTCCATTACACTGTGCCTCGTTTACAAAACAAAATGCAAACACATAATCCTCAGACAGTATCCGGGATGCTATTAAAATAAACCATCCACTTGTTTCTGACGCTGGGCTTCTTCTGAAGTCTGTACAGACAAGCTTTTTAAACTGGACGTGTCAAAGCGAGCATTGGTGATGTATTTTATTTATATTGCGCTTTTCTCAAATCCAAAGAGCTACATGCATGAATGTAGACAAAATGCAATCAAAGAATAAAAAGTAAAACATCAATAACAATAGTACAGTAGTAAAAAACAATAGTACGCTCAAAGACAGTAAGCATCTTTAAAAAGATGGGTGTTTTAAGTTTAAGTTTATGTGTTAAGTTTTGGTTTAAGTTATAAGTTATAAGACTTTAAACAGTCCAGTGTTGGGGAATTTCTAATAGCCAAGGGAACTTTATTCCAAAATGTGGATCTGAAACGGAAAAAACCCATCTACCCATGTACTTCAATTTGAAAGTGGGCTGCTGAAGAGTAAAGGAGTCAGAAAAGCGGAGAGAGCAAATTGGCGTGTACAGAGCTGCTAAATTACAAAAGTATGCCGGAGCTGTACCATGAAGAGCCTTAAAATCAAGATTTTAAAATCAATACGTGCCTGTACTGGAAGCCAATGCAATTCATAAAAAAACAGGGAAATATGCTAGTGAGCAGTTGTGTAGGTCAGTACACATGCTGCAGAGTTTTACATTAAACTAGTTCTAGTAAATCATTACAGTAATCTAGCCTCGACTTAATAAAGGCATGGATGAGCCCTTCCAAGAGATAGAGAAGGTTGTAGTATTGCAATATTTCTGAAATGGAAAATGCAGATTTTGAAACCATCAAAAATAACACCAAGGTTGTGCACTTGTGATTATGAAGACACAAGGTCAGAATCGGTAAACAAATTGAAATTTTTGCATTTATGCAAAGCTGTCGGCATCCCAACAAGGAGAAGTTTGGTTTTAGATTCATTAAGTTTAGATAATTGTCATGCATCCACACCGTAGTTTCTTCCAGACAGGCAGTACAAGATGTAAGAGCAAGATTAGGATCAGGATATGTGCTGACATAGATCTGCTTATCATCAGCATAAAAATGAAACCCCAGACCATACTTTCTAATAATGTCTCCGAGAGGCAATATATATATTGCAAAACAAAATGTGTCCAAGTATTGACCCCTGTGGGATACCCTGTTGAACTAATGTTGGCTCAGATTTTTTTTTTCCAGAGAAACAAATTGAATACGATAAATGAGATGGGATTTAAACCATTGAAACACAACACCAGAGATTCCTAACCAAACACACATCCTATCCAGAAGGATGGTATGACTTGTAGTGTCAAAAGCAGCACTAATGTCTAGCAGGACTAGAATGTTGCAAGCACCCCTGTCGACAGAATAAAAAGGTCGATTGTGACCCGAACCAGAGCAGTCTGTTTTTTCACTCTTCCATTTTTCCTGTTGTCGACAGACTCAGTATGTGAAGAATGTCAGAAACTGAATACACATATGTATTGTATCTAGTGTAGACAGTGTCAGTGATTTATAATGGGTTCACATCCTTCCTGTGTAGGCAAATGTCAGCCTCTAAGCGACTGAATACCAGTGGGCGAGGCCTATCGTGCGATGATCTATAACTATTCATCGACAGTCATATTTGCCTGTGAAACGTCACAGATCCTGCAATATCAAAACAAGAAGAGACAAAGACCCCTTATGTCAAAGGATCAAGTCAAATTTGATTTGTTCATGTCATGACCCCTTTAAATAATCATGTGTTTTGAATAATCCACTATCCAGAAAAAATACAAATAAAATGTTACTGCTCTGTCATTTTCACAGGTGTGGGATGTGCTGAATGAGCAGCCGGTGTGTAACTACAGGGGTCACTCAGGCCGACTGTTGTGCGTGCAGTGGTCCACCGTTCACCCAGATCTAGTCTGGACCGGCGGAGATGACTTCACCCTCCAAGAATGGGCCATATCCAAGCAGGAACATGTCACACCTCCCAAGAGTAAATATATACCATTATTTTTAACTTTTAAGTTTTTAACCAAAACTCCGGCAAACAAAAATATTCAACAAATTAATTTTTGGTTTCCAAAACTGTTTTGGAAAGGCAGAATCATTGACCGAAACTTAGTTTAATTAACATTTCTCTGATGGCTGTCATTTTTTTTGTGCAAAAAGCTACAAAAGGTAAACATGTCAGCTATGTGGACACTAGGGCTGAGTTGACAATATCAATTTCTCGTTTTAATCCATCTTTATTTTGAACAAAGATCTTCTAGTCTATGCTGTTTTCAGTTGATACGAGAAAAAAACTTCATTAAACTTTATTATAGCTTGCATACCATTCAGTAATTGCAATAAGCTTTGTTACATTTGATATGAAACAAAGTGTGAGCTTTCAAATTCTGTGAATCAATCATCTCTTCCACTTTACTACCAACGCATGAAATAAATGTGAATAAACATCAAAGGGCATGTTGAACAACTTACTTAAACTTAAGTGTTTTAAATGCTAAAAGATGTCAATAAAACACCTTGTGAATAATGTCATGTAACGTCACATTTAGGAAAGACATTCGATGTTCCTAGCTTGATGATCAGCTAGAAAAAAGTACTCTGAGCATTTTGCACTATTTTACATTATGTTTTTACTTGTTGTCTTTATTAAAGTATGTTTGAATAAAGTTGATATAAAAACTGCCTTATGTGCAATTTAACTTCTCATTATATAAATATAAATGCTTTTATTTGCATCAAAGACTTCTTTTAGGATTCTCAACATTTCTCACACGACCAAATCGTGGCCAAAATCACACAGTGCGCACCCGCTTTTACTTTCAAAAGGTAGTCAGTATTTATCAGAACTATAAACTTTTATCCCAGTACTGTGATCGTAAAGGAAATAATACTGTGTGGTTGAAGAGAAGCTGTTGAAGCTGTGGTGCAGCGGTTAGGTGCTCATATGGGAGCCACAGGTTTGAGTCTGGTCTGCGCTATTTTACACTGTCTAATAGAGCCAAAAATTGTATAAAATTATAATTAACTATACACATATTTTGATGTTTTTATCAACAGGTAAAAAACGTGTTGAGATAGAGAAAAAGAGGGGACCCCAGAAAAAGTCCAAGAAGAAAAAGAAGGCACCAGGAAAAGGAGGGATGAAGCCAGAAGAAAGCGAATTGCCTTTAGGTGAAGAAATGAAAGGAGCAGCAGGCAGTGGAGCAGAAGAGGGCCAATCAGACAATGACGAGGAGGAAGAGAGGGAGAACACAGACAGTCCGTCCGTCACGGGTAACGGCCCTTCTTTCTCGCTTTCATCTCTCGCTGTCTCTTCCGCTTCCTCTCGCTTTTGTGCTTCCAGCTCAGTCTTTGAAATGTCACTCCAGTTGTCTGGGTGTCCTGTGATGAATAACCTTTATCATTGGGGTCACAGGCTGGTCCAGAGAGAGCAGTGTGGGCACACGTGGCACTGAGAGTGTTCAGAACGGAGAAAGGTTCATCCATGCAGTTAAAAGGGAGGTCAAAGAGGAGAAGAAAAGAGAGAAATCAGGTTGGTCTCTGCCTTGTATGTGTGCAGTCAATATATTCTTCTGTCCCACTTTAACTACTATGAACTTAAGTTAATGTTATATACAATATACTTATTGTGCTCATGTAAAATTGCAAAAGAGGTGGGATACAGATACTTTTTGAACATGTATCATGCAAAAAAAAAAAAAAAAGATTATAAATCTATATAGTTGAGACTCTGAATTGATTACAAAATACATCAAAGTGAATGCACTTGTGACCTCATTCAAAATACAGTTCAACAGTTCCACGCCCCCTTTTTCAGCAGCACTGGTTCTGGAAGTATTTTTTCCATTCATTTTTTCCATAGGGATTTAAAAAAAAAAATTGTTAAATTATAAGCCAAAGCCAATTAGATAGGACGTGAATCAAACATAAACTTTGATTTGAAGCAAATATTTTTTGCAGTCGAGACTGTACTTTACGGCTTTAATGAGGGAAAGAACTACATTTCCATGAAGCATTGGGAATAGCACAATCAAATTAAAAATGGAGAAATATAAAACTTCTCATGTGCAAATTAAGTTTTATATTTCTCCATTTTTAATTTGATTGTGCTATTCCCAATGCTTCATGGGATTGTATTTCTTTCCCTCATTAAAGCCTTACATCTCGACTGCAAAAAATGAATAATAATTAGTCTATTCTTTATATATTTCTCAATATTATTTATTTATTTAACAAAATAATTAATCAATTAATACTTTTAAATAAATAACTTGGGTCTTTTGGTGTTTGTCATCATTGACATCAAACCTGGTGTGAGGAAAAACACTAAAAACAGGAAAAACATTGTAAAGTCTCTTATGATATAACATTTATTTTTCATTTTAGATCTGTCTTTAAAAAAGAGAAAGCCTCGCTCCATTCTTCCGCTCAGTACTTCTATGGATCACCGACCCAAAGAGGAACTCCAACAGGACTGTCTGACACTTGCTGCTGTGAGACACTCGCATGGTAAGTCAGGAGCCCAACATCAGGCTCAAAAACATGTAGAAACATTAAAGGCCCGATAACTATAACAATAACTATATTAGCATCCACACACTACAAAATGTTGTTCTGTTTATTCTAAACCAGGGGCGTTTCCTCTGAGGAGGCAAGGGAGGCAGTGCCTCCTCCAAAAAAAAAAAAAAAGATGAGAAAATAATCCATTTAACAAAAATAAAACATGTCAAATCAAGTCACCTTGATTCATATAGCACTTTGTACAACGCAGATTGTGTCAAAGCAGCTTTACAGTGATAGAGGGAGCATAATTTTGGCTGTACAGCAGTTCTAGAAGAAAATGGTCATTGTCTAGCTTAAGTAAGTTCAGTATTGATTCATTTCGTTGTAAAAATCACTAGTTATTTATTTAGTTCATTTATCTATACAGCAGCTCTGGAGAAAACAGTGGCATCACTGTCCAGCTCAGTTCATACAATGCAGGCAGATCAAAACGTTGAATATTAAGTGTCCCCAACTAATCAAGCCAGAGACAACTGCGGCAAGGAACCCAAACTCCATCAGGTGACAGAATGGAGAAAAAAAACCTTGGGAGAAACCAGGCTCAGTCAGGAGGCCAGTTCTCCTCTGGCCAACAATAAACAGTGCATGATTATGATTCAGGCAGCTTTATAGGTGAGAAGTCAGATTGCAATCAGAACAGCCAAAATATTTAATCCAGCTCCATCTGGTTGAAAAACAGATTCATTGCGCCAGTATGGAAACGGTTTGTTGAGGGCCTGTGCTCCTGGATGTCGTGTCGATGAGGCCTTCACAGGGGATTGTCTAGTTGACACAATCTAGCTGGCACTTCAGGGATGTGTTGTGCTCCTGTTTAGCCTCCTGTTCGGCCCGGATCCGGTTGACCGTAGCAAACCTTGGAATAAACAGAGAGACTAATATTAGCATAGATGCCATTCTTCTTATAATGTAACGAGTACATCTGGTGTTATAGGAATATAGGCTGACCTGATCTATGTAGCCTAACAATCCTTTAATGGATATAAATATTATTGATTATGTGTTATGTTTTGCCAGGTTAAATAGATGTGTTTTTAGTCTAGATTTAAACTGATAGAGTGTTGTGTCTTCCCGAACAGTGCTAGGAAGATTGTTCCAGAGTTTGGGTGCCAAATAGGAAAAGGATCTTCCACCAGCGGTTGATTTTAATATTCTAGGTATTAACAACTGGCCAGAATTCTGAGATCAGAATAGACATGTAGGACTGTAATACGCTAAGAGCTTGCTCAGGTACTGGGGAGCTAAACCATTTAGTGCTTTGTAATTAGGAAGATTTTAAAATCTATACAATGTATAATAGTGACCCAGTGCACTACTGTCTGAATATGGTCATACCATACGTTCCTGGCTATCAATGTTTTATTGTTCATTAGCTGGGGGAAAAAAATCGTTCTGAATGTGATTCCAACTATATTGTTCGTCGTTGCCATTATTGTTAAAGTTGTGGTGTGGACTCTGCTATTGTATTTAGAACTATATAATTATCATTATCATTACAGTTATCATCCCTGGTGTGAACGAGGCTTTAAGAAACAAGCTTTGCATATATGCGGCTGCTAAATCATTATATATAAATAAGTCTTTGAGATGTTTACTGTAGTATAACAATGCGGAAACACTTTCTGTCCCAGAAAAGGTTTGTTCTTCTCTGACAAGGCAGATGAAATGCAAAAGATTGAATGGTATTTGTGATCTTTCAGAAACATTGTAAAACGTTGTTTTGACCATGTAATACCATGGGATTCTGGGATTCACCTTAGACTGTCATGCAGACTGCTGCTCAAAAATTTGGGGTCTGTTCGAGAAATGATTTCCATAATCTTGTCATATTTCAAATTACATTTATGTTCCCAGATGAAATTATCATGGTGCCACTGCAGTACTTTTTACTTTAGATATTAATGAGGAATTTTCAGTTTTAAACTGCTGCAATGACAAAATGAGAGGAAATGTGTGGTTATAATGGCATAGGACATTTCCTTTCCCTTCTGCTCCTCAGGGCAAAGCAGAGCTTGTGTTCCAGGATCTGGAGATCATATTCAGCTCGGCCTGTTCACAGACAGGGATGCCCTCTACAGGATGTTTCAGGAGGAAGGTGAGTCAGGCCCAGTGCAGGGCAATATCTGCTTGTATGCTGAAGATTTGAGATGAATCAGGGTTGAATCACTGATTTGGAAGCAGTGTAAAGTTCATTGTGATGTTTTGAACAGAGGAAAGCCACATGGAGGCTGGTCATTATGAATCAATGGTGTATCTGAGGCTGTGGAAAGGAGATGTGATTGGAGCAATTAATCTCGCTGTGGAGAAAGGAGAACTGACTGACCATCTCCTCAGTTTAGCTCCAATGGGTGAGACGTTTTGCAGTGTTATGGAAATCATACAGACAATGTTGTTGTTGGGGGGGGGGTTAAAAGAAAAAAATAACAAATTCCATCCAGAAATTGTTAAGCAGATTGTGTTAAATATTTTTCCAAGAAATAGAAGTATTTCAGACCTTTTTCTATTATAATTTATTTTTAAAAATGCAGTGGAGCAGTTTTAAAAATATTTGCTAGTCAGTGTGGTGTAACCAGCATTTTAGAAACACTATTATTTTGCTTGTGACATGAAAATCAGTTAGAAAGTGTTTCAGACATGGCGAGGTTTGTGTAGGTCAAATGTCCAGTAGAATAACCCCAAGAAGATTTCTCCTTTTCTCCTGGACATCTTTATTTTTTCATTTACCCCCTCTCAGCGGGCTACCAGGTGTGGGCCAGGACTGTAGAGGCGTATGTGAAGCAGCTCTGCCACCACGAGCAGTTCCTCAAAGCAGCGTCACATCTTGTCTCCATCCATAAACTCTATGAGGCCATCAACCTTCTGAAGAGCCACCAGTTCTACCGGTTGGAAACCTCACTATAAGCAATTGTTTATGTTAATGGTGTTTGGCCTGAGTAGAAGGTTAACATTTGTTTTTGCAATAAATCTTAAGTGAGGCCATCGCTTTAGCTAGAGCCAGACTCCAGCCAGAGGACCCTGTGCTGAAAGATCTCTACATGAACTGGGCTGCAGTGCTGGAGAAGGATGGCCATTATGCTACGGCTGCAAAATGGTGAGTGAAAACACCTTTGTGTGTGTGTATTTTTATATTGTAATAATTTCACAGTTGCTCTCCAATACAAAGATATGTTTAATAGCATCTTTTGATGAACAAAGGCCTAATACTGGTACTGATGTCCCTATGAAATTTCTTAAAATAATAGTTATAGACATTCAACATTACAGTATAATACAGTATGTACTGAAAGCTATCAATTTATTATTTTTATATTTATTATTAGGCTTAAATATAAAAAAATAACTTACAAACTTACATAAACCCGTGTCATTTACCTGTGGCCTTATACAGAATACAAAATATACTGAAATTGTTGAATAAAGTTATCAAACACTTTACAGTCTGCACTGCATAAATTAAATGTAGATTAATCCTACACCTATGTATATATATATATATATACATTTATGTATGCATATGTATGATGTATATAGATGTGTGTGTGTATGTATATGTTTATACAGTTGTTCAACATAATAGCAGTGTGTTTAAAAAAAAAAGATTAAAGTTCAAAATCTTTAAAACTTTTATTTCACTACACTCAAATGCATTGGTAACGCTGCACATTCTGAATCAAAACATGAAGAAAAATGTATCTAAAATTATTACATACTTTACAGAAAGTAAAGAAAAAGGAATATTAGGCTGTTCAAAAAAAATAGCAGTGTCTGCATTTTTCTTACAAAGTCAAACATTTCTTGTATAAGCTGAAAAGCTGAAGGTTTAGCTTTCTTGTGAATCACTGAACTAATATTTAGTTGTATAACCACGGTATCTGAGAACTGCTTCACATCTGTGTTGCATGTATTCTACCAACTTCTTGCACCTGTGAATGGGTATTCCAGCCCAGGACGATTGCACTTCATGCCACAATTCCTCTGCATTTCTTGGTTTTGCCTCAGAAACAGCATTTTTGATGTCACCCCACAAGTTTTCTATTGGATTATGGTCTGGGGATTGGGCTGGCCACTCTATAACATCTTGTTGGTCAGGAACCAAGATCATGCTCGCTTACTGGTGTGTTTGGGGTCGTTGTCTTGTTGAAACACCCATTTCAAAGGCATTTCCTCTTCATCATAAATGGGATTGTGATAAATGGGCCCAACACCATAGTATGAGAAACATCCCCATATCATGATGCTTGTGCCACCATGCTTTGTGGTCTTCACAGCGTACTGTGGCTTGAATTCAGTGTTTGGGGGTCGTCAGACGCCCCTACACCCAAAAAGAACAATGTTGCTTTCATCAGTCCACAAAATATTGCGCCATTTTCTCTTTAGGCCAGTCAATGTGTTCTTTGGCAAATTGTAACCTCTTGAGTACGTGTCGTTTTTTTTCAACAGTGGGACTTTGCAGGGGTTTCTTGCTGATAGCGTGGCTTCACATAGGCGTCTTTTAATTGTTACAGTACTCATAGGAATTTTGGCTATTCTTCGAACCATTCGAATGGTAGTTTACCGTTTAGTTTAGTTAGTTTACCAGGTTGCCATTTTAAAGCATTTGATGTCATTTTAGCAGCCTATCATTTACTGCACTTCTTTATATATTTTCTCCTCTCTAATCAACTTTTTAATCAAAGTACGCTGTTCTTCTGAACAATGTCTGGAACGACCCATTTTCAGAGAGAAATGCACAGTACAACATTTGCTGCCTTCGTCCTTAAATAAGGGGCTACTTGTTTGACACCAGTTTTTTCACAGAATTAATTATCTCAATAATTGAACTCCACACTGCTATTATTTTGAACACGCCCTTTTCAATTAATAATTTAATTACTCCGAATCAGCAGCATGCATGTCATGACTGTTGGGTTTGTTGGTTTTCTATTACTCTACTACACATACTAGTAAAATATTTGCCATGTAGAAATATAATTTCTACCAAAAACAGTGATTGATCTGGTTAGTGATGTTGGACTGCTGTTATTTTGAACATAACTGTGTGTATATATATATATATATATATATATATATATATATATATATATATATATATATATATATATATATATATATATATATAATATGATGCAATGATATAGAAGTCTTTCGTCACATAATTACATCATAATGTGACAAAATCCGAATTGAGTAGTTTTTGGGGCTTGGTTTCAATAAAAGCTCTTTTTGGACTGAGGAAGTTGAGTTTTGAAACTCCCAGGATGTTTTTATAGTAAAATGACCTCTTGTATATCGAAAGATCAAGGAAAATTTGATTTCTCAATTCATGATCTTTTTAAATGTTGGACTGCTAGATATTGTATATAAATTTTTTGGTTATAAATTTAGTTTTTTTGGTTTACTTTCTAAAGGGATGGTTCACCCAAAAAATGAAAATTCTGCTAACATTTACTGTTACTGTCATTCCAAACTTGCATGCATTTTTTTATTCCGCCAAACAACAACAACAAAAAAATATTCATTTAGAAGATATTTTGAAGATTGTTAGTAACTATACAGGTTCGGTTCCCATTGACTTCCACTGTATGCACAAAAAATACAATGGATGTCAAAGAAACTGTTTAGTTACCAGCATTCGTCAAAATATATTCTTTTATGTTTAGCAGTAGAATGAAATGCATACAGGATTGGAACTACATGAGGGTGTATATATATATATATATATATATATATATATATATATATATATATATATATATATATACCATATATATATATATACCATATTGTATGTAATAATATTGTGGTATGATAATAATTGCTGTATACAGTTAGTGGGTAATATAATTACAACTAAAGAATCAAAATACTGACCAAAGTATTTTCGTCCTTCACTTGTCAGTTACCTCGCCACAGACTCGAGCTTTGATGCAGCTAAAATCATTGCCAAGAAAGGGGATGTGATGTCGCTGAAGACGGCGGCTAATCTGGCTTGGATATCAGGAGAAAGTGAGCTCGCACATTCTCTCTCTCTGAGGTGCGCCAAAGACTTGATGCTTTCCCAAGACTGGGCCGCAGCACAGGAGGTTCTGAGGACGCAAGACTCGCTTTTGGTTTGTTTCCAGCTGTTGGTTATTAGTTGTATATTCAATAAATTAGTAAGCTAAATTGGCCCTGATATAAATGAAATTTTCGTTTACGGTTTTAATAGGCAAGAAAAATATATTCTCATTGTCTTTTGGTGGACTTTTAATGATCGCCATTCATCTTTGTGTTTTGTTTGCAGCAACAGCAATATAAAAGACAATAAATTATCTAATACATAATAAATTTGTGATAAATTATTAATATTACTATTATTATTATTTCTATAATAGTCATTACAGAACTAAATATTCAACCAACGCCTTTTTAAACATTATGAAATATACTTAATTCTAAGGTAAATGTTACCGTTTGCTCCCTATAGCATATTCACGGTAACTGTAGAAACAGTGTCAATGTTGAGTGTATGTAAAGCATCTTTCTCTCCTCTTCTTCACAGGGACACAGACTGATGTTTTGTGTTAATGAGATCCTCACTCAAAGGCTGGCAGATACAGATGTGGTCACTTGGACTGTGGCTTCTTCGCACACCTGGTCCAAGTCCTGTGAGGAGAACTTCCTCTCCACGGTGCACAGAGTGTGGAAGAGCGAGTTTGGAGTGGCAGCTGCTGACCTGGTCAAAGTGAAAACACTTTATCAACAGCTGAGAGCCGTTGAGAGTCCTCCTGCCACCACTAGTGTTCCCATGAAGCAAGTATGTGTGAGAACAAGATGCCAACGGATCTACTTGGCAGATTGCAACACAGTACAATATATAATATCATATAATATAACTATTTAATGAAATATAGACAAATTGGTGATATTAAACTGAGAAACATCATAATACAAATATGCAATATCACACGCGTAGTCATCACAAGTGTGATGTTGCTTTTATACAACAAGTTCAATGGCACAAGTGTTTAAATAAATAAGAAACAACAACGCATTCCCATTCATATTCAGTTATTATATTATCCACCCATGTCTCTAGAACATTTGACCAAAAATTAGTTTTTCAGTCACCAATACTGACAATAAAAGCTAGTATGAGAAGTGTCTTTAACGTCATCATCAAATTCCTGACCTCATTTTTTGTTTTTGTTGTTCCTCAGCTCTTGTCTCACATCTCATTGGACGTGACACTGTGTGCTTTGAGTCAGCTGTTGTGTGATTGGCCGTCTACTCTAGAGGAACTACTGCAAGCTCTGACTCGAGGTTCAGAGGCGGGACACTTCACGCTAATGACGGAGATGTGCCAGCTGCTTTTACCACAAGGTGAAGTACATGACATCTTGAGATACACCACGTCACTCCAACTGAACTTTAAAGTCGGCATGAACCGGATGTTGCAATTGTTTTTCTTCCTTATTGTGATGTATATCTGAGTGAAACTGCTTCTCTAACTAGAAAAAATGAAGGTCAGGACTTGATTTTGTACATTGGAAATTGATCGAGTAGTTGTGGTTTGTTATTGCTGTGCTCTCATGCGAGTGACAGGTTGTCCCGCCCTCAGTAAACACCTCATCAGATATGAGAAGAGGGAGGGGATTTGATTTGACTAAAGATTTTGAGGGCGAATCAAACTTTTGTGCACTGATAAATCATTTATAATAAATACTGCAATATTCCATAAAAAACATTCTGTTTTGATTTCACTGGGACTTTAAAGCGAACGATTCAAATTTTTCATAATGCTTTTCTTGCAGGTTTGGAGTCAGTGGCACATTACAAACAGAAACTAGACGCAAGTGATGAGAGAAGCCTGCGGATTTCTCAAAGCGTGGAGGCTTTTGTCTGTTATCAGCTCATGTATAAGAAATGGTGGAACTATGGTGATGAAACATCAGCTTTGACCAGTAACACCATCAGCAACGGTCACCATTTAACCGAGAACAGCCACAATGAAGATGAAGCAGAATGTAAAGGAGAAGCTCAATCTAATGGCGCTTTTTCTGAGGGCTTCTGGAAGGTTCTTCTCTCTGAACCTCATGCAAATCTTCAGGCCACCCAGAGAGCCATAGCACAGATTCAGAGGAGAGTGACGAGCCTGATTCAGCAGCACAGCCAGAGTAAAGAGACTCTTGTGAGCCCAGAAGCGCTTAGTACTTCTCAATCTGAAACTTTAGAGGAATGTGGAGGATCTACTAATGGAAACAGGTATTTCTGATGTTGTAGCTTTAGTGCTTTGATTCAGGTGCTTCAAAGAAATGTCTGACAGCTCTTTTTTTGTCTCTCATAGTAGTGAATCTCTTTCTACACTGACTGTCCAGGTTGCTGAATACCATGAAGTGCTCTCTGCCATTCCTGAGCTCATCAGAGTAAGTTACTCAGTTTCCTTAAAGGGGTAGTTCACCCAAAATAAAAATAGTCATCATTTACTCACCCTCAAGTTGTTCTAAACCTGTATGAGTTTCTTTATGTGGAACTTAAAAGAAGATATTTTGAAGAATGTGGGAAAGCAAACAGTTTTTGGTAGAGTTGTTCCGATTCCGATACTAGTATCGGAAATATCACCGATACCACAACAAATTCTGGCATCGGTATAGACGGGTACTTGAACCCATTTACCATTTTCTAAAACAAGACCAGTTATTATGACTGCTAGCTTTGCCTAACCGCTGCACGGTTCTTCACTGCTCAGAATGCATTGCAAACACAGGAAATCGTGCTGTGTTGCCAAAAGCAACCACTGTTTAGAGCAGCGAATAAGAAATGAAAACAAGTTAGCAGTATTTCAGACTGGACCAACCAGTCAGTAAAACAGCGACTGTCACAAGCACGGGTAGTTCGGTACCAAGTCGGTACTGAAATTTTTAAAATGTGATGATACCAGTATTTCTGTTGTACCGACTCCCGAGTATATTCAAGTCCCGCAGCTGCGTTCAGTTGCTTCCTTGTTAATCTAAGCGCAAGGCTCCAGACTGAAGCCAAATATATATATATACTAGTGTCTGAATATTAAACTGCAAAATACTATTTGAATATTACTCCTGCAAATTCTGCGTGGATGACAGGCGCAGATGCGCAGGCGCGCACAGCATACACAGCATACACATGCACGTGCATGCGTGACACTCGCTGGCCGTCTTTGTAGCCTCTGCCGTATGTCACTATATGAGGACACGAACGCATAAACCGTCTGTCACTTCATGAGAATTTACCGTTCCATTTGAGAAAACTGTCATATTATGCTTATTTTTCACTTGCTTTGTTGGAAATAATTTATTTTCTGATTAATATATAATTTTTTATATTCCTAGATTCCTATTTTTTGCACTTTTTTTATACAGTTATATTGTAAAACTAAAATACCTTTTTCAGTTTGCTGTGTTAGATTTGTGGCTGCAGTTGAAGTTCTTTTTTGCTTAAGAAAGATAAGTAATATTACTGTCAAATACATGTCAGATAATAAAAATACTGTAATAAATACAGTAGTTCACTGTATGTATTTGTTCATGTTTTATTAGAGGGATAAGTCTGAAGGACAACATAAAATAATTCTTGCAAATTCATACAGGGATAGTAGTTTGTACAGCTGTATATACAGATACACACCCAGGTATCGGATCAGTGCTCTGTATCGGCCGATACCCTGAGCCCAGGTATCAGAATCGGTATTGGGGAAGGGAAAAAGGGTATCAGAACATCTCTAGTTTTTGGTGCCCATTGACTTCCATAGTAATTTTTTTTCATACTATGGAAATTAATGGGGACCAGCAATTGTTTGGTTTCCCACATTCTTCAAAATATCTTCGTTGTATTAACTTGAACCGGCTCTAATGACTGAATTTTTCATTTTTATTTTTGGATGAACTATCCCTTTAATCCTGTATTGCCTGGCATATGCAGACTTTTTCTGACTATTATTTATGTTTTTGTTGAGTATCATATTTGATACATAAGGTTCTTTATGGCTCATATAGTATGATATAAGAGAAAATTGTGCTCATACTTGAGTAGGGAAAAAAAAACACCATGAATTTATTCTTAGGCCCAAATATGAAGCCATTTGAAGCATCCCATATGAAATTTGGTGCAGTTGCTTATATTTATATGGCCAAAAAGTAAGATGAAATTCTGATAGCTTGAAATGTAAAGCAGTGAAAACAGTACAATGATTGAGAGACAAACAAATACAAATAAACATTCCTCAAAAGCCTGATGTATTATACATGATATTCACATAAGATGAATAAAGTAAACCTAAGTTGCTTCAGTGTTAATTGTTCACCTTGAAATATTACTAACAATATAATTTACTCTTTTACTTTATAAAAAATCAGTAAAGAGGTTTTACTTGCTAAAAGTATATACTATCAATCAGATAATAGAAGTAGATTGTGTACACCAGGTATTTCAGCAAAATTTTAATTTGACAATTTAGAGGTCTTAGAAATTTGTGTATCAAATATGATAAACTAGGCTTTATTTAGTATTAAATTAAACATTTTAACTTGTATAATATTTTAAAGGCTGCTCTATTGTTCAGACAACTGGTTCAGGGTTTGGCTGCTTAGCTTAAATTATGGGGGCAAAAAGGATCTTTCTCTATTGACAGCCATTCAAGAGTAGCCATGTATTCTGACAAAATTGATTTCATTTCATGATAGATAATTTACCATGAACTATTCTTGTAGGGTAAAAAAATATTTTATAATATTGGGTAGTAGCATTTTTTTTTTTAAATAAAAACTGCTGCTGGAAGAAAGAAAAGAAAAACTATATATATATATATATATATATATATATATATATATAATGTATATATGTATGTATGTATATATGTATATATATATATACATACATACATTTTTTTGTTGTTTTTTTTTTTAGTGCTGTCAACAATATGCATGTTTTTTTTTTTTTTTTAAATTTCCAGTTTAATGCATTAAAAATATTTAACACTATTAACGCAGCATTCACTTTTTCTGTCATCCTTTGGCTAGTATTACAATATACACTGCCCAGCCTCAGTTTTTGGTTAAGATCTTGTATTGACAATGCAAGAGGTGAGCACTCTGTAAAATCTACTCCAGCACATCCCAAAGACTTACACTGAGGTTAAGGTCACGACTCAGAGGTGCCGATTCATGTCAAAATCATTCTTCACGCTCTCTGAAACAATTTTTTCACCCTGATGAATTTTGAATTTTGAATTGTCATTCAGGAAGATAACCATGATACGTCTTCCTACATGGTTAAGACATAAAAATCCACGTACTCATCCTTTACGGTTAAAAGAAGCATTTCCAAACATAAAACATGTTAGAAATATAATAATCACTGTAATAATGATCCAGTCATAGACTCTTAAGTATTTGCCTATTAAAATCCAAACAGCGACTTTTTTTTTTTTTTTTTTTGCCGGATGTGATGTCCGTGTATGATGACAAACCATTCGTGCGCACCAAAAGAGAATGTGCTGTCTGTGAATCTCCTGTCACACACACGACGCACGGAAAGACTCACGCCAATATCGTCAGAATCGAGTTCTCTTTCACGCTTGAACCAACAATAATGCCAAAAATGTCCGTTTTGTCAAGTACCCTCAAAAGAGCAGCTTTGAGTGAATTTAATAAAGTCTTAAACGAAAGTAAAGAGTTGTGAGAAAATCGTCAGATCCGTATCATGTGCAGTAGCAGCCAATACTGTCCGTTATTGAATATAATGAAAGAACAAAGGTTACAGAGAAAATTTAATCTATATTTAAGTCAGGCTATAACTTATGCAGTACAGACTGTTCAAACTTCAATTTCTGTACTATATTTCGGTAACACTTTACAGTAAGGTTCATTAGTTAACAACATTAGTTAACATGAACTAATAATGAGCTGCACTTATGCACTGTTTATTAATCTTTGTCAATGTTAATTTCAACATTTATTAATGCATTAAAATCTTGTTAACATTAGTTAATCCACTGTGAACTAACGTGAACAAACGATGAACAACTATATATTCATTAATTAATGTTTTTAGTAAAGATTAGTAAATACAGTAACAATGTATTGCTCATGGATAGTTCATACAAGTTAATACATTAATGTTTAACTAACTAATGAACCTTATTGTAAAGTGTTACCTATATTTCCTATCTGTTAGTATGTTAGTCAGATAGGAAGGGCACAGGTAAATATATTTATTATGGGTTTATGTGAGGATTGTTTTAAGTTCACTTAAATGTTATATTTTTGAAGCCTAATAAATGTAAAAAAAAAAAAAATAATAAATTCTGAAATTATTAATATATTTAATAATATATACCTATATTTCCTATCTGTTAGTATGTTAGTCAGATAGGAAGGGCACAGGTAAATATATTTGTTATGGGTTTATGTGAGGATTGTTTTAAGTTCACTTAAATGTTATATTTTTGAAGCCTAATAAATGTAAAAAAAAAATAAATTCTGAAATTTTTAAAAACTGAATTGTTTATTATTATTGCGTTATAAAATACATTAAAAATGTATACAAATGTGAGTGTTTTTAATTGTAATTAATCATAGAAAAAAAGTTATCTAGTTTTTTTTTAATCGATTGACAGCACTAATGTATTTGGAAATGAGATGCATATTATTATAGATTTCTTTTCTCTTTATTTTAGAAATACCCATTTCCGGACGTCATGGAATGTTGTATCGTCTTCCTGCACATGGAAAAACACTTTACTTCGTTTCCACAGCACATCAGTGCCGAAGCCACAACTTTGTTACACAAATACGGAACAACAGAATCCCTCTGTAAAGCCTGGCAGAGACTGACACACTAGCACATAATGTCCAAATAGCACTTAAGTGGTTTTGATATGCAATTACTGTTGTTTGATATGTAAAATTCACTTGACTAATGACTGTAATAAAAAAAATCCCCCACAATTTGCTGTTTTTATTGAAGCAATAGATTCTATTTTACCAAACTTTTTTGTCAGCCAAGCTCCTAAAATAATTGCATGTTAACAGATCTTTGATGTCAGTTAATTCACAACACATGGAGAAAAGTCTTTTTTTAGTGTGTTGTTTTTTTTAACACTGATTTTTTAAAATATAAATTTAAGACAAGTTTATTCAATATTACGTCTAATTAAACAAAAATTGTAAATGCTGTAGTTATCGTGTGAGACTTAAAACAGAAGTAGTGACTTTTTATCCATCAGTTATTGATTGGCTGGAGGCAGAACTGAATGCGAGCTTTGTAAGAATGGGGGCGGGGTTTAATTCGACAAAATAATTGGAGAAGTTTAGCGTACATCACCAAAGACAAGTGTCATTTAAAAAAAATAAATAAAAAAAGCATAAATGAATAATTCACAAAGAGCTGCATTTAGGAAATGGGGTGAATGAATGTCCATTTGAAACGCATCAAGCACGCGGCTTCTGTGGGAAAACACCCAACAAAACAGTCTGACTTAAAAGGAATAGTTCACCCAATTTTTTCCTGATTATTTACTCACCCCGAGACCGTACATATGACTTTCTTTCCTCAGCTGAAGAGAAATTAAGATTTTGGAGGGAGAAAAATCTGGAACGTTTCCATCAAATTCGAGTGGTGCCCAACATAGACCATAATTGATGGTCCAAAGTATAAAGGTATTTTCTAACGAAAAGATCAGTAATTTTTGAGGATTTCAACTAGATGCTTGCATTAGTCCAGCTCTGTGGAGCGCTATCACAAGATGGCTGAATTAACATTCTCTTTCATTTCATCCATACTGGAAGGCTGAGAGCGCCAAAACGAACTCATTAAAGTAATAACTTCTGACGTTCCAGGAAATCCCTTATATGGACAAAGGCAACAAGTTTAAGTAAATGAAACGCAGAAATAGTTTGACTACTGAAACTAAACAAAATGACAATTTTTCAAGCCATCCTATAGTATTTTCACAACAATGAAAATATGAATAATGCAGCGCTAATTGATTCAACCGCCCAGTGAATGTACGTCACAGAGTTGGACCAATATATATTTTCCTTGAAAATTATGAACTCTTATTCGATAGCTGAAGCCATGTGGAACCCATTAAAGATACTAAATATGGAGGTCGAAAATGGTCTTGCATTAGATAGAGAAAAAAAAAAAAAGTTATGCACATCTTAGATGGCCTTGGGCTGAGTAAATAGTCAGAAAATCATCAACTATTCCTTTAAAGGCTGTAACAAAGGGTCAGTTTTCAGTACACATGCCTTGTAATTGGACATGAGACCACTGTGGCGATAGAAAACATTTTAATACATAACTGCCTCGAACAACAGATACAATAAAAACACGTACCACAAACAGTCGAGAACGTGTGACGAACAAATTTAAAACGGTTACATAGGACCAGTGGACTCGTGTTCTCAAGGATGCCCCAAACCTCAATCTAAAATGTATTTATTACAGGAAAAATGCTTAAAGAGCAATTTCTTTTGAAAGTTTATATTTTAATATACATACATGCTGGCATATTTTAAAAACACAACCCCAAAGTCATGTGTTCCAACATTGAGAAGGCATTTCCTCTTATCTCAGGGATGATTAAATCTTGAGCCTTTATAGAAAATATCAAAACAATTCTAAAAAGGACTGAGCATATTAAAATGCCTGGAGTCTTGTAAGGAGTAAGATACACAAGCGCTGGTCCCATGCTTAAAACGATGGTGTTTTTAATACTGTAAAATAAAAGATAAAATTTTCCAAAAGCAGCCGATGGGAAGAACAGAAGCACATCTGGAGTCCCGGAACGTTGCAGTGTGATGGACTACAGAGCAGAACAGAATCTGAGATTAGCTTGTTTGCATTTCCCAATGTCCCTTTAGAATGCATGAATCATTTGAAATCATCTTTGTAAAGAACAGGAAAGAACAATGCTCAGTGGGATTAAAACAAGTGTATCATCCACTTGATTTTAGTCAGTGCTTGTTGTTGGCTTCCTCCTGCGAGGAATTAGAGATTCCATTCTGACTTTGAGAGGAACCGGATCCCAGGCCATAGAGCCGCCCACAGTACTTGGCATCGTCGATGTTGTCTTCAAAAAACAGCTGAAGAAAAGAAAGATGACAGCACAATGAAGGTTAGAACTGGCCAGCTAACATCCCAGCATCAGCTCTCGTCTCATTTAGAGCACATTAACCTCTTTTAGGGCTGCTCGATTATGGCAAAAATCATAATCACGGTTATTTTTGGTCAACATTGAAATGATTTTTGGTGGGCGATATGATCAAAATCTTATTTCACGATATGAGTCATTTGAAATAGTGAAATTTCACTATCAATAATTCAGCAAAAAGTAATTCTAGGTTAACTAATGCAAGAAAAATGTCCTCAAAATAATTGCACAACAGCTATACAAAACAAGCAACAGTTACTAATTACAAAAAAGGACAAATACAACAAAATAAAATACAAATGAAATAAGCATTTTAAGTTTTTCAGGAAGAAGTACTAATAGCTGAGAAGAAAAGTAACAGCCTAAAACAAAAAAAAAAAAAATGAATAATCAAATGTAAAATACTGCAGTTGAACTGTACACATTAAATATAGATAAATCCTTATTAAAGCTACCCAAGATATTCAGTCAAGTTCAGTGAGTGATTTTCCTTTGCCATTTGTTTTTTGATTATCATTAATACAGAAGGTTTATTAGGCTACTGTCACTTTAAGAGCTAATGCACGGATACAATATACTGTTGCACAAGCCTTCTCTTTCTCAGCAGTGTACGTTTACTGAGTTTATGTGAATACTCGCCAAAAAAAGGCATTTTGACATTGTGTATACGCTTTTAGGCGGGTATCCGAAGCCCATTTGCTTATCCACATCTGTGCACACAGAAAGCCGCATGGGGAACAGGCGAAAACGAAAGCGCACTGCTGTGAAGGAAAGGGAGGTGCGTTGGATGAAATTTGGCAGCGACAATATTTTTACCTCCATGATCTTGTTTTGGAATCCGAAATCGAAAATCAATTACGATTAATCGCACAGCCCTAACCTCTTTCATGCGGAAGAAAGCCATTCCAGTGAGCAGCGAGTCTGAGCCAGCCTGATGCTGCCTGCCGATCCTTTTTAGCTCCAGCTGGTCCGCCACCTCCTGAAGTCCACCCTAAACACAGCAAAACTCACTGACCTTCTTTAACAATGAAAATACAC
This sequence comes from Zacco platypus, assembly GCA_038088235.1. Taxonomy (NCBI): domain Eukaryota; kingdom Metazoa; phylum Chordata; class Actinopteri; order Cypriniformes; family Xenocyprididae; genus Zacco; species Zacco platypus. Next base: position 27,694,930 of record CM076070.1, read on the forward strand.
AACAGCCCTACAACATGGGTTACAGTATTTGACATACCTTAAGGTTTTTGCAGCTCTTCATAAGATATTTGACATCATAAATGGCTGGGAAGAAAAGGTTTAAGATCTGAAAGAACTCGTGTTCCTCTTCTGGCAGCCGGGAGTCTGTGAGGAGCTTTACCAGGTAACCAAAATCATACCCACTAGAGAGGACAGAGAAAGCACATAAAAACCCTTGAGATCACACTACCTGTAGATGTGGTGTTCAACACGCTATTTTCCAGAACACAAGTCATGTTGAGTGGCGTAACTTTGTTTGGGTGCAGAACATAAAGAACAGGAGAATGGCACAGAAGAGAAGATATTGTTAAATAAACCACTGCAGTCGTCAACTATTTTAACAATGTCTTTAGTACCTCACTGGACCTTGAAAGTGGTGGTTAAATTTCTGTCTATTGAGGAGTCAGAGAGCTCTCGGATTTCATCAAAAATGTCTTAATTTTTGGGTGAACTAACCCATAATTAATCAACTTATGTGCATTATATATTATAACAAATGCCTGCAGAGGGCGTCAGCAGCCTGGTCATCACGCTTAACAGCAGGAAAAAAAAATGAAAATTGATTTACTCACTTTACTCTTGCGGCACAAGTCGACTAGCGCAGTATGCTGAAAGCTAGTTATTTTAGTTTATAACGTTTTAAATATGGATATTTTTCTCACAAAATCCATCACTTAGCTTCAGAGTGTCTTTAATAACCCCCTGTTTTTTTTTTTAACCCCCTGCACTTTTTTCGACTTCAAAATCACGCCAATCATTCACTACAATTATAATGCCGGGAAGCGTCAGGATATTTTTAAATATAACTCCAATTGTGTTCGTCTGAAAGATGATAGTCATATACACCTAGGATGACTTGCGGGTGAGTAAATCATGGGATAATTTTCATTTTTGGATGAACTAACCCTTTAAGCAACCCAAATTCACAACATATGCAGAGATGGAGTTAAAGACGCGCTCCAAAAATCCCAAATGCACATTATTGGAAACCCAAACAAACCCAATACTATTGATTAACTTCAAGTGGAGCAGCACTTGAGATGCACGTAAACAGCTGCAGGCATGTAATTAATTAAAGCGGATATTTCTATTTGATTTAATCGTAGCCCTTGTGATTTCACAATAGCACTATGCTATGTTATGATATTATAATGGTATTAATAAATCATGCAACCTTAGAAAACAGTTTAATGCAGTTTATGGACTCATTCGTGGAATGTGTTCCAGTATTTTGCCGGGTAATTGACACAGGTAAATTGCAATTGAACTATCGCTGGCAGTTTGATTGACAGGCGATCTAATTTATCATAACCCCAAATTCGCCATTTTGTCCGACAAAGCAGTCAAGGGAGTTAGTAGATTAATGTTGGTGAACTTGAACTTGAAAAATGGTGTGTATTGACATCTTTTCACGGTTGAAACAACATTCCTGCAGATGACCATTAATGTTTATTTGAGCCGTTTATTTGAGTTCACGAGCCGTTTTAACTGAGGAGCTACAGCAATCTGTCATGACACATTAAAGAGCCACTATACGGTATTTATTGTTTAAACTTCTTTAAAAAATTACCATATTTGAAACTTTGTTTAATATCAAAAGTAACCTGCTCGGTCTTGTCTATCAACGCGTTGCCAGTGTCCTATTTGCTCCGCAATGTATTTTTCACTGTGTGAGAACATGATGTGTGGCATGAGAGCGCATGGCTTGTTGGACATAGCAACAGTAACTAAAGGGGGTGGGTCTTTGCAAACGGTCAACTGAAGATTTATTTATTTATTTTTTAAATCTAGTACTCGAGCCAGCAGTTTCCTGGATTTTCAATTAATTACCTGTGAAACGAGAGCCACTTGACATTTTCACACAGCACCAGGCCTGATGTCATCAGGAGCTCTGCAAAGTAGAGCGTGTCGATGCCCTCCTCCTCGTGCTTCTTAAACTGTAGCCCAGAGTTCTGGAGGAGATCTATGGAGTCCTGAGAGTACATGTCCTCTCTGCAAAACACAGGACAAAACAACACCTACCATTACCATTACTGGCTCAGGCTAAATCTGTGAAAACACTGACACAAATGTCAAGATGAGAACGGTTAAGCAAATTATGCTGGGACACCTACGTCAGATTGAACTTGAAGTTGAACTGCCATGTTGTGGTTCCAGGTGGGTAGTCGCCATCTTCATTCATAAACGTCAAGCCAAGCTGGATGATTTTTAAAAGGTCCACGTTACACCTCAGAAGCTGGTACTGATAGTCAACAGTACTGCGAAACTCTCCAATGGGACGAACCACCACACCAGGAAACTCTGTGTCCTGATGATCCAAAGCACAAATATGCAGCTTTTTTGTTAAAGCATTTATTGCTTTTATTCAGCAAGGACTCATTAAATTGATCAAACGTGAGAGTAAAGGCAGTTAAAGTCAAAAGACTTCTATTTCAAATAAATGCTACACTTTTTTTTTTTTTTGAAAGAACACAAAAAAGTCCAATAATATTAAGTAACAACACATAGTTCTTATAATTTTTGAAAACTATTAATTAACTATTATCAAATCAGCACACTAGAATGATTTCTGAAGGATCGTGTGACACTGACAACAGAAGCAAAGATTGTTGGAAAACCAGCTTTGCATCACAGGAATAAATTACACTATAAAATAAGTTTAAATAAAGTTACTTTAAAATGCAGTAATTTTTCACAATATTTCCATCTTTACTGTATTGATCGAATAAAAGCAGCCTTGGTGAACAGAAGAGACTTCTTTCAAAGAAAAAAAAAAATCTTACCAAAGGCAAGCTGTTGAGTAGTAGTGTATATTAACAAAAAGATGCTATTTGACTCGGAATGCTGTCTAACTTGTCAGTTTAAAATTATAGGACATTTTTTCACGTTATTAGTAGATGGAAGATCAACACAGGCTCACACACCATGGCGATGTAGTTGTAGTTTTGAATGATCTGTCGGATCTTCCTCATCTCCTCCTCCACATTGCTGGCCCAGACCTCACAGATAATTTGACTGGTATCTGCAAGTGCGGCTGGCATGATGATGATGAAGGTTGAGGAACTTATCGAGAATCCCAGCGATCCTGAAGCTCTCACAGGCAAAAGAAACTCTGCCAGGAAGAGCAATTGAGTTAATCAATCATCATGGAATTTATTCTGATTTCTCACTCATGAGCATGGAAACATTAAAAAGTACAAGAATATTAATGAAAGACTGATGAATATTAATAAGTGTTTGCAAACTCAACCAAATCAAATCTGCAGCTTGAATCTTATCAGGGATGTTATTTAATGTACTGTCATAGTGGACATACAGCAAAAGTAGGTGAACATTAACTTAATATTAACATTTACATCGTTTCCAGACCCAAACAATTAGCAAAGTCAGTTACCATTTATTCTAAGTAACGCTCATGGGCGTGGAAATATTAAAATAACCATATATATTAAATTATCATGAATGTCTCAAGTCTAATATAGACAATACCAACCTTTCACAGGCTAATATCTACTGACGTATCTACTGAATAAATAATGTGATTACACATCTTAATTGTTCATAAAAGAAGTAATAGCATAAAGAAAATTAACCATGATACTGGTGCAAGGGTTTGATATTAGCTTAAAACGCTAGCTTCTGTTATACTGCTGGCGCCAAACCCGCTAACAAACAACGTATCCATTCACGCGAGAGTATGAAAGGCTACTTAAAAAATATATGGAGAAATACAACGTGTCAGACGATTAGTTACCTGGCAGGTTGTTAAGTGTTCTTAAAGCGTAGATGTAGAAGCAGCTGGACAGCTAACAGACTCTATACACACAGCGCGCTGCTTCCGGTCCCGTGGGATTGTGGGAAAATACCCGCCAAAACAATAGCCTTTCAATCATTGGCAGTGCAGAAAGAAAAAAAAACAGCCAAGTGTCACAAAATGATTTATATTTACTATTTTTGTTTATATATATATATATATATATATACATATATTAATTTAACATAGTACTGTATGGTATTCTTCACACATTTTAAATGGTTTAAATTTGGATGAACTTGGATGTAATGGGCAAAAGGTGTTAGCCATACATCTATGAGCAAGTTGGACAAAGTTTAATATTTATATTTTTAGGCCATTTTTGAGAATCAGTGTCATTTGTGTACTGTGTGTTTTATAGCATTAATTGAATCACTTGCTGAAAATGCCCCATATTTAGTCTTCTTTCTGATATTTGTACTGTTAGTAACTGCACATAATAGTTGGAATGAGAAGAAAGCTGACTGAAATCTGACTGGCCTCAATCTCAACAGGTAAATCTATTCGCAATGTGACAAAATAAATACAAACACACACAAAACATTATAAAGATTAGAAGAAAGGAACTTTTTATATTTGTTGTGAAACTACAAAACATACTCTTGTGCTGGTGATATATTTACAATTCTGGTTGACAGTACAGTGTCGATGATAAAATTCACAGCTTTCAAAAGTCTCACAAGAAAAAGAAAGAGAGCACACCCAAATCACAAAAGTGCAATAAATACAAGCTGTACTTCTCCAACCATCACTGTGATCAGATCAGGGTTTTTTTTTCTCCATCATTAATACAAGAAAAAAAAATGTACTGGAGTTTTCAGAATAAAAGTCCTACTGTGAAAATAAACAAATGAATCATTCATGACTACCAGCATCAGATACTGACAGTGTTTTGTTTGTGTGTGTGTGTGGTTTTTTTTTCTCCTTTTGATTATTTTAAGCAAGTATTACATGATTTAGACATGACTGGACCAAGCGTCCAAATAAAAAATAAAGAAGCCAAATATTATGTCCTTATGAACCTCAGATTTGATAGTTGAAGAGCACCTAATCAATCAAGACAATTCTCTCTCCAACACATACTGTGAACGGTAAGCATACTGAACGACCAGTGAAAACATCAGACATTCTCTCTTGTTCGACTACTCTCAGAATCAGCTCAGCTATAGTGTTTCCAGGTAAACAGTACACATTTAAAGGGGTTATACTGTTTCCCTCGCATTTAAATAACCGTGAATTGGTAAAAACTGTAAATCTGAAAAGATCTGGTAAAAATAATAATAAAAAAGTACCTTAATTAAAAATGCCAATGTGAGAAATACGCATCACGCAGCAGGCTTAATAAACTGAGCTGGGATGGATAGATTTGGCAGTGTACTATTTTAACTGGATCTAAACAGCAAAAATAATAACATTAAAAAAAGCTCAGACAAAGGAAAGGTTGTACTCTAATAAACTAGGTTAAACTACAGGATCTACAAGAAAATGTGCTGCAGAAGACAAAACAACCAAGTACAATGGCTTAAAGGTGAAAGCTATATGATGCTTCTGTTTGAATAAGGTATGTGGCTAAAAGCTTTGGGAAATCATTTCAGTTGGGGCTTAAATGTTGTTTACAGTGCGCTTGCGTCAAAATAAATATGCGAACTCCATCTCCTAAAACAATTTTGGGTGAAATCACGGTTTCAGAATGAGTGCCACGAGGAAATACAAGTTCAGTTTTGTCTGTACGCCACTAGGTGGAGCAAGAGACTAGACCACATGCACATGTGCATTGCAGATAAATGATGGGTACTGAATCATCCGTACCAGATTCCACACTAGTTTCGGACATTGTGGTATCTATACGTGTTACGACATTGCTACTACAATTCAAACGACATTATTAGTCGATGTGGGTTTGAGCAAATGACAGTACATTCAATGCTTCATTGAGGAACAAAGGCATAATGAAGTACAGGAGGACCTAATTAAGAACACAGTTGTACATAGTTAATATGAAGCGTTCCAGGAGGGAAACTGAGCGAATGCAAAACAAATATGTCGAGAGCACAACTGTAGAATTTCACGTAACATTTTAAATGTGAGCAAAATCTATGAAATTGGGCTGGTAATGCCATCCGTAACTCGTTAAATTAAGACAAAATAATAATAAAAAATAATAAACGTAAATCACTATCAAATAAAGGGTCGCGTGAATTGGGGCTTTTTAAAGTGCTACATCTTGGCTTGTGATGCAAAGCTATCGTTGCGTTGAAAAGGGATTTTAATGACACGGTAGTAACATTCATAGTCATACACTATCAAGATACTTCAGAAAAAGATTTAACTAAATATTTTGCATGTATATGAAGAGTTTAGGGGAAATCAATATGAAATGAGCTCATTTACATAACCCAAATCACCAGTGACTCACCAGTGATCTCTGCAGTGGCGTGCGATACATTATTAAGTGTTTACAGGGAGAGCTGGGAATTAACAACTGTGTGCCTTCACAGCTTTCAGTGCCCTAGATGTGTTGCCGTTTCTTTGCCTCGATGAATATAGTTTCAGATTTCATTAGCATTCTTCATAAACGTGTGGGCCATATTTTTGGAAATAATAATAAATAAATAAATAAATAAAATAAGAAATTTGTAAATTTTTTGGATTTTGACTGGATTTTCATGACAATTCTCCCCAAATCTAGTGTACTGTGATGCAAAAGTAAACAATTTGTCTGTCTCATTACATAAAAGTTAATGTGTGAGTGTGTGTGTGTGTGTGTGTATATATATATATATATATATTTTTTTTTTTTTTCTCCACATTACAGTCAAAAATTTGGGGGAAAATGCACTTAACTGTCATCAAATTATTCCCGATATTGTAAGTAATTTTAATGGTTTTATGTAAATCTAATGCAAAATATAATTCCTTATATTTCTTTTGTTTATGGTGTGAAATATTATACATTTTGTGAGATTCAACACACTAAAGGCTCCTTTACTGGTAGGTAGCAATAAAAATATATTTGGGTTTGACGTAAATAAAATGATACTACCGTTTTTTGTTGTGAAGCTAATTAGTCGCATAAAAAGCTAACATGTTGAAGGAAGTCAGGGGTATTTTTTCACATTTGAAGAGGTCCATACCGGTAGAAATGAAATACTATTACAACAGGCCACTGTAGAAACCAGCATGGAAAGTTAATAAAACCCAAATAGGCGCTTGAAAGTTTCCAAAGATGCAAAGGGGCTCCATTTTAATGGGATAGTAAGATCTTTGCGTTCACAATGTGCTTTTTTGCTTTATTCACTATTTCAATGCTTTTTCCTATTAAAGTGCATGAACTATCTGATATTCTACCTGAGAGTCTGTGGAACTAAGTGCAGTTTCTACATCATTTTACGAACATTTGCACTAACTGTGTCTTGTTTGAATGTGCAATTAACAAAACGAACATGGAGAGCTGTTAGCAAACGGTTTAGCCTACTAACCAGTCTAGTTAACACATCATGCTTTAGTGTCATGCTTCCTAACATCTGTAACCATTTACACATTTGCAAAAATCTTGAGACTGTCGAACATAAATGTGGACAGATGTGCTTGTTTCTAGAGGGACGTGACTGGAATAGCGGGATTTATGCCCGGTCATTTATTCATAAAGGTTGAGTCCTGAACCCTTGTGCTATGAACAGAAGTAGTACCCTAAGTATCTGTATTCACATCTTCAAGAGATACAGTAAGCAGTTCTGCCTGACAGCAGAGCAGCAAGTTTCACACTCGTTCCAAAGACGCACTGTTGTTTTTGAATGACCACTAAATATCTAGAACAGATACTGACATACACTTATTAGTAACAGAACATGGTGAAATTTAAAAAATAAATCTATCTAAAAAAAAACAAACAAACAAAAAAAAAAAAAAAACACGGATCTATACAATTTCAGTTTTGAGAGTTAAAACCCAGTGTTTTAAAATGACATTTTTCCTGCCCAACATACATTTTCCTGTCACACCATTCTTCATTCTTCATAATACCGCTAGATGTCAGTTTTGTCACCATGGAAACAAAAGCAGTTAAGAAGGATAGGATCTTCTACACGTCGTCGGCTGGTAGGTCAGGAACATTTATCTTCGCTCTGGTGAAGAAGGCCATCTTTTCTCTAAGAGAGGTTACAGTAGACAATAAGCAGAGCTTGAAACAGGATGGTGTCAGATATAAAACAATGGAAGGGTTATTACTTGATATTAGCTCTGTCCCAAATCCCAGTGAGCTGCCTAAGAAAGAATTTTAAAGATGCACTCCAGATGTGTTCATTTTGGGCAAATTTTAAGTTAGCATCGCATATATCCTTCAAAGAGAAGGCAATTCCATAATGCACAGCAATGAAGTCGGAGAAGTGAATCACAAATAATTAGAAAATGGTTCAACGTCTTTGAAAACTGATTATTTTACACCAATTTTACCCCAATTAGAAACACTCACACAGCAGCGTTAACTAGTTTTCTGAAATGTAATGCCAAAGTAATATAACACAGATTATAGAGTTATAAATGTATATGATTTTTTTCTAAATGAAAATATGAAAAACTTTCACCGTAATGTCATTCCAAAACCCGTAAGGACTTTCGTTCATCAAGCTATTTAGTCCAAATTTTCTAAAGAGACACATTGAATTTAGGTTTTTATTCACCTATAATCATTGATCAGCAAACATAGACAGAAACTCAACCTTACTTGCTTGACGCATGAGAACATACCTCATTGGTTCTTGCGGAAGCTCAAACGTGCTGAAAGAATGAACCTCATTGGTTCTCACACATCAAGCAAGCATTCTTTAGCTTCCGTTTACCAAAACTGATGTGTGAGTTGACCAATGCTTATATGCGAATAAAAGCCTAAATTTAATCTGTTCATCATATAAAGCGATCAAGTCTCTTCAGAAAATCTGGACTAAACTACTCAATTTATATGGATTAGTTTGATCTCTTTAGGAACATTTTGAGGCGTCAAAGCGGTAGTTGCATAGCTGTCAATGGAGGGACAGAAAGCTCTCAGATTTAATAAAAAATTTCTTCATTTGAGTTTCGAAGAGGTGTTAAGGGTTTGAAACGACATGAGGGTGAGTAAATGACAGAGCCCTTTAATAACTGTGGAAACAAATCATTAGTCAGGGTTCATTAGCAACATCAGACTATTGGACTGTGAGTTGATTCTCCTGTGGAGATCAGGTTAAGAGAGCTATTTGGGCATTCATAAGCATTTATGTGAATTGGAAATAATTTGAATTTGTAACTTTTACAGGTAAGTATACAGTCTTAATATGTAAGTTGAGGAAAATGCATCTCAAATGCTTTAAACAACACACGCGCCTGACGGAAGGGCAAGCCATGTAGGTTTTCGATTTAGTTTTAAGTACTTAAAATAAAGCACATCTCATGTTTAAGATAACATATATTGTGCACTTATCCGGCAGCAGCTCACTGTGTCCTTTGTTGTTTTTTCAGATGTGTTCGCAACATCAGCATTCTCGTATATTGATATAAATAATATTGTCCCATCCTAGGGGGGAAACTAGGGAGTTTGAAATTACATTCTGCACACAGAGGAGTTCCACACGTGCAGTGGTTAAAGCAAAACTGTATTCAATCGTAACAAACATGTATAACTAACCAAAACACCAATACAGAAAATATTTGAACTGTTACACCCCTAGTAGCAAAAGATACCCACCTAAAGGACTGGACCCCAGGGACCTCCTTGAGGCTCTGCCCACGGATCTTGTGCACATCCTTGGCCGCTGCTCGCATCATCTTCTCTACCCTCTGTTCCTGTAGCTGCTCTTCCTGGGTCTGAGGAGAAAGTGGCGACTCAAAATCAGATGCTGGACAGGATGACGAGCAGTTGTGGATTTGTTCGGTAAGTACCGGGACTGACCTGTCTCTCTGCATGTTTGAGCAGCAGACGAAAACGCTCGTCCTCCTGTACCCATGTGGGGAGGATGTGCTGGCCCTGCTGCCGGGCGTTCTCCAACTGCTCCTTTAGCTCCCGCAGCACACGCAGTTCCTCGTTCAATCGGCTGTGGCGTGTGCGAGTGACCTGCAAGTCTAGCTCCAGATCCAGAGAAGTGCGCAGAAGCCCATCCAGACCTTTGATCTGCATGGGTGGCTGTGTGAGAGAGAGAAAACAGAGGGGTGAAAATAGTACTGTGGTGTCTCAAGAGTTTCATAAACTTAGCCTTGATGTTAAGACTGTGTCTTAAAGGGTTAGTTCACCCAATAATGTAAATTCTTTCATTAATTACTCACCCTCACATCATTCCAAACTCATAAGACTTTCGTTTATCTTCAGAACGCAAAAGAAGGTCTGTTTGATGAAATCTGAGAGCTTTCGGACTCTTCATTCCCTTCACTGACAACCAAGGTAATTGACAATGACACTTCAAAAAGTTCATAAAGAGATTGTAAAACTAATCCATATGAATTGAGTGGTTTAGTCCAAATTTTCTGAAGAGACTTGATCTCATTTTTTGATCGACAGATTTAATTTAGGCTTTTATTAACGTTCACACGAGAACAAACCTCTTTTGGAAGCTCAAACTTGTTGCGTAACAGAAGAACGAACCTTGGTTCTCGGATGTCAAGCGAACGTGCTTGAACTTCCATTTACCACAAGTGATGTTTGAGTTGATCAATATTTATATGTGAATAAAAGCCTAAATTAAATCTGTTATCATCAATCAAGTCTCTTCAGAGAATATGGACTAAACTGCTCAATAAATATAAATAGGTTTTACGATCTCTTTATGAACTTTTTGAAGTGTCAATTGCTTAGGCTGTGTATGCAGGGACGATTTCATCAAAAAGATCTTCACTTGTGTTCCAAAGATGAACGAAAGTCTTACGGGTTTGGAAAGACATGAGGGTAATTAATGACAGGATTTTCATCTTTGGGTGAATAAACCCTTTAAGAACTAGTTTGACCAACTAGCAGTTAGACAAGAGGTAATCAGTGTCACTTTTCTGATTCAAAATAGTCTGATCTACCATTTTATGTAACTTTAAAAAGTTAGAATCAGTCTTGAAGGAAAAAAATTAGATGACTAACCTTTAAGACTAGTATAAGCAGTTCATACAACTGATCACAAGTCAAGTTGTAGATAAATATTGTTTGTTGTTGGATCTGTAAGCACTAATTCAAATTTTTCCTCAATTGCTTTGGCTCAATTCTCAAATGAGTTTTTTATTCTCAAAACAATAAGTTCAGATAGTTTGTAGTTCACATCAGATTTGAACTTGATTGATTTAAGCAAACTGCATGTATTTTGGCACGTGTGCAAAAGAGCCTACAATTTGCAGAATACACACACACACACATATCTATGTATATAATTGAATATATTTCAAAATTATATCTTTCTTCATGTTTGCATTTGCAATTAACAAAATGAACATGGAGAGCTGTTAGTTTAATCTAATTAATTTAGTCTACTAACCAGTCTAGTTAACTCATCATGCTTGCCAACATCTTTGATTATTTACACATTTGCAAAAAAAAAAAAAAACAACTTGAGACTGTTTATAACAAAACCTACATCTTTAACCACTACACCACACCTCACATTTGTAGGATGCAATATTTTTATATTACCGCTTTAAAAGGGGGGTACTTTACCCCCTTTTAGGACACTTTAAAAGCCTGAACTATAAATTACAGCTATCTGTGCAGACCTCATTAAGCAAAAATCAAAGTTACACTCTCACTATGACACAGCTTTAAAAGACTCAGTGTAATGTCTCCCTTAAGGCACAGCGAGAGCAAATCTGACCTTTCTAGACTATTTAAGGCCCTGTGGAGGGGCACAGCAAACCCACTTCCTCACTCTGAGACTGTGCATCATTAACACTGACCTCAGGTCAGCACAGAAATGTTGGTATTAAATATTAAACTACTGCTAACAAGCTTAAACTCCCCTTTCTAAGGAAAGTGTTTAGCTTTAGGGTTAGTGAAATGCATGCAGTTTTCTAAGAAAAATCCAATGGAATCCCTAAAGGGAATTTGATTCTAATTCTGATGTTCTTTTGAGCACAATTTTTATGTTTGGGGTCCCATTTGAGATGGTTGAAGCATGTTTATCAACTTGAAACTTTGTAAGGCTATTGAAGGACCAATGAGGACCAAGCACATTTTAAAATAGTAAGATTTTTCCCAAATGAGTGGATGTAAATGTGTAATATTCTCAGATGTTACCTTCTTCATTCGAACACTGCGTCTCTCAGAAGCATTCCGGACGAATGGAGATTTTTTGGAAAGGGTGGAGCTGTCACTGTCGCTGCGGTTGATCTGGTGATTTGATGTATGTGGGCATTGGTAAAAAAGTTATGAAAACATTGAGCTCTAATAACAGTTTCAATATTTAAATACATTTGTGTGTGCATCTATGTTCTCACCCTGCAGATATACTGGCTCTGAGGTCCAGGGGAAAATGTTTTGGACCGGATGATGGTGTTTCCTCGCATAAAAGGGTTTTGCTGATGAACATCATGTCGTCGTTCCTTGGGCCGAACTACAGAAGAACAATGGGGGAGTCCGTCCATACTTGTCTCCTTGTTCACCTTAAGAGGCAAAGAGAGGATTGTCAGCAAGTCTCATTGAAAGGTACAACAAAATCTCAAATAAAAGCAATGAGAAAGTTTTTGCTGTGTGAATGAATCAAGGCTGTCACCTTTTCCGTTATGACTGCTGTTGGTCCAGGTTTAACCGGCTCTTCCTCCTGTTCCCACTGGCACTCATCGGGGTAGAACTCCTCATCCTCTTCAACGTCACTACATTCTCCATCCACAAACACGTCACCCTCTAAAGCCTCTGTGGGCCTGTCAGATCACAAATATGCCATTTGACACCAGAGTTATTATGGCTCAGGCATTATCATTTTCCAATGCAAAAAAAAATGAAAGTAATTTTTTGTAAATTAATGTAGTTTTCTTATGATGCTGTCACTTTAGTGACATTTCTTAGACAAAGAAGGTCCATTATCCAACCATTATTAACATTTTGACCCATAAAGCAATGGTTATTCACTTTTAAAACTAAGCAGTTTTATATTAGTCAACACGGTGGATTCAAAGTTGAACAAATTTGAATGCAATGCGAAATCCATGAAAATATTTCACCCCATGCAAAATTTGCCGTTCGCACTAAAAGGTGAACGACAACCAAATTTAGCTGCAGTATGTACTTGGTCATAGCCTGTCCATTTCAAAATCTACTACCACATGTAGTAGCTGCAATAAAATTTTCGTTATTTGGTTGTTTTTATTTATTTTTTATTTTAGTGAGCAAAAACAAATATATACAGTACTGTGCAAAAGTTTTAGGCAGGTGTGAAAAAATGCTGTAAAGTAAGAATGCTTTCAAAAATAGACATGTTAATAGTTTATATTTATCAATTAACAAAATGCAAAGTGAGTGAACAGAAGAAAAATCTACATCAAATCAATATTTGGTGTGACCACCCTTTGCCTTCAAAACAGCATCAATTCTTCTAGGTACACTTGCACACAGTTTTTGAAGGAACTCGGCAGGTAGGTTGGCCCAAACATCTTGGAGAACTAACCACAGTTCCTCTGTGGATTTAGGCAGCCTCAGTTGCTTCTCTCTCTTCATGTAATCCCAGACAGACTCGATGATGTTGAGATCAGGGCTCTGTGGGGGCCATACCATCACTTCCAGGACTCCTTGTTCTTCTTTACACTGAAGATAGTTCTTAATGACTTTCGCTGTATGTTTGGGGTCGTTGTCATGCTGCAGAATAAATTTGGGGCCAATCAGATGCCTCCCTGATGGTATTGCATGATGGATAAGTATCTGCCTGTACTTCTCAGCATTGAGGATACCATTAATTCTGACCAAATCCCCAACTCCATTTGCAGAAATGCAGCCCCAAACTTGCAAGGAACCTCCACCATGCTTCACTGTTGCGTGCAGACACTCATTCGTGTACCGCTCTCCAGCCCTTCGGCGAACAAACTGCCTTCTGCTACAGCCAAATATTTCAAATTTTGACTCATCAGTCCAGAGCACCTGCTGCCATTTTTCTGCACCCCAGTTCCTGTGTTTTCGTGCATAGTTGAGTCGCTTGGCCTTGTTTCCACGTCGGAGGTATGGCTTTTTGGCCGCAAGTCTTCCATGAAGGCCACTTCTGACCAGACTTCTCCGGACAGTAGATGGGTGTACCAGGGTCCCACTGTTTTCTGCCAATTCTGAGCTAATGGCACTGCTCGACATCTTCCGATTGCGAAGGGAAGTAAGCATGATGTGTCTTTCATCTGCTGCAGTAAGTTTCCTTGGCCGACCACTGCGTCTACGGTCCTCAACGTTGCCTGTTTCTTTGTGCTTCTTCAAAAGAGCTTGGACAGCACATCTGGAAACCCCTGTCTGCCTTGAAATTTCTGCCTGGGAGAGACCTTGCTGATGCAGTATAACTACCTTGTGTCTTGTTGCTGTGCTCAGTCTTGCCATGGTGTATGACTTTTGACAGTAAACTGTCTTCAGCAACCTCACCTTGTTAGCTGAGTTTGGCTGTTCCTCACCCAGTTTTATTCCTCCTACACAGCTGTTTCTGTTTCAGTTAATGATTGTGTTTCAACCTACATATTGAATTGATGATCATTAGCACCTGTTTGGTATAATTGTTTAATCATACACCTAACTATATGCCTACAAAATCCCTGACTTTGTGCAAGTTTACCTTGAAGAATTGATGCTGTTTTGAAGGTAAAGGGTGGTCACACCAAATATGGATTTGATTTAGATTTTTCTTCTGTTCACTCACTTTGCATTTTGTTAATTGATAAATATAATCTATTACCAAGTTTATTTTTGAAAGCATTCTTACTTTACAGCATTTTTTCACACCTGCCTAAAACTTTTGCACAGTACTGTAGTTAGTTAGTTAGTTTTCATTCATTTTTGGTAGTTTTCACTAATATAATTTACTTCATGATACAGTAATAATTCAAAATAAACACTTAAAATTTAATAATACCATAAACAATTTCATTAATTTATTAATATATTCTGGTTTGACAAATTTCAGACCACCAGTACTAAAAGACACAGTGCTCCGAAATAAATTGAAAGTTATTGTTTTGACTTAAGAAACGCGATGTAATGATCCTAAAACAGCTACACTTTTACTTATCTAGTCTCCAACCATTCAGAAGCGAGTGAGTGAGGGAGGAAATGCTTTCGAAAAATGCGGCCGTGCCACATTCCTGTCCTTGTTTTTAATTTCCATGACATGTGGTTGTGGTTGAATCATCGTTTGAAACAATCAGGCCTTGTATAGTGCAGTTTTGGTTGTAATCATGAGACTGCCCTTCAGCCAATCAAAAAGAGGCACGGAGAGCTAATTTACCAAGTGCACATGTGTATCGAAATTGTCTAGAAAAAGAGAAGAATGCCGCTAAGTGTTGCTCATGCACTGCCCTTGGATCAGTTGTTCACCCTGTTTATATTACTAATGTAATTTTGGCAGAGCAGATCAAACACCAGGGAAAGTGAGTCATCGTGTGCCGTCATGCTGTCATGAATTCCCGTGAGACAGCATAAAGGAGGTCAGTCAATAGGAAAATAGGGGATGGAAAAGAAAGAGAAGGAATATGAGATTCAAACAGCTTGTTAACTGTTAGTGTTGATCCTGGGTGGGATACTGAAAGTGATATGAAACCCAGACTCACATTGACACATTGTTAATTTGACAGCTGTGCTGAATAGGATTAAAGATTATTACACTGGTGCTTCATCACAAGTTGTGGCAGGTAACATACCAGTCCTCCAGAGGAATGTTCTCCAGGTGTGCAGTGGCGGTCTCTGAGGTGCTGGGCGCTGAAATCTAAAATAAATAAAGCAATGAAGATTATTATTAAGTATAAACATCCTTGATTTAGGCTTTTTTTGCAATACACTAGTTCAAGTTTGTCTTAAATCTGGTGGCAACAGATTAAAGCTAACATTATCCAAAACTTTATAAATGTAATACTTTTTTAGCAATTATCTAATTGTAAGTCATTTTGGTAAACAGGGTCTGCTACATGATTAAATGTAAATGCAATAAGGCACTTTTAATAAATAGGGTACAATTGTGTCCAATATCGTTTTAAAGGCATTAGATGCATATGGTTTTGTTGCAAAATATGGATAGTTCAGATTAACTATTATTTAACATAAAATTAACCTAGGCAGATATTTTTAAATGCAGAAATTTCTCATAAAATATTGATTTTGCCATGTCCCAACTTATAGGTCATGACCTTCTCCAACTGCATCAAACTATGATCATTTTCACTTTGTCAAACAACAAATTTTAAATTATCAATTGAATTAAAGTAATATTATAATATCAGCATGTCACATTTTGTGTTCAAACGTACATTTGCTAACAAATCACTCATTTTGCATTTTTTATTTTTAAATGTATATATTTCATCTATTTAATGTTGATTCCTATTGTCAGGTCAAGTCACCTTTACTTATATAGCGCTTTTTACAATGCAAATTGTGTCAAAGCAGCTTTACAGTAATAATTGGCAAATAATTTTTGGCTGCACAGCAGCTCCCAAAGAAAATGGTGTCATTGTCCAGCTTATTCTATATATTTGTATTGATTCATTCCGTTGCAAAGATCAATAGTTATTAGTCTAGTTAATTTATGTATATCAGCACTGGAGAAAACAGTAATCGTCCAACTCAGCTCAGTTCGCATACAACGGCGCCAATGCAGGCATATCAAAAACACTGCTGAATATCAAGCAAGTGTCCCCAACTAAGCAAGCCAAAGGCAACAGCGACAAGGAACCAAAACTCCAACAAAATAGAGAAAAAAAAAACCTTGGGAGAAACCAGGCTTAGTCGGGGGACCAGTTCTCCTCTGGCCAACAGTGAACACTTGCTTCCTGAACATTGCTAGGAAGATCGTTCCAGAGTTTAGGTGACAAAAGGGATCTAAGGAAAAAGGATCTACCGCCTGCGGTTGATTTTGTTATTCTAGATATTAACAACTGGTCAGAATTATGAGATCATAATAGACGTGATGGACTATAATGCATTAAGAGCTCACTCAGGTACTGGGGAGCTAAACCATTTAGCAAAATTTTAAAATCTATACAATGTTCAATAGGGAGCCAGTGCAGTGTTGACGGAACCGGGCTAATATGGTCATACTTCCTGGTACTAGTAAGGACTCTAGCAGCTGTGTTTTGGACCAGCTGTAGTTTATTTATCAAGCGAGCAGGGCAACCACCCAGTAGAGCGTTACAGTAATCTATCCTTGAGGTCATCAACGCATGAACTAACTGTTTCGCATTTGTCATTGAGAGCATATGTCGTAGTTTAGATATATTTCTAAGATGGAAGAATGCGGTTTTACATATGCAAGAAATGTGGCTTTCAAATGAAAGATTGGTATCAAAGAGCACAGGTTCCTAACTGACGAAGACGACTTAACAGAGCAGCCAAATGTCAAGTGTTAAGACAGTATTCTAGGTTATTACGTGTAGTTATGTTTTTGGTCCAATAATTAGAATCTCTGTTTTTTTCTGAATTTATAAGTAGGAAATTACTAGTCATCCAATTTTTTATATCAGCTATGCATTCCGTTAACTTTGAGAATTGGTAGGTTTCCTCAGAGCGTGAATAAATATAGAGCTGAGTATCATCAGCGTAACAGTGAAAACTAATGCCATACTTCCTAATGACTAATGCCTCCCAAAGGTAGCATGTACAGAGTGAAAAGCAATGGTCCTATTACTGAACCTTGCAGGACTCCATATTGAACTTGTAATCGAAATGACATCTCTTCGTTTTCTACAACAAACTGATAATGGTCAGATAAGTATGATTTGAACCATGCCTATGCAATTTCACTAATGCCAACAATTTTCGAGTCTATTCAAAGAATATTGTAGTCGATAGTGTCAAAAGCAGCACTGAGGTCTAGAAACACTAATAGAGAGATACAACCACGATCTGATGATAAGAGCAAATCATTTGTAACTTTAATGAAAGCAGTCTCAGTACTATGGTACGGTCTAAATCCTGACTGGAAATCCTCACAGATACCATTTCTTTCCAAGTAGGAACACAGTTGTGATGATATTGCCTTTTCTAGTATTTTTGACAGAAAAGGTAGATTGGAGATCGGCCTGTAATTGACTAATTGGTGTGTATTGCTATAAAGTAACAAAAATCATCTACCAAGACATAAAAAAGCTTCAGGTCATTTTGTACCTTATTTGTAAGTGACAGCAAAATGCAGATATAATTCTGTAATCCATCTTAAAAGAACAGGCTGTTTGTAAATTCAAAACTGCTGATAAAAAGTGAAGCAACTAATTCTATGTAATTTGATCATCAACAGTATTAGAAAGCAGAAAGGACTCTTTGGGCAAGAATGAATACATTTTTTTCATCTGAATGACGCAACCGGATATAATATTCATGAAGACTCCATGTTCTTTAACAAGCTTAACAGTTTGGCAAGACTGTTTCCAAGAAATGTTAGTAAGGCATTTAGCTGTGGTGAGTTAAGCATTGTGTATGTGTGTGTGTGTGTGTTACCAGCTCCTGCTGAGTGGAGACCTCTGTTTTCTGCTTTCTATCCATTTCTGGCATGTACGTGCAGTTGAGGAGGTTGTACCACTTGGAGCACCACTCCTCAGAATACTCCTCATCAGCCAAACTGATCTGAGCACCAGCCTTTCAAGACAAAAATAACGAGAAATGAATTACCTAGGCTTGTATTCACACTGCATTACATAGAAGAAAATATAATTATAAATATATATAAATTTAGACACTTTATTGGCATTTAGCCATTTAGCCTGTTTGCTCAATCTCAGATCAAATCACTCACTAGACAGTCCTCTCGGCCAGATTTGCTAGTGGTACAGACATCAATGCGTAGGGTCTTCTGTCTGAGAGCAGTGGAGGACATCTGCAGGCTAAACGCTTCTTTGAGCTCTAAGGGTTCCTGGGGCAAAGTGCCGTGAGTGCGGAACAGACAGCGAACAGGCTCTGAGCACGGCAGCACCACCACACGAACATATCTGCAATAGATGAAATCCAACCGAAGTTATAATCTAATCAGAAATGGTATTTAAGTAAGTTAAGTGACATGTGAAGGCCAAGTATGATAACCCAAACTCAGAATTTGTCCCCAGCATTTAACCCATCCAGTTAGTGCACACACTTTAGGAGTAGTGAGTAGTGAACAAACACACACTGGTTACCAGTCTGACTCTCTAACCATTAGGCCATGACTGCCCAATGGTTGTCAAAGATGCCCTTTGAAGTCAGAGATGATCATGTACATGCCAAAATAAAATAAGAATGGGCCAGTCATAGATCAGTGGTTCTCAACTGGTGGGAAGAATAAACTTTACATTTAGGCAACAAATAATTTAATAAAAATGTCAATTCAAGTCTGAGTCACGATTCAGTTCAAGATTTACTAGACCTCTTAATCTGTCAGACACCTGGAGACAATAGATGCAAGTTAATTATTATACGATACTTTATAAATGTAAACCTTTCTGTCAATTTGGAAAACAGGTTTTCCTGAAAGTAGAGGCACTTTTTATGACTAGGACACTATTTTGTGTCCTAAGCTAAACTTATTGTTTTAAAAGCATTAAATGTTTTTTGTTGCAAAAAACTGATAGTTTAGATGAAATTAAAGGTAGTATATTTAAGGTAATAAAATTAAGGTAGACAGTGAAAGGTATATTAAGGTTTATGCTAGAAAGTAAAACACAGAGCTCCAGGCCTTATTTTGTAGCATATTTGTGGAAGAACTGGCCAATCACAGATCAGTGGTTTTCAAGTGGTGGGGTTTAACCCCAAAAATGGAGGTGGAAAAATCCACTTTGGGTTGAAGCATCAAATGATTCAATAAAATGTCAATTCAATGAGTCACATTCCAAAATGATTCTCAATGCATCTCAATTTTTCAGGCAAAAGTGCAGGGGTGCTATGGTGGCCTGCTGCTAAACTGTGCTTAAATACAAATAGAAGCTATAATAAAATGTCTGTTCTGACATCTACACAAGAATGATTAACTTTCAAGCACTGTCAGGTTTAATTATTTTGGTGGATTGATCCACAATAATTTGAGAAACAATCGCAAAGTATCTGTGAATCGATTCCATACTACCATTTTACAACTATTGAAAGGGTTAATTCCATTTGTAAACCCTAGCACACTTCCCTGGCAGAGATGCTTCATCAAAATTACATCCTGCTGATTAAAATTAATGTCTCCATCAACTTTAAATGAAGCTGGCTGAGAGAGTGTAATCCTTACATGTTCTGGTTGGCTGGCAGCGAGAGCACGTTATAGTTGGAGAGCTGCATAACGAACACTGTGAACTTCTTCTCTTTCGCTTCATACTTCAGGCCGAGTTTGATCTGAGCGCTGCTCGCTGAGCTGCCGTCATCATAACCTAGCAGCTGCTCAACAGGAAGTCCAGGCCTGGGGGAATGAACAGTACCGTTTTACTTTCCAAATCAGGGTCTGTGATAAAACATCACTTATTATAAAACTCTAGTGGCCTACCTTTTCTCTGAGGGCTCGTATACCCCACTGTCACCTGCAACCGATTCGTCAGACACTGCTGACGTTACTCCCGCCTTCTTCGATCCGGGCGCCCTCGCTTGCGTAACAGCATCTTCATGCACAGAAAAGTGGTGAGTAGAAATGTGACACTGCATCACTCTGGAAGGGTGTTAGGTTCCTGAGCTCGAGTGAGTTCACCTGCTAGGCAAGTTGGGAGTGAGCTGTAAAACTACCCTAACGTACTAGACATTCAGAGTGTTTCTCTTGTTTCAGGTGGAATTCTGGGTTGCCAATGACAAATAAAGTGTGTCCACGATGAAGCAAAAGGAAAAATCTTGTAGTTCTTAGACATGTACTCTTTGTATGCATGTTGGTTTCATGTGGTTTTGGAAAAAATGTATATCATTTTCAAGAAAAGTTTAAATGTGCAACTAACAGTCATTTTGATAAGAATTAATCTAGCAATAGCAGTTTTGCAATTTTACCCCTAATAAGTCGATTAATCTAACAATTTTTTACAACTAATTTATCGATTATTTCTGATTTGGCAAATAATCCTTTAGTTAACTTACCAATAAATAATAACCTGAACTTCTGCCATTAATCTTTTTTAAATGTTTTATTCAAACGTTAACAATCAATTAATCTACTGTTTTTTTCCGATTAATATAACGCTTAGTCAATTAAATTAGCATGTGTCAGTATTTGCTTACAGGTATGAGTCTTAGCTTTTAGAATACATATGAACGAACAGCTCAAATAACAACCGTATTCTAACTCAGGTAACCAACGACAGTATCAAAAATTGTTTGGCTATGTTCGTAACACCGAGAAGTTTTAGAAACGTGACATTGCATCACTTTGGACAAAGTTTTAATGATAGTGTCTATTAAATAAATGAGTACAATTGGAACACAATTTCATCCTTCAGATATTTTAAATAACCAACAATGGCTTTAAATGCTTTGTAACTGATTGCAGAGAGTAAATTTGGGTCATGTGCCTCATAGCTCACACCAAATGACGCTCTGTTTAATCTACCAATCTACCAATGAATGCAACTCATTTTATACGCATTTACCATATATATATATATATATATATATATATATATATATATATATATATAAAAAAGTATTTTACAAATATCTTGACTTTGTTCTTCATTAAAATCTTTATGTTTTTGGCATTGGTGGACAGTAACAAAGTATTACTTACTTCATTACTAAACTTAGGTAAATTTTTCAATTTATCTGTTTTTTTTACTTCACCACATTCCAAAGCATAATATCGTATTTTTTACTTTAAAAAAAAACATGTTAAACCTGTTAAATTGGTTTGCAGATCTGACACACTGAGCGATTCATGAATTAGCGAATAAGGAATTGTATCTGGTCTCCAGTCAACAACTCACTGATTCAAATGATCCAGTCAGAGCCAGTCACCAGTTAACAATTCACTGAATTCACAAGACTCAAAATTAGCAAAAAACAGGAGATCTTTGGAGCTTGACTGCGTGTGTGACTGATGGCACAAAAACTATGCTACTAATGTCGAATTTTAGGATTTATTATTGTAAATGAAAATCATATTTAGATCAGTTGCGTGTGAACTAAATCTGCTGTAAAAGGGCTAGCTGGTTACAGCCCACTGTATGAAATGCTTGAATGTGTCCACATTTGTCTATTACCGTCTGATAGGTAATGGTAGGTTTTAGAAAAAACTAAGCACAACGTTAAAATGTTAAAACATCTTGCTAATGACTTTTTTATATTGCTTATATTTGTCAACATTTTGTTTTTCCTAATTTTGCACTCACAATAACAACAAAACATTGTGCTTTTGTAAGATAATGAAAGCAAACAGGGTGTGCTTTCTGCCGTCTCTCTCTCTGAACTTAAAAACCAAAAACAAACAAACAAACAAAAAAAAGAAAATCCATGTAAACTTGCCTCACAGATATTAAAAATATATCTATAGAAAGCAAAATGTCTTTTAAATGAATCAATTCAAATGGAACACAAATATTCTCAGGTTATGTAATCTGTATGAGACGTCCATATAGGTGCGTGGTAATTATTATCAATTGCAATTATCAATTAATTATTAAAATGTTAAAACAATCACCTTGCCATTTTCCCCCAACACATTCATAATCATTACTTCTGCCAGTGAGCTGTGGCAAGCTTCATTCGTGCACTTAAACTTAGGCTATGTAGGCATTGAAGGCTCTTTATTATGATTTATATGGTTTATGTGCGATTAGTCGACTAATTGCTTAAAATGAACGACTACTAGTTGACTAGAAAAATTTTAATCAAGGGCAACCCAATCAATCAGTACTTTTCACTTTTAAATAATTAAGTACATTCCAAATCAAGTACTTTTGTACTGAAAAGGACTACTTAATACCTTTTACTGGAGTAACATTTTATTAGTGTGTCTGATACTTTTACTCAAGTACTTGATTTGTGAACTTCGTCCACCACTGGTTTTGGAGAGTCGCACCACTTGACATTTTACAACCTGAACGAACCTTGCCTTTTCATAAAAAAGTCAAATTATCTGATATTTTAAGACTTATTCACCTTGACACACGGTCTGCAGGGTGTTGACCACATGATTTGGTTTTGGTGGATCACATGATTTTAATAAGCAATAAAACAGTTTGAGCCACGTACCTTTCGAAGACTCTACTGCGGCCATAATGTGGTCTTGTTTGTTATCATGGTAGGCCAGCTGCCCCTGCTGCTGATCCTCTTCTAGCCGGAGCTCCATCAGCCTGGTTTGCAGATCTAAATCCAACTGTGAGGCTGGACCAGAAAAGGCCTCTCCTGACAGGAAGGAAGCATCAGTAACGAGGGGCGAGCAAGGAGGAGAGAGGGAAGACAGCGAAGAACGCGGGGACAGGGAGCTCATTGAGTGAGGGGTCTCCGACAGCCGCAGCACTTGGGTTCTCTGACCCATCCCCGGCCCACCACCTGCCTGCCTGGATGAGGATGAGACCTCATTCTCATGGATGGTGGTGATGGAGCTGGAGGGCCTGTAGCCAGAGGTGCTTCCCTCCTGCAAAATAGAGTCCAGTTTGTTCTGGAAGTCAGGGTCGCCCAGTTCAGGTTGTTCCAGGTAGATGTCGGTGAAGCTGAGAGAGGAAGTGGAGCCCAAGCTGGAGGTGGCCAGGGATCCTCGGCTGGAAGTCAGTGATCCACGGCTACTGCCCGAGGAACATGACAGCGTGCTGGCAGACAGACTGGAATTTTGACGTCGATGGAAAGAGACAGCGGGAGGGACAGAAAGAGAGCAGGAAAGTTAATCGGAAAGCAGCTCTGGTTCATGCAGATCATCTCACTCTACCCTATTTCAAGTCCTGACATCAAATACATGCTTTAAAGCAAACATGCTAATTAAGGCATGGCAGGCTCACTAGTGAAACACACAAGGGACTGTTCCTTCATGCAACATGCCTTTGATGTGCCTCAACTAGATGCTGAAGATGAATTAGGCATTAGTCATAATAAAAAAGCAAGGGCAAAGCTATTGTTAAAGTTAACAAGAGCGTTCGGTTGCATAGTTTTATAACTTCAAAAAGTCTTATTCTTTGGATATTCTGAGTGTATCTGAGCTATTGCAAAGTCATTACATCACAAAGAGAGACGCAAAGTTCTTATGATATGCAGTCTCCTCTTCCTGCTGACATTCAAAACTGCCTAATAAATGAGTTACATTTTTGCCTTTTTATAATAACTTTTGCAACATCATAATATGTTTTAAATGAACTACGGATGCACAGTATATCAGTATCATATTCGGTATTGGTCAATTTCCTATATTTTTACATTGATTTTCTTTATAGGTCATCTAATGCTCACTTAAAAAGATAATTCAACTAAAACTAAAAATTCTGTGATCATCAACAGTGAATGTTTGATTTGTGAGAACAAACTTGTGGCTCTTGTGGAAGCTCAAACGTGCTTGTGTGGCACGCAAGAACAAATTGAATTGGTTCTTAAACTTGTTTATCATATTTGTTGTGCTCCATGTATGTGCGAAGATCAATGTTTATATGTGAATAAAGCCTAAAGGTCTTTGTACACAAAGTCCGTATTTCTCGTCCAAAATTCCTGTTCGGAATTTTTGCATTTTAAAAAAAAAAAAACGATCCCACATTGTGTCAATCACATTCACACAATGCCTTCGAAACTTTCATCCGTCATAAAAAAATTCATATCAAGCTTTTTGACAGCTGTTCTGACAAATCAGAGCCACCGTAACAAACGAACAACAAAATCCAGAATGGCATCTGACAATCCACTTCGTCTCGCAGCACAAAGCACTGTATGACAAACAAAGTGTGGAATACAAAGAGACAGAATATGAAGATGCAATTTAAGGACTGGATACACCCAAATTTCTCCTCTTTTTAAGAAGAGAGCAAAAATCATCCTCAACAAAATCATCCTCACTGCTCAAAGACTCCTTTTTTTATTGTTCTACGAATTTTTTCATAACGGATTAACTAACATGCATCGGACTCAGTGTGCAAGGTTTTGGTGCATGACATATTTTTAGGATGACGAACACAAAAAAAACGCATACGAAAATGTTTACTTGCGACTTGATTTATGGATTATTTTTTCCAATGTTTATGAACTTTGTACATTTTTCCAGACTTCCAATGGACGGACAAAATGTTTGTGAATAATAATAATAATAATAATATAAAATTTATAAATATTGTATTATAAAATATCTGTTTTTTTTAAATAACTGATTTAACTTTTTTAATGTTTAAATTAAAAATTACAGACTATTAAATGTGCAGACTTTTTTAAGGTAGAAAAAGTAAGAAGAAAAGAAAGAAAAAATATATGCTGTCCATATTATGGGTGTATTTGTAATGTCCATTGGAGCATACCTTTTCAGCTGGGTGTGCAGGGAAGATGCCAACCTCACTGTCTCCTCCAGCTCCTTCACTAGTTTGTTTCTCCTATAGTGCAGCCTCAACCTGTGCAAATCAACACAGAGAACTTGGTGAGTTAGTACTACTGTATATTTATTATGTAAATATATTATTTAATTAGAAAATACGAAGAAATGTAAGAAAAAGCTAAAATCAACTCCATTAACTGTCTTAATGTATATATAGTCTTTCTGTGGTTCTTTTAATGAAATGATGTTGGTTTGTTATTCAACAGCAGCGCATGAAGAAGGCATCCATTGTGTTCAACCTTTTGTGCAGCTCAAGTTACAGGAAGAGTGCAGATGCCAAGCTAAACGAGGATACAGTATCTAGAGTAGAGAACAAGGCCCCTGTTCAAATAACTTAGAAAGAACGAGTGAGAATAAGACCAACAGAAAGAGAGAATGAAAGAGTGAGTCAAGCAAAAAAGCCTAATTGGTTCTCACCCAGGCAACCTGATCTGAAAATGTGGATGCCTCTTCTAAGACCCTGTTTACACCTGGTATTAAGATGCATTTTGGTCACTCGGATCACAAGTGGACAACGCTAAATACAGGTGTAAACGGGGTGTCAAACATTTTGAGCTTGTCCACTTTCAACCACTTCTTGAGGTAGTCGAAAACGCATTTGACCAGAATGCTTTCGCAGTGTAAACACTCATGTGGTCAAGTGCATTCGAACAGCTACAAATGATGCCTACATTATGGGAAGCGGGCTAGCCAGATGGGATTTAAACTTTGTCGGTTGAAGACAAAAAACGTACTAAGAACAATGTTCTCTCACCAGACTTCTAACACGCACTCATTGCGTTCGGAGTGGTCTTGTGGCTATCAGAACAGAAAAGAAAACCGATGCTCTCTGAATGTTTTTCTGTCATCTCTTTTTGTTCAGATGTATATTGCGTGAGCTTAGTTGGTCCATTAGATCGAACGCTCTCTGAAAAATCCCAGTCATTTACCTGTGCAGAGACCCTCCTTTCAAAGAAATCAGGACAGAAGTGGTTGAAAGTGGACTAAAGAGACGGATTAAAACACCAGGTGTAAACAGGAATGTGTCTGCCTCATCTACTTGACCAAAACCATCTTGTGCAAGTGCAAGACTCGCTACAAACCACAAGAGATAAGACTGTTATGAACCATTTGCATACATGACATTCAACTTCTACCATTTTAGGCCTAAATTTACAAAACCAAATTGCGGCATTATAATGGACATGCAGCAAATTAAATGGACAAAGTGGCTGCTGTGCTGCTTATTTTGCATAATGCCAAATATCTTTGTGAGTGTGGCCTCTGCACATGAAGCCTTAAGTCAACATTTTTAAGTCTAAAAGAGGCTTTCAGAGTTTGGTTAATAATTATTGAGTAAATTTTCCTTGGCGGACAAATTGAGAACACAGCTGTAGAGTCCCAGATGGGAGCCCAATTGTGTTCCCACAAGAATGACACCTTTACCGTTCATACTAGAATGAATTTTTGAGGTGAACTGATCTAGCATGCTGTCTGGAAAAGGGAAGACGTGCATTCCTACAGTATATTAACTGGATTGTGTAGCCTAATGCTTTAAAGAACTAAAGATCAGAACCAAAAGACTTTAGTTTTGAATTCTGCAAATGGTGATCATCCTTCCCACACTTATTGACCAATAATTTCTATGATTTTTTCAAGGAATTTTCCATGACGTTTACAATCATTTGCAATAGCTGGATAAGGACTGGGGCATAAATGGAGATAGATAGGATAGACTAGATAGACTTCCAGTAAAAACTTTGAAGGCATGTACTTAACCTGTTCCCATTCTATGGTGCCGTTGTGTAACCAAAGAAATATACCACTGGAACCAAATACATGAAACTCTTGCTGGCCCAGTTAACCATCTCACCTCTCGGTCAGTGCTTTGCTCTGGTTGTCCCGTGCAGCTTGCAGGTCCTTCTCGAGTCGTTTCTTTTCAGATTCAATCTTCTCTGCTTCGTTGGGTGCACGCTTGCATGGCTTTACATACTGCAGTTCCTTCAGCAGCTCTTCCTTCTCGTTGATGAGGATTAAGCGATCTCTCTCCGGGTCCAGAAGGCCCGGCCATGCCTCACTATCCAGTTTAGCAATCTGGACCTCAATATTTGCAATCCTGATTAAGCAGCAAAGTAAATAAGGCAACGTAAATAAAGTTAAGTATGCAACTATTGTCAGAGATTAATACAGCGACAGGTTGATTTCAAAATCCATTTACAGCCTGATTATTAGTACACAATATTTTGTTTTCAAATTTTATGAAAATACTGTAAAATACTTTCAGTGTGCATTTCATTTGCTATACAGTCGGGCCAAAAGTACACTAAAATAAAAAACTACAAAAAAAATACAAAAATAAATTAAAATAAGAAAAATACACAAACACAGTGCAGTCAATGGATTCAGAAAATAACTAATTGATCACACATTTTTCTGTGATCAATCACCATTAATTGCACCTAACAGTAAAGTTTTTAATATAATGTTGTTGTAATAAATTCTCCAAATTCACTTCACAGTCTTCACAGCATTAATTATATATTAAACATAGATTAATCCTTATTAAAGCTACAAAAGTTATTCAGTCTAGAGCAGTGAGTAATTTTCTCTTTTGTTCTTTGATTAACATTAATGACAGACATCAAAGCAGCAGTTTTATTAGGCTGCTGTCACTTTAAGATCTGGTGCTTCCACACATAACACGGATCTGATACACATACAATGTCCTCACAAGCCTTTTAAGCGTTCACCTATTTAAGACGGTGCTTAGGAGCATACTTGACAAAGCGTGCATTTTGGTATACTTTTGTATGTTTTTGTCCATTTAAGCACGGAAGAGAACCCTATTGTGATGGGCGTGCTGTGTCTGAAGCAGCTTTCTGTAGGCATGAGTCATGTGTGATTTACAGACAGCATGCCAGTACAGATGTAAGTTATATTTTTGCGTCTTATTGCACTTGAATGGTTTAATAGCACCTGAATGAATGATAGCGTGATCATATAATGTAACACTAGCTAAAGGATGACGGAAAAAAATGGATGCTGCATTAATGCCGTTAAATATTTTTATTTAAAATTATTTAAAAATGAATTGCATACGTTAACGCGACAGCACTAATGTATGTATATATATACACACACACACATACACAAAAGTAATACACAAAGTGTATTATATTACATCGACCATGAGGTCTCCTGCTATCCAAATATTGGCATTACTGATTAAAAATCTTTGACCTTGACCACTGGCTATAAACTAAAAATTTATGAGAAAATTCAGAAGAAAAACAGATACCTTCTTTTCGCCTCCTCATATTTCAGACTCAGTCGTACCTTCTCAGCCAGTTTATTTGAGCTTGATACAAACTAATTCGAAAAGAATCACAAAATGAAAAAAAATAATTGAGCTCACTGATATTATAAAAGAAAATCTATTCTACAAATGACTTTCACATGAAACCATTTTAGTGGTTTCACTCTTTTAGTTTGAAACCACTAAAAGACACCACATCATTTATCATTTACAAGCATATAAAACCCAGTGCAGAAGGCCGTCTCTCACCTCAGCAGGTATGTCTGTTTGAGATTCGGCGTCTGAGTAGAGACGGGGCAGAGAGAGGTTTGAGTTGGCCAGGGACGGATTGCTGGCCCACAAGTCAGACTGCGAGCCATAATCTAACTGGAAATCATCCTTCAGCACAGCCAGTTTCTAAAAGAAAAAGACAATAACCAGTTGTTAGCATATGATTTTGTGCCTTTGAGCAGCATTTCACCTTTAAGTGAGGTCTGAAAATCTTTGACCTCTATATACCATTCTCTCACAGATATTGATTGCAGACAGAACATTCAGAACATTTCTGAGATGAAAAATGAAGACAGGCGCTTAAGCATAATTCAGTCGCCTGACACCTTCTGTGATAGAGAGAACTGAAGTTACCTGTGTGATTATTAAATGATGAGAAAAGAGAGGCAGTGAGACTACAGGGAGGAGAGTTTATTTGCAAGAAAGAAACAAAGCTATGAGTGTGCATGTTACAGGCAAACACATGCATGACGGAAGAGGTCTGCCAGCTGCAGTGGAAGGCATGCATTATTTAGCACTGCCTGCCTCTCCATATGCTCGTCGAACAGTGTGAGGAAAAGCTGGAAATAAATAAATAAATAAAAGATGACAAAAGAAAGGCAAAACAAGAGGGAATAATGCCCAAGGAAAATGGGGTCACCCTGGGCTCACTGAGAGCAGTAAAGCTGCTCTCTGACAGCTTCATATGCTACTGTGGCATCTGGGAAGACTGCATCCACCAAACATACCATTCAAAAGTTTGGGGTCAGTTAGCATTACTTTAAATATTAATAATATTAAAACATTAATATTAATTAATATCTTCATTGTTACCAATAATTCTATTTTAAATAAATGCTGTTCTTTTGAAAACACTATCACACTTTCCACAAAAATATTAAGCAGTACAACTGTTTTCAATATTGATCAAATGTGTATTGTGCAGCAAATCAGCATATTAGAATGCCCATACAATTTCTAAAAGATCATGTGACAGGAGTAATCATCACAGGAATAAAATATACTAAAATTGAAAACAGTTCTTTTAAAGGGGACCTATAATACCATTTTTAAAAGATGTAATATAAATCTCTGGTGCCTCCAGAATGTGTCTGAAGTTTCAGCTTAAAATACACCACAGATAATTTATTATAGCGTGTCAAATTTGGCCCTATTTGGGTGTGAGCAAAAACACTGCATTTTTGTTTTATAATGCCACATGCCCAAGAAGAAGCTCGCTGTAGTCCCTACCAGCCATTTGTTGTAGTCCTTAAACAAAGAATTATTTAAAAGAAAATATCTCCCTTTGCATTGAACTTTGAGAGTCATAACTTTGCAGACATTGTTTATGCTCAAACAGCAACATTACACACTAATTAAGTTTAAAAAGTGAAATCATAATCAACCTCCCCTTTAAATGATAATAATATTTCTCAATATTACTGTTTTTACTGTATTTTTGATCAAATAAATGCAGGCTTTGTTAGAAAAAGAGACTTATTTAATTGTATAATTTTTTTTTTAAGTTTTTAAAAAAAGATTTTTTTGTTTTTGAAATAAGTCCCTTTTGCTCAAAAAATGGGCACCAGTTACGCATTATTTTCACATTTGCATAGTTGACAATTACAGCATTTCACTAGATTTGTAATGCTCTGTAAACTTGCTTTTCGCCAAAATAAAAGCACAACTGCAGTTTCCATCAAAATAAAAGCTCACGTGTTTATCTCTTTTAAGTATAGAAATAAGGACAAACTAATTATGAAAGTTTCATTTATTTTTCAGTGCATTTGTTTTACAATATTCGGCTATTACTGTCATAGGAATATTATTATCATTATTATGTAGTGTAATGTACACTAAGACACTATAATAACTAAAAGAGATTTGAGTCCCCTTTAAAGTTCAGGTACAAGTCAATGCACACTCTTTTCTTTGTTCAATTTGCACATTGAATATGGGTTGGGGCATTAAATTTTAAAATTTTAAAGTGCTCCAGATTTATGAATTTAACTTTAAAATGTACAAAATTGTCTGCCCGCAGACTCCCCTAGAGGGACCCAGGTCCACCAACCACAGTTACACAAAATCCTGTGGGAATCACTGAAAACACTTCATTTAAATTGTTATAATATTTCACAATATTGCTTTTTTTTTTTTACAGTATTTTTGATCAAATAAATGCAGCCATGGTGAAACTTCTTATCAGCCCCAAACTTATGTGTGCATGTTCGAAATTAAAAAGATGAAATGTTTAGAAGAAATTTCTGTCAAAAATTGGATACAATTAGGGTCTATGGACCAAAGGGTGATGTATAAAATAAGAAGTCTCTAAAAAGTTTTTAAATAGGGAGGTTTCAAATTCTGACGGGGCCTCAAACACCTTGCCAATGGGAAGCTTTACTGGCTTCTTTAAATTTGCTTTGCTACAATCAACAAGTCCAAATGTATAAAAGGCACATGAGCAAACTAAATGAAATTTAAGCCTCCAGTTAAACCTGATTTATACATTACGGTAAGCTGGTGCAAACCAAATACATAACCAAATATTTTCTTTAGGCCTACATTCAAGAGCAGTAGGTTAAAAAAGCATTATGCAAACAAGGAAACTTCACACTCTGCAACGCTAGCGCAAACACTCAGCGTGAAAACAAACAGGTCCTAACATTCACCCATATCGCATTACATGAATTATCATTATAACCAAATAATCCACTCGCTCATTTTTTTCTCTGAATCTCATAACATTACATGTATATTGGGTTGAGTTGTATTCTATCCTCTTTTACTGTATTTTTTGGAGTTGTATAGACAAGCTGACCATGTATAATTTATTTAAATAACATTTTGCTAATTATTTTATAATAATGTACACTGTATGTGTATTGTTGTAATGATGTGAAATACATTTTTGTAAAACTCAATTTTAAATTAGATTGAGACTTTTTTTATGTATTTATTTTTATTACTTTATGAAGTGGATCATTGTGATGGCATGTAAAAAATAATAAAAAATGCAGTTAAGTTATCTTTTAAAGATAGTAAGGTAGTACATATGTACACTACATTCAAAAGTTTGGGGTCGGTATCATTTTTAAAATGTTTTTGAAAGAAGTATCTTGTACTCACCAAGGCTGCAATTATTTGATGAAAAATACAGTAAAAATAGTATTATTATGAAATAGAATCATATTTTAAAATAACAATTATTAATATTTGAAAATATTTTAAAATGTCATTTATTCCTCTAATGGCAAAGCTAAATCTTCAGCAGCCATTACTCCAGTCTTTTTAGTCACTGTCACATAATCCGTGATAAAAACAACAACTTTTGATCGATCTAATTTAATTTAATTTAATTTAATTTAATTTAATTTAATGAGTCTAATATTTTTTAAAAAGTGTTACACATATTTCTGTTTAACATTCAACTATAATTTTTTGTTTTCTTAAATTTTTTAATAATATGAGATTGTTTAAATTTTATTTGAAAATAACATAATGACACAAAATACACATCACCAGCAATGTCAGATATGGACAGGTGCCATCCATATCTGTAATTATTTTATGAAAAAGTGGCATGGTTCACAAAGTGTCCTGCTTCTATATGCTAATACACAACTATATTTTGTCAAAAATATTCACTTTTTTGTTGGGGTAGGAGAAAAATAATGGCCGTAAAATTATGTGTTTGTAATAGTCGTCTTCTGTGAAAAGCCCCACCACACTTAGCCACTCCTATCTGCTCAAACACATTAGCTTTTTATGACAATCAGATTGGCTATAATTATGCAGCAAGTACAGCATTTCACTGCAGTTTTTATTTGAATATATTGGTTTGCCTACTTCTCTAGTGTGTACTTAGCCATTATGGATTATCGCTGGCTTGACTATTTGTATATGTACACCTGGAACTGAGACAAAAAGTTCTCTGCAATGTGCTAATGATGAAAGTATGCAGGAATGTGTTCCTAGAGCCTCTTTAAGGTGTAACGTTTTGTCCTTTCGTGACCTAGGCGATGTTTAAACGCTTCTTTCAGGGTGTCATTGCTCAGGGAATGTACTGAGAACTGAATTAAGGTTCAAAGAGATCAATGTTCATTTTTACCCGCATGAGCTCCTGTTTCTCCTTCTCCCCAGAGCTGATGGCATCTTTAATGATCTTCACCTCCTTCAGGATGGCCTGGGCTTCATGCAGTTTGTAGCCATGCGAGGCACTGGACACTTTGTGATCAATTCTGGTGAAAGACAAAGAAAAAATTAATTGTTAGCAATAATTGTGAATCATCCAAATGATTTTTTTAATGACTTAGTTGAATCATCACACTCGGAACCTGCTTAACTTTGAAGAAATCAAATGTATCGGTGAATCATTTTTTTGGAATCGGTCAAGCCTACTTGATTTGGATAAAAAATCTATGCAATTTCTCTGCAAAAAAAAAAAAATTGTGATTGCGATTTAAAATGCTATTTTTCAAAGGTTTGCTGTGCTTGTTTGAAGGGTTGCACATTTTTGACAAAATTTGTTTGTATTGAGTACTTAAGAAAACATAATAAAAATAATAATAATAATAATAATAACAACATTTATGGCTGTCTTAAATGTTAAACCATCAAGCCGTTACTTTGGCGGAAAACCACAGCGGGCTTATAAAGCTTATAAAGAGCCGGTTATGTTCTCATTTCAAGTTTGGGAAGATGGTTGGTATATGTTGTGTTCCCAAATGTATGTTATGAGTCACAGCAGATGCAGAGATGATTTGTGTGGAGCAGCATTTACTTGCGAACAGAGTTGCTCTTAAACACTGAAAATACCAGATCATGAGCTGATTGTGCTTCGCTCTGAAACAGGCACCACATACATTTATTTAATTAAATGAAATAAACCATTTGAATGAACTAATTCACTTAAGCAAATCAGACTACCAACATAATTCCAGGTAAAATTAGCTGATAATTAGCTAAAATACACTTTCCAAAAAATGCCTTCCCATATCTGAAGCCAACTGACACCCAGAACAGGTAGTTATGGCTACTTCCACTACCAAACCACCACAGCAGTAATGTGAACCATGAAGAACAGTAAAAGAAAACTCACTATGTACTAAAGTTTATCTTTGATATATTTGCTAACCCGCAGCGAGGCACTAGTTTGCGTATACCGCACTAATACAGAAATACATATATACGCCTCTGTTGAATGTTTTGCTTGCGATTTCCTGGAATGTCAAGCTCCAGTAAAGCCAAGAATACAGGGGGGAGGAGGGGGGGTTCTGTTTAGCAGAAGAGAGCATGTAAAGCAAGTCATCGGTAAGTCATCTGCAGACCTGAGTAACAGGTTAGTCGACATTCCTCTGGGCAAAAGAGCCAGAGGGAAGCAGTCAACAGGAATCAGCCCAGCATCTCAACGCCCTTTCTCATACAAAAACAGCCCAATCCAAAGCTTTATGTCAATGGCTTCCTAAAACAGCCCTGCGGGAAAAATATCTTAAAGGGGAATCTTAAAGTCTTTATTTTGTTTTTGGGATTTACTAGAATAGGTTTTCATGCTTGAATGTTCAAAAAACACATTATTTTTCACATATTTTAGGCTATTTCAGCACCTCTCTTCCCTGAGTGTCTTTAACGCTCAGTTTAGTTCCAGTGTCTATGAAGCCCCTCCTTCTGAAAAGCACAATGTGCTCTGATTGGTTGGCTGGACCAGCTTTAAACATTTGACCGATCTCAACACACTAGTCACAACTCAACATTGTCTCACCCCGCCACCCCCCGCTTTTTTTTTGCTTTTGGAATTATTTAAATGAGTCTATTATTGATGATTAACACTGGAGTAAAGGATTCTTGATTTTTAGAATCACTTTAAAGGGGATTAATTTTAGAGGTACAACTTCTTGAAATGAGGGTTTTATCATGGGGGCTGTGCTTTAGTATGCTTAAGATGCATTCAAATTTACCGCTATTCTGTGAGTTTTCGGGGGTAAAATCCAACACTTCAATAAGAATCCACACAATCTAGAATTTTGTGTGGGGTCAAAAGGTTTAACAACATAGACTTCGCAATGGGTTCAAGTTGGTCACAGATCAACGCGTTGACTGCTTGGTTTGCTTGATTTGAAACTGACTTCTGTGTGAGCTGTGCAGTGTATACTTCGCTACACTATTAGTCTCAGCCTCAGAAGTCAGACCCATGGATCATTGGCTGAAAGATGCATATGGCACACTTAACTTAAAACACTGCAGGATTTTCGAACTCGGCATCTGGTTGAATTCTACAGGATATCTGGGAGACGTGTGTGGCTCATTCTTTAATGGTCCACCTGGAAACAAATGCGGTGACGCCAAACCTCCTTGTGGAAGATGAAAGCTGTTGTGTTTGCAACTGTGACAATGAGCGCTTACCAAGATCAACCAAGCGGTGGATTTTCAAAAGTATGTGAAGTAGATGCAGTAAACTTGCATAACGTTTTTGAATGAATAATTTATTAGATGCACGCCGGTCTGTTATTGTAGGGACATCGACTTTACATTTGCATTCCCTTAAACATGAAGGTGAACAAAACGAACAGTGATTGGTTGCGTTACATGTCAGTCAAACATCCTCTTGGGTGGTCCTTGGCCAATGAAAACTGCGATAGAGTCCAGACCTTCTGCCGTCAGTCTGAAGGACTGGCTACACGAGACTACTACACCATAGACAACGGACCTTTTTTGCCCATGAAATTTACTTTAACAGCACTTAAAGGATTAGTTCACTTCAGAATTAAAATTTCCTGATAATTTACTCACCCCATGTTATCCAAGATGTCCATGTCTTTCTTTCTTCAGTAGAAAAGAAATTAAGGTTTTTGTGGAAAACATGGCAGTATTTTTGTTCATACAGTGGACTTCAGTGGGGTTCACTGGGCGGAAGGTCCAAATTGCAGTTTCAGTGCAGCTTCAAAGGACTCTACACGATCCCAGACAAGGAATTAGGGTCTTATTTAGAGAAACGATCGGTCATTTAAAAAAAAAAAAATAATAATAATTTATATACTTTTTAACCACAAATGCTCGTCTTGCACCGATATCGTTGTTTTGTAAAGAGCATTTGGCTTAATCTTTGCACGTTCGTTTTGTAGACAGTGGATCTGAACTTTCACCTACGTCACACGTGACCTTTGTAATGTTGATTACATCATCCGTGCAGATCACAGAGCTAGTGCAAGTCGAGCATTTGTGGTTAAAAAAGTACCAATTTTTTTTTTTTTCGTTTCGCTAAATAAGACCCTTATTCCTCGTCTGAGATCACGTAGAGCGCTTTGAAGCTGCATTGAAACTGCAATTTGGACCCTCCACCCGTTGACCCCCACTGAAGTCCATTAAATAGATTAAAATCCTGGAAAGTTTTTAATTTCTTATTCGACTGAAGAAAGAAAGACAAACATTTTGGATGACATGGGTGTGAGTAAGTAATCAGGAAATTTTCATTCAGAAGTAAAATAATCATGTAATCCTTTAAGTGCTAGACTGGACTGTTAGAATGGAAAAATGGTGACAATATTTGAGCCAAAATAGTTGCCTAGGATGGACAGCCTTTGATATCAACAACCAAAAATATGGTTAATGCAAATAATTACATTTGTAGTTTAGTATTGTTTTTCCATACAATCAGTAAGGCCCTATTAGAACGGAATCAAGAATGCAAACAGCAATTAATTAATCATTTTTTACCAATATGTGGTGCTGCAACCAAATGTCCATTTGAGATGACACACATAAAGTTTAGAGTCAATATGTCAAAGCTTTGCAGAGATACAGCCTCAGATGAAGCTTGGAATTACGCCATCAAATTCGTTGATGCGATAAACAAAAATGGCTTTGTCTATCGAAACGAAATTCATAAATTTTTGCCGCCATGTTCTGAAGATGATTTGATTAAGATTTGGCGAAAATCGGAGGAGGAGTTTTAAAAAGTATGACAGGAAGTTTGGCAGACTATGGCAAAATTGGTATCTATGTTCTCGGAATGACCGAAGGACCACGTTTAAATACAATAGGAAAATTAATCAAAAGCAGTTTTGGCAATTTCGATATAGTTTTTGACCACAAAAACTGGCGCTGACTTTTTGGGTACCTTCAGGGCATGGTGCTGATGGCACATACAGCATTTCATAACGGTACGTCAATGTGCCCCAAAATGTCCGATATGGGAAAATTCAGAATCATTCAACTCGGAATTTCACACTGAATCTAAAGAGACCATTTAGAGACATTTTTCATATCTCCTCACCACTAGGTGGCACTGCGCCGATAGTGCAGGTTTCCTCAGGTCATGTTTGACAAAACTCACACTAAGTTTTGTCTGAATAAGCTAAAACCTTGCAGAGATTTAGCCTCATATCCTTTGTGGATACTCTTTTTGAGTCTCTTTTGGAGACTCTTAGTCAAATTGTTTGCGAGTTATTCAAGAACGGTTTGAAAAAAACTTTTTGCAGGCATTGCCTGAAGATGGTCTGAACTGGTTCTTTTTAGTGAATCAAAAGCACACAAGATCAGTGTAATGTTAATTAATGACTATGCACTGGTTCTTTTTTAGTGAATCAAAACAGCAAGTTATCCAATTCCCCTTCTGGTTTTAATCAGTGTAAAACAATATTTACTGATATTATTCACTGACCTCAATAAATTAACCACAATTCATTCTGTGATTCCAGAAGTTCTAGATGTTCTTCAATTAAAAACAACAGTTATTGAGGGGGGAATGATTTCTTGTTTTAGTTTGTTTTTTAGCAGTTTTTGCCACAATGACTGAGGTGCATGATGTTTTGAAGAACAGTAAAATTATAAAATTTACAACAACAGACAAGACAAAAGTGAGCTCACACCATCACAATAAAGTGCCAATGCACTCATAAAATGGCAACAGATAAGATGATACATTTTGTCTTGCACAAAGACGAGGTGTTTTCAGACTGGAATGCTTTTAAACAAGAAAGCGATCAGTTGTTGGAACGAGATTGTACAATGAGGTCAGGTTACACTTACTCTTTCAACGTCTCAAAGCCTTGCTCCTTATAAAGTAGTTCTTGCCTCATAAAGGCCAAATCTCTCTTCAGCTTATTTACCTGCACAAAAGACAGCAACAGGGAGAAAGTGAGAAGGTGAATGAATGAGACACTTATGTAATTACAAGACATCTTACATTTGGCTTTAAATGTAATCTCGCTGCCTGTCATCACATCAGAAATCCATGATGTACGGAGTTCTGCAAATATTACACCTAATTCATGTCTTGCATAAACAAGATAACATTCACTGCAAAAAAAAAAAAAAATCAAAGGCTCCATGTTTGGTGAAAGAGCTTCTTACCCGGCTTTTTGCTGTAACAATCTCCGCTTTGAGTATTTCAGGGTCATATTTACTGCTTGATGAGGATCTGGAATTTACTGTAGGAAAGATAAGAGTTCAAAGGCTTTATCTTATCTGGAAAACCATTTGACACGGCTCTGGAATTCCATAGAGACTTATAATATTGCTACAGACTGTGTAATAAATGTGCATCCATTATCATAATGTTTTATTTAAAATAAAGAATTTGCTTGCAAAAGATATTTGAAAAGTAAGGTCATTGCAGGTTGGGCAGCACAAATATTTTAAAGTGAATTCAAGATTGTAACCTCATCAACCAAGCATGCAGCATTCACAGTCTTATCTCCACAGATGATGTACAGTTTTTGTTCCCTAAAACCACCTGTTCTCTGACTATAACTCAATACTTCATTTAGATTAAAAAATATACAGGTGCTGGCCATATAATTAGAATATCATCAAAAAGTTGATTTATTTCACTAATTCCATTCAAAAAGTGAAACTTGTATATTATATACATTCATTACACAGACTGATATATTTCAAATGTTTATTTCTTTTCATTTTGATGATTATAACTGACAACTAAGGAAAATCCTAAATTCAGTATCTCAGAAAATTAGAATATTGTGAAAAGGTTCAATATTGAAGACACCTGGTGCCACACTTTAATCAGCTAATTAACTCAAAACACCTGCAAAGGCGTTTTAAATAGTCTTTCAGTCTAGTTCTGTAGGCTACACAATCATGGGGAAGACTGCTGACTTGACAGTTGTCCAAAAGACGACCATTGACACCTTGCATAAGGAGGGCAAGACACAAGAGGTCATTGCAAAAGGCTGGCTGTTCACAGATCTCTGTCCAAGCACATTAATAGAGAGGCGAAGGAAGGAAAAGATGTGTTAGAAAAAAAGTGTACAAGCAATAGGGATAACCACACCCTGGAGAGGATTGTGAAACAAACCCCATTCAAAAATGTGGGAGAGATTCACAAAGAGTTGACTGCAGCTGGAGTCAGTGCTTCAAGAACCACTACGCACAGACATATGCAAGACATGGGTTTCAGCTGTCGCATTCCTTGTGTTAAGCCACTCTTGAACAACAGACAGCGTCAGATGCGTCTCGCCTGGGCTAAAGACAAAAAGGACTGGACTGCTGCTGAGTGGTCCAAAGTTATGTTCTCTGATGAAAGTAAATTTTGCATTTCCTTTGGAAATCAGGGTCCCACAGTCTGGAGGAAGAGAGGAGAGGCACACAATCCACGTTGCTTGAGGTCCAGTGTAAAGTTTCCACAGTCAGTGATGGTTTGGGGTGCCATGTCATCTGCTGGTGTTGGTCCACTGTGTTTTCTGAGGTCAAAGGTCAACGCAGCCATATACCAGGAAGTTTTAGAGCACGTCATGCTTCCTGCTGCTGACCAACTTTATGGAGATGCAGATTTCATTCCAACGGGACTTGACACCTGCACACAGTGCCAAAGCAACCAGTACCTGGTTTAAGGACCATGGTATCCCTGTTCTTAATTGGCCAGCAAACTCGCCTGACCTTAACCCCATAGAAAATCTCTGGGGTATGGGGAAGAGGAAGATGCGATATGCCAGACCCAACAATGTAGAAGAGCTGAAGGCCACTATCAGAACAACCTGGGCTCTCATAACACCTGAGCAGTGCCACAGACTGATAGACTCCATGCCACGCCGCATTGCTGCAGTAATTCAGGCAAAAGGAGCCGCAACAAAGTATTGAGTGCTATACATGCTCATACTTTTCATGTTCATACCTTTCGGTTGGCCAAGATTTCTAAAAATTCTTTCTTTGTATTGTTCTTAAGTAATATTCTAATTTTCTGAGATACTGAATTTGGGATTTTACTTAGTTGTCAGTTATAGTCATCAAAATGAAAAGAAATAAACATTTGAAATATATAAGCCTGTGTAACAAGTTTCACTTTTTGAATGGAATTAATGAAATAAATCAACTTTTTGATGATATTCTAATTATATGACCAGCACCTGTACAAGTTAAAATAAAGAAAATTGTCTTTTACTTAGGGCTGTCAGTGTTAACGCATTATCACATGCAATCAATTGAAAATCATTAATAAATGACTTTTCTCAATGTGAAATTGCGTCATTAATGTATTTTACCTCACGCAGTTAGATAATCTAAGAAGTCAGGACTTTATCACACTGAGCATCTCCAATGGCACCTGTAAGACTGGTAAGCGGATATTTCTATGAAATACATGACTGAACGGAACGTCAAAACATCTCAACACTGTATGGCCAGATCGCACTGATCACACATTGTATACATGCACACAGACACATTTCAGTACATTCACGTTGTTTCCACACACATTCAGGATAATTTTTTTTTTTTTGTGTATGTTGCTGTATTTAGTAATTCCGAATGTATCCGTGTACTCCAGTCATATACAGTCAGGTCAAAGCGCTTAGTTTAGGGTTTTTTTTTGTTTGTTTGTTTGTTTTTTGGCATCTCAATATCGTTGTCGCAACTTGACTTGTCTAAAATGTAAACAGGCTCTTTGCTGTTGTTCTGTACACATACTATATACTATGAATTCTGAAAATTTCTGTATTTGTTTTTTTAATGGATGCTTTGGTATGCATCAATTTATGAATTATATGGACTCCTTATATCATTTGGTCAATTGGTGTCATTTTGAAGTCTCCAAGT
The DNA here is from genome assembly GCA_038088235.1 of Zacco platypus. Classification (NCBI taxonomy): domain Eukaryota; kingdom Metazoa; phylum Chordata; class Actinopteri; order Cypriniformes; family Xenocyprididae; genus Zacco; species Zacco platypus. The sequence continues at coordinate 27,735,965 of CM076070.1, forward strand.
GTTTTCAGAAAGACACCTAAATTTACCTTGAAAAGAAAAATACAGTTTTGTAAGAATAATCCTTCAATCCGGTGGTTTACTTTTTACTGAATATAACAAATGATGACAAACAAACGCATTAAACAAGATAAATGGTATATGCTTAATTTCACAATAAGTGTGCAATTACGCAACTAAAAAATGTAAAAAATTTATCTTTGTTTGAATCTTTGTTTGCTCGCAAAACTTTTGTGCTCTTTGCGAAAGTGGAATGCAATACATTTATGAGAGAACACAAAAGCATTGACAAATAATATTTCCTCCCTTTTCATATTTTTTTCCTTCACCATGTCACTTTAGGGGCTTTGTGACAATGTCCTAAAAGGTTTAAAAAACATATATATTATATAATATGATATAATATAATATAATATAATAGCGGCATTGCTATTGAGGGTAAAATAAAAGACAGTAAAATTTTATATTAAAGTATATCAAAGTCATTCATTTCCATATTTTACCTAGTGAGTAATTGTTATATTTACTGTGTAACACAACCATGATATGTCAACTTTTTCACATTAACTGTAAAGAATTTTTTAGCAGGGACATAGCAATTGACAGTATTTATTACATGTGTGATATGCAAAATATATCTTTGTCAACACCATAAAAAAATATCTGATGGTGATTATAATAAAATAAATAGACCTGAAAGTCAGCATGAAACCAACCTGAAGATGTAAATATTTATAATAAATTCTAAATATAAATTCTAAACATGTTGCAGTTGTACAGATTAATGCAAAAGAATTTCTTAATCTACAAACTTGTCTCAAGAATCACTGTCTAGTACCTCTTAATTAAGAACAGTCTTTAAAGCTGCAGTCCGTAAGTTTTGCCTCTTTGTCGCCATCTCTGTTTGAAATCTGTAATTGCAGTGATTTGAGGAATTATTATCTTTACATGGGTTGTGCATCGGTACGGCTCCTCAGCGCGGATGAATCTAATGTTTTGAGGTGCATCGATGTGTGGGGGCTCTCAGTCAATGCAACAGTGTGGATCTTCACAGTACATCATAATTACAGATGCTACGGCTTGTATGTATGTCCAAAATAAGAAGTTTCACCACCTCTTATTTTGACACTTCAAATAAGAAGTGTCAACCACTTTTGTTCTGACCAGCTGAAAAAAGTTTTACAATAAATCGCATAACCAATGGCTGTGAATCGAGCTAAGGTAAGGAGATCGTTTTGAACACTGATTGGTTATGTACTTGCTCAATAATTGATTTTGGATCATTTTTAACCAAAAAAGTTACGGATAGCAGCTTTAAGTGGCAGACACATGTATAGAGTCACAAGTCTTACAGCTGGTCTGCGAAGTTGACTTGTCCCTCCAAGCATCATTTAGCTGCCGATATTCCTGCTGGGCCAGACGAAGTCGCTGTTCTTTGACCTGGTAGATCTCCTTTTGGGCGCTCAGCGCTTCCTGAACCACGCTCAGATAATCCCGCAACATGAGCTCCTGCTCCCGCTGCCACTGAGCCCGCGGATCCTCCAACTGGGTGCTCTCTGAGAGAAAGAGAGAGAAGATAGAAATATCTTGAAAATTAATGGAAAAAATACACTACTTTAGTGTATTACACTTAAGTAATACACTAAAGTAATACACTTTACTTTAGTTTTTAGTATGCCTGCTTTGGTGCCGTTGTATGCGAACTGAGCTGAGCCGGACGATTACGTCACTGTTTTCTCCAGTGCTGATATACATAAATTAACTAGACTAATAACTATTGATCTTTGCAATGGAATGAATCAATAATATATAGAATAAGATGGACAATGACACCATTGTTCTTTGGGAGCTGCTGTGCAGCCAAAAATTATTTGCCAATTATTAATGTAAAGCTGCTTTGACACAATTTGAATTGTAAAAAGCGCTATATAAGATTTTTTTTAATGTTCAGTAAAGAAGTCTCTTAAGCTCATCAAGGTTACATTTATTTGATCAAAAACACAGTAAAAACATTAATATTGTTAAATATTTTTACAACTTGAAAGAACTTTGTTTTATTTTAATATATTAAAAAAAAAATTAATTTAGCTTTAATATGCCATTTCATCCATCTAAATCCCACAGACACTCTATACTCTTATGTATGCATAAGGTGGGCTGCAACTTGTTCAACTTACTGGTATTGTGGTCGACATAATAGGCTCCGACGTGGGGGTCGTAGGCCTCCTCCCATCCCACAGGCAGCTCATCTCCAATACAGTCCGCAAAAGTCAGAGGCTTAGTCTGCCTGCAAAATCAAACAGGGAATCAAACTGTCAGTCAAAGGCCAATCAGAGAGAAGACGGCGGGATATTGGACGTCCACCCTTTATGCTTGTTTTTTGTGGGATGTCACTCACTGAGAGTTTGAGCGTGGCGCAAGCATGTGTGTGAGGGGGGGTTGGGGCATCAGAGGAATGTCGGGCTATTCACCTCTAGTGTGCTGGTCGAGCACAATAGCCGGAAACCCAAGCCGGGCATTCCACAGGCCCTGCTGACCCATCGCCTGGAGGTTTCTGAGGCAACACACTGTGGCTCTCCAAGCCCAGTGCTTTGGATCACCGCAGAGCAACAGGGACACTCACTTGGCCGAAAAGAGCGACGCTAAAACTTTTATTAGCAGGCGCACGCTAATGATAACAAAGTAGTCTGGCTTAACTTCAGTGGAGAGTACTGCTGGCACTCACTAGCTAGACTAATCAATTAAAAAGAAAGAGCTTGTGGAGGTTTTAGACTACATTTAAAGAGCCTAGGGTAGGAGGTTTATCAATAACCTCATATAAGGATGCTAACCAAAGACATCAGGTAACAATATTGTAAATATTGTAAAATAAAATGCTTTAAAATGATCAAAAGAAAAGGGCCTTGGCGAAAAACTGGATTGAAATAAATTACAGTAAAAATGTAATTTATTTCTGTGATGGCAAAGCTGAATTACTCCAGTCTTCAGTGTCACATGATCCTTCAAAAATCATTCTAACATGCTGATTTGATGCTCAAGAAACATTTATTATTATTATCATTATTCATGTTGAAGAACAGTTTTTTGCAATCCTTCTGATTAAAGCCTGGGCATTTCACCTTGAGCCGACCAAATGTGGTTTAATCATTTATCATAAATGTAGCTTTTTTAAACAAACAAACAAAAAATTATCTCTTAACCTGTTGTGTGGACAAGTTAGCAAAAGATTTACATTTGTGTTCAGGCATTGTTTTGATACAGCAAAGGAATGTCATATTTCCCAATTTCAAAGACTTCCCCTTTTGGACTTTGAGAGGAGTATTTTCTGATGATTTTACATCCAGAAACAGGGTTACGCAATATATTCAGCTCTGTGCTCAACAGATTATCAGGAACATTCCACATTAAATCTGATTTGTGCAGCATATTAAAAGGATTAAACCATTTTTCACAAAAAAAGTCACATTAAGCTACACGGAATGTATAAACGTATTACATAAGAAAAAATATCCCACTTTATATTAGGTGGCCTAAACTACTATGTACTTGCATCAAAAAATAAGTGCAATGTGCTTATTGTGTTCGTACTGTATTGCAAAACACTTTTGCAGCTATTGTGGTGGGATAAGGGTAGGTTAGGGACAGGTATGTTTAAGGGTGGGTTAAGGTGCAAGGGATGGGTCAACAGTGTAACTATAAATGTAATTACAGTAATTAATTAACTACAATCTAATAACATGCAGGTATTTTTAAAGTATAAGTACAATGTAAAAACATGTATATACACAATAAATGCATTGTATTAAATTATTAATTGAAATGTAAGTACATAGTAGTTAAGGCCACCAAATATAAAGTGGGACTGAAACAAAATATCAAACAAAATGCCATATGCAAGCAAATGCAGCACAAGATTTCCTCTGAACTTTAACTTTTCTGAGTTACTTTAACTCAGAATATATATATATATATATATATATATATACATATATATATATATATATATATATATGACAGACAGACAGACAATAGAACAATGGATGGATGGATGGATGGATGGATGGATGGATGGATGGATAGATAGATGCTTGCCTTGGAACTATATATATTTAGCCGATTTTTTAATTCATATATATGCAAGCAGGGTTTCATTCAAATCATCTTACAGTTGTCTGCAGTAAGTACGCACAAGCTGTTGTCTTCCCTTGTCGATTCAAGACTTTCAAAGAGGGTGAAACTGAACTAGCTCCTTTTTCATGTTATGAATAATGAAACTGTGCTGAGAGACCCCCACTGGCCTGTTCTAAATTTAACTCAGAGAAAAGAAACTTCTGCAATGTAACAAAGATCATGGCTGCAGTGAAAAACATTCATCTTTTTCTCACCCCATAATTATCCAGACTAATTGATGGCTCATCTGAATGGGTGTCATTAATGGGCTTAAGCCCGTGTTTCTGAGATCATTAAATGCACAAGAGTCAAGGAAACTCAAAAACCCAAAATCCCAATCCCAAAGCATGCTGTTGAGATTTAAATCAAGAACAGCAGAAAGGCTTTAGGAAGATCTCCTGTTCTTCTCTTGAAGCTCTAGCAAACCTATGAAGTCAAAGACTCAGAACCCATGGTCTAATGCAAAATGACAAAGTGCACAGCCGAGTGCAAACACAGGACATAGCTAAACGATGAGTCAGACACTTTCATTCAGCGCACTCCATAAATTCCCCGAGTCATTTATGAGGCTCCAACTAGCAGCGCAACCGCGCTCAAGGTCCGACAATAAAAGTGTGCTGCTACACCCCGACGACGGCCAGTCTCCTATCAGAGAGAGCGAGATAACATTCCATTTACCTGAGCGCATGTTTTCAGCATGTCACACTGAGGCAAAACAAAACAGTGTGGTACATGTGGGCAGTCCACAGGAATGCTTTCTCTGCATTTGTAGGGTTGGACCTTCATTAAGTTCGCAGCTTTACAAATACAATGAAAACTAATTATGAGGCAATTGATTATTCTTAATGTCTTAATTCTAGCATCAGCAGTAGATCAAAAACTCTTACTGAACATTTTTTATAATCTCTTTTTTTTATATAAAATATATTATCAGCAACAATTTGAGTGAAAAGTCAAAATATGTACATGAAATTCACAATGCCTTAAGGCCTGTTTACACCTGGTATTAAGATGTGCTTTGGTCAATTGGATCACAAGTGGACAACGCTAAATATAGGTTTTAATCTAAAATCTAAAATCTAAAACATTTTGAGCTTTTACACTTTTGACCACTTCCAGAGATGGTCGAAAACGCATTCGACCGGATTGCTATCGTAGTGTAACTAGGCATAGGAACCGCAGAGTACCTCATGATACGATCACGATACAGCGACGCTATCTAATCGATATATTGCTAGTAAGAGTGTCGCAATGTACCGGTATTGACGATAATCGTGATTTTCAAAGCATGAAATATCGACATGATGAGCGGGAGAGTGAGAGGCTCTGCGCACACCTGAAAAAAGTAAGCTCACCAGTATGGGAGTTTTTCAGCTTCCAAGAAAACAGCCCAATCTGAAGAACATGCCTGTCTACTGTCAGTGAGGTTTTTACCCACCTCCATATCCATCACCCTGCGGATTGCGCCATTTTACAGAGAGCAAGTTGCGATTATTTTATCAGTCACGGAATGGGAAATGTTATATTAACCTGTTGACAGCGGTTTTCTGTGTTCATATATTTAAATAAAGGGTGATTGAAGTCATGGCCAATATGGCCTGTTCGTAGCACTTGATATTTTTGGTTCAAATTTAGTACATGATTAAAACTGATCTAGAAAAACGGAGCGACTACATTGTTACATTAAACTCTGTAAAATGTTAAGTTGGTCACAGTGTCATCATGCACTTAGTGCCTCATCTACGGCCATTCTAGGCACACATTAAACTGAATTAGCAGCGCATTTACTGCGTGACTTCATTGGCGACGGCGCAAAGATAGGTTAAAGAGCTTAAAATACGGGCACGCAAGTTAACAGGTTAAAGAATCAGTTTTGATGTTAATATTTATTCGTCAAACTGTTGAACTTGACAGTATTTTCTCTCTTGTTATGTCATAGGGATCTTCAAAGAAGACAGAGAAAGCCAGAATCTCAGGTCAATTGAGATTGAGAATGCAAGTAGTGAAAATGCATATGCCCTATATTTATCAGTATCCTTATGTTCGTAGGGTAAAAAAAAAAAAACTAAATAAAGTAAAAATTATTTTGACTGATACATCCCCAAATATAGATATCGCGATATATACATATTGTGAATTATTTTGGCCACAATAACCATGGTGTGACAAATCTGATTTTGTGACAGCCCTAATTGACCCATCGCAAACAGTTTGATTGACAGGCAATCTGACCAATCATAACACGGAATCCTCCATTTTATCCGACAAAGCAGTCAGGGGAGTATAGTAGATTAACTTGAAAAATTGTGCATACTCGCGTCTTTCTGCGGTTGAAACAACATTCCTTCTCATGTCCATTCATGTTTATTTGATGCTATAAATGAACTAGTATGAAGAGATGGTTGGTTCACGAGCCGCTTAAAGGAGCTACAGCAATCTGTCATGACACATTAAGGAGCTACTATGCAGTATTTATTGTTTAAACTTCTTTTAAAAATTACATTTTTTTACAATTACAATACATTATAATTTTAAATATGAAACTGTTTCATACGTTGTCAGTGTCCTCTTTGCTCCGCAATGTATTTTTCACTGCGTGAGAACATAATGTGTGGTGTGAGAGCGAATGGGTTGTCGGGCATAGCAACAGGGGGCGGATTTTGCGAAGGGTCAATTGCTAGACAATCCTATAATGATACATCACAATATCTGTCTAACTATGAAACAAAAAGGTTTTCTCTCTTTATTTAAGTCCAAACTATAAGAAAAGAGCACAGAAAGTTTTTCAGTCTGTAAATTGAAACATTTTAAGTAAAATTAAACATTTTATGCATGTACATTTTAAAAGCTTAAACTTTTCTTTGCGTGTAAACTCACACATTTAGTCTAAGTTAACTGCTTATCGACTTGTTATATATAAACCTGGTACATTAAAATAAAATGACCAACCTCTTTTATTTAAACCTGGGAACATCTCAGTGTTAACCAACTTCCTTAAAATAATCCTGTGAATAGTGTTGTCAAACATACCGAGGTAGGTAGCTTATTTTCAAATGTTAAAAATACAATACCAGCATAGCCTAGCATGTTGTGTGCCGTTGTGCGGATTCTTAAACACCTCTGATTGGCCATTGTGTGTTCATGCGCTCACAAAATATGTCTGTGATTGGCTACAATGATCAACGCTTCCAAAACATATTGTAAATAGACATCTTTGATGCTCTTCACCAAGCGCTTCAGATTCACACAGGAGCGTTTGAAAGCAGGTGTCTGTCAGTGGATCCCTAATATATTCGCTGATAGACAAATACACTGATAGACTTTGCTTTCAAACAATCCTGTGTATCTGTGTAAGTTCTCGGTGAAGAACATCAAAGATGTCTACGTTTGTCACATCAATGGTATAAAAGCCTAAGTGTGTCCAGACTTTGACCTTAAATGTGGCCGGGGCATCTATTATTCTACTCGCGCTGCTATCTGCCATCCTGTTAAAAACCTCTTTTTCTTAAGCTAGTTAAATTCTGTTCACGTTTCACTCATTCATGTGATGAGCTTATTATAATAATTCAAATTTTGATATTTTGCGCCTGCGTATCAATTCTCATATCACACAGGGAAGAACAATGATATATTGCTACATTGATATTGTCTCACCTCTAGTGTAAAAACTTGAACAGCCACAAAAGACCACCTACTCTCCACCTTCTGAACTAATCCGTAAACATTATGGGAACTATCCAGACGGGATTTAAACTTTGTCAGCTGAAGAACCAAGTTTGGTTTGAAGACAAAAAACGTACCAAGCACAACGTTCTCGCACCATTCCTGCAAACAGGGCCTTGCATGTTTGGTTTGCCCTCCGTTCACTTTGATAACAGTGGCACTTGAGCATATAGTGCAAAAACTGATGATCCAAGTTATCTGACATTTGGTAATGACCTAGAAAAGTAGAATCTGAAATACATATTACTATATTACATGGCCTTTTCTGACTTTATTTCTATTAGCATTATTAGTATTATAAATGCATAGACATAATATAATGTTCTTTAATATATTGCTTTACATTTTTCCTAAATTTATTGCAATTTTCAGGTTTAATTAAAAAAAAAATCAATATGAAAAACAATGGATGTTTCAACGCTTTTGCATTCCCTCACAAAACTTTTGTGTTTCTGAGAAACTTTGAGTTTGCTCACATAAGAATTGAAATTTTTCCTCCCACCCAAGTTTTTAGTGAACGAAAACGCTTATAAATACTTCTTTTTTTCTCATTTATCACCATGTCCCTTTACAGGCTCCATACTTTTGGACTGCACTGTATAATTTTGTTTTATTTTTATTTATTATAATTATTATTATTATTATTATTAAAGCATAAAAATAATATATTTTGCTATATTATTTATTCAGTATTTAACAATATATTGTTACAATATATCACAATACAGAAATGCAACAATATCTATCGTTTGATAGTGACAATATGTATTGTGTATAGTTTACCCAGAATGAAAATCAGAGTTTCGGTGTCAGTACTACATTAAACTACTTATATAATGTTGAATATAATGTATAATAGTCCTGATAATGCTAAATGTCTTATGTTGCCAGTAAAAAAAGTGGCCTACATTATTTTAAATTATTTTTTTTTAAATTTGTCAGTGACAGAGTGCATATTCATCTAAATTAATTCTGTATTTTCAGCTTCAGAATCATGAATATTTTTATTCTGGTGTGACTGTGCTTTGGGTTACCAGCAGCAAGTCCAAGCCTATTCATTTCCATGCCCAATGTACAACCAAATTTAGCATTTTTTTGTTAACCTTTTATCATAAGTCTTAGACTATTGCAATAATATGGTATCGTGAGCTTAGTATTGTGATACGAATAGTGACATGAGGGTATCGTTACACCCCTATTATTTATAGGACAGTAGTAGTACACAGATGTGATAAAATTATAGAGGTGAGAGAGAAGTGGGATCTGGATTCCTTCACTTCCTCTCTGTGCTGCAGTCCACTGTGCCACAGCTGATGTCACCACACACAAAAAGCTACAGAAAATTACAGCCATAACAACGATCGGATTTCAATTACTGATACTAGCAAATTGTTACTTCCAGCTCCCTGCAATCTTGAATATTTGGATCCATTCTCAAGTACACAACAAATTAAACCTGGTTGTTTCAAAGATGACATAGCGACCAGCTGTGAATAGAAGTACTGAAAATTAGGAACCAATTAAATATGAAAACAAACGGCATAATCTTGGTTTGGCAAAATACAAAGCTGATTTAGCCTGCAAGTACTTCCATCTTAAAAAAAAAAAAAAAAAATAGTGATGTGCAACTACAATCAAAAAGCCAAACAGCTATTCAAACAGCAACTGCATGAGGGAGATCATTACTAATACTAACACTTTAATTACATGTAAACAACTCAACCAAAACCTCTGATTTTCTTACAGTCCTAAGCAGCACATTATTATTTAAAGACTAGAGGGCAGGCAACACCTCAACGGCTCTGTGCATTTGCCACAAGAACGCTGTCAAATGGGAGCTCATTACCAAGAAGAGCTACAAACATCAGAATGCCTTGTCAACTAACTGTTGCTCAGCAGTGGAGAACCAGCCGTCTGAGAGATGCATGCTGGGGGATGGGGGGAGGTGGGTCTGCTGACAGTTTTGGGTCAGGATTTGAAATATTTGTCATTTTTAATCAGCGCCTTTGATGCACCACACTGTGCAAGACAGACCAGCCGACCAGGCATGAACGCAGAAACGTCTGTTATGCCTCGGCTTTTGTTTCCGTTCAGTTGCTCAACTCAGTACTGTTGAATTTTCGGCACCATTTCAGTACAAACTGAATTCAATTGGAAAAAGAGTGGGGTTGAAAAGCAAGCTTTAAGCCAACCAAAATTCTGTCATCATTTATTGATTTATCTTAAATATTTCTTATTTGTTTTACATCAAAATTTCACATACATAAGCACAAACGGTCAAACGTTTAGAACAATATATTTTTTTTGTTCTGAAAGAAGTCTCTTATGTTAAACAATGCTGCATTTATCAAAAATAACAGGAAAAACTCTTATATTGTGAAATATTACAATTTAAAAGAACGGTTTTCTATTTGAATATGTTTTAAAATGTTAAAATTTATTGTGATCCGAAAGATGAATTTTCAGCATCATTACTTGTCTTCAGTCTTCCATGATGATGAAAACAAGTATATTATTACCTAATATTATTGCGCAAACATGATACTCTACCAATCAAAAATTGGTGTAAATAAGTTTTTTAAATAATACTTTTATTCAGCAGGGACTGGTTTCTAAATGGCTCAAAAGTGCCAATAAAGACATTTATAATGTTACAAAATATTTTTTATTTCAAATAAATGCAGTACATTGAACTTTCTTTTTATCAATTAACCCTAAAGAAAAGTATAAAGGTTTCCACAAAAATATTAAGCAGCAAAAACTGTTTTCAACACTAATAATAAGAAATATTTTTGAGCATATTAGAACGATTTCTGAAGGATTATGTGACACTGAAGACTGGATTAATGATGCCATCACAGGAATAAATTACAATTATATATATTGAAATATTTCACAATATTATTTTTTCACATATATTTATCTATCGAAATATCTCTCTCTCTCGCAATACCTATCTATCTATCAATCACTCTCTCTCTCAATATATATCTCTATCTCTGTCATTCCAAACCTGCAGTCCTTACTTCTGTGAAACATAAAGAAGACATTTTTTAAATATTTCAACTGTTTTTGCCTATGACGAAAGTCTATGGTGTCTAAAACAACATTGGGCCCCATTCAATGCAAGTAGAAAAAAAAAAGAAGGAAAGAAAAAAAAAACAGACACACATGCTGAAACATTTTTCAAAATATCTTCATTTGTATTCCAGAAGAAAGTCATTCTGGTGTAGAATGAGATGAGGGTGAGTAAAATATGATAGATTTTTATTTTCATTTTGGGGTGAACTATTCCAATACTTTGACAAAACGAAGCTCTTGTACCAAACGAACAAGTGCGGAATGCATAAAAAACTATTTGACCATTCTTGTTAAAGTTTGCATAGCTCGGGTGCACTTTGAACCCGTCGTGCACCTTGACTCGCAGTGAAAAGGATTTGAGGGAATCAGCTGTGGGCTTCGCTCATGCTAAGGAATGTGTCCCAGGTACTTGTTTACAACTTTCTGCCATCTTGGTTTCCTGGCTACAGGCAAACCTGTTGCACCACACAAAGGGGAAAAATATGCGGTCTGATTGCTATCATATTTCCATTTTTGTGCATGCTGTAAATAACTGAAAATCCAAAGGAGGAAAGGAAAAAACACCCAGTGCACATACCAAATATACCAAACCTCTAATATAATCTTAGGCATTCCTGCACAGATTTTGTGTTAAAGTCCAAGGGGACTTAAGTGGTAAAGCTGGCACTGATCATGGGTTCCAGGATGAAACAAAGCAGTATTTCAACACTGAAATGGAGCCTAAAATGCTTCCATCCATCCATTTCTGTGCATTACAGCAAATTGAGCTGTATTACAAAACAAAGCGGATTTAAATAAGAGCACATACACTGAATTACAGCAGTACACATGAGTAATGGACTCAGCATGCATCTGTATACTGAGTAAGCAAGTATGCATTTCCTAGAACGCGCAATACTCATCACGTACCTATCCCTTGGGTCAATCCAGCTGGTGATTTGATTAATATGGTCTATATAATAGACCTTCCCGTCAAAATCTCGGGCCTCTTCCCAACCCTCTGGCAATGGTAACTCCTTCCTTGGCATGACCAACTAGTCTCCATGTAATTTTCTCTGTAAGTCTTCTAAATTGATTTGAAAGCAAACCATGTGTTGCTTTGCGTGGACTAGTCCAAAGAAGTTAAACCCAACGCATAAAGAAAGTGCCATTAATTAACCACTGACAGAGATTCATTCCATATGATCCATGACACGTGTTTCAATATTCCAGTTCAGTTCGTGCAGCCTATATTGAGCATTGTTTTCTCAAGCAAATGATGTTAAATGAATGGATGAGGGTGTGATGCTTTGAATCGCGTAACTTTGCCGCAGGAATTCCGCTTTTATGGGAAGAAACTCCTCGTTTTTTGTGCATTCTCAGTCAAGCACGCACTACATCAATCGGTCAATCATCTTTTTTCGCGGAGCTTGATGGATGGTTAACTTGCGCGAAACGTCAAAAAACTTTCAAAAGGTCGTGCGCGAGAGTTTTCCTCCAAGAAAAGAAGTCAGCGGTCAGTTATAAAGTCCACAAAATTCCCTCCGAACAGAAAACTAGCAACTGAGTTAATTTCCCAGCACTATCCACGAATATTTGAGCGAGTATAGAGGGTTTTTTCGCTCAGTGTCTGCCCACCATGTTTTAGCGACAACTGTGCTAGCCTGTTAGCCCAAAAGCTCGTTGTATGGGTAACGCAAAAACAGTTAGTTATTCCACACAAACGTATTCCGTGTCTTCTCGTTTTGTCGATACATTCCTAACACCTCCGGTGCATTTCGGAAATTTCTTTGAAAAGTAGCGCGTTTCTTTCTCATTTGTTTCCAAATGTTGGCTTTTCCTTTAAGTGGCTGTGTGCGGTTCTCCCCCGTAGTCAAGCTCGGTCGCTATGCTGCGGTTGGAATTGATTACGTCATACAGGTGACGGCCGTAAACCTTCTAGTAGCAGAGCATATACCTCGATTAATCATTGCCGAGACATGTTTTTATATTTTCATATGTTATAAATGATGAATAAAGTTTTCTTATTTATTAAAGGCATAGATCACCCAAAAATGAAAATTCTGTCATCATTTACTCATCCTCAAGTTATTCCAAACCTCGTCACCTTAGAATTATACGGTTCTATCTACATTCTGAGCAGTTTTGAGCAATATTGAGCTTCAAAGTGTTTGCTCATTTATGGATGGAACCTGTTCTTTTCTTAAAAAAAAAAAAGTCTCAAAATGTACGCAACCTAAAAAAAATCACATGTAAATAAGTTGTCACAGAATAAGAATATGTAAACTACATTAGACAAAAATGTCTGATAGAACCTTATAATTCCAAGGTGATGACCTGTATCTTATAAATTTATTTCTTATGGTGAACACAAAAGAAGATAATTTGAATAATGTTGGTAACAAAACAGTTGATGGGGCCCCATTGGCTCCCGTTGTATTTTTTTTCATACTATGTAAGTCAGTAGCGACCATCAATTGTTCGGTTACCCTTATTCTTCAAAATATCTTCTTTTGTGTTCAGCAGAAGAAAGAAATTCATATATGTTGGGAACAACATGAGGATGAGTACATGATGCCAAAATTTTCATGTTTGAGTGAACTATCCCTTTAAGTAATGACCGCTTTTGTGACATTTATCACATGACCTGGAATTAAGGACCTGATCAGTCTTCAAGTGGATTTTTTATGTAGATATTGAGTGTACATTATGACGTGTGAACATATGAATTTCTGGGGGGTTAAGCTAGCAATTAATTTCGAATTTATAAAAAATAAAAATTTTGTTGTTTTTGAATTACTAAATTCACTTAATAAAGCTATTCACAAATCATAAACTACTTGTTCATAAGTTTAACTACAAAGGCTATAATTATGAAACAGAAGAGTTCACTTAACTACTAAATAACCAATGCGAACCAAAGTAAATCCAAAAGAGTGCAAAAATACAGCCAGAGGTGAGCAGTGGCATTTGCAGTCGTAAACAGTTTTGTGCATGTTAATCTCTACCAAGAACAATTTATGTCAACCCATAATATTGTCAACACAAGTTCCCCAAATTTCAACTCAACAACGCCCTCCAACGGCGAGTAAGAGAAAAACGGCCTATTAGATTAGTTTGAACAATTTTTTTTTCGTTTCTTTTCTTTTGTCATTTCTTCTCTCTTTTGTTAGTTTTGTAATTTGTTTGTAAACCAAAAATATGTTTCAATAGGCTATACAGCATTGTTTGTGTTATACATATACACACACACCACCTTACAACATAATTTATAATAGACAGCAGATCTGTAAAATTGAACTGTACATTTTTATTACCCTATAAAACCATATAATCTTCCCTCATTTGTACTCTCAAGACATGATGGTTTCTCCGCCCCTCATCTGTCACCCGCTGGAGGGAAACTGGGCGCGTGCTTTTCAAAACAAGCCAGGGCGGATCACGTGCACTGGAGAGCAAAAGCAGCAGCTCGCGCTCTGATCACAGCATTTCGCTTCAGGTGCGCTCATGGTTGTACTGCGTCATATCTCCGTGGCGTGCAGCGCCGCGATGGCTGCGGTCGGGGCCGCGCTGTTTATCGCACTCAATCTGTTTTACAAAAGACGGGTATGGACACCAGAGTCAGACTACTACACATTCCGAGAGGTTAGTATGAAACGAAAGAAAAATAGTTCCTCTTTCTATGAAAACGCTTATCGTGCGTGACTGATAGGTGGAGACAATTATCAAGGGAACTCTGTTAATTGAACTGTATGCACTTCGTACTGTATGTCTCTCATATGCATTTGGATTACATTTTGAGAAATCACAGTATCTAGATGGGGAAAAGTAATTCTGATGGTCTTATTTTATCTTTAATTTCTATTTATTTGTAATGCCTCTTAATATTTATCACTAAAAGTTCAAAAGAATTATTGCTTATTATTAAAAAAAAAAGATGAACATTTAGATGAGCATATACAGGCTACATAGTTCCCAAGGTCATGGGAAACTTGAAAATATCAGAATTTACATATAAATAATATCATAATATGTTTTCCAAGCCTGGAAAATCATGGAAATTTCTATACTAAATAGTAATATTCAGTAATGCTCAGCTCTATAATATTTCAGCTAGATATTGGTCTTGGTAGAGTACATCTTGCTTGCAAGTGATATACAGTTGTTGGTTTTTTTTGAGTTGTCAAACTAGTTAACAATTTTCTGAATGATTTATGGTAAGATCACGAAAGTTCGTGATCAAATGGGTTTAGTATATGGATCATCATGAAAATACAGTATGTGCTACAAAAAAATAGCATGGCAACATTTGATGTAGAGTGCTTCTTGAAGATCAAAGCCAAAATGTATATTACTATATCAGGCATAAACCTGTTTATTTTCTCTGTAACAGCAACAGAATAGCCAAAGTAACAGAAATGAGGTCGGTCTGTCTGTTATTACACAACTAAAACCCTAATTAATGATGCCAAGACTTTGACTATTTGAAGAAATTGCATAATTAATTCCTGCACCATGTGCTAAAATCCCAGACTCTAAATCCAGTTCTGTTGTATTGCTCATTTCACTGCCTTCTCTTCCATGAATATGTGTAAATGTAGGAGGAGGAGGAGGAGCGCAGTGAGAAGCAGGTGCTTGTTCTTGGGTTGGATGGCGCTGGTAAGAGCAGTGTTCTGCAGGGGCTGAGTGGAGCTGGCTACAAGACGGGGTGCCGGCCCACACGCGGCTTCAACTTCATCAGCCTACACACACCTGCATGCCAGCTGGACTTCCTGGAAAGTATGGATGAGTGCCCTTTTCTCATATTCACCTGCGTACCTTTGTGAAAAAGAAGTTCTCTTTAGCTTACTCAAAAAAAAAAAGAGTATAAGTACTTAAGTTCAAACTGAATGTTATGTTTTCAGACACTTACAGGGGTAGTTCACCCAAAAATGACATTTCTGTCATTAATTACTCGCCTTCATGTCATTCCAAACCCGTAAGACCTCCGTTCATCTTTGGAAGATATTTTTGATGAAATCTGAGAGTTTCTGAACCACGCATAGGCAGCAATGTCATTGTGCTTGTTGAGGTCTGTTGAAACTTGTATGTCATGTGTTTAAATATATTAGTAATTACACATTTTTAATGATGCACTTCCTGTTCGGTACTTTTAAAATAAATTAATTTTAAATGTATTATCAAATAACACAATATAGCTACAGTTAGAATTATTGCTATTTCTTACTTCCCACTTCTGAAGTCGTGATTACGAGCTTGACGCATTCGAGTGCTTTGTTGTCGGAAGGAACAGGGATCATGGAGGACACCAGGTTTATTTTTGCCTATTTATTGGGAAAATCTTATTAAAGCCAAAATGATATTTAACATCCGTTCATTGACAACCATATAAACATTCACCATGCTATCTAGATAGCTTGCTGACAATTCTGGAATTTCAGTCTAATACAGACTTTTTTTTTTGCTGTGTATAAAATATACAATACGCTTCAAACGATTATTCATATATGTAAATGTACACTACATTAACGACAAAAACTAATAAAAAACAGCAGCCACAGCAGCAATCGTTCTGCCCTCCACCATGTTTAAAATTTATGGGCTGCCCAACTCAGGAACCGGTGGTAAATAATGACTTGGCATTCATGTCCAATTTTTAAATAGCATACTCGTATTTGTGATAATTCCGATAGCAGCATTAATATCAAGTACATTACATGTGTTTTAACATGTCAGTCAATGCATCAAAATAAGTGTACTTTAATGCACAAGAAAAGATTATTAAAATTATTTTGTAATTAAATGTGTAACTCAGTTATTAACAATTTAGTGGCTTTTTATTTTATTAATAGTATATTTGCATGTAGTTTTTTGTTAAATAAACTTAAGATTTGAAGTACACTACAGTTGCACATTCATTGCAATTAAGCACACTTCTTTTTCACAAGGGAATGTTTATATTATTCATGAGGTATACTTTAATCCTTGGTCTCAAAGTGATAACGACTCAGTTATAGCTTTATCAGCCATTTCTTATTTCCAAAAAACCCTGTTCATCAGCGTTTATGGCAGTAATAACACATTACAGTTAATTCGATCACCTTTTCCCATCAGTTGGAGGTGGTGAAGACTTGCGAATGTACTGGGTGGATTACCTAAGGAAAACACACATCTTGGTGTACGTGGTGGACTCCTCTGATAGAAGTCGGCTCCCTCAGGCCAAAGACGAGCTCCATCGATTACTGAAAGCACACAATGGTCTTCCAGTGGTGGTCTTGGGAAACAAACAGGTGACCAAAAACCTCAGTTTATTGTTGAACTTCAACCGTTTAGTGTCAGCTTCATATTGATTTCCACTGTGGTTTTTGTGTTTTGTTTTTTTAGTTAAGGGGAAAGTTCACCCTATTTTGAGACATTTCCAAAATATATTTTTGTAGAAGGAAGACATAAAAGTTTTGATTTAGATTTTTGGGTGATTTATATCTTTAGTAGAGTGCTAAGCTCTCAGGTTTGTTTCACCCTGAATCTTGACTAAAATGCCTTTTATACCATCATCCAGGATAAGCCCAATGCTGTTAGCGTCTCGGAGCTGCGTGAGGCTCTTTCCCTGAGCTCAGTGGTGGATCAGAGGAAGCTCTTCCTGCTGGCCGCTCAGTCGGGATCTGACGGATTAAGCAGAACCTGCGGCCTCCAAAAGTTCCAGGACCTGCTGCTGACATTGGTGTGACTGGTTGGCACTGCGGTGCCAGAGAGGACTGGCAAAGGGATCTTTTGTAACGAGGGAGCATTCCATGTATGGGGTTCATCCTCGAATCGTGCGAGGAGTAATCAACGTTTACACCAGGATAATGCCACTGTTGTGACGTTAAGGAGTTGAACAAACACTATTTTTCAAAAATGAGTACTGTGCTGATGAGGGCATTATTGCTGCTAGTTACAGTGTACAATATCTTACTTTTCATTAATATGATTATATCCAGTATTACAAAGAGTGTATTACATATTATGTTTTATCTCTGCATGTGGAGTCATATTTCCAACAAACTTATGTATTGCTGACAAGTTCTCCTGCTTGCAACAGGATGTATTTAGCTTGAAAATTAAGCCTATTTTTAGGGCAATAACAAATGTTCCTCATTTGCGTGTACAAATTCCATACTATTGAAGTCAATGGTGTCCATCAAATGTTTGGTTATTCATACACGTTTGGAACATGGGTGTGAGAATTTTAATGTTTTGGTGAATTATCCCTTTAATAGCCACCAGTATTGCTAATAAAAAGTGTTTCTGCATTCTACATATAGCCATTTAAAAATATTTGAATACATCTGTACAGAATCTTTTCTCTAATTTTCCATATTACTGTTAGGAGAATTGATATTTTCTTAATTATCATTACTCTAATGTGACTAATGAAAATGTGACCTGTTTTTAGGACCATTCCAAATGTTATTCATTATTATTATATATATATATATATATATATAATATGAAAAACATTTGAAATATATTTAATTAATTATCTGATTTAAATACAAATTAATAATAAAAAAAATTCTTATACTTAAGGATGGGGGGGCATGTCTATAATTACCATGACAATAATGTCACAATGCAAAAACATTCAATATTTATGATCTTTATGAGAAATTGTTTGGGATAATCTGGATTTTTAGGGACATTCCGTGACTGATTAACCCAACTAATCCTTGAGCACTTTATTTTGCCTCCAGCATGCCAGACTGTGTAGTTGATAGTGGATACCTCAGACAATTCTCTTTTCATAACTGATTTAGGCTTCAAATAGAGATGCTGTTTTGAAGTTGCACAGCTGTTAAAAAATAAGGCCTCTTCACTGTGAAATCAATACATTCTGGTTATGCAAGTGTTTTGAATTAAACAACAAGAACTGTGGTTTGAAAGAAGAACTGTCTCTTGAAAAATACAGCTTATTTACCCCATATTAATTGCAAATTGCATTGGCTAAAGATAGTCCTACCCTAGAGCTACATGGACAGATGAAATGCCACCAGTGTTAGGGGTAACGGATTACAATTAACTTGAGTTATGTAATCAGATTACTTTTCCAAGTAACTAGTAAAATAATGTAAATAATAATAATATAAATAAAAATAATAAAAAATAATTACTTTTTCAATTTGCAACAAAATATCCAAGTTACTTTTTCAATGCTGATTTGTAATAATCAGAACTCTTATACATCTGATAATACTGAAAAACAACTGTGTGGCCAATAATTTGATAACTTTTATAACAGTTGGTCAAGATTTTTATTTTAACTAATTCACAACCCCATTCACACATTCAGTATGCAGCATGTGACATCTCTTAAGATACAGCAATGAAGCAACAGCAGTGTCTACATGAGCTCTCTGTGATGATTCTGTATAAAAAGGAATGCTCAATATAAGTTCCACCCTTATCAATGGCATTTTTGGCATAATGTTGAATACTGCATAAAATAATTGACACTTCAGATAAAAAAAAATCTTGCGACTATTTTTAAAACATTATTTACTATTTATCCTTATGTTGGTGTGTAATTAATTTTGCTGTCACATTTGCCATCGCTTAGGAGGCATAATCCAGTAATTTCAATAGGAATCTGTGTGATCTGGAAATATCGTACAAGGATGAAACATTTCAAACAAAACTGTTGCAACTTCCAAATTTTGCAGTTTTCGCACACATTTGCTTTTTCTTGACCAACAGAGAGCTCCTTTGTTTGAAGGTGACTTTGTCGTGCATCCACACATTACTGACAGTGGACAATGGACCTTTTTGCCAGTGACATTTTGCTAATGTGACTGCGCCTGTAGAGTGTTTTTGAGATTACAACATTAAAACACAAACTGGGCAATTCCAAGATTCTAAATATAATGTATAAGTATACAACTGTTCAAAATTTTGGGGTCAGTAAGATTTTTTTTGTAAGAAAGAAATGAATACTTTTATTCAGCAAGCGTTAATTGATTAATCAATTTCACAGGAAGTGGCGAGTTTGTTCTCTTGAAAAAATGGAAACCACTTTATTCCTAAATGTTTTGTGACATTCAAATTTTTTACATAAGTTGGAAAGAGTTACTGAAGACAGGAGAAATGATGCTGAAATTTGCCATCACAGGAATAAATGACATTTTACAATATTTAAAAGCAGGAAACTTGTATTCCATTTTAATAATATTTCACAATATTGCTATTTTCCCTGTATTTCTGGATCAAATAATTGAAGCTTTCGTGATCAGAAGTGACTTTTAAAAGTCCTACTTTTGAATGGTAGTGTAAATCGTAATAAATCTCTTTAAATTATCTTGAAATATGGTTGAACATACACTGAACCCAGATTTTTCCTTCATGTTGCATTTTGTCAGAGGGTTGTTTTCACTTCTATGTATTCATTGTATTAGCCAACTACATGCAACACTAAACGGATCCATTAAAAATCAGAATAAACTGTAAATTTCTATAATTTTTTTATATGTCTGCATTTCACTTCACAGCACATAATTACAAATGCAAAGCTTACATACATCCACAAATACTCAAGTTGCTCACTAGATTCATAAAAACACTTAAAAGTTAACATGGTCTTGATGATGATGTAGAAAGGAACTGTTAAAAATCCTTTCCATGTCCATACTCATTAAGACTCCCTAGGTCATAGGTCTTCAACCCTGCTCCAGGGGACCCGCTGTCCTGCAGAGTTAAGCTCCAACTTTAAATAAGCACATCTAAACCACCTAATCCGCTCTTCTGGATCCCTTGAAAATTCACATGCAGGTGAGGTGAAGCAGATTGCATATAAACTGAGCAGGACAGTGGGTCTCCAGGGGCAGGGTTAAAGACCTCTGCAGGTGATTTACTGACTATCAGTTTGAGACACCAGTTGTTCACCATGATATCATGTAGACTTCTGAGATTGCAGAGAAGCAATAAATGCAGCATATTCTTCAGGATGACACCGTTTGTATAATTCCACTTTCCGTTTGATCTGCTTCGGCGTGTCCTGGTAGTAATTCTTATCGTCCCTTGCCATTGCCTGGAATGCCAATAAAACAATCAGTTATGTGAACTCTATCTAAAGAGTCTTATGTGTGTACATATAGAAGGCTCATGGATATATATGGCTCTTTTTGACCTTGTAATTATCACTGTGTTCCTTCACCATGTGTTGAACATATTCAATCATGTCAGTGGAGCACGTGGTTTTGTCTTCCCCACGGATACTGGCCTCTGCCACCATTTCTGCAATTGAGAAACCAAATCATATTGGCAGGGCTTATGCAGCAGCACATGAAAATATTATTACATTTCAATGATAACAGATTACAAAACCACTGGTTTCAAAACATACCTTTAACGACATGGGGTTTCAACACAGTTGTGTCCATTGGTTCATTTTTTGTGTCCTGAATCATCAGTTAAAAGCAATTGGTTGTCACAACAAACAGGCAGTATTTGTATAAATACACTATAATGGTGATTCATGCTTGACACTTGCCTTTTTAGCTTTAATAGGAAGCATACCCTTGGTCCCAGTTGACAGCCCCATGTCTTGTAGATTTTGCTTCACTGTTTTGTGGTCATCCCAAGCTTTACGTATCTGAGGACTTGTTAAAAAACACATTTCATAAAAAACTTCATAATGCATAACATTGTAGAGCACAAGTCAACAACAGATATTTCAAATGACAGCATCCTTTTAAAAATAGCACTGAACCCTTGTGTGTCCTTAAGGACATTTTGTTTTTCTTTTAAATAATTTTGCCAGTGTAATTGCCAACTCCAAACACTTTGGTACAAGTGTGTATATTTATTGGAGTTTTACTATTTCACCCTCATTTCCTTTAATAAATCTAGCCTATTTTACACCAGGTACACAAAAGAGTTGCACTCAGGACCAAAATGTCACCATTGAAACCCATTAAAACTGCAAATTTTAAACCCAGGGCCATTTAACTATAAAATGATGCAGTCTTTGTTAAAACGCTTTCATTCTCTTATTGTTTTTACAAGGCGGCGACATTTTCTCAGGTTTGGCTGTAAATCACTTTTGTCCTGTTTTCTACTTCTGCATATTATTGAGCCAATTGGATAAATTAAGTAGCTATTATTGGGTGTGGATGTACTGTAATACTAAAATTATTGGCACCCTTGGTCAATATGATCAAAGGTGGCTGTGAAAATAAATCTGCATTATTTATTGTTTTGATCTTAAAAGTTAAACAATTGATAGAAAAATCACATTATTAAATGTTTTTTTTCCCCCAATAACAAGCTGCCCACAATTAGTGGCACCCCTAGAAATTATGAGTAAAATATCTCTGAAGTACTAGTATATGCCCATTCATATTTACATTTTTAATGTAAAATTTACATAGTTTAGGGTGAATAGGAACATGGAATTATCCAGGCATGACTTCCTGTTTCACAGGAGTATAAATACAAGGAAACAGAAAGTCCAAATTCTCTCAATCATCAGACACAATGGGTAAAACCAAAGAATACAGTTCTGATGTGAAGCAAAAGATTGTTGAGCTTCACAAAATAGAAAATGGCTAAGAAAATAGCCAAAGCGTTGAAAACTCCCATTTTCACCATCAGGGCAATAATTAAAAAGTTCCAATCAACTAAAGATGTTAAAAATCTATATTCAGCTGGCTGGCAGGACTGGAACTTCAAACAGGACCGGGGTGAGAAAAATAAATTAAAAAAAGCTTTTTGTCAGCAAACAGGCATAAAAAGTACCCCATGCCTATGATTAAATATACTGCTGGATCTTTGAAATTGTACAACATGTACCAATGAATCTGAAGGACCTGGAGAGATTCAGTATGGAGGAATGTTCTCTGATCTCATCAGGTATTCTCTAACCTCATCATAAAAGTGTGCATTAATTGTTGCCAAAGTATATTAGAGAAAAACAATTATTTCATAAAGATTTTTCCCCACACGTTTAATTCTTTTACTTCAATAAAACGGTTACATTTTTTTATGAATCTTTTTAATAAAAGATCAAAAGGATTAACAATGTAGATTTATTTTCACAGGTTTCTTTGTTCATATTTACCAGGGGTGCCAATAATTCTGACCATGACTAAAAACAAAATATGTTTGCATGACATTTGAGAGAGAAATATTCTAATGTACTGGAAATCACAAATCCCAGCTTTGCTGGCATCTAATGGGAATATTTGGTAATGGCACCAAACAAATTCTTACTGAAGGCTCATTTGGATATCAACCTCAAATTTGGAACAACTTTTCTAGAAGTTCTTGAGTTTAACATTTTATTAAATATATTTTATATAAAAGGTTCATAAATCATTTTCATAAACCTCTTTTTGTTTTTTTGACATGTAGATATTTGTCCTCCAAGGACCTCAAATTGATGAAGGGTTAAATAAATAATACACTTCAAAAGAACTCAGCAAACTAAATGTTAAGTTATCAGACACTTAAAAGGTGGGATAAGTAGTTAAAAAAAAAAAACAGTTTGGAAGTAAGTGGGGCAGACACCAATAACAGACATTTAACCAATCAGAAATAGGGGGCGTATAACAGTTGAGAAGACAGAACGAGCAAGAGGGAGATTTGAGAAAGAAAAAAACTACAGAAAGAGAGATATGAGAATACAAGAGAGCTCAAAAGTATCAGTGACTATGTTTACATGCACCCAAATAATCCATTTGTAATCAGAACGACGGCTCAACCGGATTGAAAAACGTTCATGTAAACACTTTAATTGATCCCAATGAAATTTAAATCGGATTGGAAGGGCTGGTTTATTCCTTTTCTAATCCGATCCAACAGCAAAAAATTACCATGTAAACGCTTGAATCAGACTATTTTCTCAATTGTATTCAGAAGTCTCTGGGGCAAATGCACAGTGCAATGTTGACATGCAGTGTGCAAATTCACATCTTTATTTGTAAAGATATCGTCATCCAGATATCTTCAGATATCTACATCCAGAGATGGTGGAGGAATGGGCATCACTGTTATGAGATGAAGCCCCACAGGATGTTGTAAAGCTACTTGTATTCTTCTTCATTGGCTGAATAAACACAGTAAAAGTTCACAAATTTTTTTTTTGCCAATTTATGAATGTGTATGCCAGCAGGACAAAAATAACGATGAGCTCTATTGATGTCACATCCTTCGCCGCAAGTGTGAATGATATGGCCTCACGCAAAGCGCGTACGCAGAAGTTTCAATCAGAATGTATATAAAATCACATACATGAATATTTGAATCAGATTATGTTTAGAGTATGTAAAAAGATCTGCAATCTGATTCAATTTATTCGGACTGACGAAAATTGGTGCAAGTAAACATAGCCAGAGATTTTATGGACCTGCTGTACTGTTGGCATCTAACAACGAACTCTTGTTTGCATTGACTCTTATGTACTGTATGTTCACGTCATTTTACTGTACGTTCAAACATCAACATGTCCAACAGTGTTTTTGAAAAACTACTTACCCCACCTTTAATGCAATGTTGATTGTTATTAAATGAAATATTTTGTAGTTTAAATTTATGTTAAATGCAACAAAACTATTGACATCTTTATATGTAATTTCATAATTACTTATTTTGGAATATGGCTAATTGTACAGCCAAATGTACTGACAAGCATTAATGGTACAATGTCTATTTTATTGAATCTTTTGCGTCATGACGTATTTACATATATTTGTAATTACACGTTTGTGATTGATTCTGTACATTTAAATAAGATAGAATGTAATATAGAATGTAATATAGAATATCACACGACTACATTTAAAATTATAATCAAGTAATTTACATGTGCTTTAATAAGCTAGTCAACACCTAAAAATAAGTGTACTTCTTAAAAGCATGACAAGAGGTTATGAAACATGACAAGCTTAACTTAATTATGGAGTTAATAACTTTTTTTTTTTTTTAAATGTTGTTAGTATAGCAAGAAAGCCTTTTCTGGAAGGTTTTTAGCACGTTTTTAAAACGTGAAACGAACTTACCACTCAATGTGTGGTTTATCCTTTCTTCTTAACTTCTTTTTCAGTTTCTTTTTGTCTGTACTGTAATTAAACGTGTTACGGTTACGATGTTTCTTGAGTTTACCCATTTCTGTATTATACACCAGTAAAACACTGCCTTGACTCTGCAACACGCGTGTTTGAGGAACGCGGAAGTAGCGACTTCTCCTTCTTGATTTTAATGGCGCTTCGCATTCAACGTCAAGGTATATTACCACCTGCTGGATAGGAGTGTGACTCAAGATCGCAAAAACTCTTTTCTTAACGACTCCTAAACACCTACATTATTTAATCTAAATCAGTCATTTTAAGATAGCATTAAAAAAAAACAATACACTCATCATATGAGTTACTTTGCGATATGGTTGTCAAGTCAAACTTCATCTTAATTCTTTTCAAATTAAAAAAACAATACTCTCCTTTTACTAATATACTTCGGACATTTCATTATAACGTGTTCCACAGTTTCTTCTTGATTACAATGTTCACATTTTCCTGTCTGATGTTTCCCTACTTTATTCAAAGTACTATTAAGTGCTGTATGTCCAAATCTCCTCCCTTCTATTTCTCGTTAGTAACGACTTCTTCCCCAAAGCAAA
Source organism: Zacco platypus (assembly GCA_038088235.1). NCBI lineage: Eukaryota > Metazoa > Chordata > Actinopteri > Cypriniformes > Xenocyprididae > Zacco > Zacco platypus. The sequence continues at coordinate 27,761,562 of CM076070.1, forward strand.
ACACATCAACATGGTTCGATATCGCCACCTGCCGTCAAAAAATGTACTATAACATCTCGTCACAAATGTAAAGACGAGCTTTGAAATATGTGTAGGTGTTATCGCAAATAAGAGAAGAGTGTGGATGAATAGAACATTCATGATACATTTTATTAAGGGGAGACACGAGGAGGATGGCAGTTCGTGATAGCACGTTTCATATTCAGAGTCACTGATATAATTTAAAAGACACACTTCACAGCGTTACTAATAGCATACTAGTTGCGTTACTTGTAGCATACGTACTAGTACCGCTACATGTGTTACTAGTAGCATAATAATATATTATTATTATTATTATTGTTGTTGTTGTTGTTGTTGTTGTTATAATTATTATTCTTATTGTTATTATTATTATTATATTAGGATGATTGGCTTTTATTAATTAAATATTCTAAAACAGGTTTACCTCTAGAGGGAGATATAAACCAAGCTTTGAAAAAGTAACCTGTGCATTTTTTCAATGCAAGTTCAGAGCTACACAGTCTACTGTGGCACGCCATATGTCTGAAAATGAGCATCTGTTATTGTTTATCATCAAAGAAAGACGTGACAGATATTGATTAATAGACAGCGATTAGCTTAGCCTATATATTCAGCATTATGTGGTTTGAATAACAATACATAATAAGCAGTTATATATGGAGATACGGAAACATATTATCGTAACTTACAAAAGACTCGTATAAACATGCAGCTACATACGAAACCTACTATAGCGAAGAATTGGTCATGAATATTAAACACATCACGTGATTTTTTTATACGTTGTTTGACTTTTTTTTTTCTCCATAAAGTATTTTCAGGACAACAATGAGTATCAAAACAAATATTTCTATTTATATACACAACAAAAAAGAGTACATTCTTAGCATTACTTTTGCTTTGTATATTAATAATGTACTATATAAAATGTATAAAATGATTGTATTACTAAATGTATTACTATAATAACGAATTGTAGATATCATATTAAAGGACTAACTAAGGCCATGTATGAAATAAGAGCACAAATCAGATCTGAATTATATATTATAGATATTAATAAGAAGCCTCGTGTCAGCATAATCCTGTAAACATTCATGAGTTAAGCTTAGACTATTATTTCTTTAAGCCTTCAAATATTGCTTAGTATTATTCTAACTATGATCATAATATTGCTATTATACTAATACATCTGATTGAGAATATGTATGTCAGTTCTTTTTTTTTTAATATGCAAAATCATTTATATACAATGTAAAAGTAATGTTCTTGTAATGATGTTGTTGTTGTTTTTTTCTTCTTCTTTTGTTTCCATTGGACCGTTCAAACAGGACGCTCGAGGATGGTTACCAAGCAACGTCATCTTGTCTCATTAATATTCATGAGCTTAGGCTTTGCCATAGTAGGCTCTACGATCGACGTAAGTCCGAAGCTTCTGGGCGGGGAATCAGTAGAGCGAAACGGCAGAGCGGAGAGTCATTCAGGGTTAATAATATTCCGCCGTGGGGGGGAGCGGGGGAGGACACACATACACATACACATACACACACACACACACACACTGCCAACCCGGCGACGAGGTTGGGCCTGCGGTGCCTGCCTGCAACCCAGGAAACATGGAGCTCGAGAATATCGTGGCCAACACTGTTCTGTTGAAGGCGAGAGAAGGTAAGACATGACAGCCCGTCTGATCATTGTTACTTTTGACAGCTGTGTTCCTCAAACGCTGTGCTATCCGGCTCAAAACGATGGGGGATTCCCCCAAAGGAAGTTAGGCCAAAAAAGACAAGAGCAATACTATAAATGCATGCTTCATGATGCTTAATTATTTACGTATCACCGCATCAAACCTGAGATTTATGCATTGATTATAGTGCGTTGCTCGCCGCCTGCGTTGTTGTGTTCCTAACCTTGAGCAAAAAAGATGGACCTGTCAATCAAAAAAAAACAAAAAACATCTCCGTTTCTGTCAAAACACTGTTTGGATTTTACGACATTTTAGTTAACTCTCTGAGTTTCAGTTTGAAGGAGAAGGGATAAACACTGAGTTGTCAGTAGTGTTATATATTGACAACAGTCATTCGTGTCTGTGTGCGCGAGATAAGCGCCCGAATTAACTGAACCTCTGAATTAACCGACCATCTGATTTTTGAAAGTGTTTTTCAAAATAGTAATCTACCTACCTAAATGGCTAAGCGTTACTTCATAGTCAGAAATTGTGTCTAGTGGGCACTTTCGGTTGTTAGTCGTTATTTCTGCAGGTGTATTTCTCAAACATGAGGGAATCCTGCTGAATTTTCTCGCGTCCGTGTTCGAACGTTCTAGTGTAGCACACTTGGGCTACTACATTGTAGTGTTGCATTATCCGTTGAAGTATACTGGCCTTGCGAAAATGAACAATGGCAGCCACAAGATCTCTAAAATATCGTAGTGACTAGTTCATTTTAATAAGTAAAATAATAATAAAATAATACATACAATCACCTTCAAACAGTGTAAGAAGCATGTGTTATTTTTTTGTAGGTTTACATTGATTACAAATGACAAAAAATGTGTTAATTTTATACTAAATATAACATGATGTGTTACAAATGACAGTTGTTAACATCAGGACATTTTAAAATTTTGAAAGCTGTCTTGTTTCAGTTCACTCACTGTGCTGTATGATTGCTTAATATGTTGTTTCCTCCTTTTTTAAGATGACGTTTAACATTAGCTTATTTAAGTAGGCAAGACTTTATATTTATGTTGCACTACATGAATTTTTATATTATTTTGGGAAACATGTTTGGATCTTCTCAAAAATGGAATATTTTATTTATATTTTGCAATATTTATTATAATTGATTTATACGTGCACATCATTATTTTTAAAAAATTTACATGTCCCCGTAATCATTAATCAAAATAACTTGCCCTCTCTCTAAGCGACACCTCTTCTCTGATGATGTGCTTACTGGTGAGAGGGCGGGACAACCTGTCAATCTCATGCGATCAACCAATAGCAAACCACAATGATCCAACCTTCCAATCAATTCCCGTTTCACTCAGAAATACATCACAATTGAGAAGAAAAGAATCACTTCCGTTTCATGGCGTTTTTGAACCACGGTTTGAAATGCATGTGATTCTCGGATTAATTGCAAAATTTAACCATCATACAGAAAAAGTTCATCATTTGCACATGTTTTATGTTCTGTCAGTTGTGCACACTGTTTTCACTCCCTCCAGAAAAACGCAGATTTTTTTTGTGATTGTTGCGGGCAAAAATACTTGATTATGCGGCACGTTTTCTTAATAAATGCGATGGAATATGCGGGATATTTTTGCAATTTTATACAGTGAAATTGCGGGAACTTGCAAAAACTGCAGTTTGATGCAAAAGAGGAAAAAAAGGTGATTCACCCAACACCCTGTTCTCACTAGGCTACTACCTCAATGTAAAGAGTCATTTCTTATTACTTGCTATGATAAGCAAGCATACTAAATCACAGAATATTTAAGTTCTCACTCTGATTTATTTCAGACCTTAATTAACACATGAATCAAACTTACAAAACATTGAGTCAAACAAGTTCTGTAGCTTTACAAAAGGAATATTCAACAACTTCTGTAAAAATGAATAAATAAAATATAGAAAAAAAAATGTGTGCTTCCTGTTTTAGAGAGGTAGCTACACAAAACAGACATCTTCTGTTAAATTAAGTGCTTCCAATGCACAAAGTGCAATCTCTTATTGCAACGTAAATTATTTTACATACTACTAGTATACAGCGTCGTCTGTGGTCCAACACGCAGTTGCACGGAGTGCAAAATAATTTGCCCCCACTGTCATGTAACACACCGGGAAATTGCTTCGGGCTGTCTTTTGCGCTTATTTTTTTTGGCAAATGAGAATGATTTGCATGCTTCATCATGGTTTCACCGCGGGGTTTGCAGATGATGTTCACGTTGCGTAATTACGTCACTTCATAAGGTTCCCATGGCAATAGGGGGAAAATAATGGCGCTTTACTTGTGTGAAGTAAACGCAACATTTTTCAACTTTCTGCTAAGATGTATGTGACTTTTTTGCAACAAAAATACAGGGATTATGAAATCATGCTAGCCCCGCATATTTTGCTTGCTGAAATCGGCAATTTATGCGGCGAAAGTGCAGCGTATTTGAAAAAATGCGACCCCTGCATAAATATGCGGACTTTGGCTGATTATGCATGAAATCAAGCGATCGCATAATCGCGTTTTTCTGGAGGCATTCTGTTTTCTTTGCACACACACAGAGCCTCATAACCAGCATCTGAACACCACAATCCATTTACTTCCGCTTCTGTTTGTGCTTGAACGGACTCATACATGCAAAATTATGTCAAAATATCCATCTCTGTGAGTATCCTTGTAAACACAGTTGCTCATGTCTTAGGTAAAGCAAACAAAGAAAACAGATGTGTATCATTATATTGGCTCCGTGCATTCTGTCTTAAAGTGACCACAGGCTAATATTCTTGCTGCTTTCTGTGTCATAAATATTATCAACCAACAAAATGCAAAAGAGAAAATCACTTTTGCAGCTTAAACACAGATTGATTATATTCAGTTTATACAGTGAAGACTATAGTGTTATTTTACATTTATTCATTTACCTGAATACTTACCTGAAAAATATAAAGCACTGTTTATTTCATTTAAATCTCCCCAATCATTCTAGAATTATTAATTTTTTTTACAAATAGTGCTATTAAAGTAGTCTGGTGGATTTATTTCATATATATATACATATATATATATATATATATATTGCAGAAAAACAAAATATCGCAATCTCAGCTTTTTCCACTATCGGGCAGCCCTTGCTAGCAGTAACCGAAATCCACTTACAGTGGAACTTCTTTTACATTTGCACAGTAGATTCCCTTTGAAAGTGCATTGCATGGTGAAATTTTCTATGTCTTTCCAATAGAAAAATGTGCAAATTCTCATCAAATTCAGCTGGCAGATTTTGCACGTTCAAGTTGCTCACGCACATTTGCTGTGCTGACCAACAGAAAGCTGCATGGTTTGATGCTACTGACAATTGACAATGCCCTGAGAAATATTGACCACAAAATGATTGACCACACCTTAAATGGTTGGGTTAGGGTTAGGGTTAGCTTCTTGTTTACTCCCTAATACTCTCTTCAAATCTTTTCTCCCTACAAGACAGGATGTAGTCATGTCCTGGTTTGATTCTTAAAGTTGAGCAGTTCTTTTTTTTAACAATGGAGGTGTTTCATATCTGAATCCAGCGAACCCACAGGGTTTATAGAGCTTGTTCCACTTTTTCTCAGAAGAGCTGTTCCACACAAAGCACAACAAGGAAGATGAATATTTTATATGCAATGTTTTATACTTTGTTGGTGATTTATATTGTGATTAGTGTGATGAAAGCGGGGCCTTTTGGTAAGTGCTGGAGGCAAGTTTTGCACACAGTGAATGAAACCACTTCACCTCTGCACTGCTGCTGCATAAACAGTACATTTCACAAGCCATTTGCATCTTGGCAACTTCCCACAATGATAAAGCCGGAGATTTGCTACTGTACCTGTACCATCATAATCTTGTCACTGCAAAACATTTGTTTGAATTGCAAATAGCACATTCTAACATTAAAGACATTTATGTTACAAAAGATTCTATTTCAACTAAATGCTGTTCTACTGAACTTTCTATTCATTAAAGAATACTGAAAAAAAAAAACATCACGGTTTCCACAAATATTTTAAGCAGGACAACTATTTTCAGCATTGATAATATTAAGAAATGTTTCTTATGCAGCAAATCAGCATATTAGAATGATTTCTGACAATTGCAAAATGGTTGTAGCTTTGCCGTTACAGAAAATTTTAAAATGAAAAAAATGTGTAATCAGAAGGTTGCCGGGCTTGTAATCAGAAGGTTGCCGGTTCGATTCCCACGCCGGCAGGAATTGAAAGTGGGGATTGTGAATAAACAGCACTCTCTCCACCTTCGATACCATGACTAAAGTGCCCTTGAGCAAGACACCTAACCCCTAATTGCTCCCCTTGTAAGTCGCTTTGGATAAAAGCATCTGCTAAATGATGGAAAATGTAAATGGAAAACAAAATATTGCAGTTTTCCTGTATTTTTTGATAAAATAAATGCAGCCGTGATGAAAATAAGAGAGTAAAATCTTTCAGGCCCCAAATTTTATATGTATAAAATTGTATTTGATTTCTGTATTTATTCTGTTATTATCATCACCTCAATCATTTTAGCAAAAAAGTTTATATTTAAGATGGCACATCTCTAGCACAGTCCCGTGACAATTTTATGTTTGATGATTTTTACATCATCAAACTTAAAGCACACTGCCTGACTTTACGTATTAATTATTCGAGGTAAGTGGTCTGTATTTGAGGTAAGTTGAGGTGCAATGTCTAGACTTGCACAACAGGTTTTGATTATGTAAGATAAAGAGGTTTCTCTGCTGGACTCATCTAGAGTCTCTCATGTGAGAAAGTCTTTGTTGAAACCCACAGTCGTGTTTTGAACTCTTATCAGATCACAGTCACCAGCTTCACCCGTACATTTGTAATCATTTCATCTTCTGCCCTCCTATCCCATCCCATTAGCATCAAATCTATTCCTCGAATTCTCTCATAACCTAGCAACAATGCAAACACCTGGTTGAAGCTTTCACAAGAGTCCTCTCCATTCCCGACGAGCGTGTCCCACGCGCAGCATCGCTTCCTGACCTTTCTCTGTTGACAAGCTCGGCGGGCCCAGCACCTGGGCCAGTCATTCTAATCGGGGAGCCCGAGCTGCCCTGATGACGTTAGCTGGGACGGGCGCGGGCCAAAGGGACATTCTCGCGGCATTGGCGTGATTCTTTTCCTGAAATCAATCCAGGGACGTATTAGATGCGAGCTGAATGTAAAGATGTACAACAGGGACTAACGCCTGATCATGTTAGAGTGGAATATTTCAAATTGAATTTGATAATAATTTAAAGGGGTCCTGTTGTGTTTTTTTTCCACATTTTCAAATGTCTTTAGTGTGTAATGTTGCTGTTTGAGCATGAAACGGGTCAGCAAAGTTACAAAGCACAAAGTCACTCCGAAGCGAGTTATTCTATACAAGTACTTTTTCTGAACTCCCTGAGGCACCTCGATTGTGGTCTTGTTTACTTCCAATGAACTAACACGTCACAATATCCCTCATTTGAATAATTCCAACTTAAGGCATATGCAAAAAAAGGGGGGCAAGGCATGGTTGAGTTGCTTTAGTAGGTTATTTTCACAGAGACACTGTTTTTTTCACCCCTTCACATGTCATGCTTCCGAAAGTGGTTCATGGTTGATTAGCTTGTTCTTCTTGAGTTTTTTGAACATTAAAGGACTAATTCACCCAAACATGAAATTTCTGTCATGTACCCACCCTCATGTTCCAAACCCATAAGAAAACAAAATGAAACAAAAATAAGGACTTCAACAAATTCGTCTCTCCCCTGTCATTCTCCTACGCTGACGAGTTTGTTGAAAAAAGTCGTTTTTTTTTTTTTTGTGCACAAAAAGTATTCTTGTCGCTTCATAGCATTAAGTTTGAACCACTATAGTCAACAATTATTATCACTATGTTTAACAATGTCTTTACTACTTTTCTGGACCTTGAATGACGGTAATTATGTTGCTTCCTATGGGGGATAAAAAAAACTCTTGGATTTCATCAAAAATATCTTAATTTGTTTTACTAAGATGAGCAAAGGTTTTACTGGTTTGGAACAACATGAGGGTGAGTACTTAATGACAGAAATTTCATTTTTGGGTGAACTAACCCTTTAAATTATGTAAACGTATGCTAGTAGACCCTATAAACAAAATGATGAACCTGTTAATGAGCATAACGGGACCCCTTTAAACATTTTTAAGTATCTTTTATCTTTATTTTATCACCTTGCGTTTAAGTACTCTCCTCCCATAAATTTTGCGTCTGAAAGGGAAACTCCTAATGCATATACAATAAGGTCAGCCACAAAAATAATTTTTCAGTGCTAATTTTTCACTGCGTGCCTTTAGTAAATCCTGACAGTAGTTTATTAACGCCAAAAGAGGGTTTGCGCTGGCTCGTAGTCTCTAAGATTTTTAATTTCAGAGGAAGTCGATTTCTTTTTATTTCTAGTTCAAAGCTGTCTGGTGTATTAGCCAGCTCAAGTCTACTCTTAAAAGAGACAAAGGTTATTACCATCACACAGTATCAAACATACCATCACGCATTATACCAGAATCCACTTCACAAATGTTTTAACATCGATGAAACAATTTAAAGAAGTCTTATTTTGCAAGCTTTCAAAAGTGCCCTAATTGAAGAATCATCCGTATCTATCATTATTCACATAATAGGATGTGATATAAATGTACTCATATCCCACTCTGTCTTCTAAAGCCCACCTGTGTTAAGATAGTAATCTAATAGCATTTTAGAGCCTGTATGCAGTTCCTGCCTCTAATTTGATCTTTGCTTGATTCCTTTGCAGGAGGGGGTGGGAACAGAAAAGGCAAGAGCAAGAAATGGAAACAGATGCTTCAGTTCCCTCATATAAGTCTGTGCGAGGATTTACGTCAGACTATAGGTACACAGCTTACGCTTACATCATACATGTAATATATGTGTTAATGTGTAAGTCACACTCATGTCAAATGAACAAATGTGGAAATACTGTTCACTCGTATAGAAAAAGCTGGTTCTTTGTTTTTTTCTTTTCAAGATTGATCAAATCAATCTTGGTAAGTCACATTTATGCTGTTGATGAATTATGACAGTGTTTCATTTATGCTGTCTATACCGTAAATATGAATGTTTATAAATGTCCACATTTTATCTCACTCGTCTTTTTGAATGAGCAGCTGAAAGTAAAGCATAGACATTTCAAAATAAAAAAAAATACTGAGTGGTTTTCGGGCTTGTCTATAATTAAAAGTTCCACATTATGGAGAAATAATAATAGTTGTCTAATATTAAAGTCTGAAATAAAATAATTGAAAATCAATAATTTTAAATGCTACAATTTCGGCATCATGCACACACATCTCTTCTTATAATGTGCATTATGGAAAAAACAACCAGTGTTATTAAAATGATTTGATAAGTTATTAAAAATGTTGTTCATGTCATGAATATCCAATATTGACCAACACCAAAATTAAAAAAAAAAAAAAATGTGTGATACAGGCTGATAACCTAATTATGATACTGATATATCATGCATACCTTTTTTCATTTGGCAAGCTATATGATTTCTAAGGTGTTTTGTGTGTTTTTTGGCATGATTCTCTATGGTTTTTATAGCTGCCAATGAACGGGATGTTAAATATCATTTTGGCTTTAATGCAGTTTTCCTAATAAATAGGAAAGAATAAACCTGGTTGTCATACATGATTCCTGTTCTTTCTGACAACAAAGCACTAGAATGCAACAAGCTCGTAATCACGACTTCAGGATTGGGAGGTAAAAAAATTTGATTGCACGTGAAGGCAGCATTATTCCGTCTTCCGCGCATTCCACCTTCTCCCATTCATATATTCACTGAACTAATATATATATATAAATGCTAATGATGCCACAATTTTGTTTTTTATACACCCATTTGTTGTGCCTCTCTCTCCCTCTCTCTCTCTCTCTCTTTCTCTCTCTCTCTCTCTCTCTCTCTCTATATATATATATATATATATATATATATATATATATATATATATATATATATATATATATATATATATAGAGAGAGAGAGAGAGAGAGAGATTATATATTAGGAGAGAGAGAGGCACAACAAATGGGTGTATTAAATAAAAAAAAAAACATCATTAGCAAGACCAAGGTACATGTCTTGATCTTTGTATGTTGGGACAGGAGGTGTTTCGCTCATTGTTTTTGGCAATCAAGCATAGGTGGAGCATGTGTAAGGCTGGGCAAGGTTAGCTGTCCCCTGGCCACGGACTTGAGACTACCGTGGGATTTTTTTCACTCAATTTACCACTGACTGCTACTGCTTCTGATTGCTTTTAGAGGGAAAGACTGCCAATAACTTCTGGTCTAGGATATGTTTTCTCCGTAATAGTAGCATTGTGGTGAAATTGGTGTTTGCGCTCTTTAGAGCGTCAAAGGTTTCTATTTACAATGTGTTTTGCAGCGTTGAGCATTGTAGCCAATCACAATCAGTTGATTTCTTGAATGCAATAGCCGATCAGATGTGTTGAATCAGATGTACATTAGAATCCGCTCACCACTCAAAACGCCAGAGTTTTTTGCCCAGTGCTGAGTTCTGCACACCCGCAAATCCTCTCGTTATAACTTAACTCATAACAAAGTGTAGAAATTATGTGGGCTGAATAAGAGAATCATTGTGCTTCAGTCAGCCTCATTGATTATAGCAGAACTTTGTGAGATCGCAATTAATTGAGGTGACAGCTTTTTAGTGATTATAAATGGAATGCTCTTTGCATGCTTTCTTGGCGATATATAATTCATTCAGAATTTGAATAAAACGTGTTTTGCTGGATTAGGGAAGGCAGTGGTTATTTATTATTCAAATTGGCTGCTATGCTAAATCACGCATACACTATGCTTGCTTTTCTGGTAAAATTATAGTAGTTTGCGAATGTAGAGCTTTAATAACAAATAATTTAATCGGAGCGTTTACGCTGGGATGTGTAGGTTGTTGCTAGATGTCATGTAACTTGAAACTATTTCATGGCATTCAATTTAAATATGTCTTTAAGGAGGAAGTGCATCTAACCCTAGAGTTGGTTTACCAAGGCAATTGTAATCAAGGTGTCACAGGTGCAGAGACTAGCACACACATAGATTCACAAACAAAAACACATTTCCATCTTCTTTTGTCTGTCTTGTTCCTTCTAAGGGTAATACATTAGTTCAGCTGTTTTGCAAGCTTTGTAAAGGTTATGAATACTTATGCAATATTGTCCAAAGTTATGAAGTTGTCATAAATGTAAACCGGCATGTTGAGAATGTAGGTTGGCCACAGAGTTTCATGCCTGCGTCAGCAACAAAGTGCGCAGGGTAAGTGTGCTGCTGTTGTAGAGGAGAGGAAACTGTGGCCGGGCTAGAAAGAGGAAGTTAACTGTCATTTTTTTTTTTTATGTTAGTCACTTAATCCTTCTCAAGATGCAAAAAAAACTTTGCGCTGTTAATGTTTTTTGATTTTGCACTGGTAAATTAAAATTCAATATATTTTGCAGATGTTTTGTGAATTGAATTGTTTAGGCTTTTAAATTTTTGTTTACAGTATGTGTGCCTTGTGACCAACTTTTGCTGAATCAGTTTCCTTTAGAAATCACATAGATGTTCTTACTAAATCTAGTGTTGCAATATGCATGCTCTCTCACCACTGCACCTCCCAACTAAGTTGATTTTAAAAGAAAATATACAGCTAAACAGTTCAGGGTTTTAAAACTTTCATGATTGTTATAAGGTCATGATATTTTGTCATTGTAGATTTGTTATTTGACAACTTAAAGGCCCACCGAAGTGCCCTGAAAAGCACAGCTTTATTCAAGTGTGTTGACTTAATTTCCACTGAAACAGGAAAACTGGGCAGGACATATTGAAAATCTCCTCCCTTTTTAAAAAAAAAAGCCAATAGCGGGATTCTTTAGATTCTAGAGAGGATTTGAGCTTATTTATAAGCTCTCTAGCTTATAGATAAGGCTAACATCTTCATACGAAAAGCCAAAAAACGTCCTTTTTGATTTCATGGCGAATTCTTGTCATCTTGTCCTAGCAGCGTGCATATACTAGTGTTGTCAAAAGTACAGGCTTTGATATCAAGTCGGTACTGAAATTTTAAAAATGTGATGCTCTGAGCACTGTTGAGCGGATTCATAAACACATGATTGGCATCTCATCAGATATGTCTGTGAGCATTTGAAAGCAGGCATCTATCAGCAGACCGGTCAGCTGAAAAACACCTTCTTTCAAACCCTCCCGCTTTCAGAATGCTTTCAGATTCAATCCTTTCAAATGCTCCTGTGGGCTGATCATTGTAGGCTAGCCAATCACAGACATATCTGATGAGCACGTGAATTCAAAGGCCAATCAGAGGTGGTTACGAATCCGCTCAACAGTGCTCAAAGCATCACATTTTTAAAATTTCAATACCGACTTGGTATCACGGTCAGTACTTTTGACAACACTAGAGAATACTACACAACACAATGCTGGTGCACAAACTACAAGACATTTGGTCAAAAGACAGTCCCAAGCAATAGTGGGGGGAAAAAAGTTCTTGCATAAATTCACACGAGAATTTCACAATTATTTCAACCTTGTTGTTGCATTGTACACACTACTACCAAAGCCACTTGAGGGCTAGCCTGCAACCTTAGCTGAGAAAAGAGTAAATTAGCGCCTGCTAAGAGACAGGTGGTCTTTTTTTTTGAAGAAGAAGAAGGATGTCAGTGGAGGAGACGCTTTACTACACTAAATAAACTGCATTTGTTATGAAATAGCTTATCTTTTATCGACAGCCCATCGGTTAATCTTCAACATTTTTGCTCTGAAACGTTCACTCTGAATTGATCTCTTTTTGAGTTTACACCTAAAAAAAAAAAAAAAAAAATGTTGTTTTATAAAATAATTCATGGTAGTTTGATTGACAGGCGATCTAACCAATCATAACTCTGAATCCACCATTATGTCTGGCAAAGCAGTCAGTGGAGTTAGTAGATTAACGTTGGTAAAGTTGAACTTGAAAAATTGTGTGTACTCACTTCTTTCCGCACTTGAAACAACATTCCTTCTGATGTCCATTCATATTTATTTCATGCTATAAATGAACTAGTATGAAGAGATAATTGGTTCACGAGCCGCTTAAAGGAGCTACAGCGATCTGTCACGACACATTAAAGAGACTCTATACGCTATTTATTGTTTAAACTTCTTTAAAAAATGACTATATTTTAAATATGAAACTGTTTCATATCAACTGCTCTGTCTTGCCTGTCGACGCATTGTCAGTGTCCTCTTTGCTCTGCGATGTATTTTGCACTCTTGAGAACATGATGTTTGGCGTGAGCGCATGGCTTGTCGGACATAGCAACAGTAACTAAGGGGGGCGAGTCTTTGCGAAGGGTCAATTGCGCAACAGGTTTACCGCACTTCTTATTAATTTCTATGGTTTCTGCAAACAGTTATTGACCGTCGCAAAACTCGGAACAAAATTCAATGGCTGTGATGTGATTGGTTATCAGAGCACACGTGATTCAAGTTAACTATTATGCTTTCTCCAATGGTAGACCCAGACCCTTGTTTCTTCGAGCACTGATCCAGGGGTTTTGATGCAGCCAAAAGTCATATAGTGTGAGTCTGCCTTAAGATGAAGTAATGGCACTTTGTAGAACAATGTTTTCGCAGTAAGGTTGTGGAAGAAACTTGAGGTGTTACACAATCACTCTTAACTTCCTGACCGATCTTGAGTGTGTGCAATGCCAGGGAAATGTGGCATTTCTTTCTATTCTCATAACAAAAACTTCTCCTTGTATAGAGATAAAATAAACAAAAATGCTCAAAGTAGATGTTAACATTTCATTTTGAAAATGTAAATGTTGCATGGCTGTGCAAAAGTGCGTGATGATTCTAGGATGTTGTGTGTGATTTATAGTAAAGCGGTATTATTTAGTGTATATTATAGAACTTATACATATAAGCTAATGAAGTTATAGCCAATAGCATATAAATGGCTAATATTAAAGTATTATTATATCTGTACTATTTTATCTGAAATAAAATCTTTATTTAATAAAAAGAATATTATTTTATATTCTACAATTTAGGCATGTGGCATCACAGTATTATAATACAGGACAGTGTATGTGTATATATATATATATATATATATATATATATAAATAAAAAATGCAAAGCAGTGTTATTATTAAATGATTTATAATTAAAGTTATTACTGTTTTTAAAGCTTAAGTTAATGTTAGCTGACAGCAAAGGCATGCACCATTGAATATCCAATATTGACCAATACGGATAAATTAAAAAAAAATCTGATAAAGGCCGATTACCAATTATGATACTGATGACTGATATGTCATGCTTACCTTGTTTCCATTTGGCAAGCTATTTGATTTCTAAGGTGGTTTGAGTGTTTTTTTGGCACTATTCTCTATGGTTGCTAGGGTGTTGTTTGGGTGGTTGCTTGGTTTATGAGCAAAATATGCATCCATTCATAAGTTTAAGCACATCTCTTTTCAACAACCTATGATTTGAGTTATCATTCATGTTTGCAGCACAAAGCGTGTGGGATGAGTTACATGCTGAATTTACTACTTAGGGCTAGGAGTTTGTTCACATCATAAGCCTGTGTGTAAGCAAAGCTGCAGTAATGGTGAGATTCTCTTTGTAAACAGCACTGTTATTGTATAGCAGACATACACAGATGCATAATTGAGGAGTGGGGTTTGGGGGGGGGGGGCATTAAAAGTACCTATTAGTTTAAATTCAATCATATAATTTCCTCTGAGTTGGAGCCTAATTTATCCTAATGTCACCAGATTCTGCAAATGAGATGTGGTTTAGATGGGAGTCAGCTGTGAGCCGCCCAGGAGTCTACTCTGGGAAAACATTGCCTATTGATGTTGAAGAAAAGCTTTCTCTGTTTCCCATTATTCCATTATATTAGCATGGTACCTGACATAACGAGAGTTCATTGGTGAAACTGGTTCAAAAGGAAACAGTTCCATGAATATTAATCAGCTTGACTTGGGCAGGAAGTGAAACACTTGGAGGGTGTGTGTGTGTGTGTGTTTGTGTGTGTGTTTGTGTGTGTCCGCGCACTGTGCCCATCGAACATCTCAACGCCTGTGTCTTGCTCACTTACTTCCTTTGTTTCCTTTGTTATAATTACGGTCTCAAGCCATTCCACACTTTTCTTTCTTTTTTTTTCTCAAACAGCTTAAACTTTATTTACTTTGCTAATGGAGTTCTAATCTAATCTGAAAAATGTATTATTATTATTATTATTATTAAATATTATTATTACTGCTACTACTACTACTACAATGACCAATTCCATTACACTTTTGTGAATAATCCCATGTCTCATGTAACTTTGGTGCCTTTTAAGTGTAACGAGAATCATGCTTGCTTCGCCTTAGGTGTCTGAAGAAGGAACTTGAGTGCAAAACCACAAACGAAGGTCCAAACAATATAAACATTGAAATGAATGCTTAAAAGAGCTCAAGACATAAAGGACCGCTTTGGGCAGCTCTGATTATTTTAAACCTTCCATGCCTGGGGTGTTCCCATTCCATTTAATGTGCTCCATTCAATAATACCCCTCTTCATCATTTTACATTGTGAACACGTCATATCTTGCCACATTGCTTCTAGGGAGGCCGAAGATCAGTGCATTCGATTTTTCTCCACTTTGTCAGTAGTATTATATCAAAATGTACCTTACGGACAAGTCTGTCCCTAAATAAATAATTGAGCTTTCTCTTATAAGTTTTATGTTTGAAAATGTGGCTCACAGTGAATTGTACGTGTATGTTATGTACATTTCATATCCTAAGTGACAAAACAACCTAATAAACAAAATACCATGAATAACGTCGTTAAGAGTTTCAATGACAAATTAGAATTTTAAACGATTTACTTTCTTCAAATTTCTTTAATCCCCAAAATGACAAAATGTTTTTTCCTATAAAAAAAAAAATAGCTTGAGTATAGCTCTACACCCTTGCCTCATTTAGTATACGCTGATCAATGAATATGCAAATTAGCCCTGCTTACACTCGCTCACCAGCTCAGAGATGAACTCGGTCAACATACTGAGGTAAAAGCAGCACAATGGTATCGCTTTTTACAACATCGGACACATAACGGCAATTATTATAATTAGCCTTTTGCCTAACAATTTTTCATATCAGCAGAAAAACATACCAGGATAACCTGGCTTCTCGGGTAGGCACGGGCGGACTGCAGGTCCAATAACCAAGACTATTTCGACTTGTTACATTTGATGGCTGATTTCAAATGGTTCTGCACTTATTTGTATTCACTCTCTGTCTAAAAACTGTAAAAGGCAGCGTTGAGCATTGTAGCCGGGATAACCTGGCTTCTCTCGAGACTCCCCTGCTAGTTTGCCTGCCGGCATGTTGACGTGATTGGTTACAAACGGTGTTTTTTTTTTTTTTTTTTACTGCAGTGTTAAGGTGAAAATACTCAGCAATGGTATTGTTATATGAATTTGCGCATGGTTTGTCTTAAAGCATATTAAGAAAGACATATAAACAACTTTAAAAACTTGATTTTCTCCATAGGGGATCTTTAAGAGCTTGCGCTGCCTGTGAATTTACTTTAGTTTTCAAGATGATGACATCTAGGCCAAACAATGTTAACAAATGGCCAAATTGCAACTTCACTGTTGTTTTTACTAGTATTTTACCCCAAAAGATTAATTTCCAGGGGAATTTTAACCTTTATGAGGGCCATTTTTTTTCTAACCTTATTAAATACATGTCATCTTTTATTCAGAATCATACATGTAATTATATACTATATATAGTACTGTTCATTCAATTAGAAACAACACTATAGATCTGCTATGAATCAAATGAAATCATTATCAACTAAATCCATTTTTTCACTGCAGAGGTGACATTTAGATGTTTTTACCCAGACTGTTTAATGCAGCTCAGAGGTGATTTACTCTGTACTGACAATTGTATAAATAATATAATGAGATTTGTTTTAAAAATTAAATTCTGAATATTGAAAACAAATGATCAAAAATCAAATGATTTTTTTTTTTTTTTTTTAAATGAAGATGGCAGCAAGTCCGTGTATTAATGAGTGAGCCATTGAGTCATTCATTCAAATGATTTGTTCAGTACGGCTGATTCATTCTGAAATGAACCAAGTGACTGTCTTTATAGGTGCTTCTCAATACTCAAATTAGTGCTTCCTCATTTCCTCGCTCCTCCATCCTCCAGCCCATAATCGGAAACTGATTGAACTTAGTCATCTTGAAGGACATCTCGATTCTCTAATTGTACCGCGAGGAGGTGAGGAACGAGGAGCAAGGAAGCTTCTTGAGGAGTCATGGGCGAGGATACAAGGTGTATTCTTCCCTTGCATCCTAAGGGGGTGGAATTAAAATGTGAGGATGCACAAATAAGAAATGGGAAACAATTCATTTAAAAATGCAGATTCATTTGTTATAACATTGTTGTATGTTGCCCGGAGACATGTAATGGCTCTGGATTTCATTTGAACTATTTTCATTGGCATGCTAACTGATTTGTAATTGGCTACATTACGCAGTAAAAGCATGCACTGTCGATGAGTGTTGAATATATAATGTAAAGTGAATATACTCAATAATTACAGCTCTCACATCACTGAAACAACTATTAACATATTTTTGTATCAGTATCACTTACCCCTACCTCCTACAGAGGTCTTTCAAGAATGTATGATGTTATCAAGATATCTTCTTAAACGGCAATCCGAACTGCATTTCTGCCTCTCCTTTTTAAGCAGTGGTAACTAAGGGGGTGTCTCAATCAGCTTCCTCGCTCCTGTGAATCAGTATGTCGTGTACACAAGCACTGGTAAGAACCCAGGCTCACTTCACATTTGGACAGGGATTACTCAATTTCCGGCAACATGACTACGTACAACGTCAACTCCCTGATTGAGATGCACTCTAAGTTAGTAGGCTGTTTGGTATGCTATGCTAGCAGGCTAATCGATGAACAGTAAAGTTAAGCGGGCTACTCAGCTAATGGCTAGCAGGTTAATCTGTTAGTGGAATGGTACTGATACTGTTAGAACGTCATCATTGGTATTAATCCACAACAGGCAGGACATATATCTTATTGATATTTTTTATGCCATGTAAACGTAGTGTTCTGTTAAATCCTTACAACATTTAAGCTTAATATTTATTAAATGTACTAGATGTTTAGATGTAAATGTTTACTACCTGTCTAGCAATTTGTTTATTCTGACATATAATAAATAAAACGGTTTGTCTTTTCAAATCTTCCATTGTGTGTCATTACATTTGAGTTCGCACAAGCGTTTTATTTTTCACTGGAAGGATTTTGTGATTGAGACGGCCCTTAAAATGACGACTTCCTGATCAGTGCCCTGACTACCGAACTGGGAGCTGATTAAGACCCACCATAAGGCTGTTTATCTAAAGGTATACTATGCTAGCAGGCTAATCAGTTAACAGTAAATTAAGCAGGCTAATCATCTTACGGATAAACTACAGAACGACAAACCTGGGTGTGCTCTTTGATACCAATCTTTCATTTGGAAGCCACATTTCTAGCATATGTAAAACCGCATTCTTCCATCTTAAAAAATATATCTGAACATATGCTCTCAATGACAAATGCGGAACAGTTCTTGCGTTCATGACCTCCAGGCTAGATTACTGTAACGCTCTACTGGGTGGTTGCCTTGCTCACTTGATAAACAAACTACAGCTGCTCCAAAACGCAGCTGCTAGAGTCCTTACTAGAACCAGGAAGTATGACAGCACTGGCTCCCTATTAAACATTGTATAGATTTTAAAATCTTGCTAATTACTTACAAAGCACTAAATGGATTAGCTCCCCAGTACCTGAGTGAGCTCTTAATGCATTATAGTCCTTCGCGTCTATTACGATCTCAGAATTCTGGCCAGTTGTTAATACTTGGAATATCAAAATCAACTGCAGATGGTAGATCCTTCTCCTATTTGGCACCTAAACTCTGGAACCTAGCATCTCAATCTTCCTAGCATTGTTCGGGAAGCAGACACACTCTGTCAGTTTAAATCTAAACAAAAAACTCATCTCTTTAACCTGGCATACATATGACACATTATCAATTTATGTCTTCATATCCATTAAAGGATTGTTAGGCTGTACAGGTCAGCCGGAACCGGGAACACTTTCTATAACACCGGATGTACTCGTTACATCAGAAGAAGAATGGCGTCTATGCTAATTTTAGTCTCTTTGCTTATCCCGAGGTTTACCATTTACCATAATTAGCTGGATCTGGGCCGTATCCAGGTTCGATGGAGAACCTGAAGTGTGCTGAAGTGTCAGCAGAGACTGTGTCAACTAGCTCAACCCTTGTGAAGAGCTTACCGACAAGTCAGCCAGTGGCACTGACCCCCAACAAACCGCCCCATACCGGCGGGATGAAAAAGATCTTAAACTAGATGGAACTGGATTAAGTATTTTGACTGTTGCGATCCCAAATCGGACTTATGACCTGTAACTCTGCCTGAATATCAAGCAAGTGTTCAACTGGCCCCCGACTAAGCCTGATTTCTCCCAAGGTTTTTTTTCTCCTCTGTGCAGCCAAAAAATATTAGCCAATTATTACTGTAAAGCTGCTTTGACACAATTTGCATTGTAAAAAGCGCTATATAAGTAAAGGTGACTTAACTTGACGACAAATGTTTAAATTGATAATTTGTAGCTTTATTTAGTATAAAGTGACTATTTAAACGACATATTTATATTTTGAAATGCTCTAAGGGGTGAAGTTGATCTTCATTTTTCGTATTTTTTTTCTTCCTCTCCACAATCGATGTTCTAAATAGCAATCACAACAAGATATAAACATGAATGAACAATGCAGATAGATAAAAAGGTTCAACGGACCATTTTCACATCTTTACGCAAGACAATGTTTCCAAGCTTGTTCAGTCCTGTCTAATTGTTGTGTTTGGAATCCATTGGTATTCTCCTGAAAAAGGTCATTCAGGAAAGCCTTGGGAATTTTTTGCCCTGCTGTGTATCAGATTGTAATGACATCACCTTAGGGAATTGAGAAAACATGTCTGCATCGACTTTTGTCAAAGGTCATGTTTGAATTGTTTGTACGAGAATGTGTCTGTTTTATTGCCATTGATTCATAAGCGTCTACATGGCACTTCAGGCCAGACAACAGCAGATGTTCATCCGTTTTTTTCTCTGTTTTTAAGCACAGCCACTTGGGCTGGCACCTCAGGAAGTTCTCAGCTTCCGTGTTTAAATGCAAGGAACCAAAAAACAACCATCACAGCAAATGACAACATGCCCAGACGCACACTCTAATCCACCCAGACACCTTGGGTTTTACTTTCTCTATACACCATTCGCTGCTATCAGACTGGAAGGCTAATTGATTTTCACTTTTGATAGCAACAAAACTGATATATAGCTAACTTGTAATATATATATATATATATATATATATATATATATATATATATATATATATATATATATATATTATTTAAACAGTCATTATGGGGCACCATGGTTTCCATGTCAGGCTACATTGGCCTTCTGTCTATATGGCTTTTGTGAGCCACCACTGCAACCGTTAATGAGCCTTCAATTCAGGTTTATGACATTGACTATATTCCCCTGGCTGTATATTTGACTTTATCACAGAATTGCCCCCACAAGCTAAACAATGACAAATGAAAAATATTGACCTTGTTGGAACCAGCAAACAAACTCCATCCTGAAGCCTTGTTTAATATAAAATTTTCTCTGACCCCAGCATGAAATAAAATTGCTTTCATTGTTTTTGACTCATGTAAACTTGTATTTTAATAAAAAAAAAAACTACTAGCCTAACACATATAGGGTTTAATCATTATTCAAGAATAGTAAAATAAAATAACAAATTACAAGTAATCACTTAGAGATCCAAATTAAATAAACAGTGCTTCAGGTTTTTCAGGTAGGTCTAACCGTAATATTCACATGAAATACTACAGAAATTTATCAAATGATAAATAACACTGCATAGTCTTCACAGTATAAATTAAATACAGAATAGTTAACAAAAGTTATTTGGCTACTTTTAAAGCTACAAAAGTTATTCATGCATAAGTAGGGAGTGATTTTCTCTTTTTTTTTTCTTTTGATGTTTGACAAATTATACAGCATCATGGTTGTTGTCACTTTAAAAGGTTAGTTCATCCTAAAATGAAATTTCTGTCATTACTCACTCTCATGTCATTACAAATCTGTAAGAGCTTTGTTCATCTTCGAAACACAAATTACCATATTTTTCATGAAATCCTTGAGTTTTCTGGCCTCTGATAGACTGCAGTGGTGTTATCACTTTCAAGTACCAGAAAGGTATTAAAGACATTGTTAAAATAGTCCATGTGACTAGAGTGGTTCAACCTTAATATCATAAAGCGACGAGAATACAGGCATCAGAATGCCTGCTTATTATTGGCTGACGCTGTACACATGAGCACCACGACTCATGTGTATAATGATGACGCAGGAGCTGGCCAATAATGATCCTGGTTTCTGACGTGGAACCAAGAAGCACTGCACTGTTTACCAAGTGAACAGTGTACAGAATTCAATTCAATTCAATTCAAATTTATTTGTATAGCGCTTTTCACGATACATATCATTTCAAAGCAGCTTTACAGAGAATGGATGTCAACATTACAATTTAAAGAATGCAGTAAGCAAATAATATAATTTAGGTAATTAATTTACAATCAGAATTAGCAGTTTAACTGAAGGTAGAAACAAAGAGTTCCTGGAAAATGAATTACATTAACAATTAGGATATAGAAATTGAGCAATGTGCATGTTGATGCAGATGATTTCATCTTCTGAAGTCCTCGCAGGAATTGGCGCCGTCTCTTCTCAGGTGATGGTCATCTGAGGTCTTCTTAAGAGGCTGGATCTAAACTGAAGCTGATGTGCTCTCTAGTCACCTCGGGGCGGGTGTCCCGAGGTAAAACAGAAAAGCAAAAGGAGAATAATTTAGCGTAGCTGCTGTTCATAACTTTAAGCAAAAATAGTCATAATGAGCAATTGATCTGATATGAGATGCATTATGTGAATGTTTGGCTAAAGAGATGTCTTTTATTCTAGATTTAAACTGGGTGAGTGAGTCTGAGCCCCTAACATTATCAGGAAGGCTATTAGAGATGTTTCGGAGCCAAATGTGAAAACGCTCTCCCTCCTTTAGTGGACTTAGCTATCCTAGGTACAACCAGAGGTGGAAAAAGGCTGTTTTTGTAACATATGCAATATGATTTTCAAAGGACAAGTTGCTGTCTAATATAACACCCAGGTCTTTAACTGTCGAGGATGGAGTAACAGTACATCCTTCTAAATGCAGACTGTAGTCTGAGAGATTCTGTGTACAGGTCTTTGATCCAATAAGTAATACTTCAGCCTTATCTGAATTTAGTAGAAGAAAATTACTAGTCATCCAATGATTTACTTCTTTAACACACTCTGTCAGTTTGGATAATTTAGAGATTTCATCTGGTCGTGATGAAATGTATAACTGAATATCATCGGCATAGCAGTGGAAACTAATTCCATGTTTTCTTATAACATTGCCGAGTGGCAGCATGTATATTGAAAATAGCAGAGGGCCTAACACAGATCCTTGCAGCACTCCATAGTTTACTATTGTTATCTTAGATTTTTCCCCGTTTAAATAGACAAAATTGTGTCGGTCTGATAGAACTGACATAGAAGAGAAGAAATTGTTGGATAAAGTCATTATCATTGTTGTTAAAGCCATTGTTTTTTTGTTTTCTCGTCACTTCCTAACATTAAGGTTGAACCACTCTAGTCACATGAACTATTATAATTATGTCTTCACTACATTTCTGGGCCTTGAAAATGGTAATAATATAGCAGTCTATGGGGGGTCAGAAAGCTCTCGGATTTCATCAAAAATATCTTAATTTGCGTTCCGAAGAGGAGCGAAGGCCTAATGGGTTTGGAACTACATGAGGGTGAGTAATTAATAACAGATTTTTCATTTTTGGGTGAACTAACCCTTTAAGACCAAATTCATGAAACCAGTATACTGAGACACATGCAATTTTCTCACCAATGTTGACATTCATTTAAGACATAACCAACTGTGTTTGCAGGCCATAAGACATAAAAGAGACCTCAATTCAGTATTCGTGTGCTGACAGAGAGGATGCTTTGTTGCGCTTTGGGTGTGTGTGCACAGAAAACCTTTATCAAACAGTGCGTAAGTAACAAATGGAGTTCTCTTTTGCATGTGCTTGCGCTTAAATGGTTTAAAATAGTGCAAATATTTAAATGGGTAAGATTTAAAAAGTATGCAAATGATAAACTTTGCTAGTGACAATTCAGTCAACTGCTCCAAACGACGGGTAGACGATGATGTTTGTATGACAGTTCAAGTTTCTTGCACCAAACAGTCATAATTTAGCTTTAAATCTCAATTTTTACACAATTTTTGCTTGAGTAACATGCAGTGACGAATTGTGCTCGATTCCATGTTGACTTTAAAGAGAAGCTCACTGTGATTATCTCCTAACTCATTTGTCCATTCAATAACGGGTCATGAAACCCCTCGGAGAATTAACAATGTGACAGAGAGCGAGACCCTCTTCCAAAGGCCAATCTCTCCATCTCTTCCGATGATTTTGTATACTCAAAGGAAGCCTTGTGACTGTATGAATGAAACCATGTTACTGCTCATTTAATCATTTCCATAAAATGGGCATGGGGGTCAAACCTGGTTTGTTTTTAATGGTGTTGTATAATTGAAGACCACCCCAGGAGGGGTCGGAGAGGAAGATAAAGCGGTCCCATTTTATGATCAATTATTAACAACATATACTCATCGCAGTCTTCTTGCTACAATTGAGATAGTTTGAAACTCATCACAAAAGCTTAAAGTAGCCAATCAGAAACCCATTGATGTAAACCACCGAACAAAATTGTGCACCACACATTGTGTGATAAATTGACTTATGACACCAAACTGTATGACGTAATCAAATACAGTGGCACCAAGAAGGATTTGAAAATTTACACCACAATTAAAATGCCTATATAAAAAAATATCAAGATGCAATCATTTTAAAGAACGAGCTCAATTAAATTTTTTAATCCGTACATTTCACAAAATGTACTGTCTGGTATGAAGTAATTGTTCAAAAATGGCGTCAAGACCAGTTGGCTGAAAATAATCAAAGTATAGCTCATGAAAAGTGACTTTCTCAGAAAGCTCTAGCATAGCAACATTTTATAAAGAGAAATTGAAAGCATCTCAGCTAACTTTGCCTCCATATTCTTCTTTTGAGTCAATTGCCTTAAAAATTAATGGTGCGATTCAAGTAAGTAAGTAAAGGATTCCTACCATCCTCATAACTATTTACCGCCCTCCCGAAAGCAACAATGCCTTTTTAACTGAATTTTCTGAATTCTTGACTTATCTATGTTTCATGTCTCCAAATGTTTTTGTTATGTTGAATGATTTTTACATTCATATAGTTAATGTCAGTAATGCAATTACAAGTGAATTGTTATCATGCTTGGATTGCTTTGGTATTCAGCAATTTAACACACTGTCCACTCAGGGGCATACTCTTGATCTTGTTTGCTGTTCTGGTATAACACCTTGTAATCGTACTGTTTCTGATTTGTCCATATCAGATCACCTGCTGGTGTCTTTTTGTGCCCAACTGGCAGTTTTTAAACTTAAACTGTTTCATTTGTACATTCAGCTCCTTGGTTTACACGTGAAACTGCTTGAACTTAAACTAAAGGCCGTAGGTTAGAGCGGTTATATGTCAGGTTTGGCCTTACTGTTCATAAAGAAATGTATGCTGAACATACTGAAAACTGCAAAAATGCACTGTCCAAAGTTAAATCTTATTATTGCTCCAGCATAATTTGAGTCAGCAATGGGAACTCCAGGTCTCTTTTCTTGGTTTTAAACAATATATTCTGCAACTTCCTGATTCCTTGCCATCTTGTCACCATTGATTACGAAAATTGTTCACGCTTCCCTTGTTTCTGGTTCTGTATCTCCATCTCTTAAATCTGCTGTTATTACTCCCATACTTAAGAAACCAGGGGCTGATCCATTTAATTTTGATAATTTTCGTCCAATTTCAAATTTACCGTTTATCTTTATATACATATATATATATATATATATATATATATATATATATAAAATATGGTTCAATTTTAACATGGATCTGAATGGCTCTGGTCTGAACAAAAACAACAGACAGGCTGAATGAAAATGTAAATCCACTCTCTGAGACAATCAATATCTTGATAATCAAATATGGTTTTAAAGATAATTAAAATATGGACCATTAATACTAACCGTCAGGAATTCTAATCGTGGTTTATCATCAAACCGGTAACCGCTTCATCCATATTCAAGCTTAAGGGAAAGAACAAAATAAAAAGAGAGGGTAAATAATAGTAGTATAAGAAGCAAAATACAACATTTGGTAACACTTATTTTAGGGTTCAATTCTCAATTCTTTTAACTAGTTGCCTATTAGCTTGCATTTTACTAGTGTATTGGTTATTTATTAGTACTATAAAGCACATGTTAATGCCTTATTCTTCATTACCTTATTCTAAATCCCTTAATTCTACTCAATACCTAAACTTAAATGCTACAGAAACCATTAATAAGCAGTAAATTAGGAGTTTGAAGCACAAGTTGTAGTTAATAGTGAATGTGTTCCCCACACTGAAGTGTTACCCAACATTTCAATAAAACCTTCTCTTGTAACTCTAAATTTGTGTTTGCATACATTACAAGCTATATGAGCAGAGGACAATATTTTCAATGAATAATGTCTTAAATTTAAGTCACAAACCTTTAAAATGGCCTCAGAAGCTTTCCAATATAGCTTATTGTTATATAATAACAATTTATATAAGTTATAACAATTATATTTTTATATAATTTATTGTACTTTTTGTCATTTGACAGCCTACAATCCCTTCTTACATAGAATGGAAAAGAGCTGCCTAAAAAAGATTCTTCAAAATGTCTCCTTTTGTTCTACACAAAATAATAAGGAAAGAAATGAACATACGAGTTTCCTAATGAGGGTTAGTAAATGAGAATCTTCTTCCTAAGCTACAGTACTTAAGATTCTTGGAGACACCAGCATCTCCACAATGTATGGTGGTGGCCACTTCAAGTTTTCAGCAATAAATTTGAAGACAAATATTTCTCTAAAGAGATCTCATCTGCTGTAATTAAAACAAGTGTGTATCAACAGCAATAATGCTGATTGTTATCTACACTCTGCAGTACAGCTTTGCACTTTGTGCCAGCAGCGTTATGAAGGAGCTGTAAGCTCTTCATGTATTTATGCGGCATTGCTATCAATACCAGCCTCCTACACACTGCCTCTATATTGCTGCAGGTCCACACACTCCCATTTGCCTCTGTGTAAATCCTTTTGCATATACCTGAGCAGCAAATGCAAATCTCAGCCATTGGCCACAGCCTTCCCACTCTGTTCACTTCAATGCATTCTGTCTTCATAATCACACTCATTTCAGCCACTCCATCAGGTGTGTGGCCAAAGACGTGGTCTAGAGCGGCTGTTACAGTTGGAGCCTTGTGGTTTGAAATCTGCCTCACTGGCTACGTTACTGCAAGGCTGAAGTAATTGCATGTTAGGCTATTGCTTTATCTCAAATTGAAAGAGCTCTTCATCAGTTTGGGCAATTAATCAACCAACATTTGCCTGTTTTGAGTTTATTTGCTGGTCGTTGTGAATTCTGTTTGGAAATGTTTTTTTTTTTTTTTTGGTCTGTTTGTGGGTTTTTTGGTGGATTTTAAGTAAATATTGTGTAAAATAAGTGGTCTTTTCATTTCATTCAGCATTAAGTTGACCATTGCCACCCTGATATCAGTGGTTCTTTGGTACATAAAATAAAATTATAAATTAAAAATAAAATAAATAAAACATTTAAATTAATTAAAATGAAATTAAATAAATGTTAAATCAAATAAAATGACATTTAAGACATTTGAGTGATTTTTAGTCATGAAGGTAATTTAATTGTAAAATGACTATTGTTTTGCATTAATACGTGCAATATCTAATAATATTACATGTCTATTTCTTGGAAAGGCACATTTGACAGTCAAGCTCTGAGCTTGAGCTGATAATTTTATTTTTAGTGTACCATGTAATAGTACCAGTAACATATAAAAACCTTTTAAATATTTTTAAAATATTTATTATTTATTTTTTCTTGGTTATCACATTAACAATAACATTTAAATTGGATAATATATAGAGCCTTGAAGTACTGGAAAAAGTGTGAAGCACTTGAAAGTCCTTGAAAAGTGCCTGAATTTCACTCTCAAAATGTCGTACAAACCCTGAAATGAATAACGTAAAAACATTTGACTATTTCTGTCACAATACCATGGTTACAATTATCGTTACTACATAAAATCCATGGCGAATGTTGGTGATTTGTGGACTGAAAAGCCAACTTGTTCATTCATGGCACAACGTTTCTCCTGGTTTCCACATCAGCACTACTTGATCTGGTATATTTTATAACACAGAATTATGCGCCGAATTTGAATGCTTCTCACTGGATCTCCCAGCACGATGTCGTGTATTTACTGAATTTAGATCAGTAAACCTATTCTGAGCTCGTGCTGTCTAGCATTCTGAGCTCGTGCTGTCTAGCATTGCTCCAAATTGATAAACTGTGCTATTCCGCTTTCGTTTCATTTGCCTTTTGATGTTTTTTATATGCAACAGACATGGCAGCTCTTATCAGTTGGACAACGTGGTGGTTATACCAGTGCAGCCTCTAACAAAATGTACTCTCACCAACAAGAAAAAAAAAAGGAAAAAATCTGATCGCAGTCTGGAGCCCTGTACATTTTCAATTAAATTAAAGTTAAATTACATTTTTAATTTAAATAAAATTATGCAAATAATAAAACTGGCACAGGCAAACTCAATGCTTGCCTGTCTCAATGCTCAGTGCTCGATGATTTCTCAGATCGTAATAATTTTTCATGTTGTCGGGCTTATGCAGTTATTAAAACAGTTCAGTGTTTAATTTTTATGTTTACTTTGTTTATGCTTTGTTACACTTGATGTTCAGAGTAAAACTTGGGTCTGAAGCAAAACTTGCTGTTCTAGATATCAGCATTGGCCATTGAAAAAACAAAGTCGAACACTACTCTGGATGCAAGTACTGTGCATTTTCTTTAAATTTAGCTTAAACGCAATAGCTTTTACCAATCATGGGGTGTGCCTTTGATATTTTGAAGATGTTGTCGATGTTATTATCCATTTTGTTGTGGTCAACTAATGGTTTCGTCTCTTCAGTTTCCTTTCCAAAGCGAAAAGAAGAGAGGAAAGTGCTATTGATTTTTATTGTATTCATTGATTGTCCCAAATGATATTTACTCATTCTCTCATTCTCTCATTCTCTCTCTCTCTCTCTCTCTCTCTCTCTCTCTCTCTCTCTCTCTCTGTCTCTCTCTCTCTCTGTCTCTCTCTCTCTCTCTCTCTCTCTCTCTCTCTCTCTCTCTCTCGGTGTGTGTGTTTGTGCTCAACACCACCTTTTCAAAGCCCTTAGTCACTGTTTTTCATGTTGGTCTCTTTCCACAGAGAAGGACTACAACAGCCTTTGCGAGAGGCAGCCAATCGGACGCTTGCTATTCCGTCAGTTCTGTGACACCAGGCCGGAGTTGAGGCGCTGTGTCAAATTCTTGGATGTTGTGGTGAGAATTATTAATTCTCTTCAAAGATAAAACATGTTTGTATCTTCCCCTTTCAACTGCAAAACAACCAGCCTTACGGTGAAACGAGCAAGGCTAGTTCTGGAGCAACTACTAGAATAACTTAAGCCCCTATCCTACCATTACCCTTTCCCATAACATCAGTGTGGTGTTTAGCTACAACTATGTATGATTTTAAAACTTGCTATGATTGCCATTGCTAAAGGCTACTGGTATTGAAAGAGCCTTTAAGGCCCGCTCACACCAAGGACAATAACTATAAAGTATTAATAATAAATCTTTGAGAATAAGAAACTCCAAACCACAGCAAAATAATAATGATATAATATAATTAAATTGGCTATTTAATATAGCAATATAATAATGACACAGAGAAACCATATTTTTGGAATCACTTTCAGAACATTTATTCCCCCAGATATTCATAAATATATGAGTAATTTGAATTAAAAATAGACCTGCCCAACAACTCTTCTCCGGATTCACAAATGCTTTGTAAACTTGATTGTTAAAATCGTGTATGTTATTGAATTCCAATAATTTGTAAATACGTGCATGTTCATTTCTGGAGATGAATTACAACTACATTTTTTTCTGTAATGTTGGATAATCTAACAGATTTTTCCTGTGAGCTTTTTTGTTTTTCTATCCATTTTGTTTTTAGATAGTAAAATAAAAGCTGTAACTATAGTTTTCCATTTTTGACAAGTAAATAGCTTTACCAAATTTAGTGTTTTGCTCTTCTCAACGCATCCCTGGACATAATTTTTGGCCCACTCTGGTATATGGACAAACAAACTTGTAAAATATTATTATGGTATATAGAGTTATTAAAATGCAGTGTCATCAGTTTGCCTAAAAGAACAAAAAACCTCCAGATGTTTTATGTGTACTTTTTTTACCAACTGCCATTTTGAAAGTACAAACACTGAATCCAAAAATTTACATCAGTGTGGCTTTATGATCTGCTCGTGAATGAGGCTCATTTCATCAATGAGGCCCATTGGCGGAATCCACCATACTTTTAACATAATTACAGCATGTGCATATAATAAACAGAACATTAACTGTATAATATTGTTATAGTCATCATTATGGTTGTGAACGAGGATTTAGAGTTGTTAGTTTAGTAACATGCTACTTGTCATACTCTACTTGCCTGCCAACATTTTCAGCTTTCCCAAACACAACAAAATCTAAAAAAGAAAGTGAAATTTCCTTTAAGTGTACACTTACACTGGCCATCATTATTGTTGAATTGCTGCTGATATGTATAGATTTTCAGTTCCATCAATTATGAGCTTCCTTTTCTGTTAGAACGCACCTTTATTAGGCAGATACCTGTAGATAGTAAATAGCATGGTAGCACATAAGAATGGAACAGAGCCCATGTCTTTTGATTTAAAGTGATCGCAGATTCATTTCACTACTAATACTGTTCATAAAAACATCTTCTGAGCCCCCTTCATGGCCTACCTCTTTTTGTTTCTTTGCCTCCACCCCTTTCAGAAGTCGGGCGACCCAGCTCTGAACAGGAATGCTGGGGTCACATTTGCACCACTGGCTCTACCTCGAGTAAATGCCCACCAGCAACTTTTACATGCCCATAACTTGGGGGCGAGCAGATTACACGATTTAAGATATTATAAACCTTGACACACTAGCTTCGGAGATAAAATTGTATTCAAGCAGAGAGTAGCAGACCTTTCACTAAGCATTTAAAACTATTGCTTTGAGATCAGCTCTGCCCTCCACAATCCTGCGTTACAGGGCAAATCTTCTCTTCGTAAATATTTTGACGTGACATGCCATTTCAGATATGGAATGCAGACTTTTACTGTTTCTTTAAGCTACAACATAAACATCACAACATGCATATCGTCTTGCATATTCATGCGCACGACCAAATGAAAAACTTGCTGTTGTTTACTCCATCTTTAAATATCTTGATGCTTCATGTTTAGTAGAGAAACTATATTTGTGGTGTTTTGTAAATAAACATGAATCTAAAACCAGAAGCAAATGTGTGCGGTGCATGTCTGTGTGAAACACGGTGCTGCGGGTGTTCACCAGCGCATTGGTATGTGATTGCTACAGTGGTTGCTTGTTGATCCAAGTCAAAACATGATCCCTGGAAATGATTCTGGTCCCTACTTTAATATTTGCATGTTTCTCATAGACAGAGGTAGCAGTCAGTTGCATGTAGGAATTGATCAAGACAAGTAAATTACTGGGATGGGTTTTAGTAAAGTGGTAAAGCCTTCAGTGTTTAAGATCAGAAAGTAAGGCATTGTAGAAATGTCCCCAGATATACAGAATATTACACTGCAATGTAAACTTTATGATATAGTGAAACATCATGCAGTTTTGCTAGTGATTTCCTTTGATGTTGCTTTTGTTAAAACTAATTTTGATGGATCAAAATTGTATTCTTCAGATGTATTCAGTATTCAGTACTATGTTTTAGATAAAATCCTCATAGAAATAAAATAACTGTATTTTACAGCTTTTTTAGGTTTACAAATTTAAAATGTACAATGTTGGCTCTTTTTGGTTTTTTTGTGTGTGTGTTTGTTTTGCATTTTATTTTGGGTTTTGTTTTTTTGTGTTTTTTTTATTTATCTTAGTTTCAAATCTATGCCTTTTGTAAACTAAAAAAAAGAAACTGAAATGAAATTGAACCTGTATTGAGTGGTGATAATATAAAATCATCATATTGTAAGTGTATAAATAATGAAGAATGTAGATATCAAAAAATGTTACAGATAATATTTCTCCATAATTTCAGGCGGAGTATGAAGTAACGCCAGATGAGAAGAGGAAGGAATGTGGCCAGGAACTCCTAGACAAGTACCTCAACCCAAAGGTACCAAGAAGAGTAGCACAGGGAAGACCTAAATCAGTCTGTTATATTACTGTGTGGTGCAAATATATTTTTTAACGATTAGTTTACCCAAAAATGAAATTTCTGTCTTTAATTACTCACTCTCATGTCAATCCAAACCTGTAAGACAACACAAATTAAGATATTTTTGATATTTTCTGACGTCCCTGTAGACAGCAACATCGTAACCAATTTCAAAGCCCAGAAAGGTAGTAAAGACATCATTAAAATAGTCCATGTGACTACAGTGGTTCAACCTTAATGTTATGAAGCGACGAGAATACATTTGAACAAAAATAACGACTTTATTCAACAATTTTTTCTCTTCCGTCAGTCTCCTATGTTGTTTACGTTGTATAGACAGTGTATCGCTTTAGTGTTCCACGTCAGAACTAGGGATGTTAACGATTAAATGACTGAATTAATTGTCGATTATACATTAAGCGATAAAACTTATCGATCGTCGATTAAGCAGGTCAACAGCGAAACATGTAAAGCAGACATCATTATTAGTTTGCATGTGCATTGTCATCCTTTTGTTTTGTGCAAATTTAAGTTATAATATTGTGTTTATTTTGTGTAGGCCTATCTGTATCTGATTTATCTTATATAGGATGGATTTGGTTAAGAATTAACGCTGTAGAATTAAAGCGTGCTGGTGATCATCTTAAGCTTCAGTGCATGCATTTCAAACAGCAGTAATGACTATGATTGCGACTGTCACATTACATAACATTATAAACAGAACAATATCGTAATAAAACTTTGAGAATTATTTGTGTTTAGTTGCCATTTAGTTGTATCATCGTATTGCCCCAGGAGCACGTCCACAACATGACGGTCTGAATAGTGCGTAACTTAGGTCAAGTTCACTTGTACATTTGCGCTATTTTGTGCAGATATATACTAAATAAACAAATTACAAATTATATCTAATTAATCTCAGGATACATTTCTTTGAGTTAAATAACGTGCTGGCAAAGTGCTCCAGTTTACCGGTGTTCATTCAGCTTGCTCAGCTCAAACAGCAATGCATGATAAACTATGATTGGAACTGTCATATTACATAACATTAATAAGCACACCATTTTGACAAATTGTTGGGAATTTATTCGGTTTAGTTGCCGTTTTCAGCACTTTCCAGGAAGAGCGCATCCACAACAGGACATAATAACATTGACAAGCACGCATCTGAGGCGGCGTTGATGACATTCTGTGTTAGTTGTTATATTAATTTTTAAATAAGTCATTTAATAAATGATCAATCACCTAATTTTACAGTCACACTAGCCCTTTGTTTGAGGTAAAAACTCATGAGGAACATGGATTTGAGCAGCATTTGAACCTGTCATATGCCACTACAGTAGATGCATATTGCAGTATTAAGGCTAACGATTAATTGATCATTCATTTTTGGGTGAACTAACTCTTTAATATATGATGTATATTGTGATTTCAATGTATTTTTTTTATTGACAAGTTTCACTGTAAAGTTTCCCTTTTTTGTTGTTCATTGTATAATTCATGAGCATGAATGCATTTATTTGTGTTAAAGGATAGTTTCATGTACTAATTCTTCCATTTGCAGTCAGAGGACTACGTCCCTGAGGTAACAGAGGAGATGGTGACTAAGTGTGCAGAACGCTTGCAACAGGAGGCATGTAAAGAGCTCTTCATGGAGTGTACCAAGTGAGTCTTTTAGACAGGAAATATCTCTTAATATCCCATTAGATAGCACTGGTAAATGCAACTTCACTGACACTGTCTGACAAACACTTGGCATCTGAGCAATACATTTCTGAGGGAAATGAAATTCTGAGCATTTTCAAGCAAATCAATTAAAGTGTATCTTCATTCCGCTTTGTATTGTTACAATGTCGGTAGTATATGTAAATATACAATGTTTACTCATTCTCTATGTTACCTATAGCTAGAAATTCAAGTTTATTTGTCAGCAAAAGTCTGCCAGATGAAGCAAAACTTGTCATCTGGCGGACTTTTGACTGCTCCAGGACTTTCGTGATAACTACAGTTTATACTTCAACATTTTTGTATCCCCGCCATTTTGAAATGTTGAGGTTTTTCAGATTTTATGTCGCGGCATTCTCTCCATATTTACGATTCTTTGCAGGCTTCATCCACTGACTACAACGTGCTGCATCCTTCAGTGGAAACTGAAAATAACTCACTCCTGCTAAAAGTTTACTCTTTGAATTGTTGCACCCGGGAACAATACAACACCATTATGACTAAAAGTTTGCAAAGCAGTATTTCCTACTAAAGCAAGGCAGTATTTTGCTGGTAAGTGTATCCATAGCAGACTGGTGGGAGTACCCTTGGACGGCAACATGCCTAAAGCATCATGGGTGTTGAAGTTTTTCTACCCTTTTGGCAAGAGTGAAGACAACAGCCTTTTTTTCTGTTTTCTTTAGTCAGGTAGCACCGAAAAAGCAACAGCAAAAAAAACGCTTTACTACTGCATAGGCAGGCAACTTTTATTGAAAGCTCATTTTGCCAGCGAAGTACCCCTTTAATTGAATCTGAATGCAGTCTAAATGAAGTCTAGTAACACTTTCTCTCAATGTTCTCTTGTAGACTGATCCATGACTACCTGAGCGTGGCCCCCTTCGCAGACTACCTCGATAGTATGTACTACAGTCGCTTCTTACAGTGGAAATTTCTTGAGAGGTACATACAACACCTCCGCACATTTTAAACTTTTCGGTTTTGTTTATAATGTATGAACTCTCTGTAATTTTCTGTAGTTCTGATGTTAAATGAGAGAAATTATTTGTAGCTAAAAAGTTTTTCTTCACTGCCAAGTAGATTCTAATTATTCCTTTGGGTGCCGTGTTTTATTTATGAAGCTAAGCTTATATAAACCAGATGTGAACTCTGAACTTGCTATTTATTTACTTTTAGTCATAAAAATGTCCTCTGACTGAAAGTCTAAGCCAGGCTTGGACAGTTCCCATCCAGACCATTTACAGAGAATAATATGATATGCCAGATTTCACTGTCATGTACACATTAAGAGGCCTAGTACACTAGCCATCTATTGAATACGAAAAAAGTCTTAATTAGATTAAAGCTATGTGTTTCAACATTGTGCGTTAGTGTCTCTTGAGATATAAGCTTCTTGTGAAGGCAACAGGACGTTATTTTACTGTAAAAGTATGTTGTAATTAAATAAGACTGGGTCATGTCCGTTCTTCTGAAATGTAACTTTTGTTTATTATTCTCTTCCTCTCCTTGACAGACAGCCAGTCACAAAAAACACATTCCGTCAGTATAGGGTTTTGGGAAAGGGAGGCTTTGGTGAGGTGAGTCTGAAATGATTAAACGTCGCTCTGTTTATAGCAGAAACATATCTGGGTGTTATTAGTTATTATCTGGAATGCCACTAAATCAAATGCTATATGTCTATTCCAAGGTTCATAAGGCTAATATGCTATTTTTGTTACACTATCAGACATAAATCCTTCAGGTTATCATACATACTGCCAGTCAATGTTGGCAAATACTGAGAAAGCAAGTCTCCAATTCTGATTTCCCTACCAGATAGCTAATCACATTGAGAGTCTTTTTATTGCCCTCCTCTGCCCTGTGGAAGGTCCTGGATAAATCTCTGTGACGAAATGAAAAAAAAGCTATTTTTTTCTGCATCTTAACATATTTGTTTTATTTATTGAAATATTATTTATTGAAATATTTTTTCCATCATGGTAGTAAATGTTTATATATATATATATATATATATATTCTACTTTTTTCACTTATCGTATTGAGAAGAGAATTATCATTGAAAATAATGACAATTGCAACAAAAACTCTTAGAAAGTAATTTTAGGGAAAAATCTGTTTAACCCTGTAAAGCCTGACATATGAAAAAGTTACAAAACAGTTACAAAAATTTATTGAGCCTGTCAAAAAAATATATTTTTTTAAATATTAAAAAGAAAGTTTAAATATGTTTTTTTTTTTTGAGTATTATGTTTGATACCTTAGGCTTCAACTAAACTGAGCCCAAACTGAGCAAACATATGCAATTTGGTGCAGTTGCTGATATTTATATGGCCAAAAAATAAAATGAAATTCTGATCTTTATAACGCTACAGCAGATATAGCAGTATAGCATTATACTTGCATAAAAATATCAGTTGTCACTCAATATCTCTCAATAATATGTCTTAGTAAAATAATATCTAAATGCTTAGTTTCATGATTAAAGCTTTGTAGTTTTAATTGTTCCTCAAACGCCTTTATCATATTTGGAATTTGAATTGCAACATGATTTTTCTAAAAATTATGTATGGATAATCCGGTAAACCTAAATTGCTTCAGTACAGTAAGTGTTAATCCTGAAATATTACTAACAGTATAAAAGTTGTTATTGTTGTACTTTATAAAAATCAGCAAAAAGACTATTGTAGGCATTTTTATAATTATACTAAAAGGACTTTTACCTGCAAAAAATCAGGGTTTTCAGCAAAGTTTTGATCATGTTGATAATCATATAATCAAATAGAATACAATAGGCTTTATAGGGTTAAGAGTGAAATGTGACCAATACATTTGAGATTCATTCTCTTAGTGCACACCAAAAACAATTACCAAAAGTGATCAAAAATCACTTTGTCACATCTTTATCCTTCAAAATGAAAAATCTATTTGTATGTTGGTTTATCCATGCTGGCCTATTGTGTTTTTGCTCTTAAACCTCATCATTAACGTAATGCACATAAAAGAGTATTTAATGTAACAAAATTATAAATAAATGGCCCTTTCAATTCTTCCACTGTTTTTTTTTGTTTGTTTGTTTGTTTGTTTGCACCTAAGGTCTGTGCATGCCAGGTGCGGGCCACAGGGAAGATGTATGCCTGCAAAAAGCTGGAGAAGAAACGCATCAAAAAGAGGAAAGGAGAGTCCATGGCCCTGAACGAGAAGCAGATTCTGGAGAAAGTCAACAGTCGGTTTGTTGTAAGCATCTGTAGTGCTTGTTTTGCCCAATCTTAAATGCGGCTCCTCAGTTAACCACATGCTTTCTACATGTAGTTCCGACTTCTGTTTTTTGGCTGATTAGCTCACCCATGCCTTGCTTTAATGTGAGATCACGTCTGAGTGCTCATTCGGGATCTTCAAATTTAGGCATGGAGATCTGATGTAGAAAACTTGTAGTTTTACTAAATGTATTTAATGTTTACATTCAGAATACTACATTTTATTTAACAACAGAAACCCATAACTGTTTTTTTGGCGCTGATGATTCTCATTGGTCTTTCAAAACCTTAACATCTTTTTGTAGCCCCTAGTTTAATGAAATGATAACTTTGTATTAAGGGTTTGTGTATCCAAAGGCCTGACCTCGAGCGTGCTATTTTGAGTTGTTTTGTTTGGCTATTATTCTCAGGATTTTCTTGTAATTTCATCCTACATTTTTAGACTTTCCCACGCAGGCTGTAGTAAACATGGAAATTGTGTTTTGTAAATGAAACGTTGCACCTTTCTGTTTTCCCATGGAGGTGAGTCTTGCGTACGCATATGAGACAAAAGATGCTCTATGTTTGGTGCTTACGCTAATGAACGGAGGCGACCTGAAGTTCCATATCTACCACATGGGAGAAGCAGGTTTTGACGAGAAGAGAGCTGTGTTTTATGCTGCTGAAATCTGCTGCGGGTTAGAAGACCTCCATCGGGAGAGGATAGTATACAGGTGAAAAGATTCAGAATGAATTTTGGTTTACAAGGGTCTGTTTGCAAAAAAAAAGAAAAGAAAATACTTATACAGTATTTAAATGCAGTTTAATATGCGTTTTTTTCCCCCATACCACGCAAAGGAGATTTTTGATTTGTTGACTCACCTGCTTTCTTTCTTTGTCTTCTATCAGGGATTTGAAGCCAGAAAATATACTACTGGATGATCATGGTAAGTTAGCAACTGATGTTTTCAGTGATTACTAATCAAATTCAGTTGTTAGGGTAATGTTAATAGGTAAAAACAAATTTCTTGAAGAAAAGCAATGCCACATGGAACATCACATCCTAAACTGTAGCACTTATGTTTGCCACAAGAGGGAGTGGAGCGTATAATATTGTTTTTGAGCCATAGAATTTAACATCCACGTTTATAACATACTGTCAGCTATATCTATTAATTAATTGAACTTGGGCTTTTAATTAATTATTATTTTTTTTAATCAAATTAATTACATTACATGCTGCAGGGATCCCAAACTCATGGAAAACCTGGAAATATCAGGGAATTTCAAAAAAGTTTTTTCCAGCCCTAAAAAACTCATGAAAATAAGTAAATAAATAAATAAATAAATAATATATATATATATATATATATAAAATATAGTATGTTTCAAAGGTTATTTTAAGAAATTAATGCAGCAAGGATGTAATAAATTAATTCCAAAAAAATGCTGTTCTTTTGAGCTTTTCTTTAAATTCATTAAAGAGCCCTGAAAAAAAATACATCACAGTTTCCACAAAAATATTAAGCAGCAACATTGTTTTCAACATTGGTAATGATAACAAATGTGATTTAAGCACCAAATCAGCACGTGATCACATGACACTGAAAACTGGAGTTATGATGCAGCTTTGCCATCACAGAAATAAATGACATTTGACTATATATATATATATATATATATATATATTTTTTTTTTTTTTTTTTTTTTTTTTTTTTTTACTGTATATATATTACAACATTACTGTTTTTAATGTAAATACAGCCTTGATGAACATAAGAGACATCTACGTCTGTCTAATAAAAATCTAAATAAAAATCTTACCGACCCCAAACTAGTGTATATTGTACATTTTGTTACCAGTCATTATCAACTTATCACAAACCACTAGAGATATCCATGGAAAAGTCATGGAAAAAAGTTTTGATTGCTCAAAATGTTAGAACCCTTATGTTAATTGAAATCCCTCAAATGAAGAGAATTCGAATATATTAAATGATTTTGGCAAATGAAATTCCAAAAAAGTTAGTATTGAAAAACTTGTGCACTAAGCAGCTTTTAAGTTATCTAGTTGCACAAACCACTGACAGACATCATTTAAGCTTGCTTATGAAAGGACTAATGTAATGTGATGTTTCTCCTCAGGTCATATACGTATATCAGACCTGGGTCTGGCTGTGCATGTACCAGATGGTCAGACAATCAAAGGCCGGGTGGGCACTGTGGGGTACATGGGTACGTCTTTGCCTTTATTAACTTCTAAACAATATCATCAGCAGCTGGAGCAGTCAATATAATCTGCATATGTTTGTGTCCCATCAGCCCCAGAGGTGGTGAAGAATGAGCGTTACACATTCAGTCCAGACTGGTGGGCTCTCGGCTGTCTCCTCTACGAGATGATCGAGGGCCAGTCACCCTTTCAGCAGCGCAAGAAAAAAATCAAGCGAGAGGAAGTGGAGCGCCTAGTCAAAGAGGTGGAGGAAGAATATTCCAGCAAGTTCTCAGAGGATGCCAAATCACTCTGTAAAATGGTTAGTATCCAATTAAATATTAATTGTCCAATCCAGGGTCGCACTGATATGACTCGTTTCAGATTGAGTAGATACTTAGATACACAGATACATAGATACTTTAATTTTTGGTACTTATCAATACCTGAATTTTCATTGCATTTGTAATTTTTAAAAATATTGGGTAGAAAAAAACAAAAGAATATGAGTCATATTAGTTGGCTTAATTCGTTTAACAAATATATAGTTCCTTCAGTTATTTTCATGCTTAATTATGCCTGTTGAAATGTATTGGCTTCTGTTACTTGTGCTGTTCATTCTATTGCACTTATTGTATGTCATTTATAATTTTATAACGCATCACGCCGCAACAGTTTTGAGGCTTTCTACACTGGATGTGACAATGCGACCGTTGCAAATCCATTTGTTCTTCATGTCTGTACTAGCGCAAACACTTGGAAGTATGTCAGAAATAGAACAGGGCATCAGTTTACTGCCGGGAACATATCAAAGTGAACAACCGAACTAAAAATTTTTCAGTAATGTGTGAGAAAGGGATGTGCCCTCGACAAGCTTTGCTGTGCTTTGATTTGTACATGGGGAACAGGACTGTAAAATAAAATGCTACTCTGTTGTCTTTGTTTCTTTGTCTGGACACAAACACTGTTTTTATGAGTACGAGTACACGAGAGCAGTATCGGGCTGATATCGGTGCATCCCTAATCCAATCCAGTTATTAATTATAATTAATGTAATGGCAAGTTACTATCAGAATAATAGCAATTAAACACATCAATATTTCTGGCAAAATCCACATATTAAAGATGCTCTGTCAAGTTTACCTTCACCGAAAAACAACAATTTTGTCAATTTATTTGCTTACCCTCATGTCATTCAAAACCTGTACGACTTTCTTTCTTCTGCTGAACATAAAGGAAGATATTTTGAAGAATGTTGGTAACCAAATACACTGTTCCAAATTACTATGTATGTTATTATGACATATCAGTAGGATTTTAGTACAGTAAACATTCAGATTTTAGTTTAGAAATACATTTTTGAACAGTGTTATTTCTGTGGTGATTTTACATTTTTTTTCTTTTCATACTATAGCAGAAACTGGTTAGTTATGAATTCCACATATCTTGCTGAAGTCATTTAGACACCTTCAGAGATCCTAAAGGGACCTTCCATCTCGCATCCCAATATTCCAGCCCAAATCATCACCTGCCACCATCTTGTTGGGATTGGGTGTTCATTCACCAACCATCCACAAATCCATTTATCTAGACTATTTATTGTAGTACAGCATTCATCAGTGAATAAAACTATTTAAAATGAGTCTTCATTTATTTCTAAACCCACTTTAAAGGGTTTTTTTTGTGAACTTTGGTTAGAGGCTTTGGTTAGAGGCTTTGCTGCTCAATAGTGGCTTTTTTTTACAGCTGCCCTTTAGTCAAGTCATCTTTATTTATATAGCGCTTTTTACAATGCAAATTGTGGCAAAGCAGCTTTACATTAATAAGAAAATGGTGTCATTGTGCAGCCTATTCTATATATTATTGATTCATTCCGTTGCAAATATCAGTAGTTATTAGTCTAGTTAATTTAGGTATAGCAGCACTGCAGAAAACAGTGACGTAATCGTCCGGCTCAGCTCAGTTCGCATACAACGGCGCCAATGCAGGCATATCAAAAACACTGCTGAATATCAAGCAAGTGTCCCCAACTTAAGCAAGCCAAAGGCAACAGCGGCAAGGAACCAAAACTCCAACAAATGGAGAAAAAAACCTTGGGAGAAACCAGGCTTAATCGGGGGGCCAGTTCTCCTCTGGCCAACAGTGAACACTTGCCCGATACTCAGGCAGAGTTACAGGTCATTAAACCGATTTGGAATCGCAACAGTCAAAATATTTAATCTAGTTCCATCTAGTTTAAGATCTTTTTGATCACGCCGGTATGGGACGGTTTGTTGGGATATGTGCCACTGGCTGATGAGTCGGTAAGGTCTTCACAAAGGATGAGCTAGTTAACATAGTCTCCGCCGACACCACAGGGCCACATTGCTGCCGCACACAGGCACTGGTTCCCCATCCGACCCGGACACGGCCCGTTAATCACGTTAATTGGTAAACCTCGGGATAAGCAGAGAGACAAAAAATTAGCGTAGACGCCATTCTTCTTCCGATGTAACAAGTACATCTGGTGTTATAGGAAGTGTTCCCGGTTCCGGCTGACCTGATCTATGCAGCCTAACAATCCTTTAACGGATATGAAGACAAAAGTTTATAGTGCGTCATATGTATGCCAGGTTAAATAGATGCGTTTTTAGTCTAGATTTAAACTGACAGAGTGTGTCTGCTTCCCAAACAATGCTAGGAAGATTGTTCCAGAGTTTAGGTGCCAAATAGGAAAAGGATCTACCGCCTGCGGTTGATTTTGATATTCTAGGTATTAACAACTGGCCAGAATTCGGAGATCGTAATAGACGCGAAGGACTATAATGCATTAAGAGCTCACTCAGGTACTGGGGAGCTAAGCCATTTAGTGCTTTGTAATTAATTAGCAATATTTTAAAATCTATACGATGTTTAATAGGGAGCCAGTGCAGTTTTGACAGAACCGGGCTAATATGTTCATACTTCCTGGTTCTAGTAAGGACTCTAGCAGCTGCGTTTTGGACCAGCTGTAATTTGTTTATCACGCGAGCAGGGCAACCACCCAGTAGAGCATTACAGTAATCTAGTCTCGAGGTCATAAACGCATGAACTAGCTGTTCCGCATTTGTCATTGAGAGCATATGTCGCAATTTAGATATATTTTTAAGATGGAAGAATGCGGTTTTACATATGCTAGATGGCATTCAAATGAAAGATTGGTATCAAAGAGCACACCCAGGTTCCTAACTGACGAAGACGACTTAACAGAGCAGCCATCAAGTGTTAGACAGTATTCTAGGTTATTATGTGCAGAAGTTTTTGGTCCAATAATTAGAATCTCTGTTTTTTCTGAATTTAGTTGTAGGAAATTACTAGTCATCCAATTTTTTATATCAGCTACGCATTCTGTTAATTTTGAGAATTGGTAGGTTTCGTCAGGGCGCGAGGAAATATAGAGCTGAGTATCATCAGCGTAACAGTGAAAGCTAATGCCATGCTTCCTAATGACATCTCCCAAGGGTAGCATGTACAGAGTGAAAAGCAACGGTCCTAGAACTGAGCCTTGTGGTACTCCATGTTTAACTTGTGATCAAAATGACATCTCTTCGTTTACTACTACAAACTGATAACGGTCAGATAAGTATAATTTGAACCATGCCAATGCATTTCCACTAATTCCAGCATAATTTTCTAGTCTATTCAAAAGAATATTGTGGTCGATAGTGTCAAAAGCAGCACTGAGGTCTAGTAACACTAATAGAGAGAT
This sequence comes from Zacco platypus, assembly GCA_038088235.1. NCBI lineage: Eukaryota > Metazoa > Chordata > Actinopteri > Cypriniformes > Xenocyprididae > Zacco > Zacco platypus. The sequence goes on from CM076070.1 coordinate 27,803,993, forward strand.
ACAACCACGATCTGATGATAAGAGCAAATCATTTGTAACTCTAATGAGAGCAGTCTCAGTACTATGGTACGGTCTAAATCCTGACTGGAAATCCTCACAGATACCATTTCTTTCCAAGTAGGAACTAAGTTGAGATGATACTGCCTTTTCTAGTATTTTTGACAGAAAAGGTAGATTGGAAATTGGTCTGTAATTGACTAATTCACCAGGATCAAGTTGTGGTTTTTTAATAAGAGGTTTGATAATAGCCTGCTTAAAATTTGTCGGTACGTAACCTAGTAATAAAGATGAATTAATGATCTTAAGAAGAGGATCTATGACCTCTGGAAGCATCTCTTTCAATAGCTTAGTCGGTATAGGGTCTAAGATACATGTTATTGATTTTGATGATTTAATAAGTTTAGACAATTCTTCCTTTCCTATAGCAGCGAATGAATGGAATTTTTCCTCAGGGATGCTAAAATCCACTGTCTGATGTGATACTGTAGTAGACAGTTGCATGGCTATAATTTTCTCTCTAATGTTGTCAATCTTGCAAGTAAAGAAGTTCATAAAGTCATTACTGCTGTGCTGTTTGGAAACATCAGAAGTTGAGGCTGTATTTCTCGTTAATTTAGCCACTGTATTAAATAAATACTTAGGGTTGTGTTTATTTTCTTCTAAAAGATTTGAAAAATAAATACAAATACTTTAAATACAATTAATTTGTTTGACAGAAAATTTCCTTAATAACCCTTTATCTGACCAAGTTCATCTGTGTTCTAAATCACTCGCACATCTTTGAGAGTTTGATAATCTCTATTCAGTTTTACAAAATATTAGTTGTTTTCATGCCTTTTGCAAGACACTGCACCTTTTCATGCTTTTCATCTTCAGAAAGATCTTTCTTCCCATATTGCATGAAAACTGTGACTTGTTTAGTAATGTGGAACAACCTCTTTAAGTAGGTTTCATAGTTACCTAAGAAGACCTGGCGAACTATTCAACAAACCTGTCTGAGATTTGAGAAATAAAATAAAACAAACACTTTAGTTGAAAAACTAAAATCTGATTTTAAGTTTATTGTACTGGAATCCCACTGATGTGTCACTTGCATAATAATTTGGAACCCAGTGGAAGTTAATGGGAACTGAAACTGTTTGGTTGCTTTTGGAACAACCTTTATGGAAAAATTCTGTATAATTGTTATTTGATGTTGTTTTAATAAGAGTTATTTTATATTTGTAAGATTTTAATTGCATATTTTTCATTTTCATTGATTTTTATTTTGGCATAATTATATATGATGTTGATATGGCATTAAAATAAATACATTTTGAACTCAACAGTTACATAATGAAAAATTAAGGGTTTTTTTTTCTTCCTTTTTTGCTTAGCTGCTAGCCAAAGACCCTTGTGAGAGGATTGGCTGTCAGGGGGGTGGAGCCTCAGAGGTGAAAGCCCACCTTATTTTCCGTTCCATCAACTTCAAGCGGCTTGCAGCAGGCATGCTCGAAGCACCCTTTATTCCAGATGTAAGTATTTTCTGAGACTGGCACTTTAATCTCTTTTCCTTGCAGTTGCAATGGATGGGAACTGGAGCTTTCAAGCTTTAAAAAGGAAACAAAAACACCATGAAAGTATCATAAAAGTACTCATATATATAGTTGGGCAAAACAGTATTTAGTCAAGAATTTAAAGAATTTATTTGCAAATTATGGTGGAAAATAAGTATTTGGTCACTTACAAAAAAGCAAGATTTCTGGCTCTCTCAGACCTGTAACTTCTTCTTTAAGAGGCTCCTCTGTCCTCCACTCATTACCTGTATTAATGGCACCTGTTTGAACTTGTTATCATTATAAAAGACACCTGTCCACAACCTCAAACAGTCAGACTCCAAACTCCACTATAGCCAAGACCAAAGAGCTATCAAAGGACACCAGTAACAAAATTGTAGACCTGCACCAGGCTGGGAAGACTGAATCTGCAATAGGTAAGCAGCTTGGTGTGAAGAAATCAACTGTGGGAGCAATTATTAGAAAATGGAAGACATACAAAACTACTGATAATCTCCCTCGATCTCACCCCGTGGGGTCAAAATGATCACAAGAACGGTGTGCAAAAATTCCAGAACCACACGGGGGGACCTAGTGAATGACCTGCAGAGAGCTGGGACCAAAGTAACAAAGGCTAACATCAGTAACACACTACGCTGCCAGGGACTCAAATCCTGCAGTGCCAGATGTGTCCCCCTGCTTAAGCCAGTACATGTCCGGGCCCGTCTGAAGTTTGCTAGAGAGCATTTGGTTAATCCACAAGAGGATTGGGAGAATATCATATGGTCAGAAGAAACCAAAATAGAAATTTTTGGTAAAAACTCAACTTGTCGTGGAGAAGGAGAAATAATGCTGAGTTGCATTCAAAGAACACCCTACCTACTGTGGAGCATGGGGGTGGAAACATCATGCTTTGGGGCTGTTTTTCAGCAAAGGGACCAGGACGACTGATCCGTGTAAAGGAAAGAATGAATGTGGCCATGTATTGTTGATTTGTTGAGATTTTGAGTAAAAACCTCCTTCCATCAGCAAGGGCATTGAAGATAAAACGTGGCTGGGTCTTTCAGCATGACAATGATCCCAATCACACCGGCCTGGCAACGAAGGAGTGGCTTCGAAAGAAGAATTTCAAGGTCCTGGAGTGGCCTAGCTAGTCTTCAGATCTCAACCCCATAGAAAATCTTTGGAGGGAGTTGAAAATCTGTGTTGTCCAGTGACAGCCCCAAAACATCATGGCTCTAGAGGAGATCTGCATGGAGGAATGGGCCAAACTACCAGCAACAGTGTGTAAAAACCTTGTGGAGACTTACAGAAAACATTTGACCTCTGTCATTGCCAACAAAGGGTATATAAAAAAGTATTGAGATGAACTTTTGTTATTGACCAAATACTTATTTTCCACCCTAATTTGCAAATAAATACTTTAAAAAAATCAGACAATGTGATTTTCTGGATTTTTATTTTCTCATTCTGTCTCTCATAGTTGAAGTGTACCTATGATGAAAATTACATGCCTCTCTCATCTTTTTAAGTGGGAGAACTTGCACAATTGGTGGCTGACTAAATACTTTTTTGCCCCACTATATGTATGTGTCTGTATAATAAATATATATAAAATATAATATTTTTTTTTTCATTCACACAACAGCTTTAGGGAAATTTAGGGATTTAAATCACATCAGATTGTGTCTTGTCAATGATTTGTTAATAAAATCAGACATCGCACAGGTGTGATGCGTGATATATATTTCTATGTTTCAGCCTCAGGCCATCTACTGTAAGGATGTGTTGGACATCGAGCAGTTCTCCACAGTGAAGGGGGTGGAGCTGGAGCCCAAAGACGACTCCTTCTACTGCAAAGTATCTACTGGATGCGTTACCATTCCCTGGCAAAATGAGGTCAGGTCACTACCCAGAATAACCTCAATAAATGTTTTACTCTGAACCCTGATTGCTGGTTTATGACCAGCATGCAATAAAAAGGAAATTAATGTTGTCTTTGATAATGTGTACAGACAGACAGCAATCAACGCAAATCTGTGATATTTTCTCTTGAGAATAAACAGGACATGCATGCGATGTTGCCATTATGAAATTGACTTAATGAAATAATTTGGGACGTGAACAGCTTTGGGACAGCTTTCATTCTACAACCTTAAATAGTTTCATATTTTTTTATTTAGAATCAGTATCAAGACACTACAATGCAAAGTAGAAATATTTCTAAATTAACTTTATAAATTAAATTACTTTATATGAATAAAAATACCATTGTCATTTTAGTTTGGAGCACAGAATCTGTTATTTTAATATTTTTATTTAGCTTTTGATCATATTTTGAATGAGCTTTTATTTGTATATTTTCAGTTTTAATTTTAGTTGTGCTTTTGTCATTCTTATTAGTTTTCTCTAAATGTATTCAGTAACACTTTACAATAAGGTTCCATTTGTTGACATTCATTATACTACATGAACTTCGTGCGTACTTGCAATGCCCGTAATTGCGAGATCTTAACTTGTAAAAATCGTAGAGCTCATAATAACATTTTGTAAGCTGGGAATATTCTGAGAGCTCCCATTTGTACCCCTGACCACTGAAGACATATAATTCCCTGTCCAAGGTCGTGAACAGCTTTGAGTAGAAGATCACGTGTTGTCATCTCAAAATGACAATAATTACGACATGGCATGAACGCAGCATTAGTTAACATGAAATAACAATGAAAAGTACTTCTAAAGCATTTGTTAATCTTAGCTAATGTTATTTTCAACATTTACTAATACATTATTAAAATCAAAAGTTGTGTCATATATTATTTAGTGATATGAGCTAACATGAACAAATGAATAAATACTGTAACAAATGTATTGTTTATTGTTAGTTGATGCATTAACTAATGGAACCTTTTTGTAAAGTGTTACCATAGTTTTAATGAAGTATTTCAATTTTAGTTTTATTTCACTTAGCAATTTTAATACTTCAACTAAAACTTATTTCAATTAATTTCCAAGGTATTTTTTAACATTTTGTTTTGTTTTTTATATAATGTTTATATTTTATATTAGTATTATTTCTATACAATTGTAGTTTTTTTATTAACAGTTTGAACTAGGTTTAATTTTTATATTTTCATTTTTTTATTATTGGTTCCTTTTTTGTAATGTTGTGCTTTTGTCATTTTTATTTGTTCTGTTTTTTTTTTTTTTACAAATATTTCAATTTTAATTTAGAAATATTTGTTAAGTTAATTGTTCTTTTCATGTTAAAATAAAATTAAAACTCGAATAAAACGATAAAGCTTTCTTAATAAAAATTCTAATTTAAGAGGGTTTTGAACATCCACTGCTAGAAAAAAAAAAAGCAAGTGTAATTGGACTTTTGTTTCAAACCTTACTGAGATATTAGACTCAGCCTCAGATGCATAAGGCACACAAAATTGGAAACGTTTCAGAAGTTTCGAAGTCGTCATCCGATTCTACAAGATTTACGGGAGACTTATGTGTTGCGTTCTTTAATGGTCCTCTGGAAACAAAACCGTTGTGACACCAAACCCCCTCATTGAAGAAGAAAGCTGTTGTGTTTGCAACTGTGATAATGATTGCTTATCATGATCAACTAAACACTGGATTACATAGACATAGACTCTTTAAAATACGTCCAAAAGTTTCACACGCCGGTCTGTTATTATAGGGACATGGACTTCTGAAGGTCCCAGATTTCAGTATTTTAGTTTGGCTTTAATTATGTGTGTTGTCATTTCATGAATCCATTCAGATGATAGAGACGGAGTGCTTTAAAGAACTCAACATCTTGAACTTGGATGGCACTGTGCCCCCTGACCTGGACTGGAGAGGTCAACCCTCACCCCCACCCAAACAGGGCTTGCTGCAGAGACTCTTCGGCCGGCAGGTCAGATTTCCTCACATTTTTCTATTATTTGTATGCATTGTTTTTGCTCCAAGACATTATTGTTTGTTTGAGGTTCTCAACCCAACTTTATCTGAACCTTTTTTTGTCCTGTATTATATTTCATACTGAAATCATATATGGGTTTGCAGGCAATTCTTGTAATGTAATAAAATATCAGTATGCAGGTTTTCCTCCCCCTCTACCTGCTGTTTAATTAGTCAAGTATGAAATAATTAATGTAATATAGACAGATTACAAATGTATAAATTTTAGAGCCTGTTGCCTTTGTTCTCAGTTTTGTTTGGCTCTCTTGGCAATTTAATCACGATGTAAAATAAACGTAAAGGCATGTTAGCACACAAATGTATATTTTAGACAAAAAGTATGCTTGTTGCTATGAAATGGTAGAAACCTCATGAAATGGTGAAATATTTAATAGAGATGCACCGAAATGAAAATTCTGGGCTGAAACCAAAACTGAAAATTTTGAATACACTTTGCTTTTTAAAAATGATTTCTTATTTTAAAATACTTTTTTTGTATAATTGTATTAATATTAGACTTTTTATTGAAATTTATTCATTTTAATGGTACTGAATTTAAAAAATACAAGCCAATGAAATAAAATAACCACACTTTCATTGAAAGTAACACTAAAATTTGACAGAAATTGTTCAGTTCAATTCCCTGCAACAGAATTAGATTTAACATTTATTTTTGACCAATTATCCAAATAATGTATAATCGTACAAAGCTATTATTATCCCAGCATGTGAGCAGTACGTGCGTGGAGCATTCGCATGGGCCAAGCACACGTGCCTAGATAAGAATATTGAACACACTTATTGAACACATATTGAGTCACACCGCGCAGTGATAACGGCTAAACCTGAATGCTGAACACTGAGGGGCGGAGTGGGCGGTATATATTTTTGGTTCATGCTTTCGGCCGTTTTTCTCTTTCGGGCCAAAAACCGAAAATGCCACTTTTGCCTGATTATTTTCAGCGGCCGAAATTTCAGTGCATCCCTATTTTAAAAGAATTTCCTACTGAACCTGGAAGTTTGGGCTGGACATTCAAGGCCTTGAGCTTTATTTCATTTTTGGAAGCATTAGTAGCATTAGCTTACTAAGCTAACGTAGTAAAGACATCGTTAAAATAGTCAACATGACTACAGTGGTTCATCCTTAATGTTATGTAGTGACAAGAATAGTTTTTGTGCAAAAACCAAAACAAAAATGATGTCTTCATTCTACAATTGCTTCTTTACCCTGTCAGTCTTTTACGCAGGTGACACAGTGTTGCGCTTTTGTTTTTATGTCTGAACGGCAGCTCAGTATTGGCCGACGCTCTTCGCACCACGAAGTATGCGTGTGATGCTGATGCTTTTTTTTTTTTCCTTTATTTATATAGTTTTATAATGCAAATTGTGTCAACGCAGCTTTACAATCATAATTGGCAAATAATTTTTGCTCTTAAAGAAAATGGTATCATTGTCCAGCTTAAATAAATTCAGTATTGATTCATTCAGTTGCAAAAATCAAGTTATTAATTTTGTTATTTTATCTGTATATCAGTACTAAAGAACTGTAGCAGGTAACATTTGAGGAAGGAGAATTTTCTTTCTAGAGAGCATTTAATTGGACAATGATTTGTATACGCCCCTGAGTGCAAGATGAGTCATACATTTTTAGGGGGCTGTTTTCCAAGAAAAGAATAATTTCAGATCTGCTAAAAGTTTTAGTCTTATCACACTAGCATACAAATGAAAATGTTTTAATTGCTGATATCCCAGTGTTTGACTGTGCATGTTTCTATGATGCCCCCGCAGGACTGCTGTGGAAATTGCAGCGACAGTGAGGAGGAGCCCACACGGCTGTGAAGGCGTGGCCTGTCTGGGCCTGCCTCCCCCACACCACTGAGGATCTTATTTGTTTACAGTTTTTGCACATTTGTATTTTTAAGATAGCTCTATATAAACATTGGAATGTATATTTTCACTCTATAGCCATGCAGTGTAACTTATTTAAAGTCATCGAAATGAAAAGGACAGAAAAGGGGTCCCAATTATTGTCCTTTATCATGTGTGAAGTATTGCAAGGACAGATCATTCAACACTGCTCAAGTCTCAAACCCGGTTGACCCAACCGATCTTGTACATTTCGTAGGTATGTCTCGCAGCCTCTTTGCGCTTTTTTCTTTTCTTTTTCTGTTCTTGGACGATTTCACACATGTACAGTATGCACTCTAAATATTTGTTTTAGATGTGGGGAGCAAAGGAAATTTGCTTTTGCAGATATTTTTATATTTATATTTTGAATTTTATTTTCTTATGGTAATCTCGACAATCAAAAGACACCATTTGTATAAAACAGTGATAAATGTGCATTAATGGATTAAAAAAAAAAAAAAAAAAAGCAAAAACAGGAAAGGACTATAAAACAGAGGGAAATGTTAAAATCATAAATTCGCTACCAGAAGTCTCAAATATGTTATCTAAGGTTACTTAGCTAGAGATACCTAGTAAACCAAATAGGCGTGACTAAAGTGCATATACGTACAATAACAACTGCAAACAGTTGTTCCATGTTGTAAATATGCGACACTCATCTGTAAAGTCTTCAGTGCGTCTTCCTGCTAATTCTTCTCTGGATAATTGGGAAGAGCATTCTAATTATAGTCCTGTGTGGCCCATATGTTACATAATGAGTCAAACCATGAGGCATTATTTTCCATTTTACAATATATTTCACAATGGTAATAACGACATTGTAATTGTCAAATTTCAGCTCTGAACACTGAAAGACTTTAATACTCAAATGATGCTCAGCAATTGATCATTGCTTAGCAGTTCGTCATGCTAACAGACATTTTAAATGTTATTTAATGTTTTTATAAGTAGATATGCGCAATTTTATGGGCTGCATACAATTTAATTGCTGCTTTTTTACATGTAGGTCAAACAAAAATTAATTTGCCAAAAAGAAATGTTTTGTTTTGTGTTACGTATCCCCCGCGATCACAATAAGCTCTTTATGTTTTCACTTACTCGGAAATATGATGTCTTGGGAATTTTGTTGTAAATTTGATCTCTTGATGCACTTAAGACCAAACAAGTTAAATTTTTGTCCTACATCTTCATAGAAGGTGCCTTGTGAAGTTTTAAGGTACTCTTGTCATTAGGGTTTTTTATTCAAATATCTCAATTATATTTTTGAGTTGGCTTAGCATTTTGTGCACACACTTTCTCTTTTCTTTGCTGTTGTTTTACCTCAAATATTACTGTGCCCTGTGGATGTTCATACTTTTTCTAAACCTTGTGAATTCTTCTTTTGGACATCGTAGAATCTCGTATAAGGCTTTAGGACTTTGTATTGAAGCCTAGCTGAACACGTATCAGTGACCTACCAACTCTGTAAAACATAACATACTTTGGAGGAAGTCTTTGAAAATACTGTCAGCTAATGGATCCTTGAAAGTCTTCACATTTCTCATCCACCTGCGGTTTACGTTAATTCTCTTGGATTAACTCAAATACATTCCAGTCTCTACCGTACTGTACAGTTGTAAAATTTATTCAGTTTTTTGTTTGTTTGTTTGTTTATTTAGCAATAATGGATTTGATAAGTATAACTATTATGTAAATGTGTATAATATGACAACATTTCAAATCTAGAGCGAGACGAAACTTAGTTTGACTCAATGTTTTCCTGAGCCAGGCTTTTAACACTGTGAAGTGATCATTTCTGTCACAGTTGTACTTTTTTTTTCTTTTGTGCAATGCACTGATTTTTTTTTTCTTTTTGTTTGCGAATTTATAACTGTGTATGTATGTATGTATGTACGTACGTGTGCCTAAATGCTGTATGTCTGAGTGTATGTGCGCTTTTACCTGCACTGCATGTGCCCATATTCTTTATCATAACCACTAGTGGATGCCATTATTTTTGCCCTAAATGAGTGATATGTTACATTTTAGGGAAGCTTTCAGTGTTTTTGTTTTCCAAGAGAGAACTTCAGGTTCACTGATAATGTTGTCTATTATTAGTTATACCAATCCTTTCAATATTATAGATTTCATGTTTACCTCAAGGAAGAACGAAACTCAAAATTTCATACAGAACAAGACTTGTACTGAGAAGTAGACATGCCAGTGCTTTGGAGGTCAGTGTCAAAATGGAAACGGCACACTTCCAGCCACATCTGTCAGTGTTATTAATCCAGTAATTTCAGTTGTAAACAATAAAAACAAACCCCATGATATGAACTCTGTCATACTAGTATTTTTGTTGTTTTCGAGAGTATAAACAAGTGAGATTATTCCTACGTCTTATAAGCCTCAACGTGTATGGTTACATTTTAAGCACCATTTTCCATTACCAAACAACATGCCATTGAGGGCTATAGAATCAAATTTGACATTTTAATAACTGTATAATGTGCTAATGTGAGTAAAGTAGGATATATAATTGGAGGATTTGGCAATTCTAATTTTAAAAGGTTGTTTAATTGGTCAAAGTGCCATTGTTATGTTCTCTCACTAATGAAACTGTCAAGTTTTGCTGATAGTGACTCAATTTTGTTAAAACAGATTCTGTATTATTTTGAAGCATCACCTTTTATTTTGCCTATTATGTATGTAGAAGTCCACAGGGTTAGTTCACCCAAAAATGTACACACCCTCATGTCGTTCAACACCCGTTAGAATATTTTGTTCATCTTCGTAACACAAATGAAGATATTTGTGATGAAATCTGAGAGATTTCTACATTGACAGCTACGCAACTACCACTTTGATATTTCAAAAAGAAATTGTAAAACTACGCTTTAGTCCAAGATTTCTGAATAGACAATTGCTTTATATTATGAACAGATTGAATTTAGGCTTTTATTCACATTGATCAGCAAACATAAACAGTTCAACCGTACTTGCTTGACGTACAAGAATGAAGCTCATTGGTTCTTGCGGAAGCTCAAGCGTGCTACGTAACGCATTAGAATGAACATCATTGGTTCTCGCACATCAAGCTTCCGTTTACCAAAACTGATGTGTGACTTGAATGTTATATGTGAATAAAAGCCTAAGTTCAATCTGTTCATCCTATAAAGTGATAAAATGAAAATTTGGACTAAACCACTCAATTCTTATGGATTAGTTTTACGATCTCTCTATGAACTTTATGAAGAGTCAAAATGGTTGTTGGACTGTCAATGGAGGGACAAAAATCTCTCATATTTCCATAAAATGTCTTCATTTCATTAAAAGATGAATGAAAGTCTTGCTGGTTTGGAATGATATGAGGGTGAGTAAATGATGAAAGAATTGTCATTTTTGGGTGAACTAACCCTTTAAGGCCAGAAGAATGTGTTTGGTTGTCTTTTACCTGTTTATCCCTGTTCTTGAAGCCTTATTTGTATGTGATACAAAACAAACAAAAAAAATATGGTTCCTGGATTGCACATTGAAAACACATTTTTTGCTGAACTCAATAGTTAATTCTCACTCAGGTTACTGCCATTGTTATGTATGTTTTTATTTGCTTAATATATGTACACGGCCTTACTGATTAAAATAATGTCAATTTACTGGTTTATATTTGTCCAAGTTGCATAAAAAACGTGCAATTGGGAACGTTGTTTATAGACTTTGATGTAAAGTTTTATTGATGGTGATGATAACGACATTGAAGGAAATTGTTAAGTAAATGTTCTTTCTTGTCAAAGCACTGATGCTCATTTTCCCTGTTTTGTTTCTGCTGTCTATCAGTCTCTGGCCTGTGAAGCCTGTACATTACGCATGGCTTCTCATGCAGGTCTTCTGTGTAACAAATTGAATTTTGTTTCTTGTTTTCCTTTTTTTCTGCATTAGCATTCAACTTCAATAAATTTTTATTTGGTTAGTTATTGTGTTGGTCTTCAACTCACTTCATATTTGAATTTATTCTGTCTATCTCAAATCTGTCAAAATTGGCAATCCTTATTTTTATCGAAAATTGCAGTATTTATTATAAATGATTTAAAAGACTTTTGCTACTTCTGTTTCGTGCTGACTTTAAGATCTTATGAGTCTGACTGATTGCAAAAGCCCCGTCACATTTGTGAATTTTTCTGAGCGTTCTGTGATCAACACTGCAAATTTGCGTGAAGAATTTGAATCTGATGAAATATCTGCATATTTTGTTCTCGCATGAAATTCCTGCAGATTTCTATTGAAAATACCATATTATGTTTGCAAAATTTCGTGTAGTAAAGGTAAATGTGACCGCAGTACACGGAAAAAGTATAAAACGTCCAAAGTATACGCCCAAAGCAGGTAATAATCTGGCGGGCATAGGCATAATAAAGTACATAGACGCCCCATTGGCCGCTTTGGAACGTTGCTGCGATACGTCAACGCGTCCGCCATATTGGTGAGGGCAAACAAATACAAGTAAACTGGCGAGCTGCGGTTTTTTTGGATAAAAACTTAAATTATTTACATTTATCAACCAATTTCAGTGGTTTATGGTGTACAAAAAATTCCATCTCTAGTTACTAAAACCTCGATAGTAGACTTAAAAAAAATATATTTATTTTAATAGTCAAAGCTCAGACTTGTTCTGTATTTGGCTGCTTTATTCTTGGATAAGAATTGTGAAGACGCCCATAATGAGATGGTTTAAATTTTCACTTTAAATGAAAAAAATTCTTATTGTGGAAAAGGCATTTTCTGTCTTTTAACCCATTTTAGCTTTTCTTGTGTTTAGAATTGACCACCATTGTGAAAATGAAGCAAATCATCAAATACGCTGAAAAAAACTTCCCTTCTTCTAGCTACTTTCCACTGTCTCCTCAACTCTTTGTCTCTGGGAAACTTTCAATGTGTGAGAAAAGTAAGCTAGCCACGTTACAGTAATTCACAATGTCAGTCACTAACCGAAATGAGTTTGTCTTAAAAGCCGATTTTAAGAAAATAAAGACACTAAAACTACAATATAAATCATATAAATATGACTTTCACAGCTAATTAGCGACATCGCTATCTATTTTCTGACTGACTCCGGTGGCCAACCACTATCAACATAATTATATAATGACCAAATACATCCAGAAACAAATGTTCAGGTTTACCTGTGAAAGGTTATTCCCCGAGACCTGTATTCAATTGTGCGGCGATTTGTACACGAAATAGACATTTTTCAATTCCAGTTATGAGCATTATGGGAACGTTGCCCTGCACAATATGGCGGCGCTGTTGACGTACGATCCAGAGGCCAATGGGGAGTCTATGTATTTATTATGTCTATGCTGGCGGATGTCAGAATGTTGGCACAACACCAGCGCAACTGCAATTTCATGTCCTCTACAATTTCACTATAGTGTCAACTCTGCCCCGCCCCTGGTATAGAAAAGGCACTAGCATAGCCACCGGCCCCTGGGCTTCTACATGGGTTCAGCTAGGTCATGTTGACCAGGCTAAATGCTTACCTAGAGCGCCGATATCATTGCCGCCTCTCATATATGACTTGGTACATGATATGTGTTTGTGTAACTTGACACATCAGCTCATCAGTCCTTTCAAGTTTATCTTCCTCAATTTCAGAAGAAGTGCTTGTTCAACCTGGTACAGAAATGCTTATCCTACTTCACTGGGCAAATCTGTGATGTCACAGGGTAAATGTAGCATGTTATATAAATTTTGGTGGAAATCAATTTACTAAATAATGTTAACTTGACTGACTGAATATTAACTGCTTAATTTCCATTAGCATTAGCATTACCCTGGTTCCCTCAACAAAAACATTATAGGGTTCTTCCATTGGATTATTGCAGAAAATAAGCTCTGCCACCAACAAAAGTTTATTATTCTAATACAGTATGTTTTGTTCATCATGATCTCACACAAACAACTTTTATGAATTTTAAAGCCTAAATACAACCGCCAGAAGTAAAAAGCTAAACGTAGGCTATTTACAAACTAGACCATTGTCACATGACTTCAGCTTCACCACCATTAGCGTTTGACAAGTCTTTCAGTCTTTATTTACAGTCTTTTCTGTTTAAATTAGAAGAGTTTGCAAGAATGTGATTATATACACAGTGAAGCTGTGAACGCAGACTACCGAGGCATGATGAAGTTTGTTTCTTTCATTTAGACATGTTAGCAACCACATTTTTCAAGTGAAAGCTTTAAAAATGTATTATTATTATACATAGGTGCTTTACACCACCTTACATTTAGCAGACGCTTTTATCCAAAGCGACTTACAAGTAAGGCAATTAAGTGCCTTGCTCACTTTCAATTCCTGCCAGCATGGGAATCGAACCAGCAACCTTTAGGTTAAAAGCCCAACTCCTTCGCCATTAGGCCACAACTACCTTAAAAACACAATAAAGCAATCAACATTAAACAACAAATGATCACATCACAGACTGAATGCAAGCATAAAAGCAATCACACAAAACCCTGCCTAAAAAGATGGGTCTTCAGGCGAGATTAAAAACAAAGAAGACTTTCAGTATTTCACACATCCTGTGGCAACAAGCTCAATAAAAATGAGCTGTATGACTAAAAGTGGACCCCATAGACACTGTGAGTTCGAGGGAGAACAAGAGTGAGTGCAGAAGACAATCTTAAAATACAAGTAGGAGGATATGAAGAAGATTGTCTAAGTATGAAGGGGCAAGAATATTGAGTGCCTTGTAAGTAAGAAGAATTTTAAAATCAATACAATATTTAACCTGGAGCTAATGCAGGTGTTGTAATGGGAGTAATGTGTTCAGTTAGAGCAGTTTTGTGCATCTGAATTCTGTACTAGCTGAAGTTTATAGAGAAGCTTTGAAGGTAAGCCATAAAAAAGAGCATTACAGTAATCAATACGGTAAGTGACTAAAAGCATGAAGAAGAATCGCAGTGCTCTTTACTGAGAGAGCCGGACGAAGCAAATTAATATTACGTATGTGAAAATGTGTAGAGTGAATAACACTGTTTATATGTGCTTTGAATGATACTGTAGTACTGTCAAAGATGACGGCCAAACTATTTACCTATTTAGAAACAGACACTGGAAAATTATTAATATTCACAAAGGATCCAACAAGAAGAATTTCAGTTTTTCTGCTGTTGTTAAAGAAGATTAAATGTAAAACATTCTTTAATCTCAGCTAAACAATCTGAGAGGATAGATGGAGGAAATGTCGAGGTAGGTTTGGTGGACAGGTGAAGTTGGGTGTCATCAGCATAGCAATGGAATTGAATACCAAATTTCCTAAATATTATTACCAAGGGGTAAAAGGACCCAGGAATGAGCCCTGTGGACCAACATTTTTCAAAATATCTCTTTTTGTGTTTCACAGAAGACAGTCATACAGGTTTGGAACCACATGATGAAAATAATGACACAATTTTTAATTTTGGAGAAATTTCCTTTTTAACAGAGATTAACACTAAAAGACTGATTGAGCCAAACCAGACTCTTTAATGGGACACTACTGCACACTAATCCAGTGCCTGATAGTAACAGTGTCTAGACGCCACTAAATTTTTGATACCCTTCTTTTTTTACTTCAGATGAGCAGATGGGCTTCATCTGATCGCTCAATACCTTGCTATCCAATCCTAATGAAAGGTAGTGTTACTTTTATTATGCAGCACGCTAGTCTCAGTTCAACCTTGTTACACAACAGCTCAAATCATGAATGCCATTTTCTGTTAGCACATCTCCTGTTCAGCAGGGTTGACTTGTCCATCAGACGGCTCCTCACTGCAAACCGTCCATGCTGTTCCCTTGCACCTCACTCTCCACTCCTTCCCTGTTGCTGGGCAACGATCTTTAAGAGGGATTTAAAAGAAATAAATAATGCCGCAAATAGACTCTTCTGGATTTTTTAACATTTGGAGAAGAGTGAAACAGAACCCATCACACACCGTCTGTGAGGTGTAGACATGGCATCTGGCTCAAGGGCAGCAAGAATGGGGGTGGGGGGGGGCTACTGACGATGAGAGTGCTGAAGACGTTGTACCTGACCAAGTTTGCTGGAGGCCGGAACAACTATCGAAAAAGTATCTGTGTGCTGTGAACTGCTGTGGTGTTGCTCACATGTTTATGGGTCTAATTATGTTCGGCTATTTTGTCCCCCCAGAATTTTATGCTGCTTGGACCCCAAGATTTATAATGCCTATTCAAAAATATTGCTATTCCAATATCTTCTTTATAATCAAAATAGCATTTCCAGTTGTTCTGTTGTATGAGTGGTATAGCTAAGCTAACATGCTAATTGGCTTGTGTATGATAAATTGCAATGTTCCTTATTTGTAAGTTGCTTTAGATAAAAGCATCTGCTAAATGACTTGTCAAGTCAATTCACCTTTATTTATATAGTGCTTTATACAATACAGACTGTTTCCAAGTAGCTTCACAGTAATAAACAAGAAAATAACAAAATCAGTGATGCAAACTTCATCAAATATGAGACAAATTCTCCTGTTAAGCAATTAGCAACAATAGTTAAAAACAATAGTGTCAAGCTCAAGTCAGTTCAGTGTTGGTTCAGTTCAGTTCAATAACTTTGTAAAGTTAATCAGTTATGAAACTACAGTAGTTCAATTAAGCAGCTCTACAGAAGGCAATAGTGTTATTCAGCTTGAGTCAGTTCAATGTTGATTCAGATTTGTTAAATAACATTGTCAATGTCGCAAAATCCATCAATTATGAAATGAATTTGATTCAGCTTTAAAGTAGCTCTACAGAAGGTGTCATTATCCAGGTAAAGGTAAATGCTAATCTTGCAGGCCAATTGGCTAGCATTATGTTGAAGTAGAAGGCTAGTAGTCTAGCAGTAAGTTAGATATAATAGTATTATAGTATTATAGCAACAATTTTAGCAGTATGCTAAGTTAGCAGGCTAATTCGATTGCTAGACAGTTAGCTTACAAGCTAATTAAAAAAACAGAATGACAAATTTAAACAAAATTAATCATCATATTTGCTTAAATGTCAGATTAACCTGATGAGATAAAATAATCTTTTAATGGTGTCAGCTTTCATATAGAAAGACAAAATAGCTTTATTCATTTATTATAAGAATAATGTTCATGGATCAGATACTTCCCAAGCGTGATGTTGTGATCCTTATTCTTATTAATAATAAACATATTGGAAAGTAAAGATTATTTCACAGACGTTTCACAAATGCATGTTTGAGCTGTTTTAACTGAAAGCAACTTACACTGACATATCTTAAAAAATTAGTTCACTTCAGAATTAAAATTTCCTGATAATTTACTCATGTCATCCAAGATGTTTATCTTTCTTTCTTCAGTTGAAAAGAAATTAAGGTTTATGTGGAAAACATTCCAGGATTTTTCTCCATATAGTGGACTTCAATTGCTACCAATGAGTTGAAGGTCTAAATTGCAGTTTCAATATAGCTTCAAAGGGCTCTTCGTGATCCCAGACAAGGAATTATGGGTCTTATATAGTCTACTGATTAACCAAAAATGTTCATCTTGAACTAGCTCTGCAATGTGCCACATATTAGGTAATCATGTTGAAAGGTTATGCGTGACATGGGCAGAAGCACTGAGCAAGTGTCAACGATGTCAGACGAGAAAATGTTAGAGAAAATGAGATGAAGTTTTTCGCCCTACCACGGTACTTCCGCCTACATTACAGTAATCCTTGAAAATATGTCAGTGTCATTGTTTTGTCTGTAGATGCACACCAGTATTTTTATTTCTAAGGCATGTTTATAAAAGCTACTTAAATATCCTAACTGAACTATGGCCTATTCCTGACTTAATTAAAGCTCTGTTTGTGAAACCAGGTCATAGTCCTCCACAAAACAATCAATAAGAAAATGTCTGGTAATTTTGGATTTTATTGGTGTTGTAAATCAGCATAATATAATCTGAACATGTATGAAAACATTGTGTTCACTGGTTGGAGAACGTTGTGTACCCTGTGTCATGAATTAATTTGTCCTTTAATGTAACTGTACGCCATGAAGTGGAGACTGTTCACTTCTTGGTGCAGTGATCTCCAGCTTGACCCAGTTAACTGCCCGGTTGGTACAGTACTGGAGTTCTTGCAGGATCGGTTAACTGCAGGGTTATCCCCGTCCCCATTGAAGGTCTATGTGGAGGCCCTAGCTGCTTACCACAAGCCTTTTGGTGGATGTTCTTTGGGGAGACACCCTCTAGTTACACGTTTCCTTCGTGGCACTCTGAGGCTGAGGCCTGCAGTGCGCACACGGTTCCAGCATGAGACTTGTCCTTGGTCCTCTAAGGCCGCGTCCCCTTTGAGCCACTTGAGGAGGTGCTGGTTAAGTTTTAAACCTTGAAGACTATGTTCCTCTTGGCTATTACGTCTCTGAAGAGAGTAGGAGAGTTACAGGCACTGACGGTTGCCCCGTCGTGTCTGGAATTTGCGCCCGAGATGGTGAAGGCCTTTCTCCACCCCAGACCTGGGTACGTCCCTAAAGTTCTCACAGTGGTGCCTAGTTCCATTGTACTGCAGGTTTTCTGTCCCCCTCCCTTCGGGGGCCCAGACCAGGAACTTAATAATCTGCTCTGCCCAGTGCGGGCGTTAGATGCGTATATCCACAAAGCTGCCCTGTGGCGCAAGACCGAACAGCTGTTCGTATACTTTGGGTCTTCCAGAAAAGGGGCCCCGGCATCTAAGCAGAGGATGAACAAGTGGATAGTCGAGGCTATTTCACTTGCTTATGAGTTGGCCAGGCAGCCAACTCCCTTGGCGGTCTGGCCCACTCAACCAGGAGTATGGCTGCCTCTAAGTCTCTGCTCTCCGGAGTATCCTTACATGGCGTTTGTGATGCCGAGGGCTGGTCCTTGCCGCACACGTTCGTCAGGTTCTATGACCTTGACCTGGGTTCTACTGGGACTCAGGTATTGGCCTCGTAGGACTGGGACTATTCTCTCACACTACAGGCATTGGTCATTATGGGGGCGTGGGCGTTCTTGTTCCCTCTTCAGGCAACTAAGAGACGAGACGTTTTAAACACCACCTTCTAAAGTGTACTTGAAGAGTATCGGAGTATCCATGTCACATTATGATTAAGATTAAGATGCAGAGTGGCATGGCCACTAATCTAATTGCAGATCTTAACTTGATTAAATAACACAAAAGAGCCAAATCCGAAATGGAAATTAAACAAAACAGTGTGTTCTCAACACAACCAACATAAATACCATGAACTGAGGGAACTGAAGGCATTATATACACAAGACAACTAAACTAAACATGAAACAGTTGCGATCTAAGCAATGAAACAATGAATCACCATGACAACCAAAACAAAAACAGGAAGAAAACAGCAAATATTGATAACAAACTAAGTCTTCGAAAATGAAACCAAAACACCAACATAATGTGACAATCCATCTTTAAGATGAAGCTCAAGAGAAATTGAGTTGTTCGGCACAACAAAGACCCTAAATCTCAATAAATCTACAAGTAAATCACTGAAATTCTGTATATTGGAACACAAAGTCAAAATGTAAGGTAATGTCACAAAAATTACAAGTAATCTTTGCGGTGGGTCAAAATACTTTTGGACAATGAGCAGGGTTAGCAAGCAGATTAAGAAAATATTTTTCTCAACAATTACAATAGATTCTGTTCCTCATATATTCCCAGCAATTAGTGTTTCCAAAAAAGATAAATAAAATAAGCAGCATCTTCCTTTTAAAAAAGCCTATGATTGGTATTTTTAAAAGAAATTAATTCTTTTATTCGGCAACAATGCATTAAATGGATCAGAAGTGATGTTACAACAGATTTCTATTTCAAATACATGTTGTTCTTTTGAACTTTATTTTCATCAAAGTAAATTAATTTTGCCATCACAGGAACAATTGAATTTTAAAATATATTAAATATAGAAACCATTATAGTAATATTTCACAATATCAATGAATTTTGATTTGTGAGCATAAGAGAAGACATCTTACCCAAACTTTTGCTTTTGCACAATTTGGCCACTTTTTCCATTATGATTTTCTGATGTGATATGTTTATTTACATACACTGTAAACGTAAATAAAGCATGAAAAAGATCTTTTGTCACTTAACTTAGTTTATAGGTCAAATTAATGAAGAACTAGAGAAAACTGCGTCAGACATTGTCACCTTTGTAAATAATAGACCAACATATTCATGCATCTACTAATGGACAACGTTTGAAGCTCTATACAATTATTAACAATCATTAAGAAAGTTTCACTCGACAAGTTAATAATGGGCTTGTTCCTAGGATAATGATGGAACTAAAACATTTAGTCTCCCAAGGAATCAAGGTTAGCCAGCGGTCTAAATATTCACCAGTGTGTAGAAGCCACGCTTCTGTAATGTGTTAGGCTGATCTAAAGGCTACGTTCATGCAAAAATTCTGTGGATATTGCCAAAGCATAGAGAGAAAAACGTAAGCAGGCCTCTGTGTATTACTCATCTGACAATGACTCTCATTGTCTCAAGTGTATGAGTCAATGTGTCACTGATTCTATCTGTATTGCGATGCAGGGCAGATTGTGTCACACTCTGAGTCTCCTGGCATGGGATCCGTCACACAGAGCGTCTGTGGGTCAATTCCTGTCATTGAGGGCACACCACAGAGGCAGAAGGTCAGCCAATCACAGAAAGAGTGACCTTTTGCCTCTTTTGAGATCACTGTGTCATTTTTTTCCTGAGTCATTTACCCCATTCAGAATGAACGACATTGCCTTTCTCCTGTGGGATAATGTAGGAAATTAGCTAAAACTTGGCTGAAAGTCCTGCTGGGTAAATAACTTGTGGGAAATGGGTCCTCTCCCAAGAAAACAGTATAACATGGTTTTGCATTATACAAATCAAGTCATTCTTGTATGTGTATGTATTCAATCATATACAGTACAGTATATATAGTGTAACTAGAACCCTACTGGACATTTACATTCATTCATGACTATATCTGCTCATCATTTACTCATTTTCATGTTGTTTCAATCCAATAAGATTTCTGTTCATCTCCGTAACACAAATGAAGATATTTTTAATATTTGCTCATCATTTTTGTCCATCCACTAAAAGTCTACACAATGAACATTTTCACATTTAAAAAAGTAGAGACACTGTAAAAGGAATCTGTAAAAGTAATAACATAAAGACAGTGTAAAAGTAATCTATATGAATTATATAGTTTTTATCTAAGTCTTCTGAAGAAACAACGATGAACCAATTTTATTTTAGTTTAAACATTAAAGTTGATTAATACATAATAGTTAGTTCATAAAGGGAGTACATCAATTATGGAAAATGAAATCTGAACTGTGCTTGCTTGATGCATGATAATAATCCTCATTGGTTCTCATGCATCAAGCAAGCATGTTTGAGCTGCCATTAACCGCATTTGATGCACTTGATTGGTATGAACGATTTTGAAATTTTAAACATTTGTTTAATGCTGCTACCTAGTAGGTTAAAAATGAAAGGAATTATAGAAATCTGCAATGTAAAATATGAATCTAAATTATGAGTTTTAGGTTGGTTGAGTTTTTAGTGTAGATCTGGCAACCCAAGTCTTTAGGAAATCTATTTGGAAACAATTCTTATTTTCACAGTTCCATTTTTTTTTTTTTTGCAACATCTTGCCCATCATTTAGCCCATCTAGGAAGCCATATGTTACAACATCATTATTTAAAATATCTAAAATTGTTGTAAAAAAAACAAAAAAAAAAAACAGTTCAGATGACAAATTATAAAGGTACTAGATGGACACAAATAAACATAATGGGATTGGTCATAGTTGTGTTCTCATTTGGCAGGGTCCCTCAGCACAGGAAATCAGTTGAAGTTCACTTTACTTGACAAAATGCAAATGTTCATAACACCCTACAATGTCAACAATATTTGAGTCGCACATAATTAGAGAAGTTTAAGCTATGACCACATAATATACTTCTGTAAATTAATATAATTTATTGTATGTTTATGTGTATATAATACTGTAACAGAGTTCATAGACACTGGAAGAAGGAGGCAGTAACCGACAAACGTTCAACACACTTTAATATACAAAAAAAAAAAAATAACAAAACGAAAGTAAAATCTCAGCCTTCCCTCACGGACGACTGCTGCACACACAAACACATAATAAAACATAACATAATATCCAGTCCTCTTTCGTCCTTCATTGTCGTCGCTCCTCCTTTTATGCTTCCGGAGCTCCTCCATGAGAGATACGAGACCGGTGCAGCCCGCAGGTGACGCTCCTTAGCAATCACGCCACTGGCCTCAAGCCATTCCCTCATGGCTCTCGCCCTGCCCAGCTTGTCACAAATACAATCATGTATAATTATACAAATATATATTTTTAATTAATTTAATTGTGATAAATATCTAGTTCAGTCATGAAACTCTAGATGGTGCCGGCTGATTGGTCCTGCATTCTGCAAGCAATGAAATTACCCGCCTCCCCCAGCTCCACCTGCCTAGATCTGCTATGGGTTTGATGTATGTCTATTCATGCAACAGCAAGATACATGTTAACAGCTGTGTGTCTATAATGGCAGTAGCATGTCCATATTTACTTTGCAGCAACAGCATAGTCTGCCAAGACCAAATACATTAACACTGCCATATTCTTTATCATGCCAAAAGTGAGTCATAATTGAAAAAAACTGATCATGTCTATTGCAATGTTAAATAGGAAAATAACCAATATTAGTTCTTTTGGATGTGCCTTTTATCTTTTATTTACTGGTAATCATGAATGTTGTACTCTAACAGTCACATCTCACGTACTTTATACCCATGAACAACCATGGACAAACCATTAATTTAACTCAAAAAACATTGGAAACACTCAAATCATTTTCAACAACTTAATTTTATTAAAAATTCTTGCAGTACTGGAGTGATGTGCAGTGACGGATGGGTAAATTTCTCTCTCCACTTGCTGTGAAGTGATGTATCAATGTTTTGGACAAACTGTACATGCATACTCCCATTGGATTAGAATCTCACAGATGGTAGAAAACTCTGTGAAGTCCACTTCTCAGGGCACTTACAGTTGAATGGAACTCACCTAATGACTCACAGAAAATACTGCAGCTTTAACACAAGGGCAACGCTCAAGAGAAATGCGGATGAGGGGAAGAGATGCATAGGACTGATTGTGAAGGTATGAAATTGAAGAGGAGAAAATGTTCCCATGTTTTTGGTTTTTAAAGGAAGTGCATGCTTTCATAAAAGCTCAAGGCTGATATCTCTGAACTGCCTTAAACAGAATGTGTATGTGATAGATAGATAGATGGATGGATGGACAGACGGACAGAAGGACGGAAAAGTAAGTACACAAGGGTGGGCAGAACATGTATGAAATGACGGTATTCATGAATTTCAACATAATGTGTCCTTTATTTGCTGGGAAATAAAAAGCAAAAGCAGACTCTCTGATGTCTTTTATTCATCCACAGGGCCAGCAAGGAGAGAGAGAATGTTGTTCAGCATGAAAACAAAGAATGCTTCAAGGAGGTTTTGCCCAAGGCTTTCAAAAATGAACACAGGCATCGATGGTGTTTATACTATGTCGAGTCCAGCAACAGAGTTATTTAAAGTTAGAGGTGTGTATAGAGAGGCTATGTCTAAAATGAACACAAACATTGCTGTGAGGTAAATAACACCCAGCCAATCAAATAGCATTTTTGTACATGCTAATAATCACCTAACCCATTGTCTGTCATCAGGAGTTTTGATTTTTCGTCTGACTAGTCTATGATGAACAGTGGAAGCCAACAGTAATGGTAAGCAATATGGCAACCTCAGAAACAGGCAATGACTTTACAGTCCACACTGTGAAACTGGTGTTCATGCAAGTTGTCATAGCAATGCTCTTTTCCCTTATGTCCAACACTGTAGTGCAGATTAAAAGAGGAGGTAGTACAAATCAGTTCCATTCTGCTAACCTGAAGAATAGCCAACACTTAATAAATAACAAGAGAAGGACTGTCTTATGCAACATTCTTTAGCACAATATGTTCAATGGACAATCTGTTCTAGTGTTCTTGAACACCTTCTACTCTATGGGAAAAACCTCCTGAGCATGTTCTATCCTACGGTATACATATTCTGTTAAATTCAATATGTTCTTAACAAAACAAAAAAACAATGCTCAATACAAAGTCACTTCCTAGAGTGCCACTGTTGGGTTCCAGAAGTAAATATCCCAATCATTTCTCCATAGGGGAATTGATTTTTAACCCTAACTTATAAGCCTGTAAAGAGAGATATACCATAAACTATGGGGTTGTTTATCAGCTACAGTATATATACCTCTGTTGAAGTTATCAGTCCAAGTTCATGTTTTAAAAAATATGTTTAACAGTATAATTCCTGGTGAACAACTACTGTACTATACATAATCCTACAGAGAAATATCCTCTAATCGTAGAATCGCTGCAAATGGCGGCAAATTAGCTCTACAGTGACCACCACTCCCATAATGCACTGTGAATGATGTTTTGACAGTCTCCCTACACTTGTAAACTACTTATATATTTGTATAAATATGGTTATTTTGCAATAATCATATATTGATTTTATACAAATCAACTTTGCAATGCTTTATTGGATTTTTTTCCCCCATTTTTTTTTGTTTTGCGTCTAAATGATGTTTTATTAACAAAGTTCAGGAGGAACACATTCAAATGAGTTAACTAATCATGGCATCACTCCAACCAGCAGTCATTAATCAGCAATCAACATGTCTGCCCAATCAGCATGAGCGGAGACCTATATATATTGACGCAGTCGACTCACTTATGCTTTTGGACAGTTTCAGTATCCCTCCATCACCCCGCCTCCTCACGTTTGCCTGGTTACTTCCTAAACCAGAATACGGGGGGAGTACTCTGGGCTCGGGGCAAATACCGATCCCGGAGCCCTCTCCTTGGACAGCACGCCAAATATGCATAATTACTCTATCTGATTATTTGTAAGTGAACTCATGAATAAAAGTTATGTTGTGATTCACCTCGGAGATGGTTGGTTTGGTTTATGGCTTATAATGCTTTAAAATCCAAATGTGAAAAATACGTAAGTTACCAAGGCCACTGTTGCACTCTATACAAAATGTTCTTGAGCATGATTATATCCTATTCAAGGTTCTTGAGTATGTTGTCTCCAGTACAGCATGTTATGTTATGCAATATATTCTTTAAACATTTCTTGCAATGGTTTTTATTTAACAAAGTTTGGGAGGAACACGTTCAGATAATCCAACCAATTGGATTTTTCCAATTGGAGAGGAAAAAGCCTATATAGCCGTTTCTCACCTCTATCCCACAACAGTTTTCCAGCATCCCTTTGCCACCCCTTTCCCAGCCAAGGATATCGGGGGGAATACTCTAGGTTCTGACCAATTGCATGCCAAATATTTTGCAAAATCTTTACCTTATCTAATTATATGTATGTAAGCCCTACGTCTGAAGTCGTGAAATATGCAAAATGTAGTACAAGAGAGTAAGCAGCTGCTAACCTTTCCTTCACCACTAATTATACCTTAATTTTTAATTAGGTTTCACATCGGGACCAAACAAATGTTTCCACTTGTGTGCTGGATAAGGCATTTAGTGGTGCAGCAGCTGTGTTCGATCTGTGTTTGTACTCTGAACTTGGTCCTGCACATACCCTTAATCGTTGGCTCTGTCTGAAATCGCATACTCTCTTTAGTAGGTATTTATTTTGAATAAGTACTTTGTGTCCGCTAAAAAATATGTTCTCTATAGAATGAATGTAATCTTGACATACATGACATTCGTCATGTTATCGTTATCATGTGACTTACCAGTGTAAGTTATTTCACATCACTGCCATTCACAAATCCTCTCCCGTGGCCGCATGGCAAGTGTCCATCGTATGCACATTTTAGAATCTTGCTGAAGAAGTCATCTGGGCACTTTTTGCCTACTCTTTTATGAGTAGACATACTCCTCTTGTCACTTACTTTTTTTCGCCTACTATACAGTGGGGAAGTATATGCAATTTCGGATACATTATTTGTTTTAGGCTGGCCACACATTAGATAATTTTCAAATCTTAAACGATTTTAAAACTGTGGGAGACACCCATAAGGGCAGTTTCATCCCATTTTTAGCATTATAATCCTCCGAATGCGCACACTAGAAGATGTGTCCACGCATATGTCGACTGTAGTAACAATTTTACAGTGAGATGAGATTTCACAGAGACTCACAAGATCAAACGTGACTTCAGAAGAAAAAGAAATGGAGGACGATCGGCATTGACAGCTGGTTCTCTAGTTTTTTTTATAGGAAGATCAAAGGAGAAAAAAGGATATTGGTGATCTTTCTCATTACTCCACTTTCGTGGCATGTTTGTGGCTGCCAAGTTTCAGCTATAGAAACACCCAACATCCGGTTGGTGAAGCTTGCTCACCCTCTGTATCACATCAATTTGGGATCATGTGGGCTTCGACGCGCTCAGGAGCAGTAAAATAATAATGGCACATCACAATGGAGGATTTTTTGGACAAAAAGTCCGTTGCAAGAAGCCTCAAATCGGGCCACACCCCCCAAATCATTAAACCACTGTTCTACTGATACTTCGTGTCTGGAGTGAGTCTTAATTATTTTAATATATATTTATATCTATTTATATATTTTAATTCTGTCATTAATTACTCACCCTCATGTCATTTTGTAGCCCAGAAAGCTACAAAAACATATTTAAAACAGTTCTTGTGAGTACAGTGGTTCAATCTTAATATTATAAAGCGACGAGAATACTTTTTGTGCGCCAAAAAAGACAAAATAATGACTTTTCAACAATATCTAGTGATGGTCGATTTCAAAATACTGCTTCGAAGCTTTGCAAATGTTTTGTTTCGAATCAGTGCTTCGGATCGCATATCAAACTGCCAAAGTCACATGAACTATGGAAATTTCGAAACACTAACGAAGCCTCGTTTACTGAAATCACGTGACTTTGGCGCTCCCAACCACTGATTTGAAACAAAAGATTCGTAAAGCTTTGAAGCAGTGTTTTGAAATCGGCCATCATAGATATTGTTGAAAAGTCGTTATTTATTTATTTTTTGGTGCACAGAAGGTATTCTAGTCGCTTTATAAAATTAAGGTAGAACCACTGTATTCACATGAACTTTTTAAAATATGTTTTTAGTAGCTGGGCTAGTAGTTGTTGCATTGAAAGTGTTAATTGTCTCGCTGGAAATAGAGGCTTCAATGAGCCATCATAATTCATCAAAAATATCTTAATTTGTGTAAAAAAGATAAACGAAGGTCAACGACATGAGGGAATAATTTTCATTTTTGGGTGAACTAACCCTTTAAGCGTGTGTACATCGTTTTAATTGTATTTCTCAAAGATTCTTTAGATTTTGTTATGTGAAACTTTGTGTAAAATAATTGATTACCCTACATCACTTTCCATGCAGTGAGAAGCATTTGTGAAACAAATTATTGATATCATTATTGAAGTGTATGTTCATAGAATTCATTAAACCAAACAATCACAACCACATCATAAACATAACCGAAACAGACACAACAAACAAGCCTATTCAGACAAAACCGTGCCACTTCAGCCTCTTTGTTCTACAAACAGTTAAAAAGGAGGAGCGAACATGTCAGTTTGTTTAGAGAACCGTTATTCTCAATTTGATACAGAGTCCTCGTGAGAGCAGCAGCGCATCTCGCGCGGAGTGCCAATGTGGGTGTTTCATGACGCGCTCGTCAATTACAGGTGTCCATTAACCACAACGCGCATCACGACCAAGGAATGACGCGGAACACGAAACGCTTTCTGTTTATCCAGGTAAACATTAGTGAAGACTAAAAAAACACAGACACGTCTGCTATTAACATCCTGTGCCACTGACAACTACCGCAACTTTATTTGGATTGAGTCACGTCCCGACCATCAAATGGTGTCAAGCGTCTGAAAATGAACTCATCGTGACTGGAAACGCTTATCATGTAAGTACGAGCATATATTTAAAGGAAATGATTTGTTCTAAATTACGAACTCACACATTATAGGTGGTTAAAGGTAGTATAAAAATGTGGTATACGCCTAATAAAAGCCATCTAGGGATGCAGACATTTAAAAGGGAAGATTTTTAAGTCCTTGAATGTTGTAGTTTACTCTTTGTAATAGATAATATGGTGTTTATGTGTCATTATCAATTGCGCACATTTTTCCACGAATATCACCCACCTGAGAGGCTGCATGTCATCACTGCTATATTAAACTATCGTTTATTTATGGATTTATTCATTTATTGTGATGACTGGAGATGGGGATATTAGCTTACACTGAAAAATGTGATGTAATAAAATTAAAACAGCTCAGCCCTTATTTTTTGTAAAAATGTTTCTTAGTGATGTGATAAAAACAGAGATTTCTTTCATTCATTTTTTTACGAAACGTATGAAATATGCAATGCTTAATGTCAATGGCATTGTGTTAGTAGGGGGGTATTATTGAGTCACATTTCTTTCTCAGTTAAGTAAGAGGTGATGACAGCAACCTTCTCATACATATAATGAGAGGCAGTGTTTAATAAGAGTTCTCTGACCATTCCTATAAACTGAATGACTATCACTGTATTTTAAACTATACTGAATGTAACCACTTGATCAGGATTCGGGGGACCATGCATAAAAGTTTAAGAATCAACAATTATTCATTGACCAATATCAACAGGGACTTGTCCTGAGTGTAAAGCAGCTGGTAGTTCTTTCAGGTAATCTATAGGTTATGTCCTCCAAAGATTGGATAGAATCCATTTTTAAGGCAGTGTTGTAGACGCAATCGGAAAAGGATGACCATGTTCGGTGGGAACGTCAGATGCCATCAATGATAACGAAGCAGGACAAAGATTTAATCTGCTTTCTCAAGGTCACCAAGATCTCAGATAGAGATGTGAATGTGTGTAGTAAATAAAGATTTTACTAGATCATTTTACTAGCTCAGAGCTGGTTACATAAGTTGTCTTAATCTTAGTGATAAAATGGCATATTTATTTGTCGGCAGTCGAGAGCTATCATTAAGAGCTGAAGAGGTGCCATGTTGAAAGCCATCATTAATGTACAAGAAGTCTCAAAATACATTAGTGAATGAAAACTCATGCTGTTGACACGGTTTCTTCACAATCTTTCTGGAAAACTATGTGTACTACCACTCTCTCAATGTATGAAATTGATACTTACCCCCTAAAGTCATTGTGCGAGTTGTGCTTGAACAGCTGAGGTTAATTATGAAATGGACCATTGTGTGTGAAATATTAAGAGTCTGTGTTTTGAAAATATGACAAGTTCATAACTTATGACGGTTGCCCCCTTCTATGTTCTTTCCCTTTGTTGAGCAGCGTGACTGCTGATGTCCTCTGGAGATCTAAAGAACCCTGATCTGCTCAGCGGAGGATCACAACACAGGAGGAGACCCAGGCACTGTGAGACGTTAGCATTCCCTCATTGCACCAGCTGTCATGAAAAGAGCATCTGCAGATATTCTTTTCTTTTTGTGAAAGAGCCCCTGGAGAACCTTTGGGAAGTGCCTCTTCAGTTTCACTTTTGCAATATATCGGACATCTTGCATTTTCGTGGAATGTGCTTCAAGTGAAATCAGGTCACTTTCTTTGACCTCCGGTCAGTGGGAAACCTTTCCGTTAGTTAACTTTGAAAAAATGAGCTTGGCAAACACTTGGATAGACTCTTAATGGTTTTAAACAACAGGATTCATAGAAATATGATAGCTATGGTCTGTTCATGTGCTTTGAGACTTGGTGCGTGAACTCTACGACACAATCTGCAGATCTCATTGAGACTTTAAATCTTCTCACTGGATAGTGGAGGGCACAAACTTTAGCAAGGTGATCATCATGGTGATGTCGCAGGGCACCTATACATTTTTGGCATGCTTTGCCGGCTTCTGGCTGATCTGGGCTCTCATTGTCATGCTTTGCTGCTTTTGCAGCTTTGCCCAGCGCAAGCTCAAGCGCCGGCGTGAAGAGAGGCTGAGGGAACAGTGCCTGCGGGCGCTGGAGATGGAGCCTCTGGACTGCACTGGTGGAGGATACCCTTCTAGAGAGCCCCCTCAATTCTGCCCTCCACTTCAAATGATGTCTCCACAGCTGCCTGTTGCACACACTCTCCCTCAAGCAAACTGGACCGCCTCTGAAGGTAGGATGTTTAAACAAGCTCAATCATCCTGTGCAGTTTTGTCTGCAATCAGCGGTATGGGGAATATTTTTATTGAGGAGGCATGAGTAAGTTTCTACATTCATCCGCTGACCCACAAAATCTTTTTTTTTTTTTTTCAATGAGCCATGCCTAAAAGATCCCATGAAATCAAAATTTGAGGTTTGTGGCTTTTAGACCAGGTATATTAACAATTCTTTGCAGAATTATAAGCAAAAAAACTAGGACTAGACCTTTGATAAGGTATGTTTTTGCATGCTGAGACCAGCCTGGACAGACATGAAACTATGAAAAATATTATGCTGGTTTATGCTGGATTTTCCAGTAGGGTTGTCAAGACAGTGTCAAAATTTGTCTTGATGAACTTACCAATTTCTGATCATGGTCAGTACCTGGATGGGAGACCTCTTGAAGTGTTAGTGAGACCAGCAGAGGGTGCTCACCCAGTAACACCTCTTCATAGTGATGGGGACGCTATATAGTCAAAAATCTCCGTCCTTCAGAGGAGACTTTAAACCAAGGTACTTGCTCTCTGTGGTCATTAAAAATCCCAGGACGTTCTTTGAAAAAGAGTAGGGATGTAACTCCTGCATCCTGGCCAAATTGCCCATTGGCCTCTGTCCATCATCATGGCCTCCCAATCATCCCCATATACTGACTGGCTTCATCACCCTCACTATTTTTGTCTCCTCTCCACCAATAAGCTGGTGTGCGGTGGGTGTTCTGGTACATTGTGGCAATATCATCCAGGTGGATGCTGAGGAGATTCCCCACCTCCATTTGTAAAGTGCTTTGAGTACCCAGAAATGTGCTATATAAATGTAATAAATTATTATTTCCATTTACAATTATCATCTCAAAAGCAATCAGCATAATCCAATAACCAAGCAGAAGATATTATTACTTTTTATTGTCTTAGCTTTATTACATTAAGCATGTTGTTTCAACACTGTTTACCAAGCAACAAAGATAGTCCATCTCTAAGGGATGTACAACTGAAAACCTCCACTCCTCACACAGTGTTGGCAGCTTGAGCTGCATTCTTTCATGTATGACATGGTAACAGTGAGTCTTGTGTAGGTGTTGTGTAGGCAGACGAGTACAGCACTGAGCTAGCAGCAGCTAGAGCCAAGCTAATCATGTGCTTTGGTAGACAGGCAGACTGCCAGAGTTGGTGGATCCCTGGCCATGGGCAAAGAATGTCCCTTTAAACCTGTGCCAAACACACAGGATGGATGACCACACGTTAAAACAGGGCCTGAGTAATAAGTCAGCTCATAAAAGAGTAAGAGTCAGAAAGAATTTTGCTCTTTAAAGGGACTTTGTATCACTTCTCAACAACAGACTCATTATGTTCCCTGTGACTCAGTGGGCACCATATGAGAAAATGGTCTTTTCGAAAAAAATAATTTGTAATTATAATTTTTTTAATATTAGGTATTATACAGATATTCTCAGTCCAATGTCTATCATAAGTAAACTTTCCCCAAAGGGGACTGTGTTTGGAAATAACTTCTCTGCCGTAACACTGTCCTTGAATAGCTTCACCAGCAAGGACAGTGTTAAGAGGGGTGAGATGTGTGTAATCATTGACATGTGCCTGACCACATCATAAATGACCATTTCTACAGTTGAATACTAAATTCTTCTAGATGAATGAAAGAAAATGCAATTTTAGATTTTGTCATAAGTGGACCTGAACACTGGAATTAACCTACCATATAAACTATTTAGTTAAAAGTGCTTGCTAAGACAAACACAACTATTTCTTTAGCTCATACATAGCTAGAGAGAGTTAGATATACAAACCTTTAACCGTAAATACTAAACTTTAGTTTGTAACACAATCTACACTGTTTTTGCAATGGACATGAATGTTATTTTAACTCATGCAGCTTGCCTGGACTGGCCATATCTACCTGCGACCCTACATAGGACAAACTGTTTGAAGAATGGATAGATGGATGGCGATATTGAGACTTAAGGCTGGAATACAATACGCAACTATTAAAATTTAAACAGAGACTGAAGTTAAAACACTAGCAGACTTCCAAGAAGTCTAATGTTGGTAGGGCATTTTGGAAGTCTACTAAAACACAGCACACTGATGCATTTCGGCCATCCAGCCTTCCTTGGAGTGTGTCAAGTACAAAATTAGTCATAGGTGTAGATATAATCAGTTGCTCAGTAGAAATGGGAAAAACAAAACTGATAAACTGAATGATCAGTTTGATTTCTCCCATTTCTACTGAGCAACGGATTATATCTACACCTGTGACTAATTTTGTACCTGACACACTCTGAGGAAGGCTGAATGGCTGTAATACATCAGTGTGCTGTGTCTTAGTGATTTTTAATGTTCATAGAGTTAGCCATGTTTGAATAAAGACTTTTTAACATTTTGGAACTGTTCCTTGGATTCGTTTTTTCAATTGGTGTAATTCTGAACCCAACCAAAGCGCACCTTCTGGGACTATTAAACAGAGGTGTTTTCAGCAAGTAGTTCTCAGATGTTTTCCTTGAGTTGACGTCATTAAAGTAATCCATGTGACTCCAGTGGTTTAACTTGCAGTTTTATGAAGCGACATGAGTGCTTAGTTTGCGCAAAAAAACAATTTATCTCTTTATTTACAAAATATTAATCTCCAGCGTGCATTGACGCAACAATGTCTACGTGGTGTGCTCATGAACATGCTTCAAAATATCAAATATGTTTGATCTCCTCTGACTGGATGGATTCATAAGTCTGAAGTTAAAAAAAAAATCAGTCTGTGTCCATCATACTATGTGATTTTCTGCTAAATCTTTTAACTTAAAAATATCAGAATATGCAGACTGGCTCTGACTTGAGTCCAAACTGCAAATCAGGGCCAGAGTCATGTACTATATTCCAGCATTTTGGCATGCACACAGCCACCCAGAACACCCTTTAGCAACACCCTAACAACCCTTTAGCAACACCCAAGAAACCACCCAGAATGCCCTACCAACATCATAGGAATGTGCTAACCACCCAGAACACCCTAGCAATCCCTTTGCAACCATGGGAAGCACCACTCGCAATTGTCTTGAGAAAATGTAAAAATTTGGTTTTCTCAACAAGTTGGGCTAAATCAGTTTAAGAAACAGTGTCTCCATTGGCTGCAATCCTATATCAGAACACATGATCATTAAGTGTGTCATAGCACTGCTAGCCCCCAAGACTTTTTCCAGTTACCTTTCATCATCCATTCTAGTAAAAGCACAGATGATAAGGGAGAAAAAACGCTGTCTAGTCTCAGCCAAACACATTCTTATCTCTGACCTCAATATGCTGGTTATAACTTCCCTCCACAAAATAAAATCTATCCTAGCTTTCATCTTGGAGTGAGAGTTGACCTTGGAGGAAATGGTAAAAGCTGCAGTTCTTCTACCCTCCACTGATAAAATATATCAAGCCCTCATTTATGTTGTTTAATGTCCTCTGATAACTTTATGCAAGTATTGTTTGTCTGATAAATTTTGTGATTGTGTATGTTTAATGATGTTTGGGATGACTTTGAAAAAGAAAGGCTTACAATATCTTGGGGTCATGAGGCAACAAAGCTTATAAGTGCTAATGTTAAGGACTTTGCGAAAAAAACTTGCATGTTTGGTGCAGCTTGTTATTTATTTCTTGGTGAACCATTTGTTTTTTTCCCTTCAGACACCGATATCTTTGGAAAACCTCCATGCTACGAAGAGGCAGTATTGATGGAGGACCCACCGCCCCCTTACAGTGAAGTTCTGGCGGACCCCAGGGGAGGAACTTACACCAAACCTACAAGCAGGTCCTCCAGGGAGCACCAGGAGTCGGAGACCAGCAAGATGGCCCCCGTGACAGTGTTTCCCGAACGTGGCTACTCGTCCCTCATACGTCTGCCTTCGGCCAGACGCTGGGACTCGCTGGGGCATCTCCTGTCCACCATGGACCTCAACCACAACAACCTGCCAGTCGAGCCCCAGGCCTCTGCCATCGCCACCATGCCTCGTGAGGGCCGGACTCACACAGACTTAGGCTTGCGGGGAATCCGAAGTCTGGATCAACATTATGGTTTGCCCACTGCCTTTCCCCTTTTGGGTCGAAGCACAGCGGTATGAGCCCACAAAAATAGACATACAGACCACTTTCTAAGATGAACGCTCACAATGGTGAGTCATATGTGGTCTGAAGAGTCTGCCATAGGCATTTTGAACGCTGTCTTTTTGTGGCAGAATTGGTTTAGGATGATTCAGCTTTGTTCAGGGGTTCATTTGCAGATCCATCACACTCGCTTTTCTCTCTCGTCCTCTTTGCTCTCCGTGGCATCTCGGCCTGATGCAGAGCAGCAGCTATTATGTGAATGCTGTTGCCATGGCTCCCAGGAGCTGTCTGCAGCCCACCAACACCTCGCCCCTCACATCCTCTCTTCCTCCTTTCTCATCTGCGGCTCACTGATATAATACAAATGACATTTCAAACCCTGTCCTTGTGAAACAGGGTGAAACACAGAAGTGAGACATAGTGAAATGACAGCGGTTGCTCCGTACTGTAGCTACACAATGCTGCTCAGCTGTACAAAATGTTGTTTCATAAACTAGAAAACAATACCTGGCATCTCCTTCTGGATTTTGTGCCAGTTCCTTTCTCGGGAAGGAGTCTGAACTTTGGTGGTGGAAAAGCTTCAAAGTAATCACAAATTCCTCAAAAGGAAGTTGCCTGAGGAGTTGCGATTTTTGAAACATGTCTGTAGTGTCCATTGGAGAAAGTGGTCTCTCACAGCTTTTAATACATTACCATGCGGGTACACTGAGAAACTGCCTTTAATTTCATGTCAGTAGTACTATTCTCTTTTTTACAAATTCTGAATCTCTGTATGAATAATGATTTTTTGAATAATATTAAATCCATCCTCCTGAAGTGCTCCTCAGATTGATGATAGCATCTTTTTTGTAATGACCTGCGAATGGGATTTGTCAGCATTTTCAAGCGTCACCATGTTGCCCACGGTACCTGCTGTCATTGCAGCCACATGTGGGATTTTCAGCATTTATTCAACAAACCGCATTAATTTAATGGTGCTTCTCTAAATTAGACCAACTGAATCCCTTTTTTCCCGAAACCAATGTGGTGATTGCTGCGTTGTGAAAATGCTTGATTTAATTTTTTTCCCTTTTACTGCCATAATTTCTATTATGCATGTTTCCATGCCCTTAAACGATTCTACCTCAATCCATCTAATGGCCGTCTTTGTCAGTTTCCCAGCATAGAACACTGCTTTCATGCATGTGCTGGATGCTTTCAAATGACATTTGATTAAAATAAGCTCTATTTTGGAAATGTGAAAAAAGCAATTAGCGGCGTATGTGGATGTGGGCACACGTTCAGCACAATGCTTTTACTACATCATAGTGATGTCTTTGCTTCATTTTTTTTTTAATTGCACAGCCATTACTAGACCGCCCGAAAATAACAAAAGCATAAAGGAATCGTACTTCCCACAACCCACATTATAAAGGCTTAGTGTATGAGGCATTGTTCCCTCCTTCATTATAACCTGTGCGGACTAAATTAAATAATGCAATTAAATGAATATATTTATTCCTACAAAGATAAAACCGTATGCCCATGTCAAATGTTGGATATCGACACAAGCGCAGCTTCGTATTACATGAATGACAAATTGAAGGTGGATTCTTTTGAAAAGGTTGAGGAATAATGCCTTCAGTACTAAAATGCTAAGAGTACACCCTACTATTTTTTTAAATAAAAATGTTTTGAAAAAAAAAAGAACCTTAATGGCCAAATATTGATCAATTCAGGGGAAATATTCATATTTTGCACAGATGAAAAATACAAGATTGTACAAAGACAATCAATGAAATTTACTGCACCTTAACGCCATTTCAAAAACACCTTCTTACAGTAAGTTACGCTACGGCATTCAAAATGTGACGACAGGCCCCAAATACTTCCACTGTAAAATGAATCTATGGGAAAGGTTTGATTGTTCTTTTGGGAAAATGTAGTTATTTTAAAATGACTGTACTGTATATGCTTTTTCCACTCTGTTTTTATATATTCCGTTACATCACAACAGAAGCTAAGGACAGAGATGTAAACGGTCTTCTCTCTGCCAGCAATGTGTTGCTAAGCGACCATAGCAGAGCCGTGTGAATCTGTTTGCATAGATGAAGTGAGCAGTACCGTCACTGCTCTGGTACACAGCCTTCTCACGTCCACTATGATAAGTGGACTGTGGTCTGCGAATTAGCATACAGTATTCGAGACATTATGTACCAAATGTACCTCGTTTGTGCCATTTATAGTGAAAGCTGTCATTAAGAGGCTCTGATGTATCAATCAAAAGGGTTTTTGTGTGTAAATCTCTTTTGATGTGGCAAGAGTCTCAATTGAGGCCCAATTTTGTTCCTATTTGACAACAGATTTACACCAGATTTTCTATAGCGCATTTTCTTTCTTGTCACATGAACTGTGAATGGCAAACTGTGAAAGTGTATCATGCAATGTTCATGTAGCATGCAAAGTGTGCTTGTGTGTGCAGACACACAGTAATCAGAGCTGTACTAATTCATAGCTGCTATATATTTCAATGTTCATGTGAGGACTTTTGGTTCGTTTCTAAAAATATACACGATACACAAACAGGGCCAGCGAATGCCTAACATATCTGATCAATAAAACTGAGGTGCAAAGTCTTAAATTATATGACAGTGTTTCAACATTTCTGTGTCCATTTGGTTGCAGACAGAAGAGCGTAAAAGTTTTCTGAAGGATTTTAAAGTCTTTTATTAACATACATAAGCACATAGCATGTCACAAAAGATCTTGTGCTTGTTTCAAAAACAGCATGTGAGAAGCGGACGGAAAAAGGAAGAGATAGAAAAAAAATGATTAAAAAAAGAACGTTCAGGAGTCGCTAAGCCTTGCTTCAGGGGCAAAGAAGAAATTACTGTAGTAGAACAGTACTAGTAATAGTAATAATAGTAGTGGTGGTAGTAGTAGTCTCCTAGTAGTTTGAAGGAGAAAGAGAATAATAATCACTACTAAGGAGGTTGGAGGGTGAACAGGAATACACGGAAGTCATTTCAAAAGGGGCTAAGTTACTGTTAAAGATGCGGGTTACTTCCTATTAGGTTTCATACTGAGCAACCTCGTTTTCTCTCTTACTAAAGAAATGCAAGAAACCCAATCCAAACGTACGCCAACCCCGTTTTTCATGGGTGGTGAGTCAATACATGTTAGTGATTGTAGTACATTTTACTTGAGCACAAAGTTAGAGCTATTTACAGAACAATACTATTGGTTTAGCCTTATTGCTCGCTTTTCCACTCGAAACAATCCTTTGTAATGTAAAGCCAAGATGTTGTGATATAGCTTTTCAACATGACTAAAGGTATGAGGAAGACAGTGGGTGGTGATAACTTGGCGGTTAAGGATGTGGGCTGGTGCAACAAAGATTACAGTTTGAGTCAGTGTTGAGTTAGTGAGAACCTCTCACCATTCTGCCCTTGAGCAAGGTGATGTGTCCCTGCACTTGCCTTGGTGTGAAAGTTACAAAATCCAAATTTGATTTGAAGGTTTGTAATAATTTTAGGTTCATAAAAAAGTCTTTAAAAAATTCCAGACGTCCATAAGGGTAACATCACTCTGAACAAAGTCCTGGGTTAAGCATTTTTAACTAGCCAAAAAAAAAAAAAATATATCATTGGGGTCATATTAATATATTTCAATAATGGGCTTGAAATATGCAATTACTCGGAATTTCCTTCATTTGTAGCGTAAAACAAAAAGGTTCAAAATCACGTCCACGATAAATTAAGTCAAAACCATACTCTACGCAAGTACGCAAACACAAATGCTTCAGTTTCACACGTCTCCGCTTGCTGAAATGTGTTAGAATGCAATTCATAACACAACGCTAAGCACTGCATTCTCAGCCGCAAGGAGTGCTATATTTAGCATTAGCATAAATCATCTTCTGTAAGATGATTCGACCATTGAATGTTGACTACTGTCTTAATGGAGTGACAGTTTGAATCTTGGTAAGCAAGTTTATAGCTAGCTTCTTGGAAAATAGCAAAATGAAGCTAATTATTTTGGTTTCTTAAAGGGATAGTCGTAGCTGCATGCATGACTTTCTTTCTCCTTTGAAACACAAAAGAGCATATTTTGAAGAAGGTTGGTAGTCAAACAGTTTTGTTTGATTGAGACTTCTCAAAAGATCTTCTTTTATGCTCCACATAAGAAAGAGTCATACCAATTTGGAATGACACAAGGGCAAATAAAGGATCACAGAATTTTTATTTTTGTGTGAACTATCCCATTGAGTACTGAGGTCTGTTAACACCGCAGTAAGGTTGCATGGTAACATGT
Organism: Zacco platypus; assembly: GCA_038088235.1. Classification (NCBI taxonomy): domain Eukaryota; kingdom Metazoa; phylum Chordata; class Actinopteri; order Cypriniformes; family Xenocyprididae; genus Zacco; species Zacco platypus. Next base: position 27,842,052 of record CM076070.1, read on the forward strand.
ACAACGGGACTGTGAGCTTGCTTTCGCGTACGAATGTAGAGTATGTTTCAGGCCTGAGAGTCTCCAATAATAAGGGAGTCTCTTCTCCCTTTATCTTTAAACTAGATGTACACCCATACAGTATTTGTACACACACTACCGCATATATAACTAAAACAATTTCCAAAGGAGTTCACTACAATTGTTATTGCCTAAGTTTCTCAACAAATCAAAGCTCTATTGCAGTTGTTAAAAAAGAAAGTCAGTTTCAGCCATTGTTTATACACATTGTCTCATATGTAGTCAAAATATACATATGCCATCTGGCGCTAAAGTCCTAAAAGGCCGTTACACTGACACGTCATACTCAAAATAATTGGCACAACACAAAATTGTTTCATAATCACATATAAACCCCCCTCATTTTCCGTTTGCTAAATACGACTGACTCAACTGAAGCTAAAATCGAGTTCTGACATGCCTTTGCTTGGACGAGGGTGAGGGTTCGACCGTGTCCCTGACCGATTGAGTCATAAAAGCAAAGACCCCTGTGGGCATAACACTCAAACACATGTGATTCAACTAAGCAACTAAGATTGTGGGGAACTTGATTGAATCACTGAGCAGACCTAAGCTCAGTGTTGATTAAGGAATGATCTAATCTGCTACTACACACACCTGTTAGGCACAGGGATCGATACAACACAGGTGAGCGCTAGAGACGCACTGTGCTATACTCTGCATAGCAAAAAAAAAAAGAAAGAGAGAAAGAGATAGAAATAAATAATAAACACACTCACACACATACACAAACTGAGAGCACTCATACCCACTGGCATCTTTAACAATAACCCGAGTCCTTTTCTTCTGTGGCTAACATTGTTGTTGTTTTTTTCTCTAAAACATTTTGATGCAAGACTTCAGTAACTGCTGTAAAATCCGTTTCCCTTGGTGGCTCCTAATCATCATCATCCATCACGGGATCCGTATCCCAGCACGTAATGTCGATTTCTGCAGAAAGACAAACACATTATATTAGGATCTTTTCTCAGACAAGGAAGTGACGTAACAAAAAGGAAATTAATTTCTTTGTTTTTCTCTTTTGTAAAAACACCAAAAATATTAAATGACCCCTCTGTACTGAGGGGTGTAGACAAACCTTTTGTAGTTAACTAAAACCATAAAAAAAGTTTGTTAAAATAAAATTAACTGTGGAAAAAAAAAATAATAATCCATGCACCATTACGGTGCATCTCATCTCATAAAGTGTTACCAATAAAAGCAACATTAACAAATAAAATAGAATCCCTTGTGAAAATAGCATAAAACAAATGTATTTCAAATACATTTTAGTATATTTTAAGTATACTACGAATATATTTACATATTTATGTGCTTAATAAAAATACCCTGAAATTGTACTTCTAGTATGCTAAATTGGAACAACTAATTTTGTACTTAATGCACATTAACTGCAGAAGCAGTACTGAGGTCCAACTAAAGATATACTTAAGTATATTTGATTGTGCTAAAATAGAACTATTCCAAGTATACTTTAGGTACACTTTAAATATCCTGCATTTAAGGACAATATTTTATTCAAAGATCATACAATCCTAATTAATAGTAATATTAAAACACTTTTAGGCATAATAAAATGTATATTGTGCAATAAAGAAATACTATATAAAGTTTAATTCTAATTTTATATCAGCAAGTGATATAGCATCTTAAGTGATATGTCAATAAATATGCCATTGGATTTGAAGTAAACTTAGTATGAAATAAATGTATTTTAAATAGATTTTGGTATCGTTTTTTTCCCTAGGGATATAAAAATGTATTTTATTTTAGCTAGTTTCTTATTTTCATTTACAATAGTTTAATACTAAAATAACAAACAAATAAAATACTATAAAATAAAAACTATATAGACATTTTTAAAATAAAAAGAACAAATACAATAAAAATGACAAAATCTCAGGGATAGTAAAATAACACACACATTTGTAACACAAAAAACCTCCCCATTAACTGTGAATACCATTTACCTTTGATTATCAATAGAATTTAAATGTGAACTAAAGGTTATTATGTCTCATCCCTACTTCCTATTTCACATCAACACAGGAACAAGAATTGCATTCAATTAACCATTTCATGTGCTTCGATCTGTGGCGATCTCACCTGGTGGTTTGTTATAAAAAACTGGTGTTGGGTTGACTTTTGCAGTGCATTCATCTGACTGGGCAAAATCCTCCTCCTGTGATTGGCTGAAGTAGCCTTCACTTGCCTGCATAAATGCAAACATATGATGGCTATATGTAAATATATAAAGCTCCATGCAAATGTAATGTACTGAATATAGCTAGTATGTTTTTTTGTGAATGTGTGTCTTTGGCAGTACAATAATGTCAAATATAGAAAGTATATGCTGCCACCTAGTGGCAAAATAAATAACATGCATGAGTAAATAAAACATGCAGCAGATTGAGGGCCAAGTTTTAACAGACCTGGGTCCCTTCTTTAAGCAGTGTGTCTCCATTGGTCAAAAGTAGCTGTCCGTCATCCAGGTCCTGGCTGTCGGAGCCGGAAGCGTGCTGCAGGGCCTGCTGGTAACTCAGGGTCATCTGGTGGGGTCCGGCCACGTCCACCAGGCTGGAGGGGTCGTCTTCTGTGCCGGTGCAGTAGGGGGTGTCAGGCATCTCATCGAAGCTCATAAGCGGCTGCGGGAGAGCAGGGGAGGAGCTGGCGAGATGAGGCTCCGGGGTGTCCTCCATCAGGTCCATAATGTGAGAGGGGGCCTGGGAGGGGGCCGTCGCTGGCGCCGGGCTGCTGTCCCACAGGTCTAGCAGGCTGTCATCTGTGCTGGATAATGGAGCGGCGCTGCTGGGCTGGGGAGAAACACTCGGAGAGGTCTTGGTGAAGCCAGATTCCTGCACTGGAGTTTGCTTGGGAGTGTCAAAGGCTTGAGGAGAAAATTAGGAAACATTTATGAACTCTATTATGTTTATGTTCATGAATTTTATTTGGAAAGAACTGCAATAATGCTTTTTATGAAACCTTTATGTGCAATACATGAGCGCAGGGGCCCAGAGCAATTTCAGAGGGAACAATTTTTAACATTTACAGAATTACAATTTTTACTGTTTGCCTTCTTTTGAATCTACTTTACAGCTAATATTTTAATCACCTCTTTTGATTTTACAACGGTGACAATATGAAAATCTATTTATTACATATTAATAATGTAAAATCTGGTTAATATTTCAAGTCAGTTCTTGTATGTAAAAATAAAACATAAAAAATTATATTTGGGGTATAGTATCAAAGGGTACCAAGGGTTTCTTGGTATCAAAAAGTCATCGAATCTGAAAAAAACTATTTCATGTGATAACGAAGTAAAAAATATTTAATATGATTGAATATGAATATTGGTTTACGCCAACAATAGTCATTTTTAAAGGTCAAATCAGATACTCGGGTAACAACTGTTCATTTTCACGTTTTTACAATGTATAAAGGTTTTCATAACCACATTCACCACATAATATATAATTAACTATGCAGTTCTAATATACTATAGCCAATTTATACCAATTCATGGTAATATTACCTTAAAAAACTATAATGAATTTTATAACACATTATTTAAAAAAATAAATTCTGCGTTCATCTTCAGAACGCAAATTAAGAGGTTTTTGATGAAGTCTGAGAGGTTTCTGTCCCTCCATAGAGATCCAATGCAACTAAAGCTAGGAAAAACATCACTAAAGTAATCCATGCGACTCCAGTGGTTTAACCTCAATAGGGGTTATGCGCAATCTAACTTCTGTATTCTTTAAAACAGATCAGATCGCTTCCAGCTTAGGTCTTTTGTATGTGCTTCATGAACAAAATAGTGGTTTTATTCAAGATAACTTATACTATAAAAATATACTATATAAATAATATAATAATGTACTTAAAATATGAGCATAACTGATATCTCCCGCATATGCAGATTGATATTTAAAAGCTTTTAATTTTTCTTCTACACACTAACGTTTAGATATTTAACAGAGTTTGGTCATGTGATGTTCGACATGTACCCCATTTTATAAATTGACACGACTGCTTTATTTACACAAATAAATATTACGCTTAGGGTAATATTTTGTAAGTAAAGTTGTAAATTATGCTTGTTTTTGTTTTTTTTGCACAAAGCACTCGCTTCATAAAATTGGGTTTAAGCTGCTGGAGTCACATGTAGCATTTTAATGTTTTTCCTACCTTTCAAGACCTTGGAGTGGTAGTTGCATTGGATCCCAAAGGACAGAAACCTCTCAGATTTCATCAAAAAAAAAAAAAAAAAAAGTGTGGTCATCCAAAGATGACCGAAGGTCTCACAGATGTGGATTGACATGAGGCGAGTAATAAATGACAGAATTTTCATTTTTGGGTGAACTAACCTTTTAAGCTAACACATGAAATTTAGTATTTATCATTAATGCATTATATTCTTTGAGTGCTTCATAATTCACTAAAAACAACTTTAGAATACTGCATAAATACATGCTTGTTATGAAAAGGAAGCAGAAAAAGCCTTTGATGTAGATCAACTCTTCATCTTTCTCTCATCTTAAGGAAGCATTCATGGCAAAATCAAAGATATTTATAGGTTCATTTTCTGATTATAAGCAGTAAATTGAGCCCCAGTGAAGTGCTTTTCATACTTAGTTCAGTCAGGGTTGACACACAAGAGCTGAGAAAGTCAGTCAGCTGTGAAGGCAAACACAACCTGGACAAACAAATGAGCCCCAGGCTGCTTCACGGGGGCCGGTTTGCATGCGATAGATGATTTTGTGGGAGCGATAACAGCCTCCTATCTGTGTAACTTGTTGAGAATCAACATTTTACATCCCAAATAGTCATTGCTAAATAATTAACTAATTTTCTGGAGGACATGGTAGAAGATCCTTTTCTTGACCAAAATGGTTTTATTTTTTAAAATAACATTGCTGCTTTAGATTAAAAAAAACTAACAGTATATGTATATATATCTGGCACAACTTCTGTGGTGTACTGAAGCACAATATACCCATATATAAAATACCCCAAAAGGAAAAGTATAAAGTATAAGTATAATAATATAACATATACATGGCAATAATAATAGCAATAATAATAATTACTATTATTAAAATTTACATTTATAATTTATGCTCCTAGCATATATTATTATTTACATTTATAATTGATGACCCTAAGACTATATTAAGTATTAAAATAAGACTTACAATAACATATGTAATAACAATAACAACAATTAATTATTATTATTATTATAATTATAGCTTCATAATACACTTTTTTTCATTATTATTTTGCCTTTTCTAACACTTTTATTGAGAGATGACTGTCAATGATGAGTTAAGAGAGGGGAAGGTTAGGAAGTGTTCCAAGTCAATTTCAAACTTGTGTTACTTACATAAGCATGAGGTGTTGTGTTCAATTTCTGTAAATTTGGCACCCCAAATGAAATAATCCCCAAAAATATGCCAAACTTTGCTACATTTGTGCCGCAAATATGAAAATTTGTGAATGTCTAAATCGCACAAAATCGGTATCGTTCATGTTGTGCTCGATTTGTGCCGTTAAAGTGAACATTGAATTTATTTGACCTCCTTGTAAATAACGAATATATTTTGGGAGCTGTGGCGTCACTCTCCACCTCATGCTGCCAAAATCACTCCAAACCAGTGGCATTCATTTCTGCTGATTTTTGCAGTTAAAACAAAAGCTTTATTTATTTTACCTCCTTTGAAATAACTAATATAATTTGTCTCCTTTTCTCCTTTTGTACTACATATCATGACAGCATGACAGCGCTCTTTTTAGTTTATACTGCATATCATATTTGATCCCATAATCAGAACATATGTTTAGCAGAATTTGTACTTTGTACAGTGTATCATTGTTTTTTATTATTATTTTATACAAAGAAAATAGCAGCCTTAGCCTAACCTTACCAATGATTAAAGTGTATTGTGTAACGCAAATAAAGATGATGATTGCTTTGCATAACGTGATGTCATACACAAGCTCATGCGAGTCTTTAAAGGATCCAGAAACACTTTAAACATCTATTAGCTGTTAATATTTACAAAACTTACAATGCAATTATATAGTTTTTTCAGTGTTTATTGAATATCTGTCCCAGTACAGTATTAGGACAGGTTGCAGTTGTAGGCTACAGGTCACATGATTTACATGGCTGTGACAATATCTGGCATAAAAAAAAAATAACAACATAAACCAACACAGCATGAAAACAAACGACAGAGACAGGAATTTGGACGAGATGGATGAAGGCCAGCTTGCTTAAAATCACTGTTCATTGCAACAGCACAAACTTGAATATTTAAGAAAAATGTATTTTAATTACAGCAAAGGTTTCTTTGAACAGCATAAACTGAACATAAACGAACGGCGCTATTTTGGAACGATTTAGTGTGTGGTTTTTTGTAAAGAATGGCAGTACAGGGTTTCTTTTAATGGCACAAATCAAGCACAAAGGAACAGCACAAATAACAATTCAGACCAAAAGAGGTGAGGAGTTCTGTAACTGTATGAGGATTTTTTTTTATAAATGATTTTTTTCATTATATATTTAAAAATTACTTATTTTAGTTATACCCAGGGTTTCTTTTAGAACGATTTAGAAAACATGGGGTGGAGAGTGCGTAACTGTTCCTAAAAAAGTTCTCTCATTATATTTAAGAAGTAGTCATAGTTACACAAACTGGCATAAACAAACAATACCGGTTTTGTGTGTTTAGACGAAACGCACTGGAGAGTGACATCACAGCTCCTGAATTATATTTGTTTTTACTATGGAAGGAAAATGGTTACAGTGTTTGTTTCAACGACATAAATCAAATGACACTGATTTGGAGTGATTTGAATGACATGGGGTGGAGAGTGACATCACAGCAAAAAAAAAAAAAAAAAAAAAAAATATATATATATATATATATATATATATACTATATATATATATTTTTTTTTTTTTTTTTTGCTGTGATGTCACTCTCCACCCCATGTCATTCAAATCACTCCAAATCAGTGTCATTTGATTATATATATATGATATATATATTTGCACAAACGAATGGCATAGTTTTGGGGATTATTTTGTTTTATGGGATGTCAACTTCACAGAGGTAATGGCTCATTGTGTTCTGGCTCTGATGCAATATGATATTAATACATTAACCAAAATAAGACACTAAATGAAAATCAAAAAGAGATCCCTTGTTTTTAAGGCCTTACCAAACTCCTTTCGAAAGAAGTCATCTTTGTCCTCCTGAATGGCGATTTTAGGGATGGGAGTGCATCCAGTGGTCATGCTGCGCTCGAGGATTCCTTCAGTAGAGTCATCTGAGGTATCAAAGAGAAGGTAAATGTTTTATGTGGGCTCAAACTAATCTCAAGCAACACATGCCAGCCAAAATATCAATCACAACACAGATCACAAAATTTACAAATAGTCTGAAAGGATTGCTAACAATACCAAACAATAGCAAGCAGTGTTTTGTCTGTCGAAAAGTGCATCATCTCCAGCGTTCTCATCAGTGATTGCGACATTAAAACACAGACATGCCAATGTGACCATGAAGACACAACACAGTGCGCAGCACAGAAAAAGAGTTCACAAATTTATATTAATGCATGTAGTTTTCTGAACATGCACTCAAGAAAGATGTTTAATTAAAAATGTCTTTTACACTCAAAACAGCACTGAAGCATATAATCATATGCATCTACCATGGCTTTATGAAATGATATGCATACATAAACACTAAAGGTTGACCTCTCGATCTCATGACAAGCTAAGGCAAGCTGACATTGAATATTTTTAATTCAATTTTAATTTTAATTCAATGAATTGTGTTTAAAGTGACAGGTGGTCAATATAAGACAAGATTCTAAAATAACAATAGTTATTCTTTTTAGATCTAAAATGAATTTGTCTTGCAATTTTATTTTAGAAAATATCTCAATAATGACCAACCCAATGTAAAGAACAATCCCAGATGAGTTCATTTAAAGGGTACATTCACCCAAAAATGAAAATGCCATTAATTACTCACCCTCATGTCGTTCCACACTGGTAAGACCTTCATTCATCTTTGTAGACAAATTAATATATTTTTATATAATTAAGATACGAAGGTCATACAGGTTTGGAATGACATGAGGGTGAGTAATTAATGACAGAATTTTCATTTTTGGGTGAACTAACCTTTTAAGATCTCAATTCTTTCTCCTGGAGAGTAATGCTATTCAATTATGAACAAATTGAATTTTTACTTCAAATAAGATGATCTACTGTAAACAATCACAAATTATGCTCAGGTTTGCAGAGATTTCAAAACATCTGCAATCAAAAGTCAGAAATTTCAAATGGTAATCAAATTTAAGATCAAATTAGCTGATCTCACTGTATGCCAACAATTGTCTCATAAATTTGATACAAAGTTACGTATGAAAAAACATTCTGAAAAATCAAGTCTCCTGAGCTCTGAAAGAGCAACCTCTGAACTTTGAACCCAGCTAACAAAAATATGTTCTAAAAACCATTTTATGCAAGTCATGTTAAGGGAACATCCAATTTTATCATTTTGCTCGCATTATGGGAATGTTACTTTGAATGTTTGAACAATTTGAAACAAGTAGTAGCATTTATAAATGTTAGATCCAAATAAATAGTTTTTGAAAAAAAAAACTTCCTGAAGGATATATAAACAATGTGAGAAAATGAGAAAAATGAGAAAAAAATGAGAACATTCTTAAAGACCAGATAACTCTGAATGAACATTCTATTAACGTTACTGGAAGAATGCTAGTTCATAACTTTGAGAGAAAATTGTCAGAACGTTAGCCAAAGTTCTGAGAACATTCCCTGTTAGCTGGGAAATTTTTCATATAAAAAGTCACCAATTTGAAATGCAACAAAAACACAGAGATGCAAATTTTGGAGATTTATACGATGAAGACCTCACATGACGAACAACTCATGAAACCACAATGACCATCATAAAAACTGGTTGCACAGGCCAAGTGACAATTCAAATTCACTCATTTCTGAAAGTAAAATCCACAGTACCACTCTATATAAACTCTAGATGTTGGGTCTTAGTACAGACTCAGTGTTTAGTCCTCATTAGGTGCCATTTGTCCCCATGTTGTTTAATTTTATAGTTGAACACACCACAAGGTCGGCACACACGATACCAGTCACACAAGGTCCACGGAACGCAAGCCCAAGGGCTCGGAGACCACAATCACATGCGGTGCAACGTGGCGTACACTCACAGGTCAACAGGACGAAAGGAAGCGCAGACAGGGCCACCGGTTATCCGTCAGAAAGAGCATGGGAGCAGAGGAAGGGGGACATGAGGGGAGTAACATTGGTGAGATTCAACTAGATCTCCCTAACTAAAAGAAGACATTTGTCTCAGTCGTCCAAACGTCCACGGAATGCTTCAAAATAACACATACTAAGTGTTTCCTGTGTAAAATACAAAGTCAACGGACAACAAGTATAGAACACATATACTGACTATGGACCCAGAGAAGATGGCAATATGGATCAAATAGTCATCTTAAGAAAGAAATGGATTGTGACACTGAGACGGCCGTAGTGTAGTTAGCTAGTACAACAGGTTTCTTGAGATGTGACATACAGAAGGGGAGACGTTTACTTGAAATTGGAGCTCAAACAGCTTAACATGTAAGAGTTGAGCACTTGACTGTTGTGGCTTGAAAAGTGGTTCTGTCATCATGAGGATGCAATTATGTTTTCAGTCGCATTTAATGAAAGCAGTTTACTCATCTACTTCACATGAAATGATAACATTTCGCTCGGTTCTGTGTGACTTCTGCTGCAATCTCGTTTAGAAGGATTACATAATGTTAAACTATGTTTTAAAGCTATTATTTTTGTAATATACATATATTATTGTGATTACACTTGTCTGTTATGTTTTTCTTCGTAACTACATATTTTAAAAAGAAATAATTATTGGTATCGGTTGGTATTGTTATCAGCTCAAAATCTCTTTTTAATGTTATATTGCTTACATATTTCTGCCCATTATGTTTTACATATGCTTTTTATTTTCTCGGTAAAATGGTTATGTTTAGGTTTGAGGGTTTGGTTAAGGGATCTATAAAATGGTAAAAGGGCAATGATACAAATATATAAAATATACTGTTACTTAGCTGTAAATACATAATAATGTTTACGTTTAAATGTTGTCAATATGTCCTTATGGTACGTTTCAGCATCTATCCAATGGTTAAAAAAAAAAAAAAAAAAGTTTTGTAGCTGTAAGTTTTACATATAAATACCTGCGTAATACATATTAACAATGAGACCAGGCTGCCCCCTTTTTCTTACAATCGACTGCAAGCTTGTTCACAGTTCAGCCTCTATCCAATCATCAAGTCTCCAGCCAACATTTTTTATTTTTCGATAATTGGTTATATTTGGAAAAGTAATATAATTTTAAAAACTAATGACATATTTTCCTTACACCATTTTTCTGTATGTTTCTGCATGTTAGTTACACTATATACAATATAATTTTATTGGTTGCATAAAATGGCGAACAGAAGTTTTTCAAATATTTAAAACCATTGCAGTAGTTTTGTTCAAATATTTTTTCATTAAAATAAATAATAAAAGATAATGCTAAACTAATACTTTTTTTTTTTTTACATGTATAATGTGCAATATTTTAAATCTCAGTGCAATATGTTAGCTTTGTGTGAAGCATAGCCTGAAATTAAAGTCTGGTATGAAATACTCATTATATGTGGTGCTATTATGTGTGGCTTCATTAGACTAGGAATACAGCAAATTTATATAGTCATATAGACTATTTTTATGGTAATCCCACGGCACTTTTTGTCCTTTTTTGGAGAAACATACCCACTTTCATTGTATGGAAAAGAGCAGCTTGGACATTCTGCAAAATATCTCCATTTGTGTTCCACAGAAGAAATGAAGTCATAAGGGTTTGGAACATCATCAGGGTGAGTAAATAGTGACACACGTTTAATTTCAGAGCGAACTATCCCTTTAATTCTGGCACTGGAAGACCTGGTGCATCCCGGTGCAGTGCAGCTACAGTGAATGCTCTCAGTGTTGCTGAGAAAGCCAAAAGAAAAACGGTAATTAAGTGAGAGGGCTGACTACAGGCTAGGCTGGTGACTTGGTGATCCTACGCTGATGCAGTGGCCCTCAGCAAGAGCTGTCCAGTACCTACCAGGTGGGCCTGGCTGCCGCCGCGTATGGGGCGGAGTGCGAGAAGGGGGTGGGCTGCAATCGGATGGACTGTGCTGCTGCCTCAAGAATGGACTGTCCAAGCGGCCTGGTAAACGGGAGACGGGACCATCGTGTGGGACACATGGACACCCACACACACACACACATAGAGTGACGTACACAGATGTGACAGACGAAGACCAAACCGGATAGACAGGAAGAAATAAATCCAGTGATAGAGAGGGGAGGACATTTATGTAAAGGAGAAAGATCAGTGAGCACGAGTTCAAAACAGAAGTGATGACGGATGTGCAGCAGTTGGGTAGGGGTTAAATATGATCCAGGATCGTCAGAAGAAGAGATGGAATGGATGGATGGTTAAAAAAGGACATGTCAACAACCAAAAGGAAGGTGTGAGCAGAAGAAAAACAAAAGGAAATTACCAAGAAATAGAGAGAAAAGTAAAGTAGAAGGAGAGAGGTAAGAAAACAGCTGTTAGTGTGATGGCCTCACACCCTTCAACAACAGATGGCAGTGAGGAGTTTGACATTCACTCCCACTCTAAAAAGTCTACGATCTTAAATAAACAATGAAATGACACAATCACCCAGATATAATACTGCATTGTTCAGCAGGATCATACAGTCTGTTGGAAAATGTCACTAATAAAGCATTTTTGACAGTAAAGCAATCTTAGGCTTCAACATCACTGTTGAAAAAAAAAAGCACTGCTTAAACTTGCCTAAAGCGAGTTGCTGGTTTAAGATGGTTTATCTCAACGAGCATTCCATGGGCCAATTCTGACTCGTTTTTAGTAGCTCTTTTTTTTTTCAGCAGGGATTGAAATCACTGATTTACTCAACCTCCATAAGAAGGCACATTTTAAGCTATTGTGATACAGCTGTAATATGAAACAAAACAGCTATTTGGACCAAAAAAGTATCTTCTCAACTAGTCACTTCAGTCAAAAAAAAACAACAACAACATAACAATATATATATATACAGTATATATATGTATAATCAGAAAATTTTAAAATTGCATGGTGTTAGCATGTTGCTAACTTATACTGTATTAGGCATCAAAATACATAGAACTCAGAAATGTTGATAAATAGATTAGACTAATTGTTTTGATCAAAATGACCTGCATGAGAAGGTTTAAGGTGGTTTTAGCATATATATTGCCACTTCCTTTGATATTTTGTTCTATAATACAAAGACAATCTCACATTTATAACTGTGCCTTACAATAACTTTGGGGCCACCACATATTGAGTTTAGATCCTATTTTCTTTAAACTCCGTTATCTATATAAATATGTGAATATCTGTCTATCTGCAGAATTTGACTGCGTAAAATAATCTGTCTATGACCCTCACAAATGTGTCGTGGTGATTCTGAGCAGAGATTTCAGACAGATGGTCTCTCCTGAGCTGTGTTGTTCAATTCACATTATATGACAAATTGAGAGACAAGTGAAGAGCAAGTAGCAGGACAAACAGAGGCTTAGTGGCATCTACTCTCCTCCACTTCTCCACCCTTTACTATGATCTTACCGGTCCTGTGCGTGGTGACAGGTGAGATGTCCACACTGTTGGCTATGGCTCGCTCTCTCTGCTTGAAGAATTCCCGTGGGTTATCGGGCCTCTGGGCAATGATGGCTGCTGCCTCCTATAAACATATTTAATATTTAATACATAATGCAACCAGTCAAATGATTGGAATGATTATGATTTTTTTTGTAATGTAATTTATTTCTGTGATCCCAAGCTGAATTTTCAGCATCATTACTCTAGTCTTCAGTGTCACATGATCCATCAGAAATCATTCTAATATGCGCTGCACAAGAAACATTTATTATTATCATTATTATTAATGTTGAAAAGTTAAAAAAATTAATTATTAAGCAAGGATGCATTAAATTGAACAGAAGTGACAGTAAAAGACACATTTCTATTTAAAATAATTGCTATTGAACTTTTTCTTCATCAAAAAATCATTAAAAAATGAATCACAGTATCCACAAAAATATTAAGCAGCAAAATTGAGCACCAATAATAACTGAGCACCAAATCAGCATATCAGAGGGATTTCTGAAGGATCATGTGACACTGAAGATTGGAGTATGCTAAAAATTCAGCTTTAAGAGAAATAAATTGCATTTAAAAATACATTCAAATTGAAAAGAGTTCATTTAAATTGCAATATTTCACAATTTTACTGCTTGTAATGTATTTTTAATCAAATAAATTCAGACTTGGTGAGCCAAAGAGGCTTTTTTCAAAAACATTAAAAAATCTTTCCAAAACTTTTTCCAAACTTTTAACCGGTAGTGTATAAATGTAATAATTACATGCGGTGCAGGTAAGAACGTTTTGCATTAGGATTTTTTGTCCCCCTTCTCATCACGAAGATCCTATCGATTGCACACGCACAGAAACACAGCGTCTTTAAATAGCCTGAGGAATCCCACTGACCCACATGTAATCCCCAGCAGAATATCAGTCATCATAACACAAATCTGCTCCACATTTGAGTTTGTTAGGGTCAGAGTTTGTTCTCCTTTTAAAAACACTTATCTGAGAAATGAAACAATGCTAGTGTGGCTCTAACAGCTCTGTTTCAACCCACCTCAACCTCTGATTCCCTTTTCTCCAGGTTAGGGTCTTCATAGCTGGGCTCTGTCTGTAAACACACAGCACAATCAATGCACCTTTATTTCCAGCAGGGGGCAGCAAAAGATTTTTAATAACAGTTAAATGTGGGTTACTCCACATACCTCTGTTTGTATCTTATTTACTTTACAAATGACTAGTGCAATAAATTTGAACTGATTTTGTGTAAATACTTCTGAAGCCTGTGTACTTGCCCATGGCCATTCAGCAGTCACATTTATCCACTTATTACAGGCACAATATTAATGAAGAAACATGGGTCATAGGTACCACCACCCATAGATTACCTTTGCATTTTTAAAGCCAGAAAACATCTTTTGAGAAAAAAACTGGTTTACTGTATGCAAAGCACACGCACTCTTACAATCAAGGGTTGATTCCTTGACCTCTCTTTGACCTCTTCCTCCTCCAGCATCTTCTTCCTGTGACCACGCATATAAACACAAATAGCATCATAATAATGTATGACAGAGGGTCATCAGTATTGGCGACTGCGGCATCATTCCTACCTGTGTTCCTCGATCTGCCGCTCCCTCTCGCGGTACCGCTTCTCTCGTTCCTCTTGCTCTTTTCTCTCCAGCTCCATCCTTTCTTCTTCAAAGCGCTGTCGTTCCTCCGCAGCCTTCCTTCTCTCTTCCTCCTTTCTCAACTCCTCTTCCCGCTTTAAACAGGAAACATGTCAGTAAAATATCAGTGAAATGTATTTACGTAAGATTATCACAATAACATTTACTATTTTTTTTAATCCAATTTCTATTTCCATGTATGTGGGTTTGTATTTCCGTGGACATAAATAGATCTAAACATTGTAGAACACATACTGAACAGTGAATCGATGTATGTAAAGTATACAGGCCTCCATTTTTTCCATTGCAATTAGCAGTGTTTCTTCAACTAGCATTTTTCCGAACCAGCAATTTGTCATTTCCAACACCCCTTTAACTATATATTTAGTTTAAACATTATCAGTGCTGAAAACAACATTTTAAACATTAGTGTAAAAAATGGCAGACTCCTTTGCCTTAACAGCCAGCATTTATGTATCCTAAATGCACTGAAAATTTAATTAGTTTTAATAATACCAATATAAAATATTAATTACTTTTAAAAATAATGTATATTTAACATTTTTAAATATATTAAAGTGTTAGTTCACCCAAAAATGAAAATTCTGTCATTAATTACTCACACTCATGTTGTCAAGACCTTCGTTCATCTTCAGAACACCAATTAAGATTATTTTTAATTTTCCGTTAATTAATTATTTTTGATGAAATCCAATAGCAAGGTAATTAACACTTTCAGATGCCCAGAGAGGTACTAAAACATATTTAAAACAGTTCATGTGAGTACAGTGGTTCAACCTGGTATCAAACTGCCAAAGTTACGTGAACTATTGAAATTGCGAATCACATGACTTTGGCGCTCCGAACCACTGATTCGAAACAAATGATTAGTAATGCTTTGAAGCAGTGTTTTGAAATCGGCCATCACTAGATATTGTTGAAAAGTCATTATTTTGTTTTTTTGGGGTACAAAAGTATTCTTGTCATTTTATAATATTAAGGTTGAACCACTTTACTCACATGAACTGTTTTAAACATGTTTTGGTACCCTTCTGGGCTTCTGAAAGCGTTAATTATCTTGCTGGCAATAGAGGCCTCACTGAGTCATCAGATTTCATCAAAAATATCTTAACTTGTGTTCCAAAGATGAACGGAGGTCTTATGGGTGTTGAACGATATGAGGGTGAGTAATAAATGTCAGAATTCTCATTTTTGGGTGAAATAACCCTTTAATAATTTAAAATGGCAAAAATTACAGTATGGTAAGAAAATTATGAATAACAAAAATGGGAAACAAGTACACTATTTTTAATACATAAATATAAAACATTATTAGGGAAGACTGCAGCTTCAGGCATAATTTTCTTAATTAAAATTGATATTTTTACACAATACATATTACCTCTATAGATGACCACAGTTTTAAAATAAAATATTTTTTATAATAAATTCATCATTTAGGATCGAAATACACACACACACAAACACACACGCACACACACACACACACACAAAAGAAAGAATGAAAAAAGCCACACACAAAAAAAAGTTTAAGGCATAGTAAAAAATGTCCAAGAACCTTATAAGAAGAAGAATAAAAGTTTTAAAATAAATCAGCCCTTGGTAAAAGTGACCACAGTTAAAGACCTATTTATTCTAAGCTGCTAGTGACTGAACGGCATCAAACAATGATAGAACCACTTCCTCATTAATGTTAAAACAAAGAGACTGGTCAGCTGAACTGTCACATTGTGCTTGCACTGATTACAGTGGTTCACACGGCCATCCTCAGAGTCTCAGATCAAGCATCTTAGCAGCAGACACCCAAAGGAATCAAATTTCTACCTTGGCTTGTTCCCAGAACTCCTCTCGATTGATTTTCTTCATCTCGATCTCTGCATTTGTTTTCTGGTAGGTGGTGCCCTGCGGTCAGGAGGAAAGAGGAAGTGTGAGTACTGGCCATTTTAATTGGATAGCCAGCTAAGGACAAAGATGTTGATCCAAGGAAGGAACTATGCAGATAGTTTGTTTCTTCTCCAAACATAAAGTAAGCTAGAGAGCACACACGTTGGGTTTTCATGTTTTATAGGGACATTCCACAAACTATATATTCTATCTCCTAACCCTAACACTTAACACATCCCTCATAGAAAACTTTTTGCATTTTCTAAACATCATTTAGAATAATTTATAAGCTGTTTTCCTAATGGGGACCAAAAAATGTCCCCACAAGATTAAAAAAATATGGTATTACTATCTTTGCAGAGACAATTCACTATTTGAAAGAAGTACAAACTGGCTTTGTGATTATATTATACCAACATCACTTGGTTCTTGAATTTGATTGGTTGATAGACTAAGTTATGATAAAGATACTCTAATACCAAATTTTAGGAAATACATTATATATATATTTTTAAATGTATTCCTGTGATGCAAAGCTGAATTTTCAGCAGCCATTACTCCAGTCTTCACCGTCATATGATCCTTAAGAAATCAATCTAGTATGCTAACATGGTACCCCCGTATTAATAGTGAAAACAGTTTACGCTGCTTAATATTTTTGTGGAAACCATGAAAAGTTTTGTAAGGATTCTCTGATGAACAGCATTTATTTGAAATAGAAATATTTTATTACATTATAAATGTCTTTAACGTAACTTTTGATCAATTTAATGCATCCCTGCTGAATAAATGTATCAACTTTTTTTTAAATATGTCTTACCCCAAGTTTTGAATGGTAGTGTATCATGGTTTGCACAAAAATATTAAACAGCACAACTGTTTTCAACATTGGCAATAAGAAATGTTTCTTCAGCAGCAAATCAGCATATTAGAATGATATCTGAAGGATCATGCAACACTGAAGACTGGAGTAATAATGCTGAAAGTATTTAAATCAGTTCTTTTTAACTGTAAAAATATTTCACAATATTAATGTTTTTACTGCATTTCAGATCAAATAAAAGCAGTCTTGGTGACCAGGAGAGACTGCTTTCAAAAACATTTTAAAAAAATCTTAATTATTCCAAACTTTCAACTGGTAGTGTATACTTGGCAGCGACGTCATTCAGATAAGTGAAAAAAACTGCAGGAAGGATGTAGGTTATTTTAAAGTGTGTGAATCAACTCTGTTTTGCATGTACATAACCATTCATTGTTTCAGTTCCTCTGTATCAACAATACGGCTCTAAGAGCACTATCCTCTAAAAACGGCAACAAGGCTGTGCCCTTGTGTCAGACATCACACTATTAGAGAGCCATTCACAGACAACTTGATTTGACCCCTTTCCAGTGTGCATGCAAACAAGCCTCCCCACACACACACACACCCTCGGCCCCCCTCTCATCCCTTAAGCAGCCCTTCTGTCACCAATCACGCACAACGTTCTCTGCATTCTCCTCGTCCCTCATTCGCAGGCGGCTCAGCACTGGGCTGGCCACTGGAGCCGTCCCATTGGTCAGCCTCTGTCCGATGGCTGAGGGATCGATGTCGTCTATGGTGCTAGCGTTCACGATGACGTCAACACCCTGGAGAGAGAGAAAGAGCATCAGTAGTACTGCTGCACACTCACACATCACCTGGCAACCAGCATCAACCGCGCATTTAAATGACGAGCACTCTTTTAAGTCGCTGTGGCACACAGCCCAATTGACACAAGAGAGTCAGACAAAAGAAGAAAGTCACAAAAGCATAAGGCTGCCCCAAAAGACAGCATTGACAAACTCTACTTGACAGGTTTCCTAAAGACATTTTGTGATTCTACCTTGTCCTATGACTTAGTATGAGACGGTTGAGACGGAGGTGTTTAAAAAACATCTCTAAATTACAGTCCAGTGGCAAAAATGTCATCACTTTTGGTAAGTTTGATTAATAATTTCTGTGAATCACTTCAAATTGTCTATTCAATGGGATTGGTTCAAAACTCTTCTTCAGTGATTCGTTTGGAGCATCATTAAAATAGGGGGGGGTTTGGAGATAAATTTCCATTAAAAATAATTGTCCATTTTCAGACAATTCTTTTTAGAAAAAATAAATTATATATATATATATATATATATATATATTTTTTTTTTTTTTTTTTTTTTTTTTTTTTTCTCATGTGACATTTTCTATAGAAATACACTACATTGAAAATGAGGCCAAATATATTAAGATACAAGCTAATGCCATGCCATAATTTCAATTGGTGCAACTGCAAAATTCTCACTACTGTTGCAAAGTTTGGGGTTGGTAAGATTTGTAATGTTTTTGATAGAAGTCTCACCAAGGGTGTATTTATTTGATCAAAAATAAACTAAAAGCAATAACATTGTGAAGTGTTACAATTTAAAATGTTTTATTGTTATTATTATTTGAATAAAAAAAAAAAGTAGTTTCAGCAGCCATCATTTTAATATGCCAATTTGCTGCTCAAGAAACTTTTTTTTATTGTTATCCATGTTGAAAACAGTTGTGCCGTTTCTAATAATGTTGGGAAATTGGGATTTTCAGGATTCTTAAATAGAAAGTTCAAAAGAACAGTATTTATTTGCAATGTCTTTACTGTCACTTTTGATCAGTTTAATGCATCCTTGATAAATAAAAGTATTCACTTATTTTGGAAAAATTTTACTAACCCCAAACTTTTGACAGTGGTGTACATTAATATTATATCAAACACATAATTAATGAAAGAATAAGTCCAAAGTGAGAAACTACAGTGAATAACATATGAAGGGATAGCTATGAATGAGTATGAATCATTCATTCACATGCTATTAGGCTTTTCCTGCAAAATAAAACATGTCTTCAATGTTCTTGTAAGCATTTGTGTGAGCATCACAGAATATTGAGCTTTCCTTTAACTAAGCTTTTTGTAAGAATATCAAACAACTGACTGTATCAAGTTGATGTGTATTTCTTGGACATAGCTACATGAATGCTGCCATCAATGTTTTCAGCTCAAAAAGAGCAGCCGGTGAGTTGACTGGCACTTTAGATCAATTCATTCCTGATAGCACAGTCTCTCTTTCAACCCAAAAGCACAATCTCTGCGGCGGCCTTGGTCGTCTCGCTGTTTTATCGTGGAGTTTCTCTACCTCTATACCTCTATTCTCTCTCTCTCCCTTTCTCGCCCACGCACCCACGTTGAAGAGATTGAGAGGTTTGAAAAGCAGAGCGGCCCCCCATTCAGATGGCTCACACCGACAGACACCTCCAACACAATAGCCCTGAAGAGGAGCGAGTTAGTCATCTAGAAACATCTTCTGCTGCACATTACCAGTTGTTAGGTACATACACACAGAAGCACATACACATCCAACAAACCCACCAAGACTCTGCAGTCCACCCACATGACTTGTGATTTACTCTTACTTATCTGCTGGAGCACAGTATTGAATTACAATAGAGCTAAAGAGGAATGCTGTTAAACAAAGCCATACAGAAAGCCTCAACAACAACAACATAGAGGATGGTGGTATTGAAAAACATAAAAACATGTTAGTATAAAATTCATGCATAATGAGTCAATGTATGAAATTAACACTTTTGTTTAACTTCTGAAAAACAACAATTATGTTTCAGTGGGTGAATCTCACAAAAACATGTCCAGGTCTCATTTCCCTGGAATAAATAAATAAATAAATAGAAATTTAAAATAAAATATATTTAAAAATATATTTTATGCATATACTGCAAATACATGTTTACCAATTAAAATTAATTTCAGTGAAAAAAATTATATAAAATTGTTTCTATGCATATACTGTAGTTATAAATAAAGAAATAAAAACTAAAAATTATTCAATTTCATTTTTATTATGTTTATTTTTTGAAAGTGGTGTGAAAATTGTGGTTATTATTAGGTCTAGATTATTTTATTTATTATTTTACTAATGTTTTCTAATTAAGGTGATGCCTGGCTCTCTTTACAAACGATCAGAATCAGGCGTTTGCACCTCGCGGTTCGGGTCCCGCATCTGCTGAGGAGGCCGTGCAGTTTTGATCATAGGGATTGCAAATTGAGTTGGCAGAGGTGAAACTTGAGACAGGTGTTCCCTGTCTTCTCTACCAATTTTGAAAGCAACCTCACTGCTCGGATCCTACGTTTTCCAAAGGCGGCGTGTGGATTATGCTTGCAGTTTGTGGTGAGAGCAGTCAGTCTCCCTTTCTCTCTCAAGCTGCGGAGAACAACTTGTCTGATTAGTTTACTGACTGCATTTGACTCTGTGAGGCTGTTTTCTGCCAGTGAACTGTTTCAGGGCGCAGGACAGAGCAATTCATCTTTCATATCTACAAGCCCTGATCCTATGGCGTTCAGTGGCCTGAGGGCAAGCCCTCTTGGGGGAGAAGTGTGTCACACTACAATAAAATGGGTGCTCACTCTTCCATGATGCCTTCAAAGAGCTGACTTGCTATTCCGCCAAGTTCTGTGTTTCGGGAAGAAGCAGTCTCCTGCAGGATTCTGCCAATAGGTTGTTAAGGCTGTCTGCCCCTCTAGAAAAAAAAATCATACATCTCCATTCAAGAGGTCCCTTCTTAATTACATTCAGTAATTCTTGCCAGGGCACTGAACAGAGCACCCCCCCCCCCCACACACACCACCACCACCACCACCACCACCAAATGGGACAGGGGGTAGCGTACAGTTTTGGACTTAACAACAGAAAGTATCCTAGGTTCGATTTTGGGGATGAAATCATACAATCATTGAGTTCTTCCCTTTGGGACACCTTTAGGAAATTGCTGTAAACCTCGTGACCTAGTGTTTAAGGGAACAGCGATCTCCGGTGGGTACCGGGACACCTAAGGTTGTTACAGCAGTTCGCCCCCTGGAAAATGCTGGGTACTGTCTTTTAAATCAGTCCCATAGAAGCAAAATTCAGCTGTTCCCTGCTAGTAAGCTGTTCAGGGTGCTGAAAGGAGCAATTATCATTGTGTGTGACATACCACAGTATTGGTTACTCACTGTTCCCTCAAGGAACTGTCTCACTAACCCCTGTTTCAGGAAGCAGCAGTTTTTAGCTGGATCCCACCCGAACTCCGCTCAGCAACAGTCTATATTCCAAGGCATGCAAATCTGGGAGCAGGTAACCTGTTGAGGCAGGGTCTGAAGCCAGGGGAATTGCCACTCGACCCACTGGTTGTGGAGTCCATATAGCAGAGGTACGGCCTTTAGTACCCCAAAAGGAAATACCTCCAGCCATGTTACAGATCTGGCCGAGGCATCCTCTGTACGCCTTTCCTCTGATAGCTGTGTTCCGGGAGTTCTAGTGAAGTTTCGCCAAGGCCGAGTCCACCTATTATTAGTGGCTCCTTTTTTGGCCAGCCTGAGTCTGGTTGTAGAATCTAGTGTCTCTCCTGGATGGCACTCCTTGGGAGATTCCCATTCAGAGAGATCTCCAGTCTTAAGTGCAGGGGTTGATCTATCACTCCTGGCCAGAGATCTGTAAACTTTGGGTCTGGCCCTTGAGAGGCACCAGCTCAAAGATTCTGGTGCTTGGAATGATTCTGAGTTCCAGAGCTCCCTGCACAAAGAAATTGTATGCCCTAAAGGGGCAGCTCTTTGAGTCGTGGTACCAACCTAGCCCACTGCCGGTTGGTACAGTGCTGGAGTTCCTCCACGAGCGCCTCTCAGTAGTGTTAGCCCCTGCTGCCCTTAAGATATATGTGGCCGCTATTTCTCCTAGCCACATACCTGTTACCGTTCTGTGGGGAGGCACCCCTTGATGTCTCCATTTTTTCATGGTGCCAGACGGCTGAGGCCCATCTGCAGGAAACAAGCTCCTTCTATGGTCCTGAAAGGTTTATCAGAAGCTTCATTTGAACCCTCAGAATAGGATTTGACCCTTTAAGTGGATTTTCTATTAACAATGAATTTGTTTGGAGGAGCAGAAGAACTGCAGTACCTTTCAGAAGCCTAGCTTTTTCCTGCTTGGATTTTGCACCCCAGAGCAGATTACATTCAAAACATGCTTGGTCAACCCTCAAAGGGAGCTGACTGTATTCATTGTGAGCATTTCTCCACAAGGCTTACCACTCCTTCCTGGCTCTCTTCTCGAGGGATGCGATCCAGGCTTCTGGTTCCGGTTCTGTGCCTGCTGAGGCAGCTTGGTGGCTTAGATCATGGGGTTCACAGGTGGAGTTGGAGGAGCTTGAGATGGGTGTCCCGCTTTCTCTCGCCATATCCACTGACTCAAGAGGATCTGAGAGCTTGCTCTACATATTCTTCCAAACGAGGAACCAATGCTGTCCGCACCTGGCTCTGAGGAATTAGACATGGTCACGGCTGACACGGTTACAGCCTTTTGCGACCACTAATCTGATCATACTTCAGGCATTCAAGAAAGGTTTCACTTATTCACATTCTTTATTTATGTCTATTTAACTCAGGCTAGTGGTGTCCCTGCCAGTTTGTTGCTTCAGGGCCTGTCAGACTTTATGGCAGCATGGCAACTTCTTTCTAAAGTCTCTCAGTGGGTTCTGAAAGGGAGCATGTTTGCAAGATGTTTGTACTACGGCAGGCTGGTCCTCTCAGCACACATAAGATTTTAAAGTCTGGACATGGATTCAAACCCTGGAACACAGGTCTTTCTGGGTTGATCCAGTCTTTCTGTTCAACAAAAGTCTGTGCCAGTGTTTCATAGCTTCGATGGGCAGGCATCTTCCCTCAGTGTGGTGGCATTGCTATTGACGTTCCCACAGTGCTAATGCCATGACACAGCGTCAAGTTCCATTTGAAGGGGAACGTCTCAGGTTAAGAGTCGCGGTGTTGTGTTGCCACACTTCGGGGATGCCGGTGCGGCTTCCTTCAGACAATTAGAATCTGGAGATTCCATGACATAGGTGCTCTTTTATGGTCTTGCTGATGCGCTACGCTACGTCAATTGACATCACATTAGCCAATCAAGATGTGATTCAAATACCAGTCGCGCAGAAGCGTTCTCAAAGTGTCAACTCTCTTACACAGTCTCATTCCCTTCTCAGGGAACCGGGTTACATGTAACCTGAGACGATTTATAATTGAATTAAATTAAAGTTATTTTAATAACAATTTGCCATATTTCCCCAACAATTTAATCTTCATTACTCTCAATGACAACTCCCATTTGATTCTCATTACTGTAACAAAGTTAATAATAAAGATGATATCGTCTATAAAAATTTTTAATAAAAATATGCATAAGTAAATGCAGGGTACGTTAAATGAACTTCAATGAAATGTAAATACCTAAGACAAATAATAAAATTTAAATACTTTTTTTCCATTATGGTAATGAGAACTAGATTTTTGTGCATTGTAGACATGGGAATTGGAGGGGAAACATGCTTAACTCTCACTAAAATAATGTCACATTGTAAAAATTTGTTTAACATGTTATTTTTGTAAAAAAACAAAAAAGGAACAAAATCTTTTTTTTTCTTCATGTAATATATAATTTCTTATTTCTTTCATTTGATTTTGTGGTGAACTAGACCTGCTTTGTGAGCTTCACCCCGACACTAACAAAGAAAATTGTTCTAGATGAATCACATTTCCTTATTTACAGACAGTTTTCACAGGAAAGTTAAAAAAGATGACTGTGAAACCCAACAGCTAACACTCCTCACATGCTCAGAGGAGAGATGTCAAAATGAGAGACAGTGGGTTCATATATCACTGAAATGGGTCATTACCTAATTTAAAAGGGAAGTAAAAGATGTTTGTTTTACCTTGGGGAGACCCACCTGGAAAAACTCGGCTATGGTGGCTACATGGCTGGCACAGGCACACTTCCTGGCATCAGGCACATCTTCACCAACCTGAACACATTGTCATGTATGTGTTTATTCAGAGAATAAAACTGCAGTGTGAATTAAAAAAGAAAAAGTCTAGCACATTTCAGAGTACTGCCAATATATAATTGTCTCAGATTGCTCCCCTAGGTAGTTACAACCTCCCTCCCACTGCATTCAGAAAACCAAAAATTGATAATCACACTCTTGAACCTTAAATTGAGTTGAATATTGTGCTCCACTGCAACCATGACGTGCATTTCCAAGGCAACAATACATTTAAAGAGAATGTCGCTTTAATAATTCAACTAACAACAGGGACGTTTCTCTGATCAGCACCCATTCAAAATAAAGAAGCTCACACAATTTAAAGTAATTGCTGTGATATAAAGGGATAAGTACTAAGAATACAAGGTACAAAACTTGCTTGTAATTAAACAAACATAAGATAATAATGAAAGTATTTAAGAGTGTCTTTCATACGAGTTGTGTGCAATAGCCAGTATTTTGCTTTACATATATTTGTATATTTTGTATGTTTGCACCTCAAAATATTGGTGCAAACTTCAAATTGAATGATTTACACTACTGGTCAAAAGTTTGAAAGAACTCTCTTATCCCTGCCAAGGCTGTATTTATTTAAACAAAAATACAGTAAAAACAGTAATATTGTGAATTATTACTACAATTTTAAATAACTTTTCTCTACTTTTAACATGTTTTAAAATTATTTGTGGTGGCAGAGCTGAATTGTCTTCAGTGTCACATGATCCTTCAGAAATCTAATATGCTGATTTGTTGCTCAATTATTACTGGTGCTCTATTATTAACAATGTTTCTTATTATCACTGTTGAAAATATTTTTATGGAAACTGCGATATATATGTTTTTTCAGGATACTTGATTCAACATTTATTTGAAATTGAAAACTTTTGTAACATTATAAATGTCTTTACTGTCAATTTTGTTCAATTTAATGCACTGTTTGTCTTTAGTAAATCCCAACAGTAGTTTTTTAACGCCAAAAGAGGGTTTGCGTTGGCGCAAGTTGTTAGTAAATCTGGTCCTTAATGTTTCAAAAACATTTAAATTATTCCAAACTTTTGACCAGAAGTGTACAGTATATAAATCAATTGGAGAGCTAAAATCATTCACTCTATTCTAAGCAAGATTATCCAGTGATTCAGCTAAAATTTTTGCCCTCCAACTCATGTTTAAAAATCTAAACGCCTTCAAGTCACTAACTGTTATACTAGCCTATATCAGCCTGCCGCACAGTAACAAAACATGTCTTCTAATCTATTCTAGGATCTTTAGCAAAGTACTGTAGTAATTTCATAACTACTAATTCAGAAATGTGGGGGCTAAATATATGGATTAGACTTTGGGTCTCACTCCCACCATCTTCACAAAATTATTTCCTGCTTTTGTAAGATAGAAGAAATCATGATTAAAGGGTGGCACTGATGCCGACTGACTGTGGTTATGCTCACTGCTCTGTCTTTGTTGACTTCTAGAGCTAAAGTGTTCTTGCTAACGGCTTTCAAAATTTCAGTGTCACTGAATGAAGGTTGTTGCGTCATCTCACCCAGTTGATGAGAACATAGCGTGGCAGAGCCGCGGTGGGCTCCTTCAGGCTGCAGAAACCATACATGATCCGGGTGTTATCGAAGGTTACAGCGATCTCTGCCAGACCGCCATCTGTCAAACACAACAATCACAGAATTTAGAAAGAAAAGGCAATAGTAGTAATTTCAATGATAATAATGATAGTATAGGTTTTTTTCTTGTTTTTCAGTAAACATATCAAAAGATGGCCCATACTGGACTGGCCACACAGTAATAGAACATACTTTCTAATCTAATCTTCCAAATGTTGGATCTTTATTGAAGTAGTCATTACATGACTACTATTTAGGAAACAGGATTGTGGAGCTTATGCGTGGGGTCTGTTCGCCACCACCATCAGAAAATTATTTCCTGCTTTTGTAAGATAGTCCTTAGACCCATAGTTTTGCTATAGCAGTAAGAACTGTACAATTAAAAAAAAAAGACTGTACTTAACAGCAAAAAAATAAACCATGACCCTGTCGCCGGTTCACCACTGTTCCTTCCTTGGATCACTTTTGATAGATACTGATCACTGTAGACCGGGAACACCCCACAAAAGCTGCAGTTTTGGAGATTCTCTGACCCAGTCGTCAAGCCATCACAATTTGGCCCTTGTCAAACTGTCACGATTGTCAGCTGGAGTGCCTGGAAGACCCACTAGAGGGCACTCCACTCTGAACTCTTTTCACTCACTCTCACTTTCATTCACTCATACAGGACTACATTTCCCTATAAGCCCCGTACCCATTTACTGATTACCTCACCAGCTGCACCTCATCACCCACACCATATATAATCACCATTCACACATCACTCCCTGCAAAGTCTTGATCTACCTTGGTTATCATTTCTGAGCGGTTTTTCCCAGTCTTGTTTTCCTGTTGTTTCAACCGTGTATCTGATTGTTCTCTGCCTGCCTATTGGATTTATTGCTTTTGATTCATGGACTGTTGTTTGCCTGCCGTCTGCCTCGATCTATTTGCAAGTATATCGACTACGATTCTGCCTATCCTCCTCCATACCTGTTTGCCATTGTTTTGACTATTGCCTGTTTGACCACGTTTCTTAATAAAGCTGCATTTGGATCCCATCCCGCTGTCTCCTCGTTACAGAAGACTTCTAGAGTGAATTGGATCATCCAAGCACTCCAGTTGACAATCGAGACACAAACTCTCTCATATCCTTACCCTTGCCCATTTTTCCTGCTTCTAAAACGTCAACTTTGAGGACAAAATGTTCACTTTCTGCCTAATATATCCCACCCACTAACAGGTGCTGTGATGAAGAGATAATCAGTGTTATTTACTTCACCTGTCAGTGTTCATAATGTTATGCCTGATCAGTGTATGGTAATAGTAGTAGAAGTAGTAACAGCAGTTGTCTTATTGTATGAATAATATCCCTGTTGAAAAAAACAGCACATGCTGGTTAGGTATGTTTTGAAGCAGCTGGTTTGAGCTGGTTTATGCTGGTCCTTAGTTGGTCATGAGCTGGTTCAAGTTGGTCCTGAGATGGTTATAAGCTTGTCCTGGGCTGGAGCTAGTTGCTTAGGACCAGCACTTGACCACCTTAAACCAGCTAAAGATCAGCTTAAACGAGCTCAAACCAGCTGCCATGATTCAAAACATACCTAACCAGCACATGCTGTTTTTTCCAACAGGGATGTAAATGTTTTTTTTTTTTTTAAATCAACAAAATAACTGTTAAACCAAAATAATTAAACAATAAAACAAACCCTCTGGAGAGGGTTTGGATGGACATAAATACACACACCCACAGTCTAGTTGGAAGTTCTTTCCTGCTCCGGAAAGAGGAAATTACACAAAGCAGCAGACACATAAGCCCACTACTTACTGCCCACATAAAAAAATTGTAATTCCATGTGTATGATTTCAATGTGCAATTTTCCCCAACTCTGTGTACACAAAACTGATCTAAATAAAATGCCAATCCTTGTCATTTAAACTGATAATTTGAAACTTCACTTGGATAACTAGGATTCTTTCTGATTTGAAATCTGAATGGCTGAGCTACAAGTTTGCATGGATAGTTTGCATCATTCTCAAATTGTGATATTTATCAGCGATAAGATATAATGTTGAAAACTGCAGTAAAATGATGGTTTTAGATACAAATACTCCAGGAACAAAAAAGTTCACTGTAAATAAACATTGAGGGAAATCTCTTGCAAACAGAATTCCCACAACAAATCTAACTTCTGAATGGTGTCCTCTGTGCTAATCAACATGGCCCTTAATAATAACCTTCCATCAGTCACAGACTAAATGATTGTCATCAGAGTAAAATGACAGGTTTCCCTCCTCCAGCTCTGAGGGAAAATAGAGACTGTGCAGTTTGATGCACATAATAGTTTGAAAACGCAGTGAGATTTGAACTGCTGAGTGATGGTTACTGATGCCAGTGTTTGGGATCTGTTCTGTTTTTAGATGGCAGGATTACAGTCCATTGAGTTTTATGAATATGTAAGATGTTTGTCCAACAGTTTGTCCAACTCCATCAGTGTTAATCTCACATTTAATGCGTTTGGCTTCTGTATCATGATACAATCGCACAGTGGCTTTCACCGGCATAATCGTGGTACATCATCAATGCAAATGAATGTCATCAGTCACAGCCGACAGCGTTATTGCTCGTGCATGACTATATTCTGGTTGGTTATTATTTGATCATCTATACCCAGCAAACATTAGGACGTTTAATGACTGCTGAAAAAACGTCATGGTTCCAAAATAAAATTTGAATGGACGTCTTTGAGGTAATCTTATTAATGAATAATTATATATTGAACTAAACATAGCTAAAAATCAAAGTAACAATTATACATGTAACCTCAGAGAATTGTAGACATGTATAAATGTATCTGAATGCATTTTTAGGAATTGTTTTGTGATACATATTTTTTGTGGGGTATTTGTACAGAGGTATGTTGAGATGTAGCCTACCTCCTGATGAAGACAGGATCAAATCATTACTGTCATCTTCATATGTGTATAAGGCCCTGGAGAACAGAGAAAGAGGAGAAAATTCAGTAAAGTGGCTATTCAGTCAAAGAATTCAGCAACAACAACATCAAAATGCAAAAATAAACAGTAAAACGTGAATGATGTTATACTAAAATATTTTACCAGTAAATATCTGTTTATATATATATATATATATATATATATATATATATATATATACACTATACATAAACTTTTGTTCATAAAGTGACAGTATCAATATATCATGATTCTAAAAAAAAATTAAAAATATTAGGCAGCAAAACTGTTATAATCTCATGATCTGGTTCAGATGAAGATTAAGGTTGAAACAGGTTTCCACAAACAAAAGGTTTTTAATTACACAAACTCAGCTAATCCAAATGCAAGAAGGCAATGTGACAGTGCATCTATACACAAACAATACCAGACAACAACTGAATGAAAAGGAGGAACTTAAATACACAGGGTAATTGAACTCAAAATGATAAACAGGTGATGACTTGTTAATCAGAAACCATAGCAACAAGGAGGAGCAGGACACTGGAACAGAGGAAAAGAGGTAGTGGATAGAAACAAATGAAAGCATAACAAATAACAACTGTTAACTATAATCATAAATAATAAATAAATAAATAAATAAAATAACAAATATAATCTTTAACTAATCTCAAAATAAATATACATTTCTCATACTGTGAATTATTATGTTGCGATGCCTAAAAACAAAGTAATTAAACTGTTTTATCAGTTATCGGCCATAATATGACAATAATTATTCTTTGCATACTATTCTTATAGAGAAAATAAGTCATTTAGAAAGAGCCTTAGAACAAGCCTCATGATTTGAAGTATCATTCATGTCTGTAGCACAATTGTTGCGGGACAAGTTATATGCCCCAGTTTAATACTTAGGGCTAGGGGTTTGTTCAAAGCAAGTAAATAAAACACAATAAAACAAACTAAATGAAAAGGTTTTTATTTCCATGTCAGTCCCATGCACAACCACTTTATAAAACTCTACAGTACAGACAGACTGGAATGCGTTCTATCCAGAGGGCCAAAGCAGTGCACTCTGGGTCAAGGGTGCTGTTAGCTCAGAGGAGAAAATGGCATTATCCTCTGTCATCTGAGAGCTCTGTGTAGGAGGAGAAAATATGGAGCCCTTGTTCTTGTTATGCTTCTAATAAAAGTGCAACTACTGCTTTTTCATCCTGTCTCACGCTTACCTGAAAAAGCAAGAAAGATTCTGGTACAACCGATATCTAGATATATTAATGAATTGTGTATGCTCAGATAAAATACATCCCAGCATTTCTAACATGCCAAGGCTTTGATGTTTCATTCTTTAAATAATGGAGATAATCATTAACATACTGTAGCGCACAGCTAATCTCATTCCCCATCGCTGCAAAATAATGAGTGGGAGTTTGGTGCTACGCTAGTAAAGACAACAAAGAGAGGAACAGAAGTTCTACTGCCGTAAGCTACAGCATTAAGCATGGGAAAAGGATGAAAATGGCGTGTCTTGCTGTTTAGATGAACTGATGTACAATGCTGTGAATGCTGTAGAAATTGTGGTTTCAATTAGAAGTACACATATAACACAATTAAAAGTACACATAATTGTACTGAATGTGCACTAGTAGTGTACTTCAAATCGTAAAAGGGTCACACTGTAGTTTAGGGTCTAATTCTCACTATTTGCTAATACACGGTAACGGTACACGTATTCATCCCATGGGTTTTCGGTACATGTCTAACAGCTCGGTACACATGTATTACACGAAGAATACAGAATTGTAGCCTATTAACCACTTTTAAGCTCTGTTTATTTTTTACTTTCGTAAAGAAACAATGTCTAATCTTTCAAATTCTGTCAATTTCATCAAGAAAATCAAACAATAAATGCAGTTTTGTCACTCTTTGATGTGGCGTGACAGATCGCTGTATAAGCGCCACAGAACAAGCGGCAGCAGAGCGTAAGTGAATGCGATCATCCCTTTCTTTTCACTACCAGTTACAGAAT
This sequence comes from Zacco platypus, assembly GCA_038088235.1. Taxonomy (NCBI): domain Eukaryota; kingdom Metazoa; phylum Chordata; class Actinopteri; order Cypriniformes; family Xenocyprididae; genus Zacco; species Zacco platypus. The sequence goes on from CM076070.1 coordinate 27,872,993, forward strand.
AAACATAAATTAACATCTGATGTTATGTGGAAAGATACATTACAACAGTGTTTCAACCACAGAAAGATGTCAATAAAACTGCTTTTAAAAAACGTCATTGCATTTACCTCAGGCAAGTCATTCAGTGTCCACACTTGTTAGTTCGTTAGAGAAATGAACTCTTTCGCGCTCAATATATGCACTTTAATAGCCTATGTATTGCATTGCATTTTACTTAACCTAGTAGTCATGTCTTGATTATTTAATGTGTCGTGAAAACAAATTATGTCAACCACTGTGTAAATGATTATTTCAACAACGAATTGGAATAAAAACATAATTTTATAATTAGATTTAGAAATTAATGCAAAAACAGGGTGTTGCTTTTTGGTTTCCAAGGTTTTCTGTGTGGTTTTTAGTACATTGCTATTTGGTTGCTAGGGTGTTGTGAATGGTTGCTAGGTGGTGCTCAAATTGTTTCCAAAGCACATACAGGTTGATTTAATCAGTGTGGACTTCCCTAACCCAACACTATCCTCCAGCCTTTATCAGCTTTTATACTGACAGGCTAACAAAGAGACATATAAAATAATGCAAACAATCATATGCAAATGTTCTGAGCGCTGGGAGAGAAAAAGATATCTCAACGTTTGGCTGCAGCCAAGGGTAAAATGACTCTATAGCTCTTCTTAAATAAGAATCATGTCACATGTTTATGGGGGTAGAACAAAAGTAACAAATATTTCAACAGAGAAGCATGTCTGTGTGTTTTAAGGTCCACAGTTTTGATGTGAATGTGTTTGAAATATATACAAGGTGTAGATGGTGTCTAACTAGCCCTTATCTGACTGTGTGCCATATTGAGAGAAATGTTGTGTGCAGTGGCCGTTTAATATTCATTCCCCAAATCATTAATTAAACATAATCAGCTTTAGTAAATGACATCTACCAGAGATCACTTCATCTAACGGCATAACGACAGTATCGGATCTTCGCAGCATAATGGCTTCTACCATCATTCATTTGCCAAATACAATTTAACTTGTGCAACAGCATCTGATGGTCATAACGTTAAGTTGGTTTGAAAATAATGCAATAAATGTGTATTAAAAGTAGCAAAGCATGATATATTGATATCATACTGGTTCGATATTACATATCGGCCAATATTACAGATTTTATTAATTCATTGGTGTTGGTTCATATTGGATATTAAATTGTGCATATGCACTTACCTTATTTTCACAATTAGATAACCTTTGTTGTAATCTAGAGACCATTTAAAGGGGTAGTTTACTAAAAAATGAAAATTCTGTCATCATTATAACTCCCATTCATCTTTGAAACACAAAAGAAGATATTTTTAATGAAACCTGAGAGAATTCTGTCCTCCAATAAAAGTCCATTCCATCAAAACTTTGATGCTTCAAAAAGTTCATGAATAGATCATAAAAGTAATCCATATTAATTGAGCAGTTTAATCCAGAAAGTCTTATGAAGAGACACAATCTCTCAACCTTCATTTGTGTTCATTTTTCTTTCAGTTTTCATTTTTGGCTGAACTAAACATCTAAAGTTTTAAAACACTAACAATTTAATAACACTGTTAAATGAAATCTTCAGTATCTCAAAATGAAGATACATTTTTATAATGCAGCATTATAAATTCAAGTGTCTAATTTGATTTTAGAATTTCATTTTTAATTTATTCAGACAAAATAGTATAGTTTTAAAGGCTACCTATTATGCCCTTTTACAAAGTCTTGATTTTGTCTTGGGTGTCTACTAGAATAGGTTTTCATTCTTAAATGTTAAAATAACATTATTTTTCACATATTTGACATTGTTGCAGCACCTCTCTTTCCAGTCTGTCAGTAACGCTCTGTTTAGTTCTTGTCTCTATGAAGCCCTCCTACCGAAAAGTGCAATGTGCTCTGATTGGTTGGATAAATGTGTTGTCATTGGTCAACCGCTTCAAACACGCTTCGGAAATGTCACACCCCTTACCATATCCATGTTAGATTGAAGTGACTTTGAATTTTTCATGCTCAAACAGCAACATTACACACTAAAGAAAGTTGAAAATGTAAAAGAGCATAATAGGTCCTGTTTAATATCACCCATAACAGGAAAATAAGACTCAGCATGTAAAACTCAATAAGTTCAGAATACTCAAAACATTTGAGGAAACTAACTAATTTTTTAAAGTTAGTAGAACTTAAAACCCGCCGAGTGGGGCGGGGACGAGAGCCGTGGAAGCAGAGCAAGGTTAGTGTGGTGCACAGGTGTCTCTCATTAACAACCACGACATCCCTTCCCTCCAACAGTTCCCAGTTCAGTTATCACTCATCATAATGTTAATTAGAAATCTGCTGCAACTTAATTATATTAAGTTCAGCTCACAACCATCAAAATTTGAGTTCATGCTATTTTTTTCTATTAAGTACAATAAACTTTCATTATTATTTGAGTGAAACAAACTCAAATAATTTAAAGTCATTTATTCACTCATTTTACAGTGCAGGCAACTCCATATTTACAGGCTCCATATTTACATTTATCTGAAGGCTGTAGTAGGTTTCCAGATCATTGCTAGGGGGAGGCTTGGAGGAGACCCTAAGCAGAAAGCACCACTAATAAAAGTGCACTAATGAGTTGAGATTCAGTCATAGGGTGAGTAAATATGGTTCTGGTGAGACTTCAGCTGGCCATTATTTGGATAGATTAATGTTTATTTTAATTTGTGGTTTATCACAGGCACCCTGGAATATGGAGGAGGCTGAAAGACATAATAATGTTGAAGAAGAATAAAACTGGCCCCCAGTGCAAGGTCATGCATTATGTGTATCCAGTACAGAAAGAGTTGAGAGATTCCAATCTATCACACGTGATTACTTGGATCCTGCAATTATTATGTTGATTATAGAGGAGCTGAAAATAAGTCACATTTTTTCTGAGAAAAAAATATACCCTACAGCACCAAAATAGACCTACTTGACTACACTCTAATTGTTTTCCATCTGAGTGGTCCCACAATTAAACATCTAGGGCAGAATCCAAAAACCTCTCCTTTACCAAATATCCCCCTGCACTCCGAGTTCCTCTTTCATCACCTCTAACCGAACCATTTCCCCTCTACCAAATATCACCATTCCCGTCAGGGGCCCCAGCTTGAGTCATTAGGTCCCTGGCTCATTCACAGTCTGTCTCACGAACCCCCCTGGCTAACATAATGGTAAAAAAAAAAAATACACACACACACACACACACACACACAGAGAGAGAGTACTGAATATGCCACAGCAAGGAGTATAAGATGGATGAAATATTAGTAAATAAGAAATACCGCAGAAGCTATATCAGAGAAAATAATACAGGAAGGAGGTGCAGCGTTTGCTGTTGTGCGCTTCTATAAATATTCCATTTAAATCAGAATCGTTTTATTATTCATAACAGACTCTCATGACCTAGAAACGCGGCTCAGAGCGTCAACGAGTCCAGAGTGAAGCTAAGCGTGATTTGCTCAAGCCTCAGAGTGGGGGGCTCCTCTATTGTCTCGCAGGGTGGGAAACATGCGAACAAACTCTCTATAGCCATGCTAATTAAAGCGTTCCCTTAACGTGAATGAAACGTTGAGGCATTCTTGCGTTAATAACACTACATAACCTACTACAGTGACGTGACGCTCATTTTTTGTTCTGTTTTATTAATTTATTCATACTTATATGATATCTGTAAAGTATGTAATATGTAAATAATTAGTTAGTTTTAGTTTGCAACTTTATTAATTCCACAAGGGACAGTTACAAAAGGGTTTAAAAAAACACAACAGACAAATCACATACACATCCAACCACATAAGCCATGTTACAACATATTAAAACAAAAAATAAAACATAATACAAATAACATCATACCTCAAAATAAATTCAGTTGCTCATAAAAACCTAATAATTTGCATTTTAGTGTTTAGTGTCAATATTATACGTTTCGATGTCTATGGAAAGAACCACACTTTACGTAAAAATACATATGAATACTCATGAGATCATGTTGCGGCATCATAGAGAAGACCCTCTTCATAACTGTGTGTCAAGGTCAAAATGTAAAATAACAGATAATTTGATGACTTTTTATGACAATGCAAGATTAGTTGAGGTTGTAAAATGTCATGAGGTGTAACTCCCCAAAAATGTCAAAATATTCATTTAAAAATACCTTTTACCTCCAAAACATATATCACTGTCTTCCAGTAACGGCTGTCCACGTGTTCATGAGAGAGTCGGGTTCCGGCAAAGGTGTAGCGTAATTAGGATTTAAGTATAAGAGTGGAGGAGCTACGTCATAAATCGGGTCAGAGGTCACCCTTCTGCCGGAACTCGACTCTCCTGTGAACATGTGGACAGCCATTACCGGAAGCTAATGATTACACTTTATAAAGTTATAAATATGTATATTTTTCTTACAAAAACAGATTGCTTCACTTTCAGAAGGCCTTTTAGTTAACCCCCTGGAGCCATGTGGATTACTTTTATGATGGATGCATGTACTTTTTGGGCTTAAAATATAGGGTTACATTCACTCCCATAATAATGGAAGAGCCAGGATATTTTTTAATGTAACTCTGATCGTGTTTGGCTGAAAGAAGTGAGTGAAATACACCTAGGATGTTTTGAAGATCATGTTTCATTTTTGGCTGACCTTACCCTTTAAATATGCTATTCTTTTAATTAAATGTAAGCTTTTTGATAATATAAAAATTCTTCAAAACCGTATGATGAACACAAGAACTTTTTCAAGGCACAATTCTTGTGTTTTTAAGAGTTTTAAAGTTTATACAATTTTGAAGAGATTTTATTTCCTTTTCTTTATTTTGAACACTTTTGTAGGTCACTACAATGAAGCTACAATGATGTGAATGGTTTAAGTATGACATATGTTTCCTCCTTGTTAATTACATAGCAGACATACAGAAATGGCCAAATTAAAAGGTATGCCAAAGGACGAGAAAAGAATGTGCACGGAATTTGGTCAGTTCGACATTGCTGCAATTAGTTCCATTCTGGCTTTCAGAATTCATTCTCGACCATGTCATTATGATTACTCCGCCGCACGCCTAAGCAAGGGCTACTAATCCGATTGTTTCTCAGAGGGTCGCCGTGTCCAATCTGCCCCATACCCATGACTGTGCTCTTTTTTCCAGGAAGCCAAAGCAATCAAACATTTCCGAAATGTTTCCTACAGCCTCATAACTGATACCACATGTATAATCCATCTTGCATCTATGAGAAACAAGTCACAGGTAGTTTTCTCTAAAGTGAAAGCACATGTCCCTTAAAGCAGTACTGAAAGTTTCTTTCTTGTTTTGCAGAAGAGGTAGAATTATTGTGACACTGGAAAGAAAAGGTCACAGGTTTTGTAGTTAATGTGTTTCATGAGGGAATGAATATGTTGATCAAGGAGAGAAATGGCTGTGATAACAGATTTCATTAAATATTATCAGGTGCTCTGGGGAAGCATTGAAACCAATATGAATAGATTGTAGAGATTAGTTGATGACAAACATGGGTTATTCAATGGCTTATGTCGATATCTATCAAACGTGATGTCCAATAATCAATATAATGTAGAATATTAATAAGGTCTATAGATGAAAAATATAGATGTACACCCTATGCAAAAATTGTACCTTAAGCTTGTCAATAAGGCACTACCTTATTAGTATCTTAAGCTAATAGTATGAACACTAAAGGTATTAGTGTGCACTTTTTAGGTTTACATAAGGTAAAAATGCCCCATTTCAGTTACTGTTCTAACCCTAAATGTACTATATTCACCTATACCAGATTGTTGATCTTATGCAGTTTTACATTATATTTGAACTAAAAATAAAAAAAATGATACTTTTAAATCCTATTTTAAAACTATTTTAACTTGAGAAGACAAAATAAAACAAATTTACAAACAACCTCTCAACTAGTGGCTGACCGATGCAACATTTTTGAGAAAGTATATTTTTTGTTTTGTTTTTGAAAGAAGTCTCTTAAGGTCAAGGATGAGGAGCTCAAGGATTTATTTGATCAAAAATACAGTTAAACATCAGTAATATTGTAAACTATTATTTCAAATAAGTGTTTTCTATATATTTAAAAAAAAAATCTAAAAATTTCTTATTATTAAAACACTAAAACTGTTTAATATTTTTTGTGCAAACTGTGTCACTTTTTTTTCAGGATTCATGATTCAACATTTATTTGAAATAGAAATCTTTTGTAAGATTATAAATGTCCTTACTGTCATTTATGATCAATTTAATGAGTCCTTGCTGGATAAAAGAATTACTTTACAACTAATTAACATTAGTTAACTACATTAGTTAAAATGAGCTAACAATAAACAATACTCATACAGCATTTACTCATCTTACGTAATTTACATTTTTACATTTATTAACACATTATTCAAATTAAAAGTTGTATCGGTTAACATTAGTTAATACACTGTGAACTAACATGAACAAACACTAAATAAACACAATTTTATAAACTAACATGAAAAAAGGTTAATAGATGCTGAAAAAATATTATTCATAGTTCATGTTATTTAATGCATTAACTAATGTTAACAAATGAGACCTTATTGGAAAGTGTTACCTTTTCTTTCTTTCCAAAAATCTTACATACCCCAAACTTGAATGGCAGTATACATATGTCTATTAGTAGTACTCAAAAGAGCTACGAAAAGCAAATAAGTTTTTACCAAAGCAAACTTACTGTTGAATCACAGCAAAATAAAATGCACAGGTCATCTTGTATAAAACAAAAAATCACAAGGACACACCCACACTGACACACACACACACACTTCACCCAGCTATTCTCTTGTGAAGCGATTGGCTCTTTGCAAAGCTCAGCAAAACGTCCAGCCACAGAGGAGCTCATGCAATTAAATTCAGTGGATTGCAAAACAACGGTGGGAGGCAGATTCCATCTAAATATAATTATCAAAGGAAATAAAAATATAATAATTTAAAAGAGGCCGATAGAGCCAGTTCAGATAAAGAAAAGAAAATATGCAAACATGAACCATAGTCAGTGTCAAACCCATTAAATCAGTAAATCTAAAAACACTTGCAAAATTGCAAAACAGTACAGTGGGACCTTCAATGTCTTAGCGGAAAAGATTTTTCCAGATCCAGTATTAGTAGTGTATAAATTATATATTGATGCAGGAACCAAATTTGTGTAAAAATAACTGGATTAAAAATCACATAAATTCAAAATAAAAGTACTGAAAAGTACTTTTTTTATCCAAACTTGGTAATGCACAAATACGTATATCTTTCAGCTTTTTAACTGCAGAAGAAGAGTGACACATCCTAAAGAAATAAACAATATAAATAAGACTTGACGTTACTCTCACAGTCCATGGAAGGACCTGGCAGCCTCTATGTGATACACAAAAATCTAAGAATTCCCATTTATAGGCCACATTGAGCGCCACTAGCCCTGTACATTTATATATGCAATATGTTTGATGTACTGAAGAACAGACATTTTAATTGGAACACAAATTGAGAGAGAAAAAAGGAAAGGCTCATTAAAGGGTAAAATGACATGCACTTCAAAGAGCGAGGTGCTAAAGATAATAAGAAATAGCCTGAAATAGAACAGTACTTCTGGTTCTCGGCTCACGGTTGATTAGGGCTGATGCTGGATTATAGTCCAGCATTAAATCATCACCTCTGTCCCGTGGCCAGATCAGAGCTGGTTTCCAACACTTGGCCCAGATGTCCATTCAAATAATCTGTATAGCCTCAGAAAACAGAGCTTTGAAAAAAGAAAGCTTTGAAAAAAAGAAAACCTGTTTCTTAAAAGAAATAAATATAATTGCATTTTAAATAATAATAAACAGTATCATATAATAATAATATTAAATATAACTGCAAGCGCATGCAAGGAGCATGGCTGGGAGCATCAGACCAAGTGCAACAATGAGCAATTAAAGACATATTAAGATGATTTTTGGTGAAATGGCTGAAAAATTATGAATCTAATCAACAGTAATATGATTTAATGGTTTATCACCTTCGAGTCACAAATCAAGTTTAATTAGAATATGCTAAAGTGTTCGAAGATATAGCCTCATATCTATTTTGGCATGCTCTTCGTCGAATTTGTTCGCATGTTATTTGAGAACGGTTTAATGAAAAACCTTGATTTACATTGCTTTTCGACGGCCTAGTCTGAAGATGATGTGGTTATATTTTTGTGAAAATCAAAGCAAAGGCTTAGGAGGGGTTCGAAAAGTATTTTTTTCGAAAATTTTCAAAATGGTGGGAAAAATTTCCTCAAGGAATCAGAGGAAAATTGAATTTTTTCTAGCCCATATGGTTCAAAAGCTACTAGCAACTTTGGACAGTTGGTGGCAAAAAAAATACTGTGGTTTAAGTTCAGACTGTCCTCTGTCCATTTGTGTGTCAAATTTCATTACTTTCCCACAAACAGTTATATGGGCTGCCATAGGCTTCTAGAACGGAAAAAGAAGACTAATAATAGCAACACTAACGATTACAATAGGTGCCTACGCACTTTTGGTGCTTGAAATCTAGTCCCCAATCCAGTTACACTGTATAAAAAAGGAGAAGATTCTGTATAGAACCTCCTTTTGTGTCCTACACAAGTAACAAAGCCATTTAGGTTTCCAATAAGGAGTAATTAATGTCAGAATTTCTATATTTTTGGATGAACTATTCCTTTTAAACAATTAAACATGGTATGTACTCTTAATAAGGTTTGTGGACTGTAAGAAGGGGGGAAGAGAAAGAAGCAGATGGACGCATCTGGCAGTGTAAGCCTGCAGGCTGCAGTTGGGGAGGATGGGTCATGAGTTGAGAGGGGTCAAGGCGACACGTGGCCACCACACTGACAGCTGTCGGCAGGACACAGCATGACAAAGGGATTCCTAACCAGGCCGTCAGCAAGTCTCAATATAATGTGTGAAGATTGCACATATACTCACACATAGGGTCCTGTTATTCACACCTCTTGAAATAAGAAAATGCAGATTCTGTTGCTGAGCAATAGTACAACTGGGAGCATGCCCATATTTTTTGGCAGATTTGTTTGTTTTCACTGTAAATAGGATACACATGCTATTTTTACTTCACCAGTTTATACCAGTATACATTCGGGATGCACAATTTACACAATTTAGTATTGGCTAATATTAGAAGACTAATATTTTGTAATGATTAAGATGATATTGGACGCTCTAAATCTATATTGTTGTATATAAATTGCATTTTGAGTTGTATAATATGCATTGTATTTTGTTCATTGTACTGCTAAATATAAATTCTATAGTTTGTACATTGCAATTAAATTGTATTTCAAAAAAAAAATAGACAAATTAGTGAACGTAAATATATTTGAAAAAATAGGATGCAAGATTTACATTTTACTTTATATATTTGAACCTAAAATATTAATGTTTGATTTATGTCAACTGCCTAATAAATGACTATTGGTATCAGCAAAAATTGTTGCATCCCTAATAAGCATATGTTTGAACGTTTGACAACATGAGCGAGTCTGAACTCTGGAGTGGATTTTACCGTCTGCCATCACTCCCTCTGTTCCCAGACAGTTTTCCTCAGACTATCTTAAAATCCCAAAATCAATAATTTAAGCTCAACCGCTGCAGCAAAAGTGTTCAATGCTAGAAGTGAAAAGCTGCTGACTTATTCATGACAGGAAGCCCCCTCCCTTCACCGCAAAGAAAGGAAAAAGACGGGGGAAGGGGAGATGGGGGAGGGGGTGATGAGACGGTGAAAAAAAAAAAAAAAATCAATAGTAGGATTTGAAATAGAGGTGAACCACTGCAGACATCTGCTACCCTGAGCCAAACTGTCCCAGCAGCCTGCAGAGCGTTTAAGAGGGGGGGCGGCACGCAGACGCAGCTCATGACAAATTTAAATGAATGTGCACATAAACCATACACACTTAAGTAGCAATAATCTTAGTCCGTGTGTGATTTCAGCTGATTTGTGCACATATGCATGCAGACACAATGCAGCACATATTCCCCGCCCACAATCATGCTCTCCTCTACCTTCACTTCAGAACAAGTTAAAGCTTGCCCTCTCCACTCCCAACAGAGCATCATTAGGACAGCCAGCAGCATCCCTGCCGTTACCATGGTGATGCTGGTCCACGGGCATCTCACTGCTAGTGGGGTGTGTTCATGCTCCAGTCTGTGTCGACTGCATTAGGATGTTTCACAGCGGTACATACACACACACACACACACACACACACACACACAGTATGCATTGCATTTGCCAGATAAGACTACCCAATTTAACACACTGGAAACAGCTGTGTTTTAAACCCATTATGTGTGTGGAACTGGACAGTCGACTAAATTTCATGAAAATTTTAAAGTCTAAAAATATTTTTGTTTTAGTTTTGCCCGAAACTATATAATATAATATAATATAATAATTTTATAGCACTTTAGTGCTTTATGGCACTTGTAATACTGCAATAAAAATTGTAATACTGCAATAAAATACTTGTAATAAAAATATTGCAATATGTAATAATTTTTATAATGTCCCACTGGTAAAATAACTGTAACGCATGGCCTTTAGTATCCTTTTACTTTAGTATATTATATTTGTATAAAGACATACAATATTATATTTTATGTTTGGCTGTAATATCAAATTGAGCTCAAATTAATAAACTATTAATTTTGAAAATTTAATTAAAATAAAGTTTTTCATGTTGTAATTATATGGAGTGCTAACCCCACAGGTGTTGATCAACTTTCTTAACATAAGAGAAGACATCAAAACTGCAAATGAAGTTAAATATAAACCTCTGTATAAACCTTCATTTGACTTGAGAGAGACAAAACGATACCAGCCCAGACAAAACAGTATCAGAGTGAAAGCATGTAATGTGAAAACATCTCCTGCGCTTTTGAATGGAGTGGAATGTCCCCAGAAATTTGGTCAAATTACAGACTGTCACTGTTCTTGTGGCTGACACAAGTAGGTCATTTTCATTTGAGCACGACATTTGTGTGTATGCATGTGCATGTCAATGTCTATTTGTCAGTTGGAGTGCAAGCTGCTGTCTTGAGTTGTCTTATCACAGCCCGGTCCAGTCAAGCGCAATCCAATCAGAGACTGTGGCTCATTTGCAGTTGTAAAGTACATTAACACTGTCTCTCAGTGTCCATAGTGTACAGTAGGTGTACTTGATTTTGAAATATAAAAGAGATTGCTAGATGAAACATCACTTTATTCTAGAAGCCCTTCAAGTTTAAGTGCAAATACAGAGGTGACTTTACCCTTATGCAGCTATACACAGAATATACAGGGAAATCACACTGTTGTCATAGCAACCAAAAATTCCCATAAAATGCATAGGGGAATATGGTTCCTCTATGCAGCATCTAAAATGGCTGAGCTGCCAGAATTCGCTGCTAGGCACTGCTCTCAAGACTGTGAATATTTTGGAGATTTATCTGCTAATGTTCTGGAAATACCCAGCAGCTGTGTAATGCTCAGAAATTATGACTGTGACAAAAGAGAAAGTCACAGTAATAACAATAGCGTTTTGCTCAGCTAATGATCATTCCAGATCTTGATGCACCGTGGTTTCCTGACAAACCAAGCAAACATGTTTTAAAAACTGGACCATATTTGCCACACATATGGAAAAAACATTTTGCAAAAGCCCTCATGTGTGGAAAAGCCTTATGCTGACTATGACAAATATTCCTTCAGGAAAGATGATTACAAAACCTTTTCTGCACATCATTACATAAAGATCCTTGTTGAAAAGGAAATTTGCTACTGGGAAAATGTGCTGAGGACTGCAGATTTGTTGGCCCTGTTTTGGACACACTGGGTTGGAGCTTAGTCACACAGCATCTCTCGGCATCTCTGTGAAGAGTGTTTAATGAAGGCCTTCAGACTGTAGTTCAAATAATCACAAACATTTTGAATTGTGACTGTGCATAAATCAAGTTACCAGAGGTGTAAGGATGATGTTTGAAACATTACAGTCAGCATGAAACAACATTCACAAACCATTTTACTTCCATAACCTGGCATATTTGTAAGTGAAACAGGATATCCATTGAGAAAAAATGGGGATGAAAATGTAAAATAAATATACTCTAATTATATAATCTGTATGGCGCATCCACTACTGCAGAGATGACGAGTAAGCATTGTTGACTTAATCTCTGCAGCCGAAAACACAGAAAACATTATCAATAAATTATTAAAATGTTTAGACAGTCTCCTTTTCACTACACACTCATAATCAGTATGCTTGCCGGTCGATTATTGTCTAGGAGAATGACAGGGTATAGAAGAAACTGTTGTAAGTCATTACTTTATAATTTTTTTTTTTTTTTTTTTGCACAAATTGTATTCTTGTTGCTTCATTTCATTACAGTAAGGTTGAACCACTGTAGTCACACTGACTATTTAAACAATGTCTTTACTACTTTTCTGGACCTTGAATGTGGTATTATGTTGCTTTCTATGGGGGATAAAAAAACCTCTCTGTTTTCATCAAAAATATCTTAATTTGTGATCCGAAGATGGATGACGGTCTTACCGGTTTGGAACGACATGAGTAATTAATGACAGATGTCACCAAGAAGAAACTGCAAAAGAGTCTAAACACAAGAGAAAAACATCTTTAAAGTCAATCACTGATTTGTATGAAAGACTACAATATGAATAAACCTCCTCAACAACAATTTGCAAATGTATGACATTTTCTTGGAAGAATGATGAATGAAGGCTTATTCATATGGCATCCTCGAGAAACTCAGATAAATTCAGTAGAAGTCTCACCTCCATAGGGGTTTTTACCATTGTGGTCAACCAAGACAAAGTTTTCTTTAGATATCCAGATATCTACAGCAAAAACTCTCTGTAATGGTACGTGTTGCTGAGAAACCACAGAGACGAAGGTGAAACCAGAATAAGGTATTTTTAATTAATGTCCAGGGAAATGTAACACAGAACACATCTATACACCAACGAGAACGGATGAGGACTGAGAGAAAACACAGGGAATATATGCAGGTGCAAACACAGGGAGAAACGAGGTAATTACAAGACACAGCTGAGGATGATGATGAATGATGAGTGGCGGGAAAAAACAAAACAAAGAGCACATTTCCAGAACATGAAGATATGTAACATTACCGCCCCCTCCCGGAAGGACATGGGCAGGAGCGGGGTGGCCTCCAGGGTGGAGTCCAGGGTGACCGAGGCGGAGTCCAGGGTGGCTGCCAGGGCGGAGCCGGGAGCCCAGGAGCCCAGGACGGAGTCCCGGGTGGTGGCCAGGGCGGAGCTGGGATCTCAGATGGCCAAGACGGCGGCCAGGGCGGCGTGACCTTCTTGGCCTTTACGGCCACGGATATATGGAGTTACCCCAGGCCCTGGCTCAGACGGCGGAAGGTCTGGAGCTGGAGCGCACGCTGGAGGGAGCTCTGGAGCACACGCTGGAGATACAGGGGGCGCTGGAGATGCAGGAGGCACTGGAGATACTGGAGGCGCTGGAGATACAGGGGGCACTGGAGCGCACGCTGGAGATACAGGGGGCGCTGGAGATGCAGGAGGTGCTGGAGAGCACACTGGAGGTACTGAAGAGGGCTCAGGGGGAGAGTGCACTGGAGAGGGTTCAGGTGGAGAGAGCACTGGAGAGGGCTCAGGAGGAGAGAGCACTGGAGAAGGCTCAGTGGGAGAGCGCACTGGAGAGGGCTCAGGAGGAGAGAGCACTGGAGAAGGCTCAGGAGTAACAGGCACAGTACAAAAATCTATGAGCCACTCAATCGCCAGGGTGGCCATTTCGGGAATGGCAGCGGCCAGCAGAAGAAGCTGCTCGGGTACGACAGCCACTTTTGGTGGCAGCTCGCGTTGAGGCTTGTGTGTAGCGGCCATCTTGCGCTTAGGCTCGCGCTCGCGTTGAGACCCGGGAGCGGCAACCATCTCGCGCCTAGGATCTGGCGCGGCAGTCAAGTCGGGTGATGGGCAGAACTGGACGGACTTATAGGGGTGGTATGTGGAGGGTGCTGGTCTAAGGTGAACTGGAGATCCTACATGCTTCCAAGTAGGGACTGGCTGATAATTTAGATTGTCCTCAGTAAAATCAACAAAGAAATTAGAATTCTCTAAGTCGAGGACATAATTAATAAAGTCCGCTACGGACGTATAACAATCGCCAGGAGAAATGGAATGGAACAAACAATCATCCAGTCCCATCCGAAAGCATGCATTAATCATTGGATCCCTCCAGATCACCTGATGGGAAACATCCAAAAACTCCTCCACATACCGCTCCAACGGCCGTCCACTCTGTTGGATGTTTAGAAGTCGATCCTCTGCCCGTATGATCTTTCAGTTATGGTCCATTCTTCTGTAATGGTACGTGTTGCTGAGGAAGCACAGAGGCGAAGGTGAAACAGGAATAAGGTATTTTTAATTAAAGTCCAGGAAAACGAAACACAGAACACATCTATACACCAACGAGAGCGGACGAGGACATGAGGGAAAACACAGGGAATATATACACGTGCAAACACAGGGAGAAAAGAGGTAATGACAAGACATGGCTGATGATGATGATGAATAATGAGTGGCAGGAAAAGAGCAAAAAGAGCAAAGAGCACATGAGACAAAATGAAACCAAACAGAGTCCAGAACATGAGGACATGTAACACTCTCGAGCTCTTCCTGGATTAAAATACCTCACATGCTATGTTCGTTTCAGGGACATGCCAAAAAAAAAAACTTGAACTGATGGGGCTTTAGAGACTGTACATGAGGCACTGAATCATATGCACATCTCTGGAAAATCTATGGCCTGTAATCAGGAGCAGCCTGTTCGAAAGTGCGGTGAAGAAGGAATTCGAGCAACATGACTCTAGATGGTACATTCGCAAACTATCACAGAGGCCGATTGACCGCTCTACCAGACCTAAAAACAACGCAGTGAACGTAATTGGCACAAAGTTGTTTGTGACGACCCAGACATGAGGGGAGGGTGGGGGCATCTAAGTTATGTCACCCTTTGACCCCAGCTAGAACATGGTGACATCATTCCATTGGCTCGTTTAGTCATCGTGCTGTAAAACTAGAGAGGCTGAAAAGGGGTGGTGAATACCCGAAAGTATTTCTTCAGTCTGGGAATGTGTTGTGAGTATGTGGCGGTGTATTAGCATTGGGAGGAGGTCGAGAAGCTGGGAAAATACCCTTATATAGACATGGGTACAGCAAGACCCAGGAATCCATGAGGAAATGACCATTTGCTGTTGGAGAAAATGCTATTGGTATCAATAAATTAGGAAATTAGGCCACCTGAGAGGAAATACAACCCACCTGCTGAGCTATCTGCTTTCATTACCACTTTAGTGCAACATTGAGGAATAATTATATGTAATTGCAATGATTACACGGGTTCCACAAGATTTTCCATTTTTGAGTTTCAGAGTAACAGGTTAGAAGGTAGAGACGTGCAGGGACGGCCGAGCTTGTGCAGATGAGGTGGGAGAAAAAAGATTTTTCACAATAGAACATGTATAAAAGCAAATCATAGCTACTCCAGGGGCTTCCAGTGACTGCAGAGCAATAATGGGTGAGCAATAATGATCGACATCTGACACACTGATGATGCAGAACTTACACATACACATACAAACATGTTGACGTTGAGCTTACGCTCTTAAAAATAAAGGATCGTTGTTGGAATCTATCCATGAACAACCTTTAACAAACATTGAAATTTTTCAACAAAAGGTTCTTTAGATTATTAAAATGGTCTTCACACCAATAATTTTTTTTCATTTATTTTTTTCCAATATTGTGCAGCCCTAATTGAGTATATTTTTTCTTCAATACTTGTTCCTGATCTTACTGTACATGATTCATCTGTGCATATTCCAAAAAAAATTGTTCTGCCTCTGAAATGACTTTTGTTCTAATTGAATATCCTGAAATACCTTGAAATACACTGTAAAAAATAAACTTTAAGCATATTCCCCCTACATATACACACACATAAATAACAGCATAAAGAGAAGCATTACTGCAGAAATGGGGTCACAAGGTCCTCATGGAGATCAGGTCACATCCCATCCAGCATCAGCGCTGCTCTGACTCAAACTCTGTTAGCCATAAATACCTTCTCAAGCACTTACTGCTTACTCAAGCTCTCTATATTCAGAAATACTACACACATTGTGCACGAATGAACAGTGTATGTTATTTTACTCTTTTTAACAGCCGAGATTTTTCATGCCTGCACACACACAAACATACGGTTACATCTGTTTCATTCAGCTAAGGGATGAGTGATAACTAAAAAAAACTTCATTTTACAAGAGTTTCTATAATTAGGGAACCCACGCCTCTTCAAAGGGCCTATTAATGTAGAACCGACAGGAAAATCACATTGATTTGAAATAGAAAGAAAGAAACGCTTGAAATCATTCATGTCAAGGGCCTTATGTGGAGTTATCCAAAAAGAAAGATGAATATCTATTCTTGGAGCAGTATGGAATAGTCCAGCAAAAGGAAAAAAGACAGAAAACAGCATGCACCATAACCACACAAGATATTAAAAAAGAAAATGCACTTGGATCTACTTTAATCTGACTTAAAGTAATCAACACATTTTAGAAAGATGCCAGCCGCTTGTTGCCAAGTCTAATTGTGAGTCCAGGATAATTTAGGCGTAACTTCCACTGCATCCAATCACAGCTGACAAACTCACATTGTCATTTAAATGAGGCTGTTTGTCTGTATAAAGGAGCGTCACCACAATTCATTTAAACAAGTCGTGCTACTGCCACATGGAAGAAAATACAAAGAAAGTAATTAAAGTGCAAGTTAATTCCATGCTTGTGGGTGCAGCTGCATGTTTGTCCATCATTGATAATGCTGAAGTTAATGTCATTCTCAAGGAGATTCACCAAAATGATTTTTTTCTTTCATAAAAGTCTCATATCTGAGGTTATAGAACCCTTGTGAAAAAAGTACACTTTAGCATACTTTTAAAAAGTGTACTTATTATTGTACTTAATACTTATACTTAAGTGCGAACTGAATGTGATATTTTCGGACACTTAATTGTAAGGTATTTATAATTAAATGATTATAATTTACATTTATAAGTAAAACTTTATTAAAACTTTATGTAACTGTACATCATTACGTGTAATTTCATAATTACTTCTATTGTCTTTTAAATATGGTTAAGTGTACTTCTAAATGCAAGCATTTATGGTAAACTTCAATATACTTTAATGACATTTTCATTGACACTTGTCATATAAATAAATATGTAATTACACATTTGTAATGATGTTGCTATTTAGTACATTTAAAATATATAAACTTGTGACAACAAAAATTCAAATGTAATACCACATAACACAGATTATAATCAAGTACTTTACATATACTTTATGTTAGCCAGCAAATCAAAATAAGTGTACTTCTGTACAAGACAAAATATTGAAGCTTAATGATTAAAAGTGTATGTAAGTGTGTTAAACCTGAAAGTATACTATCTTTACATATACTTAAGTGGGCATTTATTTCATTAATATTATATTATCAGCAAGTACAAAACTTTCATGTTTTTAAAAAAAAATACTTTAAGTTCCATACACTACAAGAGCATATTCAATACAACTAAGCACACTTCTTTTTCATTATTCAACCTTTTTCATTATTCAATTTAATGAAATGTAATTGTAGGATTTAAGTGGTCTGAAGTTTAAATTGAGAGGATCTCAAAGACCCAACTTCTCGGGTTATTCTTTTTACATAGATCTACCTAACAAAGATTCATGTATGGAAAATGTCTATGAGGTTTGGGAATGTGAATGCTAAACTTTCCAACTCCTACAAGAAAAGCCCAAAATTCCTGTTTTTTATAAGTTAACAGTTGGTTTCCCATCACCAAATGGTGACCACTCATTACAGGACTATAAAGACATTTTTGGATGGCAACCATTCAAAAAACATCAGTTTTGGACAAATATTCTCTCTCTCAAAAAAATGCTATGAATGAAGTAAATCTAGTCACTAATGTTAATTTAAAGATAGCATAAGGAGAGGGAGATGAAAACAGCTACACAGAGATGTTGTCAAGATGGCCATTGAGTAGACTGATCTTCCTTACTAACCTAAATTTCAGTGTTGTACTCGAGATTAGCTCATTCGAGTCCAAGTCAGGACCGAGACCAGCAGAGGGTCTAGTCCGAGTTAAGACTGAGCCCACATCAGACCATGACCATGAAAATATGAATCCCCAGTGTTAAACAAACACTGCTCAGTTTTCATATGGTCCCAATCTTTAGTAAAAATAACTGAATAAATGTTGCATTTAATGAAATAAAGTAGATTCACTCTACAAGTGATGATTCAGCATTTGAGATGACACCTGCAGGTAACAAGCAGAATCACTGAAGATAAGACGAACAACAAAAACAGAAAAAAGAGATGAGCAGAAACAAAAACAACTACAACTGATATCAACATCTCACCAGAGGGTGATTAAACAACTCCAAAAATTACCATATTCACTTATTACAACCCAATTTGGCTTTATTCCTTTCATATGGTACATGTACAAATGTTCATGAAAATCTGATTTGATTTGTGATTTGATTTGATTTGTCCCTTTAGTTGGGTACTTGTCCCTTGACTTTAGTTTAATTAATTCCCTTTCAGCAATTGATGATTTTTGGAGTCAATTTTTCAATTTGGTGTGTCATGAACTTCATACCCTTGTTCTTAATGTGTTATGTTTTACTTATCCTCAGTTTAATGTAATATGTAGTAATGTACATTTCGCCTTATCACCTAAAGCGATTACTGAGATTCTCTCTTCTAGGTGTTTATTCCACCGGCTTCCTGTTGCTTTGGAGTCAGCATGACTGTTCTTCTTTTCAGTGTCAGAACTGAGCACTGAAATGTCCAAGACATGTCCCAGCCCTACCAACACCAGATGGTCAGCTGTAAACAAGGTTTGGGGACAGAATCGACAAACAAAACCAAGTTGATGTGCTTGTCTTCAGGCTGTTGCCAAGAAGGCCGTCACAGAACTAATCTAAGGCCTCTCATTTGCTTTGGAAAAGGCCGGCTTCACTTTACAATGGCTGGGCAAGGTTTCATATGAAATTATTGTCCAATTCCCTTCGGATAATCAGGTTTCAAGACACTGAAACACGTCCTTCCACGCAAGGCCACAAAATGCAATGTCCTCTTTCCAGGAACTCATAGTCCATTTTGTCGCATTACATGAACTGACACTATGTCTTTGCTGCAGTGACGTAAGAGATTATTATTTTACGAGTTTTAATATCTGGGGCGTACATCCAACTGTATTTGCAGGATTAACAACAGTTCAGCCACCCCTTGTCAAAATGAACTACACTTTACATACTTTTAAAAAGAGTACTTAATATAGAATACTTCAAAAAAAAAAAAAAAAAAAAAATATATATATATATATATATATATACTTAATTACTTAATTGTGAACTGAATGTTTTTAGAAATTTAATTATTGAAAATAAAAATTTATTTATTTGTATTATAAATTAATCTTATATTAAATGCAATTACTAGATTTTATGATAGTTTTTTGACATAAGTAGGATTAAGTACATCTTTATATGTAATTTAATAATTACATTGTCTTTAAATAATAAGTAATTATATATTGAATAATTATATTGTCTTTGAAATATGGTTAAGCATTTATGGTTAAACTAAAATATACTTTAATGTCATTTTGAAAATTAACACAATGTGTGTTAGTTTTATTCCTGTGTATTTGTTTCCTTCAGTTTTGTGAAGTGTTAATTGCATTCTAGTAAGTATCCTTGGTTACTGATTACGTTCAGGTGTCTGTTATTATGTTACCTGTGTATTTTTACTCCCTGTCTCATTCAGCTCATGGTCGGTTCTCGTCTAAGCTTAATGTGAGTTGCTACCTGTTCGCTGTTCTTTTGGATTGTGTCATTAAAGCTTAGTGTTGGAATTATTACCTTCATCTTCATCTGTGTTCCTGCAACCCACTGTGACAGAAGAAACAACCCAAAATGGATTATGAGGACTGCTGTTCACAGAACGTCACTCGTTCGAGTATTATGTCAAGGAGTACCTATAGCTCAATCATGAGGCACGCTGGGACGATGAATCTCTGAAACAGCGTTTCTGCAGCGGGATGGGCGATATTCTTGACTAGATGCTGCTGTTAGGGGAGGATCACCTTCCTTTCATCAAGTTCGTTGACTACGCCTTGTGGGTGTGTGGACCCTCCCTCACTGTGGGAGTCATCTAGGACAACGACACCATTATCTCCGACTCCCCAGGACTATCAACACCTCCAGCAGTCATTTCTCTTCCTGCTCCAGAGAAAACTCTGCCCAGAGTGCCTGGAGTGAACGACAGAGAGATCTCCTGCAGCGATTCTAGTGATGATGCCCATGCCCGTCACAGAGCCTGAACCCGAGTCAGCGCCCACCACGAACCACGCTCTGCCAGTCACAGAGTCCACCCTGGAGCCTGAGCAAGTCACCGCACCCGTCCCGAGCCTGGAGCCAATTGCCAAAACCAGCCAGGAATCAGGCCCAGTGAGACAGTTCTCAGATGAGCCAGTTGAGGAGAGCTGGCTCATAAATTTCTCCACAGAGCTTATCTACATCCTACCACACTCACGATCATGGATGAAGCTATCCCATCCAATATTCTGTCCACGCCATTGTTACCATCTCTGCTGATTCCACTATATTCCCCAGATTTACCTGCCCCACTGGTGTCTCATAGCTCCTCGACTCCGCCCTTGTAGCTGATCCACGCCAGCTCATTAGCTTCACCTTGGGCTCTGCGATACAGATCCCCTGGCTACACATCAGGCCTCCAGGCCTAGTTCTCCACCTTGACCTGTCAGCCCTTTGGATCCACCTTGGCTCTACGCTCCCTCAGCTCTGCCATGGTCCGTCACCACTAAGGCTCCACCAGGGTCCCTCGTCCCTCCAGCTTCACCTTCGTCTCTCGTCACCCTGGTTTCGCTGCAGACTTCCGGGCCTCCGGCTGCATCTCAACCCTCCACCCCTGCAGCTTCACCGGGATCCTCCTTCACTCCGGTGCCAATGACATCATCTCTGTCCTCCAGACCTGCAATGTCACCCTTGTTTGTCATCCTTGCGCTTCTCTTGGGTCTCCACCTCATTCCACTCCATCGTCGATGGTCGACTCCCAGGTTCTGCCCAGTAGAACATTTAAGACTCTGCCTTGGCTCCTCCCCCTGCCTGTTCCGCCGTGGTATTCCTCTTTAAAATATTATTCATAAAAATCAAATGAATGCAGTCCTATACACATTGCGCCAAAATTGTGCCCGGAAGTTGCACACTGTTTCTATACCAATCCCCATCCGCAAAACAAAGCCTGGAACAATATGCAAAACACATCTGATACTGTATTACCCATGAGGGAACAACCAGTTGTCTCTAATAAGTGAAATTGTGCCTTGAAAAGTTTACCGTAATATTTCCCAAGTGAAATTCTCTTATTTCATGCTCTATCCCACATTTGGTCCATTTCAGCCGCCCTGGTCTGTGTAATGTGGTCATGATGTCACTGCACAAGCAGGCGGTTCAGTTTTGTGGTTGCTGAGATCATAGTCACATTCCATGTCACCCATTTTATGCCTGGTGAAGATGCTTCGATACTAATGCATTGAACAGGATTCGGATTTGTTTTCTTTTTTTCACTCGCGTCACAAGAGACAAGGACACATCTTGCTGATGGTTATTTCTGATTAGGACACTCAAATCTTTTCAGATAGCCATTAAAAAACCCAGCTGGTCCTTGGGGAGACAGTTAGCTCCTTGAGCTGAAGTGCTTGCTGTGAATAATATGAGTGTATTTTATCTCAAGCAGAAGAATACTAGAGCTGTCTTGCAAGGTCAGTACCCTACAAGCGTAAAACAATCGGGCCAGTCACATTAACCTTTTGCTTTTCCTTCAGGCAATAGTTTGCCGGTTTCTCTCGGCTAGCTTTCAATAGACAATTGACATCTTTAAGAAAGATTTCAAGCCAGTTCATCCCAAGAATGGTTCACATCAATGCATGATAACATTCTATTTATTATAAGCTCAAACTTTTTAAAGTTGGCGGATTTTGATTGGCTGTAAATGTTTTTAGCGTTCATCAGAGAGAAAAAACTTTCAGTTATAAAATAATTAATACATTTTATGGTTATATTTATCATTACAGTTATCGTCCTTGGTGTGAACAGGCCTTTACAGGGAAAGTTCAACAAGGTCCAGCTTTTGATGTTCATTTAAAGGGATACTCCACCCAAAAATGAAAATTCTCTCATCATTTGCTCACCCTCATGTCATCCCAGATGTACTGTAAATGACTTGCTTTCTTCAGATGAAACTGAGATTTTCCAAAAAATAATTAATCTCTATGAATACATATAATGCAATTGAAAAATAATATTTTTGACTTTTTAAAACATCACCTTAGGAATGAATGAACATCAGCACATTGTGAAGCATGATATACGCGTTATGAGAATGAGAGGACGCAGAGTTTTGCATGAGTTTCAAAACACATAAGACATTGATTCATCAAGTCGGATTGTATGGATTACCATTGTGTTTGTTTTGAGTTGTTTTTGAAGTAACTTTTAGGAATCTATTCACTTGCATTATATGAACTCACGCAGAGATGTATTATATTTCTAAAAATCTCTGTTTGTGTTCCACAAAAGAAAGAAAATCATATACATCTGGGACAACATGAGAGTGAGTAAATGATGAGAGAATTGTCCTTTTTTTGGTGGAATGTTCCTCTAAAAGCAACTGAACCAAATATTAATGTTCATTTTGAGGCATATGCTCAAAGCCTATAATATGAACATGCTCAGAAAGGTTCCACTTTGGTTGATGGCATAAAAAAGCAGCATAATTCAAAAGCACTCAAAGCAGGATGCCAAATATAGTGTCACATCTGCCTGAAGGAGGTGTCAGATGATGGAAGCCACTATAATATGAACGACAGATTAATCGCACCTGGACAACGGAGGCTTCGCGCCCACATGGGATCCAGTTGTCAAGCACGTTATCATTTAGTGGGTGAAGTCAAGCTACTCTGACATTTTCCATATTGAAGAGTAGAACTTTGCCACCTGTGCTATGCACATGCAATTAGACCCTTCAGGAGAGGGCAGTGAACCTGTTTGCATCAGTGTTGCCAAGGACCAATGGTCATGCAGGTGAAAAACCTCAGCTGTGTATGTACACAAATAGAGCATTGCAGTGATGACATATTTTTGTAGGCAACCCGGAAGTCAGCATTACACTGGTTCCCTTGACAAACACCCAATAGGTTATTCCCATTGGCTTCTTGGAATATTGCAGAAAATAAGCTCTGTGTCATTTTGTTTATCATGACAATCTTCATGAACACAACTTTTATGAATTTTGAAGCCTAAATAGAATCACCAGAAGTAAAAAGCTAACCGTAGTCTATAAACAAACTACACCATGGCTGCATGACTTCAACATCACCATCACTAAGCTTCCAACAAGTCCAAAACTTCCCAGAAAATTTGAGTTTGCAAAAGCGTGATCATAAAACAACGAGGCTGTGAAAGCAGACTAGTTAGTAGATTTAGTAGTTTACCAGTTCAACTTGATGATGTTTAATGTCCTCAACAACCTCTGCAGTCCCATTTAGCCAGCAACAACTTTTTTCAAAATAAGTAAAAGCTTTTAAAAAAATAATGATGTATTTTATGTTCTAGAAAAAAATGTGAAAATATCTTGTTGTGTTAACCGCATACCTTATTTCAGGCATTTAACAAAAAATCCATCCATCCATCCATCTAAAAAAAATCATGATTCTATGCTTCAAAATTCTGTACTATTTTGTCGAAATCTATCTATCTATCTATCTATCTATCTATCTATCTATCTATCTATCTATCTATCTATCTATCTATCTATCTATACAAGTGAATTTAGGCAATACAACTGTAACAATGTTAAAAGCTCAGGGAAGAAGGAGGTACGATCAACGTACCTTTAATAAAATAAATAAACATAAACAACAAAAAGAAAGTAAAGCGGTAGTCCCTCATGGACGACAGCCGCATAAACTAAAACAATCTCCTCCGTGGGACTGGTGTGGTGCACAGGTGACACTCATTAACACTCACACCACCAGTCTCATTCCGTTTCCACAGCACTCAGCCCCACACCGCTTCTCACCACAACAACATTACAATCTACAGATATAATCATTTTGATATTTGCTAAATATTATATTAAACAGTGATTATTTCTTAATGTTTTGGGTAATCTGAATTGATGACAAACGTAATTTAAATGTAAAAATAAGGGGGATTTAATTAACTATCCCTTTAAGACAGAAAACCAGACAAGAGCAACAGGTTTATAATATCTTTAGAATATGCTTCTGAAGAATTGGCGCTGTTGTCCTCTTGTGTTCTCCAGCAGGCCAGTTAATGCATCAGGAGGGAGGTGGCAGCTCGCAGAAACGCTGTGTTCTTCTCTTGGAGGTGACTGTAAAAAGCTCCAGGAAGAAGGCGTGAAAGCCTCCAGAACAAGCCCGTCTCCATATGGGTAGCGAGAGCTCCAAGACAAGCTCTTGCAGAGTGACATTTAGCCAAGAAGTGCATGTGAAAGCATGACCACTGAACTTCTGTGCTGGATTTCAAATGCCAATGTGTCCATTTATTGTGCAGACGCTCAGTCGATGCAAAGAGAGTAAAACTGAAATGTATCAAGTGCAAACAGCCACTGGAACCTGTGGCCAGACTATATAATGGCTGGTTGACATTTAAGCATGAAAGGTTAGGGGGAAAAAAAACTTTGTAAATAGGATATTTTAAAAAAAAATCACAGTTGTATTGCAAATGCTCTTGGCTGTTTAGAAAAATTAAATAATTATTGCAATTTGCTGTATTTTAAACTCCTTTTTTCTCAAAACTAAGCTCGGAAACTCATAAAATAAAATAAAATAATTTCTGAGTCAAAGTTTAAACCACTTCAACACCAGCTGGGTGCTACTCATTTCAACTCTATTGCACACATTTTTCTTCTTTTTTTTATCAGAATGGCCAAACTGAAGCACTACAAAATTACAGTGTTTGCTTATTGCTGCTCGAGTTCCACTTAAAAAAAAATGTTCCCAATCACACCATCTGCAGGACTCCACTGCATGACACATTCGGCATCTCACTCTCAGCCGCTTTCCAAACAATTCACTGGATGATAAACATGGGCAGCCATTCTTTCAGTAATTGTGTTACTGTTAATTAATCTAATGTGGACATTGTTTTGAGTTGTTTATCCTGGTTATTTTAGTGGGTGTATATACGACATGAAAGAAATCCAAACCCCTGTATATCTCATTAAAGTCATCATAGGGCTGGGCGATATGGCCAAAAAATTAACACAACAATATTTTTCAAGTCAGTCAGATAACTGACCCTTCGCCGGCATTTAGATTGAGAGGCGATCTAACCAATCATAACCCGAATCCGCCATTTTGTCCGACAAAGCAGTCAGGGGAGTAAGTAGATTAACATTGGAGAACTTGAACTTGAAAAATTGTGTGTACGCATTTTCCGCACTTGAAACAACATTCATTCTGATGTCCTTTCATGTTTATTTGATGCTATAAATGAACTAGTATGAAGAGATGGTTGGTTCAGGAGCCGCTTAAAGGAGCTACAGCGATCTGTCACGACACATTAAAGAGCCACTACACGGTATTGATTGCTTAAACTTCTTTAAAAAATGTTGGCGCATTGTCAGTCTCCATTGTGGAGACAGTTCTCATCTCCATGAGAACATGATGTGTGGCTTGAGACCCCATGGCTTGTCAGACATAGCAACAGTAACTAAAGGGGGCGGGTCTTTGCGAAGGGTCGCTGTCACGATAAATGTCAAATCTTTATTTCTCTCAAGTTTAAAGACAGAGTTTTGCATCTGAGTGAAAGTTAATTCTGGTTTTAAATTACTCTATATTGTCAGAACATGACATGACAACACTTGCCAAGCAGGTGAACAATTCACAAATAGGTAGAATAGGTAGAATATTCAAAAACATTTTTTAATTCTTTTTTCCTTAACAAATAAATATTTTAACAGAAAAAAAATCACATTTCTTAGTTTCTGCATGTTATAATGGGTTATAGTTTTTGTTTACTGACTCTGACGGCACAAATCCTCAGTGCAGTTTGCAGTGCAGGCTGCAATATTAATAATAGTAATGTATTCTGTCTTAGAAATGCACATTAACAGTAGCTTGAATTGGGATGCAGAGGTAAATTTGTTAACAAAAACAGTAACATCTGTAAAAAAAAAAAAAAGTAACCTCATTTTTATACGGAAAAAACACTCTACTTTTATTAAAATTACTATTAGTCATCCATAGCATCATACATTTAGATTGTGATAACCACACCAATATAGCATATAGCACATCACTAGAATGGCTAAATGTAACTATATAGTTTCCATGGCATTTGTTATGAAAAACAGTAGCCTAAATACATTTAGTATTAATATGCGTGATCAAAACTGTGTCCGCGAGTAAACTCATATGGAGCGCTGTGCTGCCGTTTGAGCCGAGCTGATAAATGGTCCGTGTGGCACCGTTAAAGCTTTTTCATTCCGCTTTTGCCGCATAAACATTAGATTGATCATTTATAGGTCTTTTGTTATAGTTATATCGAGAAAAATTATATTGCAATCATTTTTGTTATCATTTTATCACCAAGCCCAATCGACATTTATTGCAGTATTTATTATAAAAAACACTAATAATTTAGCAAATAAAAAAATATATCTACAGTATTTTTATTCTGTACATTATAATATTGTGATGCCTAACTCACTTGTAGCATCTAAAAAGATTGATTTTAGTGCTTTATTTTTTAATTTATCTATAGAAAATAGTATAAATAAACATTTTAATATCTGCCATTTAACATTTATTGGTCATTACATGAAAATAATTGCCTGTATCGACTAGAATTTTAATATTTGTGCATCTATTTGTGCATCTCTGAAATAAAGTAAGAGCTAAGTGAGAAGGGGAGTTCCAATTGAAAATCATTGTTTCAAATGACAAAAAAGTGGTTAGAAAAGGCTACTCATAGATATGCAAATTTAATTAGCTCATGCCATCATGAGGGGCCCCCAAAAGGTGTGGGCTCCCCACCGGCTCTTTGAGGGCCTCCTGTACACCAATGTCTGAGTCATACGGATTTATACAACAACATACAGCCATTTTGCAGTGACTCTGAAACTGCAAATGGCCTGTGTGGAAACAAACAATTATAATACATAGTAATCACTCATATAGCATTGCTTGAAGACATATTTGTAAAGGTAATGATCGATGCTTTATGAGCAACGAGTTCTCTGACAGATTCCATGATAAATGAAATTCATCATAGCGTTTGTCTGCTGACAAAAGTCCTGAATCAATCACATAAAACTCTGTTATTAGAAGCAAAACACTAATGAAACGAGGCAGGTTACAGTATTATAAAGCATGCAGTGTGTGACATGCTGTCTACAGGCCTTTTGCACTAACCAGACCATCTGAGCCTTTCACCACCAAGAATATTTAACCGCACACACTGTACAATAACTGCACAATCTAACCATGGCCAGCCCTCCACAAGCCTGTCTTCAGCTTCAAGGCCTGATTAACCATTTTCAACACCAAATGAAATACTAAAAATCAAACCCAGGAAGTGCTCTAAATAACCTCAGGACTGCCTGTTGTTACTGTCTAAAGGTGAAGAGACAACAACACCTGGTTGAGGTGTAAAGAAGCAATCATGAGGTGCAATGATGAATGTTTCCAATATAAACTTAAAGGAACGCTGTCGATTACCACAGAAAATGACTTTGTAAAAACTGACTTTGAAATGACTGAAAAATAAATACTAAAATGTATTTGTAATACATTAATTTTATGCAAAGTACACTACAAATACATTAACATATTTATGTACTTAATATAAATACCCTGCAATTGTACGTTTGATATACTAAATTACTCTGCTAAATTGGAACAACTAATTTTGTACTTAAATGCACTTTTATCTGGAAGTAGTGCTGAGGTCCAACTAAAGATATACTTAAGTATATTTAATTGTGCTAAAATGGACCTATTGCAAGAATACTTTAGGTGCACTTTAAATATCTCACATTTAAAGACTGATATTATACAGTGATCCTACTATTCTTACCAATAGTGATATTAAAACACATTTTAGGCTTAATATTAAGAAATGTGCAATAAAGAAGTACTCCAAATAAAGGTTGATTATACTATTTATATCAGTACGTCTCAAGTGATATGTCAATAAATATGTTAATGGATTTGTATAATACTTATGAAATAAATGTATTTTAAATACATTTTGGTATAGGCAAACACATGACTCTAATTGGCTGGTTCTTCTAATGAACTGTTCAAAAATGACTAAATGAATGAAATCATTCTGAAACACTACCCAGGATAATTTACAGGATTGCAAGAGAGGCAATTTCTTTTCATATGACATTTTCATATGTTAAAAATATTAATAATAAAATAAACACTGACTGAAACTGAAATCAATTGAATCAAGAGCTTGTGAATCACAAAAAAACTGAATCTGGAACCCTACTAGCCTCGTTTTAACATCTTCTAGCTGTAGCTTTTAAACGTGAGTTTTTAAAGTTTATTTTACAGACTTAAATTTACAAATGAGAAGTAAAATTTTTTTTTACAGATTTAAAAATGTAAATTATTAGTCAATTTTATATTCTGTTGTAACTGAAAGCATGTCAGAAGTGTCTTCATCTACCGCGAAATTAGTTTTTTAGATGCTTGAATATTTCAACTGGAAAACAAAGACAAAAATATTGGTCCTGAAAATCCTTTCTGGAGTGTATATTACAGGATCCATGGCAAGAGTTGAGCTTTCATCAGCCTCTCAAATGTCATTGCATTCGCTGGCCTGCGATCTTTTCACTAGACGCTCTGAAAGGACCATCTGTGTGGACAGTGCAGCCGTGACTGTCCAGATGTCCACTAGTGAGTGGGCTGATAGCAAATCAGCAGGGGTCATTTCCACTTCATCAATGAAACACACAAAAGGAACGTCACTGGGAAACCAAGAGGTGGAACTGGCAGCTGGAGCAGTGAGTAAGAGAACAGGAACAACAAAGAATGTTCCAGAATAGCCTGATGCTTCAGTCAACCCACTCACCCTTCTACCATCCTGACTCTTACAACATAAACCCAGCACTGAGCACATCTGTCCACCAACTACATTAACGTTTTACAATCACCTCAGTGAAAAAAGGGAACAATACCCACAGGAGGCTTGATTAAGTCACACATCATAAAATTCTTAGATTGACTACTTCAGCCGTCTTTTTGTATGGCCCACAAATTTAGGGTCTCGTAAAAACCAACCGTGCAAATTTCAATGAATAATTGAGCAAATTGTTCAGCTTTTTGTACAACATAAATAGCACTAGACAAAGTACCAGCTCTTTGAATGCTGGAGGTCTCTTATTTCTTACAGTTATTGACTGAATCATATCTACCCCTTTGTGACCATGATAATATGATTAAAATTCAGGCAGGATCACAAAAAACATGATTCATCACTATACACAAGATCGTGGGTGGCAGAACAAGTTATCATTCTCATACCAAATTTGGTATTTCCCTCAGAAGATGATAGGAAATGGACCAATCCTGAGCCTAGGGTTAGTTTAGGGTTAGATAGATGAAAATTCTGTCATCAATTACTCACCCTCATTTTGTTCCAAACCTGTAAGACTTTTAGTCATCTTTGAAACACAAATGAAGGTATTTAAACCAAATATGAGAGATTTCTGTCCCTCCATTGACAGTCCATACAACTGCCACTTTGACGCTTCAAAGAGTTCATAAAGCGATCGTAAAACTAATCCATACGGATTGAGCGGATTAGTCCAGAGACATGTTTGCTTTATATGATGAACAGATTTAATGTAGGCTTTTATATAAAAGTATCAACAAAGTACATTTTAGTTAACTATAAATGCTTGTCAGTACTTTCAGCAATGGACTCACAATGCACCATATTTCAAAGAAAGCAGAAGAAATGGTTACACTTTATTTTACAGTACTTACAGTGTACTTAACCAAGAAAGTACCGTTATGTAAGGTAATGTGTTAAGGTTAGGTTAGGTTATTGCATATATGTACTTAATATGTACTCAAGTCCTATTTAAATGAGTAAAAAAAATCACACTTTATTTTAAGGTGTCTTTGTTACACTGTAATTATACATTGTAGTACTGAGTAATATTAAGTAACTACATGTACTTACTATAGGTTTAGGATTACAGTTTGGTTTGGTTTAGGGTTAGTTGCATGTTATTATACATAATTTATAGTTATTACAACATGTAACTACATGTAACATATGTCACAATGACACTGTAAAATAAAGTGTTACCAAAATTTCAAATTCACTAAAATTGAGCTAATAGTATTTAATATAAATTTAAACTATGATAAATTATTTAATTACAATTAACATCCAATCAAGTGTCTGAAAACATTACATTCAGATTGCACTTAAGCATATTTTTAAAGTATATTGTTTTTATAATGAGTACTCTTTTACTTTACAAGAGATCCTATAGACATACTGTAATGTCAACAATTAAAAGCATATCAGTGCCTATTTAGTAAGTTGGTCATCCTGGTGAACAACAATGTGATCTTTTCAAAGGTTAGCCAATCAAAAAAGAGCAAATTTACCTGGAAGAAGTCTTAAAGATACAGTGCCAATACAGAAAATGGTTATTTAAACCAAATTCTGACTGTTTTTGGTGCAAGATATCTTTTCCAGCAAGTGGTTTTCAACTCAAATGGAGGAAGATCTGTAGTCCATTGAGTAATACTAGTATATCCACAGATGAGAGCTTATGCTAGTGGCCCTCTATGGATTTCACCAGCGTCAGCAATTGAAACTGCACAGACCAAATGACAAACAAACACAATTTGTACCACCATTTCACACTGAATACTGACTAGCCATCTGTCAGAGGGAGAAAACAACATGTTGAAGCCACAGATGACTTGGCTTGTGGTTACAGCCCATGTGCACAACCCAGCTATTAGGAAAAACAGGATGCAATGCATATGGATTACATTGGTGAAAACAGTCTTTCCTCTGAATATATAAGGAATCAGTCTTAGTGAAGAGCTGAGGATGGTCCTTCCTCAGGGAGGAGATGCTAGCATGTGAGTCAGCAGACTGCTTCTACTAGGGCTTGACACAGATTTGTTTCTTGGTCACCAGCACACTATAAGCCTAGCAGTGGGAGTTTTGTCCCAAAAATTGCCACTGTGTGCTTCCTAAGGACCTCTTGCTAATTGTGGAAACATGCAATGCTTCTGTGAGCTCTGAAATAGATTAAGAGTGTTTTGCTAAGATTAGAGCACTGTAAGTATATATCATCAGGTGCAAATCAACATCCTCTAAAGTTGATGCTACAAAAAAGAAGTATACTTTAAGTTCATTTTATGAAATATACGCAAGTAATGTTTAAGAATATTTTTAAGTATACTTTATGAAACAAGTATACTACTATAAATGCACTAGTTTTTCACATTTGCGTAAACAATGCTTCTATCACTTGTTTCTGCTTCTTCGTCTGTGTTTTGTTTTCTTAAGAGTAAAGTGTGCAATTATACTAATAGCACACTTGAATAAACTTCTTTTTCGTAAGGGAAACCACAGGGTCATTTTTGACATTTTTTTGTTACACTTACTACTCTTAAAGTTCTGTTAATGAGATACTAAAATGACAATCCTGTCATTATTTTCTCATCCTCGTGTTGTTCTGAAATGTCGTTGTGACTTTCTTTACTCTGTGGAACACACAAAAAAATATTTTTTGTTCATACAAAGAAAGTCAATGGGGCCCAAAAACTTAATAACTTTGTTACATACATTAAAAAGCATACTTCTTATGGGAATAATATAATAAGACACTTAATTGCATTTTGATTGTTATTAAATATATTTTTTTAAAATCTTCTGACAAATGGATTTAAGTGTATTATGAAGAAAAAAAAACAATCAAACAATTAAAACTTTATAAATAAAAATATAATAAAAACTAAAGTCCACATTCAATACAATTAATTGCACTTCTTTTTTCACAAAATCACATAATGAGGGGAAGTATATGAAGACAGAATTTATTTTTCGTGTGAAGTTTCCACCTTTTAGACAATATGACCTTATATGACCCAGAGCTGTACACATATTTAAATGTAATAATTGTTGGTTTTAACTAGTTATTCATGCTACCAGGGTTGCAAGTATCCTCAATATAGGTACAGGTTGTGATATGCTACATTAGCTAATAGCTTCATTTAATTGATTAGAATTTTTGGTAACACTTTACAATAAGGTTCATTAGTTAAACATTAGTTAATGTATTAACTAACATGAACTAACCATGAGCAATACATTTGTTACTCTATTTACTAATCTTCATTAACATTAGTTAATGAAAATACAGTTGTACATTGTTTGTTCATGTTAGTTCACAGTGCATTAACTAATGTTAACAAGATTTTAATAATGTATTAGTATATGTTGAAATTAACATTAACAAAGATTAATAAATGCTGTAGAAGTACAGTTCATTATTAGTTCATGTTAACTAATGTAGTTAACTAATGTTAGCTAATGAAACTTATTGTAAAGTGTTACCGAATTTTTTTTATTTTTCTTAGAAAAGCCTTTCTAGGGATTTGCAAATTAGCTCATGCTATACTCTCATTGTACAATACATATTTTCCAGCTGTTGACTGGAATCATGTTTTTTGTACCAATTCAAATAAACTTATAAATAAAAAAAATAAAAATAAAACTGCACTTTCATCCTTCACATTACATATAGCATCACGTAACATATAGCATATAAACTGACTAAGGTCTGTTGCGTTGCTGTGCCATGTGCTTGCATAACCCTTCGAAAACTCTCTGACCATTGACCGCTAGAAAAACAAACATGACATTGAGACACACTGAGGTTAGGGTGAATTATGCAAGGATATTAGATATAGCCTGAAACAACTGAAAGTCACATTAGCTATGACACTGCCTTTGAGTTGAGTGGCGGTGGGGGTGACATTTCTTCTTGACTCCTGTCCCGAATGACAGGAACATGTATATTTCAAACAAAAAAGCATAGCTGTGAGCAAGTGCTGAGCCTGGAAAAGCACCGAAAAAAGAGTGAAAATGAAAATAAATGTGCTATATGTGTGAATGGAAACAGGCATAAATGGTGAATGAGAGAGAGAGAGAGGAACAGGTGGGAAAACAGGACATACTCTTTGTATGTCTGCCAACCAAGACTATTCATCAAGTCTTTGTGGAAAACCCTCTGCTTTCGTGAGCTTCCCTACCATTGAATTGAAAAATCCTCAGAGCTTCAGATCAAGATGATTTGTCTGTTTTGAAGATCTATTGATTTGTACTTATTATTTAATTTATCCGTTAGCGTTAGCAGAACTGTATCATAACACTAGACATCTGGTGTTAGTAAGGATTTCAGTTGTTATTGTTCATAGAGGGATTCTTCTAAAAAATAACTACATTTTATATATGCATTTTGAAATCTCAATAACAAACTACACTTAAACTTAATCAAATATTAATTAATAATCAAATATTTTGCATGGGATTTTGCATGTCTCAAACTAAAATGCATAAATGAGCTGTTTTAACTGAAAACAAAATATGTCAGTGCAGTCCAGTTTTTTTTTTTAAAATACACATTTAGAATTTGAAGTACACTACAAGTGCACATTAAAAATAATCAAGCAATTATATATACAATGTAATAGAACTGATATTTATTACAAAGAAGGGCAAATGGTGTTTTCAGTTTGAGTTGGTTTGAGTCCAGAAGTTTTGGTTTCAATCTCAATCAAAAAATTTTGTTGCATCACTATGAAACACCCCCAATAAAAGTCCCTGTTGAGCACATACATTAACCTTGATTTTAGCTCAAGTGCAGTACTATGATGTTCATGTGTTTCTGGGGCACTGAAATCTCAGAAATATGTCACCAGTGCCGTAAGTAGGAGTTGGAGAGATTCACACTCCATTCTGTCCAACTCTGCGCTGTGATCACAGGCCAGCACTGATGCCATTCTTGTGAAACTGCCTCCATCATCAGGGGCAAATCCTGTTATCCACGCAAAACACCCACAGAAGCTTTAAGACCGGTCCTAAGGGGAAATGGATCTGGGTGGACTTGACAACTAATCTCAGGCCCTGTATGTTCTAACTGGGTTAAATGAAACATGCTTACTTTTCAGGACTGGATTATTCATGAGGTTTCTCATCACAAGTGGGATTTGTTATGGGATCCACACATGGACACATGGGTTTAGGTACATCAATCAGCAATTTGCTTCGGTTCTTTGTTGGTTTGCTGTATCTCTGAATGACTTTGAATTCAGAGGGAAAAAAGCATGAACAAATACATGCAACAAAAATATGACCAAGATTATATTAAATATGGGTTTGCTTGTCGGCAGTAAAAACCAAGGAAGCCTTTAGAGCCTGGACAAAACCAAGCGAGAAGAATTGTTTTAATGTACAAGTGCATGTCCAGGTCAATGCTTGGTTATTTTTATCATTAGGTACACTTTTATCTTGAAGGGTGATCAGAGATTGGATCCAGATTGAAAAAAATTGCAACATCCCTCTTCCGTTTTCAATTACAGTCCCAGTCGTTTCATGGCTAAATTTAGAGGGGACAGTTATCTAGACTCCTGAAGCTGCATCAATCATGGATATTAACTCTTGGAATGAAGGCAAGATATCCACTGTGGCATTTTTATTCTTGGACAAGGGAAGGCTTCAACATTGGTAGACCTTTTCTTGTTTAAACAACTCCTAATTCCTTTGGTAAAGAGACGGAAAAACGTGAACAAAAGAATCAGTAATGTATCTATTGAGCCTTATGAAAAAGAACGAGGAAGTCCTGACTTATATAGCCTCCCGCTGACTCAATGTGTCACCAAAAGGAAGGTTAGCACTCTCATTTTTGAAAAACCTGTTCATTCTGTTATTCCATTGAAAACAAACACAAAGTACCTATCTATTCAGTGCAAATCTGACTCTGGCACAGTTTCTGGCTCTGCAGGACATAGGAATGAATTTAAAGGCCCTTCATCTCTCAAGAAGAAAGATTTTAAAGCTGTTGATGTTTCATTTGGAATCTGGACCACTCTTGCACACTGACGCAGTTACATATTTGTTTATAAATGCTTGTTTGTCAGATTATATGTTTAAATCATGGTTATTTTTTATCCAATGGCATACTTCACAACTGGCAAAACGGGCTTTCAAGAAAACTTTGCTGACTATGCAGTAGAGATGTACTTTTTTTTAATTGGAGCTACCTAACTAGAGAAAAAAAGGCTGTTGTCTTCACTTTTGCTAAATAGGTAGGAAAACCTTCAAAACACCCAGAATGCACTGGGCATGTTGCCGTCCAAGGCCACTCCCACCAGTATGGTGGGCAATATGCTTACCAGAGTCAAATACCGCCTTGCTTCAGTAGTAAATAACAAACTTTTAGTCATAATGGTGTTGACTTGTATTGTTCCCTTGTGGAAGAATTCAAAGATGAAACGTTTTGCAGGAGTGAGTTATTTTCTGTTTCCAGTAAAGGATCCAGCAAGTTGTATAGGTAGTGGATGAAGGCTGCAAAGACTCGTAAATATGGAGGGAACAGTTCTATGGAAAATCTGAAAAACCTCTGTGTTTGTAGTCAACATTTCAAACTGGATGACTATGAACAGTGTTTTAGGCCAAACGGAGGGGAAAAAACTGAAAGAAGCCATTCCGTCAGTTCTGCCCAAAACGCTGTTGCATGCAGGTAAAAAAAGCTGTTGCTGTTGTTCTATTTTTGCCATACTGCTGTTTAAAGAGTAGGCAAAGTACTATACCATTTTAAGTGATAAACCTACCGCTACAATGTTCTGTTAATAACCCTCTGTTGATCCGACTGTGGGTGGGTATACAAAAATGAGGAAGTACAAAAAGCCCTGGGACTGTCAAAAGTCCGCTGGATGATGCAATTTGTAAAATGTCATGTGGTATGACTCCCCCAAAAGCTAATTTATGAATTAATAATGTAAAAAAAATCATATAATATCAATATTTTTTTCATTTACAGTAAATACATTTTCATATAAAAAACTTTTTTCCAATAAATAATAAAGATGTGTACAATGGCATGTATTCATGGTGTAAATAAAATATCTTATTAATTTTAACACATGACATGAGTTATTTAATTTAAACATTTCTTGAAAATGGTATAAAATGTTCAAAACCATATGTAACCAACGTGGCACATACAAAATATTTCTGAAAGATTTTCCTTTTCTTTATTATGGACACTCTTATTTGTCAATATTCCTTACACTTACGCTGCGTCAGAGAATGCTGCAAATTCATTTCATTTAAATGGGCGTAAGGATGTACAGAAAAACAGCAAAGGTTTGCAAAAGTAAAACTTTTTAACTTTGGCTGCAACCTTGGAAAAAAACAAACACACAGTGTACATTTATGGCTGTGGTCAGCAATTGATATGTTCTTGGACATTTCTAACACAAGTCCAATTGGCATTCTTTGCCAAACAACAATTTGTAACATGACCAAGAAGGGAAAAAGGAAACAGCAAACACAGGTGGAATGTACTGAGCTCCATTCTGACTGATTGATGTCTGCAGGGTATTAAAATTCCACTGCGGCAATCCGGTTGCCCCCACCAGAGCAGAAAAGACATCCCTTGCCAGGAATGACGTGGCCTGGTGCAGTTTCATCTCGCTGCTAAAGGCCCTTAGTATTGCCACCAAAAGTCAGTGCAAAAGAATCCATTGACTGGACACTGGGTGGGTGATCTGATGGGGTTTAAGTTTTACCCAGTACAAGAGACAGAACAAACAGTGATGAATTAGCCAGGGGAGATTTGGATATACTGTCTGTGCGTAGTCGTTTTTATATCCGGCCAGAAAGAAGAGATTAGAGTGGTGACACTATGGCCTGGAATAAACCGGTACCCATTCACCCCCCACCCCCCACCCCCAATTCAGCCCACTCTGCCCCATCCATTTAAGCAGTATGCTTACCTCAGCAAAACGCAGCTTGAGCTAAGGTCCACAATCATTCTTATATCCACAGATCATATTCTCAGTCTTTCCCCTCCTAAATCTTCCTCTTAGCTTCCAAATCTCTTAGCTTAACATCCATTTTTTCAAACCCCCAAAGCTCTCAAATTTAATTTTTTTTTCATATTTTTTTCATAATCAACAGGAGGGACACCATCCACAGGAATAGAAATACAAAGACAATCAATCTCCAGCTGCAGAAACACTATTGCTTCTGAGTCATTGCCTTAAAGAATCAATTGTGTTTACATTATTGATCTGTTGTGTCATTTTGCTGTAAATAGCTGAATAATACTGAAAACTGACTGGTTCTATGATAACAATGATGCTAAAACAATATTACCAACAAATTGCAGCCATATATAGATGTATCTATCAGTTTACACTACCATATAAATATATGTGGGATAAGTAAGATTTTTTTAAAGAAATTAAAGGGTTAGTTCATCCAAAAATGAAAATTCTGTCATTTATTACTCACCCTCATATCGTTCTACACAGATAAGACCTTTTTTCATCTTCGGAACACAAATTAAGATATTTTTGATGAAATCCGATGGCTCAGTGAGGCCTCTATTGCCAGCAAGACAATTAACACTTTCAATGCCCAGAAAGCTACTAAAAACATATTTAAAACAGTTCGTGTGAGTACAGTGGTTCAAACTAAATATTATAAAGTAATGAGAATACTTTTTGTGCACCAAAATAACGATTTTTCAACCATATCTAGTGATGAAGCTGGAACAACTGTACTCACATGAACTGTTTTAAATAAATTTTTAGTAGCTTTCTGTGCATCTGAAAATTATCTTGCTGGCAATAGAGGTGTCACTGAGCGTCATCAAAAATATCTTAATTTGTTTTCCGACGTTGAACGAAGGTCTTATGGGTGTAGAACGACATGAGGGTGAGTAATAAATGACAGAATTTTCATTTTTGAGTGAACTAACCCTTTATTCAGCAGGGAAACATTAAATTGAACAAAGGTAAAAGTAAAGACATTTATAATGTTACAAGATTTCTATAAATGATGTTCTTTTGAACTTTAAAATTCAAAGAATCTTGAATCATGGTTTACACAACAATATTAATCAGGACAAATGTTTTCATCATTGTAATAATAAATGTTTCTTGAGTAGCAAATCAGCACATTAGAATGATTTCTGAAGGATCATGTGAAACTGAAGACTGGAGCAATAATGCTGAAAATTCAGCTTTGCCATCACAGGAATAAATTACATTTTATAATATATTAAACGAGGAAGCAGTTAAAAAATTTAATAATATTTCACAATTTTATTTTTGATTCAATAAATTAGCATAAGAGCCTTTTCCAGACATGTAATATTCTATTAATTATGTCACATGGAAACGGTTTCACAATTTGTATCACTGCGCATGTTTCTGTTTTTCAATATTACTCTTATTGTGTCACGGAATGTACTTTTAAGAGTTTTGTATGCGAGAAGTCCTTCGGGAATTTGCTGTTGGTTTTAGTGTTTAAACATGAGGTATAATTCATTATGGGTAGATGGTCTTATTAATCTATTACTTGTTCAAGAGCAAATGGATGGCAAAAGGCAAAGTTAAGTTTCATTACTTTATAGTTTTATTTAACTTACATGCTGTACTAACAAGAGCGCTGCTTTTGTACTTTTGATTGAATTGTTTTCATATTTTCAAATTCATACATATTGATGTCTCTGTGACATTTAAATTTTGATCGGCTCAATTAGCTTGCAGCTCACTTGATCAATAGCTTCGCAGAGGCTTTCTGAATACGATTCAGCATTTGCTCTGCCGCTCTGTGGGTGCGGGGAAATAAATCTGGCCCCAATTCCCTAATCCCCTGTCACAGAATATCTCCTATTCCTCTCAAATACAAAATCAAAAAGACCAAAACTGGTAGTACAAATCACTTGAGGTACAGCCATGTGGTTAAACGATCCTGGAATATAAAAAATAAATAAATAAAAAAATATCCTTGCCTGATCTGAACCCATTTCATTATAATTTGGGTGAAATGACAAAAAAGGGTTCTCAATAGCATCTCTGCCTAAATGTTAATAAGGACTAGGCTAATTCCCCCGGAAGCTCCAAAGAACCTGACCTAAATGGTAAAATTACTCATATGCATTTTGTGTGTGTGTGTGTGTGTGTGTGTGTGTGTGTTTTTAACTGTGTCATTCCTGCATATGTGGGGACTTGTGTAAATCTGTGTCCCTAATTCTCTGGGATTGATAAAGATTACAGTGTTGAGGGATTTGGACTCCTTTCAATGGCAGGTACAGAGCCTGTCGGAGCCAACAGGTAGTTTCCAAAACCGACCAACTGACTGCCATTGGTCTAAATATACTGATGTACTGATTCCAATGTTATGGTTGCTATCTTGTCCCGCAGGCTGGGAGCCTGTCTGCCCGCCTGTTTGTTTTAATACACAGCCTGCCTGCCAAAATGAGCCCTTTAGACAAATTGTGCCCTCTCAACATGGTGAGCAAGTCCAAGACCTTGATTTACTGAGTTAAATCATCAAGAGATAGAGACTGGAACCATATGTCTTTGAATAACGTTAATGACTCTTTGTGTACTTTTGTAAAAACGAAGTGATGCATAATTGTATTGAATGTGCACTTCTAGCGTACTTTAAATTATAAAAGCATGTTTTTAAAAAATACAGATAATATCATATTAATGAAAAAAGTACCTAAATTTAGTACACTTTCATGACTGTTTCTTAAGTACTTAAAAATGCACATTGTAATACTGCCAAATTAAGTCTTACTTCAACTAAATTTTAAATCATTTTTATAACCTTTTGTCATGCTTTAAAGCACACTTATTTTGATGTTGACTAACATACTAAAGCAAAAAATTACTTTCTTATAATTTTAACTGTAGTTTAATATACTTTAATTGTACTAAATTGCAACTTCATTATAATGTGTAATTGCAGATATAATAAATACATGATGTAAACTTTAAAACAATTACTATATCATTTAGTTTACCATAAATGCTTGTCATTACATTTGGCAATAGGTTTTTATAATATTTCAAAGACAGTAGAAGTAATTATGAAATTACATTTACATTATTGTTTAATTGTAAATAACATGTAATTAAGCGTTTGAAAACATTACATTTAGTCTCCACTAATGTATATTCATTTAAAGTATATTAATTCTGTAATAATTACTTTTTTTTAAAAAACATGCTAAAGTGTACTTCTTTTTCACTAGGGCATATAACCAGCAAGGAAACCACCTGAAATCTGAAATCTTTGATCTGAAAATAATTATCAGCCATACAACAATTAAAGAGGAGGTGAGAATCTTTCCAAAAAAATATGTTCTCCTAACTCAATATGCTGATACAACTATACATAATAAATTGCAGTCCCTCCAGAAAAACGCGATTATGTGATCGCTTGATTTCATAAATAATCAGCCAAAGTCCGCATATTTATGCGGGGGTCGCATTTTTTCAAATATGCCGCACTTTCGCTGCATAAATTGCCGATTTCCGCAAGCAAAATATGCGAGGCTAGCATGATTGCATAATCCCTGTATTTTCGTTGCAAAAAGTCACATATGTCTTAGCAGAAAGTTGAAAAATGTTGCGTTTACTTCAAACAAGTAAAGCGTCATTATTTTCCCCTTATTGCCATGGGAACCTTATGAAGTGACGTAATTACCTGACGTGAACATCATCCGCAAACTGCAACTCCGTGCAACTGCGTGTTGGACCACAGACGACGCTGTATCCTAGTAGTATGTAAAATAATTTACGTTGCAGTAAGAGATTGCACTTTGTGCATTGGAAGCACTTAATTTAACAGAAGATGTTAAATTTTGTCTGTTTTGTGTAGCTACCTCTGTAAAACTGGAAGCACACATTTTATTTTTTATATTTTATTTATTCATTTTTACAGAAGTTGTTGAATATTCCTTTTGTAAAGCTACAGAACTTGTTTGACTCAATGTTTTGTAAGTTTGATTCATGTGTTAATTAAGGTCTGAAATAAAACAGAATGAGAACTTCAATATTCTGTGATTTAGTATGCTTGCTTATCATAGGAAGTAATAAGAAATGACTTTACATTAAGGTAGTAGTCTAGTGAGAACAGGGTGTTGGGGGAATCACCTTTTTTTCCAAAAATATAAAATAAAATATTTCCAAAAATTGCAAAAGTATCCCGCATACTCCATTGCATTTTTTAAGAGAACGTGACGCATAATCAAGGATTTTTTCCCGCAACAATCACAAAAAAAATCTGTGTTTTTCTGGAGGGACTTAAATTGGTAGGTTGATTTATACTGTGGCACTATCAAAACATTGCGTCCTGACAGGCCCAACAAAGCAACTTTGGCTCATGCTTCCTTCACGTGCTCTCGGAATTATCGTAAATATAAGTTTCCTAGGTAAAACACTGCACATAAACGCCCTCCCATTTCGTCAAATTTCTGATAGCAAGTGAAGGCAGCATCAACCAATGCAGTGAGCTTTTGGGCGGGATCTGTTTGTATGACCGTGCTAGAGAAATCTGTATCAAAAGAATTATTATAGGTTTATTGATTCCACTTTAGTTGGCTAAAAAACTAAACTACTAAACTAAACTAAAAAGAAGAAATATGCAAACAGCCATTTTGAAAGTATTTCGTGTATGTCAAAGTGTTGGCTGGGTGTCTACATAGCACACATTTCTAGTGAAATTTCGGCAACCGAAAACATTTGGCCGAAATGAAAAGTAATTTGTCTGAAATAGTTTTGGAGGGCCAAAATCATTGACTAAAACAGTTGGCGGTTCTCTAATGATGCGTTTTGGCTGTGTCAGAGTCAATTTCATGCAGGCAACATGGATAAGCTGCAACAGTTAAAAATATCAGCATTGTGGACACACTTCACTGTGACCAAGAATGAAGCAATATGCAAAAAAAAAAAAAAAAATGTGACACGCAAGTCCTGAAAAGTGAAGCCCGATCGCCCCCAGGTGGCTGGATGTAGTATAGGTCGTAAACCCCGTCCTCTCCATGAAATCTAATGGGACGTGAGACCAACTAAACAATCAAATTACACTTCAAATCCATTTTTTTTCAAAGATAGTTCCTGTCATTTTATGTAGTTTTTATAATGCTGATGTGTTGGTCAAGTGTTCCAATTTTTAATGAGTTTGGTTTTAGCCAGTTATTTGATGCTATAAAA
This sequence comes from Zacco platypus, assembly GCA_038088235.1. Classification (NCBI taxonomy): domain Eukaryota; kingdom Metazoa; phylum Chordata; class Actinopteri; order Cypriniformes; family Xenocyprididae; genus Zacco; species Zacco platypus. The sequence continues at coordinate 27,915,553 of CM076070.1, forward strand.
ATGGGGGGTGGCATCATGATTGACAGCTGTGATCATGATTGACAGCTTCTCTGAGCGAAGTAGCCACAGAGGCACAACTTGACTTTTTTCTGGATTTTCAGGAGGAGATTGGAGCTTTAACTTTAATTTCTACATTTCCATAACTGTTTATTTCATGTGAGCATAATGAGTTTTTCTGCAGTAAACTGTATTAACTGATTCTGCAGGAGTGTGGACATGGTCTTGATATTTGATATGGATCTTGAAGGTGCTAGCGCCATATTAGAACACTGGTGCCTTCAATTATCTACAATGGAAGAGAGTGAAAGTGCGTTGTCCATCTTTTTTTAAAGTCTATGGATGAAATATTTAAAAAAATATATATATATTGAAATATCGAGAGGTGATTCATTGCCAAAGAAATTAAGTTTATTACTTGTGATAAATTACGCAAATTTAATTACTGAAACTTTCTTTTTGGTTTCAGTTTTTGGGTAAATGAAAGTTTGAATTTTGGTTTGTTTTGGTAAAAATTTAATTTGGTGCATCACGACACATTTCAACCATTGTCATGGGTGATATGAAAATTCACAGTTAGAGTGTGCAGACAAATACTATTAGCAAACTATCAATTAGGAAATCTCACTTTAAAATCCTCACCTCCCAAATTTCTGAAATATTGTAGCAATACCCATTTTTAACACACACAAACAAAATCAGAAAAAGCAGACTCACAACAACTGGCCTCTGTGGTGAGTTAAAATAGCTAAAACTACAAGTTTTGTCTTTCAGAGTAGGCTACATCATATTCCTTTTCCTTAAATCCCCCTATATCAGCTGACAGGCTAGAAAACTTCTCTTGTTGCAGGATTCAGAATTAATCTTAGCGAATGTTGTTGTGGATGAGAGCACACAGCCAGATGGTCTTCACAGGGGCACTCAGAGCTCACTGAGACGCCAGCCTCCACTCACAACCGCACAAAACCAACTATACAGTGCACTGAGCTGTTCACATCAACATATCAGACTCCACTTTAAAGTAGAAATCTGTACATGTGCAAATAACAATGTGTCTCACTCACTCACTGTGCGTATAGGAAGAGTGCAAATATTTTCACACAGAAATAATGATTCACCAATAGATTTTTGTCACAATTGGCTTTACTTTAGATTCATATGCATGAGGTTGAGCCCTTATATAGAGATAGCTTGGTCGTGTATTAAGCAAATTACTAACTGTATGCTCCCTTGTTTAAACTAATCTGTATTCATCTTCATCAGAACGATGAACTATAATGACATTGCAGAACAGCCACCTGCATTTAGTATTACTATTTAAAGAGTTTGGCAGATATTTTCAAAGCTCTAAACATGCTAAAATCTAATTTACCAGTGTTTATAATGACAGGGAGGGAAAATCTTTTACCAAATTTGTCTCTTATTTGCTCTATGAACGAGCTCCGCTGTAGGAAACATCGTCAAAGATAAAAGGCTCTTCACGATGGCATTCGGATTCAAAGCTCACCTCTACTCCCCTGTCTCAGATACTTCTGAGCTTTCAACCGACACCCACACTAAGCAAATCATTTCCTATAAATCCCTGAGTCTCATCCACTAACATGAGCTTGGTCCCTGTCAGAGACATAAATATACATTTTCAAAAAGGATTAGAGCACATTTTTCAGCACAGATTTCAACTGTTGCCATTATGGCTTAAAATAAAATATTCTAGAATAGAATCCAGGGCAGAAAACTGAAAACGTCACTGAAAATAAAATCAAAGACAATAAATACACTCAAAATATTTTTTCATATCTTCATCAATGATCAGTGAGAATTAAGTTACTGTGTTTTGTGTTGGATGTTTGTGCTTTTTGCAAAGTAACTCAGTATGTACCTCATCTCAAATTCAGATCACATAGACCACAAAAGTTCTCCCTCAATCGGAATCTAATTTCCAGAAACATCACAGCCATTTGACATTTTAAGTGAGGAAAGATGATCTTAAAGCTTTAACTGGTGCAGATGGTTATCGAGACTCCCCATTGAGAGCCTGTAGCGAGATGAATGACCTTGAATGAACAACTCTAAAAATAGATCCAATCTCAGTAATGCAACGATGTCCATGCAATGATGTAGGTGCAACAAGTAAACCTATGGAGCCCATTTAGTAATGTACCCTGCTTTCCTGACAATTTACTACAACAGATATTATAAAGCATTAGACAAGTCCTTGAAATGTTTTTTTTTTTTAATGGAAAAACAGAGGTGCACAAGGTCTATTTTTATCACTCAAGCAGAGAGTGTAATTATATAGAGTTCAAACACTAATCGACACCTTCAAGAGATTCAGTCAGTAGGTGATAATGTGCAGCCAGTCATTATTGCAAAATATGCAAAAAAAGGGGGTACTGAATGTGCTCATTTTTCAGTTACGACCAATCAACTGTACACTATCCCACTAAAAGTTAATTAAATATGAAACAAATAAATAACTATATGAAAATTATGTATAGTTCTGACTTCAAATTATTTAACTGTGAAGTGTAAGAAGTGAGAGCACAGCGATACAAGATTGACATGAAACTAGCATTAGCAAGCTATGTATGAAAAGATATTCCTGATGAAACAGTACATTAGGGGCCATTATACAAACATATTTTACCACAGAATTCTGTGATTGACCAGTCAGAAGAAGTTTTTTCAGAGAGCCGTGTAAAAAAGAAAAATGCCCACCTTTTTTAATGTCAGCAAGGAACTGAGCTGAGTACTTAGCTCAATGATAAGTGTGTTTATCAATGCTATCACTGGGAGAATTTTTTAAGGGAGTAAAAAAAAGATTAACTTTTCAGTTGACCAAACTTAGGTGACCCAAAAACAGCTAAATCGGCTCTTCAGTTACATAATCTGAGCAAATTGTGCCCATATCCTTTTGAATGGAGACAATATTTTGTTTAATACCATTTGAAAGCACCCTAGACAATTTTATGCTATTGCGCTAGTCTGCTTCTAAGAAGTGCTGCCAATGAAACACTTTTTGTCCTGAATAGAAGGCAGTTTTAAATCTTGCAAGTTAATTCCCTACACTTGTTCATGTTTGACTGTTTAATATGAGAATGGCCTCAAAAATCTGTACATTCATTCAGACCTACTTAGCGAAGTAACCAACTAACAAAACTGAAATGAATGGACAGACCAATGCCAAAAGACAAAGAGCTTTCTGATGTGGGGAAGTCAGTAGTTGTTACCAGAGGGAAACTTGGAAACTTATTTTAGCAGAAGAGTTTCCTGATGGGAAGTTCCATCAGGTCAGAACCTAGTGGGATCTCACTCTCTGAAAGCTCATTTTTGTCTAATGAAATTTTGGGTGAAATTCCAAAGAAATCTTTGTTAATGTCATCTCACTATGAAATTAAACAGTTGTGAGAGCTTGCATTTTACGTTGAACCTCTACAGAAAATGTATCGCCAGTGAATTAAGTGTAGAGTTAAGAGAGTTAAGTGTATTGGTGCATCCAAAACACATTAGCAGAGTTGTTATCATCCAACTGTGATCTCATAGCTCTGTCTATCGTCCAGATGTAAAAGTGCCACGTCATCATAATCATCCTAATAACAGTTACCAGTTTCTCAAAGATGCAGCTAATCCAGTGCAAGAAGGTACTGCCAGATGTTCAGCCCCATGAGAAGCCACAAGGAAGTCCATCTGAGACGAATCAGTCACTTCGTCTTAGACCTTTCATAAACACTGTCTGAACGGAATATGGAAATTTGATATGGAGATTTTAATGTTTTTCAGTTCCTAGAGGAACAATATGCTAGTTTCATATGGCCACATGACATTGTCTTAGTTCCACATTCTTGTGTGTCCATGAACTATAGCCTGCATGATTTTTATGATTATAATTTTGCCAAAACAAACATAAGATTTGCCAATGGTTATCACCTCTATGCGGTTTCACCGCCTGTCGCAGTTCTGACACAACTTGTCGACAGCACAAATTAGTAAAGCAACAGTTTACCACCATTAAAGAATCATTAGCAGAAAGCACTGAGTCAAACCACAACCAAAAGCAAAAGCAAAAAGATTTTTCAGTCTTGTTTCATTTCCAGAAGAGTTTAAATATGGAATCACATTTGCTGAGGTTATGAAAACAAACTCCCACAAAAAAAGTTCTCATTCCTTCTCAAAATCTTCTGCTGCAAATAAGAGTCTGCATGTTCATAGTAACTGATTTTATATATATATATATATATATATATATTGTAAATGCAACATAAAATATGTAAATGATATATATTTGGTGCAAAAAATGTTGAGCTGTTTTCAAAAGGAAAAAAATATACTGTTCTTACCAGCTGTTGAAAATGCTAAACTTTGAACACACATACAGCTTGAGAATTTTCTGGCCTGGATCTTATCAGAGCTGGGATGTGGACATGTTTTCACTCCTGTAATGTCAAGAGTCAAGAGCCAGGCAACGGGCCACCTTTGTTATTAATATATGCCACTCACAAGGCGAGTAGAAGGAAAAATAGACAGCCATGATCTGAATCATCTGCCTTTCACAGACAGCCTTGAGTCCATGAAGAGAGAAGCCAAAGTATCATCTACCCACACAGCGCACCACTATGTCTGGGAAGTGATAACACTGCATGTCCTCTCTTCAATTACACTGCAGTCAGACAGCATTTCTTTCAGAATGCATCACAACTGAACTATTATAGAGTACAGCTATACATTTAAGATCAGTTTTAGTTGGAAATACAGTGTAGTTGGAAATACAGTGACATCACAGTATTTTTTTTATCACATTTTAACAAGCCCAGAGCTGTAGACTAACTCAACACAAATACCTGATAACAGATGCTTTGAAATACGCATCTCATTTTATGTTGCATTCCAAAATGTGTCAGACTGCATGTACTGCATTCTCAGCATTGCCACAAAGGGTGCTGAAGTGGTTATTAGCATAAATGTCTTCTTTTGCATTGAGATAAACGCTCTGATTGTGGAATTACATAGCATTTTCAACGGTCATTTTTAATTCAACACTTGTATCTACACTGTAGTTATCTACTTTAATTAGTATCTTGCAGTGTAGCTAACTTTTTTAAAAGGGTAATTTTAGCATACCGTTTGGTTACATTTTATTTTGAAGGTCCACTTTAGACATTCTACTAACTACAAGTATCTTTGCAACTACATGTCAACTACCTCTCAGAGTATTAGTAGACTGTGGAAGACTGTTAGGTTAGGGTTAGGTGTTAGTTACTTATAGTTAATAGAATGTCTAAAGTGGACCATCGAAATAAAGTGTTACCTAACTTTCTAGCATTACTAAATTTCCAGCATTGCTAATGGCTCATTTCCACCAAGCAGTACGGTACAGTACGGTAAACCTTGATCCAGCTTGCGTTTCCACCACCAGAAAGTAGTGATTCCCGTCATTCAAGATGACCAACGTTAATCTACTAACTCCCCTAACTGAAAATGGCGGATTCGGGGTTATGATTGGTCAGATTGCCTGTCAATCAAACTGTTTGCGAAGGGTCAATTGACGACCAATCAACTGTCTCTGTCAACCAATCAACGTACTGCAGTGAGTCTAGCTCCACCCTTTAGATAGCAGATTACTGTGCTAAGTACCCCAAGAGAAGGGTCTCAAAAAAGTGGTATGGTACGGTTTGCTATTTTGGTACCATTGACAACTTCTGAGAATCGAAACAGAAATAATTGTGTACCGTACCGCTCGGTGGAAACAAGCCATTCCAATGCAATTTTGACAAAGTGCAACTTAAAATTATGTGCAACTTTTTTTCTGCAAAATACAGTACTTTAAAGGTACAATATGTAAAATTTTTATATTAAAATATCCAAAAACCACTTGCATAGTTATATATTTTGTTCAGCTGTGTACTTACATTATCCTAAATATTTCCAAGAATATGTAAATTCAGAGAAATATACAATTTTAAATAATGCCCCATCCCTCTCTTGTCACTTGTGCCTGTCAATGACGTAAATATCTGCATTATTCCTGGTTTCCGCTCGTGCTGCATAGTAACCATGGGAACAGACAACAGCTGCATAACAGCTAGCGAGACGCTGTTGTTTCGTTCAAACATTATGGACCATGGCAAGCAAACTTTGGGACATAAGGAGAAATAAAACGAGGATCAATACCGGCGTGGTGCTTCCGAGATGATGAGAGCTTAGAGACGGCGCGTTATTAGACATGGTAAGCAAATTCACTGCGTCATCAATCTGCGCCTTTGTTATTGTTTTGAAGAGTTTAGTGACCCCTAGCAGCGAAAAAAAACATATTGTGCCTTTAAATGTTGAATAGCTTGCTCTGCAAGCTACAGTTTTAACGTAGCTTCCCCAGCCCTGATTTGGTATGATAAATGACTTGATGACTAAGATAGTGACCTGATGCAGAAGGAATGCAGGCATCAGAATGTGGGACTGTGGGAGTTAAGCTCCCTCCAGGTGAGGTTGAGATCTGGACTTCACAACAGACTTTTAGTGAAATGGTAATATTTTATAGAGTCTGGTAGACCATGCAAACTGTGAATTTCCAGTCCTCTGTGTGGTTCCTCCGACATTTCTTGGCAGCCGAATGCAAACAGAGGAGTTGTCTCTGGGGCTCTCATGTGCTTTCTTTGTGCTCAGAAGACTTAAACAAAAACCAAAAAGGCTTGAGCTCAGCTGAAAGAGCAGAGTTCGTCTTGCTGAAGAGGCAGTGGTTGTGTTTTGGTTGTGGCAAATGTTGCTGCTTGTTACATTTGGAAAGATATACAAGTTGCAGTGCACCAGTTTGACATGAAGATGTTGCTTCTACAAAAACATATTTGTGGAGTCATCTCTTGAAATTCAAACCACAAGGGGAAAGAAAACTACAAGATGAGAACTCCTGAATATCTCATATAAAAGGCAATGAGATAAATTGAGACTTTCGCAAAAAATGTCCTGCTTTTTTTCCTCTAAAGAAAAATATCCCTGGTAATATTAGAAGTGTCTCCTGAGAGTTTTAGATGAGATCGCAACAACTATGAGAACACTCTTAAAAAATAAAATTTCCAAAATAAGGGTTTTCGCAACAATTCCATAGCAGGACCATTTTTGGTTCCCAAAAAAACCTTTCAATGAACAGTTCTAAGGAGAACCATTTTTTCTTAGTGTGAAGAACATTTTTCCACTATAAAGAACCTTTTGCCCGATAGAAAGGTTCCATGGTTGTTAAAAGTTCTTCATGAAACCATTGATACCAATAAACAATCTTTATTTTTAAGAGTGAAGCACTTGAGTAGCTATATTGGCAATTGTGGATGCTAATAGTTTACTTCTTTGAGTTATTGGTCTAGATCTGTTATGACCATAATGCGTATCATGATGTATGATTATGTTTCCCACCAAATTCCAGTTGGGAATATTTTCTTTTACATGCAAGAGCTCTGGTTATATAATCACTGGAAATATACAAGCTATAATGGATGTTTGTGATATTTAAACTTGAGTAACTTGCTGGCATTGGTAAGATCTGCAAGAACTGCGTTCTTCCTGCATTTTCCTACTGCAGTGTTACACAAGACATCCTGTGCCATGATGCCCCGCAGTGCGATAGGGTCCTTACAAATCTCCCAACAGCATTGAAGTTAAAGGAAACAGAGTATGCAGCTCCACCACTGCTGCAATGGTTCACATGAACTATCTATTGAAAGTAGAAAACACAAACATTTTATCATTTACAAAAAGATATCCCAAACAGGGGTTCATGAGGGAACTACAGGGGGTTAGTGGGTTAAAAGATTAGTAAACTTTAAAATGGAAATTACCCCAAGATTTACTCACCCTCAAGCCATTCTAGGAGTTTTTGGCTTTCTCCTTTCTGATGAACACAATCGGTGTTGTATTAATAAATATCCAGATGCATCCAAGCTTTATAATAGCAGTGAATGGGACCAAGGAGTATGAAACTCAAGAAAGTGAGCTTCAGTAGGCCTTTATTTGATGAAGTTAGTGTGTAGTTGCAGTAAGAGCATAAACAACATCTGCAAAGTTACGACTCTCAAAGTTCAATGCAAAGGGAGATATTTTCATTTACAGAAATCGCTGTTTAAGAACTACAACAAACGGCTGGTAGGGGCTATAATGAGCTTCTTCCCAGGTTAGTGACATCACTAACCCTAAAATTTACATAAACCCTGCCCCCGAGAAAACGCAACAAAGGGGTCGAGGCCATGTTGCTTTAGAGAAGAGGAAGAGTAGTACAGTGTTGTTGCCATGTCGTCATTTTATGCTGGACTGCTTCACAAAGGAGGGTCAGTTCAACACTGGATTTGCACAAAAGATTGACATCAGTTGATTAACATCAGTTGAATCAACTCCACTGCAACTACATAAATATATCCACTAACTGTTCAGAAACATCCTGTCCAGAAACTTCTTCCTGAGTCTCTCCATCAGTGTCCGACTCCTGTTTGAGCAATGTAAGGCTGAACACCATTACTGTCAATCATCATTTTAGCTGCGTGAGAGATTCTCCAGCTTTGTTTTTGTTGAACAACCAAAGTGCGAGCTGTTAAAGCTCTGCCCTTTTTTGGAAAGCAGCAGCTAATTTGCATTTAAAGGAACACAAAAATGGCGCGTTTTTTCTCACACCCAAATAGGGGCACATTTGACAAGCTATAATAAATAATCTGTGGGGTATTTTAAGATTAAACTTCACAGACACATTCTGGGGAGACCAGAGACTTATATTACATCTTGTAAAAGGGGCATTATAGATCCCCTTTAATATAACTCTGATTGTGTTCATCAGAAAGAAGAAAGTCGAATAGTGAAGTGGCTGGAGGGTGAGTAAATCTTGGGGTAATTTTCATTTTAAAGTGAACTAATTCTTTAATGAAAGCTATATAAACATATATATCTCAAAACACATCAAAATTTTAATTGATAAATTTAAAAGTATTGATAAATTTACATTCTGTTGTGCTTAAAGCAATTAACAAAAAAGTTTGAGAACCCCTGATTTACAGAATCATTGACATATGAAAACAGCAATGACCTAACAGGAGCTAAAGAATGCAGTGGGGGACAAACCAAGAACAAGAATGGAAAAAATGGAAAACGCCTTCCAGAAGCCATGACAAGCACTATAGAAAGCTGATATAATGTGATGGATGACCAGAAGATACTCGCTTAGCTTCACTACCCTTGTCTTGTACATTCGAAAAAAATTATTCTTGAAGACATGATCAGGTCTGAGGATCACATATCCATATGCTTTCTTCAGAACAGCAGCCTGAACATTCTTTGCAACAATTCTTTGATATTTGAGAGTACTCTGATTTCCAACTCGATCCCAAATGGCTTGGCATCACCTTTCCATGACTTCAAAACTTCAAAAGCTTTCTTTTCTAAACCCTACAGCTCCCAACCCATCAAAATTTTGACAACCCTCAGCCAATAAAAAACCTGGAACTTGCCCTCCAACCTTACACATGCACTCAGGACAATTTGATTTCCATGTCTGATGCGCCTCAGTAGGTTTAGAAGCTTTATCTATTCAGTTTTGAAGCCTACCCTGAGGTACCGTAGGCACTGAATGATGGTTGGTAAAGTGCTGCCGACCCTCTGGGCTTGATCTCATCTTTTAAACACAGAGTTCACTTTGCGTTAAGGTTTCACGTGTACAAAGGCTCAATAACGTGATGGTGGTGGTTGTATTGTAATGACATATGGATGAATACCAGGAAGAGGAATGGGAGTTAGCTCAAAAAAAGTATAACTCTGTGATAATATCCACTATGTGAGAACAGGAAAGAGGAGAGTTGTGTTTGCGTCTGGTATAGTCAAGTGGTTACACGCACGTAGAACAGGAGCATTGTTTGGACCAAGGTTTAAGGGTGAATACAGTGAAAGGCAGCTGTTTACAGAGGCTGAAAGTCTTTGTCTTTGCTTGCCTCACATCAATGTCACATAAACTGGCAACTGTGGGACATCAGTTTATTCATATATAATCACATAATCAAGCAAATTACAGGGTCCCGATGCAGAAAACAAACATCTCAATGAAAATGAAAGAATATGAATCCTTCTAGAAAAAAGTGATTGATTTTATGTCCAGCTTCTTTGTGTGTGTGTGTGTTGTATCTATTATTCTTGCACAAGACCAACTAGACAGACTGCCGATACATTACCATGAAATTCAGCTCAAACAGCTGATATTCATCAGATCTGGTATTATGTACATGCATTTATCAACAGTTTTTGCAAAACAAAGGGAGGACAATTTGAGAATTGATCATTTGGATGCTCGTCATCAGCAGTCAACCGACATGGGTTAAATTCAATGGTCGAAGGTAATACTGATATCGGCAATGTAGGGAGGCAGATAACTGATATAAATTTGATATTTAGTCATTTAGCAGATGCTTTTATCCAAAGCGACTTACAAGTGAGGCAATTAGGGGTTAGGTGCCTTGCTCAAGGACACCTTAGTCATGGTATCGAAGGTGGAGAGAGTGCCATTTATTCACAATCCCCACTTTCCGGCATGGGAATCAAACCAGCAACCTTCAGGTTAAAAGCCAGACTCCCTCACCATTAGGCAACGACTAATGAGTTATGACTAACTCATATATTTATATATGAAACAACATATATTCTACTTTTACATTCTACTAATATATTATTACATATATTTTACATTTATTAAAAAATTATTTATTATAGTGAGGCTAAGGGTAGATTTTTGGCCAAGCAGGGACTCTACTGGCCAATACTGATGATCGCAAAAAGCTCAAATATCAGTCAATCAATGGGCCTGACCAATATATTAGTTTATCACTACTCATAACACGTCATCCAGCCAGGGTCAGAGTGATGCTCTGTATAGCGAAAAATATTTTCTAAAAATCCAAACCAAACTTTTTGGCTGGGGTACTGAACCAACAACGCATTACTAATGATTCACCGTTTCGTTTCAACACAAAGAGATCACACACACTGTTCTGTACAGGGTCCACAACCACGAGGGCCATACAAAAAGCATATACGCAGTACAAAAAGCTGAAATACTTTGGCAGTTATTATAGCAGGTACCGTTTGTACCAGGTTCGTGGTAACGTTACAAAAGATAGAGATGAGAGCGCACAAAAAAAGGTTGACAGATTGACAGACAGCCGTCGCCTCGCCCATCCCTGCCATGAAAATGGAATAGAGCTCCATTGGCCATGATATACTTCACTCAATATATAAATAATTAGTAAGGCTGTAAATATTTGGGTTTGACGTGATCATCTGGTCAAGCTTTCTAACTGGCAAATCAAAAGCGCTGTGTTGAAGACTCCCTTGAACTGAGCAAACAGCACAGAATCCCTTGCACAACTCTCAAGAGGTCAAAGCATGAACTGCAACCTAGTGTAAGATCCGAGTACAGCAAATAGGCAAGTTAAAGATGTCAACCAATCAAAAATGTTTAATAGTAGGGTTCAAAATAAAACACAATAACCCAAAACACCATCAAATAATTAATTAAGGCGTTTAAAATCTATTTATCTGACAAAAGCCCCGAGGAATCCGAAACAACAGATCCAGGATCCATCCCATGCGCATTAATCCACGCATCCCATTCTGTGCTCCCATCCGCATGTAGTTATAATGTCAGCTTAATTCTTTTAATTGCAATGCAGTAACACCATAGTAAAAGAAAGAAGTCTTTTAAAGTCAGGTCTCATTTATCTTACCAGTCGGTTACCGACGTCTCGTTGATAACGTCCTGGTAGGCTGTTAAGAGGGCCAGTCTGTTCTTGCTGAGATTCACAGCCATGTTGCTGCCACTGCAATCATCCAGACCAGTGTAGCAGTGATGATGGGGAGCGCGAGAGTCACTGCGGAGCGCGAGAGGAGGAGGAGAGATGTTGCACGCTGAACAAAGAGACGCTGCTGCTGCTCTGCTGCGCTGCGTGGTCCTAGTGCCTCCGAGGGAAGTGCGTTCTTGTGTTCAAAACGAGCGCAATGGGGTAAAATGACCCAAACTGTTTAACAGAACATTTTATAAGCACGATGCTCACGGAAGAGACGCAGAGCAAAGATCAATTCGTCGTCTGTTACGTGTGACCATAGACCCTTAAAAAAGTGAGTAGGCATATATGGAATGTAATCAGTTTCGTACTAAATACTGTTTAGTGTACTTAGTGTGCAAAGGGTGCTGAAAAAAAACTGCATTAAAATGCTTTTTTATAATAAAACAAGTGTTATAATTAATAAATAAAATAAATATAATAATTAATATAGGCTACAGTTCTAATATATATTCACTACCATGGATACTATGTAGGCCAATATAAAAAGTGGGGTCAGTAAGATTAAAAAAAAAATTATAATAGGCCTATTTTTATATACTAAATTATATAATTAAAAAATATATCTAAAAAAATATTATAGATAGATAGATCGATAGATAGACAGAGAGAGAGAGTCATATATATATATATATATATATATATATATATATATATTGTTTATATATATACATATAAACAGCTCAGTGTGTGTATAAAATATATTGAAAGCAGTTATTTTAAATTGCAATAATATTTTACAATATTACTCTTTTCACTGTATTTGAACAAAATAAATGGGTTGCATTTTATTTTAAGGTGTCTTTGTTACACTATTATTATACATTTAAGTTTTGAGTATTATTAAGTAACTACATGTACTTACTATAGGGTTAGGATTAGGGTTTGGGTTGGTTTAGGGTTAGTTGCATGTAATTATGCATAATTTATAGTTATTACTATAGTAACAACATGTTACATATGTAACAATGACACTGTAAAATAAAGTGTTACCAATAAATGCAGCCTTGGTGAGCGGTACTAAATATCAAAAACATTTAAAAGATGTCAAAAACATTTTAAAAAATCAAAAATTATTTGAACACTAGTGTTAATATAATGCAATATACAGTTAAATCAGAATTATAAATATAACTGCAATATCTTTGAGAAGATCATTTAAAATATTCAAAACATAAGTGACAAACAGCATTAGAGCAAAGCACATAAATCAAAGCTGTACAGTCAAGTTAAGGTCTCTGAGATAAGTCTCTTATAGGATTTTGTGACTAATATTTCCTTTATAATATGTGACATTAGATGTACATTGGGATGGAAGTTGCTTCAAGTTGTCTGTTCTGGATATACAGAACATGGCTGTATCTCAAAACACGGTGTGCCGCCTACCTAGACAACATTTTCTTGGCTTTTGATCCCAAAATGTTTCCAGATGTCTGGGTCATAGTAGAAATGGCAAGCTCAAAAGCATTGTTTGTTTATTTATTGAGTTGTGATTGAATGTGTTCAACTAGACCAAGTGGACCACACACTTTCAAATGTCAGATATATTGTGCGGACTTTTGGCAAAGTCCTGTTCTTCTGGACAGCAACAAAGTCAAACGTGAAAGATATCTTGTGGTGGGAACATCTCCATCCCCAAAAGAGTAAACAAATGCACACTTTATCCTATACATAACAGGCTCTTGGAACTCCATGGATTCTGTCCAATCCCATATCAGGGCACAAGGCCAGGATCTGTCAGTCACAGCATGGGTCAGTGTAATGTACTCAACAAATTGCACAGATTTCATCCATGATACACACACTTCCAGTATAAGGTGCTGCTTTCCTGCTGAAAACAATTGCAGCATATCTAATCCCACGTCCCAAAAACACACATTAGCTATGTCGCACATAGAAAGATCGGCACCACACACAGAGAGAAATAAGCTATAGCGCTTAGCCCTTCACCCTCCTCTCTGCCCAGCCTCCACATTCATGGCCCACACACAAACACACATTCACCTTCCACTGCAGTCTCATCCAATCAGGATCTCTGTTTGCCCCAGAGCTTCCCCTCCCCTTGGCTGCCCACTAAATGGGTTACCATTAATTAATTCTTCTCACTCATCTGGTCCTTGGCGTCTCCGACTGCCTACAAAGGTAGCAATTATGTTCAGTGGTGATGAGGATTGTTCTTAGGGAAGACATCTGTCCGGCAGAGCCTCGGCAGGCATTCAAAAGGTGGCATGTGAGGAGACATTCAGGAATACAACTTTGTGGGCACAATACAAGTCTCTGATTTAGCTGCTATGGTGGGTTTAACAGCTCCAGTGACGTTTGCACCAAAGGTGATCTTTCACCCAAACACATTCTCTTCAGCGTGCTATTAATTATCAGTTCCAAAATATACTGCAAAGTAGCAATGCTGCAAATTGATGTTAAAGACTCCTGAAATCAAAAATGTACGTTTTTTAGCGTTAGCCTTAAGGCTATGAATAAGCTGTTTTGTTCCAAAACAATGACAAAATTTGCATTTAGGAGATATAAGCATTCAAAATGTACAATCTCTCATTTCCACTAAAATGGATCACGGATTTTCATGTCATCACCCCGGACTTCAGCTTCACATCAGATCTTCTGTCCAATCAAATGCTCTCTAGAGTCTAAAGCGGCCTACATTATAAATAGACGCTGAAGCTGCGGCTGAAATCTGTCCCTTGTTCACACATTTACTATGTTCTACATGGTGAATAGCACATAGTGTCAGACACAGAAAAGGGTAGGTGAGGTAAGTAACAACTTGGTTTATTACAGGCTTGTAGAATAGCAGAGACAATAGAGAGATACAGATGAGTGGAACAGTTACTAGAAACTTGTAGGAGAACTTAACTTGAGGTAACTGAGATTTTGGTATGTTGTAGGAAGAAGCTGGAGATGAATGCTGACGGCATACTCAGGATGATGAAGACCAGGGAGATGGGAAGATGACGACTGGATCAGGACTGGATGGTAGGTAAGGAGTTTAAGGTGAGTCTGTATAGTCTATTAGAGACCAGACCAGACGTAGAAGTGAGGGAACGGGGAGCTTATAAGGTGTTGCTTAATGATGACGTGCAGGTGCAGGTGAGCAGTATTCAGGTGATTGTGAACGAGTGGGTGTTGATGGTGTGATTGGTGTGGTGACTGGATCTGTGACACATAGTGCGCTATATTGCAGATAGGGAATGATTAAGACAGTGTACATATGCTTTCCATTGGGGCGAATGAAGTCTGAGTTCACGTTAGTGTCACGCATACCTCAACGCACACAGTCTGCTCTGGTCCAGAGACACCACGATAGCACAGAGCGGATCATGTCTGCGAGTTGGTGCAGCCCACAAAATCTATCGGACCCATTTGAATTCTAAACAGAATGCTATATGTATTTACAAACATAGGTTCGGGAAGATCCTAAACATTCAGTCCTGTCAATCATCATTGCGAGCGTAAATAAGCAATAGTCATTGCGTCATCCAAGCGACAATTCTTCCGGGATCCCTCCTCCTCCCCATCTCCTCCTCTGTTTCTCTTATTCTCCCTCTGCGCAGTACTGTTATAGGGGGGTTTAGCTCGGAGCTCGAGCCGAGCCTCAGGTTCGAGCCTCCTTCAAGGACAGCAAGCCAAGTTTGTTTACCATTAGCTATTAAGACTGAATGGGCAGGCGAACTCGTGAAACCTATTTTAAACTGCTCTGGCCGAGCTGTGATATAGACAAAACGCTAGTGGCTATTTTAAAAATGGGGAGGAGCTATTCAGTATGTCCTGCCCTGCCTATGTAATGGAGGCCAGCTAATAGTCGCTGTGCGAGTAAACCTCACTCCTCTGATCTCAAGAGACGGTCTAGTGACTGACGCTGATGCTAGAGGTTGCAGCCTTTAGCCTCTTTGTTAAAGCATCTGACTCCCATGCCAGAGACAAGAGTTCGAGGCCCGCGCAGAGCAAGGCGATTAGGAAGGGTTATTCCTGTCAATTCATTGAATAATGCTGCGTGTTATAAGGCACTTCAGTGGAGCTTTAAAAGTGTCCTGCAACTTCTTGATTATTTTGCATCAAAAGAAATCAATGGTACTTTTGAAAAATGACACTGTAAAAAAAATCCTCTTAAATTTACTGTAAAAATGCT
This sequence comes from Zacco platypus, assembly GCA_038088235.1. Lineage (NCBI taxonomy): Eukaryota > Metazoa > Chordata > Actinopteri > Cypriniformes > Xenocyprididae > Zacco > Zacco platypus. The sequence continues at coordinate 27,931,546 of CM076070.1, forward strand.
AAAATATGTTTAAAATGTAACAACTACTAAACTACTAATATCTACACTGCTCAAAAAATAAAGGGAACGCTTAAACAACACAATGTAACTCCAAATCAATCACACTTCTGTGAAATCAAACTGTCTACCTAGGAAGCAACACTGATTGACAATCAATTTCACATGCTGTTGTGCAAATGGAATAGACAACAGGTGGAAATTATAGGTAATTAGCAAGACACCCCGAATAAAGGAGTAGTTCTGCAGGTGGTAACCACAGACCAATTCTCAGTTCCTATACTTCCTGGCTGATATTTTGGTCACTTTTGAATGCTGGCGGTGCTTTCACTCTAGTGGTAGCATGAGACGGAGTTTACAACCCACACAAGTGGCTCAGGTAGTACAGCTCATCCAGGATGGCACATCAATGCAAGCTGTGGCAAGAAGGTTTGCTGTGTCTGTCAGTGTAGTGTCCAGAGCATGGAGGCGTTACCAGGAGACAGGCCAGTACATCAGGAGACGTGGAGGAGGCCATAGGAGGGCAACAACCCAGCAGCAGGACCACTACCTCCGCCTTTGTGCAAGGAGGAGCAGGAGGAGCACTGCCAGAGCCCTGCAAAATGACCTCCAACAGGCCACAAATGTGCATGTCTGCTCAAACGGTCAGAAACAGACTCCATGAGGATGGTATGAGGGGCCGACGTCCACAGGTAGGGGTTGTGCCTATAGCCCAACACCATGCAGGACGTTTGGCATTTGCCAGAGAACACCAAGATTGGCAAATTCGCCACTGGCGCCCTGTGCTCTTCACAGATGAAAGCAGGTTCACACTGAGCACATGTGACAGTCTGGACGGAGTCACATGTCACGGAGACGCCGTGGAGAACGTTCTGCTGCCTACAACATCCTCCAGCATGACCGGTTTTGCGGTGGGTCAGTAATGGTGTGGGGTGGAATTTCTTTGGGGGGCCGCACAGCCCTCCATGTGTTCGCCAGAGGTAGCCTGACTGCCATTAGGTACCAAGATGAGATCCTCAGACCCCTTGTGAGACCATATGCTGGTGCGGTTGGCCCTGGGTTCCTTACATGTGTTCAAAACTTACTGGTTTGAAATTGACCTCATAGTAAGCGGTGCTCCTTGTACACTATTAAGCCCAAATACAACAATTCATGGCATCTGTTTCCTGGCACTTAGTAGCTCTTGGCTCCCTCTAATGATGAAAAGTCCTCTGCTTTTTTTTAATTAGTTTTAGGATGGATGATTGCCTGTGTACATTTTGCACCCTGAAATACATGAAAGTTTGTCTATCACACTCTCAGCTACCAGTAAAACCTTCTGATCGGCCTTCTGAAAGAACATCTTTAACATTTATAGTTTAATTTAAAACTATAAAAAATGTAATTTGTAAAAAAAATAGTTTAGAATAAAATTACTCCATTAAATATATTATACTCTATTTTAATGTTATAATTGGGAATTATATTCAACACAATATGCCTGCAAAAAGGGTGTTTACTACAATGTTACATCAGTAACTGAAAACTTTTTGTGTTTTGCTCTATTGCACTGTTCACATTATGTGAACAGTATGAGAACATGGTTCTGGGAAATTTGATTAGTGTGACACTGGTCTCCGGTCACCACCACAACACTTTACTCATTCATGCTCAGCACAAGCTAGCACACATGCACACACACACATACACACACACACATTGGATTTTCATGTTTTATAGGGACATTACATAGACAATGATTTTTAAACTGTATAAACCCTAAACCTACCACTAAACCTAATCTTACAAAAATGTTTATTCATGTGTGCTATTAGTATTCTTTTTAAACTTACTTAAATATTTAAATTTAAGTAAAAATTACAAATATTCTGGAGGCCATGAAAGTTTTGTGAAACTTATCAAAAATGCTGGAGCTGGGTGGCAACTTTAAATAATAATAATAAAAAAAAACACTGGTGGGGAAAGAGTTAAAGTTCAGTTAAAGGTATATTTCAAGTATAAAAATGAATACCTAAATATAAACATAGTAGTAGGCCTACACTTAAAATTCAAAAATAATATACAAACAGTAAACTATAAATATGACATTTAGTTCACTTACAATAGCTACATGTACTTACAGTATGCAGTACTTGCAGTAAGTGTTTACAAGTACAAATGTACAAATGAAAGTACATGAAAAGTGTAGTCGTAAACTAGTTGTGTTCTCAGTTTACTACTGTTAGACTTAAAGTATACTTAAAAGTATACTTTTATACACTGAAAAGTAGACCAACCTAGTTCAAAGTATTTTTTAAATAGTACACTTACGAGTATTCTGTTAATACACTGATATTACTATACTTACTACATAAAGTATACTTAAAAATATACTTGAACTTTAAGTATACTTAATACAATGAGGTTAAATGGACAAAATCAAGTGCTGCCCTAAATTTTTCCATAACTCAGTCTATATATGTCACAAATTCACAAAAAGGAAGAAAAGACTATCCTTAGTCTTTGTCCATGTGAATACTTCATGTTTGCCGTTTAGTTTGGATTTCAGATATTCGAATGTAAAAGTTACTTAGATGTAAGATGGTTATAAAGGGTTAAAGAAGCACAGCAGCTCTGTGAAAATACAATCCACATACCAGACATATGAAAGTGAGACCCATGGAGAGCCTTTTAAGTTAAAACAAAGAGCCTGACCAGCGGAAAGACCCATGGGTTATGTCCAAAAAAATAAAATAAATAAATAAATAAAAGTCCAATTTTTTCAGTCCTACAACAAAAATACAGGCATGAACGACTAGTATTTTGTTTTGTCTGAAGCACTTTTTGTAAACCGCTGGTCCAAACCTCTTCCAAGGATCTTCTGCTTTGTTTGGATGGAGTCAATTTTGACTAGTTTGAGTCTTAAAAATGATGATTATGAATGTGTTAATCGTTTGGAAGTTTAACTCTATATTGGTAAGAGGTTATTGAATGGCCTTTTAAACATGAGATGACATCGCACCCTAGTGGCCACAGGGTGCAGCAACAGTAGCAGTTGAGAGTGCCCTCCCTTTTCAAAAATTACCCTTCAGTTTGTTATTACCATAAATCCCGCGGTAGACCTTAAATAGGCTAGACGCCATATTGAATTTTATGCGAATGGAAAACAAGGCTGAGAGGAATAGATTTACAGTCTTTCATTACAATGCGCTGTATAAAAGGATCACATGCAAGCTTACAATTCTACTTTAAGTCTTTTGGAAAGATATTTTGTCAGCTGAACAAACAGGAAAACACTGTACTTCTATCCCTCAAACCCGCTTTCATTCCTGTCAACAATTAAATATGGTGTGACTCTGACCCTGAAGGTCTATTCAACCCCTACAGTCAATAAAAATTAAAATAGAATAAATGAAACAACAATGCTTCTGCCATTTTAAAGATCACAACAATTTACTTAACAGTTAATATAGCCGTAAAATAAATGATGTGATCTCTTTAAAGTGTCAGAAGCTTTTAGCAATTAATTTATTTCAGTAAAATATAACAGCATGCAAGTACATAATTTTTTTATTATAAATATTCAGTGTTTAAACATGTCTGCAGTGACAAAGTGTCACAGAGTCCATGTTCCATTAGCATAGCATGCAAAATAAGTGAAAAGAAAAAGAAAAGAAAAAAACTTTGTAACCTGGTGGTATTACAACAGTTTATAGAACATTAAATGGGGATTAACGTTCTGTTTGGCTGCCTTTCAAGTACAGAAATTAAATGAAAGAAAAATACAACCAACAGAATAATAAAGAACGATCATACAAATGTGTTTTACACAAGTAATTAATCACTATTCATTATAAACCGAGTGAAAATTATTAAATATAATTTGTCATCTGTAAACCTGTGAAATACATTGCATTGAGAGGTCGGACTAAAAGGAGGAGTGAAAAGCAAATTAAGTTGCCCAAATTCTCACAATAGGCGGTTCTACATCAGTTTCTCTGTAAACATGTCAATGATGTCTAAGGTAAACCATTCGATGGTTTAACAGGAACACACAGTAATTAACTACAATATATGACTATATGTTAATAAAATGCACTTTTAAAATGATAAAAGAAAAACAAAAGGAAATTTGCATTGGGACCCAAAATATGCATACCATTTGCACAATACAGTACATTGTTCTAAAACAAGTAGCTAGGGAAAATAAGATAAGATCCAGCACAGAGGTCATATGGTGCCCGTTTCTTAAATAGCAAGGTTAACAAAATACACACAAAGGAGAAAAATCACACTGCTAAAGAACGGTAAAGAAGAACCTAGATAAAGGTGTAAAACAGATAAATAATAACAGAGTATAACCTACACCCACAAAATGACACCGTTTTATCATAAAATAAAAACAAATTACAATTTATAAACAAAGCATTCATGCCTAAGGAAAAAGTACAGTAGCTGACCAAATCTTCTGCAATGATGTCACAATGTTTTTGATATCTGAATCCAACAGTAACCAGTCCCAGATTCTGTGTCCAATGTGTTCTTAAATATCTGTATTTTTTCAAAGAAGAAATCAAAAGCTCCATGAGTTATATTAAATGTCCTTTATTGGCTGGCCACTTGATGATCCACTATCTACAGCATATGTTTCAACTTAAAATGTACTAAAATATAGAATAATCAAGTTCAAGGCACCTTATCTTTGGTAAAACCATGGCCACCTGCATCAGTTCAAAGTTTAGTAGTGTTTTAAAAGCAGGTACTTAGCAGATAGCAATGCATCTGCGGAACTGTCTTTGACCATACACAACACAAACGTCTTTGCAGGAAAGGAGAGAAGAAAGGAGTGATAAAGTATGCAACAGTTGGTAACGCTCCCATGCCTGCATGCTAACAGCTAGATGGCTTTGAAAAGAGGGAACTAGAGAGTACTTTGAGAGAGGAAACTGCATCCGACTCTTTGATATCATCAGTAGGTACACACTGCGAGTAGAGGTCACTGTTTGATTGAGGTTCTAGATTTGGATCCAGAGATGCGCTCTCTGGTTCTTTCTTAACTGTCACTGTGTTTGCGCTGGTTTTGTCTTCCCCTTGTTTTATGTGATAAATACAAGGTAGAGTGTCTGGGGAAGCATCAATACTGTAGGGCTTTTCAAAGGGCACATCCAATTTGGGCACGAAAGAGAAACATGTGGCTTCGGGAAGTGTCAAAGCCACACTGGTCCTGTCCTGAACTAAAGCTCTGACCCTGCTAGGAGAGCTAAGATCAGCTGGCTCATCTTGGTTCAAAGGCACCAGAAAGGGCATGCCATTCCACTTTAGTGCTCCGAGATCCTCAGTTTCCACCTTTGGTCTCTTGGCCATAGGCTGGACATCCCGACCCTGCAGTTCAGTGAGCTCCATGTCCCCAGCAGACCGCTTGGTAATGGCTCTCTTGCTCAGGTTCAGTGGAAGGGATTGCTCTTGAGGAACACTGCCGTTGGGTTGGGAGGGCTTGCTGAGATCCTGAGCCAGAACTTCAGAAAGTCTCTTGGTGAAGGAGTTCATGTGTGTCGAGCCAAGACGGGTACGCATCAGTTGACGCAACTGCAGACTACAGCCGATGTCAAGTGGAAGTATCCTAAGAGGGGGCAGGGGAGCTCGGGTCATGACGAGTCCTCCGTTTTGGGATGAGGCATCCAAACTACACCCTGAACACTGGTGATTCTCAGGGGTCTCGGGTGTATTGACTTTGGGCTGATGGACCACAATTGTCTGGTGGGGCGTAGAAGAATCTTGAGGAGTTACCTCACGAGTACTCACTCCATTGAGGCCCAGACGGGCTCTAAAGAGGTCCAAAGGACACAGTCCTTTAGTGGGACTGAATCCTTCCAGGGAACCACCTGCCAGCAACTTGCAAGGAACTGACAGAAAAGAGGGAGCTTGAGGTTCTGCAGTCTCCATCTTCACATCTCGTCCCAGTATGGATTGGTGGGGCACCGGAGAAGAGGATACAAGGGGCAGACCTTGGCCATGAGAATGGTTGGTGAGCTTTAGTTCTTGAAAAACAGTCAATGGCTGGACAATTTCCTGATGGGGTCTTGCTGGTTTCTCTAAGGGAGGTTTGGGATGCAAGGGAGGTCTTCCAACTCTGCCTCTGGCAAGAACTTTAGCATTGCGTTTTCCAGGTGGTCTTCCTCTTTTACGTACAACAACAACACCATCTGGCGATGAGGCCTAAAAAAGTAGCAGGGCAAAGAAAGGTAATCTTAATTAAGCTCATGAATACAATATTTTTTATAAGTCTGTCTGGAAACAAAGTATAGTTTTCAAAACACCGGGACGATACAGTGGGCCTTTTTGAGAAGAAACCACAGGATTTACTAAAATTTGTGACCTCAAATCTTTTGGAGCGTTGATTGAGATTGCTGGACAATTATTTAACCATTTAAATTTAACATAATGTAATTAACAATGTAAAGGCTAGACAAACAGCATGTATGAACAGAGCAAACTATTATTTGTTTCTTTACATGTCAGTCTTCTTGTATGGCTTTATGGTTCCTAACCAACCATAATCAGAAGTAATATGGACTAAACATTATGTTTAGCCCAACTTATTCTTGCATATACGGAACAAAACAGGTTTTCCCTTTTCTTGTCCTATAGAAAATAAAACCCTCACCTGGTTTGTAACTGCATTCTTTTTTGGGCTGTTTGACACCCCTCTGCCCCGTACAGTCTTTTTGATGGTAGTGGGAAAGACAGATGTAGCTCTGGGCTTGCTAAGTTCTGGGTTTTCTCCCCTTACATGCAGTTCATAAGGGAGCATCAGCCTAGAATTTGATCGAAAGAGAAAATGGGCATTCAGTTAGTTGAGCAAAGCCATCTCAAGCAGTGGGAATTAATTGCTGCTGTAATCAGAGCTTCACGCTCACCTTTCATAATGCCTCCTTGTGCAGGTGGCAGCGCTGGTGCTGCCTGGGCTTCCACCCAACTCATTGTACACGGTCTTCCACAAACGGTGCGATGTCACCTGCAGGCGATGGGGAGGACAATGGTTCTGACTCACACTACTGAGCTCACCGCTAACGCTTTCATTCCATTATGATGGATTACAGCTTACTCAGCAGGGCCAAGTAATGAAATGACATGACAAACTTACCCTCTCATATCCCCCCAGCCTTTTTACAACTGAATACATGAGGAAGAGGTCAACTGTGGACAAATAGGAAAACAGCTTGGTTAATTAATGAGTTCAGGTAGAAAAAAAACTACATAGAATTTATTTTAGTACTTGACTGGTGCTCAGTTTCACTGCTTAATGTCCATATGTAAAAGCAGTCATGCATACATACTCTTTTTGAAACCCAGGTTGGGAACTTTGCTTATAGGGGAACCCCTCTGCTCCATAAAGATATATAACTGATCCAGGAAGAGTTGCTCTTCTGGATGAGGGAGCCAGTTCCCATCCCAATGCATCTCCACACTGCCCATCACATTCTCCTACAGGAACAAAATATTTGGAGAGTGTTTCTTTGAGTAACTGATAAATAGAAAAAGACCGAAACATTAAGGCATGTTCATATTATCAAAATTTTGTGAGCAAAAAAAGTCCATTTTTTTATCAATAGTGTACACAGAAGTTACTCAGGCTTTGTTTACTCATTAAGGTATTAAGATGCGTTTTGGTCGATTGGATCACAAGTGGACAACGCAACATACAGGTGTAAAATGTTTCGAACTTTTGACCACTTCCTAGAGGTAGTCAAGCACATTGCTTTCGCAGTGGAAATGCTCATGTGGTTGAATGTGTTTGCAGCCACTAAAGACCGCCTACTCTCTGCCTACTGACCTAACGCATAAACATTATGGAAAGCGTGCACTAGCCAAACGGGATCAGCTGAAGGCTCAATTTTGAGATGAAAAAACAGATGAAAAACCTTCACTGTGTTCAGAGTGGTATTGTAGCTATCAGAGCAGAAACAAAAGCTGATGCTCTCCGTATGTTTTTCCGTCATCTCTGGGCGCGTTCATATGTAATTTGTGTGAGCTTATTTTTTGTCCATTAGATCGAAAGATCTGAAAAAGCCCATACATTTAACCTCCCATAGACCCTTCCCTTGGAGAAAAAAAAAAAAAAAAAAAAAAAAATCAGGACATAAGTGGTTGAAAGTGGACAAAAGAGATGGATTAAAATACCAGGTGGAAACGGGTATGTGTCTCCCTTGCCTACTTGTGATCCAATTAACCAAAGTGCACCAGGTAGAAACAGGGCCTTAGACAAAGCAGCTTCTGCTGGTCAACCAGGCACATCCGCATGTCCAACTTGAACCTCTGCATGGGGAAATGTTTCGCTCTCACACAAAATTATAGACTGCATGGGTTTCAATTGAAATGTCTAGATATTGCCGTTGAAAATTTGATCTTGAAGTGCTAAATGTAACCGTACCTTTCGGGTTGTGAAAGATAAAAACCCATTCAAAATGTTTAGAGAAAATGCCCTTACAGGATAGACCTACCATGATCTTGAGGATGCCAAGCAGTGGCATATATTTCTATAGAGGCCATTGTAATTTCAATTTACAAAATAATTCAGGCTAGCTAGCTGCCTAACTATCTAAAAGAGTTGGGGAGTAACGGAATACATGTAACGGCATTAAGCACTAGGGATACAAAAATATGGTAACTGTAAATCGTTACAGTTAAATCCCAAAAAAAAGTAATCAGATCACAGAGTCATATTCCCATTTGTTACATTTGGTAAAAAAAAAAAAAAAAAAGGGAATATGACTGTGATCTGATTACGTTGTTTTTTGATTTGACTGTAACGATTTACAGTTACCAGATTTTTGTATCCTAAGTATTTGTAGTAGAACATTCCAATTAATTGCAATTTGGTTGTGAGTGAATGAAAGATAAATCATTAATATGTTGATTTTAATAAAGACTTCTGTCTTTATTAAAATCAACATATTAATGATTTATCTATCATTCACTCACAACCAACTCGCAATTAATTGGAATGTTCTACTAGTGACGCACATCCGTTGCATTTTACCATGAAACGAGTTCTCTCATTTCATGGTAAAAAGCAACGGATATGCATCACTCTTTTACTTTCGTTTTCAACAACAATGTATATCTCTTCATGGAAAACCAATTAAGGAAAACATATGTCTAGAGAACGTTCTAGTGGTCATTATATAAAACAAAGAAGAAAAAAAATGACATTATTGCTTAATAACATAATAGCCTTCTAAAAATATACACAAGCTTAACTATTTATCTTGACCATTTACATATGTGACCTTGAAGGAATCCAAAAGTAATCGGATTACATTACTTTCATATTATGGTGCATTATGGTGTAAAGGTTTTTAAAAGTAAACCTACCAACTCTGCTAGCAACTTGCCTTACAAAAGTTAATATTGGATATTGTAGCTAAAGGATGAAAAACAGCAGTGTTCTCAAATAGGTTTTTTTTTTTAAAAGCATGTGCTTGTATTTATACATTTTAAAACACAGATTTGATTACATAAAAGGCCTTGAATGGTTTTTTTTTGTTTTGTTTTTCCCACATTTCCATTGTCTTGCTTCAAATCAATTGTTGTAATGTTAGGATTCATCTCTGGTCCTGTAAATGGCTCTTTCATAGAATATAATGTGAATTTTTACCCAAGTTAAATTTAACTAAAATTATGATGATAATAAAAATTGCTATGCAGAAGTTGACACAAATGGTGTGAAAGGAAGTCAAGACATCAAAGTTAAAACAAAACAGGAAGCACTCAGTGACAGTATTCTTTCACCATTTGTTCAAAATCTTAAAACATCCTGTTTATCCATCTGATGTGTATTCATAAAGCTGTCTACAGAACAAATTAAGTTGCAAACTCCATAGCATACCTTCATTCTTTCCATCCATGACTCTGATAAGTGGTTATGGTTTAGCTGATCAGATCCTTTACCATCCATGCCCTTTCTTTTACGAGGTCTCCCCTTTAGACTGAGAGAGGAACATCCTGGGACAGAAACATATAGAATCTTTAGGCAACAGTACTTAACTTTTTTGGCTTTTTGGCTAATAACATGCTAAATTGTTTAACAATGTGAACAGTGGCATTAGTTTGTTTCTTTCCTGTAATGTGTAATGTGGACATTATTAAAGATCTCTGTGTCATTATATGATTTAAGAGTCTTCTAGAACAATTACTTCAGTGTCTAACTGTCTGTATCTTTGACAATTGAATTAGCCAACCACATCACAACAAAGTATTATGGATAATAGGGCTGGGCATTGATACAAATTTCATGATTCGATTCACAAGCTTGCAATTCAATTCCGATTTTGATTCAAATCATTATCGATTAATTGGGGTATCAGGTACAGTACATAAAATATTCTCAAGGGAAAAAAAACAAAAAACCTCTCTCTCAACTAATACTGACAAACTATACAGTGAAGCCCAGTTGATATATTACTATAATATAAAAGTTAAAATTAACTTTTATATAGGCTACTCACGTTTAAATTACATAAAAAGGAAGCTTTTTTAATAATAACATAACTTATTGATAATTATGTTTCATTTTTTGAAATACGATATAAACACTTAAATGGTGTCTGTCATAAAAACATGACAGATGTATGGCAACATTGGCCTATATTAATTATTGAAGAACAGTTTAAGTACAATAAATATGCTATATAGTGCATATATTATATAGTGTTCCTTTCTAGAGTTAAGTTTTCTAGCTGACTAACGAGTTAATGGACATTGAATAGCTTTCTGAGATAAATTTAACATTAGGGGTATGGTTTACAAGGAGTTTTATTGATGTCTTTCAGCGGGTGAAATAACGAGCAATTAAATGAGACATGATACAGATTTCGGTGAGTTGTACTGTATCATAATATTCCTACTGATATTCATTCCCGTTTATGCTTTGTTCATGCTATAAACTAAAAGAGAATGTGTGTTCCATGCTGCAGCGTCGCTTGAACTGAGGCCCTACTGCAATGTCACAACACATTAAAGAGCACCAAAGAGGTATTTAGTGGTTGAGTTTCATTAAAAAAATTGACAGAATTTAAGAGCGGAGACTGTTTCATATCAGAAGTAAAGCACAAAGCTTACTACGATTTTATGGATGGGAGGCACGCTACTATATTTTGTTCATTCATCAATGGAAAACAAATAAAAAAATTTTTTAACATGGCCCTAATGGATGTTCAAGCAAAAGGAACTGGATGGTATATTTAAAATGCTACCGATCCACAATCTGATTCCTGATTTGTGATACAGCCTGAATCATAAGCACACAGTGTGCCCCTGACTGAGCCTGGTTTCCCCTAAAAGATTTTTTCTCCATTTCTGTCACCTGATGGAGTTAGGGTTCCTTGCCACTGTCGGCTCTGGCTTGCTTAAATGGGGATAGTGTTGTCATGATACTGGAATTTCTAACTTCGATACGATACCTTGAAGGTAACACTTTACAATAAGTTTCATTAGTTAACATGAACTAATAATGAACTCCACTTATACAGCATTTATTATTCTTTATTAATTTTAATTTCAACATTTACTAATACTTTATTAAAATCTTGTTAACATTAGTTAATGCACTGTGAACTAACATGAACAAACAATGAACAACTGTATTTTAATTAAGACTAGAAAATATCTCATGATTAGTTCATATCAGTTATGAACCTTACTAGTTATAAGTGTTACTGAATAAAGATACAAATTAAATAGACTGCTTTATTTTTTTCCTGGTAGATTTAATAGTAGTATTCAGGTAAGAAACCGAATAATGAACAGTAATTAAAGTCGACTATTTTAACGATGTCTTTAGTACATTTCTGGACCTTGAAAGTGATGGTTAATTTTTTGTTTATTGAGGAGCCAGATACCTCTTGGATTTCACCAAAAATATCTTAATTGGTGTTCTGAAGATGAACGAAGGTCTTACTGGTGTGGAATGACATGAGGGTGAGTAATGACAGAATTTTTATTTTTGGTTGAACTAACCCTTTAAATTCAAAATCCATTGTAAAAATGAAGTGCAGATTAATCAATTAAAGTTACAAGTTAATCAGTCAAAATTTGTAAATGATTTTCTCTTTGTCTTTTGTTGTTTGATTAACAGTAACAACATAGAGAGTGGCACATTTATTAGGCTGATGTCCCATTAAGACCTGACGCACACACAGATTCAAAATACTGTTAAACATTCTTCCTGAACTGTTTATGACTGTTTATGTTAACTCTCACCAAGATGGGCATTGAGACATTATTTGAGAGTGTATTTAACTATGAATAAGCCACGAAAAAAAATCTCATTTTGGCACTTGTATGTCAGAGGCGGCTTTATTATGTATGTGCATGGATGTGGGCACGAAATCTGTGGAAATGAGTAGAATAATGCACAATCCTGCACCGAAATTCAGACACAAACACCGTTTAAAGTGAATAAGACGACTGAATGAGAGGAGCCGGGTACATGTCAACTCGTTGTCGAAGAGGAGAGCAAGAAAGCGCAGCAGGTATCGGTATATCGATACTGCAGAGTATTGGAATCGTTTCAGATATTTCAGTAAACAATACATATCGAAATATTGATATTTTTGACAACACAAGTTGGGGACACTTAATATTCAACAATATGATCGATTTAACGGCACTGAAAATATTAGATGAGAACTGAACTGAGCTGGATGATGGAATCACTTTTTTCTGCAGAACTGCTTTATAGGTGAAATTAACTAATTTAATTATTGATCATCTTTACAACAGAACTGAATCAACACTGAGCTGAACAATGACACCATTTTAGAGCTGCTGTACAGCCGAAATGAACTCTGTCTGCATCATTAAATCATTTTCCTGTTATCACTGTAAAGCTGCTTTGAAACAAAATGTATTGTATTAAAGGTGACAAGACAATCAAACAAGAGTGTATTACTCACCAAGCTGAGTCAGTATGCTGGCATTGCTGTCTAGAGTAGGGTGGTTGAAGGTATCCCGACAGTAGAGGACTCGTGTGTTTTGGAGGGCCACTTTTATTCCCCCCAGAGCCAACAGATGAGGGTCCTGCAGACCAGGGCAGCTAGCTTGATCCGGGACACGTCTTTGAAGGGAACGAAAGCGGCAGTACTGGGGGTAACTGAGAACTTTCACCTTCTGCTGCACTCCTAGAGACTCATCTGCAAGACAACACAAGTGTCAGTCCATACATTAGTCTACGTTCAAATAATGATCAGTACCAGTGTCAACAACACCCTCACATCAGCTTTAATGGTCAAGTACATTAAACTACATACTGAAAATACCAAGAAAATATAACTGTAAATCAATATCAATAACAGCTACAATCCCTGGGCTCAACTACATTATCAGACTCCAGGGTCATGTCAGCAAAATATTATGAACAAGGCAAATTTACATTTTTGGAAGATGAACCACAATAATCTGAATTATTCACTTTCAGGTCCCCCCTGAAATTTAAATTAGTGCTCTATATTTATTTGAAAAATAGTAAACTCTTAAATTCCAATTCTATTCTAATCACAATCTACAAGTCCTCCTGGGAAGTTCCCATTTACACATTTGATTCTTACTTACACTTAACTATAATGTGATGTGTGTTCTGTTGGCTTTAGGCTGAAAAACAGACACAATGGACAATTTCATAAGCCTTCCTTCTTTATTCACTTCCTGACAAAAGTCTAACTCAAACAGTACTAGTTTCAAAAGAAAATACGGCAAGATGTACTAAGCAATTTTGCTGTTATTAACCAAAACTAAAACTATTAAAAATTGCTCGTTAATTAAAAGAAAGCTAAAATACATGAACAAACGTTACATAGAAAAAAAAAGACAAATGTTGTCATTAACTGGCATAATTTTAGTTCTTCAACTTAAGCTGAATAAAATTAAACCTGAAAAAGCAAGCCAAATATAAATATAAAAAATAGTAATAAAAATGACAAAAGAATGTAAAAATGTAAGTGTGTCACTAATTCTTCATCAAGCGTAAACAAACTGCGTGCAACATGAAAACGTTCAGTCAACATTCATGCCAATTTGCCTCTCAACAAATAGGGTAAGACACCTTGGCCTGTTGAATATTAATTAATTACAAGACAACACTTAATATTCATGAGCCAAGCTGATAAAGGACCCCCTTTAAATGTAGTGTCTTTAACTACCATGTAGTAACATTAAAATTAATCATTTTATACATCTATAATTACACTGCTGACCCTTGCATTACACCTTAACCTGCTCTTAAACCTAGCCATAACACCAAACCTGTCCCTAACCTACCCGTATCCCAACTCAATAGCAGCAAAAATGTTATTCAATACAATATGAACAATAGTTGACCCAAAAATTTAATTCTGTCATCTACTCGCCCTCAAGTTGTTCCATACCTGTATGAATGATCTTTTTTCTGCTGAACACAAAAGATGATATTTTGAAGAATATTGGTAACATATTGGTAATATTGGCTCACTTCTACTATAGTATGGACATCAATGGGGTACCAACATTCTTCAAAATATCTTTTGTGTTCAGTGGAAGAAATTCATACAGGTTTAGAACAACTTGAGGGTGAGTAAACGATGATAGAATTTTCACCCATTTTTGGGTGAACTGTCCCTTTAAAGACACCTAATATAAAGCAGAACCCTGATAAACTTTAGAATTGGCTCGCCCCAACTTTTCCTTAGTCCTTACCCCTTCAGAAAAAAAAATGAAATTCGGGATTTTTCATTACTCACCATCACTCTCTGTTTTTCCTTCCTGTGGATAACTAGCATCTTGTGACCCATCAGACATTAGAGGCCCATGAATGTTTTGACTGCTGCGCTTCCACTGTGGCGGTTCCTGACAAGTCCACTTCACCAGATCCTCAACTCTGACAACAATCTTTTTTGATACTGCGAGGACTTCATCCTGCACAAAGAAACGCATATAAAACACCAAGTAAATATCTACAACACAAAACTACGCATCTCATACATTTACATGAGCTTACAGGCAAGACAGGGTTTTGCTTAATGGCCTGAAATATTTTAACACCTTTAGTGAATGCTGTAGAGAAGCCTCTCCCTTTTTCCTATGTTATACTAATTAACAGTAAGAGAGTCGTCACCTCCAACCCAACCAACCAAAGCTGCTTTAAAAGAAAGAAAAGAAAAAAAAAAGAGGGGTAAAAGCCCAGTCGACATTTAGATGCTTATCTCTGCAACATTCTCACACTCAATTGTTTACAATGGAAACTCTGAAAAGCTTTAGTGTTTCTCCTTACACATTAATTTTGTTACAAAATGTTTTTTGTTCTAAATATTATGAAGTAGTAAAATATTACAAGAGACATTGATGCTTTGTTTAAAATGCGGTCTTGTTTAGCCATGACTACTTCATAGAGCAAATTAATGAGAATCTTTCAATTTAAGATGAAAGAATCTGAGAGGAGTCTTGATAGTTTTGGTCAGCAAAAAGCGGGATTGTTCACAAATAAACTATAAAAAGCACTAGTTTATGTTTATTACCTATTGAAATTTTTCATCCTTTTATGCGTAGAGTGATAAGAGTGCCTTAAATCGCTCTTTTACTAAAATTATTGCCAGTTAAATCATTTAACAGCAGTTTTTTTTTTAGAAGACGGAAAGAGGGATTCTTTTTCTTTTGCATGTTCATGCTCAGGCCACATTCAAGAAACAATACACGAAGTTACTATTGGAAACATAAACTGTGATGTGTGATATGTGGATCACATTCCTTGACAAAAATAACCATCACCACAATTTCTATTATAGTCTTTTATATTTTAAATAATGAAGACGCCCTTTTCTTAGGCCGCGTTTACACCTGGTATTATGCGTTTTGGTCAATCAGATCACAAGTAGACGAGGCAGACACGTTCCCATTTGCACCCGGTGTTTTGATCAAGTTTTAAGGTGAAAAGGTAATGGAAGAAATAAGCTCACGCAATTTACATATGAATCCACACAGAGACGACTGAAAAACATACGGAGAGCAGCAGCTTTCGTTTCTGCTCAGACAGCCGCAAGATCACGCCGAACGTGGCGAGTGCGTGTTAGATATCACGAATGGTGAGAGAACATTGTGCTTGGTACATTTTTCATCTTCAAACCAAACTTGGTTCTTCAGCCAACAAAGTTTAAATCCCATCTGAACAGCATGCGTCTCATAATGTTTACGCATTAGGTCAGTAAGTGGAGAGTAAGTGGTCTTTTGTGGCTGTTCGAACACATGTACGTTTCCGCCATCAAAGCAATCCGGTCAAATGCGTTTGACTACCTGTGGAAGTGGTCGAAAGTGGACAAGCTCAAAATGTTCTACACCCCTTTTACACCTGTATTTAGCATCGTCCACTTGTGATCCGATCCGACCAAAACGCATATTAATACCAGTAGTAAACAGGGCCATAAAGTGCTGTAGAGTTCATGTATTTATTGTTTGTCACTGGATTGTTAACTACTTGGCAAAAAAAAAGCCTTTGGTAACAATTTTTATAATATTTTATAAATCATTCTAATATGTTGATTTGGTGGGCCGTTATAATAAATCATTATAATAAATTGTTATTAAAAGGTTTTATTGGAAGACAAAAATAAAAAGTGTCAAATAAATCAAATTTCGGAAAGCTGTGAGCAAAGTGAACCACATTTAGTTTTCGTTCACTGAAAACGGGTAAAATTCAACAATTTGAACATGGGGCTGCTTTGAAATCCCCATATCTATGGGACTGAACTATATAGAGCCTTGAAAATGAAGATTCCAAAAGAAAAGTTCATTAAGAATGAGAATCTAGAAGGATATTAAGAGATCTTGAGCACCTTTAGTTACAGGCATACAAACTTTGGAAAATAAATATTTATGGCACTCAGACAGGTATGTTCTATGCAATTGAGCTGATAGGGAGAAAAAATAATATGTATCTATTTTTAATATTATTTGATATTCCACTTTAAAAGAAAAAAGTATCAGCTGTATGCAAAGTAACCCACATTTGGTTTTTGACCACTGAATGTGTATACAATTTACCAATTTACTCACTTATCTCTGGGACTAAACCATAGTGGACCTTTAAAATGAAGATGCCTAAAGAAAATTTAGTTAAGAACCAGAATCTAAAAGATATCTTTAATACTTCGAGTTACAGGCATGCAAGCTTGAGGAAGTGCTTTTCGCCATTTCTGAATTTTCACCGTTGACATATAATGAAACAAAGATAGCTTAAGTCAACAGATTTTACTAATAGACCAACCAATCTATCTAGTCACTTTTACCTCTAATTTGGCTCTAAATCTCATGTGAAAATTGTCATGTTGACCACCTCTACAAAATGGTGGATTATTCAGAAAATGTACATCTTCTTTGACATTTAATATTTTGGCTTTAATCACTTTTTATGCTTGTCTTTCAATAGAAAAAAAACATGAACAAAATCAAAAATTTGAGCAGGGAAATATGTGTTAATTTTTTTTTTTTACTTCAGTAAGTACTTACCCCAAGCAAATTCTTAATAAATTATTCTATTATATTTAATTTAAAATTTATATTTAATAGGAGAAAGTTGCATTAAAAACATTTTAACATTAGACGTCATTAAATATTGATGTTAAATCCACTGTTTATATAGAATTTTTCTATAGTCTATACAGTATTTAATGCAATTACATCAGAAGTAACTAATTAAATTACAGAAAAACTAAGAGTAAACCATTACTTTACTTTTTCAATGGAAAAGTAATTAAATTACAGTAATTAATTACCTAGTAATGCATTACACCCAACACAATATTTGCACATATACATGTCTGTCATTTTGAACGGGTCATAACTAAAAACACTTGACATATACAGTACTTTGGATGTAACCTCACAATCTAAAGAGTTGAAATGTTTTTTAAAAAGGTTTGTACACCATTTATCAGAGCTTTATACTTCCAGTAGAGTAAAATTGTTTACAACACACAACTGTAAATTATGGTAAATATTACTAAGTGTTGTAGAGATCCACATTCAAAATGATAACATGTAGTAATGTGGTGCTCATGCACACATGTTATTTATGTTGCTTTCCCCACAATCTCTCACCTCTCCATGCTCCACTGCTCTGCCCTTCGGAGTGTCCTCAGGTAAGAAGTAGAGTCTAGAACTGGCCAGCAGGCGGCGCTGCGTCTGATCTTCCCACAGCAATGTGACCTCCGCAATACACACAGGCTCCTGAGGGCCACAGCGCATGAAGTAGAACTCCCCAAGCTTCCAGACCTGAGTCGGACCCCCCGATTCCTGCTTGCAACCCACTGACTTATAAAAGGCAAAGGAGCCTCGAAGGCAGCTAGGAGCACCTAACCACTGATTAAGACAAGAATGCACAAAAGCAAACAGGTTAGGGAATAGACACGTCTGAATGCACATGGGAATAACAAAATAAAGTCATCCACACAAGTTTTTTTTGCAGTTGCGTGAGAAATGATCTTAATACCTTCAGCATTAAAGGGATAATTTGCTTGAAATTCTGACCATTTACTCAGCCTCCAAACCTGTATGAATTTCTTTCTTCTACTGAACACAAAGGAAGATTTTTTGAAGAATATGGGTAACCAAACAGTTTATAGGCCGCATTGATTTCCATAGAATGGCGGAAAAATCAACTGTTTGGTACCCATATTCTTCAAAATATCTTCTTTTGTATTCAGCAGAAAAAAGAAATTCATCCAGGTTTGAAACAAGTTAAGTCTGAGTAAATGATGACAGAATTTTCATTTTTGGGTGAACTGTCACTTTAATGACTCAGAGTACAAAAATAATAGGTTACACAAGTTCAAAAGTAGTCTGTGGTTAAAAAACAACTTATCAATTCATACATTCCATTCGGAATTTGCTCCTGTGCAGACATTTTAAGCAAATAGAAGTGCTGTCTTTACACAAACACTTCATAACAGTCAGATAGCTCTGGAAGAAAACGTATGCATACGAAGCTCAAATACACACATGCAAACACCCTTCACATGATTCAAATTATCTGTCTGAGCAGCAAGCATTGCGGTCTTCTCAAATCAGCTGAGCGGTAAGACAGAAATATTCAATGTCTTGTCTTCTATCAGTATTTTTGCTCAAATCTGAGACAAAAACTCCCCCAAAACATACTATACAGTGGGGCAAATTACACATGAACTAATCATTCACGTAACCTACTCAGAATTGTTTGGTAAAGTTTCCATGGTTGAAAACACATTCCAACGAATTAATCTACTTAGGAATGGCCTGATAGCAATGGAAAAACGCATAAAGATTTTTTTATTATTTGAGTTGCAGAAAGTAAAACTTACAAAATTCCACAGAGATGAAGTCAAAATATGGTTTGCTGCTATCAAATACAAGTGTGCTTGCGGTACTTTCTGTAACTAAAAATGGACAATAAAAGTAGTCACTTAATATTTTATGTTTTTGTTTGTGAGAAATATGTACACATATGAAGATTGATACATTTATCTTCAACATATTGAATATAATTCAGTTGACAATACATATTTTTGGTCAAAAACATCATTTTAGTAACATTAAAATGTTTTAATACTAGACTAGTATGTTGCTGCTCTAATATCTTATTTCAAAGGTTATTGTATTAGTATACTAGAAGAATTTAAAAAATAAATAAAAATAAACAGTTAAATAAACTATAAATAAACAATAGACAATGAATGGGGAGTTATCACAAGAATTATTTCAAGAAATATGTAAATACATAAATAAATTCGTCCATTATCTTCCAATTATCTTCCACATTTCAAAGATAATTCAGTTGATATTACATATTTTTTGTTAAAAGCATAAAAGTATAATAGTGTGTTTAAATGTATTATTTTGAGTTATTTTAATAATAAATTGTTTAGTAAGTGTATCATTATTGTTTTAATATCTTAAGTTATTGTTATTGCATATACTTAAAACAAATCAAAAAAATACTTAAAGCTGTGAGTAATACAAAAGGCTATTCATTTCATTTGATAAAAGACATTTTTTGAGGGCAGTGCATGTATAAATAGCTTATAATTTTTATATGATAAAATATATAATTTGTAATTTTAATATCTGAGCTTAAAGTATAAGTAATTTCAGCAGTACAGACTATTTTCATGGTAAGAACAGAGTAGTTCACAACTCAATGAAAAATTATAAAGAAATAAACCCTTATAGCGCTGTAAGATTTTAATACTATAGACGACATTTCAGTTTTTGTTGTTATTCATGTGTTATTGGTATCTACATTAAAATATTAATGAAAATTATGAATAATGCAATATGCACACGGAAATTATTTAATTTATCCTTATACATCATTGTATGTCATCTGTTTTCTATGGTAACACTGTATTGTCTCTTGAGCATGACATATTTTCAGTACTTTAACTCAACATGTCAATCACAGGACCCGTTCACGAGGTAATACACAGTCATGGGTCAATCACCCCTGCCCCACCCCCACCGGTAACCCACATATTCACCGAAAAACCGACCAATCAGAAGCCACAACATTCGGCGTCCACATGTCGAGCACCTACTGGTAAAAAAAGAGAACTAGACTTACAGTTAAACCACAATACACGTCTGTGATAGTCAACTTTTCAATTTATGTACTCCAACGAGTACCAAAGGGAGTTTATCAGCCTAATTCTAAAAACACAAGGAGAGCGTGAGAGAAATTTGGAAAGAAAGAACAACATGACCTTGGAGTTTTTACTGAACCCAAAATTGTTTACATTTATTAGTATACATAATGAAAAAGGGCTCATATCGGAGTTGCTTACGATGAAAATTGTTTATATTTCAATACACAATCATTTCAATAACAACAGCGATAAACAACATCCTCAATCCGGGTGCTCTCTGAAGCTTAATAATACTGGTATTCATTCAATATGTGAAACAACATATTTCAGCCAACTTCCTACTGCCACATACATAAAAGTCTCATGTATCATGACAAAAATGTACTGCTATAGCCTAACATTTCTAGCCAACACGAATAATCTCTTAATCATATTAAAGCATTAAAAACTTAACGATATTACGTTATTGTTGCTAAACGAGACTTTTAAAAAAAAAATAATAATAATAATACTACCACGGCTCATGTAACAATCAAATAAAGCTTGACGAAAAAACTTCAGTCTCAAATAAAATCAGCAGCTCCACCAAGTTTACCTCTTCCTAGAAGTTTCAATACCACTTCATTTTAAAATCATGCTGAATATTCGCGAGATTTCATCGAAAATGTGTCGACAGATTGTGAATAAAAACAATACAGCTTTCCCTTTAAAACCGTGGGCTCGATTCGTATCGTTTTTAAATAAGAAATTAAAACAAAATCTGTTTGGTAAATGTGAAATGTGGGGGTGGGGGGCAAGAGGGAGAATCTAGGTAGTCAACACGACACACAAAGAAATTAATCATTAACGAAAAATATCGAAATATCAAACGCACGCGTTCTTGATATAACAATAAATCGTCACACAAAAACAATACAGCATCGAGGAAATTTCACATACATTTCAAAACAAATAAAAGTTTCTCGACGAAATACGAAACAATATTTTCAAGTCTTCGTTGGCTTGATTGGATAGGAATCAATTCGGCATTTTAGCGAACTTCAAATATTACTACGTGTCGCGAGAACAGCGGTTAAAAAATAGGATTTTAATTTTTAAAAACAAAGAAGCAAATTGCGAGCTCGCGCGCCGACCACCTTTGAGCTACAACAAAGTAACAGTTTAAAGTTGTAATTCAGTTTACCTGTATCGTACTCTGCTCCATTGCAACTCAACATTCCCTTATCCCTCTCGATGCCCCCTATCAAGTTACACAGCCGGGTACTAACAGCACCGGCACACACATAAACGTAGCTGTAGAAAAGCTTGTGCCTTTTTGTGAAAATAGGGCAGGATCTAGGTGTGGCTTAACTCCATTTGCCAAAAGAACTTTAATATATGTTATGCATTGTACACAAAATTGCCTGTGGAAACATGCTCACTGTTTAATTTAATCCAATGACTAACAGTGATCACGAAATACACCACAATTTCAATATGGAGCCTTGAAATCAGCATTTCAAGACAAAATCTATATGTACAGTACAGAGCATGCGTGCTGTTTTTCAATAAAACAGCTCATTTTGAATTCATAAAATAAATAGTGAACGATTTGCATACTAGTCTGACGTGAAATATTTCAAATGTAGCGTTATTATTATTTTTAAATAGTCAAATAGTAGCTATAAAATGTATACATGCATGAAATTTCCCTCTGAAAATATACATTTTCCGATTGTAAACACGAGTCTTGTTGGCCAGTTCGCTCGTTTGCTGAAAGAACGAGATGAGACCGTTTTTAAATGTGGAATAGATATTAAAATATTTACATAATAAACAATACAAAATAGTTATATTTTATTCTCCAGCAGGGGGAGTGTGCACGTGATCATTTCCACGAGACAATGGCTGTGACATTTCATTTTTTCCCCCTTCTCTTGCTGACACCAGAAACCTGAATTGCATGAAAACACAGTTGAATCATGGCGGTCTGTATTAGGCTTTAAGGCAAAATCCTCATAATAGTAATTTAAAAAAAAGTTATTTAACAATTTGGTAGGAAATATAACATTAATGGCCAGCTCTCATTTTTTTAAGGGGAGGGCAACAAACAAATAGAATCTTTACAACACTGATTGTAATGTTATTGAGACTTTTTTGATTCTTTCCCACAGTTGCAGGCATGTGTCCTCCTCCCATGATCTACACCCCTGCTTATGGCAGAACAAATGCTGTCCCCATCAGTCCTGAGAGGATCTGTGACAGCAGGAGGTCACACCACCATTACAAATAGCATCTTCCATTTGCACTTGTATTTTTATTCTTTCAGGTTATGTATGTCTGAAGCAACTGGATATAGTTTATCTATTTTTCCCTAATTATGTTAAAACTATTTTAAAATATAGTCCGAAGACCTGGGGCCACCCTCTTCTGAATTCTGAATGGTCATCTATTTTGGTGAATAAATAAATAAATAAAAGGTAGAAATATAACTGCATAAATATAATGATAATATTTTTTATTATGATATAAGATTTCTTGACACAGAAAAAAATGAAGAAATGTTAGGAGAAATGAAGAAAATGAGTATGAAGGTTAAAATGGATGTTTATTCATTAAAAACAACAGTAATATATATATATAATTATATTAATTATATATTGTCATGTCATCCACAACAAACTTTATACAAATTAACTCTAAACACGTAAAGGTAACACTTTCATTTGTTAAACATTAGTTATTGTATTAACTAAGATGAACTAACTATGAGCAATACATTTATTTCTGTATTTACTAATCTTTGTTAACGTTAGTTAATGAAAATACAGTTGTTCATTGTTTGTTAATGTTAGTTCACAGTGAATTAACTAGAGTTAAAAAATATTTTAATTATGTATTAGTAAATGTTGAAATTCACATGAACAAAGATTAATAAATACTGTGTATGTTCATTATTAGTTCATGTAAACTAATACTAATGTTAACTAATGAACCTTATTGTAAAGTGTTACCAATAAATATAACAACAAAAGTAGCAATTAACGTAATGTATATAATGAAGAATTGTATATTGGATTCAAATAGTAGTTTTCAAGAAATTACAATTAATTGAATTAAATTTGTAATTATGAATTGTGCCATACAGCAAGGTCAATTGTTTCTTGTTTCACATATGGCTGTGAATATCAGCCCTGATGCTCAAACTCCAATTAAGGAATGAAATTATCTGGTTACTTCAACGGTATTAAAAATGTATTTATTTTAGAGGAAGTTTGCAACTTCATCTTGAAAGTGAAAAGCCTCTTTAACACACAGGAAGCTGGAGCATTCTTCCTCACAATGGCTTTAAAAGACCTCAGGGAGGCGCTGTTGCCTCCAACATTTTTTGTCAGTCTGCAGATGTTTGCATTCTCGTCAGTCGATTTATATCAGTCGAGAAGATATGACAGTTAAGACGTGCTTAGACATCCAACATTCTCTAAATATACCAATAAAAGGATTTGTAAATTAGTTACATATGATATAAACAGTAGCCTATTCAGTCATACCTCTTATTCTGTGGAGGAATAGGCTAATAAACACACTTGATAAGGACGTAACAGATTAGCTCACAGTTTGGCTTCATATGGGCTTCAAAATTTCCTGCTTCTCTTTTTCTGATAATGCTTGTTGTCTCACTTCTTGCTGCCACAGCTCACCATGCTTCCTATTGAGTGACTGTGAATGTTAACAGCTACTTTTACACAGTCAACAAATTGAATGATTATCAAAAGTCTTATCTGTGTAAGCACATTGTGCCATCTTGCTGCTAAAAGGCTAATTTAAAAGGCTATACTGACAATTTCCACAAGTGAAAAAGAAGTGTGCTTAATTGTATTGAATGTGTAGTTCAATCTTATTTAAACTATTGTAATTGCAAATAATATCAACAAAAGACCACTTTAAGTGTACTTAAAAAGAGTGCAATTTCATGACTTTTTTAACACACGGAAATTTTTACTTTTAAGAAGCCTATGTTCATCAACGTTTTTTAAAAATATGCAAAAGTTCATTTTCTCATGGGTAATGAGACAGAAGACAAAAATAATGCTAAGTATTTTAGCTTGTATGCAAATAGCTTGTTTTGGCCTATACTTTACATTTGGTGATCACAATAGCTATTTTTGATAGTCCTCTATGATAAGCTTATGTTACAGTATTCGAACATTTTGTAAAATGCCTCAACCAATAGCATATTAGCATCATAGCATGATTATCATAATAGCATGATTAGGAGGCGTGACTAATTGTTTGTTGAAACAATGGCAGGTTCTAAGAATGCTAATCAGGCAAAAGTGGAAAATGCATTATTGAGCTAAATATAAGTATTCTTTGAAGGAAATAGGGTGGAAGAAAATCAATAGCATATAATAGCAAATATATATATTAAACTATATTAAACTTGAATAAGTTACATAAAAATTAAATCTATGCCAGAGTAACACTTTACAATAAGGTTTCATTTTGCATTAACTAACATGATCCAACAATGAGGAATACATTTGTTACAGTATTTATTAATCTTTGTTAAGATAGTTAATAAAAAATACAGTTCATTGCTTGTTCATGTTAGTTCACAGTGCATTAACTAATGTTAACAAATAGAACTCTTCATTTTAATAATTTTTTAGTAAATGTTGAAATTAACATGAACTATATTAATAAATGCTGCAGAAGTATTGTTCATTCTTAGTTCGTTAACTAGAGTAGTTAACTAATGAATTGTTTCAACCTTAAGTGTTACCTTTTGTGTTACTGTAAAGGTTTTGTGTATGGTTTTGTATTTGTGAATGAACTTACAAATGACAAATGACAAAATTGACAAATTTCAGACTGTCAGACAATAAAGTTATATTATCATATAATAATAATAATAATAATAAATAAATTTAAAAAAATAAATAAACCTTACATATATAAAAATTCTATGACACACATTAATTGTGGTTCTCTTTGGTCAGTTTTCCCCAAAACACACAAAACAGGTAATTTAGCCCCTCCTAGATCCCGAACCAGGAAATTGTCTTTTTCTGGGGTATAGCCAAGTATTATCTTAAACTCCCTGAACCATACAAACTTTTTAAGATAAACAGTACAGTACATGCATACAATTCTAATGGGCGTAGACAGAAATGAAGTGGACATCAGAAATGACTTTACCTCAGATTAAGCTATAAATCCTGAAAAGAGAGGAACTTTAGATGGAAACCACCTGTTTGGATCACTTTCTGTGCAGCAATTTAATATTTAGGATTTATATGTGTGTGACGTTTCGTTTTGCTTATGTATTCTGGCATGTGTCTTCACAGATGGGTTGCATTTCAGAACATGCTTACATGCATATCTGTTTGCCCACAGCGGAGTTGAAATCTTCCTCTACACATTCCAAAATGTCATTTTCTCAAAGGGTGGGTGGAAAGGCCATAATATTTTATTTATGAGAGGAGTTTTACAAAAAATATTAGCTGTATTAAACATCTATCTATCTATCTATCTATCTATCTATCTATCTATCTATCTATCTATCTATCTATCTATCTATCTATCTATCTATCTATCTATGCATCCATCCATCCATCCATCCATCCATCCATCCATCCATCCATCCATCCATCTATCTATCATTTGACCACAACTATCTATCTATCTATCTATCTATCTATCTATCTATCTATCTATCTATCTATCTATCTATCTATCTATCTATCCATCCATCCATCCATCCATCCATCCATCCATCCATCCATCTATCTATCTATCTATCTATCTATCATTTGACCACATCTATCTATCTATCTATCTATCTATCTATCTATCTATCTATCTATCTATCTATCTATCTATCTATCTATCTATCTATCTATCCATCCATCCATCCATCCATCCATCCATCCATCCATCCATCCATCCATCCATCTATCTATCTATCTATCTATCTATCTATCTATCTATCTATCTATCTATCTATCTATCCATCCATCCATCCGTCCATCCATCCATCCATCCATCCATCCAGTAGAGTATTAAAATAAAATGAAAGTAAAAGCATTTATAATTTTACAAAATTACTACTTCCAATTAAAAGCAGCACAACTGTTTATTATATTTATCATATATTTATAATAAACAGATTTAGTTAAAACTACACTGTGTAATTTCATTAATGTTTGCAGTAGCAAAGACACATGAAAGTCTATAAAACACTGAGACGTTCATGTTAAACAGAAGTTATTAAACCACATGTTTTTCCCTAATATTTTATAACTGGCAACCCAGGGTGGGATGTTAAAGTATTTAAACTAGCCTAATTTAGGTACAGAAAATGATATCATACCAAAAACAAACAAAACTCAGTAGGCAGCAGTGCCTGAGAGAGGAAACATTCCACAGGAAGTGGCTGAAATGGTTGGAACGCTCGCTGGACAAAGAAACACAGCAATGGCACTTTCGAGTTATAGGACGGTCTGAATTTTCATTTAAAATTGACCTTGACCTGGTGAAAAACCAAGTTTCTCAGGAAGTTTGTGGCATCCTGAAATCAGATAGCTCAAATGTCAACGTATTTATATTGCAGCGGTTTTCCTTTCTCTCTTGGCAGTGAAATCTGAAATATGACACTTCATGTTTTAGTTCACAATCTTGTAAGAAATACTACTCAGTATTTAACAACTCATGAGCTTCCTTGTTTTGCTCAACTTCTCTTAAGTCTGAGGTACAAGCCCTAGAGGCTGTACAAGGCCACGAGGATTCTGGGTTTCTGCCAAATAGTAGAGCAGAAGTGCGGGGCCGATAATCCAGTTTCTCAATGGAACAAAACTCGACCTGTTTCACTCTTCTGAATTTCCCTCAGGAGTCCATAAAATCTTATAGCAGTAAAATAAAATCCTTTAAGCCAGTACTAAAATCTGTTCCAAATTTAACAACACAAAACCCATTGTTTCAGTTTTTTTGCCAGCACAAAATATGCGTCATAATAGCACATTGACAAACCTGAGCATTTTCAAAAAAAAACGTTTGGTGATCTAATATGTGAATGACGCGTGAGCATGGAGGCGTGAATCACGACAACTTTACACTGACGACAACTTGATTGACACACGCGACAACAAACAGCTAGAGACACGGTTTATAATCTTTGATTTTTTTGAAAATTAAATGAAGACCAGGCGTCTTTCAAAGATTATATATGTACCCAGTTTTCCTTATTTCATTCTATGTTTTGTAAGATGAAATAAGGGTGGGGCATTTCCAAGCATTTCTATACACGTAATCACTCACATAAAGATCCTCTCCAGCAGCTATGTCAATTTTAGCATGGCCTATTTCAGTGTCAAATCACATGGGAACTTAAAGTAATAATAACAACAACACTTTACAATAAATTTAGATTTGTTAACACTAATTGTTAATGCATTAAGTATTTTTTTATTAAATTGTTTAATGATTTTTTGACATTTCAAGTTGTGTCATATTTGTTTTATCGATGAACATGAATTAACAATGAAGAATTTTGTATTTATTATTAACCTTAGATGAATAAATGCTATAAATGTTGTTACATCAACCAATTCATATACATTGAGCCTTATTATAAAGTGATACAAAAATAACAAATGTTTCATTAAAACATTTACATTTTAAAAACTTAAATGCATTGGTCCTTCAAAGGGACTTATATTTGTCAACTCATTTTATTTTCCACTGGAGATATTGGGTGCAGAAAACTTGTTCTGTGAATACTTAAGGTTCTCATGAATCCCTACATTACTGAGTCACATTTTCAATGTGAGTGTCCCGCAGAGAGACGTCACCCCCACCCCCTCACTCTGCGACATGCATTCCTCGCGTTTCCCTCCATATTCTTTCTTTTCTTCAAGCACATTTGCAGGGGCATAGCAGGAAGACACAGACCAATTCTTCAATCATCGTCTTTGTTCTCGTAATCTGTAGTCAAGCAACATTATATATGCACACACATTCAAAAGTTTAGTGTCAGTAATTTTTTAAAGTTTATTAATCACTTTTATTCTGCAAGGCTACATTAAATTGATCAAAAGCGACGTTAAAGACTTGAATTGTTACAAAAACAAATACCATTTAATTTTTTTTTTAAACATTCTATTCATAAAAGAATCCTGAAAAATATCACATTAACATTAATAAATGATTTGAGCCTCAAATATGCATATTAGAGTGAGTTCTGAAAGATCATGCAATACTAAAGACTGGAGTAATGATGCTGAAAATTCCCGAAAAAAAAAAAAAAAAAAAAAAAAAAAAAAACAGGAATGAATGACAATTAAAGTAAAAAATATTTTTAAATATTGATGTTTTTACTGTATTTTTTTTTTTTTTACCAAAAGTGTGCGACTATTCAAAAACATGAAAAAAAACCTTACCAATCCAAAACTTTTAAATGGTAGATAGTGAATGAGTAAATATATATGGAATGTCTGCTTAGAGCAGATGTAGCTCCACTCTTGGATACAAAAACAGTACAGAATGTTAATCATGAAGCTTCATGAGTCAAATGAGGTAAAAGTATTCAATAATCAAGCTGCTCTCCGGATGGCCTTTCTTCCACCAACCCTTGGCGAGGAGAACCCTTCACTGTGCATGAAGGAAATATAAACGAAATTACAATGAAGAGCCATGTCATTCAAATTCCACAAGATGGCGCTGCCAACACACAAATGACAGTGCATCCGGAAAGTATTCAAGGAGCTTCCCTTTTTCCACATTTTATGTTACAGCCTTATTCCAAAAGGAATAAAATTCATTGTTTTCCTCAACTCTACGAACAACACCCCATAACGACAACGTGAAAGAAGACTGTTCGAAATATTCGCAAAATCATTAAAAAAAAAAAAAAAGTGGAAAAAAAAATGTACATATTTTTCACAGCCTTTGCTCAATACTTTGTTCAAGCACCTTTGGCACCAATTACAGCCTTAAATCTTTGAGTATGACGCTACAAGCTTGGCACACCTATTTTTGGGAAGTTTCTTCTGGAATGTTCTGCTCTCTCCACAGGAGAAACGCTGGAGCTCTGTCACAGAGACCATCGGGTTCACCGGTACCTCCCTGACTAAGGCCCTTCTCCCCCGATCGCTCAGTTTAGCCGGACAAACATCTTACATTTACAGATGGAGGCCACTGAGCTCATTGGGACCTTCAATGCTGCAGAAATTTTTCTGTATACTCCCCAGATCTGTGCCTCAATACAATCATGTCTCAGAGGTCTACAGACAATTCCTTGGACTTCATGGCTTGGTTTGTGCTCTGACATGCACTATTAACTTTGAGCCCTTATGTAGTCATGTCCAATCAACTGAATTTACCACAGGTGGACTCCAATCAAGTTTTAGAAACATCTCAAGGATGATCAGTGGAAACAGGATGCATCTGAGCTCAATTTTGAGTGTCATGGCAAAGGCTTTGAATACCTTTATGTAAAAAATTACATTACAGAATACACAAATCTGACACTGCTTATCCCACACATTTGATCATTAAACTTACTGATCCTGACAGTGTGCATGTATATCCTACTAAAAAGAAACCAGAATGGCATATTAATGTTGCATTACTTCCATGTGGCTGAAATTTTTCTGGTCAACCTGTAGTTCATCTGGTCAGAGGCTGACTAGAAAAGATCAAGCATGTTTAGAGAAGGCAACATTTCTGTAACCCCTTAAAATTTTTCCAGCAGTTTAAAAGGGACATTAAGAAAAAATATTTGCAAACTTCTCAAATTGCTGTAAAGGTGCACTCACATCACTGATTTTGGACAGACGAAAAAAAAAAAAAAAAGGTCACACAAGTTACTTTCAAACCAAGCAACTTTCTTTTAGTCAACGCAGCGAATTTGTGTGACCAACTAGGGAACTTTTTTGTCCTCATGCGAAACTCAAATCGAGCAAATTCCTATTGAAATTCGCAATTGAAATTTCACAGATCAAATCAGAGATTTAATACAAACTTCATGTGGTGCCAATATCATTTAATACACTTTTATAAGACAACAAAGGCTTTAAATATATAAATTTATGCATTTTTCTTTTTATAAAAGGCCATACAAATGGAGAGGCATTGAAAAGCACAGATACCAGTGTTAGTAAAAGCATTTCGACACTATCTTTTGAATTTTCTTTTTCTTGAGAGTCTTTGGCTGTACTTAGAGTCAATAAGGCAGTCAGTGTTTTCTGATCGAGGAGTGAAGGCGTTACTGGGACAGGAAGTCGTTGCTGAACAGTCAACACTTTCAGACGTGCCTATCACTGCAGGATCGGCAATACCACTGGGGAAGCATTTATGAAATGATTAGTGCCGATTTTTTTGCTTATGCACATACAATGTTTAGCAAACAATACTGAAATTGTACCAGTTGCTCTTTGTAGAAACATCAGATGGTCCAGGTTCATCACTGCCTGAAAGTGAAGAATTAAATATAATAAAAAGCCTCATCTTTCAGCTCTATTGGCATAAACACAGAAGAAATCTTACACACCAGTATGTCTCTGTTCTGTTCGTTCCAGAGCAGAAAGTAGGCCATTTTCCTGCAAAAGCACTACAATAATGACACTTGATACAAACAATATAAATCCTCTCAGAGAACGTTTAACATTTAAAAATAAAGTATTAGGAGTAAGCATACTTGTTTTACTATGTAACTGTCACCTCATTATTTCTTGAGTCTTTCTTTTTAATGCACAAATTGACATGATCTGGATACTCCTGGGGTAAAAACAACTCCTGACACAGGTAGCACTTCTCCATCTCTGCTGACCTGCGAAGAAAAAGACCATTAAAATGTGTGTTGTGTTTTTTGTGACACTAATATTGTAATTTACTCTCAACATGTTCATTGAATGTTTGCTGTACCTACTTGCCAGATTGCTGAGATTCCCCTGTTAAAATTCCTCTGGTCCTCCTCTGTCGGACAACTACTACAATAAAATAAAAATTCATTTCACAAATTTATTGAACTATCCCACAAATATCTCATGGACAATGGGCACACTGACTGCATATGTATTTCCACTAAAAAAAAAAAACTTTGTGTTACTTGAACTTTAATATCTGTTTATCACAAATAATCACATTATATATTACATAGATTGACTTATTATAATAAATGTAACATTTTAGGATATTACATTAAACCATAATATTTTTATAAACTCCAGAAGCATAAAATGTGAAGGTAGATTGGATCAATATTGATTTATATATTCAATACTTCAATATTGATGCCCTGTCCTGTAACACTTCAAGATTTAATTTTGTATTTTCTCACTGATGGAGAAGCTATTTATGCATAAGAGTTCATAAGCAGCAACGTGGCATCATAATTCGATCGTTCTTCTTTCCTACATCTATTTGCATACTGAATATTCTATTCAGCATACATACTTCACACACAATATTCAGCAATATTCCTGATTTGACAGTAATGACACTATTGGATGAGAACTGATCTGAGCTGGACGATGACATCACTGTTTTATACAGAGTTGCTTTGTAGCTGAATTGGGCTCAGTTCATAATTGCTGATCTTTACACAGTTACACAGAACTGAATTAACGCTGAACAGATTTCACCTGAATAATGACTTTACTATTGTCTTTTTAGAGCTGCTTTACAACAGAATTTAACTCATTTGCATCATTGAAACATTTTCCTGTTTATTGCTGCTTTGAAACAAACTACATTGTGAAAAGTGCTATATAAATAAATGTGACCGAACTTGACCGGATTTGTTCAAGTAGTGCTAGTAGAGAGCTGACCTTGTGATTGTTCTTCCTGCTGGTCTGCTTCACCATCACAGAAAGCTGCATGCAACTCGATCCTGCTTAGGGGGAAGAGTTTAGAGCACATGGGGCACTCCATCCTCTGACTTTGAAGAGGAGCTGCTTCTGCTGGATCGCTCTCCTGCTCCATCATCTCCTCCGCTGCCACAGACGCACTTCCTCCCTCTTCTACCTCCATCACCTCACTGTCAGCGTGAGACTGGGGCTGTGAACGAAGGACCCTCTCTTAGAATTATAAGGTCTTACTTGAATTCAGAGTCCTCTGGTTGTAATTGAAATGTTCCATTTCTTTTTGGGATACTGCCCGAGTGTTGGATCAGAGCTGTATAGTGCTGCTGTACCTGTGCAGGACTGGCAGGACTGGTCATCATTAGCTCTGGTGTACTGTTTTCAGTCATCTGAGTCTCTGTATTCACATTCAACCAAATTACATTTATACCACAGGAAACGGTTTCATTATCTCCTCAAGAGCTGGAAATTTCAGTCACATACCTGGACAAACTATTTCATCTTCTTCACAACCTTCATGAGTCTGGGCCTCCCGTTCCTCCTGCTCAGCTGGACACTTTATTTGAGTTTCATCTGAAATATCCCATGGAGCATTTTTCCTGTCAATAAGATGCATTAGAACATGTTTATAATACTGTTATGATGCTACTTGTCCTTTCTAGAGCTTCATCACCATCCACTTCATCACTTTGAGTAAATCTTTCAGTTCTAAGCCAACTATTCCTTCAAATGTATAAGAAATAAGAATAATAAAATGAGTACATCTGCAATAAAACACATATAATTTAATCATAAATTGTACATATACATATACACACACATACACACACACATATATGATTCTTAAACTCTTCTGATTAGCCATTGTGTTCACGCACTCAACAGATATGTCTGATTGGCTACAATGATCAATTCTTCAAAACATGTAGTAAATACCCAAGTTGGTACTTTTGACAACTCAAGTTACATCACATACAGAAGTGTAACTAATCACGTGCAGACAGTATGGAGAGATGACTGACAGGACAATGACGGGGGAGTTGGTGCGCAACTGATCCTGATTGTCATTGACAAATATCTCATCTTGTAAAATGTGTGGTCAGCCGCTGTTCCCTATTCACAGATTATTGCAAATTGTAAAAGTTCGGAAAAAAGTTCAATCCACAGTAGCTCCACCTCGCAAGCTACAGGACTTGAAGGATCTGCTGCTAATGTCTTGGTGCCAGATACCACAGGACACCTTCAGGTGTTTTGTAGAGTCCATACCTCAATGAGGCAGTGCTGTTTTGGCAGCACGCGGAGGAATAACAGCATATAAGACAGGTGGTCATTATGTTTTGGCTCATCAGTATATTAATTAATTTATTAATTAATCTGATGCTGTGTGTTTCTGACATAAGTATGTCACACAATTGTTTTAAAGGGTAGAATGTATAAAATAATTAACAGAAAAGCTATTTTGGTGGAAATCTGAACACCATACCTACGCTCTATTTTACCTGAAAGATTTATTTGCAGCTGCAGTTACAGGCTCCTCTTGGCTAAAGAAAGGGTTTTTTTCCTGTTGAGAAGGCAAACAAGATATCAGCAACAGGTGCAGCAACATTCTTAACAACATTTTGCTTTGTTACAGTCAATAACTGGAGCGTCATCTTGTGGTTGATGATGGGATTACACTAAAGCACAAGAAAAAAACCTTTAAAGCTACTTTGAGCCATGGATCCTAGCAGACATTCTGAAATTCTGGTTCTGACAACAACAACAAAAAATTCATTTAATTTCACATGAAACTGGCAATCCCTAGATCTAAACAAATGTCCTGATATAGAGATTACAGGAATACCAAGACCAGCATACTTACCACTTGCTCATCTTTTGTCTCTGGAGAAGACAAAACTACGTATGTCTCATTCAGTCCACCCTCAGCTTCCTCCTGTGTCCCCACCACAGACTCCTGCCTTGTTTTATCCCTGTCTTCTTCTACCTCTATTCTGTTATTTTCCTTCTCTCGTTCTTCATTCTCCTCCTCATCATCCTCTGACAGCTGAGGAGCTCTGTGGCGCTTCCATCTCCTCCCACCAAACAGCCTCTCTGATGAGCGAGGAAACACCTAAAATCAAACAAATGTATCATCTGTAGAGGTATTGAAATTAATCGTTTCTAAGATGCACTTTGCATCGATGCAGTAATAGACCATAATCCATTATAATCAACTGGCTATCTCTGACATTTGTTGCATACATGCTTTTCGCTCCAGCGTAAAATGGGGGAAGGAGGCGAAACACGAAAGCGAGACTATATTAACATTTACAGCCTGAGAGCGCGTGTGTGTGTGAGCATGTTTGAGCGTAATTGTAACAGTTTCAAGCGCTTTTGGTATTTACTAGTTCTAAATATTACTGTGGTACGCTGTATTGAGACTTAAGTTTAGTTTGATGTTTGCTACATTCAGGAAGTGTACTTGAATCGTGAGACCAGTGACGAATCACACCCCAAATCCTTTGGCAATCTGCATTACTAAAACGGTATTTATAAAAGGGGTATTGTTACAGTAGGTTTGGCAGATATAAAATAAATCTAAATATGTGACAAATAATATTCATGAGGAAAGCTGATTAGTTTCAGATTGTTCCTATAACCATTGTAATGTGACGTTTTGACTGAATGAATGAATGCAGTTGATGTCACTCACCGGCTGTCCCCAATCTGCTTTCCGCAGCAGCTCTCGCTGGGCCTCCTTCAGGCTCTTCTCGTACACCTCCATCTGACACATGATCACACGGGTGTACTCGTCCGGATTTTGCCCCATGGGACAGAAAGGCACTCCCCAATAGTAAGAGATTGTGCATTGTCCTTTTTCCACTGAAGTATGTGGAGATTTACGGTCGGAGGGTTTGGATTCAGCACTTTTGGATGCTCTTGAGTCTTCCTCCAGGATAGACCGAGACATTTGTGTGTCTTGTGTGGAAGGATAGAGAGTGATGGTAGTTGAAGAGATACAGGACTGGTTTGGGGAAAGCTCAGTCCTGATTGGACAAGAAATCTTGACTGGGCTTGGGGAGAGAATCTGCAAATGATAACATTTTCCCATTTCTGGTTAAACCTTGATGTTTACAAGTAGCTATTGGAAAAAAAATTATCTATATTAGGGCTGTCGATTTAACACGTTAGTTAGATTAATTAATTACGATAAAAAGTAACAAGTTAAAATTAAGGTATTTAACGCACTTGCCCTGCCCCAGACCTACGCAAGTCATTTGACATTTTATACAGTTGATTGATGACATATGATGCAGGGCAACAACTCATTATCTGATGGAGCCTATAGTGTGTAGTTAGAATGTCCCTAAAATTCAAGATATGAGGCAAAAATGTGAAATGAGTTGTCTCATAATTTACATCATGACATAGTTAAGCTATATCACGAGTTCTGTTTTTCTGTTCAGAATAGCACAAATCCAAATGCGATACAGATTTTATACTGTTATATTGTGTTATTTTAGACACAATATTGTCTATTATGCTCAATTTTGCCAACGAAAACATGAAGCCAGAGTAGAGCTGTTCGTCTCCAGGCAACACATCAGAATTTCATTTTTGGAGAACCAATGACTCAATGGACCATTCATAAAGAACGATTAACGTCACTCCTGAATGAATCAGTCGTTTGAACGAATCGAATGAATGAATGACTTAATCATAAAAACATTAACTGTCACCTACTGTCAATTTTAGTTTCTTATTAAGAGTATAATTTCATTAAAATAAAATATTTCCATATTAATAATAATAATAATAATAAAAAGCATTTGAAGGTATAGTTCACCTAAAAATATTTCTTTCTGAAGCTACTTGTTGTCATGTCTATTTGATGCTTTATGCAATAATGACTTTAAATTATCTTTTGGGGGAAATTTCTCAGCCAAATTTGATGTGTGATTAATTTGCGATTAATTACATTAATTAATCGCCAAATCATGTATTTAAATTAAAATTTCAATTGCTTGACAGCCATAATCTACATGTAATCAGCATATTCTCAGTAACCTAAGACATGCACATGCTTTTTGTAATTAATATCACCCCGAATGATCTTTTTTGGACATCCACTGATACAACTGAATGTTCATTTATGGTAGATATTTTCACCCAAAATTATGAATACAGGCATATGCCAGATTCGAATTTCCATAAACTGTATCTGGTTATAGCAATATTGTGCTTACATGAGGCTTACATAACAGGAATATCCAAATACTGACATTTTTGTGCATGTTACTGCCTAAAACCCATCTGTTCGAGTGACAGGCCATTAACATGCAGTTTTTTAAATAGACAAACTGTTAAGTGTAAAGTACGGTTGCCTGCCTACCTCTTCACTGCCATCTTCTTCTTCATCATCATCATCTGTTACATGCAAGACCATGTGACTAGTAAATTCATTCCAAGACTGAGTTTTTGGAGCAGTTTCTGCAGTTTAAAACATGATGAAATGATTAGGGTTAATCCAAGTGTTCAAAATCACAGATAATGCCCTATTTCCACCCAGGGTCCGTTCATTATACCTCGCTTAATACATCTGAGACAACAGTTGCCAGATCTTCTAATCGTGATAACTGATCTATGGCTAATTTGGTTCTTCAAACGAATTTGTGGATTTGATTAACAGCCAAGCAACCAAACTGATATGAACAGATTTTTTGTTTTTTTCCCAAACATTTATATTCACGATTTCTAGTATTTGACCAGGCTTTACGTTTTAATTTCAATGTTGTAATTAAAAATTCATTTAATTTTATCTTTGAAGCAGACTTGTTACGCAACAGCATTAATTAAAGTTTCTTATGGGTCACGATCATGTTATCTGCATCTCCTGCGCTGCATCAAGCCACTCCCATAATATCTAATGCACGGCTCAGATTAACTGTACAGCATGTGTGTAAGACTCCAATAAAATTATAAAGTAATTATTCCATCACAAATAAATCCCTCAATCAGTAAACTGGATGTGTCTATAGTATTATAGACTACACAACATTATAATACTATTTTCAAATTACTTTTGTATTATTATTTTAAATTATTATTGCCTCTGGTTCAGAAAGGTACTCTTATAATAAAGCAGCAGTGGCTGGGACAGATTTTAAGTATCAACTCTGCTTAAAAAGATGCAATCTAATCCTGTTTATGAAATAAACTTGCATGAAATAAGCCTGCTCCCTTAATGGTCCTGTCACCATGACAGTAAGTCCAGGATGAGCATTGAAGAACCAAACATCATGCCAAATTGATCAAATCCAGCTAACGGAGTTAGCGACGTACGAAGAACAGACCCCAGGTATTAAGATCTGTTTTATAAACATACTCCTTTCTGCCTGGCATTTTAATCCTTAATTATTTTGTCTACTTTTCAAACCACTTCTGTCCTGATTTTTTTGAGAGGAGGGTCTATGGGTGGGTAAATGTATGGGTTTGTTTAGATCTATCGATTTAATGGACAAAATAAGCTCATGCCATTTGCATATGAACACGCCCAGACACAACGCATAAACATACGGAGAGTATCGCATTTAATTTCCGCTCTGACAGCCGCAATTCCACGCTGAACACTGTGAAATGGTGAGAGAATATTGTGCTTGGTACGTTTTGGGTCTACAGCTGACAAAGTTTAATTCTCGTCTGGCTAACACTCTTTCCATAATGTTTACGCATTCGTTCAGTAGGCGGTGTTTAGTGGCTGTTCGAACATATTCAACCACATGAAAACATATTCACTCCACTACGAAAGCAATCCGGTCAAATGCATTTTCAACTAACTTTGGAAGTGGTCAAAACTGGACAAGCTAA
Organism: Zacco platypus; assembly: GCA_038088235.1. Classification (NCBI taxonomy): domain Eukaryota; kingdom Metazoa; phylum Chordata; class Actinopteri; order Cypriniformes; family Xenocyprididae; genus Zacco; species Zacco platypus. The sequence goes on from CM076070.1 coordinate 27,969,854, forward strand.
ATTTGTTTTACACCCCATTTAGACCTGCATTTAGCGTCGCCCACTTGTGATCAAAACGCATCTTAATACCAGGTGGAAAAAGAGCCTATTAAGCAATACCATTCAAAAGATTGGTGTCAGTAAGATGTTTTTGAAAGAAGTTTCTTGTCAGACGTCTTAGATATCTTTTTGTAGGATTTGTTGATAGATAGAAAGTTTAAAAGAACAGCATTTATTTAAAATAGAAATCTTTTGGAACATTAAAAAAAAAGTCTTTACTGTAATTCTGTATAAAAATCCTTGCTGTATAACTGTATTAATGGCAGTTTATGTCAATAGGAGACTTTCAAACTTTTATATTACATTTTTTTAAAAGGCTGAATAATTGGCCTGGCTGATTTAGCATTTGTGTGGAACCATCGCACAGAGAACCCAATAACTTGACAGGCCCTGTCGGCAGGAACCAAACTTGCTCTGTGTGGTGACGAATACTACAAAACACTGCTCAGTCTTGCAGCAACAGTGGGCCAACCACACATGCAACAAGATGTATAAACTTAATTCTATATTAAACACTAAGCATTTATTTTTACATGACTATATGCTCCCAAATTACCTGTGCAGCACTTAGAAGTGAAGTATGCAAGTTAATTTATATTTGTGTAGCAGCATCAGACAAAGATGGCATGTTGAAAACTGTAAACTCTTGATTCTAGGCCATATATCTCAGAGTAAATAGTACAGAGGAGGATTGTAAGAAATGGCATACCAGTGTCAGATTTTACATTCTCACCCTGAGCGGTTTGATCCTCCACTTGCTTTTGATCAGGAGTTTTCTGTTAAAATAACAACACAAATAAAGAATGTCAAAGATTTACAGATACTATACTATACTAGCTCTCCAAGCACGGAATTATGTTATTTTAAGGACATTCTTTGAAAAAACATTAGGAAGCTCATTACAGAGGATTAAAGCCGGTTCACAACGTGAGCGATAACTATATTAGCCTAAATTCAATCTATTCATCATATAAAGCGATCAAGTCTCTTCAGAAAATTTGGATTAAACCATTCAATTCATATGAATTAGTTTTACAATCTCTTCATGAACTTTTTGAAGTGTTAGCTGCGTAGACTGTCAATGGAGGAAAAGAAAGCTCTCAGATTCCATCAAAAAGACCTTCATTTGTGTACCGAAGATGAACGAAAGTCTTACAGGTTTGAAACAACATGTGGGTGAGTAATTAATAACAGAATTTTCATTTTTGGGTGAACTAACCCTCAAGATGTCCTACTTACACTTGTTTCAGTGACGTCTTCACTTTTATTTTCAGGCACACATTTGGGGCTTGATATCTGGGATCTTCTAGAAGTAGAAAGGCACATATATGGATCTGTGCTCAAACCTTGGCTTAACGGTGTTGGTAAATGAGTATCTTCATCAGGTATTTGAGTATCGTCTTCATTCCCTTTAGCATTTTGATGATCATCTTTGTCCTCTAGCAAGTCGCTTCTTTGTTTGAAGTCAGCCTGAGTCAAGACTGGCCATTTAGAAAAGGGCGAATCCTGCTGGGGGGACCGAAAGGTGGAAATGACAGTGCTGTCCTGTGTGTGAGAGTTTATCGAGTCTGTGCTCGCCGTGATGAGTTCCTGACTCAGTTTTTCGACACATACTACAGGCTGGCGAATGAAGCTGCATTGCTTGGAGAAGGCAGGGGACGACTGGGACTCTGAGCAAGATTTGAAGAGCTCATCCTCTGGAGTGTCACTGATGACTGTCTGTTTATCTGAGGTCTTGTCCTGGGAATATGCATCAACATGTGGGAAACAAAGGGGAAGGTTAATACTCTTATAATTAACTCAGTAAAGCCTGACATGAAATAACAGTCAAAAGACTTTTTAAATGGAAGAGTTTGTTGAAGCTTTAGACATTTTTGTTGTGCATCATATATAGGGCTTGGTAGGATTATGCTCACCAAGGGTGCATTTATTTGATCAAAACATTAAACACTAGAGCTTTTCACACTGTGCTTAATCACGAGTTAACCCCGGGTAAAAGAACGTTTTACACTTGCAATTTAGAAGAGGGGCTAGCACCGCTTTTTACCTGTGGTAATGAAACCCTGCTCTGGAGTTGTAAGTTGTAAAGTGTAAAGTGTTGTAAAGTGTGAAACGGTGCAGTGTTCGAATGTTACAGCTAGAAGCTTAGGAACAGACAACCAATCGCGTACTCATTTGCCTGTTTTGGACAGTCATGGAAACACTCTGCTTTGTATATAAACACTAAATTCAGCGTTTGAGAAGAAAAATGTCAAATGTTGACAGAAAACGGGACAATTTGAGTGAAGTAGAGAACGTTTCATTCTTACCTTTATAGTCTGAAATGTCCATTCAAAGCTTATTGGTAAACAGGTCACGTGCTGCATTTATATATAAACGTTAACCCATTTAGGAATGTACAATGTGAAATGTTAGCTTAAGAATACCCAAGATTAATTGTTAACCCTAGGTTTTAAATTATGAGCATTGTGAAACGTGAAGCAAGTTAACCTAGGATTCCGTTTACCTGGGGATTAGAGTGACCCAGGATTAACTATTTCAAGTGTGGAAATTAACCTATTAAAAGTAGATTTATACTTTTATAATTAACGCTGTAAAGAGATCTACAAATAAACAATCTCCAACAGCCTTATGTATCATTCATTTTTCTAAAAATGATGCATTTTGATGAAATTGATGAAATTTGTGCGTCAAATATGACACAGTGGACGTAATAGGGATAAGAAAAAAATAATAATTTAATAATATAATGTAAAGCCATTTCATAAAAACTAACCTGAGTGGCAGCAGGAGTACTGGAGACCTGAGCTGAACTCCTCGATGAAATATGTGAGGTCATCTGTGACAGATCAGGCATTTCTGGCAGCGGACTAGTCGTTTCCCTCTCATTCTCGCTCTTTGTCTGTTCTTGGCTGGGGTAAGACAGTTTTCGTCTCAAGTATGATATTGCATTTGCTACATTCTGCTGTGGTTGATAAGAAGAGCTGGCTGCTTCATCCTGACCCTCTGATGCTTTTACGGTGGTCTCCTGCAGAAACACATGCAGAATTTTTAAATAATGCCACTTTGCTCTTCAATTGGTTAAACTTATGAGACTTGTGAGATTTAAGGCTGGGATACACTACATGACATTTGCACAAATTATCCCCCGAATTTGCAGTCTGGAAGTGGTGATGCTAGCTGCCCAAAGTCAGAGCTAGTCTGCAGTCTGATTTTGGTCAGTCTGTTGGACAACTTCTCGATTGTCTCGACGACATAAAGGCCTGGATGGCTCTGAACTTTTTAAATTTTAATGATAAAAAAACAGAAGTGATGTTTTTTTGGAGACACCACTGGGACCCCGCCTGTAGATCTGGGCTCCTTGGCACCCTATATTAAACCTAGGTGTAAAAGTGGACCCTGAGCTTAAATTTGACAGTCAGATCAAAGCTGTTCTCAAATCAAGCTTCTTTCATTTGAGGCAGCTGGCCAAAATAAAGCCAATTCTGTCAAGACAACATTTTGAAACCGTAATCCATGGCTGGACTACTGTAATTCACTATATGTGGGGGTTAGCGGGTCCACCATCACCCGTCTCCAGACGATACAAAAAGCAGCAGCACGTCTTTTAACGGGCACATGTAAACATGAGCACGTTTCCCCTATTTTAGCTTCATTACACTGGCTGCCCATTCAATTTAGGATCCATTTTAAAATTCTGTTATTTGCTTTTAAATCACTCAATGGTCTTGCTCCGCCACAGAGGGGACCGTGCTTTTGCTGTAGCTGCCCCTAAACTTTGGAATGATCTGCCTTTGTATGTTAAACAGGCCTCTTCTTTATCTGTTTTTAAAACTCTTCTTAAAACCCATCTTTTCTCTTTGACCTTTGAACCCTAGTAAGATGTTGACTTTATTTACTTGATTTAATTTGTTACGTTCAGTGCTTTTATTGTGTTGTTATTAATTGTATATACGTTTATTTTTCTGTACAGCACTTTGGTCAACTTTGGTTGATGTAAAGTGCTTAACAAATAAAGTTGGTATGGTAGTCGGAGATAGAGGGCTACATTGGGTTTGGGATCGCGCGGGACCCAATGCAAATCTTGCAGGAGCGGGCTGTTTTACCTTTGCTGCGGGCGGGAGTGGGCGGTCAGAAAATTTAGCGGGAGATCCGCGGGGAACGGTGGGATTTGGCGTGTAGTAGAAATGGAGTCAACACAAGAAGTTGAGAAGAAAATTAAAGCGGCTGTTTACTTGACAAAAGCAAAATAAGGCAAGTCAGACATATGGAAACAATTCTCAATTGACCCTTCGCAAACAGTTTGATTGACAGGCGATCTAACCAATAACAACGCCGAATCCGTCAGGGAGTAGCCTATAGTACATTAACGTTGGTTAACTTGAAATATTGTGTGTACTCACGTCTTTCCGCGGTTGAAACAACATTCCTTCTGATGTTCATTCATGTTTATTTGATGCTATAAATGAACTAGTATGAAGAGATGATCGTTCACGAGCCGTTTGAAGGATCTGTCTCGACACATTAAGCAGCCACTATACGGTATTTAGTGTTTAAAGTGCTTTAAAAAAAATGACAATATTTTAAACATGAAACTGTTTCATACGTTGTCAGTGTCCTGTTTGCTCCGCGATGTCTATTTCCCTTCGTGAGAACATGATGTGTGGCGTGAGAGAGCATGGGTTGTCAGGCATTGTGACAGGGGGCGGGTTTTGCAAAGGGTCAATTGTCACTGACAAAAACGGGAGTTAAACTTTAAGTTGCGATAAATGTGCAAAAGTGTTCGTTTACAACGGACATAAATCTGGTACCTCTGCCCTGAGGCGACATACCTGTAGTTTTCGGTTTCCAAGTTACTCGTTTGGTGAGTGTGTATGCAGTAGCCTAAAAACTGAGGTGCCGCTAGTTGTGTTTTTTTAACAGTTAGGCCTAATGTTTTACAACCCTAATAAAAAAATAATCAGCCTTCCCAATATGTTTATCATGTGTGGTGCTTTGGTTTAGCATTGGTTAATTCATCTTATTTAAACAATCATGTTTAAAGTCTGTTATTCTGGATGTTAACTTGAACGAATATTTAGTCTGAGTATATGTGTAGCTACATTACGTCAGATAAAGTCCGCGGGAGCGGGCGGGAGTAGACACAAACATCGCGGGCGCGGGCGCCTGGTCATACATTCAGCGGGAGCGGGTTTAAGAAAACTCTAGTCGGAAATGACAAATTTCACAGAAAATTGCCTAGAGTATGATGGGCACAGACTTCAATTTTTTTTTAGCTTCAGACTTTGATTCTATCCAGTTGGAGGAGAAAAAACATATTTGATATTTTGAATCGATTTTAGAATACATCGTTTTCATGTGTCATGCATCTCTGAGTAACGAGGTGTGTTTGTTGTTTTTGGAACCACTTGAAAGTCTGGTAGTGTGTGATCCTCAGTCATTTCAGTGCATGTTAGTTTTACTCTAAAACCATTTCGAAAGTCGGCAAGAGTATGATGCCTGGTGTTGTAAAATCTGTTCCCATTTTAAAAATCATTAAGTGTATTCCAGCCTTTACGAGAGTTAGCGTTTCACCAACATTAAGACTTTCTGCTATGGCTTTCTGTATGTCTTTGTCTTCCAGCCGTCGTCTCTGTGCAGCACTGTTTGCTTCCTGAGCACTCAGTCTCATGGCCAGGTCCAGCATCTCTTCTTCAGTCAATTCTGAAGTTTCAGAGAATTGAGGCATCAGAACGAAATGTATATCTAAGATTTCAGGAAGAATTTATGATTTGTAAGGAAATTCTGAGTCTTAGTACCTCGTAGCTGGGATTCACTCTCCCTTCGTCTCCACCGGGTTGTCCGAGAGGATCGTTTAACAGGAGAATCTTCCTCCTAAGGATAAAAAGTCAAATCCAAAGTGAGTTTATCGTCATTTCTTTCCTTCCATTTGAAATTAACCACTGTTATTAAAAATTTCATAATTATTATAATACAGTTATATATATAAGTCTGCATGAAACCAAAGTTGCAATAGTCTTTTCTTCCCTATTGCAATGTAAATCTGAGTGAAACAGCTTCTGGAACAAGAAGAAATGTAGATTTTGTCCATGGGGAATGTTCGATAGTTGTGGTTTGCTATGGTGGATCTCATGCGAGTGACAGGTTGTCCCACCCTCGTGCCAGTGAACGCGTCATCAGAGAAGAGATGTTGCAAAGGGAGGGGAAGTTATGTTGATTAAAGTTTTCATGAACACATGATTATTATTGGGTTTTTTTATGTTATGCATTGAATGTAGAATGTTTGGAAAACCTGTCAAATTAATTTAGCAATTCCATTTGGTGACGTTACTGGTGACGAAATTAGCACAAACACAGCCGATACTAAGACTACTTTGAAATTTAGCAGAAACAATTTTTACCATGGTAATTATTAAAGAGAAGTTGTTTTTCCAAATTAGCCAAACTCTCAATCCTTTAAGCGAAAGCAAACACATTCACACTCATTCATTCATATACACATACACACACATACACACACACACACACACACACACACACACACACACACACACACACACACACACACACGGTGGTTGTCTATTGCATACACAGTACCTCTTGTTCAGAATCAGATATGACCAGGGTCTCCTCATTGTGATCCACTCTGCTGACTTTCGCTCTTCTTCCGTTTTCATCCGATGTACGCTTCCGGCGTGGCATCCTGCGACCTCGATAACATTAATTCTCCCTCTCTGTACACACCTAGACACACTCTCTGAAACGCTACCTCAGCTAACTGCTCAGAAACTTTTACTGAAGACGTTCAATGGTCATATTCGGTAATACAATGTTAGTTCGCCCAGTCAAAAGCTTGAAAAACAAGGATTTCGATTCCAGGATATTTTCACAAGCGGTTGTCAGGTCACGTGATAAAAAAGACTAGGAAAGACGTTACGTCAGAACCAACAGCGCGCGCGCTGGCAAAATCTGAAGTTCGAATCATTTCTATGAATCGGTTTGTTTCGAAGAACCGGTTCAATGAATCTTTTACGTCATTACGCCGCTGCATGTTGCCGAATTGTTAGTTTACAAAAAATCCACCAGGTTCTTAAACCATTTAATAAACAGAGCAAATGATATAATAAATACATAAAAAAGACATCACAAACATAACTTAACAAACATAAAATTTTCCTAATAACAAAAACAGAGCCATAATATACATCTTCATTTGAGTGAAGTAAAATTGTTAATAGTCACTGTTAATAGCGTTGCATGCTCCAAAAGTACAAATTAATCGCAGTAATATTATAGGCACATAGGCCTACTGCAGTTTATCATATATTTTTTGAATGCATTTATAATGGTGTTTATATTAACATCATGTGTCCAAATGCAGTTTGCTGAAGCCAAAACTCAGCTAATCAAAACATTTATTTCGAAATAATTTCTAAAGTAAATATACTATCATTTCCACCTGCAACAAAATTGTGATTCAATTAGGTCGAGTAATTGGACCGATTCAGACCACATCCTGAATTCACTCCACAAAACAATTCATCCATATAGCAATACAGGATGTTGAGGTGATAATTACAAGAGTCAAATCTATGGTCTTAAGAAGAATTAACAGTTTATCTTCGCGTTACTTCAAATTACAAGTCGGTAAACAGCTAGTTGGAAGATTCGCTGTATCTTAAACGGATGCCAACTGTACTTGCTAAGTTAGAAAGTAACTATTCCTATAGCAAATAAACAAATTGGTTTTAAAACGCTTCCATTCACCTCGTCTAGATTCTCTTAAAGATCCTTGTCATCTGCATTGCTTTGTGCACATGAATAATTTTGTGAAGCATGTAGGATAAATGGTGCACATATTTGTTTTTAAATAGACTAAAAATGGGTTATAGCATATCGGTATGAAGAAACTTGTGCTGCGCATGTATCGTCTGCGCATGCGCGACCCGCCTCCTGCAACCATCATGGCGCAGCAAGAGTCGAATGGAGATTTTCCATATTTACCTTCAGGGGCGGCCGAGGGTAAGAGATTGGCGACACTTATTGTGAATAAATGGTGTTACTTTCAATGCATTATTTATAAGTAAAACATGACATTTATTCCGAGAATGTACAGTGTCTGAGAGTGGGAAAGGAGTGTAAAGCATTGTAGCCTAGCTCAAGCACCCCAGTGCTCTCAGGACTGCTGCTTTAATGTCTAGGCAGAAGAGTGTATACAAGGTCGATGTAAGACATAGTCTGATACTTACAATTGCATGCAAAGAAAGTCTATTTTAGGTTTGATTTTAGCTTTGCATACTTTGCTTTGAAGCTGTTTTGTATGTTTCTTTTGTATGCACCTTTGTATTAACTGTTTCTGATGCTGCCCTCTCTTTCAGTGAACCGAATGATAAAGGAGAACGGTGACTTGTTCTCTGATTCTCAGTGTAAAGTGTGTAGCGCAGTCTTAATCTCAGAATCCCAGAAACTTGCACATTACCAGGTAAGATTCTACATTCACATAGAGACTGTTTGTATGATCGCACCACGTCCTTTGTTCCTCAGCCAATATGGTACAAAACATGGATTTGAGGGCTAAATATTGATCGCACTTATTTCAGGCTGTGTTCACAATGACAGACTGGCATACTACCCATACTATTTCTGCAATATGCATACTTCGATTTTATTTTTTGTATGCACATAATACCCAGATGACTTACTGAATTTGATTAACACTGTAGTGTACTACAGTACTATCAGAAACATGATATAGTAGATTCAGACCTCTTGAATTATATTTAAAGAGATAAAATTGTACGCCTAATATGGTGGTGTTAATAAGTATCTCTGCCTTACACTTTAGAGAGTGTAAATCAACGTATGATAGAATGAATTGATGATTTGAAGTGTATTATTGAAATTTCACTTAAATTAAATATTTCCCAAGATGGCCACTATGTCAGCTGGCTTGCCTTAAAAGGGACTTTTGTGTATAAAGGGCCTGTCCCAATACTCACACTTGTGGGCTCGGCCACTTGAGAGTGCGTGCAGCAAGTAAGTGTGCAAGACTTTGCCAGGTCGAAAAAATGGTAACGTTTAGTACCTTTAATTCTCACTAAATCCACATTCTCTCTAAAACTGCTTCGTAGCGGTATTTTAGTCTAAAGTGTGATGGACTTTTTCATCATCAGGAGGGTTTGTGGATGTTCCTGCACACTATCACGCACAGTTTTTTTGTCTGTTTGTGTGTACATACAACGGCACATGTGCGAGTGACTTTGAGCGATTGAAAAGAAAGTACACTAGATTGAATGCGTCAGGTCAAAAGGAGTATACTTTGAAAGGCTCGCACACTCAACTGTGCACGAGATGGCGTGGAACTTGGAAAATGATGTATAGCCAGGCCTTAAGTGTATTCCATCATTCATCATGTTCAGGAACACGTTCTCGTGAAAATGCAGGAATTTGAGCTTAATTTGATTTATTAATTAATTTGTTAGTAAAGCAAAATTTTTGCACATTTTATCTGTGCAGAGATGAGTATATAAAACTTTACTTGTGTTTTTACAAAACTGTTGTAAGCATGTCCCATCGGGTCCCACTTGCAGTCTTCATCCCTATATGAACATCAAATGTGGGAAATATGGCATGTAAGTAAATGACAAGTAGTCAAGTGCAAAGACTCTTTCCCACAATGTGGTATACTCAACTTGACCTTTAATTTCCAACGTGATGTTACAAAACCCATGGACATCATGTGCTTCTTATTTGATGGCACTTTCAAAATTTAAGACATTTTTACCCAAATGTGGATGAAAAATGCTATACATATTTCCAAAATGATAACTTAGAAAATGTTTTGGGTCCTGTGACAACTATTAGTGTACTCCTGGATAAAATGTTTATCGTTGTATGTAGCATACTACATGCTGTTTCACATGCTTAAACATACTAAACTATGAATAGTGCTTGTGGATGGTACAGCTTTAGCTTAGTGGTTAAAACTCCTGTCCCATAACAAAAGCACTTTATGAAACATCTGCTAAATGGACAAATTAGGACCTTCTCAATGTTAATTTTCCCGTCTCTTCTTGTAGAGCAAAAAACATGCGAGCAAAGTACGCCGGTACATGAGCATTCATGGTAATGAAGAGCCCATTGCAAAGCGATTCAAGTCTTCAGATGATGCTGTAAGTCAGATGAATGGCCAGATGTTATGAAGACTTATTGAATATTACATCACAGATATGTTTTTGTCCTGTATTAATGGCTTGTGTTCTGTTTTGCAGACAAGTATTGTCGATGAAGGGGACAAATACAAAGCCTGCAGTGTGTGCAACATGACATTCTCTTCCCCAGTAGTGGCACAGTCACATTACCAGGGCAAAGTTCACTCCAAGAACCTTCGCTTGAAGACCTACGGTCAGGAGACTTTGGGTAAGAAGACTTTATTATGAAATTTAGTATTTTATTCAGTGTCCTGGAATGAACAAACTGAGCTGCTGCTGAATGCTACAATGCTTTTGAGTTGACCGTTTGACTCGATTTTTAATCAAAGGTTTGCGAAGTTTTGCTTTGTAGTGGCAAACTTCCCCTCACTCTTGCAATGGCATTGCTTCTCTTTTTCAATGACGTGTTTATTGGTGTGAGGGCGGGGACAACCTGTCAATCACATGCGGTCGACCAATAGCAAATCACAACCAAGTGAAGTCTTTAAGAGTGAGTCATTGAATCATTCATTCAAACCAATTTTTTCTTTAAACAAATAATTCAATATTAAACATTTTGAAAAAGACAGCAGCAATTTTCCGGTGCTTGAGGCAACATTCCTTCTGAAGTCGATTCATGATTATTTGATGCTATAAATGAACTCTTATGAAGAGATGGTCGGTTCACGAGCGGCTTGAAGGAGCTACAGCGATCTGTCACGACACATTAAAGTGCCACTATATGGTATTTATTGTTTAAATTTCTTTAAAAAATGACAATATTTTAAATATGAAATATCAAAAGTAACCTGCTCTGTCGACGCATTGTCAGTGTCCTCTTTGCTCCGCGATGTATTTTTCTTCATGAGAACATGATGAGTGGCATGAGAGCGCATGGCTTGTCGAACATAGCAACAGTAACTAAAGGAGGTGGGTTCTTTTATTGTGGGAGAACCGTGATCTCTATTTGAAACAAAAAAATTGTGATTCTTTTTTCTTTTACAGGGTTTCTGCAGGGCATTAAAAAGGATTAAATTATATTCCTAAAAGCATTACTTTTTTTTTTTTTTCTTTTTTTAGATAGTTTTGAAGAAAAAAATAATACTACCAGTTTATTTTGAATACAGCCTTCATAATTAATAACTTTGATTTGCTGTCGCAAAATATGAACATTGGTGTGAAAGGTTAAAAAAATCAGGCTAAATATCAGAAATATGCAGCTTTAAATATGTCAAAGCTGCAATTTTCCAAAAGATTATTCTTAATGAAAGAAAATTGCTTCAGAATAAATTTATATTTATACCACAAAATATTCCTACTTTTTTTTTTCAGATAAGTAACTTTTACTAGACAAGTGAATGTCGAGCCCTGGTTGTAGTCTTAATGAGCCATGTTTCAGTCACTATTTCATATTGTCTGACAACAAAAAGAAAAATAAATGGATGAAACAGTTTGGCAGGGAATTTGACTGCATTAAAATACATTATGTGATCACAAAAAGTAGCAGCAGAGAAGCAAACAAATGTAAAGAATGAATGTAAACATTCAGTGTATATATTATATAACACATGGCACGTTAATATTATATGGTTAGAACTTGTCATTTTATCTAAAAACCTGACTTACTATGTTTTCACTCATCTTCCAGGATTACCTCAGCCCAAAGTAAAGGTGAAGAAGGATGAAGGGCTACCTAAAGGTGTGCAGGGGCCGGCAGAGCAAGACCCCAACCGCTTCTGCTCCATCTGCCAGGCCTCCTTCAACAATCCCCTCATGGCTCAGCAGCACTACAGTGGCAAGAAACATAAAAAACACCTGACTAAACAGAAGCTGATGGAGACCTATGGGCCGTCCTCTGCACCAGGTCAGAACATAGAAGGGGGGTCCACATGTGGACATCAAACAGGAATTACATCAGTAAAACATGCATCTCACATGTAAGGAATTACATCTCAGAATTTCATCCAGCCTGAAAAGTAGCACTCATTTAGATAGCTTTATATATATTTATTTCAATTCACATTTTTGAATTGAAAATGTGAATATTTTTGAATCACTTTATGAATAACTTATCATATAATTTATTTCAATTCACATTTTTTAATTGAAAATGTGAATATTTTTGAATCACTTTATGAATAACTTATCATAATATAGTTTCATTTTCGGCTTTACAGAAAATGCATGTCTACATTGCAATTTAGAATCTGTTACCAGAGGTGACTGAGTCCAAGTTAAGCATTTCAGAATTGTACATATATATATATATATATATATGTATATTAGCTAACAATAAATTAATACATTGTTTCAATTAATACAAAGAATGTTGGTGCACTGAATAATTCATATATAAATATGAATTATTATATAGATCAAGAGCTTTAACAAAACTACAGGCTTTGCAATTCTGTGAAAAATTCAGTCACATAAGCATTGCGTGCAGTTTTTTGAAAGAAGTCAAAATAATTTTCAGAGGAAAGCAACTGCATCTCTGGTTGTATTTAACTTGGAACGTTTCTTTTAACCTTTTTTTTTTTTTTTTTAAAATTCCTTTTAATTTTTATTCATCATTTTTACTGCTAAATCTAAATATTTCAGAGACCATGAAAACTGAAAAAGTTGCACAAGGAATAACATTTTCATGCACATTAATTCTGTTTAACAGAATAAACAGTGGGTTAAAGATATATTCTGAACACGATATTCCTTCATACATAGTTGTTTTAAGTAGTGGTCAACCGATATATCGCCAAGGCCGACATATCGGCCAGTATTTGACATTTAATTATCGCCATTGGACGATGCATTTCTCTTTGGAAGTGTTGTAAGTGGGACTTTCATTTGGAGGTTTACACAAACTTACCAGATTACTATATTCAGTGGGGGAAATAATTATTTGATCCCCTGCTGATTTTGTTAGTTTGCCCACTTATAAAGAAATGAGGGGTCTATAATTTTTATGGTAGGTGTATTTTAATGGAATAGAATACACAGAATATCAAACAAAAAATCCAGAAAAAACACATTATATAAAGGTTATAAATTGATTTGCATTTCAGTGAGTGAAATTAGTATTTGATCCCCAAGCAAAACAGGTCTTAGTACTTGGTGGAGAAACCCTTGTTGGCAAGCACAGAGGTGAGACTTTTCTTGTAGTTGGTCACCAGGTTTGCATATGTCTCAGGAGGGATTTCGGCCCACTTCTCTTTACAGACCCTCTCTAAATCCTTAAGGTTTCTTGGCTTTCGCTTGGCAACTCCAAGTTTCAGCGCCCTTCACAGATTTTCTATAGGATTGAGGTCTGGAGACTGGCTAGGCCAGTCCATGACCTTAATGTGCTTCTTCTTTAACCAGTCCTTTGTTGCCTTGGCAGAATGTTTTTGGTCATTGTCATGCTGGAAGACTCATCTTCAGTGTTCTGGCTGAAGGAAGGAGGTTCTTGTCCAAGATTTTATGGTACATGGCCCTGTTCATCGGCCCCTCAATGTCATGAAGTTGCCCTGTACCCTTAGCAGAGGAAAAAGCCCCAAAGAATAATGTTTCCACCTCCATGCTTGACTGTAGGGATTGTGTTCTTGGGGTCATAGTCTTCATTTCTCTCCCCCCAAACATGGCGATTTGAGATGATGCCAAAGAGCTCAATTTTGCTCTCCTCTGACCACAGCACTTTCTCCAAAGCCTACTCTGAATCATTTAGATGTTCATTGACAAACTTCAGATGGGCCTGTACGTGTGCCTTTTTGAGCAGGGGGACCTTGCGGGCGCTGCAGGATTTCAATCCATTGTGGCGTAGTGTGTTACCAATGGTTTTCGTGGTGACTGTGGTCCCAACTGCCTTGAGATCATTTACAAGCTTCTTCTGTGTAGTTCTGGGCTGATCCCTCACCTTTCTCACTATCACCCTTACCCCATGAGGCGAGATCTTGCATCGAGCTCCAGAACAAGGCCGATTGATGGTTATTTTGTATTTCTTCCATTTTCGAATAATCACACCAACAGTTGTCTCCTCCTCACCTAGCTTCTTGCTGATGGTCTTGTAGCCCATTCCAGCCTAGTGCAGGTCTACAATCTGGTCCCTGATGTCCTTTGACAGCTCTTTGGTCTTGCCCATGGTGGTGGAGAGGTTTGAATGGAAGATACAATGTCTTTTATACACATAACGATCTGACATTAGGAGTACTTTCTTAAAGTGACGGGACTACTCTGTGTTCGACGTGGGCACATAAATAATCTGTAGGAGGCAGAATTCTTGCTGGTTGGTAGTTGATCAAATCCTAATCAATTTATAACCTTTACATAAAGTGTTTTTTCTGTTGTTTTTTTTTAATTGTTTTTTTTTGATATTCTGTCTCCATCCATTAAAATAAACCTACCATAAAAATTATAGACTCCTCATTTCTTTGTTTCTTTCTTTGGGAAAACTTACAAAATCAACAGGGGCTCAAATAATTATTTAATTTTTTCCTCTGTGTGTGTGTGTATATATATATATATATATATATATATATATATATATATATATATATATATATATATATATATATATATATATATATATATATATATATATATATATATAATATCACATACACATACAGAGCTGGGTAGGTTATTTTTAAAATGTATTTCACTACAAATTACAAAATACATGCTTTAAAAAGTAATTTGTAACATATTTCGTTACATTACTCAAGTTTAGTAACTTAATCTAAATACTTTAGAATACTTTGGAATACTAATAAGTGTGGAACAAACACAAAACGGTTAATTGCAAGTTTTTCTCTCACAATTCTAACTTTTTCCCCTCAGAATTGCTTGATATAAAGTTGCACTTGTGAGTTATAAAGACAGAATTATGAGATAAACTCACAATATTGAGAAGTCATAATTCTGAGTTATAAACGGGCAATATTGAGAAAAGTCAAAATTATGAGAAATAAACTCGCGATATTGAGAATTCAAAATTATGAAAAACTCACAATATTGAGAAGTCAAAAATATGAGATATAAACTCACAATATGGAGAAGTCAGAATTATAAGATATAAACTCACATACTAAATTCACAATTGCAAGAAAAAGTTAGTATTGTGAGTTTATATCTCCCAATTCTGACTTTATAACTTGCAATTTTGAGTTTAAATCTCGCAATTCTGAGAAAAAGAAGTCAGAATTGTGAAATGCAAACTAACAATTGTGAGGGGGAAAAAAAATTGTGGGAAAAAGTTGCAGTGACCAGTGAATTATAAAATGACTCACAAACAACTATCACAAAACATGAAAACAGTCGTGGATCATCAGGTCATGACAGGACAGTTAAGTTGACAGTTGGGCAATTTTTTTTATGAATTCAGTCATTTTGTCTTGTTCAGGACAGTACTAAATAAAAAACAACATTTTTATGATCCCTCTTAAAAGTCTTAAAATGTTGATGAAACTTAACTTAGCTTTTTCAGACTGTCAGAGTCAGAGAATCACCAAATGCTGTTTAAATTACATTAAAATTCAAAGTAATCACTTTGGTAATATAAAATACTTTTCAGATGTAACTGTAATCTGATTACCACCCTTTTAATATGTAACTGTAATGAAATAGTTATTCAAATTTTGTATTTTAAATGCGTAACTAAGTTACTTGTATTTCGTTACTCCCCAACCCTGTGTGTGCATATATGATCTCACCATCCAAAATGCTGGAAAACCGTAACATGACAAATTAGTAAAATTTGTAACATCGTGTCTGTAAAGGTGCTGTCACTTTAGCAAAATTTTGCAAGTAACAAGATCCATTGTCTATTTGTCAATAGTGTAATGATGTATGAAGCAGAGCTCAAACTGAAGTCACTTTTTAATAGGCCTGTCTCGATTGGTTGATATAATCGACTGCGTCAACTCTGATAATTAGTCGACGTCAATATTTTTAATCAACTGATCGTTTAATATTATTTTACCTTTTTAAGTTTCGTTTTCATGCTTTAACTAAAATTACAACCGTTTCCTCCACACCATTAGTGTTAACATTACGTGCATCACGTCAAAGTTTCCTGGGATGGCGGGTGAAGCGTAGTTGAGTGTGATGTCAAACAAACGTAAAGTACGGTGGCCCAGTAGACAAGACAATGAAATTAAAAAAGTAAACATAAGTTCACAACACAACGGAAACAAGCCACATCACTTGGTTAAGTCAGATTTCCTTTGCCACTGTTCTAGAGTCGACAGTCTTCTATATCTTCTTGTATATCGACGTGAAATATTAATTCAATTAAATCACCTACTTGCGCACATTTTCATATTTATACCTGTGAATGATTTGGTGCGCATGATGAAGGGAACGTCTGCCAATTCCACCAAATGGTTAAAACGAATAATTTGTATTCATTGCAATAACTTTGTTTTAACATTTAAAAACAGACATGTTCAAATTCCAAAGCTTGTTAGTTCGGGTTGGTAAGACTCACTTACTGCATGGGACATTTTGTCAATACCTGCCTTCGTGTAATTACAATAAACAATTATTTTCAGGAAAAAAATCACTGTTGTTGTTGTTGTTGTTGACCAGACTGACAGGTGAAATTGTGCCAATACCCCTTTTCTATATACACTACACACTTTATTTTTATAAATTTTTTTACTGTAATTCACTTAAATGTTCATGTTACAAAGCTTGTAGTGGTTTTCTATTGCTAAGACTGACTTACTACAGGTGAAATTATACCCTGTATGTATTGTCAAAATATCACCTGTAGTAAGTCAGTCTTACCAATAGAAACCTACTACAAGCTTTGGAATTTGAACATGTCTGTTTTTAAATGTTAAAAGTAATTTTAATGAATACAAATTTTTAACCACTTGGTGCAATTGGCAGACATTCCCTTCATCATGCGCCATGATAGCGCATCTAATCATTCACAGGTATAAATATGAAGCTATTGTGCAAGTAGGTGATTTTGAATTAATATTTCATGTCGATATACAATGTTTACATACTTAAAATGAATCATGGTATTGATATAAGACTGTCGACTCTAGAACAGTGGTAAGGAAGTCTAACTTTACCAAGCTCCGAGAGCACCCTAGTGGTCGGGAGCATTTCCGTTGTGTTGTGGCTCGATTTCGTAGTGTTGCGGATCGATTTCATTGTGTTGTGGTTTGATTCCGTTATGTTGTGAACTTATGTTTGCTTTTTAAATTTTGTTGTGTTGTGCACTACTGGGCCACCATAGTAAAGTATGGGAGTACTTCCAATTAGCTGATAATAAAAAGGTGGTTGTACACTCTGCTTTCATTGGCATACCACAGCAGCACAAACTCGATGCATTAACATATGAAGAGGAAACATAATGAAACAGAATGCTATTCTGGATCATGGGTCGCCGGTGTTGTGCCAAATTTCGAATCCCTGCCAAATTATTACCCCCCCTCATTGAAGTCGCTATTTAATTGCCTAATCCTAACCCTTCCCCTACACCTAATCCTAAACCTACCAATACTAGGGAGGTAATAATTTGGCAGGGGTAGGATTTCGGCGCAACACCGCAAAAGGAAAATCTTTTTAAGGACATTTCATTGCGTGACGATATTATAACATAATGCCATAAATGACATAATGAATTACATTTAAATGACAAATTCATTTATAATATGTACACAGTTACTATTCATATACAATATCAAAAGAGTTCACCAAGTTAAAAGAACATTAGGAATGTTTTTTCCACTCTGAATGTTTACATTTAGGCCTATATAATTTAGTTGTATTTATTTTTCTTTCACTTGTAGTCAAAGCCATGTGACTGAATTCCTGCAAAAGAAGGAATTCCTTCTCACCACAACTGGTTGCAGCTCTAACTGAAGGTGTCCAGAATGCCAAAGTTGAAAGTTAAATAAAATGTTCTTAAGAAAAGTTTATTTTGGCGGAAGATTAATCGTTTAGACTAATCGAGCGATAGATAAATTGATATAAAAATAGTTGTCAGCCCTACTTTCAAACCAAGCAGGTAGTCAAAAATGTGTGACAAACTCTCTGCTCACTTGGATTCCTGTTTAAATAACTGAATTTCATCTGCAAAAGTTTGCCAAAGAATGGCAAATGTGACCGCACCTTAAAACGGTTTAAGCACAAACAAGATGCAATTTTTTTTTTTAAGTTTTGGGCTCTGTATTAATGTTAACATAAAAGATGAAAAAACATTACTGCATGTAACGAAGTTAATTTATAAGGGAAGGAGGAGGCAGGAACTGGCGAACATTCATTGTAACTTTTAATAAATTAAAAAAACAAACACAAAACGAAAGTAAAATGAAGGCAGTCCCTCACGGACAACTGCCTTACACACAAATGTAATACAACATAAAAAAGTCCAGGCCTGTTCCTTCACTGTCGTCGCTCCTCCTTTTATACTTCCGGAGCTCCCCTGCGAGAGATATGAGACCGGTGCAGTGCGCAGGTGATGCTACTTTGCAACCACGCCACTAGCCTCGTGCGATTCCCTTGCGGCTCTTGCCCCGCCCTGCTTGTCATACTGTAAAACTACTTCATTTAATAGGACACCAAATATTAACAGGGAAGGAAATGCTGATTCTAGGGCTGGGTATTGAGACAAAACAATTCAGTTTGATTCACTTGACTAATGCAATATAGGAAACCCTGTCAGTTCAGTTGATACTTTGTTATAATTACTGTATTTTAACCTTCAAATTGTAGATTTGCATTAGGGATGGATAGAAATATTGAATTTTAATCAATTCTCATTTTTATATTGATTTATAAATCCCAAGAATTTATTTTTTGGTCTGTGCTGTTTTTAAGTGATGTGTGAACCAAACTTTAATAAACATTTGAACACAAAACCATTTCCATACCAGTGTGATGAATCCGTTCTTTAACAAGATGGAGGTGGATTAAATATTTTGGCTGTTCTGATCCCAATCCGACTTATGACCTAAAAAGCTGCCTGAATCATAATCATGCACTGTTTGTTGTTGGCCAAAGGAGAACTGGCCTCCTGACTGAGCCTAGTTTCTCCCAAGATTTTTTTTCTCCATTTTTGTCACCTGACGGAGTTTGGGTTCCTTGCTGCGGTCTCCTCTGGGACACTTCATATTCAACAATGTTTTTGATCTTCCTGCATTGACACCATTCTATGCGAACTGAACTGAGCTGGACGATGACATCACTGTTTTCTCCAGAGCTGCTGTATAGATAAAATAACTAAATTAATAACTAATGATTTTTACTACAGAATGAATCAATACTTTATTAAACTGGACAGTAATACAATTTTCTTCTACAGCTGCTGTACAGCCAAAATTATGTTCCCTCTATCACTGTAAAGCTGCTTTGACACAATCTGCATTGTAAAAAGCGCTATATAAATTAAGGTGAATTGACTTGACATTTGCAGCGCATCACATTAAGCTTTGTTACTTTTGATATGAAACAGTGTCAGCTTTCAAAATCTGTCAATTTCAAAATGTAATTCAAAATTCTCTTTAATGTGGCGTGACCTATCGCTGTAGCGTGAATCGCACATGAACTGATCATCTCTTCCACTTTACTACTAGTTACAGCACCAAATAAACATGAATAAACATCATAATGTATGTTGTAAGAATGAGTACAAATAACAGAAATATATCATGTCTCATGTAACCGCTGTACAAAAAAAGTGTTCCAACCACGGAAAGACGTCAATAAAATGGCTTGTAAACAATGTCACGTAATGTTACATTTACTTCAGAAAAGCCAGAGAAATGAACTCGAGAGAGACATTTTGCTAAATATATTCACTGTATTAGATATTACATATTCATATCAATTGTTAAATTAATTGTTTAAATACTTTAAATGTTTATTTTTCAAAAAATCAATTAGAGTTGCAAAAATTTTCATTAAAAAGTTATGACATTGTTGTGAAAAATTGCCTTGTGTGCAATTTAAATGTTGGTAAATTTGAGAATTTCCCTTTTGATTTGACGCACTGTACCTGATATACTGTAATCCAAATGAATAGATATCGAATTGAAATTGGAACTGAATCAAATTGCAAGCTTGTGAATGGGATTGAATTGTGAAATGTCAGTGCCCAACCTTAGTTTGCACTCTTTTTGTTTTTGCCACAGCTGTAAATGTTTCTAAAATTTTAAATGTCATTTCTCTCAGCCTCCACACTGAAGGGCTATCCATGCACTGTGTGCAATATTGAGCTGAACTCTGTGGAGCAGTACCAGGCCCACATCAGTGGTTCCAAACACAAGAACCAGTGAGTGACTTTAATTGAATAGCCCTCTTGAAAAGATTTCCTTAACTTATTTGTTGACTAATAACGTATTCCACCTTTTTGACAGCGTCAAACCCAAGAAAGGGCCAAATGCATTTGCCTGCCCACCTGATGACTACCAGCCCAATTTCCAGTATCCACCCAACCAGGAGGGGCTGGAGGCCACAGGGGACTGGGACAACTTCAACGAGGGCTATGAGTGAGAAGATGCTCTCAGCATTGGCTGCCCTCTGATCATTTGTGACAAGCTTCCTCTGTTTAGGCACAGGTCAATGTGTGTCTGCACTGTACATCTCCTAACGCCAGCTATTCACCACAATACATCTCTTCCCGTCCATCGATTCCTTCTGTCACTCTCGCATACAGTTGAAGGGACCACAATAAACTTCCACAGATTTTTCCCCTCTCCATATCCGAAAACACCGGAGGCAAAATTTAAGAGTGCTGCTTTTTTTCCAGTGTTAGGAGTATGTTTATTAGTGTTATGTATTTGTTTGGTTTACAAAAAATTCATTTCCACATACAGAAGCAGGTCCTGGAGGGGGTTTCGGGAGATGTTTTGTCTATATGATCAATACTCTTACTTGTTGCTTTTTATCTTAAAATACTCAAGCTCCATGTTTTGTGTTAAATGAATGTCTGTGGAGTTCAAATCTGTTGAATTTGATAATGTGCAACTTTTGGATAATTTGATTTTTGAGAGCTTAGAGTGCTTTATTTCTTAAGTTCTGATTTTCTATGTCAATTTTGGAGAAGTTTATGTATTTTTAAGCAATTTTAGTCATTTTTTCTGTTTGGGCTGGGCAGTAGTTGTCTTTAATTTCTAATGGCTCCTTTCCATTTCCATATAAACGTAAATCTTTAAGTAGGAAGTATAATGTAATTTCTTATGCTTAGAGATTTAAGCTAAAGGTTCAGTTCTCACATGCAAAGTGAATTTGTCCTAGTGATTAAAATTGTCCAATCATAAAAAATTAATGCCACTCCATAAGGGTGATTTATTTAGTTTCCATTTAGGCATAAACACATGAGTCCATCTTGACGTTGTCACAATGTAGATTCTTATAGTATATTCTGGTGTTTAACTATTTTTACAGTCAAACTATTGAGAAATTGATTCATTTCAAATGGGCTTGTTAGATGAAAGCTTCTGTTAGGGCTTCATGTAAAAATGGTAGGAAAAGAAAATGCAGGAAGTTTTCGATGACTGTTGAGCATATGTGTAATGTATAGCTTGCATTGTTTATTTTTTCAATGTACAGTGCAGATTGTTCTTGATATAAGAGACTGATGCCAACGCTAAGACATCAAATCAGCAATAGTTCAGTTAGTGTTAGCACCTCCATGTTAAGCTTCTGATTAAGTTTAATAGTCCGTTTATTCAGGGGAATTGTATCTTAAGTCATTGTGAATGGTTGAAGCGCTACTTTGTCACTAATGAACTGAATGTGAGAGACCATTAATCTTTTTGTTTTCTCAAACTGTAAGAGCCTAGCTTTTTTTTTTGTTCTCTTGAGCCTGTTATGTTAGATGTTTGATGGGGTGGGAACTCATACAGACTCATCATAATCCGTTATGCTATTGAACACAATAGCAGTCAGCAGAAGAACTACTGTAAGTGAGTACAGACAGTTGCTTTGCTCGGGAGCCTGAGATGTTATACTGACAAATGTGTTTGGAATCTTAAAGGCTTCTAAGCAGCACAACAGCAATTACATGCTGGATTAGGGCCTTTAAACTTGGTAGCATTTATGTTTTTGATGTCATTTTGCTTTTATTGGTCAATTTACTTTTCAACAGACAGTGTGAGCCTAAAAAATGTATGTTACTTTTCATCCAGTAAAATGTTTTCAGAGAACTTGTATTTCAGACATGTTTTAATGAACATCACTGAAATTGCTCCATCTACCTTAATTTGCAACGTGGAAGTAAGCTGTTTCTCATAAATGTGCATAGAACGGTAAACCAGCGTGTTACGATAACAAATGAATGTTATCGTATTAATGTTATCAAATAAATACCAGTTTGCAACATCACAGATGCTCAACAGACTGTTTTCATACAGCTAAAATAGCTGGAGGTGGCTAACACTGAAAGCCTTGCATTTAAGTTAGAAATGGCTGTGCTGCTCTTAAATTAAAAACAATGTGGATTCTTCAAAAGGGCCAAAAAAAAAAAGAAAGTCCACTTATTAAGTTCACCATTTTTCATCTATTCTTTGAACTTTCGAATTAAGGGGATAGTTAGTCCAAAAATGAAAATTCTGTCTTCATTTACTCACCCTCAAGTAGTTCCGAACCTGTGTGAATTTCTTTATTCTGCTGAGCACAAAGAAAGATACAGAATTTGGAAGAATGTCAGTAACCAAACAGATCTCGCCCCCCATTTACGACCTTAGTTGGAAAAATTAATACTATGGTAGTCAATGGGGGAAATGTTTGGTTACTGTCATTCTTCCAATTATCTTCCTTTGTGTTGAGCAGAGCAAAGAAACTCATACAGGTTTGGAACTACTTGAGGGTGAGTAAATCATGACAGAATTTTCATTTTTGGGTGAACTGTGCTTTTAATGCAATGTTAGCCACCATGCTAACTTTTGCTAGAGCCCTCCAGCCCTCCTGCGTTCGAAGCCTCATGCTCTGTGAGTAGGTACTTAATTTCAGTAAGTACTTACTTATCAAGCGCTAAAAGAGTACTATATAGCCTTATCTAATTGAGTATGAATGTGGATATCATCTGCCATATTGATGTTATCATGTGACCTGCTACGTTATCACAAGAATAACAACTTAAAAGATAAGAGTGACAGGTTCAATTAATCTATCTGTAAATATCTTGATATTGATAAAAACTTGCTCATTGTGTGGTCTTATTGAAGAAACGGCTACCGATTTATTTTGTGATTGTAACCAATTCATTTTGGGTTAATTTCTTAAGTTCTTAAATTTTTAACCCTACTAATCTGACCCACAGTTTTACACTTAAAGATGTTTTTTTTTTTTTATTATTACGAAAACCCAAAATCGTTAGCTCTTGAATATGTTGTTTCTTTATGTTGTATGCAAAAACTTTCACCCACAAGCAAAAGTGGCTTAAATTTCCTGTTTTCTTCTTTTCCTTGTTGAATTTAACTCGTTTCCTCCCTCAGGCTTATAACACAAATAATTTTTTTTATGCAGTATGATGAATTATTTAAAGATATTTAACCTTGTCATTGTGCTTTTTTCTGTTTATATAATCTCATACTATGATTTATGCAAACACATGTTTTTTAATCATTATGATTATTCATTGTTAAAGATACAACCATGGTATTTACCCTGGTCTTTTATGTAATTATAAGTTCTGCAATAAAAAAAAAAGCTATGCAGCTGCACCAACACCTCATAGCACCAGTAACTCAACAACCCTACTTAGTACGGTTTTCCTCTGCATTTGCAATGTCTGCACAAAGGAGACGACAGGCAGCTGCTGGAAGATCTCGCTTTTGGAGAAGACTTGATTTTATTCTCTAAAAATGTAAGTATTTCTACATGAAAATTAAGATGATACCACAATGAATTATTTTGCTAGCCCACCCCAACACTTACGCACAATAAATGCTGACCAATACTTAATCATATTACTTTTTTTTACTGAAAATGTTTTAGTAAAACAAGGAAAATGCAAGTTTTTTCATATGACATTACTATGCATGAATATACACAAGACAAATGCAGCCAAGCAACGAATTAATGCATGAATGAATAAAATATAATTTATTTACTGACAACAATAAGAAACATGAATAAATGAGTAAAAGAATAAAAGTAACCATATGTACCAATAAATACATATACAGGTCAACAAAACACGAAACAAAGTTTTATTCAAACTTGTTCTTCTAATAAATCACATATTTACAGGCGGTTTTTTACTGCCATCTCAACATAGCTGTGCCAATTCTGCAGATTTATTTTGATGAAGCAGCTGACCATCATTAACACCTTTGCCTGTCTTTGCCATCCATCATTGCCACTCTCCTCAATGGGAACATTGTTGATCCAGAGGGTGAGGAAAACCATGTCGTCCGGCCCCCCGAACCCCACAAACTTGAAGCAAGAGTGAGAGAAGATGTGCGGGACAATCTGGCTGCGCCTGTGTCTGCTCCAAACATTCGTGTGCCTGCTTTCCATGAGCATGACTACCTGTACTGTATATAACTTTTGTGGTGTTTTGATCTAAACCACTGCACTGGGTAAGTAGAAGGTTGCTGGTTCGATCTCGACAGCCGTCACCACCAGTGTGCCCTTGAGCAAGACACTTTACTCCAGGTGGCTCCACAGGAATCGTCCCTGTAATAAGTGTTAGTCGCTGTGGTTAAAAGCACCTGCCAAATGCATAAATGTAAATTAACTAATAATTAAACATTATTATTTTTGTAAATCATTTTTTGTTAGTGTGTCGGGCACAAACGCTAAAAAAGCTGCTTATTTGTTAAAGGTATGACTATAATACAAATGCATACATACATTTCATACAATTTCTATTTGGGGCATAAAGGGTTAGTTCAAACAAACATAAATTCAGTCATTATTTACTCGCCTTCACACTGTTCAATCCATGTTGTTGTTGTTTTGTTTTTTTCCCCTTTTTTTCTGAATACAAAAGGTGATTTTGGTCAGGTTTGTCCTGCTGCTTTCTGTCCATACAATATCAGTCAATGGAGCCTGACTTCCAGAAGCTTCATGACATTATTTAGTGATGCTTTTGAAGCTTATGAAAACCTGGCTCCATTGTATAAACAGAAACCAGCAGAACAAACTTGACCAAAATTACATCCTCAATGATTTCTGATCTTTTTCTAGATGCTCTTGGAGGCTCTGGACATTTCAGATCCTACAAAAAATGCACATACATTATACAAAAGCAGCCATTTTAACAGCATTGTCATTTGATGTTTTGTATCAAGTTTACCCTTTTTTCTCACAAATGCCGCCGTCATCTTGCCTTGCAGGACCTGCTCCACCACAAAAGCTCTGCAGCAAATTCACAGAAATCAAGAATCAGAAAAGTGCTGTAAGAACTCTGTTTGAAATTACAATAATTAATTTATGACTTACGATTTAAATAGACTTTGTATTCATTTCTGTATACTCAGTAAAAGCCTTTGATGGCAGCATTCCTTCATCATCCTCTCTCCACCAGATTAAACATGTGCTCATCCGTCCCTGTAACATCTAAACAAGATTCAAGTTTCCCCTGTGATTTATGTGCTCAATACTACATCTAAATGTTGAGGTAGTTGCTTTTGTTTTAACTCACTTTTAATCTAACACAAATGTTCCTTAATTTATCATCAGTACTAACAGACAAATAAAATAGAAAACTTATGACAACTTTTATGCCTACTCTTTTATGAATACTGATGTTTCGAGCGTACTCCTTTCACGTTGTTTTCTCCTACTATACAATAGGTAGGCATATTCAAACACACTTTTAAGACTTAAAGTTTAAGTATACGCACACTCGAATTTTGCGAGAATTAGAACATCACCTAGGTAATTCTTGCCTACTCTTTTATGAAAACTAATGATTCAAACATATTCATTCACTTACTGCTTTTTGGCTAGTATATAGTAGGGAAGTATGCGGTTTCGAACCCAGCCACTGAATTCATATTCTGTTTTTCCTCTTTTTGCTACTGCACCTTTAAGATGTCTATAAATGACCTCTGTTTTGATGGCTGAATATTGAATTCTAGACATTTTAGTGTTGGGTCAAGTTGGGTATGCCCTTTTTTGTTTTATGGAGCACAAAAGGAGATTTTTATTATTATTTTTTTTGTAAATGCCTGCCTCATGCTCAAACATAATAATGGCCAGTGAATAGCGACTAGCATCAAGCTGGGTAAATGGTATGAAATTTAATGTATTATAATGAAAATCCTGAATGGCCATTGGTCTTCAGTGCACAGTGAAGCGATATGTGTTTGCCCTGAAAAAAGTAGTGAGAGAGATTAACAAAAACAAAACAAAATCCCAAATTTTGTATTAATCATTTTTGGTAATCTTGATTTCTCACAACTTGTGTGCTTTTTCTGGGCGAGACAGAAAATAGAGTCACACGCTAATTGAGTCACACAAACGCA
Organism: Zacco platypus; assembly: GCA_038088235.1. Classification (NCBI taxonomy): domain Eukaryota; kingdom Metazoa; phylum Chordata; class Actinopteri; order Cypriniformes; family Xenocyprididae; genus Zacco; species Zacco platypus. The sequence goes on from CM076070.1 coordinate 27,996,495, forward strand.
CACGTCGTGTAGCTGTGCACTGAAGACCAGCGGCCAAGGTCAGGATTTTCATTAAATAATACATAAAATTTCATATCATATACAGCCAAAACACTTGGATTATATGATATGTGTAGCATGGGATCATTCTGTGTTGCATCTTTTATAAAAAGCTTGATGCGGGTTGCTATACACTGCCATTATGTGTTTGAGCAGATGACACAATTTAGTAATTGTGATGCTTCTAATTAAGAGATAAAAATCATTTGCTTGTGGTCTAATCCAACAGACAAGCTACTGTAGCTCAAATTGCTTTAATCAATTGAGAAGTTAACACTGGTTCTGATAGAAAGGTGTCAGAATACACAGTGCATCGCAGTGGGGCTGCATAGCCTCAGCCTAGTCAGGGTGCCCATGCTGACCTCTGTTCACCACCGAAAGTGCTAACAGTGGGCATGTGAGCATCAGAACTGGACCACGGAGCAATAGAAGAAGGTGGCCTGGTCTGACGAATCACATTTTTTCTTTTACATCACGTGGCTGGCCGGATGCGTGTGCATCATTTATCTTGGGAACACATGGTACCAGGATGCATAATGGGAAGAAGGCAGATCCGGCAGAGGCAGTGTGATGCTTTGGGCAATGTTCTGCTCGGAAACCTTGGGTCCTGGCTGTTTTGGCAGCAAAAGGGGGACCAACACAATTTTAGGAAGGTGGTAATAATGCCATAAATATATATACATGCTGTTTTCAAGATGCCTTTAACGAAAACATGTTCAGACGTTGTCCTCTAGATGGCATACTTTACACACTAGTCTTTAGCATTTCTTAATCCCTATTTTTGTTGCAGGATGGATATTGGGCCAATACATGGCCAATATATCTTCTCTGAAATGTATTTTCATTAATGTAAACTTCAAAATCTAATCATTTTTTATAGCTCATATGTTAACAGGGCCATTCGCCATCTTTAAATCATCATCGATAAATTGGTACCAAAGTCATAAATTAGAAACAACAGACACAACTCTCAATGTCATTATATGGCTCTGTCAAACTTTTTTTGTCTTTTTTTATGAAAACTGAGATAAGTCAATCACTAATGAACAGAACAAACAACAGTTGCTTAAAAATTTATAGTGACAAAAAATGATTTTCTTATCTTAAATAAGAACTGAAGTTTATTTGATTTACTTAATCATGTTTGTAGCATAAACTGAAACTAAACAATGTTTACCACCCAGCATGCTTTGCATAGGGCTGGATCAAGAGAGTAAATGTCAAAATTAAGTGCTATTTTATGTGTTTGAGTAACTGGAAAAACCTGTCAGTTAATGTTCAGTTATTTTTGACATTTAAAAGAATTACTGTTATATTGAGGTTTTTGCGGTTGCCATTGTGTTGAAGAGTAGTGCTTATTTTTAGGTTTTTGGCAAGTTAGCGTGTATTATTGCTATACACAATAAGCAATAGCTGATATAATGTTAACAGTACAAATAACTTATTTGTCCATTACAAATGTTTGTTATGCTAGCCACAGAAAAGCTAACAAGCAATAACAAGAAAGAGTTCATAACACTCCCTTTTTGTTAGTAAGTAGATGTGGAATAAACCTACAGAGTAAAAATCAATTTTATTGAGTAGATTCTAGCTTTGCTTTTAGCACTATTTCCAGTTCCTATATCCCTCGTGCTGTAAAAATGAATGCAGATAGATTTTGTCAGGTATTTCCATTCATAAAAAGGCAGTGGGGAGGAGGCTTGACTATTTTCATTGATAAGATCTATTTACTCGAAGGGGGAGGTATCTGGTGCCTTTCCATTCACTGAGAGAGAGGGGTACTGCCCCTCCAGCGAGGCGCCACAGTGTATAAACAACCCAGTTCTACGTACTACCAGCATGCTGAAACATAGACTCCCCTGTGTGAGCAGAACAAACCCCACCCACCATCATTTAAAGCTTGTCCGTATGACTATGTATATTCACTGCAGAGATATTAGCATCGTGTTGGGTTTAGCTCTCCAGTGAATTACTGTTATTTACCGGCATGACAGATTAATCTCTACAAATTTGCCCCGACAAAGACGTTTAGAATTACCTGGACCTCAGTGCCGTGAAAAGAGGATTGTTTCGAGCTGGCTGTAGCGCAACATGCTGTAACTTTAGTGGTTATAGTCTGTAGTTTCATAGTTTGACCCCTACATTTCATCCGAAATGAGGCCCGGGGAGCTTTGGGTCATGTTGAGTGTAACTTGATGAATGAGTGCTGGACTTTGGCAGACCCATTCAAGTTTACACTCGCGTTTCTAAACATGCCCTTGTGTATTGAATGACCACATGGACACTTGTTTGAACCGAGTGCTGTTTGCTGAACTCCTTTTCAGGCTGTGTAGTCATCCTTTATTTCCTGCTTGCAAGCTTTTTGGCCAGCATGCAATAGACCTCAAGTATACTGTCCTATCTTTCTTATTTAATGTTTAGCTATTTCTTTTTATGTTATTTTTTATTTGTCCTATAAGGCAAGACACAAAAGGTGAATATGGTAAAAACTAACAATTACAATTCATTAAAACAACTGGTTTGGGGATAACGCATTACGAGTAACCTGAGTTACGTAATCAGATTACTTTTCCCAAGTAACTAGTAAAGTAACACATTACTTTAAAATTTAGAAGAAAATATCTGAGTTACTTTTTCAAATAAGTAACGCAGGTTACTTTGCTTTCCTTACTTACTGACTGACACCTCTCCCATCCCCATGTTGAGAGAAATCAGGAGGTTGCAGAGGTGTTGTGTACACTGTGTGTAAGCATGATAAACTTGTGTAAACGAGGACTTTTACATTTAGAGTGATTTTAAAATTATAGTTTTATCATATAGGACTGTAGTTCTAGACGTGAACATGCATTTACTCATCTCACTTGCACAAAAACAGTCTTCCTCAAAGTTAACAGTGAAATGTAAACTCTATTAAAACCTGCACTAATTAAATATGTTAAATAACAAAAATATACTTTATGTATTTTAATCTCACTTTATTAGCCAATGTCTTCGCTGCTCACCTTGCATGCAATACAACCATACTAATAAACAAAAATTACTTTGGATAAACATCACATTTGAGTTTCATTTTTTGTTTTTATTGTTGAAAGTGCTGAACTTTCTTGTCTTTCTTGGCTGTGCTCTCTACTGTACAGGTGTGAATTTGCATTACCTTCAGCCTGAAGCTTATTTATTTCATTTACGGTGAGAAAGGGCCTTTATATTTGCCAAAAATAGAAAATTTTTGTTAGATGAGAAGTAACACAAAAGTAATGCAACGCATTACTTTTCATAGAAAGTAACAAAGTAACGCAATTATGTTAATGTATGCAATAATGTAATGCATTACTTTTAAAAGTAACTTTCCTCAATACTGCTGGACCCCCAGTTTCACAGACAAGGCTTAAGCCTAGTTCCAGACTAAAATACATGTCATATGTCAGTGCCATTGTTTTGTTTCAAGATTCACACAAGTAATGTTTTCTTTTCCTAAGGTACATTTATTAAAGGTTCTTTATTGTCCTAAATGAAATAAGGCCTAATCCTGGCTTAATCTAAGCCCTGTATCTGAAACCAGACCAATAGATTTTTAATGTCTTTTTATCACTTCATAAATCAGAAAATACTTTTTAACAGCCAGAAAAAAATCACAGTGAATGTAGGAGTAAAATGTTACATAAATCAGGTTATGAATCAGGTGAATGATCTAACAAACTTCAGAATATAAAATAAGATAGATATAGGTATATAGAATAAAACTGGAAAGATGGAAGCTGGCAGAATTTCTGGCTCAGTGCAGGAGAAAAACTCATTTTGAGGAAACAGCCTTTAAAGATATATGTGTATAAAGATATGTATATATCTTATCTATATATATCTACCGATGCAAATAAAGTATATAATAAACACTTTAATGTGTATTTTGGATTTTTTTTTTGAGAAGTGTGAAAGAAAGTTCCAAGTTATGGAAGGAAAATAGACCTATACAGACTTTTGTCTGTATATATATATATGTATGTATGTATGTATATATATATATATATATATATATATATATATATATATATATAAAATCATCATTATCATCATCAGCATCATCATCATTTTTTTATTATTATTTATGCTACTTTCCAAAAAGTGTGAGGACATCTTTTATAGGTTTTTTGTCCTTAACAGACCCTGGTGTTAGTTTTGAATAATGTGAGGATGAGTAAATGAAAGAATTTTTATTTTTGAGTGAACTGTACCTTTAAGAATACCTTTATGATTTATTATAATCCTCATAGAAAGAATCACACTTTGGAGTGTTAATGTTAAGGGCAAATTATTTTGAATATTTTAACTGGTGGAACAGCATGTGTGTGTTTGGGTGTGTGGACAGTCAGGATGCAGGAAATAAGGGTTGGGGGTTTGCTCATGGGTGAAGAGAGAAAGTGTTGTTGAGGGGCATGTGGGCGGCAGGAGGCTGTATTCTCTGTTTTGCCTGTCACAGTTTCAGGGGGTTATTGTCTAGGATGGAGACATCCGGAGGTCAATGCCTCAAACCCTGTGTGAGGCAGGGAACAAAACAGCCCTGTATAAGAACAGACCAAATGGGAATCACAGGTGGCAGGAATGGGCTACATCTATATGGAAATGAGTTCACTGTTCTCGGCGTCCCTCTGCAGCCACTGCTAATTTGCTTGATGCACTGCTGGCCCTTTATTTTCATATGGAAGGAGAGGGTGGACCTCACCAAAACTGAGAATGTCCAAGTCAAAATAAATAAATACTGTAAGTTGGTTCATGAAAATAAGTAGCCTACATTTAGGACTATTAGTATTTTTTGCATTATTTATTTATTTAGTTATTGCTTTGTGACATTATTTTCATGACAATTAAGTACACTTTTAGGCAATTTTCTTGCTGTAATGTTTCCAAGTGTAATTTTTCTTCAAATACCCATACTCATTATGTGTAAACACTTTAGAATTTAAATAAATACCATTTTATTAATTTAGAAGTCAAAGTTTCCTTTGTGCTATATAAAGTTAAAAACAAAACAGAGAAACAAAATGAGTCAAGAGGACTTTAAAAGTAATGTGTTACAATATTGCATTACGGCCTAAAAAGTAACTAACTGGTTACTTTTTATGGAAAGTAATGTTTTTAAAACAAAAGTAAAATTCACACCTGTACAGTAGAGGGCACAGCTCAAACAAATGATTCAGCTGTGCTGCCATTCTGAATTCAACGCTCTCACTTCAGCAATAAAAATGAAACACAAATGAGATGTTTAAAGTAATTTTTCCTTGTTAATATAGTTGAATTTGATCAAAATTGCAAAGATTTTGGTTAATAAAGTAAGATTAAATACATAAAGTATATCTGTGTTATTTAATATGTAATTGTTGCATTTTGCATTTCCCTGTTTTTATTCATTTTGAGAAATATTGTATCTGTTTTTGTGCAAGTGAGATGTAAATGCTCACATTTAGTCTAGAACTACAATAACCATCATGTTTACAAAGCGCACACAATGGCTCTGCACTTATAGCGATTTCTCTCAACATGAGGACAAGGAGAGCTGTCAGTCAATACATGGGAAAACAAAGTAACTTGCATTACTTATTTGAAAAAGTAACTCAGATATTTTGTTGTAAATTTAAAAGTAATGCGTTTAGTTACTTGTAAAAAAAAAAAAAGGTAATCTGATTACATAACTTGGGTTACTTGTAACGCAGTGTTGGACTGGTAAAGTCCATGACTAATTATTAATATTTTACTAAGTAATGGATAAATAAAATAATAGAATAATATGATTTTTTTAATCAAAATAAAATGGACAAATGAAAGAAATGAAATGAAATATCCTCACTTTCCAACAAGAACCTCTCACAGATTAGAAATGAAACAAGCACAGCTGTTGGCTCACTTTTTGCACCCTGGTTGAGCAAAAGCTTAGTTCTAGCCACAGAAAGGGTTGAGATTTTGCAATAATTTTCAAGTGTTTATCCTTCAGAAACAAACAGCCCATAAGATGCATGTTCCAATTCAGCTCAAACTTATTATGTCAAAAAAAAAACATAATTTCCCTAGAGTCATGGTTCCGGGAATTAACACCACCAGACGTTCATGGGCAGTCACCAAAAGGCTGTTTCATAACGTCAAATCGGATGTTTGCTTGACATAATCCAACAAACATGAGAGAATGTTTAACTGGTGATAAGAAGGGGGTCAAACATTTGTTTGCCTGATGACTGGGACTTTTTAACTTCATGGCTGCTTAAGTTTGCAAATACAAAAATAGAACGAATAAGGCGACGACTGGAGACAAATAAGTGATTCTGACAATAATTTAAGGTCCAACATTGTCTCCTAAACATTTCTAACATTAGCAGGATATTTCTAAACGAGTCCACTGCTGGAGTTAATTTCATACCACCCCTAAACAAACCCCATAAAGGAAACTGCATATGTCTGCATGCAGTTCTCAAGTAGGATTAGTTCACTATGTGAGCTGAAAGAAAGTCCCATGTACTCCATTTCCTGGGCTCCGAGACAAGTGCAGGTGGCTGAGGGGTTCGGATTACACCCCAATGAAAGTTCCCCCTACCCTCTGGTCCCTCCTTCCTTTCCAGCCCCCCTTTTCCCCACCAAGCCAAACCTTTCCATGATCTGAGAATTCCTGCAAACTACTCCTAATTCTTCTGACAGATGGACACACTTAATCTGCAGCGGTCAGGCTGGAAGTAAGTGCTACAACCTGTGAACAGGCAACTAGGACTGCCACCTGTCAGGACCCCTGTCACATGATAGGCACCGCATGGCACACAGCTAAGCTATTGGGATGTATTGTGCATTAATATGCTTGGAATTTTTTAAAAATAAAGGTTTACACAGTTAGTAGACATCTCAAGTGCATTTCAACCCCCGAAATCCACAGTTTTTCATTGAGAAAAACACAATTTTGAGATAATCTTTCTTCTGGTTAAAAAATGATTTTTTAACTGTAAAACACTAAGTTCCTTCACTATATATGGGGGAAAACTGTTTTTTGGAAAAAAATCCGTAAACTGACATTCCCAGAATCGCTTTGTGAATCTGATGGTTTAGAATAGCATTTTAAAATAAAATTTCATTTAACACAGTTAGCTACATTAGTTAACATTAACTAAAGAACAATTGGCTAACTTGTTCTAACTTTTAGGTTTTTTTTACTTTGTTGTAAAGTAAACGTATACCATAAAAAAAATAATTTCATAAATAACAGAAAAAAGTGAGCCGCTTATTACCCAGGTATTATTCAGTAATTTTACAGCATTTCCGTTAACCCTAAAATACAACACAATGAAGTTCAAAATTCAAAATACAGGTAAAAAAATATATAAAATAAATAAATAAATAAATACAGAAAATTCCATCAAATTAATACAGTGCCTTATTTTTACAGATTTTTATTTTTTTTTAATTTTTTTTAGAGTGTACCCTTATACACTGTGTGTTCATTCACTCGTTGGGTTTCAATTCAATTGTTGGTGTTACACTGCATTTCTGAGTGCTACTTCTGGTTTCCGTGTCATGGTCTTGATGTTATGCCTGTCTCCCTGGATTCCCCTGTTTGCCTGTGCATTGGACTTTTGTTATCAGGATGGTTTGCTCTGTAGTTTTGAATTTATGCCTGTTTTATGGATTACGATTATGGATTACACTCAATAAAGCTGCATTTGGATGTTCAATCCAAATCTCTGAGCAGGACGTAATAATAAAATGTATAAAAGGTATGAAACAGATTTAGAAGCATCCAAAAAGGGCTGTTGGATTTAACTGTTTTTTTTTTTTGTTTTGTTTTTTTTGTTTTTGTAAATGAGTTCTAAATTGTTTTAAATAACAGGTTGTTCTGTAAATGTTTATATTTTTACTGTATTTTTACAAAATATTCTGGCAACCACAGCTGCCAGTTTTTTTTCTCTAAAACAACAGGATTTTTTTAACAGTGTGATTCATTCAGAGCCTATTCAAGATGACACATTTCTAACTTCACCCCAAAAAGGGGGTGTTTCCCACTGCATGCCAACAGATGGATATCATTTTGATAGTTTAAGTGTCCGAGGAAGCAGAGACGGAGTGCTGCTCTAAAAACCCATAGACCAGACAACAGGTGAACGGTTACGGTCAGCCGGCAAATCTTACTGATATTCTAACCTATTGAACTTTCCCAGAACAAGGTTCCCCTGTAGACACACATTATTGCATTGCAGGACCTGTTCCATGTGCTTTGATCCACTCAATGTAAAGCAGATCTGTGGCGGTGGCCTTAACAGTGAGATAATGAAAGCAGGCTGGCTGGAAGAGAGCTGACCCAGGACAATGCTTCTCTTTCAGGCTGCTGGCATGAGCTGGTGGATATTTGTACTGTATAGCTAGTAAAGTGACTTTCCAGCTTCAGCACCTTTAGCTGATAAAGTGGAGTGCAAACAAGAATCAGCTTCCTTTTTGGTTCAGAAAGATCTTTCCCTGGGTAATTGCAGTGCCAGAGTGTTTCCGAGCTTCTTCCTGTGTCAGCCTACTTTTTGCCTTGCGTTTGTATACCCTGCTGAAAAATACTGCATTGCTGGTCAACAGCATAAGGTATGTTTTGCATGGGATGGGATGTTGGTTACTACCAGCTCTAACATGCTGGTTTATGTCGAATTTTTCAGCAGGGTAATGATGGAAAATTATGGAGCAATGGAAAACAACTAGATGTTTACATTTTCTGAAGATAACATGAGTTGCCAGCAGGGTCTCTTCATTGTACATGACAATAATGCACTGCTTATATGCAATATACTTCATTCTGGCACATTATCAGATATAGCACAAATTGCACATTCGTATACACTTCCATTTTGCACATTACTTTACATGTAAATAGCATATCTACATACATAATTCAGTCTATTGTGTATTTTCTGTTTTTATTACTGTATTATATTGTATTTTATTGCCTTTTTTATTATTGTGATATATTCCTTTTAATTGTCCTTACCCCTATGTCTGTACTTCTTCTGCTCCAGTCACCAAGACAAATTCCTTGTGTGTGTAAACATACTTAAAGCTCATTCTGATTCAAGTTCAGAACATGATTCAGGTCGGATTCAAACCTTTATTTCTCCATCTTGGGTGTAATTACAGTCAAATGAAAGTGAACATGTTTTTTTTTCGAAAGGTAATAGGAAAGGAATAAGTGAACATCGATTCATCATTTCACTGGACATGGAGAGGGAAACTGCACATTGTGCATCACTCCATCACTTAAAGAAGTTTGAATAAAATAAAGCTGGTGAAAAGAAGTATAAGATCCAATGTTATTATTCAGTATAAAGTCATCATGAAATGAAAGTTGCAACAGTCTTCCCTACTGTGATATATATGCGGATGAAACAACGTATCTTCTTGAACAAGAAAAAATATGACGTGTAATACAACCACATTACGTTAAACATTGAACATTGCTACAGACAATTAGCACTTAGTTTACCGCTTTCAAATATTTTATAAAATATTAATAATAGGCCTAAATGAATGTACATGTATATACAAATGTACATTACATTTGTGTGTATATATATATACAGTACTGTGCAAAAGTTTTAGGCAGGTGTGAAAAAATGCTGTAAAGTAAGAATGCTTTCAAAAATAAACTTGGTAATAGATTATATTTATCAATTAACAAAATGCAAAGTGAGTGAACAGAAGAAAAATCTAAATCAAATCCATATTTGGTGTGACCACCCTTTGCCTTCAAAACAGCATCAATTCTTCAAGGTAAACTTGCACAAAGTCAGGGATTTTGTAGGCATATAGTTAGGTGTATGATTAAACAATTATACCAAACAGGTGCTAATGATCATCAATTCAATATGTAGGTTGAAACACAATCATTAACTGAAACAGAAACAGCTGTGTAGGAGGAATAAAACTGGGTGAGGAACAGCCAAACTCAGCTAACAAGGTGAGGTTGCTGAAGACAGTTTACTGTCAAAAGTCATACACCATGGCAAGACTGAGCACAGCAACAAGACACAAGGTAGTTGTACTGCATCAGCAAGGTCTCTCCCAGGCAGAAATTTCAAGGCAGACAGGGGTTTCCAGATGTGCTGTCCAAGCTCTTTTGAAGAAGCACAAAGAAACAGGCAACGTTGAGGACCGTAGACGCAGTGGTCGGCCAAGGAAACTTACTGCAGCAGATGAAAGACACATCATGCTTACTTCCCTTCGCAATCGGAAGATGTCGAGCAGTGCCATTAGCTCAGAATTGGCAGAAAACAGTGGGACCCTGGTACACCCATCTACTGTCCGGAGAAGTCTGGTCAGAAGTGGCCTTCATGGAAGACTTGCGGCCAAAAAGCCATACCTCCGACGTGGAAACAAGGCCAAGCGACTCAACTATGCACGAAAACACAGGAACTGGGGTGCAGAAAAATGGCAGCAGGTGCTCTGGACTGATGAGTCAAAATTTGAAATATTTGGCTGTAGCAGAAGGCAGTTTGTTCGCCGAAGGGCTGGAGAGCGGTACACGAATGAGTGTCTGCACGCAACAGTGAAGCATGGTGGAGGTTCCTTGCAAGTTTGGGGCTGCATTTCTGCAAATGGAGTTGGGGATTTGGTCAGAATTAATGGTATCCTCAATGCTGAGAAGTACAGGCAGATACTTATCCATCATGCAATACCATCAGGGAGGCATCTGATTGGCCCCAAATTTATTCTGCAGCATGACAACAACCCCAAACATACAGCGAAAGTCATTAAGAACTATCTTCAGTGTAAAGAAGAACAAGGAGTCCTGGAAGTGATGGTATGGCCCCCACAGAGCCCTGATCTCAACATCATCGAGTCTGTCTGGGATTACATGAAGAGAGAGAAGCAACTGAGGCTGCCTAAATCCACAGAGGAACTGTGGTTAGTTCTCCAAGATGTTTGGGCCAACCTACCTGCCGAGTTCCTTCAAAAACTGTGTGCAAGTGTACCTAGAAGAATTGATGCTGTTTTGAAGGCAAAGGGTGGTCACACCAAATATTGATTTGATGTAGATTTTTCTTCTGTTCACTCACTTTGCATTTTGTTAATTGATAAATATAAACTATTAACATGTCTATTTTTGAAAGCATTCTTACTTTACAGCATTTTTTCACACCTGCCTAAAACTTTTGCACAGTACTGTATATATATATATATATATATATATATATATATATATATATATATATGTGTGTATATTACATTTTTTCATATTCTTGTTTCAGAAGCCATTTCACTTAGATATACATCACAATAGGGAAGAAAAACTGTTGCAACTTCTCTTTCATGCCAACTTTGAACACCTCTCAGTGTTTGTTTGCCATCTGTCAGTATACTTGTAAACATGAACATTTTGATAAAATACAACAAAACCTATTATATAACACATACACCCAAATGTATGATAATTTATATTGCATTTATTTACAAAGTATTTTATGTTATCATACCTGAAACTCCTCTGTGTGATGGCATTGCAGGGTGTTCAGAATGAACTCATTTGTCAAGTGAAGTGAACTTCAAATGATATCCCATTCTCAGGGAGTAGAGAGCAGTGAACACCACATAGGCGTCCTGTCAACCAGAACGCAGCTTAAGACATCTCGTTTGTGAACAATGACTAAACAGTTTGGCATCAAAAAGGAGAGAAAGGAGCAGATTTATTATGAATACATATGAATGACGACCATACACACAAATATGACACAATTTGGCCAACAGTTGAAATGAATGAAAAAAAAAATTATAGATCTGTTGTTATCATTAGTGGGCAGAACATATAATAGTGACCATGAAATAAAATTTGAGAGTTTTATTCATGAAATTATTATATATGATTTATCTATACACGTCACAGTTTTAAAATTCATGTGCCCTTGTTATCATTATATAAAATAACTTCCCCTACTTCTTGCAGTGTTTGACTTTGAAGCGGCACTGCACAGACTGATGAAAGCGATTCGAAAACACAGGGAACCATCTGCTCTCTAATCGCTCTCACTGTACTTTGATGTCATAAACTAATCGGTCGACAAGCTGTCACTCACACCACATCACAGCAATAGCAAACTACACCCATCCAATCAATTTCCAGATGGACAAAATCAAGTCCCGCCCTACATTTCTTCTTGTTCGAAAAGCTATTTCACTTGGATATATGTCACAATAGGGAAGAAAAGACTGTCTCTCAGTATTTTAGTAAACAAGAACATTTTAATAAAAGATAATAAAACCTATAATATAACACAATAAGTGTAATGAATCAGTAAATAAATGAATGATTTATTTACACAATCATACAGACAGTAGGTGCGTCAAAAATTGCATACTAAGTAGCACTGCATTTGATGAGGAACAAACTTGAGAAATGTTTAAAAAAAGTTTGTTCTGTTGGATTTGTAGTATGAATGTGTGTAGTATGAATGAAATCCAGATGTACTACATCCAACATCTGTCAGTAGCGTCACTGCCATTCACAAATCCTTCGCGCGGCTTCATGGGATAGTAAAATGTCCATTGGATGCACACTTTTGAATTTCAACACAAGTAGTATTTTACTATTTTACCTACTGATTTTATGAATACTGTGAATTTGGACATACAATTTATCTCACATTTCGTAGGATAACCTGATCTGTTATAGTGGGGAAGTAGCTAACTTGTTGCCATCTATTGCCACAACACTGTAAGTTGCAAAAGGAGTCAATGAAATGAATCCATAAAGAAATCTGAACCTGTGTGGTGAATGGACTCCCTGCTAGTGTATGACAACATCTTAAAATGTGGCTCATCCAATAAGAAACTATGCATTTTATAAAATGAATGTATACTCCTGTATCTTCTTGAAATGCAGTCTGATCTTATACTTAAGGACCAAAACACATTTGATGCTTTATAAGCTGGATGTTGCACTCAAGTTGTGCTTTTGTTTTGGGTGGTGGGGTGAAACAAAAGGCTCAGCTTCGGCTTTTGGGTTTTAGCCTTCCTTCGGACTTATGGAGGAAGGATCTTTCACTTTCCTGTTTGTGATAAGTGACTTCTCCTGTTCCATGCACACAATGGTCACTCTGTTGGGCCCTTTTTAAAGGCGTTGAGCCTGCACGGTTCGGCAGCCCTCCCTGCCGTTTGCTTAGCCACCCAAACGCCAGGCACAAGGCAAACAGAGCCAGCCTCCACCGCTGCCTTTCAAAGCTCCGTCCTGCCTCTAAGAGGCTTATGTCCTCACCCAGGGGTGGTAGGAAGTACTGGATGAATGGATGAAGGAGGGAGGGGCAGGAAGGATGAAGGTATCCACCCAATCAGCCGTTACTGCTGAGATCAGAGGAGCTGAAGAGTGAGAATGAGCATTGCTGCTGTACCTCTCCGTTAAGATTCGAAACTCCCCTCTGTGAACAATTTGGTTAACTTTCAAAAAAGAGATGAGGAAATAGCAGAATGTCACACTTAGCTGGAGATGCAAGCATCTTTAATGGAATCTCCTCTGTTCTCTAGGGGTTTTAGCAATACTGAAGAATCCATAATTATTTGCTAATCTGGGAGTGCTGTTTGCATGAGTACATTGAGATAGAGGAAAAGGATGGGTCTATTAAATAAGACCCCATTCAGTGAATGAATTAGAATGGAGGGATGAATAGTTCCTTGCACAGATGAATACAAGCGTATTGCTTTGCTCAATGGTAGACCACAGGGACCTTTCTTTGAAATCGGGAGTTAATCTGGAAAATTCCTGGCAGCAGGCACCCAATGCACAAATCCTGATGTCTGAAGAATGGCACACTGGCACAACGTCAGATTAAAGGCCAGTTAAATGATTTACAGCCCCCATGCAAGTCCAGTGGCGAAGAAAAAAATACAGCCAGCATGTTTTCCAGGCCAGTCTCGCTTCTGTTTCATCTCACAAGTGGCATGTTTAAAACATTCATTTATTTTTGTCCTATCTTGTAAATTATTCCACCAATTATAATTATGTGGTGCAAAAGCAAACAAAAACATGCAGAAAATACATGCTGTGACTACTTTTATGTATTGCAAAGTTTGCTGCTTCAATATTTGTATAAAGGAAAACAGTGCTAAGCATTCTAATTTAACATTTTAAAGGCATTCAAACATTTTAAAGGCATTTATTAGTAAAAACATTCAGTATATACAAAAAGTCATTATTACAGTGTCGACACTTGTTCTTCATAATAATTCGCTCTGGCATGCTGGATATGAACTTTTGGGCCAAATCCTGACAGCGATCCATTCTTGCCTTATTAGAGCTCCCAGTTCATCACAGTTTGTGGGCTTCTACTTGTCCTCTCACCTTTCAAGAATTGACCACAGCTTCTCTATGGGATTATTTCATTTTTTTCCCCCACAAAATGTCAATTTAATGATCTCCGAACCTTTTTATTATCACTCTTGTCTTATGACATGGTGCTTCATCATGCTGGAAAATGCACGGATCATCATCAAATTGCTTTTGCAGGATGGTTTGATTTCAGTCTTTATTCATAGCAATGTTTTTGGGCAGAATTGTGAGAAAGCCCATTCCCTTGAATGAAAAGCAACCCCACATGTGGATGATCTCAGGATGTTTCACTGCTTCCAAGACACAGGACTCATGGTAGCATTCACCTTTTCTTCTCTGGACAATCGAATTTACAGATCTTCCAAACAGTCAGAAGGTGCTTTCATCAGAGAAAAAAAACTTTGGACCAGTCTTCTGCTGTCCAATCCTTTTACTTCCTGCAGTCTCTCCTTGATATTTTTCTTGGAGAGGCATGGCTTCTTTGGTGTCCTTATTGACACCAGGCTGTTGTCCAAAAGTCTTGGCCTCACTGTGCGGGCAGATGCACTCACACCCACCTGCTGCCAATATTGAGCAAGCTCTGCACAGGTGGTGACATGAATCCGTAGCTGACTCAGGAGGAGATGGTCCTGGCGCTTGCTGGACACTCTGGGACGTCCTGAAGCTTTCTTAACTGCAGTTGAACCTCTCACTTTGAAGTTCTTGATGATTCAGTAAATGGTTCTTTCAGGTGCAATATTCTTTGCATGTGAGGCCATTTTGATGCAAAGTGATGATGGCTACACATCTTTCTTTGCAGATAAACACTGCTAACACAAGAACACAATGTTTGGAAGCACTTATTCTCTCCTTTAATAGCAGTCAGTCTTCTCCTATAATCCAATCAAAATGATACTGAGTACTTTGTACTGATTCACGATTTCCCATGTGCTGATGATATGATTAGTGCAATGATGATAGCTGGTTATTTCGAGCCAAGGCAAAAAACATTTTTTTTTGCAATTATTTAATACATCTGATAACTCTGCACAATAATCTAGAAAAAAATGTGAATCAACACAACAACAAGTGAAATACAAAATTTATGTCACTGCCAAATTGCCAATACTTTTGGCCACGGCTGTAGAGAGGACTTGATGTTTGGTTAGTTTACATATCTGATATTTTCACCAAAAGCAAAAAATAAATAAAATAATAATTATTGATATTTGTAATAAAATAAATCACTTTAAATTTTTTAAATTCCAACCTTAAAGACTTTAAAAAAAAAAAAAAAATTAAGAAGTATAACTCCTGAATTGCTTGTTGTTTTTATCATTTGTAAGTAGCTCTGAATAAAAGCGTCTGCTAAGTGAATGTAAATTGTGAACACTCATGTTTAAAGGTAGGAAAATATATTACTTTTACTTGATAGTTACACCACATGACATTTTTCAAAATAAAATAAATTCAACATGAATAAAAATTGTAAAAAGTGTAAAAAGTAAAAAAGTACACTTCAAAGAACTTTGCACACATTGTAAATTAGATCTTTAAAGATTTTTTCTTTTCTTTAAAGGGTATCTATTATGCCTATTTTCACAAGATGTAATATAAGTCTCTGGTGTCCCCAGAATGTCTCTGTGAAATTTCAGCTCAAAATACCCCACAGATAATTTATTATAGCTTTCCAAATTTGCCCCATTTGGGTGTGAGCAAAAAAATGCCTTTTTTGTGTGTGTGTCCCTTTAAATTCAAATGAGATGCTGCTCCCGGCCTGCTTTCCAAAAGAGGGTGGGGCTTTAATAGCTCGTGCTTCAGTTGCTCAACAACAACAAAGCTGGATAGTCTCCTGCAGCCAAAATGACGATTTTCAGTAATGGTGTTCAGCCTTAAGGCTCCGATATGCTCACGGCAAAGCTCTTTTTCATTCTTCGTTTAGGGTAAAACGAAGTTCGAATTACAGTTATCGAATATCTGATGCCGCCCACACTGCTGAGAGCGACATTTAGATATATATGTAAATATGTGATGCACACTTCCTATCAGTAACAAAATAAACACAGCTAAAATGAGAAAACAGCAAGCATTTTTTATAGAAAGCATAAGAAAAGCATCTGATCATAACAACATGGGTATGTTAGCATGAGCTCTGCAAATTAGCACTTCAGTAAAGTCATGTCATGTTTATTTATATATGACATTTTATTCAATAGCTTAAAAACAGGCAGCTTCGTTTTGGTCTGATACTGTTCAAAATGACGTCACATTAGTTCATTCTTCAATTTAGTTTTAAGTATATCAGCGCCTTTACATTGTTCAAACTGGAGTCGGACACTGACGGAGAGACCCAGAAAGAAGTTACAACTTTTAGAATCCAACTGGACATTTCTGAATGGTAAGTGGATAAATTTATGTAGTTGAGTTGGTTTAATTCATCGACTAGCATGTGCCATCATGTTCATCTTTTGTGCAAATCCAGCATTGATTTGACCCTTGTTTGTGAAGCAGTCCGGCATAAAATACTTTGCTCAAACTTTTGCTATGGTGTTAGAACTGGTACACCGTTGTTGCTTGTGAAAACAAAATGGTGGCGCTGTGGGTGGAAAAGTGCAGATTAAAGGGCGGTAATATTATAATAAGATCCCCTTATTCTGAGTGGCTTGTTTTTACACATGCTTGCATAGAAAGGCTTATCAAAACAAAGTTACTGGGCTCTCCTTTTTTCATGTTTTCTGGGTTAGTGCACCATAGACCCAATTATAACACGTAAACATGGAAAAATTCAGATTTTCATGATATGCCTTTAACATGAACTCTCTTATGCCATTGACCTTTGAACTGGCCACCCAACTGTCTCAAGACAGCACCATTTCCAATACAAGTTAAGCACATCCTTTATAATAAGAGGAGGAATGCTGTGCTTTAATGTAAACATAAACATACAGATGTGGTGCTGTTCGGAACTGCGATTCAGATCAACCAAACACAGGACTCATTCTTCATTGTGCAACGGTGACTAACCTTTTTTGTGCCATAAGCCAGGAAATCCTGGGTTGGCGTGCCGGTTTGGCTACCAGTCCATTGTCTAACTCCGGCATCAGAGACTCCATTGAAGTTCTCCATCCAGCTGTAAAATTGGGCAGAGACGGGACCCCCTCTAAAAACAAGATATTGCCCCACTCAGCCGGGTTAGAGCAAGCCGAAGGTGTAAGCTTTAGGAGGGCAAACATGCCGTGTTCGCTTCCTGCCTCTTCCTTCTCAGTATTCCAGTTTCCTGCCTGGAGCTATTACATTTCATGGTGCATTTCCCCACGTTTACCACATGCATTCTGCAATATTAAGGAAGGCCCTCCAGGAGTGCTATTAGTGGAGGAGATGTTTCCTCAGGAAGTGATTTGCTGTATAATCTTTACTGGCCAAAACAAACCTCCAGGAATATGTAATTGTCAGAAAGCATGAGTGAGCACAGCTTGTCTGAATGAACAATCAAGAAAACAGAGGTGATCAGCAGAGGAATCTTGGGTTTGGAATTGAGAAGAATCCAAAGCCACTACCATTGACTTCTGTGAACAAACTAAACATGCCTGACAAAAAATCTCAGTGATTTTCCGGGAATTTTATTGTTCCATGAAATTCACTAGAAATAAATTCTTTTAAAAACACGTTCTCTTGCGTTCTCTTCAACTCTTCTTTACTTAGTGTTCATCACTTTTAAAAGCTCCGTTATCGAGTTACACTGAAGAACTGCCTGCCAAAAGTTATGTTTTCTATGCTTTATTAACACAGAATAATTCCAGTGACAAAGTTTTTTACTTTTATACAAAAATAATAAAAAATATTAAGGTTCCAAATTTTCACTAAAACATTATCTATGCAAATTTTATTTGAATAATTCCCTGACACACAAACTAAGGTGAATAGATGGTTTTCTGTGCTGTGCTGTGCACAGACAAGGGTGTCTTGCAATAGCTGTTACTATATTGTGTATTTGAATATGACTGGAACACTGTATTGATCAGCATCCAGGTCTGCAACTATCCATTTCATTTATTTATTTTTAAGATGGGACCAGTCACGGATGAAGTTCACCAACCAAACAAAGGAAAGCCAAGTCTACCATTTCAACCTCATCAAAGGATGGTGAAAGAGAAGGTCTGAAGAGAAAGAAAGGATTGATGGCGTGAAAGGTGGTCCCAGAAGATGAGGAAGATGATGACAAAGTGGATGACGAAGCTGTAAAATATCCCAATTTCTGGTGAGCCTGGACTATATGGAGAGGGACCAAAGGGAGAAGCTTATGGAGGTCCTTGCTGACTAGCCTGAAATCTTCCAAACTGGCCCTGGGAGAACCAATGTGTTGGAGCATATTATTATTCTGACACCCACTACTTCAATTTGGCAGAGACCTTACCGTGTACCAGAGATCCTCGTAGCCCCATTGAAAAGGGAGACTCAGTTGATGGGAGAGATGGGAGTAATAGAAGCATCAACCAGTGCGTGAAGTAGCCTGATCGTCCTGGTCCCTAAGAAAGATGGCTCACTAAACTTCAGAAAACTCAATGCTGTCTCTAAGTTTGATGCTAATCCATTGCGCAGAATACAGGATTGGAAGGGCCAGGTACATCACCATATTGGATCTCTGTAAAGGAGTCTGCCAGGTTCTACTGGAGAGGAAGTTCAAGGAACACACTGCGATCAGGGCACCCATAGGCCTCTTACAATTCACAACTATGGCGCTTGGGTTACATGGGGCACCGGGGACATTCCAACAGCTTATGGACCATATTCTCCAATACTGTGAGGACTGATGTAATTGGATGATTTCGTCATCTATAGTAACACCTGGGACGATCACCTATAGGTCCTGAGGCCTGAGCAAGGTCCGTGAAGCGGGCCTGACGCCGAGTGTGAGTGGGCAAGGCAAAAGACCCAATACCTGGGATAAGGTTGAAGATGTAAGCAACTGACCCAGAACAAAGAAGAAGATACGTTCTTTTTTAGGATGAGTTGGATGGTACTGGTGCTTCATACAACAGTTCTCCAGCATGGCTGTACCTCTGACTGACCTAACCACCAAAGCTATTAACAACCCAATGACTTGGCCTGCGGACTGTGCACAAGCGTTCACACAGTTAAAACATCATCTGTGCACATCCCAAGTCCAGCACTTGTTTTCTGACAGACAGGGCATGTGGAACAGTGTGTACGTACATTTGTGCTCATTGATGGCCAATAAAAGCGAGAGCTAATTCTGTGCTATGTTTTCTGATGTGTCTATGCATCTATGTAATTATGACAATATTCTTTAAAAAATGTACAAAATTATTTAAACTTGTGGCAAAAAGAGATTAAAAACTTGTTACCTTTTTTTTAAGAATGGTAAATAGTTACAGGACCTATGATTATGCACTTACATACCTATACTTATATATACACATATGCATGTACCCCTTTTCAGATGGGGTGCACTGCATTAAATTAGCAACACAATTCACTTTGAGGTATGCAAACTCCATGCTCTTGGTTTGAATAGTTTTGGAATGTTGACCACTAGTCATTTTTTTTTCTTTCGGCTATTTGCTTTGATTTTTCATTTTGTTCTTGGCATGAATAGTCTTAGAGGTCTTTTGCCCCACTGATTGGCCACCAAGCCAAAGGGCACACCTTACTGTCCATTCAGACACAAAGACCACATTGAGTCTGCAGTGCTGGACTGAGAGTCTTGACCTGTAGCCCTGAGATAAACCTTCAAAACAACAGCTGTGGTGGAGGAAGGGTGAGACCTGGGCCTGTGGCCATGGTCACGCATGGAGGCCTGCTGTTCTTCAATTGAGATGGCCAGATCCCTCCATTTACAACAAGAGGGCTTTTTTTGGAATTAGTTCTATGAGTGGTCTTGGATCAGGATATGGAGTATTTTCTGTAGTATGCAGTTTGTTTTTGGTGTTGTGAATATTATGATACAAAGTCTTATCTATTTCGACTCTATCTATCTATCTATCTATCTATCTATCTATCTATCTATCTATC
Source organism: Zacco platypus (assembly GCA_038088235.1). NCBI lineage: Eukaryota > Metazoa > Chordata > Actinopteri > Cypriniformes > Xenocyprididae > Zacco > Zacco platypus. The sequence goes on from CM076070.1 coordinate 28,016,863, forward strand.
TATCTATCTATCTATCTATCTATCTAACTATCTATCTATCTATCTATCTATCTATCTATCTATCTATCTATCTATCTATCTATCTATCATCTATCTATCTTATCATCTAATCATCTCTTTTATTTTTATTAATTTCAGAATAGCTGTTTTAGTGCTCATTGTCGCTACCATCTCACTCAATCATCCATGCACAGCCACAGTCGAAGCTTAAAGATGTTTTCAGCTGTCATTGCTGGCTACATAAGTGGTTCTTTGTTCCCTGCATGCTGTGAAAGTGCCGGTTTGAGCCACTGCCGGCCTCCCCTCGGCTCCCCTCCACCCCACAATTCTGAGGTCAGTACTATGCCCTACCTGAATCAAGGCCCTTTGTCAAGCCAGGAGACCTCACCAATTCTGAGGGAGACCTGCAACTGGATCTCCAAGTTCCATTGGCTTCTATTCCACTGTTCTGTTTTCTCTGTCAACAAAGCACTTGAGAGAGTGAAGGGGCAAAGTACTTCTGGTCTTATGGTGATATGGGAGTGCAAGGACAATTTAATCCTCCGCGGCCTCTTGCCCTGAGACCTTTATGGCTGGTGTGTTCCTTTGAGAGGCTAAATGAATGTTCAGACGCACAGCTGTGCGAGAGCTCAAACGAAGTTCAGTTCATGACATAAATCTGCCCTTGACCGTGCTTTATCTCCTATCTGATCTAAAAAGGTGATCCAAACATAATTCAAAATATTTGTGTTTGTTTTCTTCGAAACTAATTTGATGCACACAACTAATGTTGTTTTCTCATTGACTTTGTCCAGAGCTTTTCATAGCTCCCTTGGCACTGCTAAATATCAGCATTTCTTTTATTTAATTAAAGTTACAAATCATGCATAAGTGCTTGTCCTCTTCCCAGAACATTTCACAATACATTTTTCCCTTTGAAACCAATCTTTAAATGAGGATTTTCTTGTATGTTTCGAGTAGGCCTCAAGCATGATCGAATTACCGAACTCTGTTGCGTTATTAGCTCTTGGCGCAATTTGACTGTAAGTCTTGAAACAGATGAGATGTTTTTGGTCTCAGATGAGACTGATTTCATGTTTGCGAATTAAATGCCTTTGATATTTGAGATTTATTTGACATTTATTGTGGTCGATTGTCTGATGTGGAATACATAGCTAGCCTACAACACTACAAAACATCTCTGAATCTAATGGGACATTGTGCTCTTAACAGAGAGACTTTATTGAGAATTTATGGCTCCTGGGAAAAACTCAGCACAAATGAATAGTGAATTAAGATGGACACTTTTAGTGCCAACATAAAATCAAACTCCTAATGACAGTGCTGAGAACTGAGCAAAACACCTTGATTTATTCCTGACTGAAACATTGTCGCAAGAGCATTCGAGAGCTTAGAAACATTTTAGAGGGTTTTTGTGGCACTCCATAGTGTGCTTATAGAAAAACAGTGCAGAATATTTCATTCATTGATGCCTGGAAGTAATTCTTTGTTTATGTTTATTATCTCATTTAATATTTATTTTTTAATTGAAAAATTGCTTTTTATTTTATATTGAATTTACAAATACATTTATACATATAAAAATGTTTATTTATTTAATTACCTAAAACATTAATTTATTATATTTAGACTTTTTATATTTTGTTTTGAATTCTAATCTAATCTTATACAATATTTATTTATTCATAAAAAATAAATAAATAACAATTTATGACAAAGTTGAAAATGCTTGATTTTTACATTTATATTATGTTTTACATTTTTCATATTGTATCTTATACACTGCTGTAAATTAAAAAAAAAAATAAACAAACCAAAAAACAAGTTGGAATCTAAAAATTAATGATATATGACTAAAAGTTTATCATTTGCTTGAATATATTTTAATTAATTTATTTTATTTTTACATTTTAAATACCCTGTAAATGTCTTGATATAAAGACACAAAGTTGCCATGACTTGCCACTACTGTAACAATTTCAATTAATTGCTCAGTTTAATAGAGGAACAAAGGCATCATGACATCACAAGATGACGTTAGTAACTGACAAATAAAAAAAAGTGGCAAATGGTCAAAAAGGCAACCATATTAAGTACCCCAATGCATGCTGGGAAGAAGGCAAATGGGATCAAATTAGATTTTTTCTGACTTCAATAAAGCATTAATCCCACTCACCTGCTGTTCGTGTCACTTCAACGTAAAAATCACAGTATATCATAAAAAATGTACATAAATTTACACAAAATGTTTAAAGCATTATTTTCAAAACATATGTGACCTTACATGTTTTCTCATGTGTAAGGAATGACAAACAGAGGTGAAGTCGGGAAGGAGAGAGAGAGCACAGAGAGCCCCGGGGACCGGCTGCTGGTAATGGCTTTTGACGCTCACTTCTTCCGTAATTTGCCGATTAATGGGTGACAGATGCGCATAATGCTTCTGTGCATGGAGCCAGCCAGGAGAGGATGGAGCGGGAGTGCTCATGGGATGAGATAATGCCTATGAGAGGAAAAAGAGTTCCTCTCTATCACCCTCTCTTGTGATATCACCCTCTCACCCAGTGTGATTTCCAACAGATGTTCAGCACAGAGAGAGTTGCCAGTAAGTTCAGCATCCTGAGAAATCTCTAGATCTGAGCTATAGACTGGGAAAAGTTTGAGATGAGGTGTCAACTTGAAATCACCTGTAAATCTAAGGCCAGGGTTTTTAAACTGTGAAGGTTCTGCAGGAGGTCTGATGTTCACAACATCTGATTTTTGGTAACTTTTCATTTTGATGTTCTATTTTGATATTCTACTAACTATAAGTACCTTTGCAACTACATAACTAACTCTCATTAGAGTATTGGTAGACTATCTGCTAACACTTTATTTTGATGCTCACCAACAGAAATTATACTAATTAAGTAACTTTGCAAGTAGCCAACACGTCAACTCATTCTATAACTCGAACCCTGATAAGTCTACTACAATCTACACACTCTCTAATGTGAGTTAGTTGACATGTAGTTGCAAAGTTACTTATAGTTAGAAGAATGTCAAGTAGACCATTGAAATAATCTTACCTGACTTGCTTATTTAGGCCTATATATAAAAATATTCTACATATTTAAACATTTTTTTAATAATAATATGTCTGGGTGTGTAAAGGTTGAAAACTGTGTTTTCAGAAAATTATAGTTTCAAATGACTCAAAACTGAACCCTTTTTGTTGATACTTGTACTTACTTTACATTTCAAAAACCCTTCAAAAGTAATGCTTTCTTTTGCTCACTTGAGAAAAAAAATCCCTTTGTTCTTATTCGTTTTAAATTTATATTTGAACCTTCTGCACCTCCATGTCTGTCAGTTTATACTTGTGTTATTTTCTATTTGTTTTGATTACCTTATTACGGGGGGCCAAACAGGAAATAATTGAATGTAAATCTGAATATATAGTTATAAATCCGAATATGTAAATCTGAATATTTAAATGTAAATCTGAATATATAAATGTAAATCCGAATATATAGTTATAAACCCGAATATATAAATGTAAATCTGAATATATTAATGTAAATCTTGAATATATAACTCTGAATATATAAATGTAACTCCAAATATATAGTTATAACCCCGAGTATATAAATCCGTTTGTTGTCTAGAGCCTGAATTTTAGCTCAGGATTCCCATAAGTTCCATTCTTATAATGTGCTAAATTCCTGCCACCAATTATTCATACACTATATGTGTATAAATTATGTTCTCATGTATTCAATAAGAGTGATTTTTCCCATGTATTATTAACTGGCCAGAATTTTGTGACCGCAGTGAACATGAAGGTGTAGAAGCATGTTTACACCAGAGAACTGAAAAAAAAAATTAAAAGTTAATTTCAACTTTTTATCTCAATATTCAGAGTTTAATATAATACAATATTCAGTTTACATCTTGCAGTTTGGACTTTATAACTCACATTTGCCAGTGTATATGTCACAATTGTTGAGAAACAGAATCAGAATTGTGAGAGAGAGGGAAGACGCGGTTGCACTGATTCATTCATGCCGTTAGTGAAATCACAATGCGACACCAAGATTTAAAGTTATTAATTCGATTTATTTATCTGGATGAATTAGTTCAATCATTCAACCTGGATGCTAATAATTGTTTGCAGAAATTTAGCACATTATATATGCGTAGAACTTGGGGGAGTGAGTAAAATTATCTGCAAAACACACGTCCTGTAATAAAACGTCAGGCCAAAGTTTACATTTATATATTCAGGTTTGTAACTATACATTCAGATTTAGATTCATATATTCAGATTTATAACTATATATTCAGATTTATATTTATATATTCAGATTGATATTTATATATTCAGGTTTATAACTATATATATCTGATTTACATTTATATATTCAGGTTTACAGATTTACATTTATATGGATTTATTACTATATATTCAGATTTACATTTCAGGTTTGTAACTATATATTCAGGATTTGCATTTATATATTCAGGTTTATAACTATGTATTCAGATTTACATTTTTATATTCGGATTTATAACTATATATTCAGATTTACATTTATATATTCAGGTTTATAACTATATATTCAGATTTACATTTATATATTCAGGTTTATAACTATATATATCTGATTTATATATTCAGGTTTCAGATTTACATTTATACGGATTTATTACTATATATTCAGATTTACATTTCAGGTTTGTAACTATATATTCAGGATTTACATTTACATATTCAGGTTTATAACTATATATTCAGATTTACATTCAGTTATTTACCGTTTAGTCCCCCAATACCTTAAATATATATATATATATATATATATATATATATATATATATACACACATACATAAACAATTAACAGCATGCCAAAATGCCTGTTTTGTAAAATATCCTCATAAGCACAGTCTTAAATGAACTTGTCAAAAAAATGGGTGTGTATCAGACCGCATAATATGCGGCAGGTCTTAAAGTGACAGCAGCCTAACGCTGCTGAGCATGAAAACACATTTAAAATGAAAGCACACTTTTGATGGACAAAATAAATATGATTTCACATAAAAAGTGTTCTAAATGTACAAATGCATGTCTAGTGAGTTTTAACAAGAATTGGAGTATGTCAGAAAAGAAAATTAAGAATCAAAAATATTCATAGAAGATTTATCCATTTAACTTGTTTTTAATTCAGTTTGGGTCAAAGTATGGTGTATTATAAAAAACTAAAGTAAACTCGCCAGAAAATATAATGGATAAACATTCTTTTAGTTACTACACAGACATGTATATAGCAATACCCAAATCATTTTGCGGTCTTTTTTCGCAGAGTTTGCTGTCTTGTAAGCATGTACACACAAAATGTGATATAAACACATTGCTCACATCTATATTTAATTTATAATTCATTCAGTGAAAACTATGTGTCTCCTACCTGTTACATCAAATATTTAAAAAATACTGTTTATGAATAAATGAATAAATATGATAATATTTTGATGAAAGTGAAATAAAGTATGGCAGAAATCTAGCACAACTAAAAGGTTTAAAAGGAGCCCCTAATTACCCCTTTTTGTAAATTGACAATGCAATTTGAGTGTAAACAATTTAAAATACTAACATGTTTTTCAAGCACTGTGTGTGTGTGCATGAGTGTGTGCGTGCTGAATGCTGAGTAGATTTCCTGCAGCGAGTTGCAGGGCTCCGGATCTGAGGGCAGCGCGCCCCCACTAATCCCCCCTTCCTGTTTTGTGTAAATGCAGCGCCACAGAGGAAGAGCGGGATTTATTTGATAATTAGGCAGATAATACCTTACAGCCAATTACCTGAGATGGGTGGGTTACGAGTGTGTTTGTGAGCGTGCAGGGCTTGTGGAAGGGGTGGTGACATCCGTATCGCTCCACACTTGTTAATAAACTCACCGATCTAGATTTGCAAAAGCTGGCTTGGTGAATCACTGCATGTGGAAACTAAGCATCTAATTGAATGCTGTCAAGTAAACAGGCAAGCATTGGAATCTGGAAGAGTTTGTGGCTTTGCAGTCCTGCCTAAGCAATTTCACCCTGCACTCGCCTCTCTACACACATAAATATGGCCATGGATCAAAGCCTGGCCCACAAAATAGCATCAGTGTGGAGATGCTTCTGTAATGTGGTTTGAAGAACCAGAGGGTATTTTTAAGACCGAATGACTGTGAGAATTCTTTTTCAGTGAATGAGTTTTTGAACCCTGCAATCTGATAAATTTTCTTTCGGAGATGAAATGGAAAAGAAAGGACTGTGTTCTAAAGGAAAAGACTGATTTACTTTGCGAAATTAGTCTAAAGGAAGTCCTTTGTTTATTTTCAGTTGTAAATGGGATCTCCTGTGAGCACGACATTTGACTTGGCCTTCACACTTCTGTTTATTGGTATCTGTGGGCAAAGAATCCTCTGCAGGCCCTCCATACTCTGAAGAACATCCATATCAATCTCTGGCTTACTTTGTCTGGATATTTGCAGAGATACAAGAAGACATGCATTTGAGCCACTGAGCCAATTGCTTTTTTGGAAAAGGCATCATTTGGTCTTTAAGAAATCTTCAACATAATTCAAACTTTCTTGATGTATAAGGATGAATATGATAAACCCTCTTGCATGGGACACCTTTCCTTAAACATGAAAAAATATTTGAGGTCTACTTTATACATACTAACTATGAGTATTTTTTCAAATGCATGTCAGCTAACTCTCATTAAAGAGTTAATAGACTGTTAGGTTAGGATTAGGTGTCAGGGTTCAGGTTAGTAGAATAAGTTGACGTACTTTCAAAGTTAGTCAGAAGTATGTCTGTTGGGGAGCATCAAAATAAAGTGTTAGCAGATATTAAGCAGATAGTCTACTAATACTCTAATGAGAGTTAGTTGACATGTATTTGCAAAGTTAGTTTAGTTGTCTAAAGTGGACCATCGAAATAAAGTGCTTGAATAGGTCTGTTTATAAAGTGAGAAAAAAAACCAAGCATGATATTATTAGACAACATGTTGACTGTGTATATTTTTATCCACTTACTGTTATAGTAATCTTACATGTCATAATATGAAGAAAAACTGTGTAAGATTCAGTTCAAATTATGTAACATGTTTCACAATAAATATTATTTCAAAGCAGCTTTACAGATAAACATTTTTTCAAAGTTTTTAAATATATAATTTATATAGTTTTTATTAATATTTTGGGTTAGATTTTATTTTTTACATATTCTGTTTTCATTTTAATTGAAACTTTTTAAAGCAATTTTATTATTATTATTTTTTCATTTTTTTTTTAGTTTTTTAATATTTCAAACATTTTTTAATTTAGTTATTTTTCATTTACAATTTATTCATTTACATTTCTGTTTCAGTAATTTCAGTACTTCAAATTATTTCTGTTAGTTGTGCATCTATTTATGACAAGTTCTTCATGTAATATTTACATTTTATTTATTTCAGCTTTATTTCAATTGAAAAAAATATTTTTTAATTTTTAATAGTTTTAGCTTTAGTTAATGATAGCAACACTGGTCTTTAGCAGAATAAAACAATATCTTAAATTCTGTCAAATCTTTTTTGGGGGGCCCGGGACCCCACTTTGAAAACCTCTGGTTTAGAACATACATTTACATTTTACAGACTAATCTGCAATATATGACATTTTAGCCATAGAAGCTAAACACTTTTGTCTGATTTATTGGTGATTTGACATTAGGTGTGGACACAATAAAATGTAAGCTTGATATACAGTTTTGGAGATTGTCATTCCCATTCAAGAGCTGTAGCTGAATGGGGCTGCCAAGATGGCCGCCAAGTAGACTGACTTGTCAAAAATGACTGTTATATTTCTCATGTAAACACACTAATGAGTTGAAATACTATTTCCACTTCATTTAAGCCCAGACATTTCCCTCATTTTGGTCTTAACAAAGTTTTACAGTTTGTCTTGCCTCAACTTTCACTCTCTGGAAACTGGCTCTTTTACACTCTGATCCACTTCACTGGAGGCTGCCATTTCCAAAGTCTTGGGCTGGATCCCAGTCTGTGCCCCCAGCATGTGTGTCGCTCCCTAGCTGAAGTGTTCGCGTGGAAGATCATATCATGTTGGTTTAGCCATTCTATACTGACAAACATTTATTCACCCCTCCACCCTTTCTCATCGGACTCTGCCGTGCCGCTCCAGGTCATTGAAAACTTGTCACAGTTTGGGCTGGTTTAAAGGATTGGCATGGATAAGTTGCCGTCACACGTCTTGTTGTGGGAATGCTGATAAAGTGGGTTGGTTTGGAGATTATGGCTGACTATGCAGGGAAGTAAGGCGGTGAGGGGGCCAGATTCCCCATTCCGATTGCAGGGGCCCATCCCACTCCTCCCATGCTTGAAATCCAAGCCAAATCAATTACACTCCCCCGGGACCTCAGAAATTACAGAGCAATAAATAACCCCCAGAAAAATATGAAGGAGTTATGAGGGTCTGCAGACAGTGGTGAGGCCCACAGCTCCTTCATAGTTGCCTCTTCTCCCCCTCCTTCCGTCTTTGCTGCGCTCTTCCTCTTTCAGTGACTGAAGATTAGGTCCCCTTGATTCCTCCTGCATCTCCAGTTTCAGGGCTTTCTGTTGTCCATGACCTGCAGTCCAGCTTTAAGATATGTGATCCAGTGTGTAGCAGGCACCCTGCTTCTCCTGTAGCTGACAGGGATTGTGGGACATTTATATTGTTTCCTGAATTGGACCTTGAGTCCTTAATGGAAGCCAATATCTCACATTTTAGAAATTCATGGACATTTTTGTTTCATTTTTGTCTTTGCAAAGCTGTCTAAAAATTTTAATTGCTTTGCTATTTATTATTTATGAACGTTTATTCTAATTACTTATAGTAATTAATATTACTAAATTTAATAATGTAGTATTTTGTTTAATAATTAATTAAATATTCTGTATTTTGTCTTTAATTAAATGAATAAATCCTAATTGTATTAATTTATTTATTTTTGCGACATAACTTTCATGAAGACATGTAGAACGTTTCTTAGTGAAGGCTGATCAGCTACACCAACACACTCTCATGGCTACTTCAAACATTTTTTTTTTCTAAAAAACATTTGTTTCCATAAGAATCACATTGTATGAATTAAATTGCCAAATAAACTTTTGCCAACTTTTCATTTTCTTATGAGATTGGGTTGGCTACACAATAATAATCAGGTAAACCAAGATGTATTTACTATATACAATAGAGTTATATTTGCTTAGATTTTGTTTTTCAATTCGTTCTAACCACTCATTGTACGAAAGCATTTGCTCCAACGTTTATAACATTTAGACCTGTTTTGGCTAATTAGGCCTGCATGTTTTCTGACCTTACCTGACAGACTCCACTTATCACCACACAAACACTCATAATACACTCCTTTTAAATCCTCACATAACCAGTCTCCATGTTTTTTGTGTTTCCCAAAGAATACTTTTCTAGCATAAACTCTTTCCATCCAGTTGTACGCACAGCATGCTGGCAACTGAAAATCCCATGTGCTGTCTCAGAAATGCTTAGGTTAGCTTTTGTTGTTTTTAGCAATTTCAGCTAAAATTTACTGAAAACAACAGCATTTTACAGCATGAATAGCTATGTCTACTTGCAAACTACTTAACTAATGAAATGGTTAGGTTTACTTATTGTGAAGAATACATTTTAAGGCAACTCACTCAAATTTCAGCCTATTTAACATGTTAGCGTTTACAGTGTACTGAAGTGCTCATGGAAAAATAAACAAGTCTGATATCGAGTTTAACTAGGTGGAATGTCAAACTGCACTATAAAATCCAGCAGCAATATATCTTCAACAAAAACTCTGATGCTTGCCAGGCCAATTCTGACAGTTCATTTCAATGAAGAAGTCCAAATCTGTGTGGAAGTGTAAGAGCCAAAATAAAATGGCGCCATTTACGGGGGGATGTTTACCCTTCACACTTCCTGGCCTCACACACTCTAGGCATTATCCACAGAGGCTCTGTGTATAGACAAGTGTTCAAATACTTCCCTTGATCAGCAGATAGAGAGAAAGAGAAAACACACTCACAAACACACACACACACACACACACATACACACACAGATAAGCCATTGTGCTCTCGTACGGAGAACTGGGCTGAAGGCTAAGCGGTTGAACATTAACTTTGAACTGCTGAACGGTTAGCATGACTCAACTACAGCGCGTCCGTACATCATGTATGTAACAGTGAGAAAATGTACATATATATAATATTCTACAACAACAGAAATTAAGTTTGTGAATGAGTCTAATACTTGTGAGTGTTTTCTTCAATAATTATGTGAGGGAATGTGTCCAAATTAAGAGAGATTTTGTAAGTGTGTGACCTTAATTGGAACAGGATACAGGAAGGCAAACAGCTGATGTAATATTCTAAAGTAATTGCTACATAATTACTCTGGCTGGCTGTACTGCACTACACACTGGTTTCTGTAGATAAAAATGACATTGACATAGTGCCCACTGTAAGATGTTTCCATTGGCATAGGTTCTATTATTACTTTGCTCTTAAGCAATGTCACTCCTCAAGAGATTTTGATAATAAGATTGACAAATGACGCCCTGTTGCATGTAACATTTCAATTGTTTATCCTAAGTATGTACTTTTCAAGGCTATACATGTGTGAAAAGGAATATGTATCAATTATAAATATTTATAGGAATAGACAGTAAAGCAATGGTAACAGATTGTGATAGTACTTTGAAATCCCTTGTGAAAAAGAACACTTTAGCATACTTTTAAAACTTATTACTGAAATAACTTGCATAACTTTGAAATAAAATGCATAACTCTGAAATGAATGTAATGTTTTTGGACACAATTAATTAAATAAAATGTTATTATAGTTTGAATTTATATTAAATGCAAATAGTTGAAGTTGAGCATGCTTTTTGACCCACTTAAGTAGGACTTAATTGTAATTTCATAATTAATGGTACTGCTAAATGTTCTGAGGCATTTAACACTAAAATTAAAGTTAAAAAAATATAATCAAGTGCTTTACATGTGCTATAGTATGTTAGTCAATAAAATAATAAGTATTTCATTAAAGCATGACAAAAGATTATTTAAAAATGTAATTATTACAAAAGTGGACTTTTTAAATATTTTCAGTAGCTATACCATAATTTACCAGGTTATTTAGTGCATAGTGCTGCTAGCAATGCTTTGGTCGTGGATTCAAATGCTGGTTAATCAACTTATTACTTAAGACAATGACCTCAACTTCTAGCTGCCAACCAATAATCAGCAGAAGAAGCAAGTTTTTGATCAGAAACACCAGAACAGCGACAGAAAAAATTAACGTCTTGTGATGATTCGAGCAAATGTCTTCAAGACGGCTTGAAATGCATGCTTGCTTGGACGATTTGAAATAAAGACAAACTGGGTGACTTCCAAATAGAGACCTACTATTTGACTGAATTACATCAGTTTAAGTCAAATTCAATCACCAAAGACAAAATGTCCACTACAGACAGATTCTGAAAGACAGTGAAAACTTACTTCATTGAAGTTTCAAATGAATTGCCCATGTACTAAAAAAACAAGGACAGCTCTAGTATGTTTTGGCAGGGACATTTCCAAGGACAGTTCCAACCAACAAAATTGGGGACTGTCCCCAGACAACACAGACATCTGGTCACTCTTGAAAAAAAAAAAAAATCAAGTTGGAAGCCAGAGCTTGATGCAGTCCAGGGCATTTGGTAGGCTGGTTTGGGCCTTTGCTCTTTGGCTAAACATGCAGGACAAAGAGGAGAGATGCCTAGTCCATGGTGGACAAACTCTTATCTAACCAACACCAGCTGGCTGAGATTGTCTCCATGGAGAGACAGACACATGTGGACTGTAGTGATAGTTGTCCTGAAAATTATCCCGTCTCATAATGGTTTGTTACACATGAGAGATAAGTGATGCAGTAGACATGCGTCTAGACAATTTAGATGGTGACATTGAGGTGTGATCAGAAAATCAATCTGCATGATTGAAGCAGATGAAATGCAAACAAAGAATTGTGGGTAGAATGTGAAAAGAATACATTGATCTGATGTTCATAGAATAAATACTGGCCTCGTTAAATAAAAATAAATGGTTGATCAGAAATTCAAATCCAACTCCCATGCTAAACTTACCCATCAGAAAACCAATGGCTATAAACCTAGTTCGAGGTTCTATCATTCTCTCAGAAATTCAAACATCCTCTGCTCACATATTAAAAGAAACAAGACACAAAAAGGGCACAGTATTTTAAATTATACTTTATTTAATATAAAACAAACAATAAACAAATAAATTAAATATTTCTAAAATAATTATTTTGAAGGGAATTTATAATAACATTGATTGTTACAATGGGGAATACACAAATGGAATGTCATGTGGTTTATAATTCTTTGTACAATTTTTTGTACACAAAGAATGTGCTCTTACAGTTCTGGAGGTGTCATGGACTATTTAAGAGTTTGTTTCTCATTTAAAGGTCAAACACCACTGTAGCTGCCTGAAAAGAAGATTTCGAGCTCTGATAATAAATCGAAATTGAACAATTTTGCACTCATTGGGGAAATAAACCACCAATTGTCCCAGAATGTGCCCAAAGGGAACGTAGGAGCGTCCCTGGCTGAAAATGCAAAGTACTCGGGTAAATTAACTTGAGAAAAGCCATTGGCTTCTTATCAGCTTGTGGGGTGAGGCTTTGCATTCCCTGAAGGACATTGCTGAGTTTGTTTAGAAAGACCAGCATTAGCATTTGTATATTAAAAGATAGTGCAGGATAAAGATGGGCAGCTGTAGCTATTAGCATAATAAGGGTCTTTCTCATTTGCACACAGGCCTTAGACAGCCCCCCAATCACCCTAGCCAGCAGTCACACACATTACAGCTGCATGAGACCATTGTCCACCTCGGGCCTATGCCTGGAACCCACAAACAAATCGGGGTGGTTAAAAGGTTACAGCCAAACAATGGTGGATTCAACACTTGAAATCAATCAATATCAAGGCATTTCACATTCATTCGAGTCTTTCGTACAGTACTGACAATGGAAGCGTTGCTGGTCCCCGCAATGTCTTAGTTTGAATGGGATGAATGGTCGGGGAGAAGACCACAACAAACCATGCTTACCAAACGTGAGGCATGAAATGAACAGAACAACATGAAGTTGAATGCTCAGAGGTTTAGCCTTGACAGTGTACAATGGTATGAGCAGCGAACAATAGCTATTGTAAAAGTGTTGATGAAATGATAGGGATAGCTTCAGAACAGATTTACATAATTTCTTCACCTAAGTAACACCTTCACTTTATATCATTTAGAATAATTTATAAAATGTAATTGTCTTCTGTAATGATATGTACATAATATTTTAAGATATTCACAGGAAATCAAAAAATCAGGCACTTTGCTGCCACTACAACATGCAAGATCCTGAGATTTAAGTTTCTTAAATAAAAAAATGTAGAATAATTTTATATATAGAGAGATTTATATTTATCAACGCTATTCGCTTTTTATATCAAAATAAATGTTCTCTTTTTTAAAAAGTTCTGGTTTGAAAACACTCCTGTATGCTGCTACAATGTAGCTTTCTACATCTAGCAGCACCCATTCAATAAAAATTATAAACAAGAAAAGCTCATGACCAGTCCTCTAGTAGAAATCTGATGAAATGAGTGAAATGATTCATCACAATATTTCATAGTGCCAAGCATCATCATAATGTTCTTAGGCATAGCAACAAAGGAGAAAATCCTTGTACCATTTTTCATAGCAACTTCTGATGTCCACAAGCCTTTCAGACAAAAAGGACTATCGCATTGTTGTCTTGAGGTCCATCTGAGATCGAACATCATGGTAGCCAAGGAGGCATGGGGCAGTTGACATAGCATCATGGGTAAACACTGAATCATTGTCTGAAGAGCAAGAGCTGGAGGTGTCCTCACAAGATGGGGAGTACTGTTCGAATGGGGTGGATAGGTCCAGGTACTGAAAATATAAAAATACGAATGGTTTAGAGGTTTGGATACAAAACTTGTGGGACTCAAACTGTTGTTGAAATAGGCATTTACCTCATCTGAAATAGACACCAGCACCCTATCAAGCTCTTCCACAAGCTGTTTGAATGTTGGTCTTTGTGTTGGTACCGCATGCCAGCACTCTCTCATCTTCATGTAGCTATAAAAGCAATTTGAATATAAGTAAATCACCTTGAAGACTGAAATGATACATGTTTTTGGGTGAACAGATTGATGCTTACAGTTCATGGGTGCAGTTGGAAGGTTTGTCCATTCGATGACCTTCCTTCAGCAGCTTAAAAAGCTCCTCCACTGGTATCCCAGGGTATGGCGATCCCCCCAGTGTGAAAATCTCCCACATCAAAACTCCAAAAGACCAACTGTGGAAGCAAGAATCCAAAAATGCACCATGTAGGATAATCAGATTGAGCCGTGCTAATTCAATCCTCTTGTTAATAACATTTTTAGTCATTAGGACATATATTTTAGTCATTAAAAACGTCCACCATCAAATCAGGATTAAACTATGCTGGTGCATTCTGGTCAATCTGAACAGACCGACATTCCAGGCAGGGGGATCCCTGCTCAGCTGATTCTTTGGCATAGCTGTAATGATTAGCCAGACTTACACATCGCTCTGGTGTGTGTAGACTCTGTCAAACAAGGCTTCTGGTGCCATCCATTTCACTGGCAGACGTCCCTGAAATTGGAAACAACAGGGCTGTGAGTGGGACAGTTAGTTGCCACACAGGCCGAGCCAAAGCACTCCACTTCCTTTTGATCCACAAAAATATGACTGCCCACTCTTTTGCTAATCCCCGCCCCCCTTTCCCCAATTATCTTCTATTAAGCTGCCTGCCAATCAGTATGGACACATTACACATCTGTCTTTCACAGCATTAAGGCATCAAACAGGCACAAACAGGGCCATGCAGCCCTGCTTACAAATGGGATGTCTTCAAAAGAGCAAAAAACAGCTATCTACAGATGTAAGCAAGTCTTGAATAGAATTGTTACTTACATTGGTGGTTTTTTTGTAGTAATCGATCTGATGCACTCCTCTTGCCAAACCAAAATCTGCGATTTTCATCACATTGTCCTCTGTCACAAGAACATTCCTTGCTGCTAAATCTCTGTGAATGCACTGAATGTAAAAAAGAGATTTCTGTTTAGTTAAAATGACTCTTTTCCGCTTCTGTCAAGTAGATAAACAAGTTCACAGTGAGGCTAGAGTTTTGTTCCCGCAAACCAGATGAAACAGAAATTACAAACTACTTTCTATATGAGGTCTGCTGTCTAAATTAACATATAGCAAGAAACATTTGCAAAAGTTTAAACAAGCCTAACTTTAAATAGTCTTGGACTTCACAGAAAAACACCATAGAGCTAGTTTCTGATGTAAATGCATGTCATTAAGTTTATTTTGGTTTTAATTTTAAATAGAAGTGGTATTTGAGGATTGAAAAAGAGGACGAAAAAGGCCCCTGGTTTGTGGCCCTTAATGGAGGGGTTTCAGACGACTGCATTCTTAGCAGGCCACAAAAAGCTAGTAATACGATCCAGTGCACAGGCGGGTCCGAGCGCCTGCTTGCTAACAGATTTATGGAAGTGCTAAAAAGGACAAAGCCCACAGAGACAGGATGGACACAGCAGTAAACACGACACACCACCACTCCTCTAAGGAATGCTTGGCATCACGTGTCAGACAAAGGGATGTGTTGATAAGACGCAGGGGGGCTGGTTTCAAACTGAAGCTAATTGAGTCCTGCAAGCAACTTACTCTTTTGGAGGCTAGGTACTCCATGCCTCTTGCTACTTGGTAGGCACAGGAAACTAGGTCTTTGAAGGTGAGCTGTTCCTCAGGAACCTTGGTCACATCGAAGGTGTAGTCCATGCCTGGAGGTCGACGTGCTCTGAGGTATTCCCGTAGGCTGCCCTTAGATGCATATTCAACCAGCACGTACAGTGGTCCTGGCCCAATAATATAAATTGAAATTAAGTTAAATTGCCAAATGAAGTTAGTGCAACCATGAGGTGTGACTGTGTTTAACTTACCATCCTGTGTGCAAACACCAAGAAGATTTATGATGTTCTTGTGCTTGTCCATCACCTTCATTAGCTCCATCTCAGAGATGAGGTCTGCCAGGTCTTTGTCAGTTGCATCATCTAAGAAAAGACAGAAAAATCTTTCTTAGTCTGAAATTCAGAAATGCTCAACACTTGACTACGATACCTGTAAGTACAAACTTACCTTTTAGCATTTTAACAGCTACCGTTGCCAATTGATCTTGATTTTCTTTGTTTATCCCATAAGCCTCAGCTCTCACCACTTGACCAAAACAGCCCTCTCCAAGTGGTTTCCCTAAAGTCAAACTAGATGAGAGAATTCAAACAGTCAGTTCACCATCATATAAAAGGAAGCATCTTTTACTGCTATGGTTGCTACTAGTATTTACTTCTCTCTTGGAAACTCCCAGTCAGGGTCATAAGGCAATTCAAACTCCATAACTCCAGCCAGCATTGGAGAACAACTGGAGGAAAGACGAGCCACCCTCACCAGTGACGCACTTGATTTTCCAGAAGAATTGGACTCCACAGAATACTGTAATGGGGTCCAAAACATACAGGATTAGAAACCAGAATGCTCTGCAGAATTCCATGTTCTTGTGAATTATCCTGAGGATTGTTCAGATGTGTCATCTTACCTGTCTGCGTAGAGGAAATTTGGAGAGTTTCTGCACAGGGAGCGTATCAAAAGGCTCCCGACTGGGATGAACTTGCATGCGGCAGAGGACCACGATGACTATGGCCATCACTAGTGCCAGGAAGCCAGATGCATAGATGATGATATCAGTGTACTTGGCCTCCATAAGGTCTATCTCCTTGGCCACATCCTCCTCTGTGGAATTGAAACATTTTAATTACTTGAGTCACAAGTAATTTGAATGATTTGTGTCATCAATGTGTCAATGCAAACAAATCTACCTGATAAGACTGTAAGCCAAGCAGACTGATGAGAGAATCCAATAGAGTTTCCTGCCAAGCAGGTGTATTCCCCAGCATCCTCCATTGTAATATTGGTAAGATATAAGACTTCAACTTCAGACATGTTCAAACTTCCTGTCTGAGAAGGTGGAAGAAACAATCAACATTTTAATGCTCATTCATTCCATATACTGATCTGGTAATGTGATTTAGCTTCAGAAAAGAGTAATGAATGAGTCGCTAAATACCTTCACGATCTTAACATAAGGAATGCCATCAGGCCCATAACGGCTGCCATTCATCTCTATGTGCTTTAGCCACTGGATGTGAGGCTGGGCATCACTGTAGACTTTACACAGAAACTGAGCATCTCCACCTACTATAGCTGTAGTGTTTTTGGGTAGACCAGCTTGAAGGATGGGCCTGTGTGGAGAGCGTTCTAAAAGGAAAATTCTGAAGGTCATTACTTTGATATTATATTCAAAAGATATTTATAGTTCTATCAAAATTCTCAACTTCCAAAAAAATAATGTTACCAATGAAAGTTTACATTCAAGAGCATTTGAAGAAATATAGTCTAAGGCACAGGGATAGACAAGTGCCACTTCCAAAGCTGATCAACTCTCACTAATTAGTTCCATTAAGGGATTTTTAGAACCAGGCCCATGTATTGGATTGCTTTGATGTCGATGGGCTCTTTATTCCCTGTTCTTTCCCCCCTGTCTGCTAGGACACAGCAGTTGACCCCACGCCGGACTCTTAACAAACAGGTCTGTCACAGGTCAGGTAGAAAATTGGTCTGGACGCCTCAACCCACAGCGCTTCCAGGCACGTACCATACAGACCGATGCCAACCCCCAACCCGAATTCCCCTGCTGTGATGATATTTATTGCCCTCTTCCAGTGTAGTTCTTAAATATCTGTATAGACATGTAGAGCCTCGGGTGAACCCTGGTGCCTGTGGTGAAGCAGTGTGCCCTGTGGCTCTCTCTGAGGTGCATTTGGTGCCTGTCTTGCTATGTGACGCCACTGAGCTGCTGGTACAGGATCTCACTGATTTGATGTTTATTGCATCTGACACTTGCTAAGCATGGCAGACCTGCGATGGCTCCTCGTGGAGCCAGGCGGCTGTCTAGAGCAGGCAAGCAGAAGCCCTCTTACCCAACACGTCCAAGAGGTAGGTGTGAGCAATGGACCCATATTTGTTCTCCACCACACAACTGTAGTTCCCACGGTCTGAGGGAACCACACTCTCCATGACCAGGCTCCAGTGTTGATGTCGCAGCTATGAACACAAAAGGGTAATGCGAAAGCATGAGGCGGTGCTGATATTTATTGTGAGATTTTGAAAAGTTCAAGTCATTGCTATGTCTCCAACAAACAAAAATATCTTTCACCTTGATGCCTCCAATCCGGTGCTCTCCTCTAAATTCTCTGCCATTCTTTAGCCAGCGAATGGTGGGAAGAGGGTTCCCTGTGGCAGGGCAGCGGAATTTGACAGTGTTTCCAGCTGGGACTGCATAGAGCTTCTTCTCCATCCTTTGAGTATGAGTCCAGTATGGTGCTAAAATGTAAAAAACAATGGTACATTTCAAGCTATCACTCTGAAACTGAAATGCAAATAAATACAACTAAATTTATGGTTACAATGAACACTAACCTCGGGAGATGTAGACCTGGTCATTTTCGATCTCAGGACCAGCATCATCAATACCATTGTCCTCATCATCATCTCCTGATCCTACAGCATCTGTAAAGGAGAATTAAGTGTTCAAGCTATTAGATGAACATTCAAAAGAAGGGTTATTAATGAAAACCAAGTGGCAGATCCTACCTGCCACTGTGATAGTAAAGTTACGCAGAGCCTCTTTGGTGCCACGCAGCATACACACATACACTCCTGAATCTTCATAGGTGGCATCTGCAATCTCCATGACTGCTGCCCTTATCTGGATACGAGCATTGTTTTGCACCCGTACACCACCCTTGAACCACTGGACAGCTCCAGGACGGTTTGAATCACAACGGAGTTTTAGTACATCTCCAAGCTCTAGAAGAAGATGCTCTGATGCTTCCTCAGCTGGCTCCTCAGAAACTTTTTGGACAAAACATGAAAAACAAATTTGTTAATAGCATCGCCATGAGACTAAACTTAAGCTGTGACCTTTTAACTGTGGAAGTAATTTTGTCCTACTAAATAGTCATAAGATTGTTTTCACGGCAATATAATGCCAATGGCTGACCTGTCAGAGAATGATGGCAGATCAGCCCTGAAGATGAGAGGGTTCGATATTATCAGATGCTGTTGCTTACCTGATAAGACCACCAGCCAGGCAGAGCGCATAGTTTGACCAACTGAGTTTTGCGCCTTGCATATGTACTCCCCAGCATCTTCCATGGAGACATTCACTAAAGGAAGAATGTTGACTTTGGAGAGGTTCTCAAGAAGAGGCTGCGGGGGAAACAAATGTAACCTTACTCCCTTTTTCTTGAAGACAGAAAATATGCATAATAGAGGATCTTTAAATCATTTTCTCACCGTAAGCGCTGTAAGAAGTGGTGATCCGTCAGGCCCCTGGCGATTGCTGTCCTTTTTGAACCACTGGAGACGTGTTGAGGCAGGCTGGTGGAGTTTACACACCAGCTTCACATGTCCTCCAACTAACACAGTAGCATTCTCAGGAAATCCAGGAATAAGAATTGGTCGAGAAACTCTGATATCTGGCGGAACGGAGAAAACGGAGAATTACTCTTGTAATTAGTCTGTAGAATATACCACATTTAATAAACACATCTAATTAACATAACTTCTCGCTAATTGCTTACTAGAGGCTTTCTCACAGAGATCACCACTGTTTTGGAGCAAATCAGGCAAACAAAGCCACAAACAAAAGAGAGAACAGAAACACAATTCTCAGTTGAGAATGACCTAACTTTGACTTCACAGCAGTGTTCCTTGTGGCCTGGAGGTGAATGTGATTTTGAGAATTTGAGTGAAGAACGCCCCCTAACCAAGCAATGTCACCTCCAGCACTGAAGCATAACATTCTTCCAGCAATACACTAATGAACTTCACTGAATAAAACTAGGGCCTGGCCGGTATCTGACCCTGAAGAGGGTGTGAATGGTCAGCAGGAAAATAAAGGACAAGCTAAACAAAACACACAAACACATGCGGCCACTAAAAATAGGCTGAATGGCTGAAATGGCAAACTTCACATGAAAAATATGCCTCTTAAGGACACATTTTGTAGGGGCATGCAGTCCACATTTTTAAGTTTATCATTTATCATAGGGCTTATCATAAAGAGGGTAATTTGCAATCCTGAAGTATCACACTACTAATGGACTAATGGAAAACTACTTTTCCTTTTTGAAACTTTGAAATTTTATAAAGGTCTTGTGCATACTTTTATTATAACCACTAGAATCCACAAAAGACCCTAGTGTTATTTCTGAATTTAAAATGTACATAAAAGTTATATAAAGTTACATAAAAGTAATTCTAGAACTTATTAGCTGTATTTGTAGTTCCTCTTCAATAAGTTCATTTTTGCCTCTTCTAGTGCTTTTAGCTCTGCATTTCTCACTTGCCTGGTGGTTCAGCCCATTAAAGTCTTACAGTTGTCAAATGACTTTAATTTCTCCTGGCAGGAACTTAGTGGGGCATTGTTCGACTGCACCACAGGGTTTTTCAACCTTTATCACCTTCCTAGCACTGTATGCAGCTCACAAGTGTTCAGAGAAAGATGCTTTTAACGAACAATTTGCCCCAGCATTCACAAGGGTCTACATCTTTCCCCTTAATTCTCTAGAACTCAGAATGGTGCACTCAGGCTGAGCATATCAACAACAGCCCAACAGAAAATGGCATATAAAGCTTTGGGTAATCCTGTGATTAAAAAATACAAAAAAACAAAAAATCTCTGATTTGTTAGGCCTTTGGGCCTTTTACACACACACACACACACACACACACACACACACACACACACACACACACACACACACACACACACACACACACACACAAGCAAAAAGAAATGTGGGAGCCAGGTCTGTGTAAGTCTTAATAGCTCTTGGAGATAATAGGATGTACCCTGGCAGGTACAAAATTGAGACAACCCAGTGTTTGTACAATTAAATAGGAGACCCCCCCCCCCATCCAGCATCCAACAAGCCCCTGTTACTGGCACTGGGCCAGACAGATTTACACTTCCGAGCCTCGGGGCTTTGGAAGGATCAGGTAGCACTGTTTATGGCTCAAGAAAATACTGGGATTCTTTTACTCTCTAAACGATTACATCCTCTCCAACTTCCCCTGGACTTAAATTCTTCACAGTCAGCTTGGCTCCATTTATCATTCCCTGAATATTCATCAGATAGCCTATTCAAACCATTTTAAGTAAAATTCAAAATGTTAAGTAACATTTACAACGTTGTATTTTATACTTGGAAGAGTTGGATTTGGATTTTTGGGTGAATCCACACCTTTTGCCCGGACTTCTCCAGATGTTATCCTTCTTGAAAACACCAGTTCCGTGAAGCAGATGGTAATGAAAACCTTAAAGATGCTCAACATCTTGCTGAGGTAATGTTTGTGTGTGTGGAAGACTGCTGGTCAGCTTCAAATGCTTACTCCAGGCATTGGCAACCTCAGTGTAGTCACAAACCTGAGAGAAAAACAGAACTGATTAACAATTCATAGAAGCTATTGTGAAAGATGAACCTTTAAAATTACATTAATGCATAATTCATTGGACATCCCAACCCTGCACAAAACCATGTTTGAAAATGACTGTCCTATTGTACACCTACATCATTGTTGAACATCGTCTTACTCCCTTTTGTACATGAATAACCCTCAGTTAAAGACAGTTGTTTAAGAATAGAACCTGTACAACGTACTTTTGATAGGTCGTTTCTATATAAACATATGAATTGGATCCGGAACATCTACGATTTCAGCAACCAATTGTCCAAAATCAGAACTTTTACAAAGATATTTTTAGAAAAAAATCAATCATGTGCATTTAAGATTTTTCCACTTATTGACTTACTCCAAATGTGCTTCTAAAATACTTATTCTGTCCAGCATGAAAAGTAAACAAGAGCAAACGTCAAACTCTCAGGGTACGCGGAGACACATGTGTTCTCAAAACATACGAGAATTTCACACCGGAGTGAGAGTTTGGTTAAGTTAAATAAATCCATTTACAAGTGTGAAACCAGTTGGTAAAGTTAATGAAAGTCAATCTGAGCGTAAGTAAACCTAAACCGAACCAGAAGCAGAAATATACAAGGAATTATGAAAGCTGGAATTCAATGTAAAATGTTTTTTCATGATTGAAATCGAGCATTGCGTTTTTACACGAAATCAACTGCGCAGAAATAAGTTTAAAGCAAACAGTTTTGAATTTACAATCTAATTAGCCTACTATACGTGCATAAAAATTAGACTTCATTTTCAGATGAATTTGTCTGAAGGAAACTGATTACTTAATAAATAGCCAAAATATATGCCTATAAAAATAATATTCATGCAACTAATCTGACCCCAGTTTTACCATATGCAAATAATCATTTTACCTATTTTCGTGTGTCCTTTGCCCGGTCCGTATAGGTTCGATTAGGCACCAGCAGTTAGTGCCCTTGGATCGTGGTGGCCCTCGAGATACTCATATGTCCTTTTTCCTTACAGTTTCACAATTATTTATCCTTGGAAATCCAATAAGCAACTTTTGGGAAAGTCTGAGTTACGCTGGTAAATCCATTAAAAAAACCCATAGGCTGACAGAGCAAGGGTAAGACTACTAATCTTCGGATTCAAAGTCCAGTGCTGCTTTCTTTTGATGAGCTTCTCCGTGTCTCGCGCTGTGCTCGTGAGCGCTCCAGACTCCAAAACCGCTATATATCCACAGAAATGCACACGCGGAGAATTTAGACCGTGTCTGTTTTTCTTCTCAAAATGAAAAAAAAAAACAACAACAACAAAAAACAAACAACAACCCTCCAGCCTTAGATTGTGTGAACGAAAGCATCCAATACCAAACACATTGTAGCGTCCCTCTGTCTTATTTCACATAAATAAAGTGATTTGCGCGCAATGACAGTGGAGTGGGGTTTTGCTCTCTCTCCCCCTCTCTCTCGCTTGGATTGCTGTAAAATGATTTGCTCCTGACAGCTTAAGTGACTTTAAAACTGAAGAGCCGAAGAGTCTCTATCTGGCAACTCTCTGCTTACACTCTGGGGCAGAGCAAGCGTCTAACTAGCAGTGGGAGACAACAGCACTCTGAGGGGAAGGTTCACAACAATGGACTAAAACCAGAGGGAGAGAGAGGGGGAAGGGGGTGTTAAATCCCCCTCCCACAAAAACAAATCCCCAAGAGGCAGACCCCAGCAATATATACTATTTATTTTAGATAGATAGATAGATAGATAGATAGATAGATAGATAGATAGATAGATAGATAGATAGATAAATAGATAGATAGATAGACAGACATGTACTCTTTGTTGGGTTGAAACATTTTATACATGTTTTCCATTTATTATTTTAATATTTTTAAACAACAACTAATTTTAAGAAATAATGACAATAGACAGTTACACCACTTAGACAGTTTTGGTATTAAGCCTCACCAATAAATAAATAAAAAATCTAATAATAATATAGAATGAAATAAAAATAAATAAATTACATTTCAGAAATTGAGAAAAAAAATGTTCATCATAGAATGGATGAATTAAGTTCTTTTTTTAAACATGCAGGCCTAAATTAGTTCTCGACAAAACAAAATCTAATATGTGAAAAATAAACAATTTATAATCCCACACTAATATGGTAGTTTAAATAAACTGACTAAATAACTCTTAATAACACCTCGATTTATTGCATTGTAAATAAGCAGGAAAAACAAATTAGGCAATTCCTTTGTAAAGTTCACGAGCTCTGTATTCAACAACTGTAAATGACACCTTTCCTTAATTACATCATTGTGTATCTTTCCCAATAATTATTTTTTAGAAGTGACGATGACGTCACAATGCGCACGTAATTGTTTTATTAGTCGTTGATGCCAGGAAGGAATTTTAGAAATGTCTTGCTTATTCTTTTTGTTTTTTTCTGGACCAACTTATATGCGACTGATCATTGCTACGTTTATAAAAATAACGCGTTATTATAATGGAAAGTAATCACTGTTCCCTGTCCCCGTTGTTAAGCATCTTAAAGGGCTAGCTCATTTTAAATACATGCAGTTAAAGTGAAAACTTTAAAAGAACTGATCATGGCCAAGTTTTCGCGACCGTGCAGGTGTTCTACTGAACTAAAGCCTGAGGCGGAGAGAGTGAGGCTTAAAGTGCTTACGAGACGGATCTGAGGGGAACACTTGGTTTGAAATGATCCCGTTTCTCCCATTCATCAGCGGTCTGTGGCATAACGAGCCCCACGGTCAAGTCCAGAGGAGAAGCCCGCTCAGAGTCTAACACCTTTTATTACACGCACACACGCACACACACACACACTCTCACACACACACACACACACATACACACACATACACACACATATTGTGTTTTTGTGTTTTGTGGGGACTTTCCATAGGCGTAATGATTTTTATACTGTACAAACTGTACGTTCTGTTCCCCCCACCCCACCCCACCCCTAAACTTAACCCTCACAGAAAATGTTCTGCGATTTTAGATTTTCAAAAAAGATAATTCTGTATGATTTATAAGCTTGTTTCCTTGTGGGGACCAACAAAAGGTCCCCACAATGTCAAGATTTACTGGTTTTACTTACGTTGTGGGGACATTTGGTCCCCACAATGTAAGGAAAACAAGTACACACACACACACACACACACACTCGCAGACACACACACAGACACACACACACACACACACACACACACACACACATGTCTGGTTCACAATCTTTATATGGATTCTCCATAGGCATAATGATTTTTATAGTGTACAAACTGTATTTTCAATCCCCTTACTCTAACCCTACCCCTAAACCTACCCATCACAGAAAACATTCTGCATTTTTACATTTTCAAAAAAACATAATTAATATGTTTATTAATCCATATGACTTCTGGGGAGCGCTGGCTGGTCCCCACAATGTAGGTAATCTCAGGTTTTACTATCCTTGTGTGTATGTACACAATGTACTAGAAACCTGTATACACACACACACACACACACACACACACACACATTTCATGCGCATATAACTGATAAAAATGATCAAACGCATTATGTTGATCAAAGGCTAAACATCATAATGAATAAATAACTAAATAAATAAATAAATAACTACATTTTCATACATTTAAACCACTTTAAAACCACAAACCTGTCCAACTAACATGTAGCCTATAGCCTAACCAGTGACATGTAACATTTTCACAAAGAACACAGATAGATAGAGTTTACTCAATGAAAAGACCACATTAGGTCAACTCAATTAAATTGAATTGTCAATTTCCCCATTACTCAATTTAACTGAGACAATCACTTTCCTCAAATCATTTGTGTAGTCTCAACTTATTAGGGTTTACAGATAGATAGAAATATAAACAGTAGAAAGTAGATATTTAACATGTTAATTATGCTAACATATTTAACATAGAAATCATTCTGGGACAATTGGCCCATGAATTAGGATAGAAAGTGCCAGACACACTGTATGCCAGAGAGAAGTGTGCTGCTCAGTGCCCAATGCCACCCTCCAGCTCTTTATATACAAGTGCACTGTGGCATGCTGGGCAGAGTGACTGTCTTTCTGCCACTCAGGTTAATAAAAGAGAGATTCTGCCTATTGAAAAGCTTGCATTCTCTTCTGTCTTTTCTCCTATTCCTTCTATATCTCACTGTCCATCCCGCTCTTTCCCTCTGTCTGTTTATCTCTTACTTTTTCTAACTTGATCCTCTGGCCTCTCTAAAAAAAACCGCTGACATTCCCCCGAACAATGCCAAATTTTCCCCCACCATCGTCCTCTGCTTGTGTCTCCAAGGCTAGGAATTAAAGCACTCTGGAGTAACAATCGGCCCCTCTCCCAAATCCCACTGCCTGGTCTTTGTTATAGCCTGCTGAATGTGAATGCCCCATTAAAGCCTATTATCTGGAGCTTCTCCGTTGCCCTGCAGATCCACTTCTAACCGTCCCCTGAAAAGAACTCTCTCCTCAAAGCTTTGGCTGACCAGAGTAATCAGGTACACAAATGATTTCACAATTATTTCATTATTTTGTTTATATCTATAGTGTTTAATACTCTTTAGTACCCACTTGTTCCACACAAAGCAGATTCTACATATGTTTTTAGATTTGAATGTCCAAATGTACGAAGAAAAAAAATGCTGTTAAAAAGCTGTAAAAGATGGTTATTTCTTGATAGATAGGTAACAAGCTCACAAACAAGAGGGCAGCACGCTGGGAAGAACACCAACGACCCTAGCCATTAATAATTTCACATCACTCTCAACTATGCAAGGAATCCTTGGCTTGAAAACACAACATCTTTACCACTCAATATGAGTTTCCCTCCAGTGAAAACACCCTCAGTTCCAGTGGTATATATGTATATTGATAGCCAGTGTTAATGTTTATAATGCATTATTCTAACTAGTTGTTTGGGCTAATGGGATGCAAATGGATCCAAAGTTCACTCATGTTAGCTGTGTTGGGCAACACAGACACAATTACAAGCAAGTGTTGTGCAAGAGGCTGCCTTAATGTACAGTTCAAACTGTAAGAGACAACCTCAGAATGGAATTACATCAGTGTATACAATAAAGTATACCCAGAATTTTTTTTAAAGTATTTTGGTATTTTGTTACTCATGGTTTGATTTAAACTTTAAGGTGACTCTGTCTTGATTGTCTCTACTTGTTAATGGCAATCCTGAAAGGAATAGAGTGCAGTGATGAATGACGATGACACTGATCATAAAACTCATCAAAACAATCATGAAATGTGTTTATGGCATGGAACAACTTTATGGAACAACTTCTCTAGTGTAGGTGCTTTCAGACTGGGAAAATGTTCTCAAGAGAAAACGTAATATCTGAAGTGTAACATTTGAGTCTGACATTGTTATACTATGTTTACATTTTTTACAAAAAAAACAATAGGATTGGGTTACAAATATGGACTTCTCAATTTTAACTGATTCTCATTTCTAAGAACCGATATCGATCAGGAATTGATCTTTCTTTCTATTTTCAGTGTATGAATGAAGTTTGTAGTGTACCTCTCATCCAATAAATCGTAATAAGCTTTAAGCTTTGTTACTACTGATATGAAACAAAATCTCAGCTTCAAATTCAGTCAGTTTTGTTACGAAATTCAAACAAAACATACCATTTTGGCCATTTTAAATGTGGCGTGACAGATCACTGTAGTGCCTCAGTTCAAGCGAAGCAACAGCGTGGAGCCCACATGAACTGAATCGATCATCTCTTCCACTTTATTACTAGTTACAGCATGAAATAGATAGGAAAAAACATCAGAAAGTATGTTAAAAGATATAGTACAACTTGTCATATCACATGTAATCACTCCATCAGTGTTTCAACCTTGAAAAGATGTCAATAAAACAGCTTGTAAACAATATCTTACATTTACCTCAGAAAAGGTAACTCTAGAGAGGAGCATTTTGCTAAATGTATGCGCTATATTGCATATTCATTCTGTTCTTCAATATTTAATGTAGGCTATGTTTGAATTAATCTGTCAAGTTTTTATGACAGCCACCATTTATATATATATATATATATATATATATATATATATATATATATATATATATATATATATATATATATAAATAAAGTAGAATCAGAAATTTTATATTTAAAATTTTAGGCCAATTATAATGTAATTATAAAAAAAACTTCCTTTTGGGTAATTTAAATGTATGTTGCCTACAAATCATTTA
Source organism: Zacco platypus (assembly GCA_038088235.1). Lineage (NCBI taxonomy): Eukaryota > Metazoa > Chordata > Actinopteri > Cypriniformes > Xenocyprididae > Zacco > Zacco platypus. Next base: position 28,044,881 of record CM076070.1, read on the forward strand.
CTTTTAACCTTTAAAATTATAGTGCCGTACCAACTGGGATTCCTATACAGCATTAGTTGAGAGATGTTGTTTTGCTTGAGAAAATTTGCCATGTAGGCTACTGTATCTGATAGACACCAATTAAACAATATCAAATCGAAATCAAAATTGGATTGAATCGGCAATTTGTGTCAATGCCCAGGCCTACAAAACACAGTGAAAAATTATATATATTTCACATTTTTTTTCCTCTGAATGTGTTACTTTTGTTTTTAGTGGTATTAAATGTGCAAATGCTATGATGTAACTTGTGAAAAAAATGTGCTGCTTTACTGTTTTAACAGGGGTGTGTATCCACTGCATATTTACATCCGGTAACACTTTACAGTAAGGTTCATTAGTTAAACATTAGTTAATGTATTAACTAACATGAACTAATCATGAGCAATACATTTATTTCTGTATTTACTAATCTTTGTTAACGTTAGTTAATGAAAATACAGTGTTCATTGTTTGTTCATGTTAGTTCACAGTGCATTAATGTTAACAAGATTTTAATAATGTATTAGTAAATGTTGAAATTTACATTAACAAAGATTAATAAATGCTGTGTAAGTGCAGTTCATTATTAGTTCATGTTAACTAATGTAGTTAACTAATGTTAACTAATGAACCTTATTGTAAAGTTTTACCTTACACACATAAGTTGTCTACAATGTTAACAATAGATGAATACATAACATTTACCAAATTTGACATTGTACTATATTGTACTATCACTTTTCTAACACAATATAAATGGGTATACATATTATTGGCTTTATATTTTAAAAAGTGATCCCACATTTGGAGGTCATTGTAATTAAAATACCCCCACCAATGCAAAGTCAAAGGGAATAGAGCATCTGAGAACCACATTCCCTAAATGCATGTTGGCAACAAATCAACATCAACATTCTTCTTGTCCTCCCCACCTCCTTCTTATCTGATTACATTGGTGATACGCTGGATGGCCCTTACACCTCGGCCAGCTGGGAGGCCTGTAAGAATCTGAAAGTATTGATGCTTGCATAACTATGCTAATGAGCAGCTCCACTGATGGCTGTGATAGGGGAGACAGCGTTGTGAATAATTAGCCATGGTTGCAGCCAGTGAGCGGCCTAGCAACAGAGCATGTGAATGCAAGGTGGGGCTGGTCGCTCATTAACTACAACACTTGTTGGTCCCAGGCTATTGTCTCGTGTTTGTGTTAATTATTAGCTGGACCAGGCCAGACAATGGTGTGACAGAGAGGTCTACTTTGTAATGCAAGTTGACTTCTGCAGCCAAACATATTCTGCGAGGGTCCCACACCCAGCTGTTTTTACAGAGATGGATATCCCTGCAGCCACTGTTTTCCCAGCTCTTCTTCTTTTCGCTGGTTTTCTTTTCTTTCTTTTTTTTCATTAGAAATGAGGGTACTCAAGATGAACCTTCTCTGAACTCATCACTTTTGATGAATCTGATAGAATGTGTGAAAGATTTCTTAAATCAGGAACATGTGTGTTAATTGAGGAGTGTGAGTATAAGATGTTTTAAGTCTTGCGCATACAGTATCTGATGTAATTAAACTCCTTAATTAATATTCTTTTTCACAACTTTGAAAAAAAAAATAGTTCAAAGAACAAAGACTTCTTTTAAACATTATCTTGTGAATAATTTCAACCTTATATATACACCGCCTATTTTTAATCTAAAAAAACATTTTTTAAACATTACTGTAACATTTTAAAATATAATTTTGACCTGTAAGTGCTGACTATAATAAATATATTGAAATAAATAATATTTCATTTGTAATTCAGTTTTTTTTAAATTACAGTTTTTCTCAGTTGCTTTGGTGCATTTCTCACATCACTATTTACATTTGCAGTTAGTTCAACCTCCAAAACAATTAGTCAGTTGTGCACATCATAGTAGCAGTTTCTCATTCCTTCCAACAAATTGCAAATGCTTTTGGACATGCAACAATTGCTTTCATACAACTCTCTGCTGTTTAATAACATTATCATTTGCTTATGTCATGTCAGTCAAAATTAACTATACTTGTGAATGCTGAATAGTCATTTCATATAAAACTAATAGTCTTCATTTCATTGCTTGAGTCATTACATACAAAAATGTTGAACTAGTTGTCAAAATCTTTTAGACAAACAAAAAAAAAACAATCAGACACTCTTTACAGGGACATACTCCCTGAGAATGAGAGGGGTCTAACTGGAGACCATCTGAGCAAGCATGTTGTTGTTTTGGATAATATGCATTTTCATGACTCAGATGTCATCAGACAGTGGTTTTGCAGCACATGATAGGATGCTGGTGAAATATCTCCCTCCCTACTCACCATTCCTAAATCCAATAGAGGAGTTTTTCTCTTCCTGGAGGTGGAAGGTATATGACCGGCATCCACATACCCAAATGGCCCTGCTAGCGGCCGTGTGATGACATCACAACAGAGTCCTGCAGAGGGTGGATTCGCCACTCGAGGAGATACTTTCCTCGCTACATTGCAAGAGATGATATTTGCTGTGATGTAGATGAAATTATGTGGCCAGACAGAGGTCTGGATGTGCATGAATGATTACAATACTATGTATGTTGTATGTTCAGTTCCAATATGTACTGCAATATTGTTTACAGTTGTGCACAGCTCTACTCAAAGGGAGTTTATGTTTGTTGAAAAAAAGGGTGTATTTTTTCTTTTGCACAATGCTGTGAACAAATTAGAACTGCAAAGAGCATATGCAGTAAAAATGTGAAACATTTTTCTCATACTCAGTTACCTCACTAAATACAGTAATGTGTAACTTTAGTGTATTTTTCAAATGGCTGTTCAAATAGTATATAGTGCTGTCTTGAGCATTTTCAGGTAATGTCACCAAGATGTGACTTTTTTGTATTGGAAAACATTTACAGAGTAAACTGTCATAATGAAAACATGACAAAGTCATTTGACTAGTAATTTCCTACTACTAAATTCAGAAAAAACAGAGATTCTAATTATTGGACCAAAAACTTCTGCACATAATAACCTAGAATACTGTCTAACACTTGATGGCTGCTCTGTTAAGTCGTCTTCGTCAGTTAGGAACCTGGGTGTGCTCTTTGATACCAATCTTTCATTTGAATGCCACATTTCTAGCATATGTAAAACCGCATTCTTCCATCTTAAAAACATATCTAAATTGCGACATATGCTCTCAATGACAAATGCGGAACAGCTAGTTCATGCGTTTATGACCTCGAGACTAGATTACTGTAATGCTCTACTGGGTGGTTGCCCTGCTCGCGTGATAAACAAATTACAGCTGGTCCAAAACGCAGCTGCTAGAGTCCTTACTAGAACCAGGAAGTATGAACATATTAGTCCGGTTCTGTCAAAACTGCACTGGCTCCCTATTAAACATCGTATAGATTTTAAAATCTTGCTAATTACTTACAAAGCACTAAATGGCTTAGCTCCCCAGTACCTGAGTGAGCTTTTAATGCATTATAGTCCTTCGCGTCTATTACGATCTCAGAATTCTGGCCAGTTGTTAATACCTAGAATATCAAAATCAACCGCGGGCGGTAGATCCTTTTCCTATTTGGCACCTAAACTCTGGAACAATCTTCCTAGCATTGTTCGGGAAGCAGACACACTTTGTCAGTTTAAATCTAGACTAAAAACGCATCTATTTAACCTGGCATACACATGACGCACTATAAACTTTTGTCCTCATATCCGTTAAAGGATTGTTAGGCTGCATAGATCAGGTCAGCCGGAACCGGGAACACTTCCTATAACACCAGATGTACTCGTTACATCGGAAGAAGAATGGCGTCTACGCTAATTTTTTGTCTCTCTGCTTATCCCGAGGTTTACCAATTAACATGATTGCTGGATCCGGGCTGTGTCCGGGTCGGACGGGGAACCTGTGCCTGTGTGCGGCAGCAGTGTGGCCCTGTGGTGTCGGCGGAGACCGTGTGAACGAGCTCATCCTTTGTGAAGACCCTACCGACTCATCAGCCAGCGGCACATATCCCAACAAACCGTCCCATATCGGCGTGATCAAAAGATCTTAAATTAGATGGAACTAGATTAAATATTTTGACTGTTGCGATTCCAAATCAGTTTAATGACCTGTAACTCTGCCTGAGTATCGGACAAGTGTTCACTGTTGGCCAGAGGAGAACTGGCCCCCCAACTAAGCCTGGTTTCTCCCAAGGTTTTTTTCTCCATTTGTTGGAGTTTTGGTTCCTTGCCGCTGTTGCCTTTGGCTTGCTTAAGTTGGGGACACTTGCTTGATATTCAGCAGTGTTTTTGATATGCCTGTATTGGCGCCGTTGTATGCGAACTGATCTGAGCCGGACGATTACGTCACTGTTTTCTCCAGTGCTGCTATACCTAAATTACCTAGACTAATAACTATTGATCTTTGCAACGGAATGAATCAATAATATATAGAATAAGCTGCACAATGACACCATTTTCTTATTAATGTAAAGCTGCTTTGCCACAATTTGCATTGTAAAAAGCGCTATATAAATAAAGATGACTTGACTTGACTTGACTATCTTGTTCATAAACAATGGTGTCAGGACTTTTCATCTTGATGACACTGACACTTTCATTGATATGAATACTTGCTTTTGAGGAATGAACTATCCATTTTGAGCTAGTGACACGCTTTTACAGGTTATCAACTAGGTTTTGCAGTTTGTACTAATTGTTTTGAGAACTGCATTAACTGTTGTACAAATGTAAATAGTGATGTGAGAAATGCACCAAAGCGAGTGAGAAAAACTGTAAATCTTCAACAGGTTGCACAGAAGTTAAAGTGCATTAAATTTGACATAAAGCATCTGCTAAAGTCTAAACATAAAAACATTAATAAAGAAACAAAGATCATTTTAGACAGCATAAAACCTGTCCAAACAAGATAATAGGATAATCTTTGTAATTTCAACATTACCAAATCTAAAAACACAAAAACAAGACAAACAGACAGAGAGACAGACAAACAGACAGACAGACAGACAGACAGATAGATAGATAGATAGATAGATAGATAGATAGATAGATAGATAGATAGATAGATAGATAGATAGATAGATAGATAGATAAACAGATAGATCAAAGGGAAAGATTAATCCTTCATTAATAAGATAATTAGAAAAATTTAGGACTATTTCCTCCACCATCAAAGTTGCAGAGAGAATTTCAGTTGTGATTTGTGAATGTGTATTTGTGTCAGTGTTAGGGGCTAGGTTAGTTAATCATTATTTAAAGCTCCAATTACGTGAGAGTGAATTAGGTCAATGCATCATTGTCTCATTAAAACAACAATCCATTGTGTGAGTGTAAAAGGTATCGTCATGAGGCAATTCACACTCTGACTCCAGACTCAAGTCTTAATTTTGCCATGACAGGTACTTACGTGCAGCATGTTGGGTCTCTATCACACACGTGTGTATTTATAGTGAATTTCAGTACATACACACACATGTTTTGGTGCATGTCTGATTTATTCTGCAGAATTAGGTGATCCAAGCATCGCCTAAGCAGGACAGCCCTTTGATAAACTTTGCATATATGAAAGAATCAAGAGATTACACTCTGTAAATATGTTACGAGCTGCGAAGATCTCGGGAGGTCCCATGTGTATTTGGGTTCACCCTGACAAGCTTTTCATCCGAGGGCCTTTCTTTTGAGGATTATGTCCAATTGCTATAGATGTTATCTCCATGGAAACAAAACCATATTTGGTGGAGTATTGATTACAGCTGAAAACAGAAACAGAGAACCCAGGCAGTAACCCCGAAGTCCATGTTTATGTTCATACAGCTTGTGCTAAAGGGATCAAGACATGCACAAAGAAAAATAACATAGTTGGAATTATGTGTAACTGGATCTTCCCAGATCATCCAGATCTCGGAGAAACTGCCCTTTTTGGGCTATCCGCAGTGCAATGCTTGCTGTGTTTTTGAAATCCCAATGATCTCCTCTTCCAAGGCTTTGGAGACGTACAACATTCGTGACTGAATGGTTTTTGAGCTAGAATCAAAGAGCGCTGACATTCGAGCCAAATCAAAACTGACTATTTCAATTAATCAATGCAAGCTAGTGAATATTAGCTTGATGATATGCGTCAGATCACTTCACTCCAACTGCTTGTGACAGATTCCTGAGATTTCTTTTCATTAAGAAGGTGTCTTATGAAGACATTAAGCCTGTTTGACAATGTCACACCATCCTTTGTTGGCTCCACCACCTCCTTTGTGGACCGGCCTTGTGGGGTTCAAAGGGTCGCCATCCCCGGTTTAAATTAAGGAGTATTCAGGGTTCTTCTCCAGGGCTTCCTGCTGTGGCCTATCTTCAGAGGTAATCCAGGGGGCTCGGCTCAAAGTTCTCTGCAGCTTATTAGATCAGGCTGCTGAAGAAAGCAGGAGCTGGAGGTTGCATTGTTTGGCCTGATTAAGAGCTTCTTGTCGTTTCTGAGGAATCTGAGGAGCCCTGAGTTTGCCTCTCAGCTCACAGCTTTTCTCTTTTCTCTCATGTGACACATTGTTGCGGGATAAAGTGAGGAGTTTCTTTTAATGGTGGTTCATGTGTAAACAATAGGATGTGCTGAGATTAGACTTTTCTTCTTCAGTTTCCACTTTGAATGAAGATTTTGCTACTTCAAGTGACACAAGTAGCTGCAGTTGATAGTAGTTGTCGTCATGCTTGAATGCATTTTTACCCAGTTGTTACCCTTTTTGAAATACTAAATTTTGATAGATCAATAATGGCATTCTGAGGTTAGGTATTTTTGTATAGACACAACATTTTCTGCTTTGCTGCTAATGCAACACAATCTCATGGTAATTCATTACAATTTTTCATTTTGGCAAATTAGTGGCTAATTTGTATGAATTTGTACGATCTCATTGATATGTTTTTGTGCGATATGCTCACGATATGCCACTGATTGTTTGGTTTAGGACTAAAAATTCCAATGAATCGAATTCGAAATCACCACCTTGTAAAATAACAAAACAGTTGAAACCTTTAAACTAACTGAATTACATACCAGGTATAATTGCTTACACAGTGAGCTGCTTACTAAATTGATTAAGTTCATATCTGCTACTATCTGCCAATGTCCTGGTTTAGAGGGGAGGTAGTTATGATGATTGATGTGCTCTAAGCACTTGAAACATCTCAATAAGCCACCCTCCAGTGTTTTGACCAGCAGGCAACAGGTGTGCCTGCGGTGTGCATGTATGGATCACAACAACACAATAATCTTGCTTATAAAAGCCCTCCCACCCCTGATCTACACCTGGCCCCAGGAAGCCACGGGTGGGTGCAGAGAAGAAGACCCTCTTCACTGGGAGTCGTTAAAACCCTCTGGAGATTCCATATCTCGCTCTCATGACCGTAACGCTCTGTGGCGTGTCGCTCTTGAACTCATCTCCAGAAGAGAGAAGCAAACCGACATCACATTCTCCTGAGACAAAAGGGGGATGGTTCCAGGGGGGTGAAGGTTTTGGTATGTTTGGATTTTGAGATTTCAGTCACGGTTTGAGAGACAAAAGGACCTACACTCCAAACAGAGACAGGAGGGACCAGGTGCCACCTGGAGTGAGGCATCAGGGCCTTGCTCGACACCACCAGTGTGAGACTGGACCAGCAAAGACATTACGAAGGGTTGTAAGATGTTTGGAAGGATGTCTGTTTGAAAAAGGCTTGTGCTTAACAATTATGACTTGTTTAAGAATGATTTTATATTATTAGATTTTTTTATTATTTATTTTTTACTTTATTTTTATTAAAAGTTTTATTAAATGTATAAATATTTCAAATAAATGTATATTGCTCTAGGTTTTCATATGATGACTTTTATTTATTTCATTTATTTATTTCATTTAAATTATAGTTTACACTTTATTAAGTTTATTTATATTTAGAATATTTTTTCACTTTTGTCTTGGTATTCTTTGTTTAGTGCTTTAATTAGAATTATGACTTTGATTATTAAATTATATTATTATATTTTTACAACATTATTATTAATAATTATTATGTTTACTTCTTTTTAATGCTTATTACATTCATTTATATTCAAAATAAATATGTTTTTTTAATATATTTTTTATATCATTGGCTTTTTTGTGCTTTTTTTATTTATTTATTCATTCATTCTATTTATATTTTGCACTTTAAATTACATTGCATTTTAAACTGAATAATATTAAGTTCTTTTCCATTTAAAAATGAATGTTTTTTTTTTTAAAAAAAAACATTTGTTTTTACATTTGACTTGGCATGCTTTATTTTGCTCTTTAATTAGAATTATGACTTTAACTATTAATTTATATTACTATATGTTCAATGGTATTATTAATATATATATATTTTTAAATGAGTCTTTTAAGCTTATTTTCATTTTAAATAAATACATTTTCTTGACTGTTAGTTCACTCTCCCTCGAGATTTCCCGCAGTTTTGGGTGTCCACATCTGTGCCTGATTAGCACAACAAAGGAAGCACAGCGCCTCTTGCATTAATGAGAGCTCCTCCAAGCCAGGGCTGAGGACCTCAGCACAATACACCCTGCAAATTACCACAGGCTTCTGGAGAAGACGCATTCACATCAATGGCAGCTCCTGTTCTACAGTTTACCAAACCAAAATTACATTTGAAAACCTCTTCGATAAACCTTAACCCTAAGAAATTCCTCTCCAAATCATAATACTACTTTCTCCCACAGTCCTCTTTTATTTCCTGGGAAAGACGTTGGGAAATAGGAACGAAAAAGACCATAGGTCTATTGGTGATGTGAGCACCATTGTGTTCAGTATGGATTCAGCTGCTTAGGGAAGAGCAAACATGGATGACATTTGAGCTGCGCAAACAGAGCGCTCCTCCTTCACCTGTTTGTCTTTGCATGAAATGTGAGGATTTGTTGAATGAAAATTTTGAAGAAAACCTCACTTTTAGTATCTCAGATGATTGATCACTTTTTAGTTGGTTATTGGTTGGTAGGTTTGAACCGGGGCCATGATGGAATGCTGGAGTGATGACGTATTTTTGTAGGCCAACCCAGAAGTCAGACATCATTCCCTTGACAGAGACCCAAAAGGATTTTTCCATTGGCTTTTAGATTATTACAGAAAATAAGCTCTGTGACCAACAAGTTTATAATTCGTACATATTTTGTTCATCACAATAATCTTCACAAATGAACAAAAAATAAATATATTTGCCAGAAGCAAAAAGATAAACGCAGCATATGAACAAACTACACCATAGTCGCATGGCTCTTTCAGTCTTTATTTAAAAACATTTTCCCTGAAAGTCTGAGTTAGAATAGTTTCCAAAAGCAAGATTTTAAACACAATTAAAGCTGTAAGCAGCGATGAAAGGGCCTTCGCACCCATGCCAGCACCACTTGGTGGCTTTAGGAAAACAGAACACAGTGGGCAATATGCACTTTAACGTATATAAATAAATATTTATATAAATTCATATAAATATAGGAGGACCACATCAGTCATTTGTATTTGCCACACTTCCTGCTACCAGCTGGTGGCAATATGACTATAACTAAATTTTGGCATTTAGATGTCTTCAGGCCAGGGCACTTAAGTTTGAGGCAGATTGGACATTTTATGCTTGAGTTACAACAACTTCCTGTTTCATGGCGATGATAGCATGCTGTTGCTAGTATGTATTAGAATGTGTGTAGCATGTTTAGCACTCAATTGCATATTTTAGTATGGTGCTAGTAGTGCATCACAGTGTTAAACACATCACATCCTGTTGCCAGTGGTTGGCACTAATACTTTAACTGAATATTGTCATGTAGGTTTGTTCAGGGGCAGGACTCAAACGTGAAGTTTGGGGTAGATTGGATATTGTATGCCTGAGATACAACAACTTCCTTGTTTTGTGGAGTTAATCTCATACATTATCACTTGGCCAAATGTTGCATGATTTAACGTGTTTCTAGCATGTTTGGTACTTGGCATATTTTAATGTGTTTCGGATTGAATTACATTGTAAAGCATGCCATATCATGTTGCCAACAGGTAACACTATGAATAGCTGAATATTTGCATGTATATGTCTTCAAGCCAGAACTCTTATCACACATGTGAAGTTTGGGACAGGTCGGACATTGTATGCCTGACTTAAAACAGCTTCCAAGGCGCAAGATCAGACTTTGTCAGGCTACCGCCGTTCAACGAAAGCTCAAGACCTTTGCAATTTAACATCTCTAAGGCTTTAAGACTAGACTGACCAAATATGATGTTGTTCTGGTTAAATCTCTGAGGAGTCAATCACAGTGTAAAACATGTCATTTCCCGTTTTCCCGTTTCAGGTGGTGCTATGTCTGTAACTGAATATTGGCATGTAGATGTCTTCAGGCCAGGTCTCTAATAAAACATGTGAAGTTTGGGATAGATCGGACATTGTATACCCGAGTTTGCCCAGCAACTTCCTGTTTCATGGTGAAACATTGAATTTTGTCAGATCACCAAGGACATGCCCTTCAGCGAAAACTGAAGATCTTTGTAATTTAATGTCAGAAAGGAGTTTAGATTAGACTGACCAAGTATGATGTTTCTCAAAACTCAAAACTTTTGACCCAGGAACATGTACTTAGAGAAATCATGTTCACAAAATGCAGTGTCCTGTGTCCCTTGTCCCTTAACTGACAGATAAATGGTGTAAGCAACACCTGGATCACAGGTTCATTTCCCAAGTAGCACATGTACCATGAACATAACACTGTATGCATGAATCAATGCATAAATCAAAGCATAAAATATGAGTGAGCATATATATATAGAATCAGAAATATGAATGGGTTTTTCTATTGCCTAACTAATGCAACACATGATGATGCCAACTTTGGACAAACACATCTGTCATATAATACCATTAAATCATTATCACTACAGTCACAAGCTGTAATCACTGCCGAACATGTTCATTATGTCTGCTTAAATGAAATATACAATGTTTACTAACCACACAACTTGTAGTGTCTTATAGATGCATACTGCCATATGGACATTACTTTAATGCACTCATCTCTGGCTGATAACACTGAACATGCATATTCATGTGAAGCTGCTTTGAAACAATACTCTAAACTGATACAAACTTGAATTGAAGTGAACATGACACAAGGTCAGTAAAAATCAAGCACAGGTGTCGACTGCTGAATTGCTGTTAGAAACGTGGCCTAATGTCAGAACAAGGTGCTAATGCTCTCCAAAAGCAAAACAATGATTCACGACCGATCCATTTGAATGGTCAATTAATGTCCTTCGTTGCTAGTGTTTATTGCCCTGCCTAAATTAATTGGGGCCTCGCCGGAGTCTCCATCTCCTCCCCTGTTAGATAAATGAGAAACAGCAAAGGCGCTTTAGCTGATTTGCCGAACACGCTCTGTGTGGTCTGAAATAGAGGGGGAGAAACGCCTGACTTTACGGGCTTCAGTAATCGGCAGGCGTTAAACTGAACAATTAGGCACTGGCTATACTGTCACCCGGTTTATGGCTCTACTCTGGCTTTAGCTTGCACAATATGGCTCCATTCAGTCACTCCTCCCAGCCTCCCGCCTCTCTGGTAGCGGGACGCAGAGACACCCTCGAGCCGAAAGAAAAGGAAATTGCAGGTATATGCAGCCAAGCAGCTTAGTGTACCGTTACAAACTAAGCATGGTTAATGAGACATATCAGTGCCCTGCGGCTGGAAGGATGAAACTTCTCATTAGGGGTTGAGCTGTCTTTCTGGACGTTATGGAGAATAGGTTAAAGGGCCAGACCCCTGAGAGAGTGACACCGGTCTCAAATGGGATCAATCGGGGCAGATGGGAATGGGGCAAGAGATTATTTGTAGATAATCTTTTTAATGAAACCTATAGCATTTTAACGTTGAAAAATAGTTATTCTACCCTGAGGTGGAGTGTTTTTTCACATTGAGACTAGTTTAAAAAAATCAGTGTATTGAAAAATGTTGAACAAATATAACAGTAATACATAATAACCTATTAGTTACACTTTATTTTGATAGTCCACTTTCGACATTCTACTAACTATAAGTAACTTTGCAACTACATATCAACTTTCATTAATTTTCGAAAAAGAAAGTGTTAGCAGATATTAAGCAGATCCAATCACCACTGACCATTGTGATTAAATTTAAAAAAGTGTTACATTACGTTAACATTAGTTAATGCATATTCTAACATTAACAAACAATGAGAAATATGTTTGTTGAAGAATTTATTAATCTTTGTTGATGTAAGTTAATAAAAAACACAACTGTTCATTGTTAGCTCAGGTCCATTAAATAAAACAAGTGCACAATTGACAATTGATAATTGATTTTAGAAAATGCTAAAATGAACTAAGATTAATCAGGTGCTTTAGAAGTATTTTTCATTGTTAGGTCTTATAGCTTATGTAATTGACTAATGTTCACAAATGGAACCTTATTGTAAAGTGTTATATAACGTATGGTAAAAAAAAAAAACATTTTATGAAGCGGTGGTAAGCCACACGGCTTGGGCCCCAGAATGACAGAAGGTGAGAGTGTACGTGATGTGTTGTTGACAGATCCGACAGGGCCACAGCTGCGGGCCGACCTCAGGGTCTGCTGAAAGGTGTTTGCAGTCGGATGTAGAGCCTCTCCATCATGCTGAAAATGGATGACCCCCCTGACAGTGCCTTGGTCCCGATGGAAAAATGTGTACTTTGCGGAAGACAAATGTCAGCCAAATTCACCATATTTATCTCTACTCTGAGACTGAGATGAGCAGCATTAGTTTAGTATATCTAATGGGTAAATGCGTGACAACACTGAAAGGGATAGTTCACCAAAAAAAGAAAATTCTGTCAGTTTCTTGCCCTAATATTGTTCAAAAAACTTCCTCTTTTCTGTGGAACACACACACGTCTGTATTGCTATCTTAGTGAGGACATTGCATAGACTTCCACAGATTTTATATCAGGTCAATGATATCACCTAACCCAACCCCTACGAAACCTACCCATCACAGAAACATGTGCAAAACATTACATTTAAATAAAAACCTGTTTTGGCTGATTTATAAGCCTTTTTATCTAGTGTCTCTCTAGACCAGTCACATGTCCTCACTAGTGGGTTAAGAAAGTATTTCACAGTATAAGTGATTTTTGGTGATATTTGGTCCCTACAAGTATAACCAAAATGAGGACAAAATGTTGTGTTCTCATTTTTTATGGGGACATTCCATAGGCCTAATGGTTTTTATACTGTACAAACTGTAAATTCTGTCCCCTACACTACCCCTACCCCTAAACCTACCCATCACAGAAAATTTTCTGCTATTTTAGATTTTGAAAAAAGATAATTCCGAATGATTTATAAGCTTGTTTGTCCCCACAAGACAAAGAATGTCCCCACAAGATCAAAATTTACTGAATTTACGGACATTAATTTTAATTCTGTCATGACACCTCCCGGAGTGTATAGCATGGTAATGGATATGACAATGTTGATATATTTTGTCTTGACAGTATAGATCTACCTCGCTGTTTCTGCTGCTATTGCTACTGGCGTAGAGCAAGGATGGGACTTGCTACTGTGAATACATATACAATACACTGCGAGCAAGTAAGACATTCTGCTGCTGTATCTGTACCAGGTGGAGCTGGGGAAGGTGGTGGGTTTCTAAAAGTGTGCTACAAACATTACAGCAAATGCTGACTGAGTATTAAACGTTGAGCAGCGAGCTCATTGGCTACTGATACAGCAAGAACTAATCAGCTGTACCATACAGAGAATGATGTGATTGCAAGAAGATTGAGTTAAGGTCCTATTAGCCTGCGCCATCTAGAGTTTCATAACAGAACTTTGTATTTATATGCAAAAAAAGGGGAAAAAGGGGGCATTGTTCTATATATCTTGTTTTCCACTGATAAAAAAGTATACGTTAAAAGAATATACTTATTTTTAAAGAATATACTTATAGGGTAAGTTCACCGAAAAATGAAATTTCTCTCATTACTTACTGACCCTCATGTCGTTTCAAACCCGTAAGAGCTTCATTCATCTTTGGAAAACTAATCAGGATTAGTTCACTTCTGAATTAAAATTTCCTGATAATTGACTCATCTCCATGTCATCCAAGTCCATGTCTTTCTTTTTCCTCCATGTCTTTCTTTCTTCAGCCAAAAAGAAATTAAGGTTTTTGACGAAAACATTCCAGGATTTTTCTCCATATAATGGACTTCAACGGCTACCAACAGGTTGAAGGTACAAATTGAAGCTTCAATGCAGCTTCAAAGGGCTCTACACAATCCCAGCCGAGGAATAAGGGTCTTATCTAGCGAAACAGCAAAGTGAAGAAATTGTTAAATAAAGTCATTATTTTTGTTTTGTTTTTGCACACAAAAAGTATTCTCATCGCTTCATAACATTAAGGTTGAACCGCTATAGTCACATTGACTATTTTAACGATGTCTTTGATACCTTTCTGGACCTTGAATGTGGAAATTTCATTGCTTTCTATGGGGGATAAAAAAACCCTCTCAGATCTCATCAAAAATATCTTAATTTGTGTTCCGAAGATGAACAAAGGTCCTACAGGTTTGAAACGACACGAGGGTGAATAATTATTGACAGAAATATCATTTTTAGGTGAACTAACCCTTTAAGTGTGATTTGCATGTCAAGCATTTAAATATATTTGTAATTACACATTTGCAAGGATGAAGTTGCTATTTAGTACATTTAATTAACTTAAATACATTATTAAATATATAAACTTCATGTAACATCGAATAACACACTACAGTTAAAATGAAAATCAAGTACTTCACATGAGCTTTAGTATGTTATTCATAAGTTTGTCTTTAAAGTATGATAAAAGATAATTAAGACATAATGATTAAAATGTTCTTTAAAGTCTTTTAGTTTGACATTAATACAAAGTGAAAGCTATGAAAATGTACACTCTTTGAAAACACATAAGTGGCCTTTAATTTAATTGATATTATATAATCTGCAAGTGTAGTTTTTCTTAAAAAAAATTAAGGTTTAAGGTACAATACAATTAAGTGAAGTTCTTTTTCATAAGGGAAAGGTTTGGAATAACATTAGGATGAGTAAATGATGACAAAATACTTTTTTTGTGATCTATCCCTTTAAAAATATTTTTACAAGGAATACTTGTGATTGCGGAGATGTAGAAATAAAACCATTTTGATGTTTTTCATGTCCCGTCGAGTCTTCTGCCCCATGCCAGTCTAAAAATAGCTAGCCATGCACTTGTGGCTTGTGATGGCCTGACTGATTGCGCTGTTGCGGTCTGTGATTTCAGCTGAGCAGAAAACCGTATCGTTTCCTAGCGCCACGTGTTCTTTCCTGTGTTGTTTTACATATGGCTCTAAGTGATTCCAGGCGTTTGTGATGCACTGTGACGCAGATTACAAAATGTAAGTCAGGGTACAGTGCACAAGAAGCCTTCAATTCACCCTCTAATTACATTAATTATATCTAATTATGTTTATTAATTATCTGTGAAATAGCTTCAAATACACAAATGGCACCGATTTGTAAAGTTCAGAATGCTTTTTTGGAAGGTCCCAGAACAGTATGTTTCCCTGGTCAAAAACACTGTAGGGGAAACACATAGGTCTTGCAGTCTAAATGATGGCAGCTGCTGTGTTTAACATGGCAAATCTCAGCTTCCTAACCATTGGCTGGATGATGTGTTAATGCTCCCATGTGATGACAGCACATAAACAAAAAAGATGGCTGAAAAGGGAAATGAGAAAACGGCTAAGTTGTCAAATAACTATTAAATTGTTAGTTTTTTTTTAAGCCTGTAGAACCTGTGAGATTTCAGACTCATAATAAATGATTAAAGGATTAGTTCACTTTAAAATGAAAATTACCTCATGATTTACTCACCCTCAAGCCATCTAAGGTAATCACCCTGATGCTCCAAAGTTTTATAATGGCAGTGCACAGAAACCACCTGTTTGAGGTTCAAAAACCATCCATCCATCCATCCATCCATCCATCCATCATAAATGTGCTCCACACAGCTCCGGGGGGTTAATAAAGGCCTTCTGAAACAAAGCGATGCGTTTGTATAAGAAAAATAACATGTTACAAAGTAAAATAGCTAGCTTCTGCCAGACTGCCTTCCATATTCAACTTACAAAAAAAGCATAAACGACTTTGCGTCGAAGTTGAATACGGAAGGCGTATGACATAGCATAAGTATTTTGAACAGCGAGAGGTGTTACACTTTCATCGTAAGATGAATATGGAAGGTGGATTTGGCGGAAGCTAGTTATTTTACTTCATAATGTGTTAAATATGGATATTTCTCTTATGCAAATGCATTGCTTCGCTTCAGAAGGCCTTTATTAACCCCCCAGAGCCATGTGGAGTACATTTATGATGTATATATACACCTAGGATGGCTTGAGGGTGAGTAAATAATGGGGTAATTTTCATTTTAAAGTGAACTAATCCTTTAAGGCAGGAAAAATTGACAAAAAACTAATTCTGAAGTCTCAAGGTGGTCCCCAAAATAGAGGATTTGGAAACTTAAAGCAAAAGTTTACCCACAAATTAAATCATTTACTCACTTTCATGTTGTTCCAAACCTGTCTTTCCTCTGTGGAACACAAAAGAAGATATTTTGATGGATGGTTTAACTGTTTTTGTCCATAGAATGAACGTCAGTGTGGTTCAAAATAACACTGAACCTCACTGACCTTCATTGTGTGGACAAAAAACATTGAGACATTTTTCATAATATCTTATCTTTGATCCAAAGAAGAAAGAAAGTCATACAAGCTTGTAATGACATGAGGTGGGTAAATCATTTTTGAATGAACTATCCCTTTAATCCACACATTTAAATGTAATATCTCTAAACAAATGCTGTGCAAGCTTTTCTTAGAATTTAAAATTTGTTAAATGACTTGTAATCAATTTGTGTCAAGGTGACTTTAGTGGATGTATGAAGTTTGCTCCCCTTCACTTTAGACAGGTGTAGTTCATCACATGAACTGTGAACATGTTTGACCACCAGAAAGTGTCACAAATGTGTACTTTTTGGGGCAAAGTTTCTGGGGCCCCAAGGTGATCCCTGTAATATAAGTGCAAATCATTTTAGATAGAAGCCAATACTTCTCAGTTTGTGATCTCAGCTCAGTACTGAGCATCAAAGAGAAAGACAAACCAATTCAATGAGTAAGTCAGGGTCAGAATCCTCCAGTAGTGATTGAGGGCCAGGTGGGGGCCCTTTCAGCTTAAGCGGACCTTGAAGGCGGCTGATTGAATTCCCACTTCCTCTCTGTCTTTCCCTCTCAGCGGTGTGGACAGCAGGAGTGTATCCTGCATGGCACGTCATTCTGCTCCACTACTCTATCCACACTCAATGTGCTTTTTGTTCGTCCTTACACACTTTAACACACATACACGCACAAAGAAGGACAGAGGAACTCACATATGTTTTTCAGTTATAGTCACTTAAGTTTAAATGAAACAGAACAATGTTCAACACAGAATGCAATCTTCCAAATGCATGCTGTGCAGTGTGCGCTGCATTCTAAAATAAAATGCCTGTAAAACAGTATGCAGTATGCAGTCACATAAAGGGTCAAGTAGATGTAAAATTGTGGTTGATAGCGCTCTCGTTCATTCATCATGCTGGTGAAAGCATAGATATGTATATCGTACATCGCACCACATACGCTGACGTGCTTGCCATTGTGGAATGGTCAAGAATCAATGATGCCACAACATTGTGCAGCTTCTGGTTGTGAATTCCTGAAGAAATGGCATAAGCTTTCACAGGTGAGAATGTGTTGGTTTGTGTTTTTTTATGTATTAAGTCATATTACATGTTTTTACTATGGTACTTTTTAATGTTTTTACTTTTGCTATGGTAACTATTTAATGTTGTGTTAGCTGACACCTTCTTGTGTTGTGTAAGCTTGGCAAAATCATCTGCTGAAGTCTAATGCAGATATATGCACCTAGTTATGGTTGCAGATGCTCAGTCAACTTGCTCTTGAATGTTCAGAGACCGGCATTGACCATTCCAATATGGAGGATGGCTTACGCATAGGGGCCCATAGAAACAACCGGTAATGAGGCCTCTATGTATATGGGTGAAAGAAGGAAATGTACATTTCATTGCATTGTGGGATACATTTCTCTGGTCAGCTGCAAAACCATACAGACGTGTCTTTGACAATAGCCTCCTTAAATGTTGGACACTGGTTTAAAAGTGGACCGTCAATGACGGACCTGGAGTTATTTCCGTTTGAGTGAGTGTCTGATCAGAATAAAAACAAGCATTCTTGTCCATGATGCAGCAGTATATACTTCACTTAATGTTTTATAACTTACAGATCAATAAAGAACTTCAGAAAGAGAAGTTATAAGGTAGCGGGTGCTATTATGCATCTTCTGAAAGAGTATTGAATCTCTAAAGAAGATGCAGAAATAAGCTATAGCATATGTAAAATCATATGTAAAATAACACGATCATCAACATTAAACAGCATATAAATCAAAACTGCCTAACATTACTGAATGAAATGTTGACCCAGGATTGGACTGTGTAAGCTTTGGGGGTGTTGATGTACTCCATCTATGGAGTAAAATTCATGAGAAAATTGAGATTAACAAAAGAAGAACTTATGTCAGATTGAAATCATAAGAAGATTAAGTCAAGATCTTGAGAAAACAAATTTTGTCATAATCACAAGAAAGATAGCTCGCAATCTTGAGGAAACAACTTTTTATGTCAAAATCATGAGAAAATCTAAATCGAAACTACTTTTGTTGCGTCCAAACCAGAAGAAAAGCAAACCGAGATTTCGAGAAAAAAACTTTTGTTTCAAAATCATGAAAAGATTTAATAAGTCTCGATGTGTTGAAATCAAATGAAAATCAAGTCAAGATCTCAAGAAAACTTCTGTTTTGTCAAATTCTGTAGAAAATCGTGTCAAGATCCATGTCAAGAAAGCAATTTTTGTGTTGTGTCCAAATCAAAATTTGTTTTGTAGAGATTACAAAAATATTAAGTTTGGATCATGACAAAAGAAGATAATAATGCAAGGCCTCTTAGAGCTCCTATACAAACAGAGCAGTGACAAAGGTTATGAATATTCATTGTTTATTTTATTACTCTAAACATTAAGAATACATATAAATGTGGTCAAGTTGTTGATCTTATATTATTAAGATCTTATATATATCTTATACCATATATTTTCCCAGCAATCCTAAAAAATAACATTTGGAGTGCTAGATTCCATAACATTTATAAGAGAGAACATGATAGAACACCTCATAAGGCCACAGTTATTTTTCTCTAGATCACTACCCTCTATTTACGCTTTCCTTCGAAATTAAGCAAAAGCATGTTTACACCTCAATGTAAGACTGTAGTTGGCTAACTCAAAAAATGCACCCTGCATCCTGTTGCATAGACATGTATCTATTAACATTTCGGTCTAGACCCCTTGGTCCCTGCTACATAGACTCAGAGGCACCATAAGTATCCACTTAAATTTATTGGACTCCCTTAAAACCACAAACTCAGTGTTGAGCTGCCGGTTGTCTGAGGCCCCTCTCTCAACACCCGTGTAGTGAAAGTCCTGTCTAATAACAAGACAGACGTGGGCTGCGGCGACGTCAGCAGTCGAAGGCCAACAGCGTCGGATCCGGCTGATCTGTTACAATGGACTCCTGTCACCGACCCCTCCACCCCGGGATTTGGAGGGAGTGTCTGAATATGAAGGCCAGGGTTGGTGCTGTTCATCCAGGCAGAGAGTGGCCCCCGGGGATTACACAGGGGCCGACGGACAGACAAGCCGACTGCAGCGCCATGCCGCCATCCACTTTTGAGGAAATGACCCCATGCTAAGTGCTGCCTGACATACTAGAGAGGCTGGTGATAAAGTAATTGGCAAATGTAGAGACTAATCTCACTGTTGAGCATTTACAGGCTGATCTGAAGCTCTGATAAGCACAACCTGGACTGCTTACCTGCATATCTTAGTGTTGCGCAAGCAACTTAAAGACTTCAGATGAAGTTCTGACTGATAACTGTTGAGCTGGCTAGGATTTGGTTGCACTTTTTCAAAGTATTAGACAATAAAAGAGTCATTAAAGGAATGGTTAATCCAAAAATGAAGGAATTATTTACAATATTTATTCACAAAGTGTTAAAGAATTAAGAATTAAACAAAAAAAGACTTTAATCATGAATACAACAGAGAACACGCAGGAGAGCAGGAATAATAAGTATAGCAAACAATTACATAAAACGTAGACAACATTAAACAAAGGACAGAAGGAACTACGTGATTAAATACACACAGGGACTAATCAACATAACATGGAACAGGTGAGTAACTCAAATCCGAAACCATAGAAACTAATGATAACACAAGCAAACAGGAACAGAATTGAAAAAGAAAGACATTGAAATGAAGACATAAAATAGAAATGAATAAGAAAAACTCTAAATTATACTATAGTTAACCTTTATATAGCTAAAATACAGATTTAAAAAATAGTATATATTAATCCTTTTTCTTCTTTCTTTTTTTTTTAACTGGGTAACAATTGTCTACTTTTGTCTTCTACAGAAAAAAAACAGCATATGGGTTAGAAACATGAATAAATGGTGACAGAAATTACATTTTTGGGTGAACTATTAATTTTAAATAGTCAAAAGCTTACAACAACACCAATCATGCCAAACTCCTGACATATTTAACATAAGAAGACATGCAGACTGACATGGCTTGTACACAGTGTGTATTGAATGAGACTGATATTTCAGCATCATCATGACATACGGTCAGTCAGTGGTTATCCAGTAGTCATACTGACTGAATGAGTCATCCTGTGTGGCTTTTTCATCCAGGATATTTCACAATGGAACCAGACTGAGAAAGCAAACCTCATTTTCATACTGGCTAAGAAAACAAACACAGAATCGGAAGGAAAAGTGAGAATTGTAAATATTCTGTTCTTCTCTTTTTACGGAATTTTTTTTTAATTGCACATGGAACTGGTAAGAAGAGATCAAACTGATCTTTCCATGTGTTCAGTAGCGCCCTCACATATTTAACGCTTGTATTCTTTTGACGCTTATATTCATCTTGTTAAAAAAGAGTTAATGAAAACAGCCTCTAAATTCTGCAGGCGACATAATCAAAGCCTCATTGGCTGCTCTTTAAAGACATCTTTATTTTTGCACATTGACAGAACAAAGCTTTGCTGGAACCAGCCAGAGTGGCCCACACATCCATTCTGTAATTTATGGACCTGAAAGAAAATGAGATTTAAAATACAATATATTCTAAAATGAAACCACATCAGAAAGATGCCATTAGCGGCAGTTAGGGGCTAGTAAGCAATACCGAAAAGTAGTGTTAAGATATAAAATGATAGAAACTAAACATAAAAGATGATAACATAATGAAGTATACTGAAGAAAAAAAACCCGTAACCAATAAGCTAGTTAAACAAACCTTTAATCCTATTTAACTTGTAGTCATGCTGCACAGTTTATGCTACAGACATGAACGATACCTCAAGTGATCAGTTATCACACAAGTGATCAGAGTTAAAATTATCTCTGACAGAACATAAAACAGGTGGAAGAAAGGTGAAGGAAGGACCTAAATCATATACAGTGAACAGATGTCACTGAGACAAGCAACCATCCAAAATACCCCTGCAATGACCTAGCAGCAACTGCATAGCAACGTGCTAAAACACTCAAAACACCTAAGCCTATGTTAGCATCATGACCACGTTTTGTTAACAATCATCGCCTCATGTTTACTTCTAGTAAATATCTAGTAATTTAGATCTAATTATTAAAAAATACAGTTTAAAATGCATACAGTTGCAAAATGAATAAAAAAATAGGCTGCATGATGTGGTTGCTGCATGATTTCCAGCTCAACCAAAAAGGCCCTATTTATCTCTTCTAACAGACTTAGAGGAGAGAGATGGCGTGTCCAGGGAAGTGAAGCAGACCACATTGAATCGCTCCCGTTTGACACTAATAAGCAGATACATTCTCCAATAAATGCTGGTGACATTTAAGAGCATTGCCAGCTGTTTGTGGAATCTGTGTGGAGAATGAAGGGAGGAATTAACCGGCTACAGGAGGATCTTGACTCCCTTATATATGTACACACACACACAAACTCACAGAACACTAAGATCCAGCCCTGAATAGCCTCCACTGGCTCAGGTTCCATTACTTCCTGTCCTTCTCTTCCATCTAACCAAGGGTAAAATACCACTTTATTTTTCTGCCCTTCCTTCCAGTAAAATTTGGGAAGGGAGAGCGGGAAAGAAAAAAAAAGTTGTCAGGAATATATTTTGATTTCATAGACTCTTGTTTTAAATATCCACAAACATCTACAAAGTTACAGAACCGCAGGGCAATGAAAGGTTAAAAAGGAGAACAAGATCTTTCCCTCAAGAGTAAAAAACAGAATGAATCAGAATGGGATGTAGAGAGAGACAAGAGAGAAGAATGTACGTTCAGTGTGTGTTTGTGGTCTCCGTGCCTCCTGGATGTCGTGCTCGGGGGGCTTGTGGTTACTTCGTTCTGTGAGGGAGACAGTCTGACGGCGACCCTACACATGTGACCCTTGCAGCTCGAATTCCTACTGACCAGAAAATCAGTTGAGCAGTACCCGCCAAGCATTGGCTGAATAAAAATTACTCTTGGTTTAATATCATTCCTCTTTTTTATCCTATACAGTGCAATAGTCAGGCTCCGGAAGTAAAAATCCCATTCATTTTATCCAGAGGGGAATTGGTTCATTTTATTTCATTCTCATTGGTAACTTATCATTAAAGAGATACAAGTGAGATTTCTTTTTTAAATAACCATGTTTAACAGAGGAATTTCGAGTGAAAAACTATATTACCAATGATTCTGCAAAGAATCTCCACCAATCTGAGAATCGAAACAAGCAAATCGTGTCAAAAGAACATTGTATTGCCTGTGCTTGTTTAAATGATTTAATAGAGACAGTTTCCCTGTGCATCCAAATTACATATATTCAGATTTTGCAGTAAACCTAAATACACTGTTTCTAATCAACACATTTAAATCTATAGTTTTATATTTCTCCATTGTTTTTAATGTGAATATGTCATTTGCAATAGATCATGGGTTTGAAGTTCTTTACCTCAAATCTTGTACCTATGTCTTTTGTATGATTTTTAAATGCAAATGAGTGTAAAAATCTAATTAAATTTTTTAAATTCCTATGTGTAAAATGAAAGGGAGAAATACTTCCAAAACCAAGATCGCTGAAAAGTAGACAGGCACAGTTGCATTCTGTATGCTACAATTCCTCTGCATCGATCTGCATCGAAGTGGTCTGTATACCAACTCACTATCACAATGCTAGGGTGTGCGTTATGTATTTGCTAGGGTTGTTTTGGTGGTTGCCAGGGTCAGGGCCACCACTTAGTGGTGATGATTCTCAGTACTATACTGATATTCTGGTCCCTAGATATAGCTCAAGACCCTCCTACTATAAGTATATAAAATTTCAACAGTTTTATTCATGTTTGTAGTACAACCAGTGTGGGACAAGTTCAGCATCAAAGTTTAATACTTAGAGTTTGGGGTTTGTTTAAATCACTATCCATAACTATATTCTCAATAGTGAGTGAGTGCCTCAATAGTTGCTAACAAATTGTGCACAGCACCAAATACTTTGACCTTGCTCTTCTCGGGTCAAAAAAAGTGTTTGTTTGTCCTTCGAGCGCTTTGAAGCATGTTTCCGCATCTGGCGCTCAAATATGTGCCTCATGCTGTCTTGGTTTGGCGCTGGGGGTATGCGGATAAGACCCGCTTGGAGACGTCGCTTGGAGATGTGTTAGAAATGGCAGGTGAAACAATGTGACACACAAAGCTGGCGGTCGGTCATTGGCCAATGTCAGGACGTCATTTCAGTTTTTACGGTGTGTTCAACTCTGTCGGCATAAACTGTTGCCAGCTTTTTGGCCGATTTAGCATGTTGAATCGGCGTCTGGCAGTCGTGAGACTCTAGCAAACTAGTGCACAAGAAGAATAACTAAATTGATTTAAGAGTGCACACAGAGAAGTCTGTTCTAATTTTACACCTTCATCTTACATGAGCATTCTAACATATTAATATTTTCATAACTACATGGCAGTCTGCTATGAAGAAAGTGAAGACCAACTGATCAACATTGATATAATGGTAAGAAAGCACCGCTTTTGTTTATGGTTTGCATATTTGCAATCATATTGTCTGTTTCCCTTTGTGAATGATGAATATAGACTACTATCACCTGCTGATATAGACTTATTTACTCTCTTGCAGGCGCAGACCATACTTGCTTGTTGGCCATTGGCTGTAGTCTTTGTGGTATGTTTAAGCACAACCTTTTGCATCTTTGAAGCAATAAATGCTACTAAAGGAGCCTAAATTGTAAATTTACTTAAGGAAAACAACTGACCAAGTTAGTTACTCATGAGCATTCTTTTTAAACCTAAAATGACAAATGGAACACCTTACGGTCCCAAGGACATGTGATGGCCAAGTCCTCAATCAATTTGTACAGGAAAGAATGAATCAAAAGATCTGGTATATGCTATGAACATCCAAGGGATTATGTTACTTGAACATACACCAGGATAGTTCAGTACATTGAGTCCAATGAGTCAGCATACTTGTTGGTCCTCAGTACATTTGGATGATACTGATTCTATAATCTTGATTGATGTGACCAGACCGGCTTTAGGTCTTCAGAGACTCAAACTGCAGCACTGAGATAGTATTGCAGATAGTATGCATGGAAACTTCTAAACCCTGTATTTCATCTAATTAAAGGAGACCTATGTCTATGTGTAAAATGCCCATGAGACTCTCGTTAAAAAAAAATGAGGGAAAATTCTGGGTTTGGAAATCTGAATATGTGTGCCATTGACGTAGTATGAGCAAAACTGCATGCAACTGAATAATTTCTCCATGATCCTCTTTCAAACAATTACAGACCTCAGATCCCACAGAGAATTTTAAATGTACATGTTAGATGAAATTCTGATGTCAAAAAATAAATAATCACCCTAAAACCGCACTTTAAATTCGACTTTGGAGCATTTTATAAACTGCGGTTTGTCTTCAATAGTTTGCAAGGCTGTGAAATGCAGTGTGAATGCGACACTTAAGGTGATTTATGTTCCACTTCTTCTTTGTCCTGCAGCTGAGTTTCCACACAGTTAAGTGTCTCCCAGTAACCACAAAGTAAACTGGCTTTGTTTGAGTATTCTTTTGTTTTTTGTTTTTTTGTTTTATTATTACAACGTACCCACAAACCTCTTTGTTTTGTCTGGTCTTTCTGTTTGTGTACAGGCACAATAATGAACATTCTCATCTTGGTGAATCATTTATGAAACTTTTCACTCCAATCACAAAGTCGAGAAAGTTCTGCCGATAAATTTGTTAACCACAGGACATTTTCAAGGCATGTCAATGAAAAAAAAAAACACATTGTATTTTGTATTTCTGTAACTGTTTCCGTAATCAGGATGAGGGGTAAATGTTATTTGCGGTGTTTTGGTTTTTTCCGGCCTGGCTACACGAGAATTGAGGCTGAGGCTGGGTCATCATTGCTTCCCAGTGGAACTCCCAGACCCGACCAGACGCTAATGCAAACCTTCCCTCTCCATTTAACAGCTCATAGATAAAAAAAATAAGTGGAACTCGAGAGGGATAGAGACAGTGCCAAACTCCCTATCTCGCCCTCTCAGATTTACTCTTCCACTTCGGAAGGTTTGCCATAAAGGGAAAAGCTGTGACAATATTCAAATGGTTCAAACTAATTCTTAACTGTCACTTTAACTATAACTTAACCCAACAGGGGTAGCATCCACATCTGGTTCAATCACTCAGGGGTGGGCCGTAGTTCTTGGCTAGTGTGGCAGCACAGACAGGTGATAATGAGGAGGCTGTTTGCTTTTACAGTAGGGCCGATGTGGGCCCCATGCAGCAGGGCACAAGGACGGCGTAGACCTCGCCAAGGACTACCAATAGGGCAGAAAGGGAGTGATTAAGTTTTTAGGGAGCTGGCGGGCAGATATGGGGGTTAGAGGCTAAAGAGAGGGGATTTATTAGGGCTGTAAATTACAGTCAGACGGCTTCCTCCTTCTCCTCCGGAGCTCCCTCCCTGCTTCCTTTCCTCTCGCCCTCCCTAGCTTCTCCACAAAGTCCTCATAGTTCCTAAACCTCTCCCCAAGTTTCAGGGGGCAGTAGAGAAAGAACCCTCCAGGCTCAAAGGCGTCTTTGTGCACAAGAAACTAAGAGAAAGAGAGCGGATGAAAGATGGATATGAGAAAGAGAGTCAATCATTTGCATTGACAGATTATTGTGACCTTTGTGAATGTCATTAACACTTCATTCATTCAACCAGGCTTTATCAGGGGTTGACACATCTCCTAACTGACCACTAGGGTGAACTTGTGTTAGCAGAGGAGATGAAATAACCTGCATGCTGGGTTTTTTGGAAACCCCCCCTTCATCCAATGAACGTCACCTTTTCATTCATTAGCTGGACAATATTCCAGTAGCCGGACATTTATTTGGTCCAATAAATCAGAATATTCCATACTCCCTCGCCTGAATCCTGAATAAGCACACTATTTCACCTTCAACAGAAAAGCACTGTTGCATACTGCCAATGTTCCCCTTTTGATTGGTGTGAATGGTGATAATTGTGGATAAATTCAAAAGCGCTTTCTTAAACTCTGTTTCTCATATGTGGCATTGGAAAGTTTATTTTATTGAATTGGTTCATTCAAGTGTTCATATACTCTAAATGAACACTGACTCATAATTCTAAAAAAAAAAAAAAACAATTCATCAAATTGAGTCTCTGTACACTGCTTTCATACAAATATTTAGTTAAAGCTGCAATATGTAAAAATTTTGCAGTAAAATATCCAAAAACCACTATACCAGTGTTATATATTTTGTTCAGTTGAGTACTTACAATATTCCAAATGTTTCCAACTATTTATAAATTGTGAGAAAATTGCTATTTTAACCAAGGATCCGGGATGTGTGAGGGAGTCGCCTGTCAATTCTGTCATATCCGCATTACCCTCTGTTTCCAGTTTTATTTTGTAGAAACCATGGAAACACCAAAGACACTTTAATATATTACATGTTTTAATAGACAAGGGAGCATCTGTTTTGATACATTTATAGACAGAAAACTAATTTTTGCAAAATAGCTCAACACATTTAGTCTTATTGTTTGAATCTAATTTTCTTTAATTTTTTATGGTTTTTCCATGCCTCAGAGACAAACACTATTTTCTCAAGTAGCTAACATAGCATGATCAGATGCAGCTTTATTTTTAGTAACAGCAATACAGAATTTTCTCCATCATACAATACGTTTTAAAATTAATTGCATGCCATTTAGCAACACAAGTCATCCAGCATTTAATATGATATTCTAAAATTGATCTATCTTACTGCAGTGTGCAACAAGTGTCTCACAGCAGCCGCCAAGTAAACGCACAGAGTAACACTATAACATCATTTTCAACACACTCAAATGTATCAGAGCTGCGTTACCTCATACTGGACCGGAAAAGTGGAGGAGGCACTGGCGACTGCAGTATTATAAGAGCTCCACTGCTCTCGAGATGTGTGTTGCGTTCGTCTCTCATTAACAATCGCTCCAGTGGCCTCGTTCAGCTCCCACAACACTCGGTCCTGCTCTGCTTCATACTACAGTAACGTTAATAATCTCATCAATGTATATGATCTATTCTTTTCCACCAGCTGTGAAGTGAAGACCACATGTCCCAAGATTCCTCGCTCAAACTTGCCATCATCAAGCTACGCCTTTGTTTTGAATAGGCAACCGCTACCGAATGATTGCATCATCTGGTGACCATACCAATAAGCCAGAATTCTCACAATGTATCTCTTTGTCTCATTTTAAAAAATAAAATAGATATAGCATAGAAATTGCCATCTAAGAGTCCCAGCTGTGTGGTTTGGTGTAGAGGAGTGGTGCCAGGAAGCATTTCAGCTATTTTTTTTATTGGCCCACCAAAAGACTCTAATAGCATCAAAAAAAAAAAAAATGTATATATATATATATATATATATACATATATATATATATATATATATATATATATAGTGCCCATATAGCTCCAAAGTCTAAGTTGACTGGCGGCATGTTAAGGTAGAATTCATTTTCTGTTGGCTCTCAAATAAAATACTGCACCCTCTTAACTATATAAAACATCAGTAGAACTTTAACAGTTTTAAACTCTACTCAATATAAATGTGCTATTTTGGTCTTTGAGTGAACCAAAATCTGTAGCTCAGGGTATTTGATGTCACATCTGTTTTCATCCACAAAAACAAACTGAAGATGTGTCATGTAGTCACATATTTGCATTTTATTTTTATCCTAAATAATTGGGATTTTTCTCAGTCCTTAGAATGCTCGTAACTTGTATCACATCACTTATGGCAAGATTCAAAAACACTGTTTTTCATCATACAACTATTCTTACTGTCAAAGAAACAATTGATTTGCACAAGATATGAAATTCATTTGAAAAACGACCTGTATTAGTTCCAAAATACACAAAAAGCCCAATCTATCAGCTTCTAAGAGCATAAATACTCCCCATAGCCTAATAACCCTGTTTCTGGGCATAAATGTCATCATCTAATTGTTTTACAAGCTAAGCTACAAAGAAAATTGGCTTCAGCTAAGTTTAAAGCCCCTTAGTATCCAACTTTCAGTAAGACATATATACACTGGTTTAATAGTAGTAAAACTCACAAAAATCAAATCTACTGTACATTCCTCAGCAGGACTCTAATAGCTCAGTGCAGCCATTATGTCACTGGTAATTCTCAGCAGACAGGACTGTATGATATGTGAACTTAGTAAGTGATGCTCTCCAGTAGTACAGCATGTTTTATCAAAGGGGGCATGTGTTCCTGTGATCTCTCCCCTTGGGCATTATCACTACTGTCCCGCTGCTCTGCAGCCCCCCTCTGTTGTGGTGTTTTATCAGGGCTGCTGGGGTGGGTGGGAGTCTGTGTGAGACGGCTTGGCTCCAAGTGTTAGGCCTGATCTCATGGAGCTATATCAACAGAGATAGTCCTGCAGAGGAGTGGTCATGAAGATTTTAGAGTGTGTGTGAAACAAAGACACTTCTCTAATGGGAAACCAGCACTAAAATAGATTATCGATTAGCGTTGGGTGTTGTTTCCTGTTTAACATCACCCAAAATAAGATTAGACTGGCATAAATGTGTTTACTGTAATGTAGAAAGAAAGCTACGAAAATATAACCATGCAAAGACTGGATTATAATAAATTAGGCAGTTGACATCAGTATCTTGCAATGTGACATGCTGTATGCCATCGAAACATTTTGTAATAAAAATGTTTTTATTATTAGCCATGCAGTTTTGAAAAATGTATTCATTCATTCATTCATTTGTCAGGTACCCAAATATGTACCAGTTTTTAAGAGGGAGCGGTATGGTCAGCCACTTTTTTTTTTTTAGCTTGAAATGGCAGAGAGGGAAATATGATTACATACTTTGAGGTCTGATATCATTTTTATTCTGCTTTTTAATGGGTGACACAGACTGAGCAGTGGGAGAATAAGGGGTCAGCATGAAACTGGCCAGATGGGAAAGCCGAGCCTTATCGCTGTGGCCTTCCCAACAAGATAAGCTGCAGTATGTCCACTCACCTTCTTCCCTGAGGCAGAACCTTAGGGGGGCAGATAAGGGGGTCTTTGATGCATGAAAGGGGGAGAGGACAAGGTAGGAGGGCAGAAAGACATTCAGAGGATGAGAAAAAGAAGACCTCTAATCTTTTAATTAAGTTTGCAGAATAGTCTGTCGGTGTCAGAGTAAATGCCACTGTAAAGTTCTCACTATACTATACAGTCAGATGATTAGCATAATCCAGGTAACTTTTATTTCAGATTAACTGCTCTTAAGTTAATTACCTTTTCTAATGACAGCCTTATGTCACATTTGCTGCTTAATCT
The DNA here is from genome assembly GCA_038088235.1 of Zacco platypus. NCBI lineage: Eukaryota > Metazoa > Chordata > Actinopteri > Cypriniformes > Xenocyprididae > Zacco > Zacco platypus. The sequence goes on from CM076070.1 coordinate 28,075,026, forward strand.
GCTAACTTTTTAATGCCCTGGCACCACAGTTTTGGTGTCATTTTGGATTCAGATTTTAGTTTTAGTAGTCATATCAAGTTTTAACTAATTCAACCTAATATCATCTCAAAATATAGCAAGAATTAGTGGCTGCATATTCCAAAAAAACAAAAAAAAACAAAAGAAAGAAAAAAAAAAGAAAAATGACTATTAGACAGCTGCAGTTCATGCATAATATATATAGTGAATACATTTTATTTAATACTTTACCTAAAATTTACAAAAAAATACATATACTTTACTTACTTTATTTACATATGTGTGTGTGTGTGGGGGGGGTGTTATTTGATTTGAATTATTTGATTGAATAACTTAAAGAAATTTACAATTACACACACACACACAGGTTTGTTTTGCTATCAAAGTGAGGACATTCCATACGCGTAATGGTTTTTATACTGTACAAACCGTACATTCTATCTAGACTACCCCTACCCTTAAACCTACCCATCACAGAAAACATTCTGTGTAATAAAACATTGTTTAGTATGTTTCTAAAGCTATTTTAAATATGAGGACTCATGAAATGTCCATGTGTGTGTGTTTTTGTAGAGCAAAAAAATTGTCTATAAGACTTTTGCAGTAAGGATAGTTATAGTGTATAAAAAATATGCATTTTACTATATAAGTCCACATGCATTGCCATCCTAATTAGACAATTAAGTATGACAACTAACAAATACCCACAACTCAAGCCAAATTCCAGCAAAGGAATGAAAGATTAGGGTCACAGACTGTGTGTAGGCAAAGAGGTGTGGGGAGTACATTTTTACAGCAGCGCAACACCAGAGTGTCGGAGGCAAACGGCAGCCTGTCTGTCTCCATCTAGCCAGTTTAATTAGAAACACAACTGTGATATGGGCCGCTGCCGAACAAAGACACAGTCAAAGCCCTGTCGATGATGCAAAGTACTCCACAACCGCCATGTTACAGTGCATAAAGTGCTATCTCAAGGCCTGGAAGACAACCTTCACACTGTCCTAGAATGAGCTATCTATGACCTGGCCCTACAAGGTACCCAGCGGAGATAGGCCTCTGCTTTTATCTGTCAATGTCATTTCTATGGCAAAGGAGAATCGGATTAAGGCTTTTTGGACAGTGTTATCCATAGCAGTGGGATAGGATGTTAGATAAACAGGAGACGAGGAGGATAAAACAACACTGGGGAGGCAGTGTGGTTTAATGAGAGTCTTACAAAAGGAGCCCTTATATCCTTCACTGGGTTTTGCCATGGTCAATCAGCCAGACCCCTAAAGATAAAAGTCCTAAGTTCCCATGACCTGAACTGTATAAATCCCATGTCTCAGTTTACTGATTGTGGCTGTGAGGAATTGCAAGTAACTCATTGAATTAAACATGGCATTTTTAAGTGGAAAGACTGAAATATTACTTTCTTGTAAAACTTACTCCTTAAAAAGATTTCTACAATGCTTAATATTTCTTAAAAACTTAATCTTTGTTCTATTTACAACTTATGTAATATTGTGACAAAATATACCTGTGCAGAGGGAAGATGTTATTGCTCAGAGGTTGCTCTATCTTTGCTCACAAGACTTAATGGAGTTCTAAATTATCTTTCTGTAAAGTGTCAACTTTATCTCCGAAGTTTCTATAAAATGCCTTTGGAAGAATTTGATGAGAAATATTTGAGCTCAAATTGAGACTTGAAAGAGGAGAAAAATCAAAAGTCTTTAATTGTTCTCAGTTTAATCTCACTGGTGTCTTGAAGACACAATAGAGCATTTGTGATTTCTATTTCCCTCTAGTGAAGATGCCACCATAAAATATCAATACAAATTGAACAACTAAAAGTACAGTAAATCCATGCAACTACATTGACTGGTGGAAGGTTGTTTATTGGAAGTTGAAATAGACAACCATTTTTTGTTGGTTACTTCACACAAAAATGACAGTTCTGTCATTATTTAATCCTCATGTCATTCCAAACTTCTATGATTTATAATCATCTGTGGAGCATAAATAATGATATTTTGAAGAACGATGGTAACTGGACAGTTTTGGTTCACAAAGGGATCCAAAACTGTTAACAACATTCTTCAAAACTTCTTCTCCACAGAAGAAATAACAACAGCTTTGGAACAACATGAGGGTGAGTAAATGATGACAGAATATCCCCTAAAGTAAATCATTCAAAGAATGTTGTTTGCCAATAATCATTAAAAATCTTCCTGTTGTTGGACATGGATTATGGTTAAATGTGTATATTGTTTTATAGTATTGCTTTCGTACAGTCAGGGAAGTGTTGTAAACATTTAATGATGTCCATAGTGCAAAGGAAGCATTTAAGAAATCTTTTTACAATTAAAAAGGTTCAAACTGAAGCATGTGATGCCATTTGCCACAGTTGACTCAAAGTTTATGATTCCAGTGTGTTACAAAATGATACATTTTGTTATAGACCTAGTCTTGTTATAGCATGATCTAGGGTTCATAGAATAAAAAAAAAAATCAATTCATAACATTTAACTTTTTCAGACCATTATAAACACTTCCAAAAACCATGTGCTTCTGCAGTGCTTTCTTTCATCATTGCTCAACATGAGATGAGTCCCAGCCTGTGCAGACTGGCAGAAGATGAGCTTTGCGTCAGTCAAAGAGATAAGTTCAAGAGCCAGGACATGTGTTAAATACGAAGCACTTGTTGTATTTCCTGTTTGGCTACATCCTGTCTCGGACCAGATGATCCTTCGCTGTTCCACTTTTATGTCTGATCTCCTGTCCTCACCGATCTGCATATTCCAATCCTCTCTCTCAACCCTTGACCAACCTTTTGCCCCTGTCGCCCCCCCTGAAATCCCGTTACCCCTCACCAAACCAAACAGGAAAAATAAACTTGACCCTACAGATAGCTAGCAGTTCCTGTGGAGAACTGACCCCCCGAATACGCCGTCTCACTCCCCCACCCCCCATCCCTTCCCAAAGCCTGAGTCCGCGTCTCTTGGTTGCTGCATTCTTCATCCCCCTGATCAGCGCTGAATGTTTACCCAGGTGGAGGGGTCAGATCTCCGCTGGGCTTCAGGGAGTGGATGCCCGGTCAATCTCTCACTTTCTCATTCATCTATCTTTCTGTCCATCTATCTCCCTCCTAGGCTGATGATTCCTGAGAGATGCTCTCTCGTGACCTCGCTCTTATCTAGTGAAAGGGTCATATCAGAAAGGCCATTTGCTTGGAGATATCAAAGCTCCGGTATGTCTCCGTCTTCATCTGTGCTCATCATCTACATTTAAGAGCATGTTAAGCTAATGTTCTCAAGACATACAATTTACACGTATAACTATACATAAAAATATTTTTATGAACTTAAGGAGTTGCATACTTGGTCTGATATTTCATTAGTGTTTGTAACTTTAATAAAAACAAAATATGTAAAAATGTTTATGTAAAAATGTGTTAAATATAAGTTACCTTGTACCTCTGTACCATGAAAGAATTTATTAGATTGGACAAATACATGTAATTTTATTGTAAATAATGTCAAAAAGGGTAAATTACCTTTATGGAAAAAAATCTATTATATTTAACAAGACAGTACAAGTACTTTTACATTAAAATAGTTTAAAATATATTACAGTTAAATGTGAGAAATTATATACTTTAAACAGTAAAAGTACATTCCCAGTAGTTTGTGTGACTCATAACATTTGGTAATATTTTATTTAAATAGCTGTTTTGTAATCAGTTATGTATGTTATGTTACATTTATGTTACCTAAATGTTGTTTAGTTAATGGTTTGTAATGCCTGAAACATTATACCACATTTTTACAGGGATTTTTTTTCAGTGAATATATTCAGCAAGTTTTAGCTAAATTGACAAAACAAACATTCTAAATTTCAAATATTCCACATTAAAAAAAGATTCAGCTTCATTCAGAATAATTTCACTTTTTATTCAAATAACATAAATCTAATATTATTGTGGTTTCTGGATGTTTCAGCTAAATGCAACAGCATTATTAAATCCTCACACATTCCTCAAGCCTTATCATAGTGGGAGGAGACTGATTTCAGCTGAAATCTGTTTCTATTATAATCACTGCACTTGGTTAAATGAAGGTTGAAAGTTCACGTGCAAAAATGGAAACTGAGAAGGGAACATATAAGAAAAGATGTCTGAACCAGAAGAAGATATGGAGAGTGAGAGAAAAATGGAGGCAGGGAGAGAGAGTGTGACCTGAGAGAGGTGAGAGGTTGGGGGTGATGGTGATGGTGCACTTATACGAAACTCATCAATCCAGTGTATGTGAGTCCATGTGTGCATCACTGCCTGCCATGCTGGGAAACCAAGGTCTTCCCACACTCCCCCGAGAAAACCAATGCTGGAAAAGACAAGTCAGCACTATCAAACTCTACAGACTGTGACTGAGGACAAATGCACTGCACTCCCATTCCAGATTATTAACTCATCAATCTGAGTTCTCAACACAAGACCTGATGCTCCACAACTAGTTAAAGGAGAAATATCTCCAGCAACTTTGAAATGTCAGTCTGTGATATGCATATTTCGATCTTTTTTTTTTTTTAAGGTCAAGTTTCAACCTAGCATGCACAACAACAGCGCCCAAAAATCCACCTACACCCCCCTTCGAGAGATCTTAATATAAAAAAACATGGCTGACATTTGGAATTTCTATGAACTGTCCCGTAAAACCTCTTTGAAGTTGATACAATCAGAACGGAGAAAGATCTTAAATGTGATTTCATCGCAAAGATTCATTATTTAAGTGCCAAACTATCCCAGATCTATTGATACATGTGTTGTTCCAACCGCTTCCAAGTAGTTGATATATTTAGCATGAGTGTGGAGTTCAAGATATAACCACAGTTTTACAATTAGGGAGGACGAGGTAAGATAATGATGAACGTTCTCCATAATAACTAACGCAATAACACCCAAACATAAATAAGGGCACTTCTTGACATGAATTACAAGAAAATTCATCCACTGAGATCTCCCTGCGGACAACATGATGACACTGAACGTGTGTTATGTATTGGAAGCGAGAAGTATGTGTGTCTTTTCTGAGCCCGCAGTTCCGGCAGAAGGAACGAGAAAGAAAAACAGCCCTGTGTCTTGTTGCCGGACTGGAGCGGCACACAGAACACATGGTCCCAATTTCACGGCTGTGGATAGAGAAGTGCGGGCGGATGCGGGGGCAGGAACAAGCATGCAATCTGCAGGCATTAATACCTCAGTAATAGTCACATTCGCTTAAAACCAGGAAACATTTTTTTTCTTTCTTCAACACACATACATTCACTCTCTCTGTCTCTCTCCCTCTCTCTCTCTGAGTGACTGGGGTGCAGCAGATTGTGCTAAACAAATAGAATGCTGAGAGACGGGCCCATGTCCTGTTTCCTGTGCGTACCTGCAGTCTTAATGAGTGCCGTTACAGTAAACCGGACATGTGCTTATAGTACTCGCATGCGTCTGGCCCGGCAGGCCAGAACAGGAAACAGCGGAGGGGCTCGTCAGCCTCCCTGTTTTCCCAACTGCACAAGCTGCTCTGGGGAAGTTGACGGACAACTTGAATTTCCAAACTGCGGTCTCTGAGACCAGTGTGTAATTACCGGACAGGAAGCTGCTTTTACCCGGGTTTTTTCCCCCTGCTGGTGTAACCGCAGTGCCCGGCCTGGCCTGCATCGTGTGTGTAAAAACGGATTTAAAGGAGGTCAAATGACAGGATATGATAAGGGCTTTAGTGCCTGTGAGGGTTTTAATAAAATTCAAGCCAGAGCTTTGAACTGTGTCTCAATTAAAACCTATCAATAATTCTCAAATGGCCCCGGGTCCCTCTATGGCTTCTGTATAGTATTATGAAAAGCACGTGGATAAGTCATGACTTCTGGGTAGAAAACACTTCAACTGTGCGGATGTAAACAATACAGCAGGCCTGGTTCCAGAACTAAGTGACTTGGAGGCATTTTGAAAACTTGGTGGGACAGCATTATTTTGCAATTATTAACAGTGCTGGGTAGTAACTGATTTTATGTAGTCTGCATTACGTAATCCGATTCTAAAAAATAATTACTTTTAATTAGATTATATTACTTTTTGGAAAAATCGTAATGGCAGTGAATCATTCATAATTTATTGTCTCTCTCTAATTCTTCTTTTTCATTTTTTTAAATTTTCCTTTCTAAAAAAAAATCTTATATACATTTAGAAAATCTCTTACATTGCACACACAGACCAGCCACTTGTCAGGTACATAACTACATGGAAAATTGAGAGGCCAAAAAACATTTGATCACTGGATTTACAGAAATTATTTCACTTTTTGAGTTTCCTCAACATAACAACATTGCATGTATCAACTCCTGGTGAACACATGAATTATTATTTGAATTATTTGAATTCAGTATGTCATTTAACCAAGTATTGCTATGTTTTTGGAAGGTACACAAATTTTTATTATAATTTTTATTATTTTAAAATTATTAGTTTTAATTCAAACATTTTTGATTTATTAACTTATTAGCTTCACTAAACTCACAAACCCCCTGTGGCTCCTTCATGTACCCCAGTTTGGGAAACCCTAACATAATGTAATATTTCATGTCATTGTCCAGGTTAATTCAGTATTGATTTATTCTGTTGCAAACATCAATAGTTATTAATTTAATTAATTTATCTGTATATCAGCGAATAGAGAAAACAGTGATATAATTGTCCAGCTCAGTTCAGTTCGCATACAATGGTGTCAAAGCAAGCAGATCAAAAACAAAAAACATTGTTGAATATCAAGTGTCCCCAACTAAGCAAGCCAAAGGCGACAGCGGCAAGGAACCCAAACTCCAACAGGTGATATCAGGTGACCGACAGGTGACAGAAATGGAGAAAAAAAAAAAAAAAAGTTCTCCGCTGTCCAACAGCGAACAGTGCTTGGTTATGATTCAGCAGCGTTATAGGTCATAAGTCCAATTGGGATCGCAACAGTCAAAATATTTAATCCAGTTCCATCTAGTTGAAGATCGTATTCATCATGTTGGGAATCTGTGGCTGTCGTGTCGGGAGGCCTTCACAAGGGATGATCTAGTTGACACAATCTTTGCTGACACTTCAGGGCTGCGTTGCTGTTCTATCTAGGCGCAGGTCCTCCATCTGATCTGGATACAGCCTGGATCTGGCCGACTACAGTAAACCTTTGGATAAATAGAGAGACTAATATTAGCGTAGATGCCATTCTTCTTCTGATGTAATGAGTACATCTGGTGTTATAGGAAGTGTTCCTATATCTGGCTGACCTAATTTATGCAACCTAACAATCCTTTAATGGATGTGAAAACATAAATTGATAATGCGTTATATGTATGCCAAGTTATAGAGATGTATTTTTAGTTTAGATTTAAAATGACAGAGTGTGTCTGCTTCCTGAACAATGTTAGGAAGACTGTTCCAAAGTTTAGGTGCCAAATAGGAAAAGGATCTACTGCGTTTCGGTGATTTTGATATTCTAGGTATTATCAACTGACCAGAATTCTGAGATCGTAATATACGTGAAGGACTATAATGCATTAAGAGCTTGCTAAGGTACTGGGGACCTAAACCATTTAGTACTTTGTAAGTAATTAGTAAGATTTTAAAATCTCTAAAATGTTTAATAGGGAGCCAATACTGTGTCAACAGAACCGGACTAAAATGGTCATACTTCCTGGTTCTAGAAAGAGCTCCGTTTTGGACCAGCAGTAGTTTTTTTTTATCAAACAAGCAGGGCAACCACCCAATAGAGCGCTACAGTAATCTAGCCTTGAGGTCATAAACGCATGAACTAACTGTTCCGTATTTGTCATTGAGAGCATATGTCATATTTTAGATATATTTTTAAGATGGAAGAATGCGGTTTTACAAATGACAGAAATGTGGCTTTCAAATGAAAGATTGGTATCAAAGAGCACACCCAGGTTCCTCAGTAACAATGAAGACTTAACAGAGCAGCAATCAAGTGTTAGACAGTATTCTAGATTATTATGTGCAGAAGTTTTTGGTCCAACAATTAGAATCTCTGTTTTTTCTGAATTTAGTAGTAGGAAATTACTGGTCATCCAATTTTCTATATCGGCTCTGCATTCTGTTAATTTTCGTCAGGACACAAAGAAATATAGAGCTGAGTATCATCTGTGTAACAGTGAAAACTAACGCCATGCTTCCTAATAATATCTCCCAGAAGGGTAGGATGTACAGAGTGAAAAGCAACTGTCCTAGTACTGAGCCTTCCGTACTCCATACAGAATTGTGATCCGTATGACATCTCTTTGTTTACTACTACAAACTGATAATGGTTAGATAAGTATGATTTGAACCATGCGAATGCAATTCAAACATTATTTTCGAGTCTATTTAAAAGAATATTGTGGTCGACAGTGTTGAATGCAGCACTAAGATCCAGTAACACTAATAGAGAGATACAACTACGACCTGATGATAAGAGCAAATCATTTGTAACTCTAATGAGAGCAGTCTCAGTACTATGGTATGGTCTAAATCCTGACTGGAAATCCTCATAGATACCATTTCTTTCTAAAAAGGAACAGAGTTGTGATGATACTGCTCTTTCAAGTACCTTTTACAGAAAAGGTAGGTTTGAAATTGGCCTGTACTTGACTAATTCTCAACGATCAAGTTGTGTCTCTTATAAAAATATGGAGGCTACGTTTGCAAACATGAATGCTAAGAACATGTACATTTGCAAACATGAATGCTAAGATCATGTATGTTGGCTAACATGTTTGCAATGAACATGCTTTGTTATGTTGGTTTGTTTACTAGTTTACAAAGTATAGGCACATTTGATATCATGAATGCTAACCTTGATTGTGTCAGCCTCTTTAAAACCTTGCAAAGTGTTTATTACACTGAAATTTGAGGCAAGCAAGCCATCACAGCTAATTTTAGAATGTGGATTCTACATTTCTGTCTGAACCTTTTATTGTTACCTTAGATAAAGGCAACTGTTAGTTAGAATTATAAAGCAAGGCGCTGCCAGTTTAGCGTAGCATATGAGTGGAGCCTCAAGTTTCAAAGAGGTCAGATAAGCTTGTCGAATGAGGTGCACACGAGGCTTTGTTTGATCCTCAAACATCACCACAAATATCAAAGCTGCTGCCCACCCCTGCAATTTGGAGCCAGAAGGCAAGACTACATGCATTTTCATCTACAGCCATGAGACACTATTATTATTCTCAGGTCAAACCTTTCTACCTGCATCTCTGTGTCATGGAAGTTATTAATTACAGGGGCCAAGGTCAGGATACGAACGTGAATAGGTCTACAGTGCAGCCCTATAAAGGTTACATTGTCCCTAATAAACAACATGTGACCTACTGAATTGAGAGGAAGTGCATAATGCAATATATTTGCATTACAAAATGTTTTCCTTTAAGTGCTAATGACATTAGCATGAACTGAAAAGGCATGGTTCATGGTTCATCAGCTGATTTTATTTTCCTCAGGTGCAGAAAGTTCAGATCATATGATGCAGACCGACGTTTGGCAGGGTGATGGGTGAGGGCCAGCTTTCACATACGGAGCCCAGTGAGGAGACCCAGCATGGGTGTAATTAAAACAAACTGCCAATGCTTTCTTAGCCTGAGCCAAACAAACGCCGTCAACTGTGGCGCTCCCTAGAGTGTTGTTGGTTGCCGGCACTACAACGAGAGGTGGCAGTTGGGCTAGTGATCGTGAGGACATGACAGACTGTCAGATTCACATGAGACAGCACACAGTATGTTTGCTTAAATGCTCAGACAGAAGCTGTGTCTTCACCTTGAGATGTGTTTGTTCAGCCTTTGGTTCAACATTAATCTTTTTTCTCACACTCTGCAAGAAAACCAAGCCTTTGTTGAAGGGGGAAGGTTGAAATCTTCCAGAGACACCCTCAACCTGTTCACCACCTAGGTTCAGCTGGATGTCTGGCAGGGTGACAGCGTGGCTGGCATGTTCAACTGTCTGGGCTAGTTTTGTCTATAGGCTGGCTGGAGATGTTAACAGATTGTGTCAGCTTCTCTGATAAGTGCACTACAATGCTTTCACAAGCTAAAGAAGCTAAAAAAAAATTGTTGTTCATACGCCACACAATTTTCTCTGAAATCAGTCATCTTTGATGTCCAAAAATCTGCAGACTGTCCTTTTACTGTCAGCAACTAGCATAGACTCCCCCAGACTGCAAATTGGTGCTAAATCTGAGCACAGAAATTGTGTAGTGTATTATAGCCTAAACTACTGAGTAGTGTGAAAAAAGGCTAGATTGCTTTTTTTTTGCCATGTATTTTCATTCATTTTAGTCAGTTGGTTCTTTCAGTTGGTTTAGAATAAACCAGAAAGCAGACAAGTCCCTGTGTCCACTACTCTCCAAGAGGGTTGGTTCCATTACATTCATTTTAGTGAATCATTTTGTTCAGACAATCAAACTGGCTCAAAAAGATTTGAGTCCTTATGTTCACAACTCTCCTAGAATATCTTTTCTCTCTTTATTCATTTTAGTGACTTCATTCAGACAATTCAAAAATAATTGGTACAAAAAAAATTACTTGTTTCCTTACTTTGTTGTTGTTTTTTGCCAGATAAATAAATACCAGAAAAAATATATGTAAAAAACATTGTACCTATAACACACACACAGCTTCACATTTTTCGGAGACCCTCCTCAGCCTGAAGCGAAACATGAACAGATAGCAGGAGGTTAACGGTCTCAATCCATCCACACTGTCCCTCATTGTTCAGGCTATGAGAGGCCATTAGGCTCCATAGAGGGCCATCAGAGAGGCTCTTTCTCTGTGGATGTAGGGGTGCATTGGTAGAGGACAGCTCTGAGAAGGGCAGCAGTGTCCTGGGCAGCAGGCCTCGGCTTTGATGGGGCCAAGTCAGGCTTTGGCTGCATTCCTCGCATGTCTCCCTGGTATCCCTCTACCACATTATTACCAGTCTAAACAAACAAGCTGCCCTCGAAGGCCCAAACCCTACTCTAAAATATAGGCCTTCCATTTTTAAAGGCAGAAACACATATTCTTTGTTTCAGTGTCAACAGCCAAAGTTGTTCCACATGTCCCTGTTTCTAAGCTCTTGTTACTTGCCACATTTTAAATGGAGATGTTCTCCTCGGATGACGCTGATGCACTGAAAAGAAAGACTTGCTGTGTAAAGTTGGTGTGACAATAAAAGGCAAAGCCACGCAATTCAATGCATATTAAAAAGATGTTTACTAGATGTTTTTTTCTTCTCAAAAATTCTCAACATTTCCTCCCTCTTGGGTTATTATGCCAATATGGTGTGGCAAATTTCATTTAACAGGAGAAACTGAAATGGTTTTATAGGCCATCTGGAAAAAATGAATGCATTCACAACTTTGAAAAACAAACTAATTTCTTATAGAGTGAGTGCTAAAACAGAAACATTTAGTTCCACCATCATCAAAACAAAGATAACCGCAATGACTTCAGTTTAACTCACAAAACAAAAGAGGGAACACGAGAAGCAAGATATATTACAATAATGTTTAAAAAAAGTCTTCAGAAGAAAATTAGATACTATAAGGCAAAAACAACTTTCCTATAATTAAAGTGAAGGTATAATTCCCCATGTGACTTTGTAAGCTTTTCATTCTGTTTTTTTATTTTTATAAATTGTTATTATATTATATTACATTATATTATGGAAAAAACAATATTGAGCATATTTCTTATCAGTCACTTTTAAGGCCAATTCACACCGCACCGACAAACGTCAACAAACAAGTTGGACACTGGATTTAGAATTCTATGAGAAAAAACGATCATGTTCACACTGCCCCAACAAACACCAACAAACGAGTCACAGAGTCAAGTCTGACTGGGAAAAATTGAGATCGACAACTACATACGTGTAACCATGTTAACAATATTTTCAGGCAAGTTTATTAGATTAATAATATAGTATCATATACATTTTCATTGTACTAAAGTATTGAGGCAAACATAAAAATACTAACCTGAAATTCAAAATGTTAGCCATCAATCTGATCCCTTGCGTTGGGGTTGGTATAGCTTACACTGTTTTTTAAACTTTTTTAGCGCAACCCATCAAAGGCTTATACAACCATTTGTAGCTAAACAAACCAAAAATGAATTAATTTAAAACTAAATTTGGGTTAAACCTGCATTTCTCTCACGCTTATACCTCGCTCTTTTCGGCACAAATCCAAATATTTCCATTTCGCAAAGTATTTGGATGCTATAGGCTACTTACTATTTATTATGTAAAGTCCTTCACATGCGCTTTCTGTATTGACAAAAAAAAATAATCCTCTTTAAGGATTGCAGTACGGACTATTTAAATTGAGTATTGTAACTTTTATATGTTTTGACTGTATTTTATTTTTACAATGAACAAACTGCGATGTCACGTTTGTGGTGGTTTGCTGTGTGTGCGTGAGTCGCTACAGTCTTTGCAAAGGACTTGCCTTGCGGCCAGGTCAGATTATGTCAGAGTTTGTTGGCGTTTGTTGGAATACCATAGCACACTTCTCAGACATTCCACGACCCAACAAACGCCGATTAAACATGTTCACTTGGGTTAAAAAAAAGACTCAGACCAACTCCAACAGATACAACAGACACTGACAGGGGTCCAACAAACTCCAACAGACGCGTTGGCGTTTGTTGGTGCGGTGTGAATTGGCCTTTACTTATAGAGCGGTTTTTACAATCCAAATTGTGGCAAAGCAGCTTTACAGTAATAATTGGCAAATAATTTTTGGCTGCACAGCAGCTCCCTTACAAAATGGTGTCATTGTCCAGCTTATTCTATATATTTGTATTGATTCATTCCATTGCAAAGATATTGTATTAGTCCAGTTAATTTATGTATATAAGCACTGGAGAAAACAGTGATGTGACCGTCCAGCTCAGCTCAGTTCGCATACAACGGCGCCAATGCAGGCATACCAAAAACACTGCTGAATATCAATCAAGTGTCCCCGACATTCAGGCAGAGTTACAGGTCATAAATCCGACCTGGACACGGCCTGGATCCAGCCAATTACGTTAAATGGTAAATCTCGGGATAAGCAGAGAGACTAAAATTAGCGTAGATGCCATTCTTCTTCTGATGTAACGAGTACATCCGGTGTTATAGGAAGTGTTCCCGGTTCCAGCTGATCTGATCTATGCAGCCTAACAATCCTTTAACGGATATGAAAACATAAACTCATAATGTGTCATGTGTATGCCAGGTTAAAGAGATGCATTTTTAGTCTAGATTTAAACTGACAGAGTGTGTCTGCTTCCCGAACGATGCTAGGAAGATCGTTCCAGAGTTTAGGTGCCAAATAGGGAAAGGATCTACCGCCTGTGGTTGATTTTTGATATTCTAGGTATTAACAACTGGCCAGAATTCTGAGATCGTAATAGACGCGAAGGACTATAATGCATTAAGAGCTCACTCAGTACTGGGGAGCTGAGCCATTTAGTGCTTTGTAAGTAATTAGCAAGATTTAAAATCTATATGATATTTAATAGGGAGCCAGTGCAGTGTCGACAGAACCGCGCTAATATGGTCATACTTCCTGGTTCTAGTAAGGACTGCATTTTGAACCAGCTGTAGTTTGTTTATCAAGCGAGCAGGGCAACCACCCAGAAGAGCGTTACATTAATCTAGCCATTTGTCATTGAGAGCATCATAGTTTAAAAATATATATATACATATATTTAAAAAAAATAAAAATAAAATATGTGTATATATATATATATATATATATATATATATATATATATATATAAGATGGAAGAATGCGGTTTTACATATGCTAGAAAAGTGGCTTTCAAATGAAAGATTGGTATCAAAGAGCACACCCAGGTTCTTAACTGACCAAGACGACTTAACAGGGCACCCATCAAATTTTAGACCGTATTCTAGGTTATTATGTGCAGAAGTTTTTGGTCCATTAATTAGAATCTCTGTTTTTTCTGAATTTAGTAGTAGGAAATTACTAGTCATCCAATTTTTTATATCAGCTACGCATTCCATTAAATTTTGAGAATAGGTAGGTTTCATCAGGGCGCAAAGAAATATAGAGCTGAGGATCATCAGCGTAACAGTGAAAACTAATGCCATGCTTCCTTATGACATATCCCAAGGGTAGCATAAACAGATTGAAAAGCAACGGTTCTAGTACTGAGTATTGCGGTACTCCATATTGAACTTGTGATCGAAATGACATCTCTTCGTTTACCACTTCAAACTGATAACGGTCATATAAGTATGATTTGAACTAAGCCAATGCAATTCCACTAATGCTAACATAATTTTCGAGTCTATTCAAAAGAATATTGTGTTCGATAGTGTCAAAAGCAGCCTTGAGGTCTAGTAAGACTAGTAGAGAGATACAACCATGATCTGATGATAAGAGCAAATCATTTGTAACTCTAATGAGAGCAGTCTCAGTACTATGGTACGGTCTAAAGCCTGACTGGAAATCCTTGCAGATACCATTTCTTTCCAAGTAGGAACACAGTTGCGATGATATTGCCTTTTCTAGTAATTTGGACAGAAAAGGTAGATTGGAGATCGGTCTGTAATTGACTAATTCTCTAGGATCATGTTGTGGTTTTTTAATAAGAGGTTTGATAATAGCCAGCTTAAAAGTTTTCGGTACGTAACCTAGTGATAAAGATAAATTAATGATCTTAAGAAGATGTTCTATGACCTCTGGAAGCTTTTCGTTCAATAGCTTAGTCGGTATAGGGTCTAACATACATGTTGTTGATTTAGATGATTTAACAATTTTAGACAATTCTTCCTCTCCTATAGCAGCGATACTGTAGATACTGTAGTAGACTGTTGCATGGCTATAATTTTCTCTCTAATATTGTCAATCTTGCAAGTAAAGAAGTTTATAATGTCATTACTGCTGTGCTGTTTGGAAACATCAGAGGTTGAAGCTGTATTTCACATTAATTTAGCCACTGTATCAAATAAATACTTATTGTTGTTTTTTTTTTAAGCGCAAAGGAGAAACAGAGTCTAGTTGGAAAAGAGAGCTGGAAAAGAGAGTGTCAATAGTTTATGTTGCAACATCGAGTTCTTCTAAGCTGTCTGGTTTGCTAAGATGATGAAACTGATCAGGAAGATTATTTATAAAGCAATCTTTAGTGGTAGAAGCAATTGTTCTACCATATTTGTGGCAGAGAGGCGGTTTTGCAGCCTTGGTTAAATGTAGCATGCCTGAGACTCGACAATAATCTGAGACGTCATTGCTCTGCTGCAGAATTTCAACGGCATCAGTATCGATTCCATGTGACAATATTAGATCTAGAGTATGATTACGACAATGAGTGGGTCCTGACACGTGTTGTCTATCTCCAATAGAGTTTAGAATATCTGTAAATGCCAATCCCAATGCGCCTTTTTCATTATCTACATGGATATTAAAATCACCAACAATAAGGACTTTATCCACAGCCAGTACTAACGCTGATAGAAAATCAGCAAATTCTTTGATAAAGTCTGTATGGTGCCCTGGTGGCCCGTATACAGTAGCCAGCACAAATGTCAAATGGGATTTGTCACTTACATTATATAATGTTACATAAAGCACCATCACTTTGAAAGAATTTTGAAGAAAGGGATCGAATATTCAGCAACCCAAGCTTTATCATTTGTTTATCAGTATTATCTCTGTTTTTTACTTGTTGAACATCAATTACATTTTTACCCTTAAATGGGTTTGGAAGTTTCTTGTATTTACTAATTGGGGGTACAGACACAGTTTATGATATCTTAGTGATATCATTAAACCAAACCCTGAGGAATTTTTGCAAAAGGGGCAATGACTGTGGTTAAATGCCCTCTGATTGCTGACTGCAGACCCTGAAAGGAGAGACAAGAGGGGGAAGCCAATGAACCGTCCCTGTTTTTAGTGGAGACAATGACCTGAAACAAACCTTATGAGTGACATGATGAATAGTGTCATCATGACCAATAGTGTCAGTCTCCAAGGGTAAGGTTGTGAGAATGGTGAGATTGACATTGCCCTTTTGTGCAGGCCTAGAACGTGGTCTACCATTATAACAAACTTTGACCATCAGAAGACAAGCAGCAGATCGGCAACAAAAGGAAACCCATAATATGAGTTACACAATTAGTTACTTTTTTAGGGGGTAATGCAATATTGCAATGCATTACTTTTAAAAGTAACTTCCCCTGCAGAGCTGTCTGTAAACATTCTCCTGCCCATGCATTTATGAATTGGAGGAAATTTTAAAAGCCAAAGTCACAATATTTGTATGATTTCTTGCTAACTAATGTTGACTTATCTGAAAACACGAACATTGCAGTGCTGAAACAGTTTGTTTAAGCGTCCTGAGCAGCCTGACACAGCAACCAATGGTGTGATTTTGGGGCAAGACTATTTGTTTACCTGACCAATGGCAGACAGGGGGAATGTTTGAGAAAACTTGCTTGAGAACAGTTACGTTCACGATAATATTTTTTGTTTGGTGATGTGGAAATTACACCCTTCACTTATATTAAACAATTTATTTAACAAATTAAACAAACTACCAAATAGCAAAACTGTCACAGCTACATATTAATTTATGTTTATATTTGGCATAAAACATGTTTGACATAATGATGATAGAACTTTTTCCATCTTCCTTTTTGATTAATTATTTCATTTATCATTATACATGTCATTTTATCTCTGTCTTTCTCTATCTATATTTGCATGCGAATGGTAGCATTCATAGTTAAACAAATAAAGACATTTACATAAAGCTAGGGTAATGAAATCTTGCTTTGTTTCTTCAGGTTTTCTGAGGCCTCTTTTCCTTTTGTTTCTGTCTAACATTCTTACCACCTCCTGTCGGCCAGCTTCCGCTCCTATAGCCTTGAGGAACATCTATATTGTCTCTCAGTCTCAATCACACACACACACAGTCTCTTTGTCTCTCTGTCCATCAGGTTCAACTCTGAAGCAAGTGGTACTGACATCTATGTCTCTCTCAAACACACACACACACACATACACACACCTGTCACACTCTAGTGGTTTCAAGGAACCAGCTGCAATAAAACTGTCTTAGAGCACACATATTAATCACTTGTCCAATATGGGCTTTATGACTAGATCAGTGTAATGAGATCAACAAGCAGAAATTAATTACAGAATTTTTAATTGTAGAATATATATATATATATATATATATATATATATGTTTATAATGTTTACTCTACAATTTAATTTATAAATGAATTTATTACATTTTAAATTTATAAAAAACATTTACTTTATGATGAATATTCTGCTTTCTATTAATTAATCACTAATTAATCAAAGTTGCGCCATTGAACTCTTTGTGCAAGACGGTCATATGTTCTTGAAGCACAAGACGATCATTCTATTTACCACATGAATCACATGACCATCAAGTTTTACACGAACTTGTGGAGTTCATGCAGGTTGAGCGTTGCTTTAATTACAAAAGGACAACTTACCAAACAAAGTGAAAAACTAAAGTATATATATAAAAGTATATATTTCATGGCAAAAAAACGTTTGGATTAATCGTTCTGAAGGAAGAGGCTCTCAACAGCATTGGATCGTGACCCGCCCTGGTCCACCCACACCAGCAAGGAGCCCTAAACCCTCTCATCAACAGCTATATGACAGGCCTCATCCCACAGAACCACGATTCAGATTGACATCTCAATGAGGGGGCCGGTGCCAGTCTTTTACAAGCGCCATTTCACGGCTGTGCTCTTTGTCCCCTCCCCCCCACTCCACCCCACCGGGTAGAGACCAGCCCTTTCTTTTTTCGGAGCAGAGAGTGCTGCGACGGGCAGATACAGGGAGGGCCTCTCGTCATGCCCCACTGCCCCTCAATCGGTGTCTGAGTCATTGCCCACAAAAACTGGCTTGCTCCATATACCTCATTTTTGCATATGAATGAGCAGCCCATTGTCTGGCCTTAAATGCACATTAAACCTGTCTGGAAACAATCAAGAGGAGGCGCACACTTTTTCCCCCACCTTAATAAACTAATTAATTGGACATATGAGATTTAAGAGAGGAAGAACATCTTGGCGCTGTTTATTCCAGTGCTTCCTTAACCAACGGCAAGTGTCCCACATAAAGGAAAGGATGTTTATAGTTCTGCCAAGAGTAGCTCAGTGTCTTTGTATAGAGGCCAAACTAAGACCTCTGGCTTTTGTCTATATAAGAGGGGTTGAACAGACTCATCCCACCAGGCAGACCGTTGCCGAGACACCTTCGACATGTCTTGCCCCACAGGTCTGCCCTTTGCTCTGGCCTGGAGAGTAGACATTGGAGATGGGCCGAGCTCAGGCAAACCAGGTCAGCTGAGATCTGAGAGAGAGCAAAGTGCACGGCCCAATAAGAATGATTAGAGATATCAACAGTCATTTCCATTGACTCAAACCATTGATTTGCTCTGGTCAGCTTTCTTGTCAGCCTTGTTCGACCGTCTTGAGTATTGTCGGTTGACTTCATCCACACAGAATTTCAGAAAATATATTATAATTGATGCAGATGTGTAGAGTTCTACAACCCAATGAAAACTTTGTCATCCTTTAGCTGCCCTCTTGTCATTCCAAACTCATATGGCTATTTTTTTAAGAAATTTTGAAAAATATTTAAATTGTTTTGTACATACAGTGAAATCAGTGGGGTCCAAAAATGTCAAGCTTTAAAGCTCCAATCAAATCTGAACAATGATGAACATCAAATGGGTCTACATATGCATGCATCAAACCTCATTGATTTTCGCACGACATGACATTTGTCATGTTGCCTTTTTTGATATCAATCTGTTTCTTATACAAACTGATTGTATCAATACAGAAGAAAATACAACATACATTTCATTTTTGAAGCTTTAATAATATGGATAAAAGCTCAAACATTCTTTAAAATATCGTCTTTTGTGTTCTGTAGAAGAAAGAAAGCTATAAGAGTTTGGAACGACATGAGGGTGAGTAAATGAAGACAGAATTTTTACTTTTGGGTGAATAAACCCTTTAAATAATGGGTTCTGAATTATACGCCTGTTCACAAAGACTCAAAGACGGATAGTTAAACATGGAAAGAGAATGCTTGCGATACCCTTCAGCTGCAAAGCTAAAAGAGGTTTTCTCAGAGTTTGCTAAAACTACTGGGACTAGATGTGGATGTCAAAAAAACAGTCCAGACTGGACATTTAGAATACTGACAGTTTTTAGTGGCTTTGCATTTTAAAATCCAACAAATAGTCATTAGCCCTACATTTTTCACCACCTACAGCGTTAAACTCTACTAAAATTTGCAATTAGGCTCTATGAAGAGATTTCTGTAAAGATGTGAATCAGCAGAGCCGCTAGTCTCCAGCTAATTTTTGTGGCATGCCCCATTTTGGGCTTTGTGTCTTGCTCTAACTGCTTGGCTCCATCCCTTATGCAGAGGTCCTTCAGGGCCAGCGTCCCAGAGGGGGACTCCATCCCTAGCCTCGAACAGCCGTCATCAGCCCAGTAGGGTTTGTTTGTACTCAGTCCGAGCAGGAGCTCCACATTTTTCCTTACACAATGTCCAGCCCCGCCAATTCGGGGCTCGGGCCAAGATGCCCTCAGCATCGTATGGTAAGTAAGGAGCCCCAGGGCCTCTTTGCGGAGCTCCTGGCGGACCAGCTGCGCATGAGGTTCCTCATCTTTCGTGCTCATTCTTTTAATTAGACAATCTGAGAATTAGCTCTCAGAGGGACACCTCCACCTTCTCAAAAAGCCCTGCATGCTCAGAGACGTGGCAGTCCGCATTTGAGCCCCAAGCTCATATACATAATCTCACCACATACCTCCACCCCACCCCCCTCCACCCATCCTCATTTCAATAGCGCTCCCCTCCTTTGCCCCACAGATACTCAAAAGGAGCCCACACCTCCCATTTCCAGGAGCCTGTGGGCGCAGTGAGAAAATGAAGACCTCTGCACCCCTCCAAATCCCCAGGAATTTCTCATTAAGAGCAGGTCCTGGGCTCCTGAGGACCCCCGGGTTCCCCCCGCACCCCCTGCTCCCTCAAGAAGTCGACCCTCTCGCCCGACTAGAATGGACTACTCCAGTCCACTTTGTGTCGGGCGGCTGTTTCCCTGTGTGTGTTATTCATCTTGCTCCCATTCTCCAGGCACAAGAGGCTTTCCCCGCCAATGGTGCTTTGAAAGTCCTCAAGACTTCCTCTTCTTTTCACCACATTTTTTATGTGTGTGCATGTGCGCAAGTCAGTGTCCGTAATGAAAGACCTGGGCTGTGGATACCACAGAATAGGGGTAATTGAAATGACATTTTTTTAATGGTCTCCCATGACAGGAAGCGGGAGTTGGTTCATCAGGACAGTTCTGAGGTTTTGTGCCTTGCCTGGCATTCAGCTTCAGGCTGTTTTATTGACGGACGAGTGCCTGGGTGATGAGAACAGAAGTGTACTTTAGTGAGAGCGGGACGCAGTCAAGAACAGTTATGTTTTTATTTCTCTGTGGTTTACAATCATATCAGCTCTGCTAAGTGTTGAATGAATGAACAGTATGTTTAAACAGTATTAACAATATGGTTTAACATAAACTGATAAGATAAAAGTAGAGATTTTGCTACTAAACATAAGCCTTCACTAAGCCTCGTCTTGAAAACATTTCTGATCAACTGTACCTTGGCAACTGTTGCCATCTGCCAAGATTTAGCTTATTTCTAATGTAAGTCTATGGAGGATCTGTGCAATTTAATTGTTTTAAACAGGATTTGATGTAATATATATATATGGTAAAAAATTGACAGAGAGTACAAGTGATATCTCTTCTCTAATTCTTTAAATAAATCATAAATTATTATATAAAATAAGATTATATGTCAACCCTCATTCTCAAATGACCATGTAGAACATCAGTAAGAACACCAACATTTCTCAAAGGTAATGTTACTAACTTATCATTATAGGCTACTTAATGATTCAGGACATTATATTGTCGACAGTAACTAAGAGTTTATCGTACCAAGGTGAATGCATTATTGAAATTTACGCTAATATTATCGGTTACAATAACTTTATAATGATTAAAAATAGTAAAAAAAAAATCTTTATCATGATCTGATCCAATAAAATCTGAATCTTTATTGACACATGACTGCGTGATTGAGTTTACCAATAAAATCGGCCTTGGGGTTCATACTCGTTCGGGGGGAAAAAATCACAGTAATTCATTCTAGCCCATATACAAATATTATTTCACCACTTTGTGAGCATATTTTATCAAAAATGATCTTTTCATGGAAATTTCCCGTTTATTTCTTTTTTGGATGTCTTGTAAAGCTTGTCTGAGGTAGCAACATTAAGCAGGGACGGTGCATTTCAAAGAGTCAAAAGAAAATAATAATCACTCCAGAATAATCATTGTAGTGTGACCTGCAGCCCACTTCGTCTGTGAAAGAGCGATTGACTCCATCTAGTGGAGAGAATGACTCTCTGCCTGAATGTGAGTCCACACATGGCAACAGTTTGAAGCTCACTCTAAATCATAACCCAAGACAAGACAAGACAGGACGTAGCCTTACTCATGAAGAGCTTAAGACGTCATTTGTCACAGTCAGTTGGATCAAGTGTAGCATGCAAAATATAATTTTCTCATCCACATGAAGTCAAATTACAGGCCTAAACTTGAAATGTTGTTACACTATTTATATAATTTACGTTCCTCGGTCAAGAAGTGAGGAGTTTGCAGTGCATTTAGTTTTTGTAAGTCTTTGTGCTAAATCTACAGTCTTTGTTTATTCAGGATGTACGATAAAACTTTCAGGGACTCATTTATTTCTTTAAATGTTTCTCAACAACTCATGGTTTTACTTGCCAATTCATGCTATCATTTAAGACACTGGGCTGTTTAAAAAGTTGAGTAAGAGAAGATTTGGAAAAGAAGGAAAGCAGTGAGAGAGATAGAAAGCAGGAGAGAGCTGTCACAAATGAAGACAGCTGTCAGCTGGGATGGCAGGGCTCAGAGGTTACGGAGGAAAACAACGGGGGTGGACAGTGGAATCTCAAACAACAGGAAAAGACTTCTACACATAGACTCAGGCATGCGGGCCTCCGGATCTCTCTTTGAGAGATGGGTACAACCAGACACCTTCAGCAGATCAGCTGCTCTATGCTAGCATAATGCACAGGATACCCTCTACTCATCAACATGATGACACTCCATGGCCCTGTCCTAAATGTCACTCTATATTTGTGGTGACAATGCCACATAGACTGTTGGGAAGTATGAGCGAATGCAAACCATGCATAAGCGAATGCAAATCCACATCAAGTGTACCATTTGGGGCAAGGCCCATGGCAGCAGGATTCTTAAATTCTTTTGTTGAGTTGTGCTGCCCTCTGCCAGTAATATTTGTTACTACATGTCAAGTACAACTATAGGCCTTCAATTAAAGTATAACACTTATGTATAACAAAATATAGCTTTTGTTTAATAATTCTGCTTTCTTAAATTTAATCTTGTAATAAACTGATGTCATATTAAAATCGGTTCTCTGATTAACTTTTTCCTGTATATGTCAGAGGAAAATTAATAAACTTCAATTATAAGCATCAAAGTGATATATCCAGGAAAACGTTTTTTTATGTTGTTCACTGAGTCTACAAACTGATCAACAAAGTCCTGCAATCTAATCACCAAAGGACAAAGGTTCTGCTGAGTGATTGTGAAGGGTAATAGGTCAAGACAGAAATGACTTACCACCAGGGGGCGTAAGAAAGAACAGCATGCGCTTTAGGCTTGAGAAAAATTACATCATCCAAAAAGAACAAAATAAACAATAAGATGATTAATTATAAGATTACAATATAAGCATAATAGTAATATAATGTTAATGTAAAAACACATTTATCTATTGTTTGTTTTTGACCAAAAATAGTTTGCATTTTCCTTAAAGATTTAGCCCCTCACACATAGTGTTAACAGCAGGAACTATGGAGCTAAAAGTCCCAGTGTAAAAGGTCATTTGAATATATTTTCTTCTTACATGACAACAAAAACAAAACTTAGCTTGTCTTGTACCAAGTGTCACGTTGCCAAATGTGGAGAACAATTGACTGCTCCAGTCACAATAGAGATTAATGTGTAAAATAGGCCTACTCATAAACAAAAACTGCAAGTGTAAGATATAGGCCTACTAATTTTATAGCAGAATGTTAAAATACATGAGATATAAGATGCCAAAAGTAACTGAAAAAGGACATCCTACCCTTTACGGGAGCTTTGTCTCAAAGTTCTTTAACATTTCTTTGTACACAACTTTTGTTAATCAATATTTAATTTAAACACCCCCCTCCCCCCACCTCGAATTGAGATATACTATTAATAGTATAAATGGGTTATATGAGGTCGGGAAACTTTACTTCTGTAACTCGAGTTTATTTTCTGCCAGTTGCGGCGCTGTTCAGGCGAAGCGGAAAGCAGCAGGCCCACAGACAGCGCTGAAACACTTTCTCTCTCAGCTCAACACCAATTTTGACATCTTTCGGAAATTGCATTATTCTAGGTGCCAGCGAAAAACATCTTTAACGACGTCGTCAGTCGACATGATAACGTTTCCCAAGCACCAAACACGCCCTCCTTAAAATATCCCGCACGGGACTATTATGCTACAGTATAGGTTTTGAGTTATGCAGGATTTGGAATAGATGTGGTTGCTAAGCAGTTATATGTAGGCTTCGTTCGTCGTTGTCACTTATTGAAACGGGATCTAAAACTATGCTCCTCGTATCAAAGCGATCCAGTGTCACATTCACACGACATTAAACTCGGCCACAATCGTTGAGATGGTGTCGGACTCCTCCATTTTCTCTCTCCTCAGACAAAAATAAATAAATAAATAAAACAAACGGTAGAGAAAAACAAATGCGCTGTTCATATATTTACACGTCCAAATACCATTAGGATCAACAGATCAATTTCGATGTCATTTCCATATGTTAGAGATGTGAATGAAACGGAGAAGTGCGTTGTGCTGCGTTGCCTGCGATATTTAGCCTGTTTATTAGACAAAATCTTCTTAGTAGCCTACTAGTACTATATGTATATATATATGTATTTATATATATATATATAAATAAATGTGCCATGTAGCGCAGCATTACTGAACGCACGTGTGTTCTCGCGCACTTTCATTTTTATCAACTCTAATGTAAAAAAAAAAGCCTCGCTGAAAGACGAGTCACAACTTCTTGAATGTATAAAAGCCTTACTTCAAATCGAAATTTAACACTTTGTGGCCTGTGCCAGCACAGAGCAGACTCCATCTTGAATGATCAAGAGCTCTGAACTTGAATGGAATCGCGTATTTTCATAAGGTTCCGAGTGTTTGTGTTAAATGTTTGTTTATTTCAGAATATGATTTTATACCATTTAAAGGAAAATATCACTTAAGCGTAGAAATATCCGTTATTAAAGCACAGTTTCTTGCAAGAGAGTGGGGGAAAAGATTAAAAGGACGCCGAATGTTCGATTAAACGTACATTTGAGCGTTTTAAAATGCATAATTGTTTTTAGGATAAAGTGAAGCAAAGGAGTTGAGGAGAGCTCCTCTCACAAGGGGTTGGGTTGCCGTGCCGATTGGCTGCTGTTCATAGACACATACAGTCACGGGCTTGAAACAGAACCAGGGGCAGGTCGACAGCAAGGAAACCATAATCATTGAAAATGAAAAGTACAACGTCCGCGTCGTAACCCAGAGGTACGTTGTGACTCAGACATCGCGCACTGGAAAGGTTCCTCTCTGTGCGAGTGTTATAATGCATGTGTTTGGTGTGTTTTTATATTGAAGGGGTAGAGTGATGATAGCATGAATGTGTTCTCAGGTTCTCTGGCCTACTACTGCAGCTGCGGCTGGGATTTTCTTGATCCACTTTCACAATTTGGGAAAAAAGGTCATTTCACGCGCACAAACGAAGAGTTTTCAATATGAATAACACTGGCCAGCATTTAAATGGTAAGATTCCATCGGTGTTTCCTTAGGCATCAAATTTTATATGCTTTAAAATAACTAAATATCAAGTAGAAGACCGGTGTAACTCTGTGAACTCGTTCTGATGTTTGTTCGGGAGTGAGATTGGCTATTATTAAAATAATAGCTTATAAATATTAATGAGATTAGAACGCGTGACAACGAGCCCAGCGCCGTCAGTTTTACATGTATGTCATTACTGTATCTCATCATATTTTACTTCTTTATGTGAATTGTGTCAGTCAGAGTTCACTCTTCGCTCTGTTGTGTGCGCCCGCTATCATTCCTGCGTTCCCGTGTTATGGAGTAGGCTATGTTCGAAATGACATACCATACTTCCCCTACTCGGAATAGTAAGCACTATAAGCAGTACGTAAATAATCTGTTCCGAACGTACAGTCGCGTTAGAAACTTTGCAAACGCTTAAGAATTCTCTTCGTTCTCTTCATAAAATTCCATTACATTGTAAAAAAAAATCTCTGTTTAAATTCTATACCTCAATAAAGAGAATCCAAATAAATAAATGATCCACAAATATTTGTATTCATTTATTAATTGAGCAAAATGATGCAGATGTAAATATCCTTTTTGGAGAAATTATCATCTAAGATTACCAGATCATAATAATTAAATAGTTCATAATAATAGGGATAATTGGATCAGGTGTTTTAAATGGATTTAATTGGATAAAAATCAAGCATGAGTTTGACAGCCCCATATTAATGAATGAACATACACCTGGGTCTCTGGTCAAAAAAGATTTCTGAGAACCACTGAAAAAGTTGATGATGCTTACTAGTCTGGAAAATGTTACACAACTATTTCTATAGAGAATACAGATTAACGCTCTTACACTACCAAGAAATGATCATCTACAAAAATCCATCCAAAACAGTAACATCTACAGTATATTATTACTACTATTCTTTATAACATTTTGATAACATTATTTTAGAGAATTCACACACACGCACAATTTATATTATACATTTAATTTATATTAAGCACAATTTATTATTATTTCATTTCAAGAGTTTTACACATACAGAGGAAGTGATGATGAAGTGAATGCTTATATGTATTTACAAATTCAGATAATGTTGCAGAGCCTTTATGATTCGGTCACATGTGCTTACTCTCAGTAATTCAACAAAATTGCCGTACCTGTCCACAGGTGCTGGATCTGCTTGACAGTGCATGGAAAACATCACCCATCGGCAGACAGACACTTGGCTTTGACACTGGCCCTTCCTGTCTCATCTGTCCGTGGGTTAAAAACTTAAGAGCCATAGTTTACTCATTTGTCATTGCTAGAGAAGCCTTGGAGATCAGAGCCTTTGGGATCAGGACCTGCCTCTGCCTGACAGAGACCAACAAGGCTTATGGAAATATGTGTGCACGATGAACTCAGATTGGATTGTGATAGCCAGACTGACTTATTGACACATCTGTCTCAAAATGGATGCAGCTCTGACTGACAGCTGCACATCCCCACCTAGCCCTGATTTTAGTCTGGACTCGTCCAGTCCATTTGCAAATGGACTGCACTTTGATTCAATTCTCTTTGAAGATGAGGATGAGGATGAAGTTATGGATCCAGAGACAGTGTCTCGGCTGGAAAGACCCTCGAGTGGCTCAACGAGAGAACATACAACAAATACGCATTCAAAGACAAAATTGGATGTCAAGCCTAGAAACAAAATTTCAAAGGCTAGTTCATCCTTGGGGCAAGAAGTCATCTTTAAAGACAAGTCTAAAAGTGATTGTGGGCTTTCTTCTCTTGTGCGCAGGCCTGCCGGGATTATAATGGCAAGTTCTGGTTCTGTTCCTCCATCCTCACCATCAAACCACTACCAACATTATTAGATTTCTATTTGTACGCCAATCAACTGCTCTTCTATAGCTTTTAAAATGAGGAAAATACATAATTTTAGTTATAATAAATAAATGTATAATTATCAATAATTTAATATTTGATCATATAATTCATAAAAATATGCGCATAAAATGTATATGCTAAAACATTGAATGAATCATATATTATATTATATTAAAGCCTATTATAGTCCTATTAGGCTATATTACTAATGAAATGATATCAATTTCTGATATCCCACACAATTTATGGATATAGGGTACCTAGTATATGACTCTATTCCTGTGGGCATATATATGGGTATTATTTGGGAAGTTTATGGGAATTTAACATATTAGGCTATAGTATTTATTTATTTCAGCTAGCAATTAATAGATATAATTATAAACATGTAATTACCGTTTTTCTTCTAGACCTATATTATTTAATGTTCTTACATATTCTTTTAACAAATATAATATATAAAAATATATAATATAATATAATCACATAGTAGACCCACACTTTTTTGTCATTTTTAATTCAAAATAAAAATATTTATTACTTCTGATAATCCCAGGTTGCTATGGTCATGCAGGCTTGTTGACACAATAAACTTGTGGCCACAAGAAAAGAATGTCATTCCCTCAATACAAAAAGTCGTAGCCATGAGAAAAATATGTTGTTCCCTCAACATAGGATCTCGAGGCCATGACTTCACATTGTGTGGCCACGAAATATACCTGGTATTAAGATGCGTTTTGGTCGATCGGATCACAAGTAGACAATACAGACATATACCCGTTTACACCTGCTGCCAGTTGCATAAACACAGCAATTATGTTAAGACTGTGTGTTAAGTACTAGTATGACCAACTGGCGATTAGTCAAGGAGCAAATTAGACCAATCTACATTTTTATGTTACTGACAAACTTAAAACAGTTATGAACAGTCTTAAAGAAAAAAAATGTGATGACATGTAAGATTAATCTTAGCAGTATGCAACTGACCCCTGGTGTTTTAATCCATCTTTTTTGTCCAATTTGAACCACTACTGTCCTGTTTTCTTCAAGGGGAGGGTCTATGGCCGGGTAAATGTATAGGTTTTTTCAGATCTTTCGATCTATTGGACAAAATAAGCTCACCCAATTTACATATGAATGCACTCGGACTCGACGGAAAATCGTATGGAGAGCATCAGCTTTCGTTTCTGCTCTGAAAGCTGCAAGACCACGCAGTGAGTGTGTGTTAGAAATCAGGAATGGTGAGTGAACATTTTCAACCCAAACTTGGGTCTTTAGCTGACAAATGTAAAATCCCGTCTGGATAATGTGCTTCCCATAACGTTTGTGCATTAGGTCACTAGCAGTAGGTGGAGAGTAGGTGGTCTTTTGTGGCTGTTTCGAACACATTCAACCACATGAGCGTCTACATTGCGAAAGCAACCCAGTGTGTTTTTGACTACTTCTAGAGATTGTCACAAGTGGACAAGCTCGAAACGTTTTAGACCCCGTTTATACCTATTTAGTGTTGTCCACTTGTGATCCGATTAACCAAAACGTATCTTATTAGCAGGTGCTATAAGGATGTCGTTACCTCAGCAAAAATCAATGATTTTATTATGTTCCCACATTTTAATGTCGTGGCCTCAGCATGCTGTGCCTTTTTCCACTAATTAATATCTCATGGCCATGACAAAACTAACTTGCTGATACTGAAACCATTTTTTTGTAGTTGATACTGAAACCATTTTAAAACATTTTTCATGCTTTAAATGTTAACCACGTTTTGAAACCATTTTAACAAAATGTTAAATTAACATAATTTATTTATGATGTCTACCAGCAGACAAAAAAAACAAAGGCTCTACCACCAGTGAAATATTTGGAGGGTGAAGTTATATGGGCTAAATTCAACCGTAGACCATGGTGGCCATGTCAGGTGACTGTTCACCCGGTTGAGGGAGTTTACCACAGAATTAAAGGTACGTACTCAACTACTGAAGACATACTGTAGATTCCCCTTCTTAACTTTATGAACCATATTCATAACTTTTCAGTAGCTTTTTTCCACATAATCCAACCATAAAAAATGTGTATTGTACTTCCTTGAATTGCTTTGTGTGACTGTGTTTCAGAACCACCAGATAGGACCAATCGTCAGTATTTCCTCAAGACATTTGGGGAACCTGAAGAACAAGCATGGGTTCCTGAGCGATCTACTCATATATTTGTGGGTGGATATCAGTTTAACAATCTCCCTTTAGTGAGAGGAATTGGACGCCAACAAGATGAAAACACCAGACACTCTGTAATTTCTGAAACATCCTTTCAGTTAAATGGATATTATGACACCTTTTTAAAACCCTTGTGAAATTGTTACTCTTGGGTTGCTTTGCAGATACCCAAGCGTTTTCTGAAATCTTGGAGAGCTAGTGTGATTGAAGCAGAAGCACTTCTCCTGGAGAAGCCAAGGGTCACCACTCCATGCTCAGACTTCTCCAAAATAATCTCTGAAGGAACCACAATTAACACAGAAAACAAAGTGTCTGTGCCAGTGGAATTACCCAACAGTAGTCTTCTGAGCAATGGAACAGTTTCACAAAAAGACCACCTGAACATCTTACCACATAATCAGGGGGCTAAAAAAAAAAAGAAACAAACAAAGTCATCAACACATTTAAAAATATCTGAGGAATTTCATTACGAGAAGAAAAGGATTATGGAAGGGTTGGACAGTCCCTACTCTGACATTGATTCGGTACCACAGATCCGCAGATGTCCCAAAAGCTCTGAGCGAATATCAAATATCGAACAATCAAACTCAACCCCAAGTCAGTTTCCCTTTACAAATGACAAAAAAATTAAAAAGAATGTGGAGAAACAGGGTGGCCTTTGGTTCAGTAAAACAGGGAAAGGTCAAGTCAATGGGGGACTTGGTCGTGCTGGAATTAAATCTGTGAATTGTTCCTTCGGGAAGGTATCTTGTAAAATTAAAATGCCAGATTCAGCAAGCATGAAATCCAAGGACAATCACATCACTGGACTTGAACATCTATCTACCGAAGCCAGGAAAGCTCTCGGTAGGAGAGTGAAGTGCCTTCCGGCAAGTAGTCGCCTGATGACGAGAGCACTAAAGGCGATGGAGGAGGCAGAGTGGATGAAGAAACAACTGGTAAACCAAGAATCAAGCTCAAATGATATAGAGAATTGTGTATCTACTTCTGACTTTACATTACCTGAAACAACAGATGTAGACAACAATGGCCCTTCACAGAAGATGCTAACTACAGCAAGCAGTGATCTGAAAGACGACTCAAACATTAACACATGCACCCAGCTGAGTTGTAAAGACAATGAACATTTAGTCAAATCTGAAGATGAAGCTTCTTTGATATCTCAAGCACCTGTTGCCTTTCATTCATCCGAATTCAAACACGAGAGTCATGTTTCTAATTTGTCGTCTAGTTCTACACCAAATTTGTGTTTAAATATGGAAGATATGGAGAACTTGAAAGAAATAACCTTCAGATCACTAGAAAATGAACACAGTGGCCAGCCTCTGTCATTTCATCCTGATGCAAACTATAAGTTTAGCACATTCCTAATGATGCTTAAGGATATACACGATAGCCGGGAAAAAGATGGAACAGCATTGTTAATAGAACCGTTACCCAAAAATGAACTTATTAAAGAGGAGCCATCACTGATTCCGAACGTGAAGGATGAGCTGACAACAGTACACACAGTAGTCACACAAAAATGTCAACTGGGCAAAATCACACCCAAACAGAAAAAGGTGAAGCTGAAGTCTGGGACAAATATTATCCTGGAAAATCAGCTAAACTCTTCACTTTCAAAAAATGCTAAAAGACTTAGTAAAAAAATGAGTTCAAAAAAGAAAACCATTGAGGTCACAGCAAACACCCACTCCGGAGATTCATTTGACAAACTGATATCTGAGCATCACCTGCCCTCAGAGGAACCAGAGACCAAGTTCTTGGCTAATGTGCCCAAAAAGCGTTGGCAGAAGTTTGACCAAGTTAACAAAGTGTTACATGCAGACGAAGGTAGTTATATTCAAGAGACAGAAAGATTTCCCTCAGAAAATTGTGACATTTTGGTGGGTGTCACAAATAAGTCTTGTTCTTTTGTGCCCGAGAAGGCAACTTCCAACAATGCATCAGAAAATTTTCAAGACAACTGTCAAAAAAATGACACCTCTACAGGTAAGGTAGACAATGTAATCAATTCTAACATCATCTAAGGATTGTGTTAAGTCTTGGAATTTTTAAGTAGGCTCAAAAATGTTTGTGCTTTTCACAGAATGTAAACGTATTAGAAAACCTAGCAAAAGACTCATAGAATGGACAGAAGAATACGACCAATTTTTTTCTACAAAGAAGAAAGCAAAAAAGAAACCTGAGTCGTTTAATAAGGTAGCTCAGTTTATGCAAGCTATACAAGTTCAAGTTGGTTGTTTACATTTTATTGTATTCTGTAATTTGCTTTAACATTCTAACAATTTTTTAAACTTATGAATAGGTTGGAAACCACAACTGCAGTGGCCCAGTGGAGAAAACATCTGGCAAAAGTATACAGAATCCTGAGGTAACAGAACAAGGTATGTCGAGGCCCCTGCCAGAATTGCAGACTCCTCCTATGGACCTGTCTCGGAGCACTCCTTTAATAAATACCACGCCATGTCAAGAGAGTCAAGTGTTGACTGTTGACACGCTAACTCCACCTCCAGAAACAATCCCATCACCATGTGCTGAAATTTGCCATAGGGAGGAGCTTCAAAGACAAAATGCTTTAGCCACTGGTGAGTAGCTTTTTCTAAAGGTTTACATAATTCTGAAGAAATTCAGCAAGCATATACAATGGTCATATGTAGACTTAGTGCAAGCCAGAATCACTTTTTACTACATTTTATTTTATTTATTGTTTTAGGGCTGATTATTCAGTATTTTTTTCAGTACTTTACAGAACAAAAATAACAGTCATAAAGAAATGATTGTTCACAATTTTGAATAGGTGATGGTGTGTGTTTAAGTACAAAGAGACAACGGAAACCCACCAAAAAGATTCTAGAAAGCTCCATTGAAGCTGAACCAATTCTCATCCCTAAAAGAAAGGTAATATTACTATTTAAGTATTATATTATAAGTAATATATAGTAATAATATATTTAAGTACAGTTCACTTTGATAGATAACTAGATAAAGAATAATTGTTATCAAAAAAACAAACTTATTGTGAGTTCAGTCTAAAGGACATAAGAACAAAGGAAAATTGGTCTAATAGTCATCATCATTCACAGGTGAAGTCACTGAAGATTTGCTCATCTGGACAATCTACAAGATCAGGTTTGACTGCTTTCAAAACTCTGTTATTTTATTAAAATCATAAAGTTAATATATTGGACAATGTGATTATTTTAGGAACATAGCCAAGAGTCAGAGACAATTCAAGGTCTGCATTTTCCAAACATGCAGCCCTGGGGTGCATTTCCCAACCTATATATCTTGCTGCTTAACTACCATAGCACGATGCATCGTTGAAGAAATCAACTAGGTAGTCACGACTGTTTCCTCAAACCATATTTTTGCAAATTTGTCATTCAACCACGTTGGTTAATGATATCACGTCAGCGGTTAAAATAACTTAGTTTAATGAATCCATTTGAAATCGAATTAATGCTATATATTTTACTATAAACTACAGACATGGCATTTAAGGAGGACTAATTCTAATTTTTCTCAGTTATTTTGCTTAATTTCCAGATTCATTCATAGGCTCGTTCTTACTAGAGCATGTACGTACATGCGCAAAAATGGCACTATAATTCTCTTGACAAACTAAAAGACGTAAATAACATTTGTATATATTTGAAATAAAACATATAGATTGTAATGAATGTCAGCTTGCTTATTTTGCTCCAGATAAGGATTTATTAAGTCCATATGTCATGAAAACAAGAAACTATGCTTCTAACCAGCTGTCGTTTTTAACCACACAACTTTGCAATGTTTGAGAACGTTCGTTGGAACTATGGTTTCGGGAAACACCGACTCATTATCGCTGATAACAACAGAACTTGCAACCATGGGCTAACGATGCTATTGGGAAACGCACCCCAGGTCATTTAATGATGTACGAAAATATGTAATATTTATATCATCAATTATATTTTCAACAACAATCTAATCTGGTTGAAAATTATGTTTTAAGTATGTTATTTGGCATTATTCAAACTTAATAACAGGCAAATTTATGCAATGCCTCAGGTTCAAATCAGTTCAATAGTCAGCATCTTATTAGCAACCATGATAGTGACCGTGATCAGTAAATTTTCATAAATGATATTAAATCCTGGGTTTGTGTTCCATTAATCATGGAAATCTGAAGAAGCCTGGATCTCCACTAATATTTTGGAAATGTAAAACAGGTCTTTTGTTGGGCCGCTAGAATAACTGACATATGCTACACAAATAACTAGTAATTTAGTAGTTTTTTATTCAGCAAGTTTATTTGCCTTAGTTGTCTTCTATTTACAATCTTTAATTGTGTTGTATAAGAAGGGATGGGACAACAATCATCAAAAAGTAAGAACAAGCTGTCTTCTGAGTCTATCGACGCACCAATACTAAAAAGCACAGAGATGGAGATAAAAGTTGCCTCCGCAATGCCTCATACAATTAACCCAGAATCAGCTGAGGATCGCTCAGATACTCTCAGATGCTCAAGTTCAGAGGTCAGTAAAAAGAACTTTTGAAAATAGTCTTTTATTAGTCTTTTTATTATTTCTTAATGGCCTCTTTATTGGGTACACCTATACTAAACTGCTTCTAATTAGCCAATCAGTCAAATGCATTACTAGCAAGTACTAATATCCAAAGAATTCAATGAAAACAATTTAAATCAATCTTTCCAAATGCTCACTTAATTAAATAACCTGAATATCTGACATTTCATTCAGATGTTTGAATATAGTTATGGCTTGTGCTCTGAAAGAGAAGAAAATTCACAATCTGATGAAGGACTTTTGGACAATAAAAGACTCTCAGAGGAGAAAGGTGGCAGCATCTTACTCAAGGAAAATGTGTGTCAGGTAGGTGTGTTGAGGCCCATTTACACCAAGAACAATAAATATATTAGTGTCCACACCAATGGAAAATAACATTATTTCGTCTGCTGTGTTAAATACTCAAGCTCTTTAAAGTCAGGTGACTTCTGACTGAATTCTCATTCTCAATGTTTTTTTTATCATTCATTGTTTAACAAAATCACTCTGAAAATGTCCAGTGAGATTGTTCCTCTATGTTGTTATCGCTATAGCTGTGGTATGAACCTTTATCATCACTATTTATTATTTAACCTTTATTGTCTCCCTTTGGAGAATTTTTTCTCTTGGACGATTCAGTGCTCAATTGACCTATCAACACATATAGTAAAATCAACCTACAGTTAATAAAAAAATAAAACAATCCCTAAACTAGCAAATTACTTTTTAGTTACAGTTATCATTATAATTACCATTCTTGGTGTGAATTGACATTGATCCTGGCTAACAACAGTGTTGGTTGTAAATGCATTACTAAGTAATTAATTACTGTAATTTATAGGGATGGACCGAAATGAAAACTCAGGGCCGAAACGGAAAATGTTTTTTATTATACAGTGGGGAGAACAAGTATTTGATACACTGCCGATTTTTGGAGATTTGCCCACTTACAAAGCATGCAGAACTCTGTAATTTTGATCATAGGAACTCTTCGACTGTGAGTGATGGAATCTAAAACAAAAATACAGAAAATTACATTGTATGATTTTTAAGTAATTTGCATTTTATTGCATGACATAAGTATTTGATACATCAGAAAAGCAGAAATTAATATTTGGAACAGAAACCTTTGTTTGCAATTTCAGAGATCATACGTTTCCTGTAGTTCTTGACCAGGTTTGCACACACTGCAGCAGGGATTTTGGCCTACTCCTCCATACAGACCTTCTCCAGATCCTTCAGGTTTCGGGGCCATTGCTGGGCAATACAGACTTTCAGCTCCCTCCAAAGAGGTCTGGAGACTGGCTAGGCCACTCCAGGATCTTGAGATGCTTCTTACGGAGCCACTCCTTAGCTGCCCTGGCTGTGTGTTTTGGACCGTTGTCATGCTGGAAGACCCAGCCACGACCCATCTTTAATGCTCTTACTGAGGGAAGGAGGTTGTTGGCCAAGATCTCGCGATACATGGCCCCATCCATCCTCCCCTCAATACGGTGCAGTTGTCCTGTCCCCTTTGCAGAAAAGCATCCTCAAAGAATGATGTTTCCTCCTCCATGCTTCATGGTTGGAATGGTGTTCTTGGGGTTGTACTCATCCTTCTTCTTCCTTCAAAACACGGCGAGTGGAGTTCAGACCAAAAAGCTCTATTTTTGTCTCATCAGACCACATGACCTTCTCCCATTCCTCCTCTGGATCATCCAGATGGTCATTGGCAAACTTCAAACAGGCCTGGACATGCACTGGCTTGAGCAGGGTGACCTTGCGTGCGCTGCAGGATTTTAATCCGGCGTAGTGTGTTACTAATGGTTTTCTTTGAGACTGTGGTCCCAGCTCTCTTCAGGTCATTGACCATGTTCTGGCATGTAGTTCTGGGCTGATCCCTCACCTTCCTCATGATCATTGATGCCCCACAAGGTGAGATCTTGCATGGTGCCCCAGACCGAGGGAGATTGACCGTCATCTTGAACTTCTTCCATTTTCTAATAATTGCACCAACAGTTGTCGCCTTCTCACCACACTGCTTGCCTGTTGTCCTGTAGCCCATCCCAGCCTTGTGCAGGTCTACAATTTTATCCCTGATGTCCTTACACAGCTCTCTGGTCTTGGCCATTGTGGAGAGGTTGGAGTCTGTTTGATTGAGTGTGTGGACAGGTGTCTTTTATAGAGGTAACAAGTTCAAACAGGTGCAGTTAATACAGGTAATGGAGAACAGGAGGGCTTCTTAAAGAAAATCTAACAGGTCTGTGAGAGCCGGAATTCTTACTGTTTGGTAGGTGATCAAATAATTATGTCATGCAATAAAATGCAAATTAATTATTTAAAAACCCTTTATAGATTTAGAAAGTGCAAAGGCCATTACGTCGCCCGGTATGGCGCAACTGGCGACGTGGGGCCGACCTCCCGTGGGCCCACCACCAGCGGGAGGAACCGTAAGGGGCCGGTGCATTGTGGATTGGGCGGCAGTTGAAGGCGGGGGCCTCGGCAGCCCAATCCCCGGACATGGAATCTGGCTCTAGGGACATGGAACGTCATCTCGCTGGCGGGGAAGGAGCCTGAGCTTGTGCGGGAGGTCGAGAGATACCGACTAGAGATAGTTGGGCTCACCTTCACGCACAGCTTGGGCTCTGGAACCCAACTCCTTGAGAGAGAATGGACTCTCCACTACTCTGGAGTTGCCTGCGGTGAAAGACGGTGGGCTGGTGTGGGCTTTCTCATAGCCACCATGTGTTGGAGTTTACCCCGTTGAACGAGAGGGTCGCTTCACTGCGTCTTCGGGTCGGGGATAGGGCTCTCACTGTTGTTTGTGCTTACGGGCCGAATGGCAGTGCAGAGTACCCGGCCTTCTTGGAGTCTCTGGGAAGGGTGCTGGAAAGTGCTCCGAACCGGGACTCTGTCGTTCTACTGGGGGACTTCAACGCTCACGTGGGCAGCGACAGTGATACCTGGAGAGGCGTGATTGGGAGGAACGGCCCCCCTGATCTGAACCAGACCGGTGTTCTGTTATTGGACTTCTGTGCTAGTCACAGCTTGTCCATAACGAACACCATGTTCAAGCATAAGGGCGTCCACCATTACACGTGGCACCAGGACACCCTAGGGCAGAGGTCGATGATCGACTTTGTAGTTGTTTCATCTGACCTCCGGCCGTATGCCTTGGACACTCGGGTGAAAAGAGGGGCGGAGCTGTCAACTGATCACAACCTGGTGGTGAGTTGGATCAGATGGCAGGGGAGGAAGCTGGACAGACTCGGCAGACCCAAACGTACTGTGAGGGTCTGCTGGGAACGTTTGGCCGAGTCCCCTGTCAGAAAGATCTTCAACTCGCACCTTCGGCAGAGCTTCAACCAGATACCGAGGGGGGCTGGAGACATCGAGTCTGAGTGGACCATGTTCTCTACCTCTATTGTCGACGCGGCCGCTCAGAGCTGTGGCCGTAAAGTCTCCGGTGCCTGTCATGGCGGCAACCCCCGAACCCGGTGGTGGACACCGGATGTAAGGGATGCCGTCTAGCTGAAGAAGGAGGCCTATCGAGCCTGGTTGGCTTGGGGGACTCCTGAGGCAGCCGATGGGTACCGGCAGGCCAAGCGGACTGCAGCCCGGGTAGTTGTGGAGGCAAAAACTCGATTCTGGGAGGAGTTCGGTGAGGTCATGGAGAAGGATTATCGGCCGGCCCCAAAGAAATTCTGGCAAACCGTCCGGCGCCTCAGGAAGGGGAAGCAGTGCCCTCCCAACACTGTTTACAGTGGGGGTGAGAATCTGCTGACTTCAACTGGGGACATTGTTGAGCGGTGGAAGGAATAGTCAAGTCAAGTCATCTTTATTTATATAGCGCTTTTTACAATGCAAATTGTGGCAAAGCAGCTTTACATTAATAAGAAAATGGTGTCATTGTGCAGCTTATTCTATATATTATTGATTCATTCCGTTGCAAATATCAGTAGTTATTAGTCTAGTTAATTTAGGTATAGCAGCACTGCAGAAAACAGTGACGTAATCGTCCGGCTCAGCTCAGTTTGCATACAACGGCGCCAATGCAGGCATATCAAAAACACTGCTGAATATCAAGCAAGTGTCCCCAACTTAAGCAAGCCAAAGGCAACAGCGGCAAGGAACCAAAACTCCAACAAATGGAGAAAAAAACCTTGGGAGAAACCAGGCTTAGTCGGGGGGCCAGTTCTCCTCTGGCCAACAGTGAACACTTGTCCGATACTCAGGCAGAGTTACAGGTCATTAAACCGATTTGGAATCGCAACAGTCAAAATATTTAATCTAGTTCCATCTAGTTTAAGATCTTTTGATCACGCCGGTATGGGACGGTTTGTTGGGATATGTGCCACTGGCTGATGAGTCGGTAAGGTCTTAACAAAGAATGAGCTAGTTAACACAGTCTCCACCGACACCACAGGGCCACATTGCTGCCGCACACAGGCACAGGTTCCCCGTCCGACCCGGACACGGCCCGGATCCAGCCAATCATGTTAATTGGTAAACCTCGGGATAAGCAGAGAGACAAAAAATTAGCGTAGATGCCATTCTTCTTCCGATGTAACGAGTACATCTGGTGTTATAGGAAGTGTTCCCGGTTCCGGCTGACCTGATCTATGCAGCCTAACAATCCTTTAACGGATATGAAGACAAAAGTTTATAGTGCGTCATGTGTATGCCAGGTTAAATAGATGCGTTTTTAGTCTAGATTTAAACTTTGAGGATCTCCTCAATCCCACCGGCACGTCTTCCACTGAGGAAGCAGAGGCCGAGAGCTCAGAGGTGGGCTCACCCATCACCCAAGCTGAGGTCACTGAGGTAGTTGGAAAGCTCCTCGGTGGCAAGGCAGTGGGGGTGGGTGAGATACGCCCTGAGTACCTCAGGTCTCTGGATGTTGTGGGGCTGTCTTGGCTGACACGTCTCTGCAGCATTGCGTGGCGGTTGGGGACAGTCCCTCTGGACTGGCAGACTGGGGTGTGGTCCCTCTTTTTAAGAAGGGGAACCGAAGGGTGTGTTCCAACTACAGAGGGATCACACTCCTCAGCCTCCCCTGGAAAGTCTATGGAAAGTACTGGAGAGGAGAATAAGGCCGATAGTCGAACCTCAGATTCAGGAGGAACAATGCAGTTTTCGTCCTGGTCGTGGAACACTGGACCAGCTCTATATCCTCTCTAGGGAGCTGGAGGGTTAATGGGAGTTTGCCCAACCAGTCCACATGTGTTTTGTGGATCTGGAGAAGGCATTCGACCATGTCCCTCATGGCGCCCTGTGGGTATGGAGTCCGGGGACCTTTGCTAAGGGCTGTCCGGTCCCTGTATGACAGGAGCAGGAGCTTGGTTCGCATTGCCGGCAGTAAGTCAGACCTGTTCCCGGTGCGTGTTGGACTCCGGCAGGGCTGCCCTTTATCACCGGTCCTGTTCATAATCTTTATGGACAGGATTTCTAGGCGCAGTCAGGGGCCGGAGGGAGTCTGGTTTGGGGACTACAGGATCTCGTCTCTGCTTTTTGCAGATGATGTTGTCCTGTTGGCTCCTTCGGGCCGGGACCTCCAGTATGCATTTGGACGGTTTGCAGCCGAGTGTGGGTCGGCTGGGATGAGGATCAGCACCTCCAAGTCTGAGACCATGGTTCTCAGTCGGAAAAGGGTGGCTTGTCCTCTTCAGGTTGGTGGAGAGCTCCTGCCTCAAGTGGAGGAGTTCAAGTATCTTGGGGTCTTGTTCACGAGTGAGGGAAGGAAGGAGCGTGAGGTTGACAGACGGATCGGTGCAGCTTCTGCAGCAATGCGGTCGATGTACCGGTCTGTCAGGGTGAAGAAGGAGCTGATCTGCAAGGTGAAGCTCTCGATTTACCGGTCAATCTACGTTCCTACTCTCACCTATGGTCATGAGCTTTGGGTCATGACCGAAAGAATGAGATCCCGGATACAGGCGGCCGAAATGAGCTTTCTCCGCAGGGTGGCAGGGCGCTCCCTTAGAAATAGGGTGAGGAGCTCGGCCACTTGGGAGAAGCTCAGAGTAGATCCGTTGCTCCTTCACATTAAGAGGAGTCAGCTGAGGTGGCTCAGGCATCTGTTTCGGATGCCTCCTGGACGCCTCCCTAGGGAGGTGTTCTGGGCATGTCCCACCGGGAGAAGGCCCCGGGGAAGACCTAGGACACGCTGGAGAGACTATGTCTCTCGGCTGGCCTTGGAACGCCTCGGTGTCCCCCCGGAAGAGCTGGAGGAAGTGTCTGGAGAGAGGTAAGTCTGGGCATGTCTGCTTAGACTGCTGCCCTCGCGACCCGGCCTCGGATAAGTGGCAGAAAATGAATGAATGAATGAATATTTAAAAATCACACAATGTGATTTTCTAGATTTTTGTTTTAGATTCCGTCACTCACAGTTGAAGAGTCCCTATGATAAAAATTACAGACTTCTACATTCTTTGTAAGTGGCAAACCTGCAAAATCAGCAGTGTATCAAATACTTGTTCTCCCCACTGTATATTTTTGGCCATTTTTCTCTTTCGGTCAAAAAACAAAATGCCTTTTCAGCTGATAATTTTTTGTGCCAGAAATTTCTGTGCATTCCTAGTAATTTAATTATTTTCCCTTAAAATAGTAAAGTAAGTGATTATTTAGTAATTTAATT
Organism: Zacco platypus; assembly: GCA_038088235.1. Classification (NCBI taxonomy): domain Eukaryota; kingdom Metazoa; phylum Chordata; class Actinopteri; order Cypriniformes; family Xenocyprididae; genus Zacco; species Zacco platypus. The sequence goes on from CM076070.1 coordinate 28,115,350, forward strand.
ACAGTTACTTCTGATGTATTTGCTTTAAATACTGTATAGACTATAGAACAATATTATATAAAACAACAGTGGATTTAACATCAAAATTTAACATCTAATGTTAAAATGTATGTTTTTTAATGTAACCTCTCTTTAAATACTTTGGTAAGTTCAAGAATAATTTATGGAATTTTACGTTATTTATTTAAAACAAAAAAATTCAAATCCTTGTATTGTTCAACTGGTCGAGGTTGATTTGGGATTAATAAGTAATGCAATTCATTTTAGAGAGAGTAATTAGCACAGTAATATAATTACTCTGATATAATTAGTAGCTATTTAATTACTTAGAGTAACTTAACCAACACTGGCTAACAATTACTGATACTAGTAAAAATAAAGACAAATGAAAAATTAATTATCACAATAAATATTGACAATAGCCTGTATTTTTAAGGCTTAAAGTCACAATGAAACAAAAGTAGAACAGATCTTCTTCTTATTGTAATATATATGAGTGAAACAGATTATCAAAAAAGAAAAAAAAAAGTAAGTTGCAGACTTGGTTTTATCCATTGGTTGTTGATTGGCTGGAGGCAGATCTGAATATAAGGTTACAAGGCATACCATGCAGGAATACAAGGAAGGCAGCTGATTGTAAGAAATGGGTGGGGTTTAAGCAGACTAATTGATTGGTGAAGTCTAGTAAACGGCACCATACAGAAGTCTGTTGTTTTACCATAAGATCAAAAAAGAAAGATCAAAATGCATGGATACATTTTTATTTCATGCTAGCTTATCAATCATAAACAAATGACACTGTCAAATGACATTATCAGCTGGAATGACCTCCTCCTCTGCTGTTTCTGAAGGCATGTGAGAAGCAGGGAGATGTCGTTCTGTGTGAAGGGCAATGCTGTGGGTCATTCCACCCACAATGCACTGGTCTGAAAGAGCTTCCCACAGGAAAATTTTTATGTCAGGAATGCACGTCTGGTGAGTGCCTGCTCCATAATTCACACACCAATAATTTGTCTTAAAGTAATTTTACAGCTTTTGACAGCTGGTTTTGTGAATATTTGAATAGGTATACACTCATGCTTTGCTTGTAAGAGCTTGGGTGAGGACGTCAGGCGCTGTATGCTTCCTGGGTGTGGGAAGTTCTACCATGGGGAGTGCGCTGCCAGCCATGCACCCACTGTACCTCTGAACCGGGCCTTTCGTTGCCCTCTCCACGTCTGCCTGTCGTGTTTCATCACAAACCCTTCCAATCCATCTGTATCTAAAGGTTTGTTGTGCTTAGAGCAGTTAGGTGTTAGATCAGGTGATTCTACATAATAAAGTCTTGTTCACACTGCCCTAAAAAACACCAACAATTACACCTGGCAACAGGAATGTCTGTACATATGTAAAATTCAATACAAAAAGTGTGGGTCCATAAAAGTTGTAATTTTTAATTAGGTCAGTTACCTCATCATAATGGCAACATTCTTTGGATGGTTTGTTTGTTGGAGCAGTGCGAATTAGCATTAAGATGTCATCTTGCAAACTAGGTATAGACCGAATTTAAAATTGTGATCAATACAGATAACTCATAATATGAAAACTCTATGCTATTTTGCATAAATAATTTTTGAATTAAACACTTAAAACTAAAATCGGTAATTTAATTTGGTGATTTTGTGCATTACAACATTATGATGTACAGTATTAAAAATTGATTTTCATTTTGAGATTTGCTAAATATTAAAGTGTTTTTAAAGAATCACTTCAAGGGAGTGCCAAAGGTAATCTAAATTTAAAGGGGTCCTGTTATGCCCTTTTATGAAGTCATGATTTTGTTTTGGGGGTGTACTGGAGTATGTTTTCATGCTTGATTGTTCAAAAAAAAAATGCACATATTTTACATTATTACAGCTCCTCTCCCCACAGTCCAGCTTGAACGTGCCATTTAGTTCCTGTTTCGATGAAGCCCCTCCTTCCGAAATACGAAATGTGCTGTGATTGTTTAGCTGGCCCAGTGTTTTGTGATTGGCATGACAAATCGCTTGTTCAGGAAATGTCACACCCATTCATAATAGCGAACAAGAGGATTGTGCAGACCGGATTTCAAGCACAGACTTTTTCAAGCATGTATTTCTTATATATATATGTAACATATTTGTATGATTAAACTATGGTAATACAAACAATAATCGATCACAAAATCATGGATACTTTTCCTAAGGGGCGGTGAAGAGTCTTAGAAAAGCTAGAGCTTACGAAAGCTACAGTAAACACTACATCAATACTGTAATCTTAGTTGGCAGGCTAGCGGAGGCAAAGCTTTGCCCTTTGTTTACATCATAGAAACTACATAAAACTTATAATTGGAACTGTTAGTAGAAAACACAACTACAAATAATAAGCCATACTTACAAGTTGTGATCCATATACAACAAAATGGGTTCTAACAAAATGGGAACGCTATGTCTTTCAGGAGAAGCTTTTCAGTTTGCACAGACAAACATTGAGGTTATAATGTTCAGGAACAGTGTTTAAAATAAATTTTAACCACTCTAAGTTCGTCCACCTTTGAACAAACTTTTTCCGGGGTGGAAAAAACAGTGACAACATTCTTCATCTTCTTTAGCGAAGCTCAACCAGGCCATGCCCCCTTTTTTGCGAATTCTGTGGGCGGAGATTATTTAAATGAGTGAGATCTAGAAAAAATGCATTTTAGTCCAAATAACCTGTTTGTTGTAGTTCTTAAAAAGTGGATATCTAAAATATCTCCCTTTGTAGGTGACTTTGCTCTTTGTAACTGTTACAGAATGCAGACTCAGACATAGAGACATGCAGTTAATGTTGAGCTTTATTGACAGCACATAGCAGATTGGAGAATACGGGTTCATATGCAGTTCAAAAAGACTTTTGTCTTACAGGTGCAAGAGATCGTGGATGGCTGAACAGATGGCTGAATGGATGTACACACCTCGTTGTGTATGGTAAAAATGGTGGTAATGTTCTTTTGCAGGTTGTTGACCTGAGAACACAGGAGACACCAGGGAGAGGAAGACAATAGAGTACAAATCCCGGAGGTAATCGCTGGAGATTAATGAGACTGGAGAATGATGGTGGACAAAGTGTGTGCTTATGTAGCAGTCGATGATCCAGTTACAAGGGTGATGATTATCCGATGATGATCATGCAGAAGAGGTGAAGGTGTGTGTGATTAGCACTCTGGTGAGGGTGTGCATTCCTCTGCTGGCCCAGGCTCTATGGGAACAGAAACAGGAGGGTGACAACTGACAAGGCTTGAGGAGTGAGACATGGAAAGAAGAGTGAATCATGTAGTGTGAAGGAAGCTGAAGCTGATACATGACTGGGTTGATTTGCCGGGTGATGGTAAAGGGGCCAATGTATCTGGGACTGAGCTTCTTGCAAGGCAGGTGCATCCTGATGTCCCGGGTTGATACCCAAACCTTATGACCAGGGGGATAAGTTGGAGCTTCAGTCCGCCGGAGGTCTGCTATGATTCTTTGGTAGCGCTCTGCCCGCTGAAGCTGATGGTGAGCTGCGTCCCAGACCCTCTCGCTCTCTTGGAACCAGTGGTTGACAGATGGGACATCAGATGGTTCTCCAGACCATGGGAACAATGGTGGCTGGTGTCGGGGAAATTCCCAATACTAATCTGACTTCACCATTGACAATCCAGTTGTCAATATAACACAATACATTACTACCGTACTATACAGTACTACAGTACCTTCAAGGTAATCGCTGTCCCGAATATAATACAATACAATACTTCAATACCAGTATATTATCTTTGGAGTAATTCCCTTCTCAAATACTTCTAATACATTTCCAATACTTTTCACATTACTTCGGGAGGTAATTCCCCTCCCGAAGTAAGGTGACGGCGTCCCGTCAAGAAGCTACTATCACTACCTCAATCACACTTGAGCACATAGGTCTTTAGCATCTATACACTCTCACCGTCCTTCTCAGGTGCACGCTGGTCCGACACAGGATCATTAATTCTAACTCAGAATATTACAGCCTCACCTCACAGCCTCTATAGTCTTCCAACACTATCAGAGTGCTTTTCCAGCACTCTAGACTCTGTTGCTCCTTTGTGCTTAAAAAAAGATTAAGGAAATTAGTCCAACTCCATGGTATAAAGAGCACACTCGGGCCCTTAAAAGAGCAGCCAAAAAAAAAATGGCCCGCAGCTGGAAGACATCAAAACTAGAAGTTTTTCGTATTTTGTGGAGAGAGAAAGAATGATTGAGCACAGAAAGGCCTTAAAAACTGCTAGATCTGCTTGTTTTTCAAACCTTGTAGAAGAAAATAAACAAGTATTTATTTGATACAGTGGCTAAATTAATGAGAAATACAGCTTCAACTTCTGATGTTTCCAAATAGCACAGCAGTAATGACTTTATGAACTTCTTTACTTGCAAGATTGACAATATTAGACAGTATCACATCAGACAGTGCATTGTAGTATCACTGAGGAAAGAATTCCATTCATTCGCTGCTATAGGAGTGGAAGAATTATCTAAACATGTTAAATCATCGAAATCAATAACATGTATGTTAGACCCTATACCGACTAAGCTATTGAAAAAGATGCTTACAGAGATCATAGATCCTCTTCTTTATATAATTAATTCATCTTTATCACTAGGTTACATATTGAAAACTTTTAAGATGGCTATTATCAAACCTCTTATTAATTTAAAATTACAGGCCGATCTCCAATCAACCTTTTCTGTCAAAAATACTAGAAAAGGCAGTATCATTGCAACTGTGTTTCTTCTTGGAAAGAAATGGTATCTGTGAGGATTTCCAGTCAGAATTTAGACCGTACCATAGTACTGAGACTGCTCTCATTAAAGTTACAAATGATTTGCTCTTAACATCAGATCGTGGCTGTATTTCTCTATTAGTGTTATTAGACCTCAGTGCTGCTTTTGACTCTATCGATCACAATATTCTTTTCAATAGACTCAAAAATGATGTTGGCATTAGTAGAATTGGATTGGCATGGTTCAAATCATACTTATCTGACCGTTATCAGTTTGTAGTAGTAAACGAAGAGATGAAATATCGATCGCAAGTTCAATATGGAGTACCGCAAGGCTCAGTACTAGGACTGTTGCTTTTCACTCTGTACATGCTACCCTTGGGAGATATCATTAAGAAGCATGGCATTAGTTTTCAGTGTTACGCTGATGATACTCGAAAAACTTCTGCACATAATAGCCTAGAATACTGTCTAACACTTGATGGCTGCTCTGTTAAGTCTTCAGTTAGGAACCTGGGTGTGCTCTTTGATACAAATATTTAATTTGAAAGCATTTCATTTCCAGCATATGTAAAACTGCAATCTTCCATCTTAAAAATATATGTAAACTACGACATATGCTCTCAATGACAAATGCGGAACAGTTAGTTCATGACCTCAAGGCTAGATTACTATAACACTCTACTGGGTGGTTTCCCTACTTGCTTGATAAACAAATTACAGCTGGTCCAAAATGCAGCTGCTAGAGTCCTTACTAGAACCAGGAAGTATGACCACATTAGCCCGGTTATGTCAACACTGCACTGGCTCCCTATTAAACATCATATAGATTTTAAAATCTTGCTAAATACTTACAAACACTAAATGGCTTAGCTCCCCAGTACCAGAGCGAGCTCTTAATGCATTATAATCCTTCACGTCTATTATGATCTCAGAATTCTGGCCAGTTGTTAATACCTAGAATATCAAAATCAACTGCAGGTGGTAGATCCTTTTCCTATTTGGCACCTAAACTCGTTCGGGAAGCAGACACACTCTTTCGGTTTAAATCTAGACTAAATCTCTTTTAACATGGGATACACATAACACATTATCAATTTATGTTTCATATCTGTTAAAGGACTATTAGGTAGCATAGATTAGATCAGCCAGAACCGGGAACACTTCCTATAACACGAGATGTACTCGATACATCAGAAGAAGTGTGGCGTCTATGCTAATTTTAGCCTCTCTGCTTATCCCGAGGTTTACCCTAATTAGCCGGTTCCGGGCCGGATCCAGGTCAGATAGAGGACCTGTGCCTATACACGACCACAACACAGCCCTGAAGTGTCAGCTGTGACAACTAGATCATCCCTTGTGAAGGCCTTCCCAACACGACTGGCAATGGCACAGATTCCCAACATACCGTCCCATACCGTCATGATGAATACGATCTTCAACTGGATTAAATATTTTGACTGTTGCGATCCCAAATCAGACTTATGACCTGTAACTCTGCCTGAATCAATCAAGCACTGTTCACTGTTGGCCAGAGGAGAACTGCCCCCCGACTAAGCCTGGTTTCTCCCAAGGTTTTTTTTTTTCTCCATGTTTGTCACCTGTTGGTTACCTGATGTCACCTGTTGGAATTTTGGTTCCTTGCTGCTGTTCCCTTTGGCTTGCTTAGTTGACTTGATATTCAACAATGTTTTAGATCTGCTTGCATTGACACCATTGTATGTGAACTTGACTATCACTGTTTCAATTGTGGTCTTTTGAGCGTAGAATCTTTATTACTTCTATTCCTCAGCTGCACAGCATATACCCAACACAACTTCCAAGTTGATCTTTGCAGAAGTTTTATTTATGGCCGGGAGGTCACTGGTCACAGCAACCGAGTGAGTCTTTGAACAGAAAGACACATATACATTTAAACCTTACTGTTAAATAAAAATCAATGTCACTTAAGTTTTTTCAATGTGATTTGTTCTGGTGATTGGTTTATAATGATCTGAGCTAATCATGAGACTGTTAGTTCAACTGTTTTAAGTAAGTTTACATAGTCTTTGACCTGAGCATCTTAGTTTGCATCATTTGGAAATACCCTTTTGACCAATTCTAAAACCAGTACATAAAACATTTCCATAACACTGGTACCTAGTAAGCACTGAATGGGTGTGAGTCCAGTGGCAGGCTGATGGATGGAGTTCTGCACATTCACTCTGCCCAGCCCAGGAACTGGTTCCAAGAGTTCTGGTGGCCATGGCAGAAAGTCCAATCTCCTGGTTCTTTCTCTCCATCTGCCCATTCGACAGGGGATGGTTACCTGAGGAGAGACTTATGGTCACACTTAGGAGTTAAAAAGGCTTTCTATACCTTGGAAATTAATTGGGGCCCACGATCTGACACAATATCCACTGGAATTCCGAAGATTCTGAAGACAAGATTGAAGAGGAGTTCACCTGTTTCAATAGCTGTAGGGAGTCCCTTGAGAAGAAACAGATGACATGACCACATCCAGAATACATGTGTTACCATCAGAAGGAGGTAAGTCCATGATGATGTCCACTCCTAGGTATGACCATGGCTGATTAGAAATGGGCAGCGGATGGAATTTGCCTGTTGGTAGATGGCATGGGCTCTTTGAGATGGTCAGAGCAACCTTGAACAAACCTTCTCACATCCCTACACATGTTGGGCCACCAAATGCGGCCTCTTAGCAGTGAGAGGATGTTATTGGCCAGTGCCGAGAGATGAGTGCACAAAGTGAATGAGTGGAGTTTGTTTTGATCGGGGAATATACTGAAGCTCTGGTGGACAGCCTGGTGTAGTAGCTGTGGAGGCATTGAAGGAGGTGGCTGGCTCTGGGGACCATTGGATGGGACTCACAATCATACTTGTCGGCAGGATGGCTTCAGGTTCCTCACTGACCTCTTCTTGAGCATGCAGATGAGAAAGAGCAGCAGCTTTTGCATTCTTGGTACCTGGATGAAAAGAAATGGAGAAGTTAAATTGGGTAAAAAATTTTAATCTCTTAGCTTCTCTTAAATATTCAAGGATCTTGTGGTCAGTCAACACAGTGAAAGGATATTGTACTCCCTCCTCAAGGACTAACTTGATGGCAAGGAGCTTCCGGTTGCCAATGTCGTAATCTCTTTCTGCCGAACTGAGCTCTTTTGAGCAGGTGGTACAATGTTCCAACCCTGGTGATGGATGTATTCACTTCCACAACAAAATGTTTGTTGGGGTCAAGATGGATAATGGATAATGGTGAAGGCCTCTGAGTTGTTGGAGTGGTTTGGTGGCAGATGTTGACCAGGACAAAGACTTGGGTGTGTTCTTCAGCAGATTGGTAGAGGAACTAGTGATGGAGCTGTAATCTTAGATGAACTGTCAGTAGAAATTTGTGAATCCTAGGAAACGCTGGAGCTCTTTGATGGTGGTTGGCATGGGCCAGTTCTTAATGGCTTCCACTTTCCCTTAGTCCATTTGGATACCATGTTTGCTGATGTTGTATAAAAAGAACCACACTGAGGATTGATGGAAAGAGCAATTCTCAGGCATTTCAGGACCATTTTGTTCGGCCATGCTCTGGGAGTCCTTGGGGGCGTTGACCAATCCATATGCCATCACAAGATATTCATAGTGGCTTGTAGGCGTCACAAATTCTGTTTTCTACTCCTGTCCCATGTTTTTATGGCCCCCTCACATACAGTGCATCTGAAAAGTATTCACAGTGCTTCACTTTTTCCACATTTTTTTATGTTACAGCCTTATTACAAAAGGAATTAAATTCATTATTTTCCTCAAATTCCAACAAACAATACCCCATAATGATAATGTGAAAGAAGTTTGTTTGAAATCTTTGCAAATTTATTTAAAAACAAACAAACAAACAAAAAATATCACATGCACATAAGTATTCACAGCCTTTGCCATGACACTCAAAATTGAGCTCAGGTGCATTCTGTTTCCACTGATCATCCTTGAGATGTTTCTACAAGTTCATTGGAGTCCACTTGTGGTAAATTCAGTTAATTGGACATGATTTGGAAAGGCACTGTCTATATAAGGTTTCACAGTTAACAGTGCATGTCAGAGTACAAACCAAGCCATGAAATCCAAGGAATTGTCTGTAGACCTCAGAGACAGGATTGTATCGAGGCACAGATCTGGGGAAGGATACATAAACATTTCTGCAGTATTGAGGGTCCCAATGAGCACAGTGGACTCCATCATCCATAAATGGAAAACGTTTGGAACCACCAGGTCTCTTCCTAGAGCGGGTCACCCGGTCAAACTGAGCAATTTGGGGATAAGGGCCTTTGTCAGGGAGGTGACCAAGAACCCGGTGGTCACTCTGACAGAGTTCCAGCATTTCTCTGTGAAGAAAAAAAAACCTTCCAGAAGAACCCCAATCTCTGTAGCACTCCACCAATCAGGCCTGATTGTTAAAGTGGCCAGACGGACGTCACTCCTCAGTAAAAGGCACATGACAGCTGCCTGGAATTTGCCAAAAGGCACCTCAAGGACTTTCAGTGAGGAAACAGTCAGGAAAGCAGTTATTGCCCCACTTCAAAACTTTACCGGTCCTCCACAGTTGATTGGGTCAGCGGTGGAATGCTTCAAAGCCAAGAGATGGAGGAACTTTGTGAGCAATTGGCCAATGCGGAGATGAAAACCTTTGCAAGAGTACACATGGTTCTTGCAAAGGGGTTTTCGAGTTACCAATTGAACTTTGTAGGAGGTCTTAGTTGTGTTCTTCTGGAAGTTGAGCTTGCGGAAGAGGCTTCTGGAGAAATTCATGGCTGACCTAGAATCGAGGAGGGCATGCAATAGAGTTGTTAGAGGCAGTAAGCATTACTACAGTGGTGAGCGGCTTTAAATTGACTGCTGCAGTGTGGACAAAACTTGCCTCTGATCATTTAGGATGGACTGGGCATGATGAGATCACATGCCCACCAGCACCGCAGTAGGCAAAGCCCCTGTTTCAGCCTACTCTGTTCTCTGTCTAGTGTTGTCAGTCTGCTATGGTTCGATGCCTAGATCTGGAGCGTTTATGGATTCTAGATGTTGATGGTACAATGAGGATTGCTGGCCCTGGTGTTCTTTGAGACACGACTGCACATGATTGACTCTGATGGAAAGCTGGATGTAACGTTCAAAGCTGATGGTATCGTATGCAGTGAGATGCAGCTGCACTCTTGTCTCAAGTCCCTGGAGGTCGGTGATGAGGAAGTAATCACTGGATATAACTGCTGGAGTAAACGCTGGAGAACAGGTAAGTAGTCCACTTCATTCCATGAGACCGGACAATGATGGTGGAAGAGGTGTGTGTTTTTGTAGCAGTCCTGATGATTGTGCAGATAAGGTGCAGGTGTGTGTGATTGAGGGTGTGCACTTTGATTGGCTGGGGTGAGATTGGCAGATCAATGACAGTATACTTGTTGATCTTTTTTTTGGCTCAAACAGCAACACTATCAACTAAAGTTTAAAAAGTGAAAAACATAATAGGACCCTTTTTAATTTAAAAAAAAAAAAAATCCTATCCTTTCTTTTCCCTTCCTATTCTAGCTTATGCTACTCTGAGCAATGTCTGAAAGTTGTGTTGTGAGCATTTCCTGTGTCTATTTGCCTCTTCATGAAGAATCCTTTGTTTGTTTTCCTCACTTGAAAGTCGCTTTGGATAAAAGTGTCTGCCAAATGATTAAATGTGAATGTAAAAACTGAGGAAATGAGCATGTAAAATTAAATGTCCAACTTTGCCTGATACAGATAGAAAAATACATGATAACCATTATGGTAACAATATATCACACCATGTTAGGGGTTCACCACCAAATTTACACATATTTCAAATGTGGGTGCTTTTATTATGAAATTCTCTGTATTTTCTGTATCAGGCCAGCTAACCTGCTGTATCAGATGCCCTGTGGCATATCACGCAAACGATTACTGTGTACCTGCTGGGAGTCTCACACTCACCGACAACAACATAGTGTGTCCCAATCACTTCACACCAAGAAAAGGCTGCCGCAACCACGAGCATGTCAACGTCAGCTGGTGCTTCGTCTGCTCAGAAGGTTAATTCAGCTGTCCTAGACACCAATTTCTATTACAATTACCACTTCTAATTTTACAGTGTGTCCACCAAATCATTTATATTTAATTAATGGTTTTTGTAATCCTTGATGATTCATTCAATTCAGCTTAAGAGAACTTCCCGTACAAGTTCACTTTTTATAACTTTATCAGAAACATTTCCTCTTTGTATCTGTATCACTTCCCTCTACAGGAGGTAGTCTGCTGTGTTGTGAGTCATGTCCTGCAGCATTTCACCGAGAGTGTCTGAACATTGACATGCCAGAAGGCAGCTGGTTCTGCAACGACTGTCGTGCTGGAAAGAAACCGCACTACAAGGAGGTAGTGTGGGTGAAAGTGGGCCGTTACAGGTCAGCATGCACAAAACCAACCCTTATCATTCCCAGTTTGTACAGTCTTTGTACACAACAGTTCCTGCTCTACTCTTTGTTAGATGGTGGCCGGCGGAAGTTAGCAATCCCAAAAACATTCCTGAGAATATCCTCCGCATGAGACATGATGTTGGAGAGTTCCCGGTTCTTTTCTTCGGCTCTAACGACTACCTTTGGACTTACCAAGCCCGTGTTTTTCCTTACATGGAGGGTGATGCCAACAGTAAAGAGAAAATGGGAAAGGGGGTTGACTCTACCTATAAGAAAGGTATATTCTGAAACTAATTTTTGCTGCTTGCTTTTGATACTGCTATTTCTAATGCCCTATCGCTTTTCGTAGCGATCAGATTAACATTTTTAGTGAATAAAACAATATTAAATAAAATAGAATTTAAATGTAAAATAAAATACAAAATCATTTTGCTACAAAATCAAATGTTAAAAGTGAATTTAGATAACACAACATTGAAATGTTGTCATAGTTTGGAGTAAAGTAAAGGAGAATTGAGGCTTTGATCTAGAAGCAAGTGGTAATTAAACTATCAAAACAAAGACGCTAAACAACTGGAAATGCTGGAAGCCCAACCAATAAAAAAGATTGAAACTCTTGAATACACAGACTAAATGATGAACTAAACAATGGAGGAGGTAACAGAGTGGGAGAATGGGATGCCCTGATGGAGCCAGAGGGATGAGGGATGAAGGCCCATTGCGGAGCCTTAGGCAGTGTATTCAAGGGTAGAACCAAGGAGACGGTAGAATGTGGTGGAGTCAGGGAGACTAGAGACCAATGCGAAGCTGGAGGCCTGGAGAAGCAGGGTGATGTCACCTGTACGGAGGGCCAAGGTGGAGCCGAAGAACTGCAGTGTTGCTGGGGGCTTGGAAGACAGAGGAGGAGCCAGTGGGAGTGAAGATGACAGCAAAGGGATGGACGAACCCAGTTGAGCCAAAGGAACTGGGCGTAACCAGTGAAGGAGGTGGAATCTGAGAGGTTGATGGAACCAGAGGAGGCAGAAGCCAAACAAAAAAGTGGGCAGAGGCTGTGAACCAGACAGGACTGACTGAGGAGGGGGAGCTAGGAGACTGGACAGAACGACCAGAGGAGAAAGGGTCAGGGAACTGGTCAGAACCAGAGAGTCCAAAAAGCCGGACGGGACCTTAACTTTAAAGGAATAGTTCTCCAAAAATGAAAATTCTGCCATTATCAGAATTAAATCTGCCTAATGTCGTTCCAAAACCTGTTTTACTTTTCTGTGGAACACAGAAAAGATATTTTAAAGAATATATATGTCAAAAGTCAATAGGGTCCAGAACAAAACTGGCCCACATTGACTTTCATTTTATAGTCAAAAACTCTTTTTTTTAATGTATATATATATATATATATATATATATATATATATATATATATACATATAGTTCGCAAGTGAGTGTTCGATGACGGCCGGCAAATGTCATTTAAATTCATAATTAGTGAAATGTACAAATATATATACATTATACAATATTGACCAATGCCCATAAATGATAAAAAATCTCCAATATGGTACAGACATATTGTCCTTCCCTAATATAATCCAATGGATTTACATCGAAGAAGGGATCTGAATATCAAAGAGAGATGGGGTAGCTTGGCTTGGGCAGTCACACCAGCAACTGCCTAGAAACATGCTAAAGCAATGCCTTAGCAACCATTTACAACACCCTAGTATCATAAAGGTGACATTTGAACACACTACCCATGTAAAACTAAATTGTATTACATGGTTCTTTATGTAGCTGAAATCAGTGATCAAATGAAAATTTCTGAAACTAGAATGTTCAATTTGGTTTAGCTTTGGAAGAAGCTGCACTAAGGTTCAAAGAACTGCAGGCCGAGAAAGAATTGCGGCAGCTCCAGGAGGACCGGCGAAATGATAAGAAACCTCCACCATACAAACATATTAAGGTACATGACCATACAAGACACACTGAGATTGATTACTAGCTTTATAATATGACAGTACCTGTCTTATCTTGGTCAACCCAATAGGTCAACAAACCAATTGGCAAAGTGCTGATCATCTCGGCAGACCTTTCGGAGATTCCCCGCTGCAACTGCAAAGCGACAGACGAGAACCCCTGCGGTATGGATTCAGAATGCATCAACCGCATGCTGCTATACGAATGTCACCCACAGGTTTGTCCCACTGGTGAGCGCTGCCAGAACCAGTGCTTCACCAAACGGCAGTACTGCCAAGTGGAGATCTTCAGGACGCTGTCTCGAGGCTGGGGGCTGCGTTGTGTGCACGACATCAAAAAGGTGAGCAGATTTTGAATGTTCTTCATGGGTACCAACTCCATTAAACATCATTCTTGCAGACCACACATAAAGAAAGCCCTAAAGTATACTTTGTTTGTGTTCCAGTCCGGCTCGTGAACTGTCTGCATGATGTAATTTTCGTCATCAGCACAGTCCTCTGATGTCTGCATGCAGCCTCATTTTTGTGTTTGTGCAATTGCGCAAAAGCAAAGGTCCACTACATAGTGTATCCATTCACGCTCACAAAAAATTACATATACTTAGAAGGGATTTGCATGCTCAACTGTGTGCAAGATGTAGTTGAATGCGGAAAATAAAGTATACCTTACAGTATACTTATATAATTCTCATATAGCAGTTGATGCTCAGCATGTTGCTTAGCTAATTGCTATAAATTAACATATTAACTTTAATATTATAATTTTGCTTTTTGTCTAATCACACAAAAAAAGCAAAGGTCCACTACATAGTGTATCCATTCACACTCACAAAAAATTACATAAACTTAGAAGGGATTTGCATGCTCAACTGTGTGCAAGATGTAGTTGAATGCGGAAAATAAAGTATACCTGACAGTATACTTATATAATTCTCATATAGCAGTTGATGCTTAGCATGTTGCTTAGCTAATTGCTATAAATTAACACATTAACTTTAATATTATAATTTTGCTTTTTGTCTAATCACACAAAAAAACATTTTCAGCAACTTTCAAAAAATTATATATATAAAAAAAAAAAAAAAATATATATATATATATATATATATATATTAAGCATTAAAATTCCCATGTATATTTCTACAATTAGTCCATCTCCTCCCCATTAGTATGTGTCTACAGAGAGGCAGCATGGATGTGGATATAATTATCTATAGTTTGTAGTTTCTGCTTTTCTAAACAAGTCTTTGTTTTTAATGCTCGACCCAAGGGAGGATTTGTTAACGAATATGTTGGAGAGGTGATTGATGAGGAAGAATGCCGTGCCCGGATTAAACATGCTCAGGAGAACAATATCGGCAATTTCTACATGCTTACGTTGGACAAAGTAAGATTCTAAAACTACAACACTAGTTTAAGTTTTCTAAGATCTTTTATTGGAAGCTGAATATATTGCTTTGTGGTTTCTGGAAGGATCGAATTATTGATGCTGGGCCCAAGGGAAATGAAGCCCGTTTTATGAACCACAGTTGCCAGCCAAACTGCGAGACCCAAAAATGGACGGTCAACGGAGACACACGTGTTGGGCTTTTTGCGCTTACAGATATCCCTGCTGGTAAGTCAAATTCATTTTTATACAGAAGACACTGTGGTACAGCCTCACATTTACACCGGTTTTGCTAAATGTTGATGTGCTGATGTTTTCTTTAAAGGCACAGAGTTAACATTCAACTATAACCTTGAGTGTCTGGGCAATGGGAAGACAGTGTGCAAGTGTGGTGCATCTAATTGCAGTGGATTCCTGGGAGTCAGGCCAAAAGTAAGCAGACGATCTCCAGAGGTTATCTTTTATATAGTATAACATCATGTTATAATTAGAGATAGATTGATCATTGATTTGTCTGATATAATATATAATAATTAAATAATTAACCAGTCTGTAATAATAATAATATAATTCATATTAATTGTATTATTTTTATTAATAAAATAAAAATATTTTAAATTCAAGTAAATGAATATAATAGCTATTAGTGTAATAGCTAATTAAATTAAAATTAAAAACTATTAATATATATAATAGCTATTGGAAAATGTTAAAAGTAATAATTGGTATCTGTGTGGTTTGTTATATAAGACTGGGATTTACAATACATTTCTAATGTAAACCTCAGCACTCTTGCCAATTCAGTGATCCTTTCTGCTTTGATAAGTGATTGTAGTTAGAGATCAACTCTGTGTCTATCAGAACAACCCTCCATCAGATGATAAAGGCCGTAAGCTGAAGAAGAAGTCCCAGATGAAGCGCAAATCCCAGCAGGAAGTAATCAAGGAGCGAGAGGATGAGTGCTTTAGCTGTGGAGATGGAGGACAGATTGTGTCCTGCAAGAGGCCAGGCTGTCCTAAGGTTTACCATGCCGACTGCCTAAACCTCACCAAGAGACCTGCTGGTCAGTCTTAAAGTATTCTCAAACACATGCCACTCACTGATCATAAAAACAAACAAACAAACAAAAACACTTTTCTTTGATTTTATGTGTATAACTAGCGTATTACAATACCAAATTTTTAGTAGTCAATAGCATTACAAGTGAAATTTCACAATTCTTGATACCAATATCTTCAAAAAGGATTCAATAGTACTAATGTCAGATTTATAAGTCAAGTCTCAATTATTTATATAGCGCTTTATGTTCACTGACTCTGTGATCCGCTTGCAGCAGTTAACAGCTCACTGGAGGGGAAGATTTAGTGAGTAACTTGTTTTGCGTTTCAGGCCGTTGGGAGTGTCCCTGGCATCAGTGTGACTTGTGTGGACAGGAAGCAGCTTCCTTCTGTGAGATGTGCCCTAGTTCCTATTGTGTCGAACATCGGGACGGCATGCTTTTCATATCCAAACTGGATGGCCGATTGTCATGCAGCGAGCACGACCCCTGTGGCCCCGAGCCCTTAGAGCCTGGCGAGATCCGGGAATGCCCCGCGGAACTCGTGACAACGTACCCTATAAACCTCATCAGAGCTGCCAAAACCAAAACCACAACCCTAAACACAACGGCTGTCCTGCAGGCTCCCTCTCCCACTGATATAGCCCCTCAGGTCTCCTTTAGCCCCCCCAGTAGCCTTTCACCACTTAACATCTCTTTAAACTGTGCATATTCACCCATTTCACCCTATGGAGAAGAAAAAGAAGAAGAGGAAGACAGTTTGAGGAATTTAGAAATGGATGGCGAGAAGAATGCATCTCAAGATAAATCGGAACGACTGAGGATAAAGAAGAAAACCGAAGTATGAAGGTTTAATCGATTGACTTTTGAAGCAAACTGACCTGGGGTTTAAATTTCCCAACAGACCTCTTTTTAGCTATGTTTTTGTTTTGTCACACTACTTTCACTGAGGGTATCCAAGTTCCAATTACTACAACTTACTTGAAGTTAGTACTCAAAACAGTTTGCATCTCCTTGCAGATTATACGAGAACTTCCCTGATTTGATTTTAACGGCACTGAGAAAGATGATAATGCTTACGAGAAAAATTCAAACAATGACTGAACAGTATCCACTTCATACAATGCCATCAACACTTACAACATCATGGGATTTCATGAGATTTTGGCCATCTTATTATTTTTTGCTACATCTGGCACCATGAAAGATGTTGAGCATCACGAAAAAGCAACAAAGAGAATGAAGATACAGTATTGAGGGAAGGGAATATATTTTTCCATGGAAATGCCATTGCCTTCTTCATTGAGTCAAATAATGACTATAAATAATAAGTACCGTAACCTAAATTCATGTGTTCTGTATATTTGCTCTGTGAGCAAATGGTACAGAAACTAAGCATAGGTTAAATTTTACTATTGAATAAGTGGTTGATATATTCAAGCCCAAAGTATAATTTGGTTTTTATAAACAAATGCTATATGCATACAGTGCGTGTGACATAACTTTCTTCATTAGTCTGACTTTTGTAACCGTGTGTACGTTATTTGTGCTAATAATCTGGTACACAAGGCATTGGGCCGAACTGTTTAAAAAAAAAAAGCAAGTGATGGAACAACAAACTACTAATGACCACACTAACAAATTGATGAGCAATTGTGGAGGTTAAGAGATATCGCAACTCTATCTTAAAAGAATACAAAGAGTGTCGGTTCTAGAGATAAATAGCACGGACATTACATAAAGATGAAAATGTCTAGTGAATGTGCCAACCGCCTATGTTTGCATTTGCTATCAAATTGACTATTCTTTGAAAGGCTATGTGTTTGGCTGTATGCATATACTAAGCATTTGAATTAAAACTGAAATATACGTTGGTGATGTAATTAATAGTTAAAATATTAGCATCTTGATTCTGTATTTTTTACACATTGTATTATAGAGCCTGCTGTTAAAATGACATCAAGACTATCGGTTTGTTGAAGCACTTTTGTATAATAATCCAAAATTCACCTGCTAACACATGTTAAGTCAAAGGCAAGAATGCTTGTAATTTATTTTAGATAATTTAGGAAATTTTCCAGAAATTCTCCAAATTAATCTTAGCCAAAATCCATTAGCAATCCTGATGCAATCTACAAAGGAAGTGTTAATCTGTTTTAATTGTATAATCATATCCACCAAAGAGACAGATATTCCTAAAATTCTCTGGTGTAAATTGTGCTGAAAATTGAAGGTGTGATTTCTGAAACACTTGTGGCATCCAACAGTTACAAAATATTCAAACAAACAAGAAGTTCTGTCCCAACTCACACCAGTGGTTGAGCCATAAGTTTAAATGTTGGCAGCTCAACCAGAGCAATCTTATGAAAGCGCAATTATGAGGTCTAGTTAGATAAGCAAAAAGATGAGCTGTTCTATCTTGTTGTATATGTTTTATACATTTAAGCTGTAAGGGAGAAAGTAACAGACTTTGCAATCCTGATAATGAAACTCTCACAGTCTTTGTCATTTGGTGACTTCATGTTAAAGCAACATACAATTTGAACTGAGACTGCTCATTTTATAAGTGTAAAACACTAGAAGACAAGTCCTATATTGTCATTTGTGAAGCTAATGTATTGGACAAATGATATTGGCCTGTTGCATGTCTACACTCCTGAATACCCACTTCTGATTTTCCTGACCCCTTCTAACTGATCAAGTGTTCATGTTGAACAGCATTTCAACTTTTATTTTTACTGTATTCATGTATAGAAATGTTAACTTCATAGTTTTCATGCTGCTCCTAGAGTCATCCCACTTTAGTATATTTCAGACAAATTATCAAGCGAAAGGGGGAAAAAAATTTGTTGCCTTGTCAGAGATTTCAATTGTGCTGTAGTGCTTTGCATAGAATAAACAACAGTACACGCTTGTTGCACCCTCGCTGCTGTTTTACTACCTTCCTGTATATAGTTTCATCTAAATTGTATTTAATTTATTTATTGAATTTGCCAATCATTAGTTGTCATTAATCAAATGTGAGAGGAAATCGAAACTATTAAATCTCACAAAAACTGTCAAGAAATGATCGGTCGTATTTCAAACCCAAATAAAAATAAATTCTATTTTACAGAAAGAAAATGAAACCCGTTTAAGGATCATTGAAGTGTTTGGCATTGCAACATTAATGTCATGACAATTAAGCACATTTCCACATGTAATTATTACATCTATCATTAGTGAACAATAATGCAGAAAAAAGACTGTATTGTAACACAATATTATTCTTTACCGATTTTAATAACAATAAAAAAATTAATTTAAGTTTTACAATAATAAGAATATTAGTGAGAATTTTGGGCAATTGTCATGACAATAATAATAATAATGCAAAACTCTTGCAGTTAATTTTATTTACTTTGTGTAAAAGAAAATACAGAAAATGTCTTAATTTTATTTCAATTTCAGTTTAATTTCTATGGAATCTGGGGTAAAGCTGTTGTATTGTGTTCATATATATATATATATATAATTTGGTAGTGTACAAGAATGATACAATATATTTTGTTCTCTAATGCGGTTCACAGAATTGCTAATATTATTTTGGTGAGAGAGTCAATCTTAAAAAAAAATAACTTGCACATGTAAAGGAAAACAGGAATAGGCAGCAAAGGATGAATATGATATATTGGGGGGAAAAAATCCATGTTGAATTTAGGCGATTACCCCTCAAAGTTCTAAAATTCTTTTACAATATTGATATGAGCATGCTGCAGACGCACTTGATATTTTATCGTTTCATTATCTGGTAATGACTCGGGCTGCTTAGCTTATACAATTTTGATACACTTAAAACAAAATTGTTAAAAACGGTCTGTATATGCAAGAGGTGTTTAAGATCATATGCTTTAGCTTTGTTTTCTAAGTGATAATTTTCAAATAATAAGAAACAAAGTAAATTATCATTGGGCTCTTCTTTTCTGTAGGATGCCCAGTGAAAATGGCACAATATCAGGATTTCTCTAGAATGATGTAAAATATGCAAATTTTTCATAAGAACCATATTTTTTTAGCAACAGGCCTCTCTGAGCAGTATTTAATACATTCACAACATGAACTGAGAGTGAACTAAGGCTGTAAAGTTCGCACAAACATGTTCACAACAGTTAGTGTCCCAGTTTACAATATCTTACTCAAACTGCACTGAAGTAAAATTAAATAATAATAATAGTAATAATTCTAATAATAGAAATAGCATTGTAAACATTTACATCACATTCATCAAATGCTGCACATCATCTCACTTTTGGAATGCAAGATAGATCTATGTCAAACAGTCAACTGCAAATAATGGACAACATGATACAGGAAACTTTGGGCTCGATTATCAAACACTGCAAACTAACAGTTTTTGTGATTCCAGATATCAAATTCACCATGATATTATAATGTTCAAGTGACCATAGTTAAAATTATTTGCCTTTAACATTTTGACAGCAGCTTTTCAGCTGAGCATCATTATGAGTCAAGAACATAGTAAGGGGAAACTGCCTTTTACTCTCTGTGATCTTCTACCCCATCAATATCCAAACCTTTATCATGAGAAAGTGGTTTCAGAGCTGTGAAAACTGCAACTTAAATGGCTTCAGTTTAGTGTAGATGTACGCAACTAAATTGTTCATACAACAGTACAGTGTGGTAAATGAAGGGTGTAAACATTACGATCCTCAAAAGATCTTTAAAATGGAAATTGAAATTATAAAAGGTGATGAATCACTCAAGGCATTGTTTGTGAAAATTGGCAATGTCATCTCCATGCAATGGCATCTGTCCCTAAAGCTTACTTGGCGTCTTTTCTTTTTTGGTAAAATGGATTGCCATGCACTGTTGATATTTGCTTTAGTCAACATTCTCAGGTCCAAAAAGTGTTCCTGACCACAAGAAAAGGAAGAATCCTTCATCTTCTTTGTCTTCTCCACATACTTCCCAGCAAAAAAAAAAAGCAAAAACACTCCAGCTGATGCTCTGAGGAGTATAAAAGACAGAGAGCCTCCAAGTCATCCCAAAATAGATCATATGATACAGCAGTTTTTCCTGTGATAGGTCAGTTATGGCAGCAGTTGTCAAAATAAGAGTCCTTCTTTTGCCCGAGATCCACCCCTTTCTCTTCTGTGAGGATACAATATCAAAAATGAAATTAAATAAAAACAGTATCACATTATTTTAGCAATTCTATTCCTATTAATATTTACTTGCCTTAATAAAATTTGTAAATAAAATTATTATTAAATTAATTTGAACAACAAAGCTTTAGAAATCGACAAATACTCTGTAAGGGTGGTTCAACCTTAATATTATAAAGCGACAAGAATACTTTTTGTACGCCAAAAAAACAAAATAACGACTTTAACAATATCTAACGATGGCTGATTTAAAAACACTGTTTCGAAGCTTTACAAATCTTTTGTTTCAAATCAGTGAATCAGTACAGTAAATGAGGCTTTGTTACATCATAACTGATTTTAAATTTCAATAGTTCATGTGAATTTGGCAGTTTGATACGCAATCTGAACTACTGATTCGAAATAAAAGAGTCGTAAAGCTTCAAAGCAGTGTTTTGAAATCCCCAATCACTAGATATTGTTGAAAAGTCGTTATTTTGTTTTGTTTTTTAGCGCACACAAGTATTCTAATCACTTTATAATATTAGGGTTGAACCACTGTACTCACATGAACTGTTTTAAATATGTTTTTAGTAGCTTTCTTGGCCTTGAAAGAGGTAATTAAATTCATGTCTATGAAGGAGTCTGAGAGCTCTCAGGATGTCATCATAAATATCTTAATTTTTGTTCCGAAGATAATGTAAAGTAATTAATGACAGAATCTTCATTTTTGAGTGAACTAACCCTTGCAGTAGTTTTGATTAAAAATGCAGTGTGTAAATTCTAGCGGCATCTAGCGGTGAGATTGCGAATTGCAATATAGAGAAGCTATGGTGGCCAACACAAGACAAAGGTTGTTCTCTAGTCAGCCAGTCAATCAAACGCACTCTGTAGAGCAGTTTAGGGCTTCTGTATAAATACTCTGGTGCAAAATGGCGACCCGTGGTGTATTTAGATAGAAATGGCTCATTCTAAAGTAATAAAAAACATAGCGGTTCATTATGTAAGGTCTTTATACACCACTGAAAACATTTTTATTTATATTATATTGCATTTCTGTCAATAGATCCTCCTAAACTTTACACATTGCACCTTTAAAGCAAAAAGAGCAACTTGTCTTTTTTTCAACCAATACTGTAGAAAATACACAAAAAAATTGGTGTACATCTGTAAATGAAAGCATATCTGTTATTACATAACTATTAAAGGCCCATTTACACCAAGCAAGATAACAGTTAATGATAAAAAATATATTTTTTAAAACTCATTCTAAATATTAAAAAAATAACAAAATCCACACAACTATAATGATACCAACAATATTGTTGGCATCACTTTGGGAACGATTTTATCCAGCTGATGAACGATAAAAACATTTGCCAGCCAATCAGAATTCATTCCACATTAAAGAGCATTTAACACAGCAGACGACAAACCTGCAGCATGCGCTTAGAAATAAACAGAGTCGTTATAGTTCATTGGCGCTAATATAGTTCTTGGTGTGAATGGGTCTTTTGGCATCCAAACCCATGTAGGTTAGGCGGGTATTTCCAATCCTGTAAATCTTTGCACATACATTAAAATATCATGGTTGTGGGCTGTACCTTTGTTTCCCCATAGAGACATGCAGTTTACCTAGGTCACTAATGAATTTTCTGTGCTTTTCATACTTATGCTAAGCATCAAGTAACTGACAGAGTGCTACATTTGTTAGCAAATAGGTTAACATGAAAGCTGATGTACCGGAAACACACAGGACTAGGTGTCGTGTAAAAAAATAAATGTGATTTTTAAAGTTTTATTTTGTGACAAATTCCCACCTTGCAAGAACTCTAAAGCACAGCTACTGAAATCTTCAGCCACCTTCTGAAACACCTCATCTGTAAAAAAACAAAACAAAAAAGCAAGAAGTGAAACTTCTCGGTATCTAATCGCATGCACCTTAGTGCTCAACAGAGCAGATACACTGAAGTATCACTTACCAACATTTTTTCCTGTTTTGCTAGAGGTCTCAAAATGTTGAGCACCTATTTCTGCAAAGAAAAGTTTTATTTATTTATTTGTTTGAATTGCTTTGCAATAGTTGCATGGAACAACAAAAGCAGCTAAATTCATGCTTACCATCTGCAAAGTCTTGAACATCATGGAAGTCTACTTGCCGCACACTTCGATCAGCTTCAATTAGGTCACTCTTGGTACCACACAAATATATCTTGCAGTGCTGAAAGTAAAATGATGTGTAAATGAAGTTGCTGAATAATCTTGAGATGTTCCTGTTTTTGTGAGACGTGGGAATATTTTACCTCTTCACAATTCTGTAACTCCTTCACCCAGAACCTGGCCCTTTTAAAACTGCTGCTGTCAGTCAAATCTAAGAGTAAATGTCAAAGACAACCACATATTTAAAATAAAATATTGATGTTTCCTAACTTTTTGTAAGTTGGGAAGTTTTGTAAGGGACTCATTTTCTGATCACTATTTCCATGTATGCAACTGCTAAAAAGTTTGTAGTCACTGACATTTTTAACATAATAAATTACATTTTAAAATATCTTAAAACAGAAATCTGTTATTTTAAATCATAATAATAATAATGAAATATATTATTAATTCTTTTTTAATTAAATAAATGCAAACTTGTTGAGCTTCTTTCAGCATACAAAAACTTTTATAGACCCCAAAATTTTTAAATACAAATCCATTTGTATTGTAAATAGATATACACACACACTTAATATTTTTCTGATATAATTCAAATGGATTTGCATTTAACAATTTTGGGATCTATAAATTTTTTGTATATTTATTTATAAATGGGTCATTGACGAATAAGGTTTTTAAAAGTGTAAAACAACATAATGGAGATATAATTTTGAAGTTTTATTAAGTGTTAATGAGATTATGTGGTTTTTCTAATCAATTAACACTGCTTTTGTCATTTTTTACAAGATGGACAACATTTGTCACCAAAAAAGTAATTCTGTTTAATCAAAAATTTTGCTTATACCGAATAACACTTTTGGTTATACCGAATGATATTTTCAAACAATGTTAATAGGCTGATATCTAGCAAGCTAGCTAGGTAACTAGCAAAAGGACAATCAAACATTTCATATTTAGCACAAGTTTTTAAAATATTACAACAATTTCCATGTTTTAAAGCGGTTGCACCGAATGACCTGATGTATCGGGACATGTGTATGAGCAAGTGAAAACATGATTTTGTCAAATAGTTTAAAGAGAGTTAGTTACTTTGCTTCACGACCATGTGATCCTTTGCCTGTGACTGAATGATGTCACATCCTGTCACATGATACTAACTGCATGATTTGATCCAGAATGGTCCCTTTATATTGGTTACTCCAAATGACATCAATGAAATTCATTCTCTCTCATAACAAAGCAATAACTTCTACACATAATTTTATTACCATTTTGTACCATGTTGATATAAGATGTTATAAAATCATGCCAGAATAAATAATCTATACATTTATGACATTTTAAAGATATTTTAGTCACAAATGAACTGGCTGTATTGACCTTCGGACAGTTAAACCAATTGACCTTTTGATACTTCAAATCTTTAAAATACGTTTATATGTAGCAAAATATAACCAGTTGTATTACCTTACATTCTTTGTATGTCATATCTTTGTTTTTTTTTATTATTATTAAGGCCTTTGGGACAAAAAAAATGACGTCATTGACCCATACATAATAATCTAAATAATAGAATAAAAAAAATAATCTTAATCAAAAAACAATTTGGACCAGTCAAAAAAGCATAACAAATTAGCAACATCATTGAAATTAAAAAATAATTTAAACATATTTCATTGTATTAACACATTTTAACTTCGACTGGCCTAAAAACACAGTAAAATCTTGTATTTTGACCCCCCAAACTTTTTATGTAGCCGTAATTAACTTAGAACTAATTTTAAACAAACACATAAACTGCCTAGCAGGAATCGTAACTCCTGTAAAATGTATACAGAGTGAGTAAGTATGAGCCATTTACTTCCTCACTGTCACCTGACTGCTAGACTTATTTCCAAAAAAAAAAAAAAGCCACTTTCAGTGTTCAATGTCAAACTGAGAGAGGGATATACCATAGCAGACAATGGCAGCACGGGCTCCTCTGTAATAGATTCTGCTCATGGCCTCGTAACGTTCAGACCCAGCAGTGTCCTGAGATTAAAAGGAAACACATGAAGTCACTAATAAGTGGTGGACGAGTGTATATAATGACCCTAGTAACGACACTTACCCATATTCCCAGCGTAATCACTTTATCACCGACATTGAGGGCTTTTGCAACAAACGCAGCCCCTATAGTCTTAATGAGACAAAAACAAATGGACACATCAAGCCTAGCAATCATATCAGGTCATCGTTAAAAAAATCATTGACATCAGTGGAAGGTGGCTTTACCTGTGGAGCTGGTTTATGACGCATGATTAGAGATAGCTAATACCCAGTCAAATGTAGCCTACATCTTACACAAAAATGTCTTTAATGAGAACAAACAATCTCAGAAAATTTGAGAGAGGCCCAGCCCAATGACCATAACTAATTACTACTTGAAGTGTCTATGCAAATGCATACTTACATTTTGATAAGGTCCCACAAGAAAGCGGCGATGTACGTATCTTTCCACTAGGCTGGTTTTACCAACACTCTCCTTGCCAAGCATGACCACCTTAGCATCCACTCGCATGGCAGTCATGATTGTTTGGGTTTCTAGAAAAAGACACTAAAGAAAAAAAACCAAAAAAAAAACCACATGGGTCCATTGTGTACCCACAATAATATATAGATACTGTACATATGAACAGTGAAAATGAAGTGTGCTTAATTGTTTTGAATCTGCACTTGTAGTGTACTTTAAATCTTGAAGGTTTATTTTTAAAGAAAACTGTTCTTAAAGGTAATATAATATTAATGAAATAATAGGAAATAAATATACTGTTTCGTAATACGCTTAAGTACACTTTTAAAAAGTGTGCTTTGCAATAATTTCAAATGAAAAGTTTTTCTTTAAAGTACATTTGAAATGTTTTGCTGTGTTTACATGTAGTGCACTAATTTGATGTGTTGACTAAGACAGTAAAGCAAAAGTACTTGATTTTACACACCTGTAGTGCGTAGTCAATTTTACATTTAAAATTAAATGTACTAAACTGCAACGTCATTATTACAAATGTGTAATTACAAACGAATTTGAAAAAAAAGAAAAAAAAATCATAATGCAGTACACTTTCATCATATTTCAAAGACAACAGGATTATGAAATTACATATACAGATTAGCTTAAATCTTAAGTATGCCAAAAAGAGTATTCAATATAAATTTAAATTATACATCTTCATTTTCAAATGTCCGAGAACATTGCGTTTAGTTAGCATTTCATATTATTTTCAGGTAAATTATTTCCGCAATATATTATTATTATTGTTACTTTTTTTTTTAAGTATGCTGAAGTGTTGTTGTAGTGGAAGAAATCAGAGCTAGCTTTGGCTAATGCGCAGTTTCAGTACATCAAGCATAACATTATCCATATAAAACACACTAGAGGTTTGTTGGCCTTCTCATATTTCTCACTTACCTGTGCTCTTAACGTATTAGTTGACGGGACTTCAGTGACTTTACTGACAGATAAACACTGTAACTCGGTAGCTAATGGTTCGGTTAGCAATCCACACTGATGTGCAACTGAAAACTCCAAATAATACAATAAAATACTACTTGATGAATAAATACAAGCAGCGAATCACAAGACACTTCGAACTGGGGACACGGTCGAAAATAAAATAATCAGTGATTTGTTCACCGTAAAACAAAAGCAAAACAGCTTAGCTTTCAACATCACTAAATACAGCAGAGCTAGATAATTTCCGAGCCATGTTTTTTCCCGTTTAACGTTACATGGGAAATAGTACAGTAAATGGTCTGACAGATGTTAGCTGTATTCAGCTGAAGAGGAACTGTACTGTGTCTAGCTAGCTGGAATAAACTAGTGTGTGTTTTTTGTTTATATAGAGGAGGTTGTGACTTCAGTAGGGACAGTGGTTGTGTCCCAAATAGCGATGTATGAATCGGGAAACAATTGTTCTTACGAGTCGGATCTTTCAATTGAATTGCTTGAACTGATCGTTGACGGATCAGAGTGAATCAGTTCCAGCGTTTCTGCTGGATTTCCAGAAATGTCAGGAATAAAACGTACTGGAAATATGTTCACAACTTAATTTATGTTTATGAATTACAGTTAATCATAGATTATTTTTAAAACATGCAAAAATATTTTTCACGTAAGCTGGAAGTTATATTCAGATTCATATGAACTTTTAACGAATAAAATCGTGACTGTAACGAATTGAACTTGGACACATGGAATCTCAATGAATACTCGTAAACAACTGGTAATCAAAAAATATTATATAACTTTATTGTAACGTTTAACGCTTGAAATATGCCACGCCGGAATGTCAGAGACCACGATATCTTTTTACAAATGAGTTGTTTGAAACGAACTGTTCGAAAGAACCGATTCGAGGAAATGATTCAGACGTCGTATCACCAGGCACGTGCTGCAGTTTGGACGCGTTAAATGTCTAAGCCACTGCTGATTGGATGCTCGAGTCACTTGGCGCGACACAGTTGGTTTAACATTTGCATATCTCTCTGTGATTGGTTGCTTGTCTCCGCCACTCATTATTTCTTCTTCCACAGTGGCTGCGGTGCTTTGGCACCGCCTGTGGTGGCCAAAATGCTATCTAGGTAGTCAACTCAGTACGTTTTGAAACATAACCCGAGCCTTCAGGGGAGGAGACTCTGAGCTAGTGAAAATGGCGTCTCCGAAAACAGTGCCGAAAGATGCACAGGTAAATATTAAACTACAAACGGTTGTATCATTGTGGAATGCACCAAATATTGTTTTATAACAATAACGATTAATGCAGCATGTTTAAAGAGCGACTGTGTATTTTATTCGTCTTACTTGTTCTACTTTGTGCACACACATGCGTTAGCACGCTAACTGGTCCACTGTAATGCCTGGGTTTGAGTTTCAATTTGGCGCGATTCTAACATGTTGTATTATAATTTGCCATATTTTTTTGAATTTGAAGGTTTTTAATGTATGATTAATTTGCAAATTTAAAGTAAGATGTATACTGGCGAATCGCTGCAGAGAACCTGCAACAGAGTCGAATTGATGCTAATATATAGTATGCATTTTGCTCTCTTATTTTGCTATTATTTCAAGGTTATGATGCAGATTCTTAAAGACATGGGGGTCACGGAGTACGAGCCAAGAGTGATCAATCAAATGCTGGAGTTTACATACAGTAAGTCGGAAATCAAAATTGACCATATTTATTTGATAATGGAACATTGCTGCATTTATTGAGAATTTTTTCATGCGAGTCATTATTTATTTTAATTCATGTGCTCTGGTAATCTTTAATCAAAATAACTTGCCCTCCCTCTTGCAACGAAATCCCTTCTCTGATGACGTGTTTACTCGCGCAAGGGCGGGACAACTTGTCACTCACATGACATCACAGCAATGGCAATCCCCAACCATCCAATCAATTTTCAATGAACAAAATCAAGTCCCACTCCATGCTTTTTTTTTTTTACTTGTTCGAGAAGCCGTTTCACTCGTACGGAAGAAAAGGTTATCACTTTATCTGCTTCATGCAGACATTTAAATGTATTGTTAAATGCTTTTATAGAAAAAAAAAATTGCCCTCCAGCAATAATTTTTCTGTACTAGTAATCCAGCAACATTTTAACATCTCTGGTGTTTTTCTACAGGATATGTAACCACTATTATTGAGGATGCAAAAATATATTCCACCCATGCCAAGAAGTCCACTGTGGACGCAGACGACATAAGGTTAGCAATCCAGTGTCGTGTGGATCAGTCGTTCACATCTCCTCCCCCACGAGATGTAAGTCTCTATTGATGATTAATTCATAACTCCTATGTGACTTCAGGTAATTGACAGTGCTCTTTGGTCCATGGTTTCAGTTTCTGTTGGACATTGCAAGGCAGAAGAATCAAACCCCTTTGCCCCTGATCAAACCATACACAGGTCCACGCCTTCCACCAGACCGCTACTGCCTCACCGCACCAAATTACAGACTGAAGTCCTTGCAGAAAAAGGTATTACTTTAGATAATGTGATATTAAGTCACGCCTAAAAATTGGATTTGATGATCTAGGGATTCTTGTGATGCATTTCTATTGTTATTGTACCTGTAGTACAGTGGTTTTCAACCTTTTTATTCTTTAGTTCTTTTTTTTCTTCACTTTTTATCCACAACAATATTTGAAGGCTATACTTCTGTTATTCAAAAAAAGATTTTTTTAAAATCTATTTTAGGAGCTACATTTTCTTTTACCAAAGTAATTTACAAAAGTGCAGTAACAATTTTCAGCAAAAGTCTATGGTGCATGTATGAAGCACTGCTCACACAGAAGTCAGTTTTCAAATCAAGTGACTTTCTATTGGTCAACAGGGCAAATTCACTTGACCAAGTTGAATTGCAAAATCATAGGGGAAATTCTTTACCCTCGTGAGATTTTCAGTCATGTGCTCTTCCACTGAAATGAATGTTTTATTTTATAGTAATTTCTTTAGTTATTTTAGCACATTAAGTAGAGTTAAATATAAATGATAAATGTTGTCTTTGGCAATTATATGATATAAAATGTTTTGTATATTTTATTTAAGGTAAGGTTTTGTAGTGCCCGCCCACTCATCCAATGATGGTTTCCAATAGAACGGGTGAAGGGTTATCTGCGTGACACTGTCTTCCTTTATACAACACATCAAAATTATATTAAATACATTTCCTTATGTATTACCTCTGTAGTTTCATCTGACTCCAATTATGAAAAAGGTTTTCAATCGTTCATTCGGATTCCTATAACCTTTTGAGTCTCGAACTGATCGGGAATACAGTCTCTTAATTACAAACTCGTCAGTCTTGGTCATTTAGACCGAGGCAATTGACTGATACTTTTAGACGCCACACCGTGCTTGCTTTAAAAGTATGTTATTAAGTCCCCATATATTTGTACACACTAAATAAAAAAAAAAAAGACTACATTCAGGGGTCATGACCATTACCATAGAACCAAGTTGACCAATTTAACATCCTCTAATGGAAACTTTACATAATTATGTAACACTCTATTTTTCTGAAAGGAAAAACCCATTATTAGCTTCTACAGTCTTAAGTGCACGTGACTAGTGCCAATGTGTGTCGGAGCTTCACTACTTCAGTTGATGTGCCCCAAGGCTCCACAAACTGAGTTTTAGTCTGTTACTAAGCTGAGCGTAGATTTTTAGCGTTATGGACTTAACGTAACCTTCTAGAGTTAATCATTTCAGTGTCAATCAGATTTAATTCAAACCTAACTGGTTAATAAATTGTTATTAGAACAATAATTCAAATCCAATTCAAAAAACAAAACATTCATCATATACATCAATTCAGTAATAAAAGAATATAGAAGTATTTACCTGGCAATACACACAGCAATAATGGGGGACATCTGTCTACAGATTCCCAGAACCCTTTGCCATCTCTCCCTAAATACCCAGATAATTCAATAGGCTTACCAAATGGTGGTGTCTGCAATTGTAATTAGGTTTTGTTCCCCTATTCAGGGAGTCACAAATGGGCAATCAAAATTTGTGATTGAATGGGTTATTGATACCTATAGAAGAGGGCACTTATTTACATACAGGAGGTAGTTTGAATGAAGGACCTGAGTGGGGGCACACCTTAAGTGGCACAAAATATTTCTTGTTTTCTATAACTTCTTAGAAGTTTGTACTATGTCTGTGAGAATGAGACTGTTTTACCAGGTGCACTGAGACATTTCAAATGATACAAAATATGTATATTCAGTTTGTTGTACACATTTAACATTGCATAGATTTAGGTGGGGGAGAAGGATGGGGAACCGAGAATGATGGGCAGAGTGTAATGCTGAGGTGTGAATAGCTCCGCGTGGTGCGTCTTGGATGGTGCTGTTACTTATCCAAGTTTTCAAATGTTAATTACTGGGAAAGTCCTTTGTTCTTATAGGGAAAAGTTGTCTTTCAGTCAAGTTGGTCCGACTCCAGCCTAACAGTTTGAAGTTAAAAATGTTTTTTATGGTTTTAGATTTTAGTAAGACTATAATAAACCTGATAGTAACTTAAAGGGATGGTTCACCCAAAAATGAACATTATCCCATGATTTACTCACCCTCAAGCCATCCTAGGTGTATATGACTATCTTCTTTCAGAAGAACACAATCAGAGATATATTTTAAAATATCCTTAGTCCTTCAAGGTTTATAATGGTTGTGAATGGCTGCTTAAATTTTGAAGACAAAAAAATGCATCCATCCATAAAAAAATGAATCCATATGACTCAAGGGGGTTAATAAAGGCCTTCTGAAGCGAATAGTTGCTTTTGTGTAAAACAAATATCCTTAAGTTCCTTGATCCTCAAGCTCATCTTCTCTTATATCGAAATCCTCCAACATTTCTTTAACGTTTCTTGCTTTAGCCTAGTTCATGACCGGTGTTTTGTTTTGCTCTCCTCTGCGCCTTCGCGTTCGTCATTCCATGGGGTCAGAGATTGCATTTGTCTTCAAAATTTGAGCAGCCATTCACAACCATTGAAGGTCTAAGGATATTTTTAAATACATCTCTGTTTGTGTTCGACTGATAGATGGTTGTATACACCTAGGATGGCTTGAGGGTGAGTAAATCATGGGATGATTTTTGGGTGAACCATCCCTTTAAAATTCGATTTCCTCATATCCAGCTATTTCTAGACTCTGAGAAATCCTGGTTCTTCAAATAAAAACAAACAAATGTAAATTAAAATGTACAGTCTGGTATGTTTCTGATTTGACTGTTTAGGTGTCTTCATCCGCGAGCAGGATAACAGTGCCAAGGTTGAGCGTGGGGGCCGTATCCAGTAGGCCAAGCACTCCAACTCTTGGTTAGTTATTCTAAATACTTTTTGTATAAACTGAAAGATCTCAAGTATCTAAAGGCACTGTTTTCAGGACACTTGCATGCTCACGATTTCAAGCATACAGTTTTCCTTTGTTTCTTTTCATTGGTAAATGAACAAAATCTTAAACTCCATTTTCAGGGTCCTCATTGTGTTTTGCAGGTAATCCATCAGTGCAGACAGTGGGGACAAAAGTGGGAACACCTGTGTCACTGACCGGCCAGCGCTTCACCGTTCAGATTCCCAACTCACAGACTGCCTCTGTCAAATCAGGTACCAGTTTCCACCTTTAGAACAAGCAGTTCTCCTTGTATGTTCTTTTTCCATATCAAAGGATTGGTTCACTTCAGAATTAAAATTTCCTGATAATTTACTCTCCCTGTAAATTACCCTGTAATCCAAGATGTTTGTCTTTCTTCAGCTGAAAATAAATTGTGGACTTTAAGGAAAACATTTCAGGTTTTTTCTCCATATAGTGGACTTCCCGGGGGTACAAAGGGTTGAAGGTCCAAAATGCAGTTTCAGTGCAGCCTCAAAAGGCTCTACACGAAGGTGGAAGTAGGTGACCCAGTGTCTACAAAGCGAATGTGCAAAGAACAAGTCAAATCCCCTTTACAAAAAAGATAAAAACTATGCCGGACGATGATGGATGTTTTCGCCCTACCGCGGTACTTCCACCTGTGTCAAGTGTGACCTTTCCAACATGATTGTAATGCGTGGCCAATCGATAAGTGTATAAATGATTTATTTTTAGAAAATGACCAATCATTTCTTTAGATAACACCCTAATTAGGGTTTCTGCCGTCTTAGTCTTAATTTGACCTTCTACAATTTAAGGCCTTAATGTCTTATATTCGAGCAAAAAGTCTTAAATTCAATATCATGGCATTAAATTAGGGCTATGCGGAAAACTGGTACGGCATTGTAGAATCTTTTCATAAAAAATGGAATTTACTGTATGGATGAATAAATCAAGAGTAGGACTGATGGGGCTTGACATTGCTGGGACAAGTGAATTTGAGGGATCAAGTGAGAGAATTTTACTTGCCTGACCAGACATAGCCTAATAAAACACACACACGACTAGAGTCACCAAAACGCGAGAATGATTTGTTTAGTGTAAGTGGCGATTAATGATGAATAATAAAATGGGCTACTGTATAATATACTGATGATAACAAGGTTGGGCTGTTATAAATATAATAATAAATATTAAAAAATACCGCAGTGTTAATTGAGTTTCTTTGTGTGTGCTGTGCGTCACACATAATGCAAAGCCCTGCAGTCAGTATCTGACACTTAAAGGGTTAGTTTACCCAAAAATGAAAATTGTTGTCATGTGAAAATAGTTAAAATACAGAATTTGAGGGGGAAAAAACAATTTCATTGGGCCCTAAAAAATTTATTTTGTTAGACTTTTAAAAAGGGCTGTTAAATTGTTTCATGATTTCAGTTAATTAGACATGCTTTAGCACTAAAACAGTTTAATTTTACCTTCAATACAAAGTTAAAATAAAATAAAACTGATTTCATTGGGCCCTAAATTAAATTACATCCACCGCAGTAATATAAAAAAAAGATCTTCCTCAGGATTTTGGTTTTCCAGTACAAATATCTAAACTTCCTTAAATTAACATTCAAGAAATTTAAGTCTTGTTTTCTGAGAAATTTAACAAAATTAGCTTCAAATTTTGTTGCTAATACAACTCATTTTGTGCTTCCTAGAGATTTACATTTAGAGAACATATTGGCGTTATTTTCCTTTCGATTTGTTCCTTAAGTTTTCTTTAATTGGTCTTAAAGGTCTTAAATTTACCTTCATAAAACCTGCAGAAACCCTACTTATTCCTCATCTGGGATTATGTAGAGCCTTTTAAAGCTGCACTGAAACTGCAGTTTAGACCTTCAATCTGTTGTACTCCAGTGAAACATAGTGGACATATGGACAAAAATCCTGGAATGTTTTCCTCAAAAACCTTAATTCTTTTTCGACCGAAGAAAGACAAACATCTTCGATGACATGGGTAAGTACATTTTTCAGGAAATTTTAATTCTGAAGTGAACTAATCCTTTAAGGGCCATGTGGAAGAAATTGTCCCAAATCAGTGAGCAGGTCAGAAGTTTGGAAACATGACTATTTTTTAATGTTTTTGAAAGATGTCGCTTATGCTCAGCAAGACTGCATTTATTTAATCAAATGTTTTCTGTTTTTTAATACGTTTAAAAATGTAATTTATTCCTTTTGATGACAGCTGACTTTTCACCATCATTACATCAGAAATGATACTAATTTGTTGCTCAAGTATGATTTGATTTATCAGTTTTTGCTGCTTAACATTTTTTTGGAAACTATACCATTCAAACATTTGTGCTAAGATTTAAAAAAGAGAAATTAATGCTTTTATTCATCAAGTTGATCAAAAATGACAGTGAAGAAATGTATTAATCATGTCCATTGAACTTTGGATTCAAAGAATCTTGAATAATGTATTAGTTTCTAACAAACTGTTAAGCAGCACAACTGTTTTCAACATTGATGTAAGGCTATTTTGAACCAATAATTGGAAAACAAAAAGCAGTTGAAGGATGGCGTGCTTAATTCAGTTCTTTATCTGACTCCAATTTAATTAATCTGACTCTATTAAAGTTATTCTTTTACCTTTAAAGGAAAAGGGGTTGAAGTCTTTCTTAGAACTGATAGAAAAACATAGGATTTAACCTGAATGTATAGATGACAAAAGTTACAATCACTTTAGGTTTAAACATTATCAGTGATAAAAGGAAAGTTATTTAGTAAATTACATGTTTAAATATACAGAAAGTAGAATGGAACAACATACTGTATAGAAAACTTAGTTGTAACAAATAATGCACTGGTGTGTAGAAGAGGCCCTTAAAAGCCTTTGTTGTAGTAAGAGGTTTCACATTGGTGTGCGGGAGTGGCAGGGTTAAAGCCTTTCTCCTCGATCAAGAGTTACCTTTCCTAATACCCTGAGCAAAACATTGATATACATGAGAATACCAACACTCAATCAACTGACAGGAAACCAAAAGATAAGGCAAATGGGCAGTGATCAAGAGGGGGAGAAGTACATTAACATATTCTCCTCAATGCATGTTTAAGCAATACCTAGGTTGTACATTAGCATACTTTAATCTCTAAGTACACTACCGATCAATTCAGTTTATAAGCTGTTCGATGAGACCAAAAATTACCTTTAAATGTTAGAAAACACTAGTAGATAAATGGTATGTAGTTGAAGCATGTCATTTGAAGCAAATGGTACAGATGTGTCATTGAGGTGTAAATGACTCCGTCTCCCCAGACAGAACCATCCTGTTCCTGGAGTGTCCCAACAGTCCGCAATCAGCATATTGATGAATCACTTTCACTACATATGCATTAGCATACTGTGATGATGAGGGCCATTGCGCCACGTTTAATTCATATGTATACCTTTTAAAGGCATTTCTGAAGTATTGGGGCCGTGAAGAGTTCTACCCATATACTCAGCCCTACAATGATAAATGTTTGTTGAGCAGCAAATCCGTATATTAGAATGATTTCTGAAGAATCATGTGACACTGAAGACTGGAGTAATGATGCTAAAAATCCAGCTTTACAATGACCGAAATAAATAAATGTACTACTTGTTGCACCACGTTTTGCTTATTACAACTTCCTGTAACAGCATTCAGTGCACCTATGTACATGAGAATGCAGATTATTTGTATAGTACTATGTTTTATGGCTGTCAGTTGATTAAAACAATGAATAATGTTCTCTGCGTTAACATCAATTATTTTGAACCTGCTGATATGTTTCTATAAATATTTTCTTTCTGACTGATAAAAAGGATTGCTTATTTATATTTAATTAAATATTATTAAGATTCATCTTAAAGTAACAGGTTAACAGCGCACCTACTTTGAATATTAAATTTTTTTGCATAAACGTAAACTGCATACAGTGAATTACTTTATTTTTCATACTCTTATTTCAAATATTTTATACAAATAAAGGTTTGTATTCATTAGGTCTCGCACATTTCAACATTGTGGTCACTAGTTTAAAGAAGCACTAACACGTACCAGCCGTACCTGCTTTCTTAGATCAGCTTTGTTTGGATTTTTTTTTAATTAAATAAATGCAGCCTTGGTGAGCATAAGAGACTTATTTTTTTTTTCAAAACATAAAAAAAAATTCCAAACTTTTGACAGGTACTGTGAGATAAATAGAAACATGATAGGCTTTAAGAGCTTGTGGTGAATTATAGAGGTAACCTCCATTAATTATGAATTAATTTGTTTTCTTTCACAGCTACTCCTACCACTCCCACGGTTCAGAACGTCCTCATCAATCCCTCTCTCATCGGCTCAAAGAACATCCTCATTACTACCAATATGGTTTCGCAGAATTCATCTAGTGACTCTACGTCTCTCAAGAGGAAGCATGAAGATGAGGATGACTATG
Source organism: Zacco platypus (assembly GCA_038088235.1). NCBI lineage: Eukaryota > Metazoa > Chordata > Actinopteri > Cypriniformes > Xenocyprididae > Zacco > Zacco platypus. Next base: position 28,151,639 of record CM076070.1, read on the forward strand.
ATGCTTTATGACCTGCTGTAGTTTTTTTTACTAGCATGGAAGCAAAAGTGATTGTGTAAATAAGCATTTGATAACTCTGAATTTGCCTTTCAGTTGTCTCGTCTTGTTTAGAATATTACCATTACATATTACCATTTATTGTTCATTTTTGTTAGTAAAAAAAATAAAATTGATAAATTGTGTTTGGTGGTTTTTGTTTCACAGACTTTTAGTGGAGTTGAACTATGGTGCACAAAAAAAAAACTTGATCACCCTGAGTCAGTTTAATCACCAAGAGCAATTTAATTATTTTGATAATTTCGTAACTCATAATATTAGGTGTACATAAAATGTAATTTTAAAAAATTCATTATTTTTAATTAAATCAATGGAATGCCAGCAGAGGGCGCTGGTTATTCAAGTGCGTTTAATCTAGGATGTTGATATTGATGTTGATGTCTGCTGATAAATTATACTGATATAATTTAGAAATAGCAAATGAGATGTACATAGTTTGTGAATTAAAAAATGTCAACCGGCCAAGTGTCTGTGCAAGGGTGGTAAAGCATGGTGCCAGCAGTAAAATTGTATCTCGTATATAATTTACATGGAACAATTTTTATAGAGGGAAAATAAATCCTATGTGTTAAATATTTTAAAATAACTAGTATTAAATATGTACCGTGTTTCAAAATGTGATTTTCTTCTACATCCAGAACGAATGAAAATAAGTACATAAATAATGCTGAGCTCATTTTAAGGTCATTTGTTTGAATATACTCATTGCATATATTTCATCTGTGCATCCCCAACATGTTAACTAAAGTGGAAAAAAAATATTTCAATAAACTAGAAAGGTTATTCTGTTCATTTTTTTTGCCGCCTTCCATTTAGTAGTCAAGTAAGAACGTTTTATTACGACTTCACAAATATATATATATATATTTATTTATTTTTTTTTTTTTATCAGAATTAATTTATTTTCATTCTGTTTAGTTGTAAGGGCTTAGCTTTTGTCTTTTAAATGCGCCAGTCTTCTGATTGCATAAAACGGTGAGACATCCTTTGGTCGTGTTGAGGAGCCATAGTGCAACTGTTTGCTGTTTACTTCACTAGCAAGTCACGTAGACTCTTACGTAAACGTCAAGAGCAGCTCTGTGATTTGCTGAAGAGAGTGCCAATCAAATCTCCTTCATCCAATAGACTTGTTACTCGCTCTCAAACTATGGCGGCCATGTTGTATCCGCGGGGGATTGGAGGCTGCTCGGAACCGAGTCTGTCTTCAGTCGGGAGTGTATGGTGAGGCTCTCGGGCTTCAACTCGTCTGGGTTTTACACCATCAGAGATCTACACTCCTCGCCATGAGCCGTCCGTCTTCTACGGGTGGTGCGGCCGGGGGACTCGGAGCTGGTAAAGCAGGAGGAAGTAAGCATGGAGGTTCTGGTGGAACAACAGCCTCTTCTGCCGCCGCCGCAGCTGCTGCTGCTGCCGCGGCCGCTGCTGCTGCTGCCGCCGCGGGGGTATCTGGCTCTGTCCCGGGCTCTGGTGCTGTGCCCGCGGCCGCTGTAGCCCTTCCAGCCGCTGCCCTACCGGGACAGTCAGCCGAACTGACAGCGTTGTTTGAATGCCCGGTGTGTTTCGACTATGTGCTGCCTCCGATCTTGCAGTGCCAGGCTGGGCATCTGGTGTGTAACCAGTGTCGGCAAAAGCTCAGCTGTTGTCCAACCTGTCGCGGCCCTCTTACACCGAGCATAAGGAACTTGGCAATGGAAAAAGTTGCATCTACTCTGCCGTTTCCGTGTAAGGTAAGAACAACCCCTTAGCACTGGTGAAATGCATTCACAGGTGTCATAACCAAGCCAAAGTTGTCTGCAAGATTTTTTCATTCACTACTGTGTGATGGCACACAGGCACCCATGAGTTTAGGAAGTGTGGTCATATTGTGCACGTTAACTGAAGCTCAAATGCTACAGGTATATTACTTCAAGCCAAGAAGATGCACCGCTTCTCCTTCATTAATATTTTCAACTTTTGCTTATATTTGCAGTGACACATCCAGCTGAATTGTCTATTTTTTTCTTGTTAAAATACTTTATCTAGTCTTTATTTTAATTGCTTAATATGCAGTAGTTCGCTGATAGATATCTCACTAAAATTCAATACGATGTTATGAGCATCCCGACCGAAGCCGACATCAACATTGTCTCAACCAATGGCTTGTGTTTGGGGACTGGGGTTACCTTTTTGTTCAACTAATGTCAAGTAGGGAGGCGGGGAATGTTTGGGAAACCTGTTTGGGAAGAACTATTTTTTGTGTTTCCTTTGGTGATGCAGAAATTACACTTTATCTTTAAAACTTGAGATAAGGGCATAGGCTGTGTCTGAAATCACCCCCTACATCCTCATTCAATATTTCCTACATTAGTCCACTAAAATAGTTCCCTTGAGGGAGTGAATGAAAGCAAGTGAGTGAATTTGGACACGGAGTGTGCCGCTTTCGCATAGTTTGTGCTTGCTATTTGAAACTTAGCAAACTGGCAGCTCCAGTAGTAAGATGAAAAGATTTATCTTGAACTCTATCGTGGACACTGTGTGAGCCTTAATTAAAGGGGTCATGACCTGTTTCCTGGGGAGCACTTATGTTTTTTTACATCAAAAATGGGCATAATTTAGAAATAAAAGCCATTTTTCCTTTTGATTTTAGCCCTCTTATTTGAACGCTCTGTTTTAAGAAGCTTGTCTGCTATGATACTTCAGTGTAAACGCCCACTGCTGTGATTGGCTGACATCTTTGCCTATATGAAATGGCTAAGTGGTACTAACTCAATTTTTAGCTTGTTTTTACTATTACAGCTCTCAATGTTAACTAATGGGAAAACATTACATTTAGATCTGTGAAAGGTTGCAGTGATGAACATTGTAGCAGACATATTGTTGAGCGCATGAAATCGTGATCTCGCCATTGCAACAGAATTTCTGCACACTAACAAAAGCTTTCATCATAACTAACAGTGCAAATACGATGTAACTAAGATTCGTTGATAAAAACGGGAGTTTTGGTGCGTCCGAAACTGTCACTGATAAACTTGTGCTCCAGCGTTCTTCTTTATATACTTTAATCACAGTTTAAAGAACATTATTTTGATCAGAGGAACAACGTGAAGTTAACAGCTATGTTCTTTGTCTATGTGAAATGAACTAGTGACTGTATAGGAATCATTACATATCAGATCAGGCGTTAGAATCAAGTTACTTACATGTTGTTGCATTACTGTCGAATCTATATTGTCTGTTTGCAAAGCTTGCGTCGAAATGTGATTGATTTACCAAGGTGTCCACAGTGAAATGTACTGATTACAAATAAATAATGCTCAACTGAGACATTCATATTGTTGAAAATAAATAACCATATTCCTAGCATTAGGATCCTTTGAAAGGTAATTAGGGCCCGAGCACCAAAGTGCGAGGACCGTCTTGGAATTGTTCCGTTTATTATTTTTATTCCTGTATTGCTCTTCTCTCCTCCTCATCTCACTAACACGCCAGTGGGCGGGGCTAACGTTGCAATGATGTAGGCGTTGATTTGTTGACATAGGCACATTCCTGGATGAGTTGTTCGCTGGGCCTGGTGTCAATAAAAGTTTTTATTGGACAAATAGCGAGGGTTTTAGTCCTGAAACTTAAAGGATATTCTGACAGCACGATGACCACTTGTATATCCAAAGCTCAAGGAATAGTTGATTTCTCAATTCATGACCCCTTTTAAACAATTTAATAATCAATTTAAACAGGAATTAATTAGGGATGCACCGATAGGATTTTTTGCTGTATAAATTAAATGCATATTAATTCTTCCTTATTGTAACAAACTTTATTGTGATTAATCTTCTCATTTGTTGTTATATACTATACATTTTAATATTTTTTAGTAAGTTTAAATGTGTATAAGATCTTTTTTACTAGGACAGGACACTTATTTTGATGTGTCTTCTAGTCTAAGGGAGAGCACACAGTTCTTGTGACTGAGTTATTTTGCAGATTTAAAGCCGTCATTAGGATGGGGTCGGATTATGGTTTTTGAAAGTTACAAAAGATATTTAGTCAAGAATAGTGTGTGAATTGATTTGTCTTTTGTTATTTGATTAACATTAAAGTTCAGAAAGCAGCGCTAGGATTATGCAACAGACATTATACAGCTCCGTGCCTTCATGCAGTTAATAAACCATCCGATATGCCGATGGTTGACAAACATCAGCGATGTGTTATTAAGCTGTAGCCACATTGGACAAGCGGTTTGGAAAATGGATGTTAATTATTTGTGGGCGCCATCTTCTGGTCAGACTGGAATTCATTCGGCAAGACCCTCAGGGTGCATTAAGGGTATACTCTGGCCATTGTGTATACATCAGTTGTTCACTTGTTATTGCTGTGCATTGTGGGATTGAATGAGTGCACTCAAATGTGCACTATGGTTTCGAACACCACTACAAATTGCTGTCCCCTCAAATAGTGCCCTATTTAAGGTAATAGGGGGCGATTTTGGACACCTGTAGTTTCACAGGCCCCTGTCATACTCATTTTGACACTCAATTGTCTTTATTTCCAGTACAGAATCATTCACAAGCTGTTTGCACAATAAAGAGCTGCCTCAACACATACTATTAAAACATTTTCAGGTTTTGTTGACTACTATGGATTGTAGGTAAATATCCACCTCATCCAGTGATTTATTTTTTCATCTTATAAAGTATACTGTTATTTCGGTGTGAGAAAATGCTGCAAAAAATTCAGTGCTTGACTGAAGTGTCAAAATGAATCACAATATTGGCAAACGTTTTTGCAAACCCTGTTTGACCAATTAGCAGTCCCAATTAGCAGTTTTGTTTTCTCTCAGATTTTTGTCATCAAATGACTGACTGATTTTGTGGCATAATTATATCACTACATACTGGATGTGCAATAGGCTAGAAAAACAATTATTTCATTCAGCCTGAATTGGAACAAGTGATTCATTTGTGACTGCGTATCTAGTTTTGATTCTAAACCACTGAAATAAAACACAATGCGATTACTGAAATATTATCAAGGAGAATTAGAATTTCCATTGTCAGACAAGTATCAGTCATATTTTACTGGGGCAATTACTTGAACCAAGTTTGATTGCTTGGTTTAAACATAAGAAGTCTTATTAAAACCTTACTAAACTTGGTTTTGATCATTATTTGATGATCAGACAGAAATCACTCTGGATTAGTTCTAGCTCTATAAAACACTAAGTTCAGGTCACATTTTGATTTCCCCCCATAGAACTGATGTTCTAGCTTTTTGGGCAGTTTGAGCTTAACGTTTTCTTTTGACTGACCTAAAACACCTTGATTGCATCATCAGTACATTAAAGTTGTATTCTCTATGTTATCACTGGTGAAAGTTGATCACTGCTCTTGTTCCCTGGGGTAATGTTTCCTCCTTACAGTGGCTGTAATCAGGACATGGCAACTGGTACGTGATGTAGTGCAGTCTCTAGGGTCTCTGATACAAGCCACCAGTAAAGGAAAGTAACCCTCAACGTTTGTAAAGTACAGCTGGCTCCACTGTTGTTTCAGCAAAGGGCATTGTCAGTTAGTTGTCCAATGCTCTTACTAACACCATTAAAGTATATAGGTCTATGGCAAATGATAGCAATTTATAGACTGAAAAGCTGACTGTATTGTTGAGCACAATGTTTCTCCTGTTTGTCAGCACTGTTTCATCTGGCTTTAAGCTAGTTTAAATTCTCAAAACAGTTCTTCGCTGAATTCAAGCGCTTCTCACCTGATCTCGTGGCACTTTTTAGAGGTCATGTGACCAAGACCGATTAGCGAGTCAACGCATCTGCTCTAGTAAGGTTTCTATTAGTCTCACGTAGCCATACCTTCAGACGGACAGCAGAAGGTCTGGACTCTATCGCAGCTTTCATTTGCCAAGGACCACCCAAAAGGATATTTGACTGACATGTAACAGTTCATTTTGTTCTGAGTCATGTTTAGGGGTGTAAAAATGTAAAGTCAGTGTAACAGACCGGCGTGCATCTGATAAAATTTATTCAGTCAAGAACGTTATGCTACTTTACTGCAACAATGGAGCCGCAAACTTTACATACTTTTGGCGTTTGGCATCATGGCATTTTTTTCCAGGCGGACCATTAAAGAACACGACACACGCGACTACCGGACATCCTGTAGAATTCAACCAACCAGATGACGACTTCAAAACTCCTGAAGTGTTTCCAGATAAGTGTGCTATATGCATCAGACGTTCAGCCAACGGTCTGTGGGCGTGACATCTGAGGCTGAGACTAGGTTTCGATGCGCTTGAATTTTGAGCCGAGCTGATAGTCTGTGTGGTGCTGTGCAAATGAGCAGCACTGTTTCGTTACCCGTTTGGCACATAAACAATATATTGAACATTTATCGACCTTTTTTTTTTTGAAAATTGTTTCGTGACATTTATCATTTTATTGCCCAGCCCTAATGGGACATCAATTTTTTTGTGTGTGGAGGGACATTGTGAAAACTCACATGGCACAATTTTATTACAATTTATTCATTCTTTTATTCATCATACAGTTTTATCTCTGACCCTTGAAATTAAACAAACAAATTCTTATTGCAGTTTGGGTTCAATAAATTGTTTTTGTGGATTGGGGATGACATTGAGACCTGAAAGTTATATAGTATTTGATAGTACTTTTTTTTTATTTTAAGTGGTCAGAAAAAATATTCTCACGATTTTGCTTCTTTAAGATGCCTTTAGTGGTATGACTACATTATTTTCTTCTGCGGAGCAGAAGACTGTTGATAACAGTTTTGGTTACCATTTGCTTGATTTCATAGACAAAAAAAAACACTAAAGCATTTCTCAAAATAGCTTCCTTTGTGTTACACAGAATGAAGAAAGTCATTACAGGTTTAGCATGAAGGTGAGTAAATGATGACTGAATTAAATTTTTGGCTGAGAATAATAGGATTAAAAAGTTTTTGGTCAACATGAAGTCACAATATTTAGTCTTTTTAATATGCTTTCCTGGCTATCTTTGCATTGATGCATGTAATTCTAAATAAAAACCAAAGAAATTTGCCGTTCTAGCTGCTTTGTATACAGGGTTATCAGGGTAATGTAATATTTCTGCTGTTCCATAAGAAATTCAATTAGCATTTTCATTCAGCCCACAACAAATTTTCAGTAGCTTGCTGCATACACTGATTATGCATTCATTTTTCATTTTGAAATAAAAACCATATTAGTTCAGTTGGACAATGAATGCTATATAACCTGAAAGCCTTTGCTCTGTTCCATAGCACAGTGCAGCATGAGTCAGATTTCACTCTTTCATTTGAAGAGAGTAAGGAGAGACTCTGTTCAGATGATGTTGGAGGATTTGGTGCATAACAGATCCTAAACTTCATTGACAAATATCTTATCTTGTAAAATGTGTAATCAGTACTGCCTCTCCATATCAGAGTACACGTGATCAAGAATTTGAAAGCGAAAGTGAAAAGTGTGTATTTGAAAGCGAGCGTGTTTTATTATTAATTTTTTATATATATATATATATTATAAAAATTATAAAATTATTTATTAAATTATAAACAATATCTATACTCCATCCCATAACTGGTAGATTAAAAAAAAAAGCAAATGTGCATTCTGAAAATTTAAACATTATCACACATAATCATATATTTTAAATATAATAAGAATGTAAATATAGTCATAATTTTGACTCATCCCTTTTCTTAAAGTTTAATAGCTGAAATGTGAGGTTTATCATTTTATAAAACTTATAAAACATTTTATAAAAGACTTTTTGTGTTGTAAAGTTATTTAAAGGTACAAAAAAAGAGAGAATGCGACAGAGCTTGTAATAAAATGAGAATCAACATCAATCAACAATGTCTTAGCTTTTCGGAGATGACGAGAACTGAAGGATTTGAAATGTTGTAAGACTTTCATTCATCTTCGAAAACACAAATAACGATATTTCAATGAAATTGGAGATATCTGTCCGTTCATCGACAGTTTACGCAACTACCACTTAGATGCTTCAAAAAATTCATAAAGAGATCGTAAAACTAATCAATTTGAATTTAACTGTTTAGTCCAAATTTTGTGAAGAGATATAATCCCTTTATATGATGAACAGATTGAATTTAGGCTTTTATTCACATATAAACATTCATCAATGCCCACATCAGATACAGTAAATGGAAGCTCAAGCACATTTGGTTGACATGCGAGAACCAAAGAGGTTCATTCTAGTGTGTCAAACAAGTATGTTTGAACTTATGTTTATGTTCGCTGATCACTATTTATAAGTGAAATTAAAAGCCTAAATTGAACCCGTTTACCATATAAGGTGATTGTGTCTCTTCAGAAAATTTGGACTAAACCGCTCAATTTATATGGATAGAAAGACAGAAATTTTTTATTTAAAACATCTTTTGTCAAAGATGAAAAGTCTTGTGTTTGGAACAATGTGAGGATGAGTAAATGACAATTTATTTTATTTTTATTTTTGTGTGTGGGGGGGGGGGGGGGGGGGCTTTAATTGTATTTGTGCAGGTCTTAAAAAGCCTTACATTTTGATTTAAAAAAAAAAAAAACTGCAGATACCCTGAGATCTTTATTAGCACACAATAGGTGTTTGACAAATATATTCAAGTTGAACATGAAAGAGGATCTGCTTTTCCTCATTCCTAAAAATGATCTATTTGGTTTATAAGAGAAATACTCATTGGGAGAAGTGGAAAAAGAAATGGAAGACTTGTATCTCAGTCGCAGTGTCTCGTCAGATGTCTTAGTAGCACACCTCATGTAGGATGTCCGTTTGGAGCACGGCCCAGAGAGTCTGGCAGGAAGGGAGCAGTTCCTCAGAGCTGTCACTGAGCTGCTTTCCTCACACGCCAGGCTGTGGCAGCGGGCGGCTGTGTCCGGCTGGTGTAAGTAGCCAGATTAGACATGGATACGCTTAGTCCCCTCAGGCTTGGGCATTTATTTTGCCATGTGAGTCTATTTTCAGACAAAAGCTGCTGTCACTATGAATAGTGTCGGGTGCAAAGCGAATTAGAGGTTTTTGATGATCTCCATCATACCCCGTTTAAAGAGGAGAGCACCCCAGTGTGGTGAACACTGGTGACACCCTGCCACTACGCATGTGTCTCGATGATTGCAGCACTGAATGTAATACTCATCCCAGCATCTGTATACATGACACAAAATGCTCAGCTGCCCTTGAAAATCAGTATGTGCATGGTTTTGCTTTCTTATATTCTTGTTTACAATATTATAGTTATAATTCTCAGCAAAATCTTTTATTACCATGTTTTACTATATAAACTGTAGTAGACAATATCAGGCAGGATGATGTTTTGTCATTTTGATATTTTTGGTATTGTTCCAGTCTTGGCTGACTGGTTTCAAGACTTGGCTGGCTGTTGTCAGTCTATTGTAATGTCCGTTTTATTTTTTTTTTAAATGTAAATAAAGTCTATAAATAAAATATTAGAAATTTATAAATAACTGAATTATTTATATGAAACTTTTACAAACATTTAAATGGAGTAAAATTAAAATATAGTCATATTTCTTAAAAGTATTGTCAGTATATGGTAATTTGTTTTTAAATTTAAATACACTACTTTTTTAATTATATATATATATATTTTATTATATTATAAATTTAAAAAGTAGTGTATTTAAATGTAAGAGCAAAATTACCATATACTAACATATTGCATCACTTTTTTGCTATACATGTATTGTGTATATACAGGTGCTAGTTCTATAATTAGAATATCATCAAAAAGTTGATTTACAGTGGGTACGGAAAGTATTCAGACCCCCTTAAATTTTTCACTCTTTGTTATATTGCAGCCATTTGCTAAAATCATTTAAGTTCATTTTTTCCCCATTAGTGTACACACAGCACCCCATATTGACAGAAAAACACAGAATTGTTGACATTTTTGCAGATTTATTAAAAAAGAAAATCTGAAATATCACATGGTCCTAAGTAAAATGAAATCTGCATCTCCATGAAGTTGGTCAGCAGCAGGAAGCATGAAGTGCTCTAAAACTTCCTGGTATACGGCTGCGTTGACCTTGTCATTTTTGTGTTTAGTCCAGGCGAGACGCTTCTGACACTCTTTGTGAATCTCCCCCACATTTTTGAAAGGGTTTTGTTTCACAGTCCTCTCCAGGGTGCGGTTATCCCTATTGCTTGTACACTTTTTTTCTACCACATCTTTTCCTTCTCTTCGCCTCTTTATTAATATACGTGGACACAGAGCTGTGAACAGCCAGCCTCTTTTGCAATGACCTCTTGTGTCTTGCCCTCCTTGTGCAAGGTGTCAATGGTCATTTTTTGGACAACTGTCAAGTCAGCAGTCTTCCCCATTATTGTGTAGCCTACAGAACTAGACTGAGAGACCATTTAAAGGCCTTTGCAGGTTTTGAGTTAATTAGCTGATTAGAGTGTGGCACCAGGTGTCTTCAATATTGAACCTTTTCACAATATTCTAATTTTCTGAGACACTGAATTTGGGATTTGCCTTAGTTGTCGGTTGTAATCATCAAATTAAAAGAAATAAACTTTTGAAATATCAGTCTGTGTGTAATGAATATAATATACAAGTTTCACTTTTTGAATGGAATTGGTGAAATAATAATAATTTTTTTTGATGATATTCTAATTATATGACCAGCACCTGTAATATTTGTTTTTGTGGCTTGTGTTTTGGCTAAGTAACTCTATTTTTCTAAACTCTAAATTTCTTAATATACTTTTTTTTTTTTTTAATCAATAGGCACACAAACCCAAGCATGCCGCTATTCATAAAACAAGCACGTATATACAAATGTCACATTATTATAGAAATGCACACACTCACATGCACCGATATCTCAAGGCACTCAGTGTCAATTAAGTAAAGAAATGGAAGAATTAATGAGAAATTGGCAGTTTTCACACATGAGCTGTCCTGAGAGGTGGATCAAAAAACCATTTTAGCGCACAGCGTTTCCTCCCCCAACTGTAATAGCTGCGGCCCCTTCATCATATCACTGGAGGAATGAATGTTAGCAGCCCATAATTAATTTCACAGATGAGTTGCTCACAGCGTAACTCGCTTGCCCCTCTGCAGCCTCATACACAGTCTGCATGTGTGTTTGCAGGTATGTTGAAAGGACACGGACAGCGTATTGACAAAAATTTCAGAGGGCAAATTATGACAGAAATGAAAGAGTGATTTTGTGTGTCTCTGGAGGCCGAAGGCAGAAATGATGACCGAAGTGAAGTGTTAAGCTTAATGCAGGGTGCTTTTAATGGCATCTGTAGATTCACCAGAGGTAATGTAGGACACCATCAACTTTATACTTCAAGGAACCTTGTGGTCGATAAAGGGCAATTGTTTGTTGACATTTCATGCACCATAATAACCCCTGCTTCTGTGCAGGAAGTTTACACTAGCAGCTCAGTGCTATCAAGTACATTTTGTTTGAGATTCCACTGGAGAGATGATCAATATTGCTTTATGTGCTGCCATATTAAATTTTCTTAAAGAATTAGTTCACTTCATGATTAAAATTTCCTCATAATTTACTCACCCCCATGTCAGCCAAGAGGTTCATGTCTCTCTTCAGTCGAAAAGAAATTGAGGTTTTTGAGGAAAACATTCCAGTATTTTTGTCCTTATAGTGGACTTCAGTGGGGTTCACCGGGTGGTAGGTCCAAATTGCAGTTTCAAAGTGCTCTACGCAATCTCAGAAGAGGAATAAGGGTCTTATCTAGCTAAACGATCAGCTATTTTATATATTTTTTTTAAATTAAATACTTTTTAACCGCAAATTCTCCTCTTGCACTGCTCTGCTATCTGCCATGCATTACGTTATAAGGTGACGTAGGCGGAAGTACCGCTCTAGGGTGAAAAACTGTTTTTGTAATCTAATCACACTAATCATCTTTTTTCTCCTTCAACTTAAATCGCATGGCATCCTTGTTTTACTTTTCTTTTTTTTTAGGATGTTTTCCTAAAAATCTGAGAATTTCTTTTCGACTGAAGAAAGACATAAACATCTTGGATGACACGGGGATGAGTCAATTATCAGGAAATTTTCATTAAGAAGTCAACTAATCCTTTAAAATGTCAGAGTAGCCAAATGGTAACACACTTTTTCATTTTTATTTATAGATAATGGCATCAATTTATATGCATGTATTCATTTTTTTTTTTTTTTCAAAGTGTTTGGCATTATATAATTTAATATGCATGAATGACACAATTATAATTTGTATTTCATTTTTAGACAAAAAAAACAGCACAGCAATATTTTATGGAAAGAGCAGAAAGAATGCACAGTTAGCTCTTAGATTTATTTAAATACATGGTAATGAGCAAACTAATATTATATAAAATTTTACTGCTGCTTGCTGATTCAGTGGATATTTTCTTCACATTGTCACATGTCATATGGGATGCAGTGGAATGCATACAATATAAACACCACTGTAGTGCACACAATGTCTGTATTATTATATCCATTAGTCATATTACATAGTCACAACTGAAATTGTAAAATATATGACATTATTCAGTGGTTTGTGGTCACATTAAGCTATGAGCATGTGAAATTACTTTGGACACCCGCTGCTCTTGAAGGGATGGTTCACCAAACAAATGGAATCATTTTAGTTTTTTTTTTTTTTTTTTTAACCAATTCATCAGCTTCACTCAAAAGAATCTGCTCATTCATGAATTGGACTCTGCTGTTGAATCTCAGAGCAGGTGTCGAATTCTTCAGCTCAAAACAACGAATATGTTTTTAGATGGGTAAATACTTTATTAATCCCAAAAAGGGAAATTATTTTTTCCTTAACAGTCTTCAAACAAAATATAAAATAAATTCAAACACATGCATAAAACCATTGTGTGGTGAACAGTTACTGCTGATATAAAAAGATGTGTGCTGCATGTTTTAGATGGATGAGCAAAAATGAGTGAATTGTTTTTTTTGTTTTTTTTCTGTCCTCCCAAACCAGCTTTGTTAGTCTTGAGAGAGACTTGAGCATTTAGTTAGTCTTGAGCGTTCAGCATATACAGTAGCGTGCGCATTTTCTAGTAGCATGTTTTTGATTTTATTCTGTGGTTGCCGTTTCAGGCTTTTACCTCCTCCACTTTATTAGGAAGCACAAAGTAATAGCACATTCCCTTAAGCACAGTAGTTACATTTCCTGTGCAGCTCTTTAATATATAAACAGAATTGCTTTTCATCACACGCTGAGCAATATCATCCTCGGCTCTATCTTCAAATTGGATTATCTGATGCTCTGGAATGCAGTGCACCCAAGTGCTCCCTTCCTCCCGTTCTCTCACTGTACAATGTGAGGATGCCTATGGAAAACAGTATTGACCCTTGGTGCCATGTCAGCAGCATTTTGTATCTGCCTCGTGGGCACACTGATGCGTCACACTTCGCTTCTTCTGCACGTTAATGATGGACGTAGCGATCCTTGACCACATTCTGCTCACCCTCCCTGCTCGGCCTGTTTAATGATGCAACATCTGTCTCGCTTTTCCAGAAGCGTACAACCTTCCACTGGCTCTCCACCGATCATGGCTCACTGGCCACAAGGAATATGGCCCATCGTGGAATCCAGACAGGGTAATGGGATACAACGATCCACAGAAAAAGCAATTTAAAAGCTAATGGGTTAATTGAGCTCTTTGTGACAACTTTAAAGGAAGCCCTTAAGAAAAAGCAGCATACTTTTAAAAAGAATACTTACTAATATGAGTATTCTTGGTGTTAGTTCACCCAAAAATGAAATTTCTGTCATTAAGTACTCATCCTCATGTCATTCCAAACCCCATAAGACCTTCGTTCTTCTTTGAAACCCACATCAAGATATTTTTTGATGAAATTCGAAATTGTGGTTTCTGAACCACACATTGGCAACAACGTCAGTGCACTTTTCAAGGCCCAGAAAGGTAGTAAAGACGTCGTTAAAATAGTCCACGTGACTACAGTGGATCAACCTTAATGTTATGAAGCGAAAGGTAAAATGATGTTGTTGCCTCTACTGAAAACACTTCTAATCTAAACCTTTAAGTGTGATCTGTAATGGTTTTGGACATTAATTGCATATTATTTACAATTATATAAAGTTGTATTGTCGTTTAAATTTATGTTAAATGCAATAAGTTGAACTTGAGTGTGTTTGTTTTGACCCACTTTAGTACTTTATATGTAATTTCATAATTACTTCTATTGTCTGTTGAAATACGGTTAAAGTGTACTGACGAATGTACAAGCTTTTATGGTAAACAAAAATATACTTTAATGTCATTTCTATTGAAACTCCCTTTCTCATAAATTTGTAATTACACATTTGTAATGATAAAGTTGCAATTTAGAACATTTAGAATATATTAACTTTAAATGTCAGAGTAAACACTACAGTAAAAACTAATCAAGTACTTCATGTGCTTTGGTATTAGTCAACACATCAAAATAAATGTATTTTAAATTATGACAAAAGTACTTATTTTAATTATAATGTAATTAATGATCACAATGCAATTATTCATGTCAAAAGTGTACTTAAGTGATATACAAATAACAATTAAAAAAATACAAGGCCACTTAAGCGTACTTAAGACTTTCATTAGATTATATATTTTGTAAAACTGTACATGCAGATAATATAATTTTAAATGAAATTTGAAGTACGCTACAAGTGCACATTTAATACAATCAAGCACACTTCTTTTTCACATGGGAGACTTTGCCCATAAATGACAATTCTGCCATTACTTACCCAACCTCGTGTTGTTCCTCTGTGGAATATAAAACAAGAAGTTTTTGAGAATTTATTTATTTTCCACCTTAAAATGAAAAGGCAATTGGGGACCAATGATATTTTGGACTTAATTGACTTTCATTGTGTAGGAAAAAAATAATGAAACATTTTTCATAATACCAGAAGAAATATGAGTTTGAAACAACATGAGGGCGAGAATGGCAATTTTCATTTTTGGGTGAACTCTCTTTTAAGTTGAACATTGTGATTGGATTTTTCGCCATTTCAAAAAGGTTTCAACACTGGTTTTTAATTGCAAAAAAGCTTCTGAACCATACAGTTATGCATGTATCTGGACGTTTTGCTGAATTTTATTGAGCTTAACCTTCGGCCTTTATCGCTTAAGCTTTGTTTAATGTCCATTAAAGCACAGTCAATGCACTCTTTAGCCAGACGTAATCAATCCCTTACTGGGTGACCTTTCCTCATCCCATTAAACTAGCGAGCACTTACCTTAAATCCATGGATGAGTTAAATAACCTGAGGGAGGGCCCATCAGTCCTCTTTATAAATATATATCTCAATATAGTATCTTCCCAGATCTGTTCCTTGACATGAACATGGTAAAAGGAAGTCAGGCAAAATTAATGGGATTGCTCAATTGTCTCCATTTCAATTATCTTCTCTTTGTAGCCCTTCTTCTGCAGCCTGTCTCTGTCCCTATCCAGCTGCTTCCTTACTAACTTGGCCATTCGCTTAACAGAGCCTTTTAATCAGGGGGCATTTGGAGCAGCGAGAGCTCTATGAGAGACGGGCAGCTTGGACAATTGTGCCTGAACTGAACGACTCCCAGGAGGCCAAACTGGAGGGGACACAGCAGTTTGTCATACAATGGGGCTCAAATTTAATGAAAGTGCAATTGAACCTTGTTCTACCCAATTAGGATTTGAGGAATAGAAGATATTGATGGTAGGACCTGCCTCTAGACAGATTTTCAAATCAGTGATTTCTGTTTCCTGTCATGTAATATTTGGTCAGGCTGATGTTATAAGATTAAGATTTTTTTTTTTGAAAGAAAGAAAGAAATTAATACTTATCGATACTAAGAAATATTATTAATAAGGACCAAATCAGCATTTAAAATGTTTTCTGAAGGATCATGTGGCACTGATGACTGGAGTAGTGACTGCTGAAAATTCAGCTTTGGCTTCACAGGAATACATTACATCTTAAAATGTTTAAATATAAAAGTTATTTTAATTTGTAATACTATTTCACAATATTACTGTTTTGTAAAAAAGCAAATACTTTGCTATTTTTGCACCGGATGTAGCGCTGATCCATGGGTCCAAAAAGTTCCAGTTTAGTCACATCCCTCCATAAAACATTCTTCCACAACTCCACAGGTATATCCAAATGAATTTAAGCATATTCAAGTCAGCCTTTTATGTTCCTCTTGGTCAAGAGTAGCATTCTTTAAAGCTTATGAGCAGAAGAACACCATTTCCTTGGTCAAACATGGAGGTGGTCCAGTCTTGTTATGGGGGTTCTTTGCTGGTGTTGCCTTCAGCACTGAGACTGAAGCTTGATGATCAGTGGACTTTCCTGCAGGACAGCCATCCCGAAGTATACGTCCAAATCTACTTAAGCTTGGTTCAGGGATCAGTCGTAGAATGTTCTTGAGTGGCCTGTAGCATCTTCAGATTGAAATCTCATTGAACATATTTGGTGGGATTTGTAGAAAGCTGTGGTAACATGGAAACAAAAGACTATCAGTGATTTGGAAGCTTTTTCAAGCGAGGAATGGGCCAAAATAGCAGTACAAAGGTGACAGAAGCTTCTAAGCACTTACAGGCAATGTTTATTGGAGGTTAAAAAGAATAAAAGCTTCTGCACATACTGGGGGTTGAATAATTTTCTACACGTATGTTTAGAGCCAGTTTGATTTTTTTTTTTCTTCGTCACCTTTACATTCTCTGAATCAAACAAAAGTGTATTGATTAAACTTTGTATAATAATTTACTGATACCTTAGATTAATTGTATTCATAAAATTTTGTTCTCAGCAGCAAAATGTCTTGGAAGTTAAGGGGGTTGAATAATTTTGATTGCATTGTTAAACTGCAACATATAGTTGCAAACACATGCACTTTACAGTGTATTACATTAGATGTTTTTTTTTCTTGAAAAGTTTTATTGGATGACATTTGCAACCTAATAACATCTGTTTGTACATTGATGTTTTGATGATGATGATTGTGATTGTGATTCGTAAAATGTTGTTTTTATACTAGGTGTACATGAAGGCAGTTTTACTGGCCTTTAGTTCCCCTCTGGAAGAATGTTTTATTGCTCTGTGGTGTCACATCAGTGGTTTATAAAATAGCCAGGCATATGTCATGTGAGGTGGCGAAATGAATAGTGTTTACACTAAATGATGGCAGAATATAAATGTGTATGATGCCAGACATTTCCACATGGAAGTATCCAAGTCATTTAGTGCTGCGTCCAATCAGGGAGAGGAAGACATTTCTTCTGATTAATTCTCCCTCTTCCTTCCCTTCATAGTTTCTCCATCATTTACATTTCACACTCTGTCAACCCTAAAATTTCCACGTTACTCAGCTCCTTTACATTCTGCTCATGTCTGCGTAAGAGCTGGTATTCTCTTTAGTGTTTGTGTGTACATGTGCAGGAAAGAGAAATGGGAATGATTTTGGTGTGTGCACATACTGGCAGGCTGCCAATCTCATCCCATCACTGTCTCGCTGGGCTCTTTGAGCACTTGGTGTTGGGGGGCTGCAGTTGATTGATTGACAGGTGGTCTTCTCTGTTGAGCTCTTCGAGGGTACAGCTTTGTTGGTGCCTTTAACTACTGCAGTCTAGCCTGTCTATCAGTTTGGATGGGTTTGTAATATTACGCATCCCTGCGCTTAAATGTGTATAGTTAGTTCCACTCTACTAATTGGGATGGACAAGTGGTAATATCATTATTGGATTATTAGAATTATTATTTATTATTATCATTATTATTAATGACTAACTAACTAACCATAACTACCATGGCATTATGTCATTATGGGCTGGGTTCCAAAAAATTGCCGAAATAAATAGACCAGAGTCCGCTTTCATACTTTTGTTCTTTTGAGTTTTGGCAGCAGTATAAGATGTTTGCTTAACATGAATGTTTATTGTGTAAAGGAACGCAAAATTGACTGTTCAAAATGTACCTCAGTTTTTAAGTCACAGTTCAGAATTTTCAGTACATGAGCGGGACCCCCCCCCCCCCCAAACAGCGGTTTGCTCTTGACACCCCTCGATTCAATTACGATTCAGAGGGCGTAATCAATAAAATTAAATGATTTGTTGATGCATAGGCCAGTAATGATTCCTTGATTAAATTTGAACACTTGATTTTAAAAAAAATCCTCAATTCCAATTTGAAACCGGTAACAGTCTCAATGCTGCTCCACGAGAACTTACCATTTAACGTTACATGTGTGGCGCATCTCAAACTCCATCTCGGCATATGCTGTGAGTTATAACATTATCTGGAAACGCAATGTGCAACATTTAATCAGATTTGTAAGGCAAGTCATCTATAAACCTTAGCAACCGCAGAATACTTTATACAGTAAGTTTTTACTTGGTGAAATGCGCTAACTGCTTTTGATACTTTACTTGATCCAGTTATTATTGTGTTATTGCTATTATATATTTATTTAAAGCCATATGTATAAGTGAATGTGTTATCCTTTTTTTTTTTTTAAATCTTGTGTCCTTCGTTATTTTTCAGATGTTTATAACATCATATAATATCGTGCAATATAATTAATATTTTCCCATCCTAGGGGCAAAACTTATTTACGGTAAAAATTTACGTCTACATTCACACCCCTAACGTTTATCAGTTAAAATTGAAATTATAGAACATTAAAGTAATCACAATATATTGATGTTTAGTTTTGTGTTTTGGTATCTTTGGTCTGCAGCATTCTATACAAACAATTTTTATTTACAGAAGGAAAAAATGCCAGACCAAAATGTGCTGAAACGTTACTTACCTTGATAGTAATTGCATCTTTTCTTGTAGAAAGCATAACTCTTCCAAACATGCTGTTGTACTAAATATCAGCACTTATGATATTTCCAGTGTTGTTCAAAAGGTGTTTAAGAGAAAGCTGTTTATTCAAGGTATTTTGAGTAGATGAGATTACCTGAACAGTTTCTGGAATTACACATGACATTGCCTTACTGTGAACACATTTCTGGCTCAAGCCTTATGTTGTTGTGCTGAACCAGTATCAATACGATCTGTCTCTGTCTCTGCTGAGCGAATGTCAAATTTAAACTGCAATCACGGGTCAATCTCATGCCCCATAAATCTATGAGCACCATCGCTTAATTGAATTGCCTGGATTTGAGAACCCACAGCAAGTCCAGCTCTGTTTGTCCTTTATCTCTCATCATGGGGTCCAAATGGAAATGCACCAGGTTTTTTAGCTGCAGAGGTACACCTTGTTTAACTCATCCTTGTGTGTGTGTGTGCTTTTGTTTGTTTGTTTATACCCATATGCTCATTACAACTAGGTGATGTGACCGTGTATAACGTACGTCAGTATAAATGTCAACAAATACCCAATCCTGCTGTCTGCTATGTTATATCCTCAGTCCTCAGCATGAATTTCTGACACCATCAAGCAAAAAATGGTATTCTTTTTCTCAAAATGATAAATACAAAATAATTGAACCTTATTGGTTATCTAGTGATTATTTGTTTGTTTTTTTTAATCATATCAGAGGATGTTGAATTTTTTACTTTTGTTATGCCATGCATACATGCAGTTAATATTTTAAAACATTAAAAAATTATTAACTGTTTCATGTAATCTCTAGCAAATCTCAATGAGTATCCACTATTCATACTGTACATTTATAATGTTGAGATGCATAAATTGACTTGTAACATTTAAAATTATTTTAGTTTCCAGTGATTTACTTTATGATTTACTGTCTAATTTATTTAGACAAAATAGTATAGAATTTAAATATCGTCCATTTAACCGTTATCGGCTATAACATGAATAATTGGCTTATCATATATATATATATATTATATATATATATATATAATATATATTTTTGGAATCCAGTATCCAACTGTGGAAAGTGTCTTTGATCCCTGGCTCATCTTCTTATGGAATAGGTACAGAGTCACATGGAAAATACCATATGATTTGGCCACTCCCCTGACTGACTTTCCCTGTCTGATTTCATCTGAAGCTTTTTCCAGCACAGGAAATGGGACTCCCCTGTCTGTCTTCCTCTTTCTGATTTGGCATGCTGTCTATCACACTATCTTTACATAAAAAAAAAGATAATTAGCCTACCTTAAAATGTGATTTGATGACATTTTACATTTAATTTGAACATTAAAGAGAAACTAAGCAGGTTTTTTTTTTAGCTTGACTAGTTTTTAAAATATAAATGGAACTTGGTCGGTGATACTGGGACGGTTGTAACGGGGCGTTACAACCGTCCCAGTATCACCAACCATGTTTTCATCTCATGTGAGCTAGCTTGACTGCTAGTTTGACACTTGTTAGCCATTTCTTTTTTTAGCTTACAGAACAGTGATTCAAAAAATACTTGTTTGAATTCATAGACATTTGATCCTATAACAGCATCCAAAAAAGTACATCAGAAAGAAAAGTAATTTTTTTACCCCAAAAACAATCTTTTGTAGATAACTCTGTCAGGAAGATTCAAATGTGGGTCCCTTTATTGCAGAAATGGAGGGAAACTAATTGAGCATGTGCACAGTGAGTGTCATCACTCTAGGTGGTTTCTGATTAGAAGAATTCAAGGTGTTACAACCGTCCCCTGTTACTATATATAAAATATAGACCAGGGACAGTTGTTCTTACCACCCACCCCAAAATGCTCATGCATGTCATTGTAATGAAATAAGAATGTGAAATGTCAGCCTCAGTCTTGTGTAGCCCTCTAATTGTAACCTCCTGATTGTCCTGCCAGTCATCGTCAGGCTAAAAATAGGCATCTTTTTCCAAAGCGGGGAAGCCAATAGATATGAGCCTTATGTGAGTGTGGTGTGTGTGTGTGAGGCCAATTACCCAGAAAGTGAAGGGGTAAAGATGAGTAGAGTGCAGTGAGACAGATTGTCTCCCTCCTTGTGCATGAATGTAAATACAACCTGTGGTAGTGACCGCTAGATCTTCAGACTTCAGGCTCGCAGATGTGTGGATACATCCAGTTTAATCTAAAAACGGTATTGCAGGAGGTCAAAGGAGGATCTAGAAAGGAAGAGATTGATGAAAAGGGAAATGGACTATGGTGAAAAAATATGAAATACCGGAGCTGTGAGAAGTCATAGTCGGCATTCCAGCTATGCTTAAAGAAAGCCCAATGCATGGTGTTATTTTTATTTATAGGCAAACACACAAACATGTGTGGAATATACAGGATTAGGGCTAGGCATTTTTATTTGCAGTATATTTCATAATTGTTTCGACCATTTAATATTAGCAATTATTGTGGATATTAACAAATTATCGAAAACGGGAAAAAAACTGCATCTGGATCTATCCGTCTGGATTGTATGGACTCAGATCTAAATGTGAGCTTGCAGTCGATTTTATAAGAAAGATTGGAGTGGAGTGGAGTGGAGATGACGAATTGATTAGAGAAGTCTGTCATTTTTCCATAAGGCCAAGTTATAACATATTTTGATTAAAAATCATGAAACCACAATTTCACGAATGAATCATTAACAATAACGTCAATAATTTGCATTTATGAAATCAATCAGGTGATTCCTTTCATCCTTAGTTTAAAGACCATAAAGTAGGGAAGTTTTGTTTTTTTAGTTTCATAAATATAACGGGATTAAAATCTAACATTTTCTTGGTGTTAAAATTTACTTCACAAGCTTGAAAATGTTTTAGTAAATGTAAATGAATATTTATTTATTAATTTAATTATTAAATCTAAATCTTGTACTCATTGAGTGACTGAAAACTTTACGATTATAGTTTTTTCTATAAATTGAATCTGAATACTTTTACTCCGCAAGACTCATTAAATTGATAAAAAGTGACAGTAAAGACGTCTTATGATGTTATAAAAGATTTCTATTTTAAATAAATACTGTACTTTTGAGCTTTTAATCAAAGAATCGTGAAAAAATGCAACACAGGTTCCGCAAAAACGACCAAAAACCGTTTCACCTTGATAATGAGAAGTGTTTCTTGAGCAGCAAATCAGCATATTAGAATGATTTCTGAACAGGGGTTAAACTGATTGTAGCTGATCTGTGATTTGTACGGACAAGGCCCTACGGTCCAGCACGCATGTGATTCGTGGATTAATTGCAAAGTTTAACCATCAAAGAGTGAGTTTCTTTTGCACATGTTTTGTTTTGCTAGTTTATACATTCAAGCCATTTTAAACCATTCCAATGCAAGAAGAGACAGAAGAGAACTCAATTCTGTACTCGCACACTTTTATTTGCTTGTATAGCAGCGAACACCGAATTGATTCCTTTTTTGTATCTCCTTTTGCTTGAATGAACACATAAAACAAATTGTCAAAATACCCGTCTCTGAAAGTATTAGGCAAGTATATGGGAACATAAACGGTTTAGAAAAATCAGACGTGTATCGTTATATTGGATCTGTGGTACATGTGACAGCAGCCTATAAATACCTGCTGCCGTCTGTCATGTTAATCAAACAACAAAACCCAGCTTTAACAAAGATGAATCTACCCTTCATCTACAAATGAGTTATACTTCTGTACCTGAATACTACAATTAGACCTTACTTTATTTGTAGCTTTGTTGTATTGTATTTATCTATGCATGTAATTAGTATATTTGTTCTTACTTTTTTTTTTTTTTTTTTACTGACCCTCCCATTTTATTTTTTTCTTGCTGATCCAAAAAAACGATCAGATCTGTGTCTCAAAAACCGTAATGTGATCCAAACCGTGAGGGGTTATTTTTTTATTTCTGAATGATCATGCGACAATGAAGACTGGAGTAATGATGTTGAAGGTACAGCTTTGCCATCACATGAATAAATTATATATTATAATATTATATATCCTAATTGTTTATGTAATTTATTTTCCGGGAGCTCTTTGCTTCCAACTTCGGTTAAACTGCTAACTCTGATTGTAAATTAATTAACTAAATTATGTTATTTGCTAACTGCATTCTTTAAATTGTAATGTTGACATCCGTTCTCTGTAAAGCTGCTTTGAAATGATATGTATCGTGAAAAGCGCTATACAAATAAATTTGAGTTGAATTGAATAAATTACAGTTTAAAATATATTGAAATAAAACATTATAAATTAACAATATTACAGTTTTACTGTATTTTCGATCAAAATGTAGCCTTAGTGAACATAGACTTCTTTCATAACACAAAACTAAACTATTTTTTTATTTTGATATTCACAAATCTTGCATAATCATCTTTTCCCCTAATGGCTCACTCATGTATATGCATGTTTATATGTCTGCTCCTCAAAGTGCCGCAGGGGAATAAATGAGCCCAAATCTAACATGAAAGACCTGTAGATTACGTTCTGTTGAAGTCCACGAATGGCTGTGCTACAGGCATGAGAGAAAAAAAAAACCCTAGCAGAGGAA
The DNA here is from genome assembly GCA_038088235.1 of Zacco platypus. Taxonomy (NCBI): domain Eukaryota; kingdom Metazoa; phylum Chordata; class Actinopteri; order Cypriniformes; family Xenocyprididae; genus Zacco; species Zacco platypus. Next base: position 28,175,130 of record CM076070.1, read on the forward strand.
TGAGGAGGTGAGAAACCCCCCTCCCCCTCCCCACAAACACACTCACTCACTCACTCACACTCCTCCTCCCCCCACCCCCTCCCGTCGTGTGCAAGCGTGCTGCCACTGCTGCAGTCCAGAATGTTTTTCTGCGTCCGCAGCTCTGCTGAGTTGTCACCCTCCGGAGCGCAGCAACAACAGAGGAGAGAAGAAAGAAAGGAAGGAAGGAGACAGGATTGTTTTGCAGAGATCAGTCTTTTGAACGGCTATATTTGTCGGATCTTGCACAATATGAGAAGAGGTTGATGCTTTCCTGGTGGTACAACATCTCACCTGCGATCAATTTTAACAGGATGCTGCGGTGTATAGATGTTTTTGTGACATATTCTGGGAGCTTTTTCAAAGAACTAACCTGTCTCTACTGATTTGACCTTCGTTTGTCGAAAATCCAGAATTGGGAACTGAGAGGAAAGCGTGTTTTTGCGTCTGCATGGAATGAGGACAGAATTTAAATTGGGATTGAGGTGTTTTGATTATGACAGTTTCCGTACGGCTACTGAATCACAGCATTGGTCTCTCTCTGGTCCCGTGAGGAGACAATGAAGTCCATGGTGTATGTTTTGAATCAATAGATTGTTTGTTTTGTTTGGTTTTACTGTTATGTGCATGTGTCCAGCAGGCGAGGGAGCTGCGTCGCTCTAACGGGTCCACAGACTTGTGTTTTGGCTGTGTCCTTCAGGACACACAAGCATCCTTGTCAAAATCGGAGGTAAACGGGGAGACATTCAATATAATTACTCTGTGCTGCCATACACACTTGGACTTGTTCAATTGTACCCGGGGGAACGTTGTTTTCGTTTGAGTGTGAGAGTACAGGGTGTTCAGTTTGCCTCCTTGACTCTTGGTCAGTAGGTTCATTCCACACAATTTTGAAGACATTTTTTTGCATTAATTGTGAGATCTTAAGATTTAGACTTTATACTATCTACATTTGAATGAAGAGAACAGCAAACAATTTTCTTGTTTATGTTGAGCATTACTTCAGGTTGATTTTTGGATACCGAAGCTTGAATTAGTCTAGCCTAATTTTGTCCGACAGAGCAAACGTCTCAAAACATTTTGACTGGGGTATTATTGTATTGAGGTGATGTTGTGCCCAGCCTCCTGTTTCCCTCTCCTGAGGGATTTGTCCCAGTTGCGGTGCCTGCTCGGTTGGCCACGGCAACGAGGTGTTTGTGTCACAGGCACAAATCGACCAGTTTGTCATACCAAGCCACTTCCAGGGAGCAAGGTGAGTATTGCATGTGAAGATCATAGTTCAATATAGTATTGTTTTTGTTGTTGTTGTTTTCTTAGGTATTATGTATTGTGGTACTTGTTCATTTGCTGTTAGCTGCATATATTACGGGTATTTTCCCCCCATTTATTTTACTTATTTCCATATGTCAGCTGGCAGTAATCCCAAGCATTTACTTGTAGAGGAAAGTAAAAATTTCAGGACAATTTCAGAAAAATATGAATGTCATGGGAATAGGAAATGAAGTCGCACCGCCTACGGGAATAAAGTTGCACCTTTTTACAGGAATAAAATCATGCTTTAAGAAGACTCTCACTATTCTCTAGGCAAGGTTTTGAGAAAAAAAAATCATAAAACATGAGGTTAAAGTCATAATTTTATGACCGTCACAAAAAATAGCGTCAAAGTAGACATCATAAAAGCCTTAATGTACTATAACATCACCATGTTATTTTAACTAAATGTTATAACTTATTTTTTTGTAAAAGGCCTCTTATGAAATTATTCTCAAAACACTGATTTGATTCTAGAAATTGTAGATTTTTGTTTTAATATCGCACTAAAATGTCATCCTAGAATACAGAAGGCTCAAATTCCATGTCTTTCCAACTCAATGCCAATTATACTATGTTCATACAGACACATTACACTAATTGCTCCGTAAAAACATTAAATGTAATTGAAGAACCGAGCAAGAAGACTGCAAGCAAGAACTCCCCTCCCCCCTTTAACCTAATTACTCTGGCCTTCACAGGGCTGATTTCAGCTTTGAAACTTTTAACTAAATTGCTATTGATTCCAGAGTAGGAAAGCGAGTGTCTAGGCTTCCATTGCAGTGGTTGAAGTGGGTGTGACGGCTTGCCACTGATCAGGACAAATCCGATTTCTCTGTGCCTGATGCACAGGCCTTTCGTTTGGGCTATTTGAAGGCCCCCACAGAGATATTCTTATTATGAGTTGGGCCTGGCTGCTTCCCAGTAGTGATGAGGTCATGTGCAGATATGGTGTCTTGTAAGAGGGGACCAAGATGATGGTGGCCTTTCTTGGTCTCAAGCGCTTTCTCTTGCCATATCATATGCGTCCACACTGTCCTTGAAGGAGAAGGGGAAAAGAGAAGGTAATGATGCCATCTTGTCTGTCCTGGGTTCCGTCTCTGGGGATCTGAGTGCGGAGACGCCATCGTTTTTAACTGACACTTCGGTGATGGCAGCTCAAGGTCCTCCTGCTTGTTAATGGAGGAGAGATAAGCCTGCCTCTCATTCATTTGCTATGAATAGGTGTATAGCAAACATCAATAGTTTCTTGAAATGAGGCTACCCAGCATTTCCCAACTGTCAACATTGTTGGCAGAGGCATCAGTCATTTGGTAAAAGGAAAGGTACCTTTTGAGCTTTACAGTACTTGTAGCACAATGTGTTCAAAATTGTTTTGGAGATTGAGCATTTTAACCTAGGGTAAGATCAAAACCACCAAAAAACATCTGTAGTGTAACTTTTACATTTGAATTTTGACAATCTATTAATTAGTTTTGTTGTGTGTTGAAATGAAAATGTATTTAAAAACCAAAAAAACAAATTAACAGCAAATCAGAACACAATGTATTGTCATTTATCAAAATGAGCATGTCCAATGACTTCCCCTTTCAACTAAAATTGCAAGATATAATTTGCAACTTATGTGGAAATGTGTAAATAATTCAGCAGCTAAGCTCCAAGCCCAGGGTCTATGTGTCTCCACAGGGCTAAATTGGCACAGTGTCAAGGATTGTACCAGGAAGAGAGCACTTCATTTATTATTTTGTCTAGAGCAATGTACGTACGCTGGGGATAGATTCAAAGTTTTAATCAAAGTGAATGAGGGTAGGAAGGTGAAGAATTTAATTTGTAGCCAGTGGCAAATTTGTTTGTATGTTGGTCCTCCCCCTTTTTTTTTTCTTCTTTTTTTTTTAAATTGTTGGCATATTGGTACTTGATGTTCAGATGCGTTCTTGAAATGCACAGTTAATTTATTTGCTCTGAGGGCTAATCAATGCAAGGTAAGTGATTTACACTGGGTTGTTTTGAGAAGTTCACAGCTGGAATCAGGTATAGTAATGACTGAGGGTTCTGAATACACACGTACACTCAACAGTGTACCCTAAACAAACCCTTGATTCTGTTCCTTCCTACCAGATATGCTAATACCCTCGGCTCCAACAGGCTCCAGAAAAAAAGGCTTTATCTCCACCGTACGGCCCTCGGATTACCGCTCAAAATCCTGTCATTTTCTCATTAAAAAGGTGGATAAGAGGATAAACGTCTGTTTGATTGGGAGGGAAGAGATGGGACACAAACCTTCAACACCTTCAGAAGTCAGATTGTTTGATTTGTAAAATAAAGGCTAGGAAATGAGGAAGGATTAGCTAAATGAATTTGAGGGTGTTTGGACAGGCCATGTTCTAATGAGACAGTTTGGAAAACCCAGTGTTACGTGAAAAAGATATAAGAATTCTTTCTCCCAGCTGCTTCTTAACGGCCTTTGACAATAAATGTCAGTGTTTTAAGACAGTTACAGCCTCTGGGGCCTTCTGTACCACTGGATAACGGCTGTCACTCATTGATTTTTGCTAGGCAGCCAGTGACTTACCACTCAGATTAATAATTAATTTGGCAGATATTGAAGCACACCCTTGGGGGGCGTTGAGTGGGCTAAACGCCCACACCTCCATCCTTGCACTAACTTGATAGAAACAGATTGTTCTGTGGTGCCAGGATTAAAAAGTAATTAATGAAGTTTACATGGATTTTCAGACTAAAGTATCCGATGATGCTTTAAAAATGATTTTGAATGGAAAAAATATTATCAGATTAATTTATTTTTTTTGTGTGATTTGAAAAATTTGACTTGGTCTTAGTTCTTCAATGTCTAGACATAATTGAGCTTGCTTTTTGTCAGAAAACCAGTATGTTTGCTCCTTTTTCCTGCCCATTCATGCAAGGATTTTCTTTCTTTGTTGCTTTGTCTATGGGTTCACTTTTTTTTTCTTTCGAATTCTAAACCTTTACCCATAATTTGAGTTGAATACCTTGTCTTTATTGCAGGTCTGCTAAGCTGATGAAATTCCCTGAAAAGGGCGTTTATCAGGTTATTGTGGGATTTTACCTTTTGTTGATGCAAGTCTAATCCAGTAGTCCAGTCAGGGAGATAAATGTTGGTTTTAGAGTATGCAATGAAAGTCACGCAGTGTGCACATTTATTGTAAAGTGAGCAGATTGAGGGAACATTCATATTTGACCTTCATTGATATTCCCTTCCTGAGATAATCAAAGAAAGAGCCTTGCTGTGCTATTCATCTTCCAAGCAACACAACCCATCCCACTCATTTTCCCAAACTGCATGGACATGTGCATGAAAAAATGAGAGGGTTGTCACAGTTTGACACATGATTAGTAGCAACGTCGCTTTTATGGCAAGTACACACATGAACAGACAGATCACTCAATCTAATTTATGGATTCGCTTCAAATGATTCTGACATATCTCGACACATGGCCTAGTTCCTTCTTTGCCATATATATATATATATATATATATATATATATATATATATATATATATATATATATATATATATATATATATATATATATATATATATATATATATTTCATGCGTCCTTCACCTGCCCTCCTGAAATCCCCTTATCCTACTTTTTCTTTTTTTTTCTTTGTTCTCTCACCATTTCTCAGCCTCCCACTCACCGCTCCTAATACTTTGTCAGTGTTTTCCCTTTACTTACCCAAGCACTCTTGATCCAAACTCTCTTTACTCTCACTTTCAGGTTTGTGCCAGTGTGCATGCAAGCCTTTCAATAATCTTTTTTTTGTTTTTGTTTTCCCTGCAGTATGCCTCGGCTGGATGTCTGCTGTCCCTTCACCACAGCGAGAAGCCAGAACATGAAGAAGTGTGTGAGTTTCGCCCGTACACCTGCCCATGCCCGGGGGCCTCCTGTAAATGGCAGGGCTCACTGGAGGCCGTCATGCCACATCTTATGCATGCCCACAAATCCATTACCACCTTACAAGGCGAGGACATTGTCTTTCTGGCCACGGATATCAACCTACCTGGAGCAGTGGACTGGGTCATGATGCAGTCATGTTTCGGCCACCACTTCATGCTGGTTCTAGAGAAACAGGAGAAATATGAGGGACACCAGCAGTTCTTTGCAATCGTGCTGCTCATTGGCACACGAAAGCAAGCGGAGAACTTTGCTTACCGCCTCGAGTTGAACGGCAACCGTAGGCGGCTGACTTGGGAGGCCACGCCACGCTCAATCCATGATGGTGTAGCAGCAGCCATCATGAACAGCGACTGTCTTGTATTTGATACCTCCATTGCCCACCTGTTTGCAGACAACGGAAATCTGGGTATCAACGTGACCATCTCCATGTGCTGAGGTGGCAGCGTTAGGCTTTTTCCATTAATCCAAACCTTGGACAACCTCTGTTCCCAATCAGACTGCAGATTCTGAAGGCAACAGTTGGGAGATGTATACATTTTGTATATTTCTGTTCAAGAGTCATCTGCTAAAACAAACGCAGACTTTCCAGATTCACTTGTAGGTTAATATGGTAGATGGATGGCAGGTGTTCTTCTCGAGATAAAGAGGGGAGTGTGCAGATGTTGACAGTCAGTCGAAGTGCAATTGAGATTTTCTCTTGTACACCCCAAGGATTCAAACACCTCAACCTTCAGACATTCTGATTACACCTATAGTAAAGTTCAGGTGTGGATGACCACATTTATTGTCTGGGATGTCCAGCCCAAAATCCATAGTAACTTGATGACAAGTGAATCTAGCTCCACAGAATCAAAATGCTAAATTGGAAAGAGTCTAGGCATGAATGTGTAACATTTGCCTAAGAAAACCTATACAAAAACTGCACTGACTACTTTGGTTTTCCTCTTGGGATATAGAGTGGAACCATGACAATGTAAATGGTAATCCTCTGAATTTCATGGTTTTGTAATGGCTGTTCCCATGGTGGAGATACAGTGTGCATGGTGGAAATAAAATTCACTTGCAAAAAAATGACTACAGAGCCACCATGTTTGTAAGACAAGAATCCAACCTGTTTTTTGTTTTGTTTTAACTATATCCGCCTTCTATGTTGGAAGACGTACATGAGGACAATTCTGAAAGTTTATTTTATGGTCCTTTGTTAACTTTTCCAGAGGAGAGAATTGGTTTATAATCAACACAGATTCAGCATCATCAGCTACATGAAATGACAGAACTACAGCCAACCTTTTCAAATTTTCTGTTACCCATGATCTAATGCCACATAATATTCCTAGATATATTTGTATATGATGGTTGATTTTTAAATGAATAGTTGACCCCTACTATTGATAAATCTGTCAACATTTACTCACCCTCATTTTGTAACACTTTTTGTGGAGCACCAAAGCAGAAGTTTTGCAGAATATCTCAGCTGTTCTCTTTCAGTGCAATGTACGTGGATGGGGACCAGTAGTTGCCAAGCTCCGAAAATGCAGTCCACACAACTTGTGCATTATATTGCAAGTCTTCTCAAGCCATATGATCGCTTTGTGTGAGGAGTGACTGAAACATAAGATGTTGTACACTGAAAACCGTGCCTTTCACTTTCATTGTATGAAAAAGAGCAGCTTGCACATTTAGCTAGAGGACTCATTTTGTGTTTCATGGGGTAGAGAAAATATACGTATTTCAAACATTGAGAAAATGATGACAGAATTGTCTTTTTTATGAACTATTCCTTTTAATATAGGTGTTCCACCTTTTGTACAGTGTCGTCACCAATGACTGTACGTAAAAGATTTAGTTTGCGCACAAACAACAATTTTGTTATTTTCCCGTTGATTTAAGTGTTCGCATTTGACTGGTTTTGTTGTCTTTGTATTTTTCTTTCTTTATATTCAAGTTAATCTGTAAGATTAAGGAAAGCTTTTGTAAATATATAAACAACTTTAGTTTTGTTGATATTTGTTATTGTTAAGTCTGTTTAAAATGATTGTTTAGTCTAGACTGAAGTTTTGTTTACTCTTTTAAAAACCCAGTATGATCTGAGCAATTCCTTTTTCCCCGTTGGTCAATGAACCCACAATGCCTTACTTGTATACAAACATAGTCTTTTAGAGTCTGCCTTCTTCTAGGACTCAAGTGTGTCAGGTTCAGGTCACTATGCTCCAAACCTCCAGTGTCTTGAAAGAGACTTAAATTTACAAAGTGGCATTATGAGTGGGAAGGACGTGGCGCGTTCACAGGTCGTCCTACTTTGCCCCCCAAAACCTGCTGCAGTTACCATTTCACTTATACTGTTCAAGTATGGAACCCAGCCTCTTATCAAATACCTCTGATGACTTTGGAGATGTCTTTGCAAGAAGAGCATTGATATCCCTGAATGTGGGTGGTTCTGTGAAGAAATCCCAAGTTTGATGCACAACTTCCCACCCTCAGCCATTTATCTGTATCCTATTTCATTCTATCTGAAAAAAAATAATTTAAAAATGTAAATTAAATGTTTTATAAATCTGTTGTAGAGCAAATGTATTCTGTTTTGTTGATGAATATAGACCCATAGGAGATGAAAGTGTGCTCATGTGGTCAGTGTCTCTGCTCCTCAGACGTGGACAGACTCTTGTACCCTATGCTTTTGTGCTCTCTACATACAGTTGTCATGGCAACTAAATATGCTAATGAGAAATTTAGCTCTTCATTCCTAGTTGAAAATTCTTGTACATTTTTTTGAAATCCTATTTTGGCACATTTTGTAGATGACTGAGATCAAAAATCAGTGAATTTATCCTCTAAAGATCTATAAAAATTATGCTGTTGAACCAAATGGATGGTGACTGTAGCACTTCTATCATTTTAAGTTTATACACCGCAAATGTGTGTTGAACAGGATGGAGTACCTGCATGTAGATCGCAAGCCCTGAAGGAAGCTCAGAGCCCTGAATCTGGGTGGCATGACTCCTAAGGCGTTGGACTGATATATATATATAAAAAATAAATAAATAGCAATAGGAAAAACCATGTTTAATTTAAACATTTAGCCTAATCTGCTTGGATTTTCAAGTAATACAGATATATTCAGTCATCTTAATTCTGATATGACCACCCACCAAGTTGTATCTTGTTGCAGATTGTTATAACTCCAAGACAGACAAAACATACCAAGTTAACATAGACTACCAGCCATCTGTCTATCTCCCTTGGCATTTCAGGCTCCCCTTACACCGGAGTGAACCCAAAATGGAATAAATACATTTTAATGAAGCAACCAGGTGGTTTCCCGAGCTGTGTGCCATGCCTCGCAATCAAGCCATCACGATCAATATTGAGCACCACATCCTAATGAACTTCTGAATAAACAAGTTCCCATCAAGCTCTAGAATACTTAACATTCATGGCGATGAAATGATGAGCTTCATCCCATTTCCTGTGCCAACCCAGTGATAAAGATACTAGCACATGTGAGTTTTCAATTGCATATGAAAATGCATAATTCCAAATGCATTATGCTAAGAAAAACAATATTAAATGGTAAATAAGTTAAATTTTAGATAAACGTAGCGACAGGGCTTTTTTTTTTTCATACTGCGACGTACATCTGAGATTATCCAAAAAATCTTGGGCAGGGACTTTCATATGTCCATTAGTTTTTAATTGGATGGAGGCACTACATATGTCACAGAAACCACAACCATTTCAATAACTGTTACTGTAATACATTAGACTCGCTTTCTCACCAAATTCTACTTTTGTTTTTAAAAGACTGTTCAAATTTAATTTACCTTAATGAATGGTGTTGCTGCAGAAACCTAATGCTTTGCTCTTCACTTATTCATTTAACCATTACATTGATAAAGTAATGAAAGAGATGATATGGACATTCTTATGGTAAATAATTCATGTGATTTAGTTTGGGAAATACTGTGAGTCTGGCTGAAAATGTCAATAATGAGGCCACTTACAACTACAAAAGCCTGCTACATCCAAAGACCTGATGACGTATGGCAGCTGTTTATTTAAGCATTTTTTCCTCTTTAATTTTTGATAGCTTATAAACCAGAGTTGGAGATTTACTCTAGTGAGAGAGCATTGAAAGGATGAACATTTTATGGGAGTTCGGTGCAAACAAACATTTGACCTTTAACCTTGAGTATTGGCTTGAATGTTTAGTGTCCTTGACCGAACATGTCTAATGGAGTCACATCTGCAATAGTCCTGATTGGCCAATTATGGATTTTTCATGTTTGACTTGAATTGAACTGCTCGCAGTAACTCATGTTAGGACAATTTTTTTTTAATTTATGGTATAAAAATCTGTGCTATCTGTGTGGTGTTTTGCTACCAAAAGCAATTATTTTGGACATGGAAAAAAAAATGTGTTGAATTTCTTTGGCTATTTTTTATTATTTATTTTATTATTAGACAAGCTAGATAAATTCACAGCAACAACCCACATTCCCAACTCAGTGTTTATTACAAATAAATTGTGTGTTTATCTATTCAAAGTACATTTGTGTAGTTCTGTTTTATCCTCTCTTGCTAGGTTATTGAATATGTTGACGTGGCTATAGCAAAAATTTGAAATGTTAGCGATGAAATGCTGTTTCCTGTTGAGCAGGTATAAATGGGTAATGTGCAAATCTGCTTGGTCTTTATTTATTTATTTATTTTTCTCCTCGCCCTCAACTAAATATCATTTATTAGTTTTACAACTAAATCCATAATGATTGGTGTACCCTTGTATGCATCATCTTGATTTTGGAGTATTCAGCTGACACTGTTCATCAAGGCATTTTTGGTTTTTGTACCATTTAAACTCAAATAAAGTTTATTTATTTGTCAAATGACTCTGTTGGGGTAACACATTACATATTCAGATTTTTTCAAGTAACTAGTAAAGTAAAGCATTACTTTTAAATTTTTGAGTTACTTTTTCAATAAGTTACTTTGTTTTCCCATGTATTGTCTGACAGCTCTCATGTCATCATTTTGAGAGAAATCGGGAGTAAGAGCAGGGCGGTATTCCAGAAAGCAAGGTTAACTTACCATCACATATACCCTGAACTCAAGGTTGATTAACTCAAACCTTGCTTACTCTAGGTATGCTGGTTCCAAAAACGCATCAGGGAGTAAGTTCAGCCAACCCAGAGTATGTTCCCGGTTAACACACAAGACATTCTCAACCGAGCGACGAATCGATGATTCACCATGGAAACAGACGCTGAGAAAAAGCGCGCCATTCCACTTCCTCCTTCTTCTTTTGTTTAATGGCGATTTACAAAACCTACTTAATGCACATCGCCACCTATTTGGTGATTGTGTAATAATTTTTTCAATCTTTTTATTGAATAAGTAATCTTTATTCACTGAGAATAAGACTTATATTGCTTGTTTGATGCTAAATATTTAATAAGATATTACATATGTATTTTATTATAGAAATTATAGAATAGAAAAGCACATCAGATGTGTGTGATTACAATAAAATAATTACATATATTATATATAAATTGAATAAACATTTAAACATTATAATAGTGCTTTATACTTTATACATATATGTACGTATGTATTGTATAATATAATATATATATATATATAAAACAGTAACTATGTACAAATTTAGAAATGTAGTTACCGTGATAAAACTATATTAATTAAATAACACACATCTGAATACCTCTTAAGAAAACTAACCCTCAAACTTAACCTGCTCCGGAGCAGGTTATGTTCAGAGAGTAAGTTGCTATGGTTACTTACATACCCTGAAAGTTACCTCAGTTTTTGGAACCGAAAGTTGAGGTTATCAGCTTACTTACTCTTAAACATACCTGGGTATGTCACATAACTTGCTTTCTGGAATACCCCCCAGAGGCGTTGTGTGCGCTGTGTAAACATGATTGTTTTGTAGTTCTATGCGAGTATGCATTTACTCATTTAATTTGCAACAAAACAGATTCAGTATTCCTTAATATGAATGAAAACAGTAAAATGTAAACTCAGAATATTACCTGCAATAATTTTTAAATAACACAAATACTTAATGTATTTAATCATTATTAACCAATGTCTTTGCCGCTGATATTCGATGATCCAATTCAAATCCATACTAAGCAAAATTCACTGTAGATAAACGTCACATTTGTGTTTCTTTTTTTCTTTTTTCTGAAGAGTGTTGAACTTCTCCTGTCCTATTCTTCTCCAATCCAGAATGGCAGCACAGCTGAAAGCTTGTTTGAGCTGCACCCTCTACTGTACATGCATGAATTTACATTTCCTTCAGTCTGAGGCTTATTAATTTCACGTATGGTGAGAAAGGGCCTTTACATTTGCCAAATGAGAAAAAGTAATGTAAAAGTAACGCAACAAATCAATTTCCAAAAAAAGTCATAATTAGCTACTTTTCTTAGGGAGTGACTATCCCCAACAATGCAAATTGCATGTAATGTAATACCAGGTGGTCATTATCCAGTTAATTACTCCAGACAGATGTTCAATAAAAATTGTAAAGATTTATTTACATTTCTGAGGTGTACACAAATCAAACAAACAAAGAAAAACATAAAAAACCCAAAATTTGTATTAAAAGAAGTTAAATTACTATCTCTGCTCAATTTCGCCTGTGTTCTCTTTCACGACTGTGATCTCTGTGTTTGGCAAACCCCCGGTCATTACATCTGTCTCGTTCCCTTCTGTCTCTGTCTCTATCTTTATCTCTCTCTCGTTCCCTGTCTCTTTCAGGTTCCCTTTCTCTCTCATGCTCTCTGTCACGTTCTCTCTCTCGTTCCCCATTTCTCTCTCTATCACTCCTCCTTCCTCTGTCTCTTTCTCTGTCCCCATCCCTGTCTCGCTGTCGAGTGTCTTCGTGTCTTTTGTCCTCTCTGTTTCTATCTGTCTTTTTGTCTTCTTCTCTATCCCTATCTCGCTCGCCTCCATACCTATCTCTAAATAGGTCCACCTCATCTGCTTTGTCTTGTGGATTCCTGGAATCTTGTCCTGGTCTGTCCCTTCTACTTCCTGCCAGTCCTTTCACAGCATACTTCTCATATGCCATGTCCTCCTTCTCCTTCTTCACTCTGACAGGGGAAGACGCTGACGTCTCAGTCCGTGCCTCATTTTTCTCTTCCTTTAGCAGCTTTTTCTTCTCTTTCTTCTCCTTCTTCTTTTTCTTCTTCTCCTTTTTATCTGATGTATAACAATATTAAAAATGAGCCAATCAATTATTAAACAAATAAAAACAACATTAAAGCAACAAAAAACAGCTTATTAAATAAAAAAAGAATTGCCTCTTGGAATAATGACAATCAACTGTAGTTTAACTGTAGTAGTAGTAACATTTATTAGGGTTGTAACGGTACAGTCAGTCAGCGCATTAGAAGAAGAGACGATCTATGCATAGTTTGCATAGATATGTTAACATGTAATCTTTCAACCAGTGTTTCAAGAATGGAAAGACATCAATAAAACAACTTGAGAATATCTCATGTAGCATTACATTAACTTCAGGTAAGAAATCAACTATACAGGAGAGCATTTCATTAAATATATGCACTGTATGAGCTTGTATATTCATTATATTTACTTTAAAAAATCTACTTTATGTGCAATTTACATGTTTTTTTTATTAAGTGTTGTGTTGATTATTATTATAAATAAACAGTAACTGACTTTAATAGTTTGGGCTCTGTTAATTGTAACCTTTAATATTATGGTAATGTACAAGAAATGGCTCCCTGTATATAGTTTACAACATTAGCAACATATAGTTTTTTTCCTCCTCAAGAAAATATTAATTATGTTTTATTTAAAGAGAGAGGCACAATTTGTTCAATAACCACTGTTTAATAAAAAAAGAAGAAAAAAGAAGCAATTTTATGTTTATTTTTCTTCCCCTTGCTGTACTGAACCCATACCAAATCATGACTTCAATACCGAGGTACGTACAGAACCGTCATGTTTGTGTACCACTACACCCCTAACATTTTTACTGAACAGATACAGCCTCTACTCACCTTTTTTTGGCTTTTTCACCGGTACAGCATCTTCCTCAGACTCGGACTCAGAGGAGAAAGGTGGGGGCATGTTGGGAGCGCATCCCTCCTCTCGCAAACGTTTAGTGATATCATCAATGTCATCTGTGTCCTTTGGTGGTCGATAATTTGCAACATGGTCAACGCGTATAGTTCGGCCCTTTATCTGTAGAGTAGAAAACAATTCAAAAAGAAAAAATATATATACACGACTTGTCAAAAAATTGTAATATATGGCAATAAGTAAAAAGTAAAAAATATTATTTATTATTTATAAAAATAACGATAAATAGCATATTCCAATAGTATACAGTACACAAATGAATAAGCAACTGGAAAAGCCCTTCACCTTGATTCCATTAAAGTTATCCACAGCCAGAATGGTGCTCCTTTGATCTTCATAGCACAGGAAGCAGAATCCTTTGGATTTGCCTGTCTTTTTATCTCGCACCAAGTTGATGTTGGCAATCTCTCCGTACCTGAGATGCACAGAGGAGGATTAAGCTTCACTAGGAAAAACAAGAAGTACTACAAGAAGATACATTTAAAATGAGCAATTAGGACTTACTGAGAGAAAACACAGATGATGTCTCCTTCTGTCAGCTCATATGGAAATCCACCTGCAGATTACAACATATTAACACACAAATCTGAACAGGTCAGCATTTACCTAAAATAAATTATAAAAACAGAATTTATAACGAACAACATCTTATGCAATTCTTGAAATTGTTCTCTTTTGTCTGGCAAATGAATGAGTAATTAACATACATCATTTTCTAATTTTACAAAAATCAGCATTACTGTGCACAGTGTACCAGCATGGTCTTCCAGAGAAAGAGTGCGATCACACCATTGTCTACTGAATTACACGTTTAGTAAAAATGGTAAAATCTGGCAGAGTGCAAATATAGTCTATCCAGAGAGCATTTTCAATAATAACCAACTGCAGAACCACAGAACCATACATCACAGCAGACTGAGGACAGCAGCGCCAGGCCAGCAGTCTCACACAGTCGATGGGGTGGAGATTATAGCATTATTAATGGTAGGTTTAGTGGTTGAGTGTTGTTCACATTCATTTAAAGTTGAGCTTATAGTTATAGTGAAGTCCAGAGTTAGTGGTTATGCAATCATCTGCTCCACCCTAACTTCAGGTCTGATGCTGTTGGCCTGGCGCTGTTGTCCTCAGACTGCTGTGACATGTGGTTATGCAGTTAGATATATCGCATTTTAGTGCCCTAAAATGGAGCATTGCCTCTGCCACAGACCATACAACCATCCTGGTGCAAGGGACCCCCATCTTAAAATATAAAAGGTGGATATATATTGTAATGAATAAAGAGACAATTTAAAAAAATATATTATAAATATGCATAAAATGTTATGTTCTGTGTTATGTTACTGTTTTTTATACTCACTACAGTAGTTACTGTTACAAAGCTAATTTGATCTTTTGTCTTTAAATCAATATTGTTTTTTTTAATCTTTTTTTATGCATTTTATACAAATTATTTATTTATTTAGTATGATCGTTTGACTTTTCTTATTATTTCTTTATTTTTATACTAAACTTCCCCATAGACCCCCTAGCATTCCCTTGGTGCCCTGGGGTTCCCTGGGACCCAGTTTTAAACCTCTTGTCTAGGTACACAGCCACAGTTATAATTTAATAGTGTTAATCAGTCACTTACCAATGAAGACCCAGGCGCTGTCTTTATAGACTGAATGCCATGACACACTGTCTTTGACACCCAGTTCAGCCTCTTTTTCATTCAGTTCATTGATGAGTTTCACTTTGGTGAGCGGACTACATTTAAGTAAAGATATGCACAGACAGATAATGAACATATATTTACATTATATTTTATTTGGTACAATGTATTGTCTCTCTAGTGATGTTTATTATTCTGTTGTGGCATCTACATGAAGATTTACACTTCATTCAAACACTTTACAATAAGGTTCATTAGTTAAAAACATTAGTTAACATGGACTAAAAATGAACTGCACTTATACAGCATGTATTAATCTTTGTTAATGTTAATTTCAACATTTACTAATACATATTATTAAAATCTTGTAAATATTAGTTAATGCAATGTGAACTAACATGTAAACAATGTATTTTTATTAACTAACGTTAACGAAAATTAGTAAATACAGTATCAAATGTATGGCTCATGGTTCATGTTAGTTAACTTATGATTTACTAATGAATCTTATTGTAAAGTGTTACCGAATTATTTATGATTCCTCAATTAGGACCACTTTTGACTACTTGAAAAAAAATCTTCAAAGTATTTTAACCGTATTCAAACATTTTATCGCAAATATCAATTCATAGTATTACTGTATCCTCTAATTATGTAATAAGTATCACACTGTATGCCGAATGAGTGGTTGTTTTAATGTTTGACACATTAAAATTTATTGTTATTTGTCAGTACTCTACAAATTGTTAAAAAAAAGGATAACTGAATCGAGACTAAGAAAAATAGTAGGCTATACTTTCATGTTTTACAAAATGAATATTTAGCTTTCAGCTAAAGCTGCACAAACTCAGGCTAGACGTTTTGCTATCACCATTACCGACATTTCCTTTTCCATGGGTGATGGGTCTAATAATTCTATTAGACTAATAACAAAAACATATGGCAACAAATTTAAGGGAGATATAACAATTAAATGCAAAATTTCAACGCATCACTTACTTCATTTTGATGAAGCCTCAGTCTCTCCGGAAGGATTTAGTTCCACTAGTGATGTTCGCATTTTGCACGTGGTACTACTTTTCCGGGTTAATGAAAAGGATTGTGGGATATGTAGTTGACTGTAGTTAAAGTCAGAATTCACCTTGAGCATTAATTGTTTTTGTAACTTAAAGTGTATTTCTAATACTTTGCTACGAGTGTTACTGCTTATGAACATATGAAGCACAATAAATTCATGTTGATTGAGACACATTTTCCAAGTCACCTCAATAGCAAAAAGTGTCCAATCACCCTGAATTCACCCTACACATGCATAACCTTGCATGCATAACCCTACATGTAGCCTATACACAATTTAAAGGAGAAAAAAATAAATTGTCAACAATGAAATAAATTTAATGATAGCATTTATATAAAAGTAGAAATAATATTGAAATATCCTAACAGGACTTCACAAATTTGTTGAGGTCAAGAACCCCTAAATACCCTCTTTTGGAGGAACCCTAGCAGATATATTTTTATGTAGCCCCATTTATACTGGTGGGGAACAATAATTGTAAAAAAAAATAGGAGTCATATCAAAAAGACAACATGTTTTGGTCTTATTAAATAATTTCTTATAATTTTGTCATTGTACTAGCCAAAGCAAATATTAAAATATCATCTGGTAAATATATTTACGTTAAGATATTTAAGCGTATCTTTATTTTTCTCCCTTTTTTAACCACCAATGTTATATATAGCCAACAAGAAGATAAACATTTTCAATTAATTGTATTTTCTATGTATCTGAATACGAATACAAGTTTTACAGAGAATGTTGTCTTATGACTAGAGATCTTATTATAATAAAGGGCCTCTGAGTCTGTTATTACCTGAAGTGGGCAAGCTGACAATGATGATAATAAACCCCCTAGAAGGATACAACACAAATACAAACAGAAAGTCCTTAAAGAAGAATGTAATTTTCAAATTTGTTACAAAAAAAAGTTGTAATAAAATATCAAATTGATATTGTTTGTTATTCTATTTCCTCTACATTTTGCTTGCAGAGGGGGCACAACGTCTCAATTCTTTAGCATATGTTTGCCTGCTAAAATCTAATACTGCTACAAATAAACAGTTTGTTTAATAGTTCTTTATACTCTTTCTGTAAACCAGACTTCCTTTCCCATTGATTTTTTCTGTATCGCCATTACAGTACATTTATTTGTGAAAATATAATGAATAACAAAAACATACTGTTCTGTTGTTGAACATATATGAGTTTAATCTACATTACAGTCATATATTTTACAATTGAACACCCACACCCCCCCACCCCACCCCGGTAAGCATATTTTGAATGTAATGTGTTCATTGCAGTTGGAAATGTTAAGCAAATAATATCATCTGTTTTATTTGGACATTACACTAGGCTCCACATCCATTAAGGGATGGAGCATTTGTGAAAGACCTTTTACAGTTTCCTATGACCAAGGGACTAAAAGGACATTCCCACTCCATTGGAAATATTTTCTGGATGTTGTTCAGCAATTGTGACAGACCTACTATAATTCACCGGAGTGGCTAGCATCTTGTCGTGAAACGTTACTGCCTGAGCGACAGTCGGGTCGTCTGTGGGGAATCTGTTCGTTGTCTCGGAGTGTGTCACACAACACAACACAACTTTAATATGAGCGAAGAGCTCGCAGATCTTGTTCCTCACCTCTTGCTGCCAACAGGCGTAGACGAGGGGATTGACAAGGGAGTTTGAGAGTCCCAGAAGCCAGAGATGGTTCTCCAAAAAGTGATAAAGTTTACAGTCTGGACATGACGCCTGCACAATACTGACCACAAAAAAGGGGCACCAGCAGAGAGTGAAACAGCCAACCAGCACAGCAACAGTCCGCAGGGCTTTTACGTGGCCCCAGTAGCGGGTAGACGACAGAAAGCGTGTACCTGACTGCTGGGCCCGGATGCGCTTCTGGTGGCCACAGGCGATTTTTAGGATGTCCATGTAGAAATAGATGAAGACTGAGAGTAGTGGGAAGAAAAACAGGCAGAAGACCACAATGATGCTCTTCGGCTCTATGACGGAGAAGAATGTGCAGACGTTCTGATAGTCTTCTTTCTGCATCGGTTTCAAAATGCTGGGCGAAAATCCCACAGTCAATGAGATGAGCCAGACAGGGACTAGAGCCCCAGCAATCATCTTCTCATTCATTAGCTGCATATAGCGCAGTGGCAACTTTATAGCCATGTAGCGGTCCAGTGAGATCAAAAACATGGTTAGGATGGAGGCCGCAGAGGGGGCGATGATAAAGGTCATGCGCAACAAACAAAGGCCCTTCTCCATGGAGGCCGTCCTTCCTTCGAGAGCATCAGTGGCAATGCCAGTGATGGCCATGCCAACTAGGATGTCTGCAATGGATAGGTTTAAAACAAAACACCAACTCTGACAACCCTTTTTGCGGATAAGCAAGATTAAGGCTATGGCAACAAGAAGGTTGGTAGAGATGATCAAAATGGATCCTACACTAAGAATATAGCCGATGGTCAATACTATCGTGGCAGGGGTTGTGAGCTCAGGACTGGCTGATGTCACTCTGTAGTTCTCCCTTATAGTTTCCAGGGAAGTCTCCCGAGACACATTGAAAGCGATCATTGTTGCATCAAATGTCTCATTTCATTTCAAAGTTGAGAAATTAAACAGACCAAGATACTGATGGTTTCAAGAGGAGGAAATAGTCACAAGCATTTAGATTTTTCTTTGCTCCCATTGGGAAAAGCAAAACTTTGGCTACTGTAGTTCCGTTTGTCCAACCCTTGTTCTGTCTGGCTGTCATCCAGGTCCCATAAGAGCATGCTTCCTACTGGAAGCGACTATATCCATGAGCATTCGATTATGATGAACCAAACCTTAGTACAAAGACAATGCTGATCTATTGATGAAATCTTTATCCTTGGCTTTTCATTAAGAAATATTCTCAGGATACTGTTCGATTTCCAGATGTTTAAGAGTGTTCCTTGCCCGAAACAGCGAAGAGAAGCAGATGAACTCCTTTCTCATGAAATCTCTTCACATCATACCGGAAAACTCCAATGAATTCAACAGAAAACGTATTCCAGCTGAGGAAAAGATGTCCAGAACAAGGATTCGTGAGTAGTCATTCTTGGATCTCTCAGTGCATCTTTCAGATTTGGTTGGCTTTGGGATGAAGACAAAAGATCAGAGCTTTCATTTAAAATGGGGTGGTGTGCCAATGTCCACAAATCTGAGATGTCTCTCTACCAGCATGGAATCAGTCAACTAACTCTGAAAAGGGGGAAGAGAAACTCTTGAACATGGAGAGAGGTTTGGGTTTGGAGAGTGGGCTGGGAGGTGGGTGGATGCTAACTGCGTGGCTGTGATTACTCATGAGTGAACAAACTCTGAATAAACAGAATCGCTCATGGGTGATTAAACATTTACCATATCCAAACCATTTTAGATTTTATCATAGGTCAATGCACAGATATGGATATATTTTGGGAACAGGATGAATCAGTTTCATTGATTCCGCAATAAGCAACCTCTTCAACTTCCCTCTCGAGTCATGTGAATGAGTCAAAGCCCTCAAGTACAATGGGCTTAAATTACACAACTGGTTTTTAAAAATCTGCACACAGTCATCCATTCTGAGGAAAGATCTATTAATGACAGTGCTACACAATAAAGCCACACAATAAACACAATAAAGACTCCCACTGGCCAACAATGTGGTGATGTTATTCATTCCTACTAGACTTTTCACTGCTATTGAAAGCGGATTTTGGTCAGCAGTTGTTGTGCTCACTGCTGCTCTGCCCACAGAAAGCTCTTGGATGCGATTTGTGCAGAACTGTGCCTACCCCTCACTTCCACATCACTGCCTGTCTTCACCTTGAGGTGGATAAATAAGGAACGTCTTGAGCTCTTTGAAAGGAACACTGAAGATTCTTCAGGTTGTTTAGAGAACTGGGAAGATGTCTTTAAAGCGGAGACTGCTTTCTATGTTGTTGTGCTGTGCGTACTGCGTGGCATCACTCTTTTGCCTTCACCCAGACAGAAACAACTGTGTATCGAATGGTGCCCGGTGAGTTTCAAGGCCACCATAAACCAAAAAGGCCACAGAGAAACTATTTGAAATACTTCTAATCTTAATTTTCAATTAAATGGATAGTTTGTACAAAACTGGAACATAAAAGAAGACACTTTGAAGAACTGTTCCTTTTTGTTCATACATTGAAAGAATTTCATTGTATGAACAAAAACAAATGACACTGAGGCATTTTTCAAAATATTGGTAAAAATGTATTTAAAATAAGGGCTCATTTGTTAACATTAATGTATTAAATAACATGAACTAAAAATGAGCAATACATTTGTTACAGTATGTATTAATCTTTGTTAATGCTTGTTCATAAAAATCCAGCTGTTCATTGTTTGTTCTAGTTAGTTCACAGTGCATTAACTAATGTTAACAAATACAACATTTGATTTCCATAATGTATTGGTAAATGTTGAAATTACCATTAACTAAGCTTAATAAATGCTGTAGAAGTATTGTTTATTCTCATTTCATGTTAACTAATCTTAATCAGTTAAATAATCTTAACTATTATAACCTTATTCTAAAGTATTACCAAAATATCTCCTTTTGTGTTTAAGTGATATACATTTAAAACAACTTGAGAGTCAGCAAGTGATGACAATTGAATTTTTAATTTTGAAATGGAGAATTATCACATTAATATAATAAACAGTGCGCATGAATAATTGTAACTCATGAAGTTCATAATTTTGAAAGCCAACATCTTTTGTGTGTTGCAGGAATCTGGTATCAGTTGTTCAGCAGCTGTACCAGCGTGTGATGAGGCTCCTACGCACCACTCTGTGACATCACAACTGCCTCAAACTAGGGATTGTGAAACAACAACTTTCATCTACGGACTACTTATCATGACTTATCATCAGCATTATTGATATAAAACTGTTGACATTTAAAGCGTGAGAACTTTAAAAGATATTCCCCAACATCATTAAAAGGTGCATCTCCTTTCCCCATGAGTTTGTGTGTTCAAATTTATGATCTATAAAGACATTAAAAAACCATAAGTGAGATTTACAATGGACGGTAATGACACTTTATGTGATCTCTTTGCAGGTTGAGGTGTCCATTGCGAAAGATGCTGGTGTGTATTTGTGGGAACATAGTCCTGTTAAAGATGGACAAATTTTGCTTGCATTTCAACATGTGATATGCCATATCAAATGGATACTATCTATAACTGTAGAGCAAATGCACAGACAACAGAGAGTCAAAAAGTGATTCTGTGGTTGAACAAAAAGACATTAACATAACTAAGAAAGAAGTTATCATTGTAGGTGGTTTACATATTAGATATTGAGTGGTGTGATAGGGGAGTTCACAGTTTTCAATTAAATGTTAACATTTACCAGGCCTACTAAAAAAAGTTTTAGCTTTTCACAATACTTTATTTTTGTACTTTTTTATTTTTATTTTTGTATTTTTTTGAAAATGAAATAAACTTGCTAAATATTGTTTACAATTTCTGATGTTTTATTTTTGGTAATCCAAAACATTATCTGCATAAATTACATATATGACACAAAATTATATATAGTATATCTATTATAGTTTTTATATATAGTTTTAAATGGCACTTGCATGAAGGACCACCCACATTTGACTTCTCCGTTCTTTTCTTTAAAATAAGTTTGTTTAAATAAAACCTCACTGGTTGCTTCCCCTTGACGAGCAGGGTGACATTGAAAATTGGGAGGGGGTGGGGAGTCTAGTCTCTTTCAAACTTCCGGGCGGGAACTTCCGGTTGCTTTGAGTTGAGTTCCTGCTAGAGATGATGGGAAACAGAAAGCCGTAGGTGCGCTCCTGGAGTTTTTCTGCGAAAAGTACAGTAGTCCTACATGTGGTCGAGACGATGGGGTCCAAAATAAAATAACAATAGAAGCACCAAGCCTCAGGTATGTGAGCTCACGAGGCGATATTGCCTAAATGTCAGGATTACTCAGTTTTGTACTTTATAACGGTGAGAATAGTTCTGCATACCTGGCTAACAGTTACAAGCTGTTAGATGTCCGTTTCGGAACCAAGTACAGCGATCTTTCATACAACACCAACGTCATAGACATTTTATTTATATTGGTGAGTTTGGTCGCAGACTGTTTCTCTTTTTAATTTGAAACGATAACCTAAAAAGTTCAATGTTACACGGTTTGAACAAAATATAGGCGAGCCGTTGCTTGCTGTCAATCAACCTCCTTGGCGACGGAAGTTGGTGGAACTTCAGATCACTCCGACGAATCAGGATCGCAGATAACATTATTGACAGCGTTTACAACCAATAGAATTTCCGCAAATTTCCTATGGCGCTTGCAATGAATCTTTAATGCGGTTTGTCTTATTCCGGTGCACATTTGTCTATGCATCTGGTTAGACTGGCTGTAACACAGACGGGTAGCGCTATGTTGTACAATGTGAGATTAAAACATCTGGTTTGCTCCTACTTTGGGTTTCTGCTGTTATTAGTAGGCCTCCATCAAGCCGAGGGAGCCGCAACAGAAATGGCAAACCTGAACTGGAAGCCGTTTGTCTATGGGGGAATGGCCTCAATTGTCGCAGAATTCGGTGAGTCTGTGCACCTGCTGTTTTTACATCATAACCTATTACAGATCACTTCTTCTTTTAAGTTTGTATAGTATATTTATTCGGAATACATGTTAATATCTCAAATGAAAGTGATAAAATGCATATTCATATTTGACAGAAAATTGATGATGTAGATGTATTATTTTTTTGTTGTTCAGACCAATAGCTGGTTATTTTTGTGTAACATTACGCGTCCAATACCTGGACACGTAAAAATACCCTACCTATTGACAATAATATGTAAATAATCACTAGGTTTCCACAATAAAATATTTATTATAAATATTTATTATGATCATTGTTATACTGTTATATCAGTATACTGTATGATTGCATAACTGTTACATTATTATTATTACTATATTTATTACTTCTATTAGTTACTGTTCTTAATATACTCTTATTTAAACTTTCAAAGTATTACCTTTAGAATTTCAAGTGCCGTATTTGCCATGTTGGAGGGACTGTCAAATGAGCCTTGATTGTTAGTGCTAGAACAATGTTCAGCAAAACATGGCAGAACATGAAAAACAACATTCCCCACCATACAGTGGTGTACAAGGAGTGTCTGAAAATAGGGTGGGACATTAGATGACCGATATAAGAGGCAATACACATTCAAAACAAAAGCAGGCTGTAGGTAAAGTACTAGTATACATTATAAAGTACTTGATCAAGATTTGATCTGAAATGGAACCTATAATTAAATGTTACCCATTATGCAGGTACGTTTCCCATTGATCTCACAAAAACACGGCTCCAGGTTCAAGGGCAGACACACTGTATGGAGGTACGATATCGGGGAATGTTCCATGCTTTGTTCAGGATTGGACGTGAAGAAGGTGTCCGGGCATTGTATTCAGGGTGAGTGCTAATTATTATTCATATTATTCAGAAATATTCTTAATGACAACAAATGCTTCATTTGCAGTGTTAGTGTTTTACTGTACACTTTCTGAAAGATCAGAGTTGTGTTCCCTTTTAAAGGTGTTTTTGTTACCCGTACAGTGCTTTAAGGGTTTTAAATCAGCTGATAGCTGTAATAAACTCTAAATATAGATGATATTTAATTCACATGGTCTGCACAAGTCTGTAGAGGAGCTGAGTCAAGTGAAACTGGCCCTCTGCTTTGGCATGCACAGACTGCAGTCGTTCGAGTCTACTTGGCCATTTAATCTGTCACGGAGCATCTTGTTTTTCATCATCTCACATATTGATGTGCTGTTTCTTTTCCTTTTTCAATCCAATTTTCTTTTAAAAAGACTTTTAAGACTGCATTAATTGTTCTTAGCAATTAATTTTTATTTTTTTTGCCGATTTCACAAAAAAATTGGGGAAAATATAGACTTGAATTGAAAAAGGGACCCAGATTTATGTCTAGGGACTGGTGGGTTTTTTTGACTTGTGCCAGTAAGCAATCACCCACTTCATTGCTTTACTTAAAGGTGCAATAGGAGATTATTTACAGAATTTTTTGTTATTTTGGTTGAAAGTCTCTTCATATGCTGATGGTAATCACTGTTAAGCAGTTTAAATGCTTTTTTATAAATATATAATGTCTGTGTAAGGACCATCAAATGTTCATCCAATCTTTATATTCAGTCCGAATTAAATTTGATGTCCTACTTGCCTGTCGGCGTATGTTTTTACATTCCCTCGCGCACCCTGTTGCAGACATCATATGTCATCAGCGCATTTCATGCTATGCAGAGTTTATACAGACAGACTTCAGACATAAGCACCACAATCAAACCGCAGCCACCTTTTACAGTTCCTATCGAATCAAAAACAACAAACTTATGCTGCGTTCATGCCATAACTACTGTAATTGTGAGATGGCAACAAGTGACCTAACCAAGTGGTTAGACTTGGAATTGTGTGTTTCTATGTCAACAGTATCAACACTAAAATGAATCTGCAGCAGTCAGGTTCAAGCTCTTAACCCTTTGACGCATACGATCACACGGGTGTGATCAGTCTTGGCTGGTCCCTGGAGCGTATAATCACACCGTTGTGATTAGAACGTTCAGTGCATCACGTGATCAACTGCCAAATTCAAAGTGCTTGCGCGTGTTCTCTGGCGCTGAGCCAGTGACAGACTCGCTCAGCGCTGTCAATATATCACAAATATGCAGTGTTTTCAACCACATAATGTTTATTTTAGGTTTCAGACATTTAAATGTACATAAGTACTAACAAATCAATACATTTAGAGTTTGTAAAATACACACTGATGTCTATGGAAGCGGCAATAACAATCATTTCCATAATAATTAGACAGCACGTTTTATTCATATCAGATATACATTGTGTAAGTAACTTTTTAAAGTTTACTCTCTTCTTCTCTGTTCAGCGGTTCACTTACTTTCATGTATTTCGCGAGAAGTGGATGAATTCACGTGCTGTAAATCCAACAGACGCGATTCTCTGTACTGTGGTGCAAACTAACATGGCGGCGCCCATCGCGTGTATATCTCAACAAACGCGATCATTATAAAGGTGTTTAAACAGCAAAACACATCCACTTGCACATATTTGACAATCGGAATGTCAGATATTTCATGCTGTAGTCATCAAATTTGTTAATATTTTGAATAAAAAAAGGAAAAATTAAATAAAAGCAGATCATCAGTCATACAGCGCTATTGAGGCTGCCGTGTGTCACGTGACAAGCAATGACGTGTCACCATGGAAACAATAAAGTGACACGTTCTAAATAACGGTCGCCTTGAAAAACTAACGCTGCACGCTCAGCCAGAATATTTTAAACTTTCATGCAAAAGGGTTAAGTTGTTTACGTTCATTAGGGCCCGAAAACTCAAACTTATGAAACTTTGCACACGTGTCAGAAGTGGTGAAAATTTACATCTGATATGGGTTCCAGAATAAGTTGTGGCAAATTAGCTTGATAGCGCCACCTACAAAATTTAAATTAAGCGCCCTTTGCGCTACGTATGAAATTTGGTAGACGCATCTAACAGCCCAATTACCTACAAAAAAGTCCCTGGGAGCAAAATCTGAAAACCCAACAGGAAGTGAATTCAGTATTGAATTGAATTCAACATTTTGAATTTTCTCAGTTCAAAAAATGTTAAATTTTTTTCAGTTTTTGCCATTTCCAAATGTTGTACTTTAACAAACTCCTCCTAGAGATTTTATCAGTTAAACATCATATTTGGTCAGTCTAATCTAAAGGCCTTTGCAACGTTAAATTGCAAAGATCTTGAGTTTTCGCTAAAGGGCATGTCCGTGACCTGACAAATTTCAATGTTTCACCATGAGTCCTGGCCTGACGACATCTACATGCCATTTTTCAGTTACAGTCATAGCGCCACCTGCGGGCAACAGGAAATGTAATGTTTTACACTGTGATTTATTCCTCATTGACATTTAACCAGAACAAAATCATATTTGGTCATATAATAAATGTATAAAAATCGTAACTTAAGGCCTTAGTGGTGTTAAATTGCGAAGATCTTGAATTTGCGTTGAAAACTCCGTGGTGGCCTGACAAAGTCCGATGTTTCGCCATGAAACTGGAAGCTCTTGTAAGTCAGGCATACAATGTCCAACCTGCCCCAAACTTCACATATTTGATAGGCTCCTGCCCTGAACACATCTACATGACAATATTCAGTTAAAGTAATTGCGCCACCCACTGGCAACAGGAAACACATTTGAATATGCCATGAAGTACCAAACATGCTAGAAACATTCTAAAACATGCTAGCAACACTTAGCTGAGTGCTAATGCATGCTATTATCATCATGAAACAGGAAGTTGTCTTCCATAGATATCAAACATTCATTAATTTTAAGAACTGTAACCCTTTAAATGCTGGTTTGTTTACACAATGCCAAAGGTATTTTTTATGAAAAAATTAAAAATTGTAGTTTATTTTTATAAACTAAATGCTAAGCAGAATTTTTTTCTTTGCTTATTAGATTCTTGGGTGTGTCAATGAAAAACAACAAATTTAATTTTGAGGCATTTATATTTTTTATGTAGTGTCAGATTTTTAAAAAAAACTAACACTTAGGTCCATAATGGGCAAAAAGTCCATGCCAAAAAACTGTCATAGAAATATGATTTATTAATATTTTTTTCCTTTTTCACTCACTCTTTTTTTATTAATTACCAAACATTCATTCATTTTCAGAATTTTAACGCTGTACAAATCGGTTTCTTTACATACCGCCACTGTTGTTTTCTATACAAATAATAATCATGAGTAACTGCTGAGTTATCTTGCAATCCTCTCTTCATCTTGCGAATAATGAAATGATCAACCCCTCAAGCACCACATATTTATAGGTTTGGCTGTGAGAACACCTGTGTGAACTCAAACTTTGTATAAAATCTACCAGACTAAACAATCAGCCTTTTCTTGTGGTGAAAACTAAAATAATGTGTTTAGGTGCTTCTGAACGTCTGCTTCAAATTCAAGCCCACCTTTTATCCCTGTACAAAAACAATAACAAGTGAAAAAGTGCAATCAAGGGTTAAGATGCGTGTTTGGATGAAAAAGAAAAACCTCAAAGCTAACCTCTAACCTTCTTTGACCTTTTTCATAGTTTTCACATGGCCCTATGACCCTGCCAAGGGTGTGACTCATACATGGAGTGAGATTTTTGATTGCCAGTACAATATCATTTTTTTCAAACTAATTACACACATTAAATTTTCAGTAAAACTACGCTCTGACATCCTTACCAACATACCCACACAATTATAGCTGCATTATTTTTACAATTGACTCTATAATATGCATAAGTAGAAAACACAAATAAAGCGAGTATTTCTTTTATACGCCAAATTTGAAAATATGGCACAATCTAGTAAAAAATGGTATTAATGTAAAATTTGAACCCTTGCCGATAGAATGAATGCCTATTTGCAAATATTGTATCATTTTATAGTCAAATGGCCCTAGGTTAAAAAATTGCAGTTTAATGGGTTTCAATGTGGACATTTTTGTCCTTAATGTCCTGAGTGTGAGTATTTTTTGTACGGAGGGTAAAATTGATTTTTTTTCAAGGAAATGAGGGTAAAATATTAAAATTCCAATAAAAATAAACACCTGAGCCAAAATTCATGTAGTTGGCATTAACAAAGGCACACTTATAACAAAAAACAAAACTGAAATGGACAAAAATGTCCATAAGGATGCACAAAGGTTAAGGCATTGCATGGTCTTGTGATGCATTTAGTCTGCGAAACTAATGTTTAGATTTCCATTAACTTCAGAATGGAAATAAAGCAATGACCTTGAAGTTGTGTATTTTTTTTTAATCACAGAATTTCACCTGCGCTCCTCCGACAAGCTTCCTATGGGACAATCAAGATCGGAACATACAACACACTGAAGAAACTGTTTGTTAGCCATCCTGAAGGTGGGTTTATAAGATGAATCCTTTGATCATACTGTTCATATCATGCAATATCTTTTCTTCTTAATATGACATTTTTATAATTTGAGAATAAAACAGGAAAGCTACAAAGCTTTAAATACCTTGTTTGGCACTTTGATGCTGTTAGCTTCAATTACATGACTTATTAATATCTAACTAATATCTAAAAAAAAAGTAATGGTGTCAAAAATAAATTTCAGCTCACTGAAACAGTTTTGTTGGGGTAGCATTCCTGAAGTTTGATTTGAGACCTGAGCATTTCACAAACATTGATATCAAAACATCTCTGACATATACAATGCTGCTTGATTGTTTGTGAACCCTTTAGAATTTTTTTAATCCATTTCTGCAAAAATGTGACCCAAAACATCATCGGATGTTGGTGTAAATTGCTTGATCTGTAACATACTGTATGTATATTTTAATTAATTGATGATGACCTACTTTTTGACCATATCGGGAAGCTCTATGAGATATAGAACAAATTGTCTCTAGAGAATTATGTATGCCTTAATGTGTTGAGTGATATGGTTTAGTCATTGACCTGTCAGGCAGCATGACATAAACATGTTGCACACATCCAGTCACAATTGTTTTGTCCAAAATCTAATGAGCTGCCCAAAGAGGTAAAAAATATTTCATAAGATACCACGTTTTTGTTTCACACATTTCAGGACTTGACATTAAGACTTGTTATGTGCATATCCAAGTAAATCGGTCATTCATTTGTCCAAGTAAGAAATTTGCTTGTCTGGGGAAAAAAGTGGGATTATTTTTGTGGTGTAAATATAACTTATTCTGAAGCAATATTCTCATCAATGTTCTATCAGCTTTGACATATTTAAATATGAATATTTGTGATATCTACCCAAGGGCATTTTTTTTTACTTTTAATAAGGGTGTCCTCCCACCACCATTAAATGTATGCTTCATCTTTCATTTTAACTTTTTAAATTTGATTAGCAAATTCAGTTAGTATAATAAGACACTACAGGGGCTGTTAACATTCAAATTAAATCATTTACACTGAAAAATTAAAACTGCATTAAATGTCATGAAATTGTTTTAAATATTTTTTGCAAATACAAATAAGAGATGTTGATAAAAAAATTACACTGTATTACACTGCCAGTCATTGAGTCATTCATTCAAATGATTCGTTCAAATGGTTCATTCATTCAAAAATGAGGCAGTTCATTGTTCATTAATGGGTTATTGAATCTTTAATGAAATGCGCTATGGTTCTTCTGTGAACTATTTTTGTTGCTGAAATAGAAAAAAATGTCAATATTGTCTAAAATGTAAGTGACTTAATATTAACTTCTTGTTTGATGAACTGTTGTTTAAAATCAGTGTCACATTTTCAATCATGATGGTATTCAGGAAAATGGCACTCTTGGTCCTGTGATGTGGCTCAAGTATATCATTGTTATAAATATAAAAACTCCACATTTTGAATTTTTACCATAGTATGTTAACTGAGTTTCTTTGTGTGTGCTGTGCTCATTTGTTTTGATTCTCCTTGAGATGAGGCTGCCCGAGCCTTGTTACGGTCTCCGTACATTATAGAGTCATTCCGTGTCAACTCTACCAGACATCCCCGGCTCAAATTTTTGATTTTGTTTTAGGGCTGGGCGATATGACAAATATGAGTTATTTTATATCACGATAACGATAAATTGCAATATAGTAATTTTTGTTTTAAATTATTTTTATATAAAAATACACATGATAAATAAAGAGCAAAGAAAACAAACTACAATAGAAAAAGACAGACGAAATAGACCGACCTGAAAAACTTCAAGCACTAGAAATATTACATAAAGCATAATCAAATGTATAAAAAAACAATGCATTCTTTACTGTGTAAATTAAATATAGACTTATTCTTATTAAAGTTAAAAAAGCAAGCAATTAGAGATTTTCTCTTTATTGTTGTTCGATTGGCATTAAAAATGACAGCAGGTAAATTTGGATGGTGTCCCTTTAAGACCAACTGCACCGATTAAGCTCGAGCCTTGCCTTTCTCAACAGTACCTTCACTTAAGACATAAATGGCTCTGTTTACTTTCAAACATAGGTGTGTATTTATCCATTCATTCCCAATTAGGCGGCAAAAAGCACTCAGTTTAGTCTTCATGTGCTGAAATGAGTTGTCTTTCGCTGCTAATTGTGCTTCAACGGGTTAAAACCACGATAGTCGAAAATCTATACCGGTTAACACATTTCTACAGGCTTATTGCGTCTACCAGTATGTCACTCATCCCTACTTGTGCTTAATAAAACTTAAATATCAAGCACGTCCCTAATTCGCAATCACCTTCTGAAAGATGCAGGTTTTTGTGCGAGCAGTGCGCCAGTCAGCATGAGCGCTGCACTGAGTTCATATTCTGGATATGTTGCGCTTATAACTCTTTTAACATCATGCACTTTCCACTCTTTATATTCTCATTCATGCATTTCATCACTCTGAAGTGTCAATAGTGCAATATATTTACATACTGCGATATATACAATATAGCAAAATCTCTAACATTTTATTTTGTGGAAGCGATAAATATCGTCATATCGCACAGCCCTATTTTGTTTCTAATTTTTCTATAGAAAGACAAATACAAATTGTGATGAAAGCCAAAATAGTAAATGTCACAGATGTGTTTACTGAGTAATCCACTATTTTATAGAGGGGGGGCAAAATGACAATTTTCACCTGAGATTTGGAGACAAATTAGAGGGTTGTAAAAGTGACTTTAGAAAGATGGCAGCATCAGTATTCTATTTTTACAAAGATTGGTCAGTCTATTAGTAAAATATTTTGAGTTTAGCCATCTTTGTTTCATTATATGCCAACGGGGACAATTCAAAAATAGCAAAAAGCACTTGTGTTTTTTACCTAAAGTTTGCATGCATATTGCATATTAAAGATATCTTAATATCCTTTTAGATTCTGGTTCTTGACAATCTTTCCTTTTGGTATCTTCATTTTAAAGGCCCTTTTGGTTCAGTCTCAGAGACTCCGTTTGTAAATTAGAAAATTGTACACATTTTCAGTGGTCTAAAACCAATTTTTTTTTCTATCAGCTCAATTGCATAGAACATAACTGTCTGAGTGCCAAAAATATTCTTTTTCTAAAATTGTCATGACTGTAACTCTAAAATTATTCAAGATATCTTAATGTCCTTAATATATTGTTTCCCTTTACACTTAAATACAACACGCCTCTCTGAGTGCCAAAAACAAAAAAACTCCGAAGTTTCATTTCAAGAAGTGTTAAATGTCATTTTAGATTCTAGTTCTTATGAAACTTTTCTTATGGAATCTTCATTTTTAAGGCCCTATATGGTTCAGTCTCATAGATATAGGGATGTCAAAGTGGCAACATGTAGTTACGATACTACATATTTGAACTCTTTGTAGTTCTTTGGAAGTTTCCAAAATTTGGTTGGTTTGACACTGAATGACCCTTAAGGCCTACATTATATACCATTGATCGCTATTTACACTAAATATAATTAAATCGATTCCCCAGTCCCCAAGTTGTAATAGTAGTAGTAGTAGTAGTAGTAGTAGTAGTAGTAGTAGTAGTAGTAGTAGTAGTAGTAGTAGTAGTAGTAGTAGTAGTAGTAGTAGTAGTAGTAGTAATCAGGCTATTTCTCTATTCAGGCAAGTAAAATTCTCTTTCACTTGCACCTTCAAAATATCCACTTATCCCAGACAAGCTTTAATGCCAAGCCCAGCATTTTCAGTTAGCTACCTAACACTGTGCCGTAACTAGGCATGATGCAAGAGAACAATAAATCCTGTTTCAAATGTGTTAATCTGAGTTTGTACTAACCAGCTGTGATTAAGAAGCAAGTCGTTTGTTTTTATAAATGTAGTGTTTTGATGAATAGTCCTGCCCACCGCAAAGTCTTTTTGGTTTGGTCTCACTCCCCAAATTGGATGGGAATCGGGAAAAATTAATGATTTTGATTAGATTTCTCTTACAATTCTGGACAGGGTTATTTTTGCAGCTGACCTGATAGCAGATGAATTTGTAGGAGCTTCCCTTTTAGATGCAAAATTTATGGGAGGTGTATGGGAGTGTTTTTTATCACACAAGGTGATTTACTAAGGTTTGCACCTGTCAATTTAGTGGTATTTGCGCCATTATTCACCACCCAAAAAAAGCATGCCTTAAACCAGATGCTTTGTGTTGCTCTTGGTAGCTGCTTTTTGGTCATTATGGAAGTGATCCGGCTGCGTCTGTATTTTTTAATGTGTGCATTGTCAGTAAATCGCTAATTTGCCTGGTTTAGTAAATCTGGCCCTAACTCTATTTTAATTAAAGCTTTTTTTGTTTTCTAATCTGACATCATGAAAGCAATAACATGAGTTATTGTGAGTCAGAAAAAAATCAGTTCTTATTTAACCGCTCTGGGGTGCAAGTTCTGTCATTTACCAGCACAATTCAACTTTTTGGAAATGCTCCCCTGACTGATTTATTAGTGATTATTTTGATTCACTAAAAATAACCGTCGCACAAGCAATTTTTTCAAGAACTGCACTGAATTGTCTAGCTGTATAGTTTTTTAATTATTAAAGGGTGAGTTCATCCCAAATTTTCAATTTATTTGTATTGTGTCAAATCCATAGTACTTTTGTTTCTCAATGGAACAGAAATTAGATGTTTTTAGTGAAACACGAGAGAATTTGGACCCTTCATTAAAAGCTCACTACACCAAATCTTTGATGTTTTATGAAGTGATTGTAAAAGTAATCCATATGAATCAAGTCTTCTGAAGAGACATAATCACTTTACTGATGAAACGCATCAAATATGGTGAACAGAAGCTCAAATGTGCTTGACTGACACGCATTAAAAAAAAAAAAACTTCATTGGAACATTATTCTGTTTTTTCACCTGTGGCTATTGCTACTTTGTGGGTTTTAAGTGGCTGGTGTTTTTACGCAATTGGATATAGACAACAGGGTTTAAATTTTTATTTTTATTTTTATTATTTTAATGTAACATTTAGCTCAATTTTCCACCGTTACGACAGTTATGCCACAAGCCCAGCTCTAACAGTACTGTTCTATAAATCAAGGTGTAACCACCATCACTAATGTGCGGTCCAAACAAAAAGTGCTGAGGCGGCTGGCAGGCACGTCTTTAGCATTACCTTATCTCGCACTGGCGCCAGCGGATTTCCATCTGACATGGCACAGAATCTTCCCTTCTCTGCAAACAACATATGTTTTGCTTTAATCCCTGTGACAAACACTCAAAGCAATATCACAGCTAGGCTATTTTTATTGTGTTGAACAAGCTGTACTTAGACTCTTCTGGCCGATTTTCTATTGCTTTCACTGCATGGTTTTCCAAGGATGTTGCCACTTTGTGTCAAATGCTTATTTTGATACAAGCTTTGCCTGCTGGTGTGGGTGTACCAATGCCCATTCCCCTGCCAAAATGAACGACTGTTCTGACTGTTGGTCACATTGATAAAGGAAATACTGTAACTATCGATCTAAATTTGATCCACTAAAATTGGACTAAATTTTGTTCTTTCTCCTCCTGTCATCACACTGAACTCTAATCTCATTAATTATTCTCTCTTGGGATCTTATCATTGGTGCCTTACTCTATCAAGATGAGGTGCCACATCTTAAAATAGTAAAACAAGGCATTACTCAGAGCATTTACAAAATAAGACTAGTGAACTTTAAATTGGTTCATCTGTTTGTTTGTTTTCTTTTTGATTATTGCATGTCTTTCTTATTCCTGCCTTATTGTGTTTGTTATATTATTGATTTGAGTCGTTAATCTACTCAATGTTTTGTAACTTTTTTTCCTGTTTTTCTCTGAATCTTTAATGAAACATGCTGAAGAACATTTTGAGTCTAATGGATGCTCTGGTCTGTTTTTCAGATGAAACTATGGTGATTAATGTATTTTGTGGGGTGGTGTCTGGTGTTTTGTCCTCCTCTTTGGCAAATCCAACTGATGTGCTAAAGGTGAGTAAAAGTTCCTCAGAAAAGCCACTACAAATTTTAGTATAATAATGTAGAAAACTGTGCATATAATTAGTATTTTTATTTATTTATTTATTTATTTATTTATTTTATTTTATGTTTTAGCGATGTTCTTAGGTTATCAACTCTTAAATATAAAAATATGGAATACATATTATTGTAAATAAATACACATTAGAAAATATTAATAAATGAATAAAATAAAAAAAAGAAAAGAAAATTTATTTTGACATGATATTTGTTTGATCCAAAAAACTGTTAGACATTACTATTTAAAATAATGGAAAAGCTAAATTTTCAGCAGCATTGCTGAATAAAATAAAAAAATAAATAAATTCAAATACAAAAAGTTTAAAAAACATTTTCTTTCAGATTCGCATGCAGGCTCAAGGCAGCCTGTTACAGGGAAGCATGATGTCTAATTTCATTAACATTTACCAAACAGAGGGCACGCGAGGCCTGTGGAGGGTGAGTGCTTTATGTCTTGTCTTAGACATCAGTGGTGAGATTTCAAAGCGTGTGTGTGTTAGGCTGCTCTATATTGGAAAAAAAAAAAGCCTAACATTTTTTTGCGACTTTTTGCTTTTCTGCAGTATATATTGCGACATGAAAAGAGTTTACAAGATGAATAGCTCTACTTTACAAATTACAAGCATAGAAAAATAGAAAAGAACAAAGATGCAAATGAAATGAACAGTGCTTTGTTTTTCAGGTTAGTCTAACAGTATTCAGGTACTGAATAATCAAATGTAAAAAATTGCATAGTCTTCACTGTTTAAATTGAATATAATTAATCTACAAGTAATTTTTGTATTTTGTTGTTTTAGGCTGCTGCCACTTTAAGAGCTAATGCATGGATCCAGTGTAATCATACACATCTGTTTTCATACTGAGTTGTTTGTTCATGTAGGCCTAAGCCATAAGCGATTGAGTTTACAATGACTCTCGTTGAGACAGGCATTTTGACATAATTTTATGTCTATGTCTGTTCACACACAATTAGACGAGAAAGAGAGCAGAATTCGTTGTTTGCGTGCTGTTTGCTTAGGTCTGTGTATGTATATGAAAACAGTGTGCAAGTTCCGAATTGAGTCCTCTTTTACGTCTTTGTGTTTGAATGTTTAAACTGACCTTAAACGCATACAAATGATAAACTTTCACTCTATGATGGTTAAACACAGCGTTTCGAACGTTGGAGCCTGGTCCATACAGATCGCGGATCAACTACGATCCCTATACTTGACACACATGCTGCAACATGACTGTCTGCAGATACCCACATCACTGTATTATTGCTAAAACAATATATCATACAGCCTAATGTGTGGCCATTGGCTGTTTGAATTACTGCTTTCCATTCCAGCTTCTTAAGTGTAGCACATTTATTGGCTTTGCCTCGATACATGATACAATTATTACTTTGCCTTGATACACTGATGTCTTTATTGTTTCAGGGTGTCATTCCTACTGCACAGAGGGCAGCCATCGTGGTGGGTGTAGAGCTGCCAGTCTATGACATCACCAAGAAGCATTTGATTCTTTCAGGCATCATGGGAGACACAGTGTTCACTCATTTCATGTGAGCATTTCTACCAATACTTGCTTGTTGATTTTTTTAAAATTTGAATTTGAATAAAACATTGTCCTCATGAGCCATATTGTTTCTTCTGTTTATTTAGTTCCAGTTTCACGTGTGGTCTGGCCGGAGCACTGGCCTCAAACCCAGTGGACGTGGTGAGGACACGTATGATGAATCAGCGTGTGCTCGCCGGCAACCCTCTGTACAAGGGGACCCTGGACGGACTCATGCAGACCTGGAGAAATGAAGGATTTTTTGCTCTCTATAAAGGCTTCTGGCCCAACTGGCTGCGTTTGGGGCCCTGGAACATCATTGTATCCTTTATCAATAAATTACTTTGTTTTAGGAATTGAAAGGGTTTTTCATACTGGACACATTTTCAGCTGCTTAAGCCAAGTGCGATTTGTTTATGTGGTCTGTGGTTTCACACTCACTTGATTCTATCGAACCCTGGTGCTAGGGCTGCTTGATTTATGGCAAAAATCATGATTAATCAAATGATCATGATTATTTTGCTCAGTATTGAAATCACGATTATTAAACACAATTATAGGTAATATGATCCAAAGTCTTATTTGAGATGAATAAGAGATAAGATGAGTACTTTTAAATGTCAGTGAAATTTCACAATTTTCAATAAGTAAAGGGTTCACTCAAAAATGAAATTTCTATCATTAATTACTCAACCTCATGTTATTCTACACCCATAAGACCTTCGTTCATCTTCGGAACACAAATTAAGATATTTTGATGAAATACAAGAGTTTTTTTTTTATCCTCCATTGAAAGCAACGAAATTAAACATTTAACATTTTAAGATCGTTAAAATAGTCAACGTGACTAGTGGTCCAACCTTAATGTCATGAAGCGACGAATACTTTTTGTACGCAAAAATAACTTTTTTCTACAAATTCATCTTTCCCCTGTCATTCACATTCTGTATTTCCGTTGCAGCGCTTCCGAACGCTGGCTCGGTATTGGCCGGCTCCTGTGTCGGCATCGCACTTATGCTCGCGTGACCAAAGGTGACCAATACTGAGCTGGCGTTCGGACACAAACACAGAAGCTCTGCAACGGAAATGGTGTGGAATAATGTTTTACTATCCTAAACCTTGAATGACGATAAAAGGTCTCACAGGTGTGGAATGACATGAAAGGTGGGTAATTTAACAGCAGATGTTTTTGGCTGCTGTCACTTTAAGAGCTAATGGTTCCGTGATCCAGTATACTGTTACACACATGTTCTTTCTCAGTGTTTACATTTAATTTAAGACATAACTGACTGATACTTCCCAAAACAGCATATTTGAGTGTAGGCTATTTGACTGTTTATGACTTATCTGTAGCCCATGGTATACTTTGCTTATGTGCATTCTACCCTGTCTCGGAGTAGGGAACACGCACACTGGAAGCCACCTAGGAAACGGTATCTCTTTTGAGGTGACGTCATGCATTGCTTTCAAAAACTTTCAACTTTTCAAGTTATGCAAATAGCCTAGTGCAGACGCTAGCCAATTGCGTTAAGGCAACACCGATTGCATTGGATTGGATTGGCTGTTGTCACTATGAAGGTCACATCAGAACCAAGCGTCAGATATGCCCTACGTTAAGCGTCGATGATCCCTTGTGTGAATGCCGCATAATCTTTTCACGTTAAGATTGTTTTCATAATTGTTGGAAGCCAAAATCGAAAAATCAATTATGATGAATTGTCAAGCCCTACCTGGTGCATTTGCTTTCATTATTCGTCATCACAAACTTGCATGCCGCATTATAAAGAATGGAGTACTGATCAATATGTTGTTTTTTTTATTAATTATGTGCAGCAGAGTGAGCAACAATTGTGTCTGCTATATGTGTTTTCCAGACTGGTGATTGTGAGCCAATCATTTGCTCACTCTCTCATATCCAAGGTAAATTATCACCAGTGTCATCCCTGAATGTGTTTTGTCGAACTAATGACGAACTAAAACGGACACGCAGGTTAGGTTACTTCTTGAACAAGTGCAGACACGAGTTTGCGTTGCTTTCACATCCACTCGAATCGTGCCACAGTTCCAGTGCAACAACATAGACTCCGGTTTAGTACAGCTGTGCACTTCCCATTCCGCATAACAGCTTTCATATTCCAATTTGTCATGTGGACCGTGCTCTGTTTTGAATTAAACTGCCAGTGTGAAAGCACCCTCAGATGTGTTCTTAGTTTTGTAGTGTTTGCATAGTGCAACCAATAGAGGTCAGTACAATGCAACATGAGATAGACGGAGATTATCTAACACACTCTTTTAAGAGTCAAACTACACTGGTTGTTCTCTGATTTTGATTTACTAAAGATCCGGTTCATATAAATCATTGCGCAAAACACTGAATTTCACTGCAGGCAAAACAGAATTCATATTGTGACATGAACATAAGATTTGTGTGTGTTTAAACGCATATGCTGACATCTGTCTATTCTTGTATATTCCTGTGATCCTTGACTTAAGTTTCAGTTCTTCATAACCTTTG
Organism: Zacco platypus; assembly: GCA_038088235.1. NCBI lineage: Eukaryota > Metazoa > Chordata > Actinopteri > Cypriniformes > Xenocyprididae > Zacco > Zacco platypus. Next base: position 28,213,396 of record CM076070.1, read on the forward strand.
AGCAGCTGAAGAAGCTTCCATTGTAGCTGAGTCTGTGACTTTGCTGAACTCTGTGTGTGTGTGTGTTTGTGTGTGTATGGAGCTTCTGTCCTTCGCATTCACCATCCCTTCTCCATCACACACCTATAAGTATGTTTATTTAAGAACTTATTTTATTCTGTTCTTATTTGTATTGTACATACTTGACATATTTAAACAGACTTGTTTTTGCACCTAAATGCTTTATTTTTCACTCCTGGCAGCTATCTGTCCGTCAGCACCATGTTCACAGGCCCAGTGATGGTATCATAATATATACTTAGTCAGCTAGGAGTCGCACTGGTGAATATAATAGGTAAAGTGCTATAGCTGGAAACCATCAGGCATACTTTCTCCTCACTGGCTTGAAGAGCTAAGGTGCTCAAGTTAAGTTACGTCCGTCGGGTGGCGATGTAGAGCAATAGTTAGTGTATTACTGAATATAAGGTTAAGGTTATTTCATATCAGATCCCTGAGGAATATTTGAGGTCAACACACTCCAAATTAGATGTTATCTTTGTAAGTTAAATTGTTCACATGTAGACTGCTTCAATGACAAATCTTTTTGCTTCATCTGTAGACTGCAGATTTGATAGGAAATGCCCATTTTACAAATTTGTATACAGGTCAAATTAATACCAAATGAACTAGTAAGGGGGTGATGTGACCTCATTGGGCCTTATTCATAAAATTCAAACAAATTTTAGTGTAGCCTCAATCATTCACAAGTCTGTTCTTGCTCAAGTTGTCTCATTTAAATTAGCATTCATTGTTTCATAAGGCCCAATGTGTACAAAAAGCTTCTTTTATCCTATATTATGTCTACGACTTCTGAAATGCTCTATGAAAATGGGTTAAGAGTTTATGCTTGAAACTGCACAGAATTGAAACACTTGTGCACAAGTTATGTACTGTTTTTAATTCTTTTCTGTTTTTGCAGCAATCTCTTCGTCACATGGATGTGTGTAGTTTGTTTGCGTTCTGAGAAGCACATGGAAAATGTTAAATATTTTAGCAACCGTTAAATGTGTAAATACGGCTACTGTGTGATTGAATACAACATTAGCATATATAGTCCCCCCCCCCCCATTTTAAATAAGATTTTGTGGGAAAAGGGGTCAGTAGCATTTGGGGTTCTTGCCTCGTTTGCCAAAGTGGAAATGTTTTGAACCAGAACTGCACTGTTGTTGCTGAGTTTTTAAAAGTGACATATGTTTTATTATAATTATTATTATTATTATTGGGAAAGTACTGTTACATATTTATCATTGTCTGTCAATATATTTCAAGCCTTACCACTTCCTGCTTTTGTATTTATGCCTTTGCCTGATTGTTTTATGCCTCTTTGTGTGTTAGCCAAACATGAAGGGATGAACTTCTGCTATAATTTACTGTACTCTGTTGTTCATAAGCAAATCAAACTCTACTGTTAACTATCTGTAATCAAACATTCTTGCTCAAGTTATATGGGCAAACTGCCCTTCATACAAGTTTAAACTGCTTATTGTATGTAATGCCTGGGTTATTCTGGGGGTTTCTTCTTTAATATACTTGCTTCCAATTCTTTCTCAGACTTTGGCTTTTGCTAGATTGGTCACTACAGCATGGTGCATGATATACTCCTCTCTGGATAACTTTTGAAAATGCTTATTTCATTGTGTAGCAAAGACCAAGAACCACATTAACCAATGTGCCAGTGTTTTCATTTCAATTTGTTGTTAGTCACACACAGATCATGTTTTTTTTTTTGTTTTTTTTGCAGGTTTTCAAAAGAAAACAATTTTTTGCAGATACTTGCTTTTTTTATTAAATTAAGTTATTTTGTGTAGATGTAAAATTTAAATTTGTGGGGTGTTCATGGATGTATAATGGAGATCATGATGAATGTTCTGACTACACGATCAAACAATGATGACAATTATACAATTTACTGCCCCAATTTACTATGTGTGTTTGGAAAGTAGGTATAAAAGCAAATAAAATCCCCAACACAGTTTTTTTTTCCCTTTATTTTAAAATTAATTTTATTTTAATTTAAATTTAAATGCAGCCAATACCCATTTCTTTATCCACTCTTTGGTTAAAGTGTCTTTGGTGAACAAACATTATTTGTTATGATCTGTTGCTTGAATAGACAATGAATTGTATTAAGAATGTATGGTTTTTTTGTTGTTGTTGTTGTAGCTTTGTTTTTTTAATGGCTGGTTTGAATTATTTTGCTTTGTCTGATGTAACTGCACCCCGATAATAAACATTGTTCACTGAAAGTTGGTTGTTATAGATCCCATTTAGTCCAATGAAGGCATATAGGAGCAAACACAATTAATGAACAGCGACATTCTTTGTTTGATCGTTACATAAATAATATACTGTGTGATATTTCTTCACAAATTAATGCAGCTCATGAGGTTACAGTGATTTGATAAAAAAACAAAAGAAAAACTGTATGATGCATCTTTGGATGAGATCATCATAATGTTGCAATCAGGCATGGAAGAAACGATGCCAAGGGTTGAATTACAACCATTTGGACACGTGCCCATGCTCTTTAACTATTAGACTTACACCTACATGCCAATTTTAAATCGGATGTAACTAGCGTACAATCTGTGGAATTCAAACATATTTTCTTCTAAAATGTTTCATTTGAATATAAAATATTGCAAGAATTCATAATAGGTTAATTAACATGAAAATGGTCTAGTTTGAAAGTCCCCAAAGAACAATTTTTGGGGCTTATACAAAGGTTTGGGGATGAATTCCTTTCTATAATTTTTGAAAAGTCAATCCAAAACACATTGCAATAAACGGATCCAAAATAAGTGAATAATAGTTTCTTCAAATTGATTACAAATGGAGCAACTGGGTGAAATGCTATAATTGAACTCTGCAAATTTATAACTTACTGTAACAATTATGAAAAATTTATTCATGGAGACTTAAACAACTTTACTAGATTAAAAATAAAAAATTAGAAGCCAGAAATCTTTCCATACTGTCACTGAATTTATTAGTTATTATTCCAAAAACTAGAGCCAGACAGCCACATTTTTTTCATTTATTTATTAATGTACAGTTTGCTGTTCATGTCCATAATACACAAAATTTACCAACAGTACATCCATTGTCAACAGAATAGAGGAAAAATAAGTTTGTCATTTGCTAATGACAGAAAAGATAAGATAGGAGGAAAAGTTGCAGTGGCAAAATTCGGCACTCGGTTGCTAGTGTATTTCTAGGCAGTTTCTAAGGTGTTCTGGGTGGTTGCTAGGCAGTTGCTAAGGTACTTGGGGTGGTTGCTAAGGTGTTGCTAGGTGGTTGCTAGGGTGTTCTGGGTGGTTGATAGGTGGTTGCTATGGTAACCTGGGTGGTTGCTGGGTTGTTTTCAGTATTGAAAAATGCTGTACAACAAATTGAAGTTGTTCTAATTGTTTATTAAAATGAAATGGTGTGATGCTTTTTAAATTCTTTCAAAAAACAATTTGTCCCCAAAGAACAATTGTGAACTTGTGTGGATATAAAATTTGCAAAGTTAAAGTTATAACATGCAAGCATTGTCTGAGTAACATTAGGCCTACTATCCTAAAATAATGTCTTTAAAATCTGGTTACATCTTAGGATATTAACATTAATAAATGTGCCAATACTTTTCCACAGTAGCTTTACAGGTGGAAAACAACAGCTATTCGTCACCTCCTCCCTGTGGCTCCTTTCAGATATTTGAGCTGAGGGAGGAGTGATTGAGAAAACACGCCTCTTATCATTTATATAACATTACTGGAGAGACTTTAGGAGTCGGTCAGGGCTTCGCAAACTTCACACAACCATTTTTTTTTCATATCCATGCTATTTCTTTTTTTTAATTTTCTGGACCTAAACAACTGCAGAAATGACTCTACCATACTCGCAAAGCGTAACAACACTGAAAAGCGTGACCGTAGCGGAACCGAGTAGACAGACTGTCTTGACATCAACTCCTGTCGGGATGAGCGACGGTTCGACGACTTACCGAACGGTAAGCCTCGCTGGAGCTCAGCTGCAGCCATCCAGTCCTGTCGGGATGAGCGACGGTTCGACGACTTACCGAACGGTAAGCCTCGCTGGAGCTCAGCTGCAGCCATCCAGTCCTGTCGGGATAAGCGAAGGTTCGACGACTTACCGAACGGTAAACGTCGCTGGAGCTCAGCTGCAGCCGGTCCACTACATTAACAACCAAATGGAGGGAAACGTGATGTACGGGGGCGCGCGTTACCTGGTGCCCGTGCAACAGCGGCCCGCGGAGTCATTTGTGTACCTGAGTCAGGCGCCGCGCGTCATGCAACAAGTATACTTACAGAACGTTCAGCCCATGAGCGTCAGCAGCGTCGACGAGACCGACGTCTACAGACAAGTAGTGAGTGTTCATTTTTACTTGAACTTTTCTCAACTTTTCCTTTTGCTTTACAGTAGTATCTAAATGGTCACGTTAATATCATTAATTACTATACTATATTTACAAATGTAACTATTTATAGGGGTCCAGGTTGTTTGGGGAAAAGTGGAGAAAATTGCCAAAAGATGCTGTCGTGTCGATACAGCTGTATTGGAGTTTATGTCTATACATACTTTTAGTTCAAAAGTTTTAGCGCCCCCTAAGATCAAATAGTCGTAATGGGCTACACCCACACACACAAAAGTATTTATTTTAAAATTCATTGTCAAAAATATGACCAATTTATTTGCAGTCACTGAAGGATTCAGGAAAAAATATTTTTATTCTTCCCTTTTTTTCCTAATTAGTTAATTATATCTACTATTTTCATGTAGTATGTATATGATACATTTCATAATAATCAGGCCTTCAAATTATTATCTGATGAAATGTGAATGCTGATTTGACCTATGATATTTTAAAGGTTTAGTTCACAGACAAATTAAAATTTTGTCATTAATTACTCAGCCTCATATCGTTCCATACCAGTAAGACTTTCATTCATCTTTGGAACACAAATAAAGATCTTTTTGATGAAATCTGAGAGCTTTCTGTCCCTCCATAGACAGCCTACGCAACTGTAACTTTGACGATTCAAAAGGTTAATAAAGTACGGTGGCTGAGAGAGCTCAACGCGCTGCAAATAAGAAAACGCATGCAAATAGAAAAAAACGCCAACAAATTAAGAAAACGAGATCACCAGTTTGACAACACATGTGCTGCAAATCCTCCCAACACAAGCAAACACAGAAACGCGCTGCAAATCAGCACAACACAAGCAAATACAGAAACGTGGTTTGTGTTATTTGCAGCACGACAGAAATGTTTCAAGGGGACCCCAAAAAGTGACGAACCCTACTAGGACCTGCTTATTAGCTGTGTCCAAAACCACTCACCAGTTCATTCATTCACTAATCCCGATATAGTGTATAGCATTTGAGTGCACAATGTGTTCACAATCATTAAATGCTATAAAAAACTGCAAACAAAAATAAACGCACATTAACAAGTGTACATTATTTCATGTATTTATTATTTTTAATAAAGTGTTTTTCAGTTTGCTAGACACTCACGCTCACAGATGACGTTACATTAGTATGCTACAGATGATTAACGAATATTTTTAAATCATCCACTAAATTATCATCTCTTAAAGTTTAATGAGTTAAAAACAATGCCACATATTAAAACAATATGCTGTTAGTGAAACATATTACATTGAATTATTGCCTACATAATATATTTTAAGAATTATTTTTAGCTTGTGCTGTTGTCAAGTAGGGTTCGTCACTTTTTGTGGTCCCCTTGAAACATTACCGTCGTGGTCTGTGCTATTTGCAGCGCATTTCTGTGTTTGCTTGTGTTGTGAGGATTTGCAGTGCGTTTCTGTATTTGCATGTGTTGTGAGGATTTGCTGCACATGTGTTGTCAAACTGATGGTCACGTTCTCTTAACTTGTTGGTGTTTTGCATGTGTTTTTTTATTTGTAGCGCGTTGAGCTCTCTCGGCCACCGTAATAAAGAGATCAAAAAACTAATCCATATGAATCGAGTGGTTTAGTCCAAATTTTCTGAAGAGATTTGATTGCTTTTTATGATGAACAGATTTAATCTAGGCTTTTACTCACATAAAATCAGCAAACATAAACAGAATCTCAACTGAACCTGAATGGTGTGCGAGAACAAACCTCAGACGCTCAAACGTGCCGTGTAACACGAGAATAAACCGCATTGGTTGGCACGTTTGAGCTTCCGAACCATTCAGGTTCTGTTGAGCTTCTGCTTATGTTCACTGATCAATGTTTATATGTGAGTAAAAGCCTAAATGAAATCTGTTCATCATAAAAAGCCATCGAGTCTCTTCATTTGCGTTCCGGAGATTAACTAAAGTCTTACAGGTTTGGAACAACATGAGGGTGAGTAATTACTGACAGAATTTTCATTTTTGGATGAATTAACCCTTTAAGGGCACCATGACCAAAGATGGTAAGAAGCATTGTTAAATTAAAGCTACACTATGTAACTTCAGAATTGTTCAAAATTACCAAAATTTAAACTACAAGAAAGTCCAGCTACTAGGCCTATATGTAGTGAAAGGTGTCATAGTACCTTGAAGCAGCAACAAATGAACTTCGAACCGAAAAGAGTTAGCTATAGCTAGCAAAAATGTAAAGTGATAAAACATGAATCAACATTGACATGAATTTTCAGAATGAAGTTTTTAGTTTGCATAGCATCACATTTGAGTTCACAACCAGTGTTGGGGGTATCGCATTACAAGTAACTCGAGTTACGTAATCGGATTACATTTTCAAGTAACTAGTAAAGTTTTACTTTTAGTATAAGCATTACTTTTTCAATTTACAACAAAATATCTGAGTTACTTTTTCAAATAAGTAATGCAATGTTACTTTTTCACATTAATTAACTGACAGCTCTCCTGTCCTCATGGTGAGAGAAATAAAGTGCAGAGGTGTTGTGTGGTTGTGAAAAACATGATGGTTATTATAGTTCTAGACAAAATGTGAATTTACTCATCTCTGTTGCGTCGTTTGTGTATTAAATTACACAAATATACTTTATGTATTTATTAATCAGTGCCTTTAATGATCTAATTCTACCATACTACTAAGCAAAAAATACTTTAAATTAGATTTAGAAATAAGAGTGTTGAACTTCCTTCTCCTGTATCCTATCCTTCTTTAATCCAGAATGGCAGCACAGCTGAAAGGTTTGTTTAAGCTGCACTCTCTACTGTACAGACATAAATATTCATTTCCTTCAGCTTGAGGCTTATTCATTTCACTTTTGGTGTGAAAGGGCCTTAACATTTGCCAAAAATAGAACCTTTTTTGTTGTTATTAAAAAAACAAACAAGCAAGCCCAGCCCAGGTGAGAAAAAGTAATGCAAAAGTAATGTAATGCATTACTTTTCATAAAAAGTAACTAAGCACATTAAAATGAATTAGTTACTTTTTTAGGGAGTAAAGCAATATTGTAATGCATTACTTTTAAAAGTAACTTTCCCCAACACTGTTCACAACATAATGTTTTTTGTGAGTTATAATAGATCCTACCGTTTTACCTTATCTGATTAGCAATCATTGCATCTAATGTCAGTGTTACCAAACGTGTGTAACATTATCTAAAAAGCATTTGTTTTCAAAAAGTCAAAACAACAGTGGCATATACAGTGCTGCATCAATGAAGTATTTTATTTGTGAAATGAGCATACCACTGGTTCCCTTGACAAAAACCCAATAAGATTTTTTTCATTGGCTTTTGGATTAATGCAGAAAATAAGCTTTGTGCCCCATTTTGTTGATCATGATAATATTCACAAATGAACACTACTTTTATGAATTTTGAAGCCTAAATACAATTGCAGAAGTAAAAAGCTAAACGAACTAGACCACAGTCAAATGACTTCAGCGTCACCATCATTAATGACATGATTAAGTCACACTTCCTGAAAAATGTCATTGGCTTGACACATCAAAATTATTTTGAAAACTTATTGTTATGACTTTAGTCATTAGATTATACACATCAAACTAATGGTCTAGGTCTAGGACAAGTTTAACAAAGTTGGTTTTTCAGAAAATTTAAAATGAAAAATGTTAAATCTACTTTATACCAGTATAGTCTCAAATGATTCTGTCGTTCAGAAGTTATTGGCAAAAATGTGAATTTGATTATTATAGTGTGTCTTAATTGGAGGATTTGAGCCTTTAAGGTTGAACGGTTTAAGCAATTCTAGCTCAAAAAATTTTAGGGCAGAAATAAAAAGAAAAGAAAATCAGAACAAACACAAGCACACTTTTGGTGCTTGGACTCCTAATAACTTCAAGCAGCTCCAAAATAATTATACAAGTATATTTAGGTAATTAGAATCACTCAAATAAATACAGAGTAACATAAACACTGTAATAAAGTGTAAATGTGAACCCACTATAAAAACTTGCATGTAATTAGCAAACCTATTAAATGGGTTAGTGCATGTCAATTCATGAATATTCAAATATTAATGCATAGTATTGTTTTGAGTTGTATGCACAAATGAATATATATATATATATATATATATATATATATATATAGATGTCATTTTGTTATAAAGTTAGCGTTTTCCTCTTGTACCTTATTACATTTTTTAAATCTAATTTTAATAAAGACACACCAAAAACATATTGTGTACAGAAAAAGTTGTGTACAGTGCAATTAATCTTTTTTGGACTTTTCAGCACAAGACAAAACATGTTCAACAAGCCTGATTCATTCATGTTTTGTTTTTCTATATTCAGAACATAAATGGACAAACGTCTGTCTACAGCCAGTTATCCAGTCCTGTCAAGAGCCCTGAACCATCTGAGGTAATAAAATAACATGTACTGTGCACATATTCATTAAAATTTAAGGCGGAATACTGTCTGTTTGGATCCAATCATATGGCTAGCACACAAACACACACACCCAAAATTACCCTTGACCTCTTGATTTTCATGCCTTTACACGCAATACATGAGCAATAGGTACTGTATTACACACACTTTCCTCTAGGTTTGTTCATGCCTCTGGGTTGTGAGATGAAGCAGGAGAACAAGCTTTAATGTAAGCCAGGCTTTAGTCTGTGTGTAGTTGCACGCACATGCTAATATGACAACAATTTATGCACAAGTACAGTACCTGCAGGGTTTAGGGTGTGTCTCACAGAAAGAATGGACTCGGTAATTCCCAGAGGAGACAGTGTGTTAACGCCTATTTAGTTTGGGCCCGACAATAGTCATAATTTTGCAAGGAAAGTGTTAGGAGGGAGTTGCCCTTTATCGCAACTGTTGCCGTCAAGCAGCCTGCAGGTGATAAGATGATGATATCTGTAATATTGAAAGAGCTTAAATGTGTACTACCAAACAAGTACTCAGCTTTATGTGAAAAAATATTTTTACATAACGCATTAATAAGAGTGAAGTTCGTGAATTGTTATGTACATTCAAGCTGCAATTTTGTCAAATTATGCAAAAAGTGTCTAAATGTTTCTTTAATTGTGTGTATTTGAAATACGTAAAATGCTAGATGTGAAATTAACCTTAACAAGACATTAGGTATGACATCGGCTGGGGCTGGATGTAACCAATCGGTGAGAGCTGACGCTTGCAGTCTGGGAGGAGGTGAAAACGGAGACGTGAAGTCAGACACTTTGTTTCTGCTTCCCATAGTGACACTCGCGCTACGTTTTTATACTTTATCACAAATGAAGTTAAATAAATGCAATAATTGTCAAATACACAGATGTTTCAAAGACATTTTCATTCAGCACTACTTAAAGGGTTAGTTCACCCAAAGTAAAGGGTTAGTTCACCCAAAAATGAAAATTCTGTCATTTATTACTCACCCTCAAGTCATTCTACACCTGTAAGACCTTAAATTAATATACATAAAATCCGATGGCTAATATTATAAAGTGACGAGAATACTTTTTGTCCGCCAAAAAACAAAATAACGACTTTTCAACAAGATCTAGTGATGGCCGATTTCAAAACACTGCTTTGAAGATTTACGGATCTTTTGTTTCGAATCAATAGTTCGGAGCGCCAAAGCCACGTGATTTCAGTAAACGAATCTTCGTTACGTCATAAGTGTTACGCAATTTCAATACTTCACGTGAGTTTTGCAGTTTGATATGCAAACCGAACCACTAATTCAAATCAAAAGATTTGTAATGCTTCGAAGCAGTGTTTTGACATTCACTAGATATTGTTGAAAAGTCGTTATTTTGTTATTTTTATTAAGTCGTTTTCTCGTTGCTTTATAATATTAAGGTTGAACCACTTTACTCACATGAACTGTTTTAAATATGTTTTAGTACCCTTCTGGGGATCTGAAAGTGTTAATTAACTTGCTGGCAATAGAGGCCTCACTGAGGCCTCACTTTTGCTGTTGTTCAAGCAGTTTATTGTTTGTGGTATTTTTCACTCCCCTCTTCCATTGGATGGTTGCATAAAAAGTGACAGTGATAAACATTTTTCAACTCTGGCATCTGGAAAAAAACCCGACAAGGGCTCAGTGTGAATTAGACACTCAGCGCCTAGTCAAACTGCATTTTTTAAATACACAGCACTCCAATTGAAAAAATATGCTGTCCTTGGGAAAAAATGCTTTGGTGGACACACACTGACATTTCCTCGATCTTTTAACTGTCTGCATTTGCTGGTCAGAATTCATTTAAACATTAACTCTACTACACATCTGATGCCGTATTCACAAAACATCTTAAGGCTAAAAGTAGCTCCTAATTTTCAGATTTAGGAGAAACTCTTAAAAAAATGGGCATGTCAGTCCTAAATTTAGGACTCCTTAATTTTTGCACTAAGAGTATTTCATAAAGCATTTTAGCACTAAAACTAGCTCCTAAATCTGTGAAAAATTCGGGTAGTCAAGAGGACTCCTAAGTCACTAAAACCAAATTACAAACAATCCTAAAATGGCTCTTGCTGGCAGTCTGCCTCAGCAGTCCGCCCAAAGACACTGTACACCATTGAGGCAATAGGTGATAGAGCCTTGAGTGCTGAGCCTTTTCTTCATAAATGCAATAAATATTGTGATTTGTACAGGCAAAATGTATTGAATGATAGAATGTCACATTGCAGTCACGTTGAAAAAAAAAAAATGCCCCATCATTCAACCTGAGTTTGTGTTTGTAAGTTATCTCTTCAGGTTTCTAGCAGTTTTATTATAAAGACTGTCTAAATGGGCACTGCCAGCTCATTCTGTTTTTAACCATTGAACGTGAAGGTCTAATACCATATAAGGTTGAGCATCATCAGACTTTCATATGGCTTATCCTAAAGTTTGAAAAGCATTACACTCAATGATTTAAAGAGAGTTGTCATAGGGTTGTGCTTGCAACATGCTGGGACAGGAGTTTGGAGCGCCTAATCAGCTTCAAGTTTTATACACGAAGGGAGGATTTAGTTGTGATTAGACACACTGTACTCAACACACTTAAGTTGTCTGAAATTGTAGGGTTGTAATGTGAGATAGCATTGAAGATTGGTTTGGAGGAGGTTCACATTATGTCATTGAGCTGATGCATACACAATGATGAATACAAAAATGGCCTTTAGTACCTGAGAATCTTATGCGAACAAAATGTAATGCATAAAGTAACTTTGTGCTGTGTTTCTTTTGAGTTGAATTTCAAGGATGAAAGTGACTAATGCAAAGTGGACTCATTGGTCAGCAGCAGCCGTGGTGGTGTAATACAGAAATTTATCATTAGATCATTTGGTTCAGTTATATTGAATGTTTAGAGTACTGAATCTTGTTACACAAAAATGAGTAAGATTTATTAATGGATCAGAAAATGGGACGAGTGTAGAGATTTGTCAGGAAAGTATTAAATATGTGGGCAGGAAAATAAACATTTTATGATCAAAAACAACCATGGTCCATGTGTATACTGTAATGAACAAAGCCTCAGATATAATAAACTTGTTTGTCAAGTTGTGTTAGTGAGGCCCGCAAACATGACTGTCACACAGCTCTTAGACAGTAAGTTTTTCTTTGAATGTTAACATTTATAAGACTGTAAAGACTGGCTTTAGTTTTTTGTGCTCACGATCATCTAACATTACACTCTGACACACTGTGTTTCTTAGCACACTTGTTTCATGCGTATTTGGCGCCACCTATTATTTGGAGGTGTATTATTGACATGTAAAAGTCTAGACACTGAAAATAAGACAAACCCGTTTTTTTTTCAGATGTATTTCTAAGAAAACTACTTATATTCCGGAAAAATACAGTATAAAGACAACAACTGACAAACACTGACTGAAACATGGGGGTATATATATATATATATATATATGTGTATATATATATATATATATATATATATATATATATATATATATACACAGGAGACTATATGAGACTAATGAGGAACAGGTGTGTGTGATGAGTAACCATGGAGACTAATGAGGGTAACTATGGAAATAATATTGTTAACAATGGCCAAAGAGAACTGATCTTTTTATGATGTTTTATAATGGTAAAACAAAACAAAACCACAGTCCCTCCATTCCTTCAAATGTTAAATCTCTCAGTTACTCTGTATCTCTCTCCACTAGCTTCCTGTGGTCAGACACAACTTTAGTTTGAAAACCAAGCTCCTCCTTCCTTTCACTGTAGACCAGAGCAATGACCTGCTGTTTCTACACAGGAACAGCAAAGCTTTTAGCTTACACTGACCTATTTTTGCACACAGTAAGGTATTGTGGAAAGCAAAAGGCAGAAAGTACATCCCACAGTCGCAGGATTAGAGGTAATGATTAGTAGTGTCTTCTCATAATTCTTGAGAATTCTTAGATAAGATGTAGATGTTTGTTTATATTCACATCAAAGTAAAGGGACACTTTAAGCTGCAGTTCCTATTTTTGGGTAATTAATAGGTGATATAGTAAATCATTTTGTCCTCTCAACCACATGCACGTTTCTGGAAAATGTGAAAAACAAGAACACAGCAGCACGCCTTGGACTCGACAGCATATCATATAATTAAATTGATTAAAATTATTCATCAAATAACAGCCCTAGTGATTATGGATTCAAACTGACCCCTATAGTTTATTTAAAGGCTAAGTATTTTTCTGATATTTATTAACATGGTGGGAGATGTATATAAAAAAATGTACATGGACTGGCTATGATGTTAATTTCAGGATTACAGTTTAATGAAGCATTTCCAGTAAACCATCATTTACTCAATCCTGCTGTGGGAAATCGAGGTTACAATATTACAACTGACTGAAATTTGCATATAAGAAGGGTGTTCAGGTGATCTGGAATTACTCCCAGAATTTTTTTGTGCATTGACTCTTGACAACCCATATATAAAGTTTTTTTTTTTTTTTTTAATACACACTCTTACTCACTAAACTCTTATGTGTCCTTGCTTGCCGTGTGCAGAACCTGCTGCAACTTGTCAGATGGTAAAAGTAACTAATGTCCAAAGTACGTTTCAATCATTGATGATTTCTTATCTTCCTAATCTTGTAAGAACACACCCAGACGTAATCTTTAATTTCTTTTAACTCTGCATTCACTCATGCACAGCTAATCCTGTAAAAATCACAAGTTTAGTAATATGCGAAACTGTTAACAAGCGCGGCTCTTTGTTGTTGCAGCTTCAAACCGGTTTCGGCACAACGTTCTCAGTAGTAAGTCCACACACCCAGTTAACAAAGTCACTGCTGGTCTTTCTGTCACAGAATGTGTGGAATGTTCTCAAGGCCTGACACACCCGCTGTCAAAAATACTTGTCTTTTTGTAGTTGCTCTCAAAACAGATGCTGACACCTGCAAACACCTGAACGAATATCTCTTTTTATAGTACTTCTGCTGTATTGCTAAACATGAACTATTTGCTCTTCTGGTAGAGCAATGGTGCTACCAACACTAAGGTCACAAGTTTGAATCCCAGGAAATGCACATACTAATGAAATGCGAAGCTTGAATGTGCTATATATAACTTTGGAGAAAAGTATCCTCTTAATGTACCAATTTTTGGTGTTTATTGTTTTTTGACAATCATTTGGTTTGTTTGGTTTTATTTTTTTAAAATGATTTATTTATTTATTTTACCCTCTGGGTCATTTAGTGTTAAGGCAACAGAAGCTCATTCATTTGAAATTCAAAAAGAAATGGATAATAAAATAATTTAATAAAAATAAAATGTATTATTAATAATTTTATGTTTTTGTTTTTTAGAATTACTGAAACTCTAATGGGATTCTAATCATTTAGGATTAGGAGTGGATTCTGCTAATATGCATACAATTATTAAAATAATTTATACAGCAGCATCTTCTTTAATCAAGCTCTACTGAACTTACAAAATGTGTTACAATTAAAATTGGTTTTAAATTAAAAAAAGACAATATATGATTTTTAGTCATACTCATTCTAAGGAAACGGATGAGGCAATTTCAACTTTAGATGGCACACACATTGAAAAAGTTTGCTCTTATAAATATTTAGGCGTATGATTTGACAGAAAACTAGCTTGATAATTTCTGAATTACACATTGATAATTTGCTGAAGAAGCTTAAACCTAAATTGGGGTTCCTTTATCGCTCAAAAAAATGCTCTATGAGGCTGGAAAGAAACTATTGATAATTGATAATGATGACCTTGTATATATGGATGCGGCTTCGTCTTTATTGTGGAAACTGGACTCTGTCCATCATGCAGCATTACATTTTTGCCTTAAAGTCCCAAAGATATCATCAGAATTTGGTATACATGCGTTGTCCATGACCTTCAAAACATACTTAAACTGGAGTTTCAGCCACCTTTGAATACTTTTAAATATATTTTGCAGTCTGCCTTAAGAGTCTTGTAAAGTGCTTTTCTTGACCCTATTTTTAACAACTGTTTTGTTTGAGTAATGTTAGTAATGTTAGTCATCTTAGTATATGACTTATAGTTATGTCAAGATGATTAAAATTTAAACCTAAAGATCTTTTGTAGTGTCAGTTCAGTTATAATTCTGGATGAAACCAGACCCTGAATAATCCTTGTGTGATTCTCTCACACAGATCAGTGGAATCTGGCCCGACCACTCTGACACACCTTGAGTTCTGGAAGTTACTAAAGTACTGACAAAACTGTTGCTCTGTGTCTTGCATTCTATGTCATGCTATCAATCATTTTGAAACACTACGAAAACATTGCTAAAGCTTTTAGAATGCAAAATTTATCAATAATTTTGAAACACTATTAACTAGGGATGAAAACACTATTAATTGTGGATGGACCAGAATAGAAAATTTGCCCAATAATTTTTTAAAAATAGCTTTCCATTCACTTTCCTTATCTATGATTGTAAAATACCATGTTTTGATGTCTGTTTTCTCTTTTACAATGATAAAACTTCAAAAGAGTAATCAATTTTTTCTATGACATACAAATATAATATACTATGTAAATAGAAAATCCATAATTTTGTTTTTATATATATATATATATATATATATATATATATATATATATAATGATATATATGTATGTGTGTGTGTGTGTGTGTGTGTGTGTGTGTGTTGCAAAATGTAAAACTATTTTATCGCTCAGCGCCTTCAATAGAGTTGGATATATAACTGTTCAACTTTATCTGAACACATTCAGTATTCTTGATACTCGCATATACAAATGTTATACTATACAACAAATGTCAACTACTTAATTGTTTGTGTCAACATAAAATGTAAAATATTATCACCCAGCTTTAATTTTTTAATTGCGACTTAGGTATTAAGATATTATAAACATTTTTCATCATGATTTTGCTATAGAAATAAATTTGACTTGACTTTGAAAAACAAGAGCAATGCCGATAATTTAAAAAACATTTAATTATTGGCTGATATCATATTGTGAACCTCCATGACTACTGATGCTTTCTAGCACATGATGACTATGTACAGAATGCAAAATGTGCGTAGATATGCACCCATAAACGGCATCAGTAGCTGCATGTGCCACATTTTTTTCCGCTCCCCAGATGACCTTATACCTTTATGGTCCACTTAATGTTGTTTTATTTTCTGTGTTTAAGAGTATTGTTTGAGAGATCACTCAGGAGTGTTCGATCTGGATCCATGCACATGAGTGTGAAGTTTAACTTAATATTCATCGAGGTGTGAACTGGCTGATTTCTCACATATGTTGTTGTGTGTCACATGCATCACTCACAATCTACTTTAAAAAATTTGACACATACCTTTAAAAGTTAACCCCCATTTCTAAGCATAAATAGAGTTTGTTGGCTTCTTATGAAAAGTTTTCTCCATTTTGACATACTAACAGTTATGTAAGAATCATGTTTTGCAAGTGTGAAGGAAGAGTAGTGTTGATCCTGTTACTGATTTTTTTCTATTAAGCTTGCAGTATAACATCTGATAAAATTTATGTACTCAACTTACTTACCTCAAGTATCCTCTCTTCACATCCTGTATGATTTTTTCCAGTCAGAGTTGGTGGAGAGTTCAAGCATTCGGGACGAGGTCGTGGACTTGAGGGAAATAAAGAATGGCTTCTCAACTGAGATCAAGACCGAGGTAATCGAGGTGGAACCAGTCGCCAAGCTGGACAACCGCTTCTTTGGTGAGCTTCTTGCCGAGGTTTACCGCAAGAACTCCGATATTCACACCTGCATCTCTGAGCATGTGGCGAAGATCCGGGGAAGGTAGAGCATGTCCTTCAGGATTTTAATGCTTTTCGCAAGCTAATTCATGAAATGCCATGCTTCTGTTACAATAATGAGATATACTGTAGTTGTGCAGTGCAAATTGCATTTCACATATTCTTTCTTAGTGAATTCCTCCCTGTGTGTCTTAAAGGAGAATTTAAATTGAAGATGTGCATGCTGATAACAGCCATTAACCCTGTCAAACTCTATCTAGATGATTGAAGACTTGACACATAATGAAAAAAACCTATTACAGACCAAAAGGAAATCTCATCTCTTTACTTAGTCTACAGTCACTTTCTCAAATGACACATTAGAGTGATCAAAAACCTGAAATCTCTACGCCTTGTCTAAAGCTGTCTAAGAGCAATGCTCCAATCCAGTGATTCATGGCGAGTTAAGAGGTTCTGTACTTTACACCTTAGAAATGATTGTGAGAACAGCAACACCTCTGGAAGTTTTAAGGCTCTTTTTTTTCCCATTTTGACTCATTCATATTGTTCTCCGTCTCTGCAGGAAACACCTTCTGGACCCCACCATTGACTACAAGGTAGGGCGTGGCAGATTGCTCAGTTCCTGTGAAGTTGGCTGGAAGTTTTCCATGTTGCACACAGAATTTCAAGTTTCAATTATGGTTTATTCTAAACTTTTTTTTTTTTTTAATTTATATTCATTTGTTCAAAAGTCAATTTAAAGTGCATTTTTTTTGCACATAGTGACTTGATTACACCTATTTTTCTAATATGAGAATGTTTCTTGATATTTTCATTGGGGCAAATTAAAAAATATCAGTATGTTTTTTTTTATTTGTCATGATACAATCAATATGCAGAAAATATGTAAAAATATAAAATGTCATATAATGCAACTTCCCCAAAACATAATATTATGTTTTGGGGAAGTTGCATTATATGACATTTTATATTTTTTTTACCTATTTTATGTTTAATGATTATAATAATATTTTGGAAAAATAAAAAAAAAATGTTGATGCAGCTTTGTCAAAGAATACCTAAGATTAAATTGTTAAACTGTTAAACATGTGTTTGCAGGTGGAAAAAGAAGAAATAGAAAGTCTTATTCCTAAAGGAGTGTCTGAACTGACTAAGCAACAGATCCGCTACCTGCTGCAGGTGAGCTCACATTATGAACCTCTGCCCTGCCCTCACCCACTCAGCCCCACCTACCTCTCAGTACACCCCACCCTCAGACGCCTCTCCTGACAGATTATTAGCACATAAACCTGTCCCAGGAACACATGTTCCTCCAGGCACAATGGAGCCTCACAGTAATTGTGTTTATTTCACAAAGAGCTGGGAGTACAATAAAAACATATTTTCGTATCAACTAACCCTAACTTTAGATATTCGGTCAGCTTTATTGAGCGGTTTGGATTAGATTAAGTGCTGTCATTTTTTTCTGTTTTTTGAATGACCACTAAGTTCAGTGAGCAGTTGTGACCTAATGGTTAGAGAGTCGGACAAAGGTTGTGGGTTCAAGTCTCAGTATTGGCAGGAAATGTAGGTGGGAGGAGTGAGTGAACAGTGCACTCTCATTACAACTGAGGTGCCCTTGAGCAAGGCACCTAACCCCCAATCGCTCACTGGGCGCAAAAATGCTGCCCACTGTACCACTGCTGTGTGTGTACACCTGGATGGGTGAAAGTGCAAAGCGCAAATTCCGAGTATGGGACAACGTAATTGGCTATACATCACTCACTTTCTTTCCTCAAAATTATTATTAATGATCATTTTACTTGTTTTTTTTTTTAATTCATCAGCGTATAAAGTAAATTATTTATTTGAGATATTTTAATTAACAAGCCTAAATATATAAAATATATAATATAATTAATAAAATAAAATATAATAGAAAATACATTTGAGGCTCTTTGGTTTGCAGTAGTTTCAGACAAAGTAACTGTCTTTCTCTCATCTAGACTCGTGTGACAGCTGATAAGACCATGCGTCTGTTGATGGCCACTTTCAGCAGTCTGCGAGAGGAGCTAGTGCATATGCAGGAGGATCTGAGGGTGAGTGAGATTATTCTACCACTAAACCAGCCAACAGCCTCCTGTCCTGCAGAAACAGTCCCCAGTTTCCACTGTAGATATGATGATGAAACATATCAGGTTTTGCCCTGTGGGTGTGCGTTTGCTTTACAACCCAGCATTCAGCTGACCTTGTGTTTTTCAAGGTGTGATGCGTGTATAAACAGATTCAAGGATATGATGTAACAACTACACAACAGCCCCCAGCCTTTCAATATTATGTTAGCATTATTTTGTTACAGGTAAAACTATTTTATAAAAGAATTTAAAAAAAATGTTTCCAGATCTTCGATTATACTTAAGAAAAAGTTCATATGTGAAATGTATCTTGCTTCTGCAAGTACAAATTCCGATTGTTGTGATACTGTATCACAACAATCGGAAAGAATCAACAGTCACGAAAAGAATAATCACAGAAAGCCAACGTGCTTTGTTGGTATAGCAATTAGGGATGTGCTCTACGACTAATTTGACTGTCATTTAAACTGAAGTTTTTTAATCCGACTAGTTGAATAGTCTAAAAGCAGTAACCCCCAAAAGATGGTAAGAAAAAAACCCTGTGCGTGTGTATATGAGCCTACATATTAAATACATAATCTATGAATCACACTGTTAAATTTCTTAATGAATTCCGCTGAAAATAGGCCATGATTATGCCGTACACTTGCCTTACGTTATCATAATAACATAGCCAACA
Organism: Zacco platypus; assembly: GCA_038088235.1. Lineage (NCBI taxonomy): Eukaryota > Metazoa > Chordata > Actinopteri > Cypriniformes > Xenocyprididae > Zacco > Zacco platypus. Next base: position 28,232,881 of record CM076070.1, read on the forward strand.
TATTAAAACAGAAGTCAAAAACAGTAGGAACGATAATCAGGGAATAGCATTAAACAGCTTTTAAAAACATACTTCATGTAGGTTATATTGTCTAAAAGCAAAACAATGCAACAATGCCCATTTTACTTACTCAGACCATGCGTTTTTGTTCAGTGAAATTAACATGTCAACGTGGTCTGATGAAAGACAGTACCTAAGGTGATTAATAATTATTCCAGCACTTGAAAAAGCGCGCTCGGCAGGAACTGAAGTTGCAGGCATGCAGAGATGACGACAAAGAAACCGATAGAGTTTTGGAAAGCGCCTGGACATGCTGCACCACCACCGAAGTGGGTCTTCGTTAGATGGCTGCTTCCAGTAGAGCTTGTCTTTCGCGTGGTCATTTTTGAGCTCGCCACAACTGACACGAAGAAAACGCATGCGAGGTAGTTGTGGCCTAGTGGTGAGGAAGTCGGGCTTGTAATCTGAAGGTTGCCGGTTCGATTCCCACGCCGGCAGGAATTGAAAGTCGGGATTGTGAATAAACAGCACTCTCTCCACCTTCGATACCATGACTAAAGTGCCCTTGAACAAGACACCTAACCCCTAATTGCTCCCCTTGTAAGTCGCTTTGGATAAAAGCGTCTGCTAAATGATGATAAATGTAAATGAGGTCTGAGGTAAAAAATATACTTTCCGCCCAGATACACTTTTAAAACTAATTTATTTTTCAAACATTTTGTTTTAATTTATTTAAAATGTTTTAAAGGTAATGTTAAATGATAAAATTATGGTATTTTGTGGTTGTTTTTGTTTTGTACTTCGTGTAGTCAACTATTGTTTTCAGTGTCGACTAGTAGGAGCTGTACCGTTTAGTCGACTAGTCGACTACACGCGCACATCCCTAATAGCAATGGGTAATTTCCTGTTTGAGTGAACAAAGCTTCTGCTCAGGGTCATAACATAACAATAACATAAACCATCCCTGGGGTCACCACAAATACATGCAAGCATCTTTAAATTGGTAAGTCAACATAGTCAATTATTGTACTCAATATTATCATTATTATTATTATTATTATTATTGTTGTTGTTTTATTATGTTAATTATTATTCATTATCATCATCATTATTATTATTATTATTATTATTATTACAACTCTTCACCCTAAAATAAAAAACAACAACTGTAAAATTACTAATACTAATATTTATGGTTGTCTTATTTTCATAATGTAATATTGAAACATTAAACCATTAAGCTATTATTTTGGAGGAAAACCACAGAGATCCCTTAAAGCTATCTCTCTCTATTTTTTTTTTTTGGCACATATTTTCTTCCCAAATGCATGTTATGAATCACTCAAACTCAGAACACATGCAGAGATGATTTCATGTGAAGACGCATTTACTGTGAACTTAGTCGCTCTAAAAGACTGAAAACACCAGATCAGGAGCTGCTCGCTTGTAAAAAAAACAATAAAAAAAACAGTGCAGTGCTTTATCAAATTGCAAGAATTTGTGCAATTATTTAACTAATCACACTAACCAATATCGCAATTTCAGTTTAATTTGTTCATTTGTGTAGCCCTAGTTAGTGACGACTAAACTAAATATTTGATCATCGTCCTTGGCAGCCTTTCTTCTCACAAAATCAATATTTATTAAATCGATATTATTATTAAATATTAAATGAATATTTTATTTGATAATTGGCTCTAAAAGGTGTGATAATGTTATGTAATTAATGCAATAATGTCAGGTGGTCATTATTGCATTAATTAATTAATCCATTAATTTATTTATTTATAATTTATCAGACAGAGTGATAGGAGTCACCGTTTAAAAGCTTTGTAGTTTGTTGAGAGTTTTTGAAAATATCAGCCTGTCCATGTTGGCATATATTTTGACTAGATTCTCCTTCTACAGCATTTCTCCCTTTTACAAATCATTAAGCCTATTTTTTACTACCCTAACCATGCACAATTATATGGTTAGTTGCATCTGGATGTATTGTGTGCATTTTCAGCGTCTGGAGAATGAAAAGGAGGAGCTAGAGAGAGATCTGAGCTTTAAGGCAGATCAGGCTCTGCAATATGACAGACTACTGGAGACTGTACGTGAGCACAACAGACAACTGCAGGTACCATAAACCTTAACTTCATCATCCTTCATCACTCCTGCCAACAATGCAACAACAGTAACACTCAAATCGTGGCATTATATGATAATTGAAGACTAATTGATAATTGATTGATTAAGTGGTCATTTAAAAGGGGTCATGACGTGAGAAATCAAATTTGCCTTGACCGTTTGACATATAAGAGGTCTTTGTACCATTATAACATCTGCAAGTTTCATAGCTTAAATTGTCCTCCTCATTATAAACTAAGCATATATTTAATCAAGCTCCAAAAACAGCTTGTTTGGATATTGGATATGTGACGTGACATGTCAAGTACATTTGCATATGCCTGCCTCCAGAGAAAGACATCAACAAATAGTTTTACATCCTCACACTATAGGCCCCACCAACTGGCATTCAATCGCTTAACGTTTGACATTTGCCTACACTGGGTGTGAGTATTACGTCATATCAAAAGCAAATCGAAGCCATTATAATCACTGATGCTGTCTACACTGGATATAGTTTACAGTAAACAGTGGCCATTTACAAGCCTTAAAGGAGCTGCCCCTTAAAAACTAATCATTTCAGACAGAGGGTCAGAATGAATGGTTGAAAATAATCGTTTTTCCACACCTATGTTTTTTGTGCAAAAAAAAAAAAAGAAAACTTGTCATGACCCCTTTAATGATGATAAGTAACAACCCATGCATGTTGTTAGATATAAATCTCAGATCATCATCCTCTTCTTTTTTCTCTCAGGTGGCCGTGAAGGAAAGTAACAATGCTCAGCGCACTCTAGAAAGTCAGCTACTGACCTTCCAGAGCAAAGATCCCAGCAAAGACTTCCGTATTAAAGAATTGGAGGGCAGCAAGAGGGCCCTGGAGCAGGAGAATGAGCTGCTCAGGAAGAAGGTGGGCAAACCTCATCAAAATAACATTTAATCTGTATTTCAATTACACATGTTTAATAAATGAACAAAATGAGTCCGCATTACTAATGCAAATATTTACTATAATATTATAACTATTACAGCATACTAAATTACAAGTCATTATGATTTTTCAGTTATATCTGACTGGAAATGTAGTTCATTGAGTCACATCCATCACCACCCTGATGGCGCATTTCACTATAGTTTTCAATAAAAGAACTGGCTTAGAGTTGTGAAGCAAACTACATGTCACACTACATGTTTGTTTGCAGTGAAGTGTGCTGACTCACATCTCAGTATTATCTACTTTGTATATGGTCTGTGGCTGGTCCAATCTAATTATAAATGTATTAATATTATGTTATAGTATTTACTGTTGTTAAATGCTATTAACAGTCTTGTACCTTGTGTTCCCTGACACCATTGTAAAACTCAAAAATAGAAACTAGACATTATACTTTGGAAATCATTGATTCTAGGGTCTTATTTTTTTCTTCCCTTCCCTCGTGTGTTTTTCCTTTTTATGTTTGTGTGCATTTATGGTTATCTCTTCTGCAGTTGGCAGGGCAGTGCAGTAGTTCCACTGTCCAAATCAAAACACAGGAGCTGTCTAGAGAGTACGAACAGATGCTGAATGATCTGCGGGAAGAGAAGGACAAAGAACTCAAGAACCTGCGGGTAAATATATAAACAAGTATATCAGGAAGAAACAAAAAACGTATAGGAGTTGATTAATTTGTACTCAATGTACAGGGTTCCCACGCTTCTTGAAAGTACTTGAATTTCAGACATGGATTCAAGAACTGGAATGTATGTGAAAACAGACATAGGTGCTTGAAAGTGCTTGAATTAAACGTGAACTAAGTTTTGTTAGAGTAGCATGGTGCTATTACAAAAATTGGCCTTTATACACTGCATGGCACGAAATTGCGACCATTTTAGTAGCTCTCACTACAAAACGTTTGCTATTTAATGCACAGTATGTGCCTGCTGTGAGCTTATGCAGTGACCAGCCCACCGTTCTATCACACAAGCAATTAAACTTCCTCTTAAAGTTTAAAACAGATTTTAGGTTGGTTAATATCAGCTGTCAATCACTCCCTTTCACTGCGCACCGTTGACACGTGACAGGGAGCTAACTAGTGCGCAAACTGTAAAGAGATGAAGAGGGATGAAAAGAAGTTACTCAGGGTTAACGCTTTAAGTTAAGTTAATGCTTGTCCGGGACAAGTGGATTTTTTTAAAGGGCAAATGAAAGAATTTTACTTGCACATCAAAACGTCAATAACAAAGACACATTTATTACGCCATTAGATGGCGGCAAAGAAACTTGAACACTGAACAAGACGCAAATGACAAATGCTTTTACTAGAGCTTTCAGTTTCAGCAGGGCACGGGAAAACCCATTAAATGGATTTTTTATAACATAGTACTGACCTGAACGGTAACAAGGTTGTGCTGTTGAGGCTTGCGCATCCTCTTGAGGAGAAATCGAAATAAATGAGCGCAGCACAAGCAACTAATCTCACATACTGCTGTAAAAATTCAAAAAAGTTTTAATATTTGGTCGTGTGATGTTGCTTATCTGTGTCATATGTTACAGAGTGCTTTCCTGAATACCATACCATCACTGATTTAATTTTTAACAACTTGTTTATTGAACTGTTCTATGTAATCAGTGTCACATTTTAAATACTTACATTTTAGACACAAAACTGACTGTTTTTGTTTTGATTGAGCAGTGGAAATAGTTCCATACAAAGATCACAGCAGAACCATAGCGTATCTAACAGGAACATCACTGAATGATTCAGCGTTTTGAACTAAATGGTTGAGTCAAAGATAACAATATATAGAGGTAAGAAGGGTAATCACTGTATTTCTGCTGTTCCATCGGTAGCGTCTACTTTCAGAGACTGAATTTGTGATTTCATTTCATTCATTCATTTTTGTTGAGACCAATGTGAAGATTGAAATATTAATTTATAACACTGTGTGTAAGATGTTTAAATATATATGTTTAAGTTGATATGTATAATCATTCATATTTTCAAGATGTTGACAAACAATTTAAATAACATCACAGCATTTATTTCCAATATGAGTTACATAAATATTTGGTCAAGATCTTGTATTGACAATGCAAGAGTCGAGCACTCAAATTCTTTGGGATGTGCTAGAGTAGACTTTAATGAATTTAAGGTCTGGATTCAGAAGTGCGAATTCATGTGTGAAAATTATTCTTCATGCTCTCTCCCAACCATTCTTTCACAATTTAAACCTGATGAATCTTGGCTTTGTCATCCTGGAATATAGCCATGATACGTCTTTCTGAAGTTCCTACATGGATGTTTAAGAAATTAAATGCTATACACTCCATTAATTAGGGTTAAAAGAACTGTTGCCAAACATATAACATGCTAGAAACATAATAATTACAGCAATAATGATCCAGTCATAGAGTAAGTATTTGCCTATTTAAATCCAAACAGTGATTTTTTTTTTTCTTGGCCTGGCAGTGTAGTTAGTTGGCCAAAATGTAGGCTGTGTATGGTTGATAAACAATTTAGGTCATTAAAATACACTACTGTTCAAAAGTTTGGAGTCAATAAAATTTTTCAAATATTCTTGAAAAAAGATCTCTTATGCTCACCAAGGCTGCATTTATTTGATCAACATTGCAGTAAAAACTGTAATATTGTGAGATATTATTACAATAAAAATTATATTTTTTCTGTTTTAATATATTTTAAAATGTAATTTATTCCTGCAATTTAAAGCTGAATTTTCAGCATAATTACTCCAGTCTTCAGTGTTACATGATCCTTCATAAATCATTCTAATAATCTGATTTGGTGCTCAAAAAACATTTATTATTATTATTATTATTATCATATTTGATAAAAATATTTAGCAGTACAACTGTTTTGTTGTTCAAACCATGATACATTTTTTTTTTCAAACCATGATACATTTCAGAATACTTGGATAGTTAGAAAGTTCAAAAGAATAGCATTTATAAGCTTTTAGAACATTAGAAATGTCTTTATCGTCACTTTTGATTAATTTAATGTCTCTTTGCTGAATAAAATTAATATCTTTTAAATGCATTTATAAAAAAATCTTACTGACCCCAAACGTATGAATGTTAGTTGTAGAATCCTTCAAATGCAGCCCATCTAGTTGGAACTATCTATTTTATGTGTATTTCTTCTTTTTCTAGACTCAGCTTGTAAAAATCCAGACCGAGCGCACCATAACACACACCACTGATAGCACCTTGGAATTGCGCATCACTGAGCTCCTGACTAAACTGGAGCAACGTGAAGGCGTCATCAGACACCAGGAGGAGGTACGTCAACATACGCCCTCATACAGACATAAAATGCTCTGTCAGTGTTGTTCTTAACACAATGCGTTTGTCATCAAATCTGCCATGTAAACGACATTTTCCCAGTTTCCTTGAGCTTAAATTTGATGGCTCAAAGAGTCCCTATTTTTGGCCTTTTATGCCTTTATTATTAGATGGGACAGTGTAGACGAGACAGGAAACAACAGGGAGGGGAGAGAAGGGAACAGGACAGGGAAAGGCCCTTGAATCAAATTCAGGTTCTGTGCCATACGTTGGAGTGCTGCCCACAGGGCTATAGCTCCAAAAGGGGGTCCCTTTTTGCACCTTTTAATTTTCATCCTACAATTTATGTAATATATACTGTCTGTCATTCTAGAAATGCCTCAGCAACAATTTTAAGGTAAACCTGACTGAACTCAGGATTAACAGAATATAGGTTTACTGTAAAACTTAAACGAGGGGAAAAATGTAATAATTGTTACATTTTAAACTAAGGTATAAAGTTGGTGCAGCTAAACTAGAAGATAAACATTGATTTAATCCAGGATAAAGATTATTTCAGTCATATATTCTGTATGCAATTTTTTTTTTGTTAGATGCGTTTGTTGGAAAAATGGATATTTAGTGATATTGAATTATTTCTGAAGACAGTATTGACATGTTCAAAGAAAATAACACCTATTTTTAAATGAATCACTAAAATAAGGACATGGTTCTCATTATAAGGAGCAGCAATTGACATCATAGTTGACATTCTTTCTTCCATCTCTGCGTTACCTCAGCCTCATTACCCCTGAGGAATGTGAATTCATTGTACAATCTGACTGATAAATACCTCTCCACTTTTCTACTGGAGTGCTTCACTCTGACCTTTGACTTTGCACTCTCAGGAGATCAAGCGACTCAAACAGCAGAAGGTTGACAACTCCAACAGTACGACGAGGACTGTTGTTACCAAGAGGTGTGTATATGTGTGTGTGTTTGTTTTTATTGCTTGTGAATAGTCTGAATACCATGTGAAAAGTAAATTTCTAAATTGCCATTCAGTCCTAATGGTCATTGTGAACTCTTTCTTATCATGGAACAGATACATGAACCAGTACCCCATACTGGGTCTACTGAGTGACGATTACCAGTACACACCACCCATTAAAGAGGACAGGACCGTCGTCATCGAGAGGACAGGGGAGGTCACCACACGACGAATCTAGATTGTAAGACTTGAAATTGTCTGGAATGGGGGACATTTCTCCAGGTGTAGTTTCGAAATGGCTTTTTATCATGATCTCTTAAAAGGGGTCAATGTTCTGTGATATTTTGAAGAAAAAACAAAGCTTTTATAAAAGGAGGGTGGTTACACAGAGAAAAAAATTACCACAAATGCTCATGTAAAGCTAAATTCTGAGTTTATTGGATAATTTATCATATTTAATTTTGCATACATAAACTATAATTAAAAAGTTTAGGTCAGTAAATTTTTTTTTAAATGATACTTTATTCAGAAAATATGTTTTAAATTGATCAAAAATTACAGTAGACATTTATAATGTCAAATAAATGCTATACTTTTGAACTTTCTTTTTATCAAATTGTGAAAAAAAAACCTTCACAATTTATTAAGCAGCACAACCGTTTTCAACTAATAATAATTTAGAGTATTAGAATGGTTTCTGAAGGATCATGTGACACTAAAGACTGAAGCAATTACAGAATAATATATATATATATATATATATATATATATATATATATATATACACACACACAAACACAAAACGATGCGCCAAATCATTATGACCACCTACCTGCCGAGGCATGGACTCTACAAGACCCCAGAAGATGTCCTTTGGTATCTGGCACCAAGACAGATTCTTCAAGTCCTGTAGGTTGCGAGGTGGAGCTGCTGTGGATTAAATTTGTTAGTCCCACAGATGCTTAATTGGATTGAAATCTTGAAATTGAACTCTTCATCATGTTCTGCAAACCATTCCTAAACAATGTGTGCAATGTGGCAGGGTGCATTACCCTGCTGAAAGAGGCTGCTTCCACCAGGGAACACCATTGTCATGAATGGGTGTACCTGGTCTGCAACAAATTTACACCCACATGAATGGCCGTACCCAGGGTTTCCTAGAAGAATATTGCCCAGAGCATCGCACTCCCTCCCCTGGCTTGTCATCATTACACAGTTCATCCTGGTGCCATCACTCCCTCAGGTAAATGGCACACATGTACACGGCCGTCCATGTGATGTTAAGAAAACGGGACTCATCGGACAAGGCGACATTCTTCCACTTCCAGTTTCGACGCTCATGTGCCAATTGTAGGTGCTTTCAACGGTGGACAGGGGCCACCATAAGCACTCTGATTGGTCTACTGCCAATATCCATAACCATCAGTTTTGTTTGACTTGTGCTACAATATAACTTCTGTTGACTCGAACCAGACAGGATAGCCTTCATTGGCCTCGTGCAAATTCTCACAACTGTTGACTGGGAGCAACCCCTAAGCCTTGCTGTTTCAGAGATACTCTGAACCAGTCGCCTCGTCATAACATTTCATAACACTGATTGTTTACTTGTTAAGAGATGATCAACGATATTCATTTCACCTGTGACTGGTCATAATGTTTTGGCTTGTCAGTATATGTGTGTGTGTGTATATATATATTATATGAAATTTATTTTAAAGTAATCATATTTCATAATAGTAAGTGTATTTATATCAAATAAATGCAGTCTACGTGAACATAAGAGACTTCATTCAAAACATAAAATTGTACCAACCTCAAACTTTTGAACAGTAGTAGGATATGTGTAAGTAGTATGAAGACCATGTTTGCTTTAGATGCACTAGAAGTTTCGCATCATTTCCACCATTTCACACCTTGTCCAGAGCATTTATCTTAAGCATGTGTTTGTCTGAGAACAGAACACTGAAGTACACTGTTCAGTAGTTAATAATAGATCACTCCCTGGCGTAGAAGGCCAGTGCTAAATTCTACTTCTGGCGTAAATTAATGATGTCATTGAACTTACTTTTTGCCAGTGACCTCATTATTTTATACACAATAAAAGATGAAAAACAAAATGATGCAATAAAGCAGAATGCATATTTAATCATATTTCTGCTTAGACAGAATTGCCAATAAGCACCAACAAAGACCACAGAGAAGTATTGTGTTCTTGCACCACTTGTTTCCTAAGATAAAAGGTTAACTGCAACATGTATGGTATGTTGCAGCATTTCAGTTATATACAGCCTCGTGGATGTTTACATTGACACCAGCAGGGCCAGAACATTTTAACAAAATGTGTTGAGTTGACAAATCATCTAGTCATATTTTCAGAATGGATAAACCAATTTTTCAAAGTCTCATCGCTGGGCATACTTTCTGGGAAGGAAGCCAGCGTGTCTCTTATCCATTGAGCTTCCTACAAAGAATTGCGTTACTACAAAGAATGTCAGAGCGGTTTGCCAGAAACATTTTATCACTGTAGTATAACTCTACTTTTATACAAACCAAATTTTGAAATCTGAAAAACTGCTAAGCATTCTCAAGCTGTAATGAATGCTGACAGGGAAATTCCCAAAATTAGATAAGATAGTTATCAGGGGGTTAATGAATATAAAATGTTTTCCCACTAAAATGCAGCTTGCAAAATTAGACTAAACTGAATTTGTTCCTGTGTTTTCTGTTATTATCAATGATTAAACAACTGTTTCTTTCTGACAGGAATGAACAGGAAGAAGAAGATTTAGAGGCCTCTGCGTTTTCCCCGTCCAAATCCCATTCCCTCCCTCTCTACCTGCATGCCGCCCTCTTCCCAGAGGCTCCTATTGGTGGCGGTCTCGCTGACTTTTAGAGTTTAGGCTTTGGAATTGGATAGTGTCGTATAAAATATGAACCAAGAACAGCATTTAATGACACAAAATCTTCCAGAAGCATCTCGTTTATTACTATATAGCATGACTAATGATATTTGTGTGTCGTCTTTTCATATGATGCCTCACAACCTCTAGTCAACACTACTGTAAGGATGTAAATATTTGGAGAGAAATTAATTGCAAGTATCCTATACCTTGACTGGAATGAAAGTTAAGCATTGTCAGTAATGTAAAAGGTGATTGCTGGTTTTCTTATTCATTTGGGTACTATAATTTTATTCAGTTTTTTTATTCTTGTCACAGAGGTGATGCTCTATATAGAATACGATGCTTAAGGTAATAGTGGTCAACCGATACATGTTTTTCAATGGCCCATGCGGATATCTGGAGAGCAGGATGACCCACTAAATACAAAAAGTATGGGGTCAGTAGCATTTTCTAATGTTTTTGAAAGAAGTCTCAACAAGGTTGCAAAGCATATTTGATCAGACAACATTAAAAGCATTGTGAAATATTATTACATTTTTAAATGACTGTTTTCTATTTGAATATATTTTGAATGTAATTTATTCCTGTGATGGCAAAGCTGTATTTTCAGCAACATTACTCCAGTCTTCAGTGTCGCATGATCCTTCGGAATTCATTGCAACATGCTGATTTTCTGCTCATGAAACATTTCAGATTACCAATGTTGAAAACGGTTGTGCTGCTTAATATTGTTGTGGAAACCATGATACTTTTTTCAGGATTGTTTGGGGAATACAAAAGTCAATTTTTTTTTTGTAACAATGTAAAAATTTTATTCTCTTTTGATTAATTTAATGCATCCTTGCTGAATAAAAGTCTGAATAAAAATCTTACTGACCCCAAACTTTTCAGTGGTAGTTTACTTAGAAAACCTACACGAGAAACACAAATTTAAAAATTAATTAATTAATTGAATAAAGAAATGAAAAAATATTTTTCTAATATCTGTTTGAAAAAATGTTGGATATTGTAACTGACACGAGGGGGCGCCAATGACCGATATCTTTTTTACAATCAATAGGACCATTTTTCCATACTTGGGTCACTTCTTCAAAGCTTTTCAAACAGTGAACACAACATCAGTCTATGTGGGCTAAACTGTGGATTTATCATTTATCATTACTTTGGCACAAAATGCATTCAACATTGCATGAATTCTCTTCTCACACAATTACTGCCAAAACTCTTATGTACCTGGCCAATTTGCACAAACTCTTTTCAAAACTGTTAAGCTTAAGTCCAAAACCTAGCATAATACAAAAATGAATAAGACAGAAACCTGCTACATTTCTACAGTAATGCCATATTGTAACATATTCTGAATCTTAAAAAAAAAAAAAATCAAAATATAACTATAAATACTATAAATGTAGTTGAGCTCCTATATAAGTGTTGTCTTTCAAGTTTAATTATCATCTAAAGAAAACGAGAATAATTTTTACTTCAATCTAAACATGTATCATGTAATATACTGCAGTGAATTCTAAACAGCAGTCATTCTTGTTCTGTAAAGGCATTTTACAAAATAAAAACACTGTTACATGACATTGTTTTATGAGTGACAAAAGTGTGTTTGTTGGGTGAAAAACTTTGCAAGTGTTATGAAAGAATGAGTTGATTTGAAATGTCACATGCATAAAGTGTTTTGGTAGTTTTAGTGCATTTTCAATGTGAAATGTGAAAAACAACTGCTGTGCCAAGTTAGGAGAATTGTGTGAAGAGCTTTTAAAAAACCTGCATTGAGAAATGTGTACTATCGACTGTAAAAAAAAAACTAGCTCTGGCTGATATGTAATGTAAGCTGGTGATGGGTTTTACTACTTTAAAGTGGTTTATAGCGCATGGGGTAACAGTGATTAGTCTAAGCTATCTAAATTCTCACAGCTATACTGTATGTAACTTAAAAAAAAAAAATCTCAAATGGTCAAATTTATCCTATGTAAAAATTGGTTGTTTTTAAATAAAGTTAATAAACATAAAACCTCCATAAACATTTCTGTTTTTATGGTCTGAAACTGCTGGGATGTGTTTGTCATATATTGAATGACACATTAAATCACACATTGGTACATTGAATCTATTTACATAGAATCTGTCTGTACTGTAAAAAAAATATGTTTGATGTTGAATGCAATTTTTTTTTCATTTGAAATGTGTTGGAGTGCCCTTTCAAATTAAACTTCACATTCAAATTAAACTTCACATGCATCTGCAGCATGTACTGTATCTCTTATGGATGAAACTTTGATTGTAAATGTGTGTGCTTGAAATAAAGAATATTGTGACCTCTTGACATCTGAGGGTGTTTATTTCTCTTCTAAATTTAACCTGTAGTTTGTCCAGAGTATTTTTTTCAAATAATATTTGAATTGTCATTTTGATTTATTATGCTTTGTTTTCTTTCATGTTTTTACAATAATGGTTTCAAATTTTTTTTTGTTCTGTATCAGTTATTTTTGTGTCACTATATACTATTATAATTTTTGTTAATATTTTGAATTAGAACGCTCCCGTGTGTATCTGTGTAAGTGCTCAGTCAAGAGCGTCATTCATGTCTATTTACAAAATGTTTTTGAAGCGTTGATCATTGCAGCCAATCACAAACATCTTATGAGTGTGTGAACACAAAGGCCAATCAGAGGTGTTTACAAATCTGTTCAACAGCACTCAAACCATCACGTTTAATTTTTTTTTTTTTTTTTTTAAATTGGCTTTAGTCACTTTAGTTTTAGCTGAGGTTTTAGTAATTTTGTTGAGTGATTTTGTCATTTATATTAGTTTTTTAAATGTCTACATATTTTTTATTTGTTAGTTTATTTTAGTACTTAAAATGCTTCTTCACACTTGAAATAGGCGAGTTAAAGTATTAGTTCACTTCAGAATTAAAATTTCCTGATAATTTAAGATGTTCATGTCTTTCTTTCAGTCGAAAAGAAATTAACGTTTGAGGAAAACATTCCAGGATTTTTCTCCATATTGTGAATTTCAATGGGTCCAATGGGTTGAAGGTCCAAACTGTAGTTTCATTGCAGCTTCAAAGTGCTCTATATTATTCCAGATGATACTTCAAGCAAAGTTCTTTTTCGTTCTTCATTTAGGGGTAACAAAGTTTGAAATAGCTCTCAGTGTCAGTAATAAGTCTCAATAATAAGTCTCAGTGACAAAATAAACACAACAAAATTGAGAAGTTAACAAGGATTTTTTTAATAAAGCATAAGCTGTTTTGAACTTCCAAAAAATTAACTCCAAACGAACTTCGTTTCGGCCTGATTTTGTTCAAAATGACGTCACATCAGTTCATTCTTCGATTTTGTTTGGGGACCCTTTTTGTTTCTTAAGGGTCTTATCTAGCTAAACAATCGGTCATTTTCTTAAAAAGTATATACATTTTTAATTTTTTTTAACCATAAATGCTTGTCTTACACTATAACTCCACAATGTGCCACACATTACGTAATCATGTTTTTTGCCCTTTTTTTGCCCTTGTGGTACTTCCGCGTGACCTTTCCTACGTGATTACGTAATGCATAAAGCATTTGTAGTTGAAAATTGTCTTGGTTTTTTTTTTTTTAGAAAATGACTGAACGTTTTCTCTAGATAAGACCCTTGGTCTTTGGCTGGGATCATGTAGAGCGCTTTGGAGCTGCATATAAACTGCAATTTGGACCTTCAACTTGGCAGCCGTTGAAGTCCACTGTGTGGAGAAAATCCCAGAATGCTTTCCTAAAAAAACTTTGTTTTCTTTCAACTGAAGAAAGAAAGACATAAACATCTTGGATGACATGTGGGTGAGTAGATAATAAGGAAATTTGAATTCTGAAGTAAACTAATCCGAATGGTAACCAATCCTGGTTTATCTTGGTTCAGGCTTCACACTGCTCATAATTTAAAATTAATTACGTTTACGTGTAGTATGTGATTGGTTGTCTGTTGCTGAGCATCTAGCTGTAACATTCTAACCCCTCGTCCTTTCACACTGTATAAATTTGGCGTCGCAATGCGGGGTTAACATAACCCTGGTAAAAAGCAGTGCTAAAGTGGTCTTTACAGATAGACCCTGGGTTAAGCGCATTGTGAAAAACCCTATATTTAAACTAAATGAAACTGAGAAATGTTTCCTTGGCAAGTAGCTGAAATAAAATGGCCTATATATTTTATTTTATTTCAGTTAAAGTTCATTTTGAAAATGTTTTATGGTTTTAGTTTTAGATAACAATAAAATTACCCTGGTATGAATTACGTAAAAATAAAGTTTTCTTTATTCTTCTTTATTTCTTAACCACTTAGTCCTTTCACCAGAGGACGCTAAACAGCAACTTTTCATTTCTTCGATCACAGGACGGCTATTACAGCAACATCTCCATTAAGGTCATTATATCTGAAAGGGCTTGAATGCCATCTTGGTTCAATCATATCTTTGATCAAATTGAGAAATTAAAGTATTTTCCTCTTAAATTCTACCAATGATAATCCTAAAGTTAATTTCAGAATGCCAACAATGCTAATGACCTTGCTTTTTTTTAAATTTAGGTTATTTTGGTGATATGTAAATAATGAATATAAACATGTAAATTGTTGAATGTACTATCACTATCAGACTATATATAATATCACATATGGGTGCTTTGAAATATTGTTTCCACCATACAGCAACATTTACAAAGATGAGATGCAGTAGCTGATAGACATAAACTGAGATAAAAATAAATCAGATCTTCAGCTATAATTATACAGACCCTGTCCAAAATGTCATTCCACACCCAACAACAATTAAGACCCTAAAGCCCACCCTTAAATGTCCAGCCCAATGCCTGGTGTCCCACAGCACCTACAAAGACTTTCAGAACAGACATCACCCCAGACTAATGACATTTCCCCCTTCACTTGTTTTCTTGCTCTCTTTTTCTCTCTCTCCGGATGATCCCACAGCCTTGCAGTACTGTACAGTGCAGTGGGAGAGCAGGGGCAGTAATGCAAAGGCATTGATTATGGCTGATAATTCAGAGCTTTGATGTGGATAATGCAGCCCATCTCTTCCTGCACTGGCCGTTCACTCCCAGCCCCTGGGGCCACAGAGGATATTGGGTTTACAGACACTGCTCTCTCTCTCTCTCTCTCTCTCTCTCTCTCTCTCTCTCTATATACCACTCAGTCCATCTCTTATGCACATTTTTATGTGCTTTGAACTTTACAAAATTGTAGTAATTTTATTAAGCAACTTTGCATTAATTTATAAAACTGAAATTTATTTATTAATAATCTGATTATTAATTTTGCTTGGTTGCTTTGTGTGTGTGCACTTTTACAACCATCTTTGTGAGGACTGGTATGGGTTTTAGACCATCGGAATGAGGACAATGAGAGAAAAGTGAGGAAATCTTGGCTGGTCCTCACTTTCTAAGACCCATTTAAAGACCTGTTTGAGGGTCAAGACTTGATTTTAGGCACAAGGTTATAATCAGGTTAACGGTAGGTTCAGGTTAAGGTTAGGGTTTACTGAGCGGCAGAGGTGGCTGACCCAAGGCTTATGTTTATACTGGCACATTATAAACAACTGCCCCATACAACCTCCTCGTCCCATGGTGAGTGTCATTGAACCCTCTATTATCAATATGCGTCCACTCACTACTGTTGAAATGCTTACTGCTTCCAACGTTTCGATTCCAGTACAAGCCCTCTTGGACTCCGGGTCAGCCGGGAATTTCATCTCTGGTACCTACCAAATTCAGTCAATAACAGGAAAACCCTTAAGTTGAAGACGAGTTCAACACTGCACTGGTCCTCTCCAGATTCGTGTGGGTCAACTACATGAAGAAGCTTTACATCTATTGGTTCTGGAGGAATCCATTGCTGAAGTGATCCTAGGAAGACCTTGGCTAGTGCAGCATAACCCAATCATCTCTTGGCAGACGGGAGAAGTCCTAAAGTGGGGTGATAAATGTTTTCCTCAATGTTTCCCTCAGAATCTACATCCTGTTTCTCGCTCTGTAGAATCCATCCCAGTAAATTCTACTTCCATTGAAAGTCCTGTTGAGAAACAGTCTATCAAGATTCCGTCATGTTATTCCCACTTTAGTGGCATTTTCTGCCCAAAGAAAGCCTCTCAACACATCGGCCATGGGACTGTGCCATAGAACTTCTTCAGGGTGAGCCAGTGCCCCACGGAAAGATCTACCCACTGTCAATTCAGGAACAGAAGGCCATGGAGGAGTATATTGAAGAGGCTCTACAACAAGGTTACATCCGCCCTTCTACATCCCCTACTGTTTCAAGTTTCTTCTTCGTGGCCAAGAAAGATGGGGGCTTACGGCCTTGTATAGATTATCGAGCTCTAAACAAAATCCCCGTCAAATTCTGTTATCTACTTCCCCTTGTACCAGCTGCATTGGAACAACTCTGTGGGGCTTCCATCTTCACAAAATTGGACCTCCGCAGTGCCTACAACCTCATTCAAATATGTGAGGGGGACGAATGGAAAACAGTTCCCTTTCAGTCGGTCACGTTCGACGTACGTCAGAACTGAACCGACGAATTGGGATATCGCACGAGAGCCCTATCATCTTCGAGTGTAAACTAAACGAGCCAATGAAGATTGGCGTGCGAGCTTTCGCGTGCCGCACTCCGCCCCCGCGAGCGGGTATAAATACGGAAGCGGCAGCGCTCGCACTTTGTCTTTCGCTTCGGAGCCGCGCAGTTCTCAAGCTGCAGCATCGGAGAGTGTATGAGAGAGAGAGAGAGAGAGCTGGTGAAGATTTGTGTTGGTGTGAAGGCGCGTCAGCGATCCCGCGATCTCAACGGCCAAAACAAACTGCTGTTGTCACAGCAACCTGAGCAGAAAGAAGTAAGGGTTGCGATTTGGGCCGGATTGAGCGCGCTCTGCTGGTCGGATACCTGCAGCAGCGCCGCGGTGACTCCCTGTGCGCTTCAGCACATTCTAAAAGAGCTTCAATTTCCTCCACGAGCGTTGAGTGCGTCTTTTTCAAGATGTCATTCCGCTCGTGCGCTGCTGGATGCGGTCGTTCCCTGTCACCAGCTGACGGGCACAATCGCTGCATCACGTGTTTGGGCGTTCAGCACGCTGAGGCAGCTTTTGTGGATAGTTCATGTTCTCATTGTGGGAACATGACTATCGCGGTGCTGAGATCGCGGCTTGCTTACCTTGGTTCTCAAGGCCAAGCCTCCGTCCCTATCCCCCGATCTAGCGCCCCCCAGAGGGTCGCTACTTCCGTGGATAGACCGGGAGATCTGAGGATCACGGTCAGGGCTTCCCCGCCGAGCCAGTCTCCGTGGGCCCCTGATCCCTCATGTGTGCCGCAACCCGTGGTGATGCCGGAGGAGCGCGTTGGTCCCTCTCATGAGCGACCAGCCGTCTCTTTTGGCGCGCCGGCTGATGATCAGATGTCGATCGCGGCATCGGAAGGCGGGTTTGAGTCATCTGGAGATGAAGGCTCGGATGCGCTGCCTCCTTCTGGGAGAGTGGCGTTTTCCGAGCCCGATCCAGAGTTGACGGCCATGCTTGCCCGGGCCGCCGGGAGTATCGGGCTCGAGTGGAACCCTCCACCGTGTCCCGAACCCTCCCGGCTGGACGATTGGTTTCTCGGGGCAGCCCGTGCTGGTTCTCAGCGCTCTGCCCCGGTTCCTTTCTTTCCGGAAGTGCATGAGGAGGTGACTAGATCGTGGAGGACACCTTTTTCTGTCCGAAACCGGTCGGGTCCCTCCTCCGCCTTCACCGTCCTGGATGGCGGTGCAGCTAAGGGGTACGTGGGGATCCCCCCAGTTGAGCGCGCCGTCGCGATGCAACTGTGTCCGGCGGCCGCCAATTGGCGGGGTAACCCGCGCCTCCCGTCCCGGGCCTGTAAGTTCTCGTCCAATCTAACGGACAAGGCTTACAGAGCCTGTGGGCAGGCTGCATCTGCCCTGCATGCCATGGCGTTGCTGCAGGTCTACCAGGCCAAGGCACTGCGTGACATGCCCCAGGGCGGTCTTGACCAACAGCTCGTGGAAGAGCTGCGAGCCGCCACCGACCTCGCCCTCCGGGCGACGAAGGTGACTGCGCGCTCGGTTGGTCAAGCGATGGCCACGCTGGTGGTTCAGCAGCGCCATCTCTGGCTCAACCTGGCAGACATGAGGGAGGCCGATAAATATCGGTTCCTGGACTCCCCTGTGTCTCAGGTTGGGCTATTCGGCGACGCGGTCGAGAGCTTCGCCCAACAGTTCTCGGCCGCACAGAAGCAGACGGAGGCCCTGAAGCACGTCCTGCCCCGGCGTGCAGCTGCTGCCTTCACCCAGCCGCCGGCGGCGGCCTCTTCGTCTGCTCGTCGCCGAGGGCGCCCGCCTGCGTCGTCCTCCGCCCCTGCGAAGTCTGCAAAGCAGCAGCCATCACCCAGCAGACCGCAGGGAGCCGGTCGCAGACGTGGCGCCCAGCCCGCTCAACCCGCAGCCAAGCCAGGTGGCAAACGTTCCAGAAAGCGGTCCTGAGACGGGCGACCCGGAGGAGGTTGGAGCTGCTTCTCGGGAGACGGTGAAGGCACCGCTCCCTCCCCCGGAGGAGGGCCGGGTGGAGAATCCTTTGTTTCCTTTTCTTTCTGTTCCGCCGCTGGCTCCCCGGAGTCCAGCGGTACCCACATTCTCAATAAAAGAGCAGTTTCCACTTCCTCTGGGTCACAAGAGGGCGCGTCTGGCGGTGTGTCACGCTATGCCTGGCCACCCTCAGCCCCCTCTCATTTCGCCAGCAGAGGGCAGTGTGCTGGTCGAGGCCGCCCCCGTGCCGTCTCCCACGCACACTGTCACTCTGCGGAGCCAAACCTCACTTCGGGCCGCTCTGCCGTCCGAGTCAGGTTCCCTGGCTCCGCCTCGCTGCCCCCCCGCGGGTACGTCTGTTGTGCCGTTGGTCCCGCTGGTGCGGAGTCTGGAAGCCTGGTTAGAGCTTCCCAGCCCGTCCCGCTGGCTCATCCGCACGATCAGACTCGGCTATGCGATTCAGTTCGCCCGGCGTCCCCCGGTGTTCAGGGGCATCCATTTCACTCGCGTGGATGCGAACGATGCTCCTGTGCTTCGGGCGGAGATTGCAGTCCTGCTGGCGAAGGACGCAATAGAGCCGGTCCCTCCAGCCGATATGAGGTCAGGGTTTTACAGCCCCTACTTCATTGTACCCAAGAAAGGCGGTGGGTTACGACCAATCTTGGACCTGCGAGTCTTGAATCGGTCCCTTCACAGGCTGCCGTTCAAGATGTTGACGCAGAAACGCATTTTCGAATGCATCCGTCCCCGAGATTGGTTTGCAGCGATCGACCTGAAGGACGCGTACTTTCATGTCTCGATTCTTCCTCGACACAGACCCTTTCTACGGTTTGCGTTCGAGGGTCGGGCATATCAGTACAAGGTCCTACCCTTCGGGCTGGCCCTGTCGCCCCGTGTCTTTACCAAGATTGCGGAGGCGGCCATTGTTCCGCTCAAGGAACAGGGCGTTCGCATTCTCAACTATCTCGACGACTGGCTGATCCTAGCTCACTCGCGAGAGCAGTTGTGCGAACACAGGGACCTGGTGTTAGCTCACCTCAGCCGGTTGGGTCTTCGGGTCAACTGGGACAAGAGCAAACTCGCCCCCGGGCAGAGGATCTCTTATCTCGGTATGGAACTGGACTCGGTCAACCAGACTGCACGCCTCACCGAGGAGCGCGTCCAGTCGGTGTTGAACTGCCTGAGTACGCTCAAGAGCAGGACAGCGGCCCCACTGAAATTATTTCAGAGGCTCCTGGGGCATATGGCATCCGCAGCCGCAGTTACGCCGCTCGGATTGCTTCATATGAGGCCGCTTCAACACTGGCTTCATGGCCGAGTCCCGAGATGGGCGTGGCAACGCGGTACGTTCCGTGTGGCCATTACACCGAACTGCCGTCGTACCCTCACTCAGTGGTCCGACCCCTCGTTCCTGCGGGCTGGAGTTCCCCTGGAACAGGTGTCCAGGCATGCGGTGGTCTCCACGGATGCCTCCGCCACCGGGTGGGGGGCCACGTACAACGGGCATGCAGTTTCAGGTCTGTGGACGGGGCCTCAACTGCAGTGGCATATCAATTGCCTCGAGTTGTTAGCAGTGCGTCTTGCGCTGGGCCGCCTCAAGGGGCTGCTACTAGGCAAGCACGTACTGGTCCGTACGGACAACACTGCGACCGTTGCGTACATCAACCACCAGGGCGGTCTACGCTCCCGTCGCATGTCACAACTCGCCCGCCATCTCCTCTTATGGAGTCAGAAGCATCTGAGGTCGCTTCGTGCCATTCACATCCCAGGCGTGCTCAACCGTGCAGCCGACGAGCTCTCACGGCAGCCTCCGCTTCCGGGAGAATGGAGACTCCATCCCCAGGCAGTCCAGCTGATATGGCGTCGCTTTGGGACCGCACAGATAGATCTGTTTGCCGCCCCGGACTCGACCCATTGCCAGTTGTTTTACTCCCTGTCCGAGGGCACCCTCGGCACGGACGCACTGGCACACAGCTGGCCCCGGGGCCTCCGCAAGTATGCGTTTCCCCCAGTGAGCCTTCTTGCACAGACATTGTGCAAGGTCAGGGAGGACGAGGAGCAGGTCCTACTAGTCGCGCCGTATTGGCCCAACCGGACCTGGTTTTCAGAGCTCATGCTCCTCGCGACAGCACCTCCTTGGCCCATTCCTCTGAGGAAGGACCTTCTGACTCAGAGACGGGGCACCCTCTGGCACCCGCGTCCGGACCTCTGGAATCTCCATGTCTGGTCCCTGGACGGGACGCGGAGGTTCTAGGTGGCTTACCCCAATCAGTGGTAGACACCATTACTTCCGCTAGAGCTCCTTCTACGAGGCACCTCTATGCGTTGAAGTGGAACCTGTTCGTCGAATGGTGTTCTTCTCACCAGGAGAACCCCCGATCTTGCTTGATCAGGTCAGTGCTTTCCTTCCTGCAAGAGGGCCTGGAGCGAAGGCTGTCTCCCTCCACCCTAAAAGTGTATGTTGCCGCTATCGCCGCACATCACGATGCAGTTGAAGGTAAGTCTCTGGGGAAGCATGACCTGATCGTCAGGTTCCTGAGGGGGGCGAGGAGACTGAATCCGCCTCGCCCACTCTCTATACCCTCTTGGGACTTGTCCCTGGTGCTTACAGCTCTCCAGGGACCTCCCTTCGAGCCTTTGCAGTCAGCCGAGTTAAAAATTCTGTCACTTAAAACAGTTCTCCTGACTGCACTGGCCTCCATCAAGAGGGTAGGGGACCTGCACGCTTTTTCGGTCGACGAATCGTGCCTAGAATTCGGGCCGGCTAACTCTCACGTTATCTTGAGACCCCGGCCCGGATATGTGCCCAAGGTTCCTACCACTCCCTTTAGAGATCAGGTAGTGAACCTGCAAGCGCTGCCCTCGGAGGAGGCAGACCCAGCCCTGGCTTTGCTCTGTCCCGTCCGCGCTCTGCGTCTGTACGTGGACAGAACTCAAAGCTTCAGGACCTCAGACCAGCTCTTCGTCTGTTACGGAGGCCAGCAGAAGGGAAAGGCTGTCTCCAAGCAGAGGATGGCCCACTGGGTAGTGGACGCCATCGCCTTGGCTTATCAGTCCCAAGGCGTGCCTTGCCCGCTCGGGTTGAGGGCTCACTCCACTAAGGGAGTAGCTTCTTCCTGGGCGCTGGCTCACGGCGCCTCGCTGACAGATATATGTAGAGCTGCGGGCTGGGCGACACCCAACACGTTCGCTAGATTCTATAGCCTTCGTGTAGAATCGGTATCTTCCCGTGTACTCGCCCCTACTGGCCGGTAGCGCGAAGAACCCTTTCTAGTGTCCGCTTGCATACGCCACTCCCGCCCGCTGGGCCGGATACGTGCGTCTATTTGCTCCAGTAGAGTTCCCCAGTTGGCGAACCCTGTTGAGTCCTCCGCCACCCCTTGCGGCTTCGGACATTGCGGAGTGTCCGTTGCTAGGCTTAAGCACGCATACTGCCTCTGCTAAGCTGGGTTCCATATGTTGTGACCCCTACGGCGGTCCCATATGTGTATGTCCACGGTAGCCTTCCTATGTAAGCCCGTGTCTTTCCCGCAGCAGAGTCCGCTCTGCTGTCCCTGCTAGATGTGTCTCCCCCCTACCTAGGCCGGAGCCATCCCAGGGACTTCATATGTGCACTGCCCACGGCCAGTCCATATGTACATTCCCACGTAATTTTCCTCCCTTCGGGTAGGTTGTGGTCTCCGCAGCGTCCCCAGTGGGCACGCTTTCCCAGTGTTATCCAAGTCTTACTGAGTAGGTCATGCGGAACAGCAGTAGACTTCCCTGGCGTAAGTCTGGTCCCTTCTCCGTCCCTAGTGCGCGCCGGGATGCTGCGACTTACGTTGGGCGCTGGAGGGGGTCAGTAACTGTGGCGTTTTATTAGGGATCCCAATTCGTCGGTTCAGTTCTGACGTACGTCGAACGTGACCGACTGAAAGGGAACGTCTCGGTTACGTATGTAACCCTCGTTCCCTGAAGGAGGGAACGGAGACGTACGTCCCGTCGCCACAGTTCCTGTACCCCGCTGAGCGCAGACCACTGCTCGTCTCCTCAGCGAAAAACAAAGTGCGAGCGCTGCCGCTTCCGTATTTATACCCGCTCGCGGGGGCGGAGTGCGGCACGCGAAAGCTCGCACGCCAATCTTCATTGGCTCGTTTAGTTTACACTCGAAGATGATAGGGCTCTCGTGCGATATCCCAATTCGTCGGTTCAGTTCTGACGTACGTCTCCGTTCCCTCCTTCAGGGAACGAGGGTTACATACGTAACCGAGACGTTTTTGTGACACTTTCAAAAGCACTTATTGTAAATGATATTATCACAGAAAATAATCTAGATGTGATGTGTTTGACAGAAACCTGGCTAAAACCAGACGATTACATTACTTTAAATGAGTCTAGCCCTCAAGGTTACTATTATCAACATGAATCTCGTCGAAAAGGTAAAGGGGGAGGTGTTGCTGTAATCTATAGTAATATCTTCAGTATTACTCAAAAGTCTTTCAAATTAATTCTTTTGAAGCGATGGTGCTTTATGTAACGTTATATAATGTAAGTGACAAATCCCATTTGACATTTGTGCTGGCTACTGTTTACAGGCCACCAGGGCACCATATAGACTTTATCAAAGAATTTGCTGATTTTCTATCGGAGGTAGTACTGGCTGTGGATAAATTCCTTATTGTTGGTGAGTTTTAATATCCATGCAGATAATGCCAATCTAAGCGTCTTTTTCACTAACAGATACTCTAAGCTCTATTGGAGTTAGACAACACGTGTCAGGACCCACTCATTGTTGTTATCATACTTTAGATCTAATATTGGCACATCGATGCCACTGAAATTCTGCAGCAGAGCGATGACGTCTCAGATCATTATCTAGTCTCATGCATGCTACATTTAACCAAGGCTGCAAAACATACTCTCTGCCACAAATATGGTGGAACCATCACTTCTACCACAAAAAATTGCTTTATAAATAATCATCCTGATCAGTTTCATCGTCTTAGCAAACCAGACAACTTAGAAGAACTCGATGTTGCAACAGAAACTATTGACACGCTCTTTTCCAGCACTCTAGACTCTGTCGCTCCTTTGCGCTTAAAAAAAGATTAAAGATATTAGTACAACGCCATGGTATAACGAGCACACTCGGGCCCTTAAGAGAGGAGCCAGAAAAATGGAGCGCAGCTGGAAAAAAAATCAAAACTAGAAGTTTTTCGTATTTCATGGAGAGAGAAAATGACAGAGTACAGAAAGGCCTTAAAAACCGCTAGATCTGCTTAATGTTCAAATCTTTTAGAAGACAATTAACACAACCCTAAGTATTTATTTGATACAGTGGCTAAATTAACAAGAAATACAGCTTCAACTTCTGATGTTTCCAAACAGCACAGCAGTAATGACTTTATGAACTTCTTTACTTGCAAGATTGACAATATTAGCGAGAAAATTATAGCCATACAACCGTCTACTACAGTATCACATCAGACATTGAATTGTAGTATCTCAGAGAAAAAATTCCATTCGTTCGATGCTATAGGAGAGGAAGAATTGTTTAAACTTCACAAGTTCAATATGGAGTACCGCAAGGCTCAGTACAAGACTGTTGCTTTTCACTCTGTACATGCTACCCTTGTCATTAGGAAGCATGGCACTACTTTTCACTGTTACGCTGATGATACTCAGCTCTATATTTCTTCGCACCCTGAAAAAAACCTACCAATTCTCAAAATTAATGGAATGCGTAGCTGATTTAAAAAAAATTGGATGACTTGTAATTTCCTACAACTAAATTCAGAAAAAACAGAGATTCTAATTATTGGACCAAAAATCTTTCATTTGAAAGCCACATTTCTAGCATATGTAAAACTGCATTCTTCCATCTTAAAAATATATGTAAACTACGACATATGCTCTCAATGACAAATGCGGAACAGTTAGTTCATGCATTCATGACCGAGACTAGATTACTGTAACGCTCTACTGAGTGATTGCCCTGCTCACTTGATAAACAAACTACAGCTGATCCAAAACAAAACTGCTAGAGTCCTTTTTAGAACCAGGAAGTATGACCATATTAGTCGGTTCTGTCAAAACTGCACTGGCTCCCTAGTAAAGATTGTTTAGATATTAAAGTCTTGCTAATTACTTACAAAGCACTAAATGGCTTAGCTCCCCAGTACCTGAGTGAGCTCTTAATGCATTATAGTCCTTCGTGTCTATTAGGATCTCAGAATTCTGGCCAGTTGTTAATACCTAGAATATCAAAATCAACCTCAGGCGGTAGATCCTTTTCCTATTTGGCAGCTAAACTCTGGAACGATCTTCCTAGTATTGTTCGGGAAGCAGACACGCTCTATCAGTTTAAATCTAGACTAAAACCACATCTCTTTAACCTGGCATACACATGACATTATCAATTTATGTCTTCATATCCATTAAAGGATTGTTAGGCTGCAGAGATCAGATCAGCCCGGAACACTTCCTATAACACTGGATGAACTCATTATATCAGAAGAAGAATGGTGTCTACGCTAATTTTTGTCTCTCTGCTTATCCCGAGGTTTATCATTTAATGATCATTTAATGATTGGCTGGATCCGGGCGGTGTCAGGGTCGGATGGGGAACCTGTGCCTGTGCGCAGCAGCAGCGTGTCCCTGGGGTGTCGGCGGAGACTGTGTGAACTAGCTCATCCCTTGTGAGGGCCTTACCAAACACATCAGCCAGTGGCACAGATCCCCAACAAAACGTCCCATATTGGTGTGATGAAAAAGATCTTAAACTAGATGGAACTGGATTAAATATTTTGACTGTTGCGATTCCAAATCATACTTATGACCTGTAACTCTGCCTGAGTATCAGGCAAGTGTTCACTGTTGGCCAGAGGATAACTGGCTTTTTGGTTCCTTGCCGCTGTTGCCTTTGGTTTGCTTAAGTTGGGGACACTTGCTTGATATTCAGCAGTGTTTTGGTATGCCTGCATTGGCGCCGTTGTATGCAAATTGAGCTGAGCCGGATGATTACATCACTGTTATCTCCAGTGCTGATATACATAAATTAACTAGACTAATAACTATTGATCTTTGCAACGGAATGAATCAATAATATATAGAATAAGATGGACAATGACACCATTTTCTTTGGGAGCTGCTGTGCAGCCAAAAATTATTTACCAAGTATTAATGTAAAACTGCTTTGCCACAATTTGCATTGTAAAAAGCGCTATATAAGTAAAGGTGACTTGACTTGACACCTACTGGGCACTATGAATATCTTGTCATACCATATGGGCTAGCCAATGCCACCTCCGTATTTCAAGACTTTATGAATGAGGTGCTCCGGGAGTTTCTCAATCGCTTTGTCCTGGTCTACATTGACAACATCCTCATCTATTCCCGGAGCTTGGCCGAACATTGCCAGCACGTTGCGGAGGTCCTCACACATCTAAGAGAATACCAGCTCTATCTCAAAGCAGAGAAATGAATGTTTCACCAACCTTCTGTACAGTTCCTAGGATACAACATCAGCAACAAAGGTATCCAAATGGACGAGGGAAAGGTGGATGCAATCTGTAACTGGCCCACTCCAACCACTGTCAAAGAGCTCCAACGTTTCCTGGGTTTTGCAAACTTCTACCGAAGATTCATTCAAAACTACAGTTCCATCACCAGTTTCCTCACTAGCCTACTGAAAAATAAACCCAAAACTCTGTCATGGTCTCCATCCGCAAAAGAAGCATTCCAACAACTCCGAGAAGCATTCACCAATGCGCCACTACTCATAAATCCAGATCCAACCAAGTCCTTCATCGTTGAAGTTGATGCATCAACTACTGGAGTAGGAGCAGAGTTATCTCAGCAGCAGGGGACACCATCAAGACTCCATCCATGTGCCTTCTTCTCACGTAAGCTCAGCCCGGCGGAGAAGAATTACGACATTGGTAACCATGAACTCCTTGCTATCAAACTGGCATTAGAAGAATGGAGACACTGGTTGGAAGGAGCACAACATCCATTTCTCGTACTTAGCGATCACAAGAACCTCCAATACCTATGAGATGCCAAAAAACTTAATCCCAGTCAAGCCCGCTGGGCACTATTCTTCACCAGATTTAACTTCACTATATCTTATCAATCAGGTCATAAAAACGTCAAAGCAGATGCTCTCTCTCGTATTCATGCTCCCGAAGGTCCCCCAGAAGAACCTGAAACCATCATTCCCAAGGACGTCATTGTGAGTCCCATCCAATGGTCTCCAAGCTCTATTCCTTCTAATGTCACCAATTCACCAATTCCGCCAGGCTGTCCTCCAGGAATGTAGTATGTTCCTAGGACTCACTGCATTCCACTCATCCACTCCACCCACTCCTCTTTGGGCACTGGCCACCCAGGGACCAATGCAATTCTCTCACTGCTTAAAGATCGCTTCTAGTGGCCTAGCATGGCAAGGGATGTGAGAAGGTTCATTCAAGGATGTCCAGACTGTGCTATCTCAAAGACACTGCGCCAACTTCCATCTGACAAGCTCCTTCCTCTGCCTGTTCCTAACAGACCCTGGTCACATCTAGGAGTAGATTTCATCACAGACCTCCCAGCTTCTGATGGAAACCCATGCATGGAAACCCATGCAATCGCTCATACATGCATCAGGCTCAAATGTCAACCAATCACAACGCACACCTTCACTAGAATACTGATTGCACTCACCTGCGCCTCATCTGCCAATCACTCACCCTCACCTCATTGTCTGGTCTCCTTCATGCGAAGAGGACTTCACTCTATGCTCCCGCTGATTCACCTGGCTGACCTCCAGTTCCGTTGCTTCCAGACTTTATTCTGTTCCCCAGAGAGCATGTGAGCTAAGCGGAACGGTGTGACGCTCCGCTCATTTTGTCAGCGTGCTCCACTCATGAGTCGCTCACGCTCACCGGTTAAATGACGTTCGCTCAAATTCGCTCTGACATGAAATTTCCATGTACTGTACTATAGCCCTTGTTGATACTTTTTAACGCATTGTTGGGGATGTTTACCATTTTGCATAGATGGCCTCAGTGAATTATGAACACAAGTATATTATATATTATGAATATCGCGCTATGCGTGAAGGTGTGATCACATTAATGATAAGGCAAACTGTGCATCTTTAATTTCATACAGATTAGTACATTGCAGGAAAATATTTGTTTTAAATATTTGCTTTTTTATTTCTTTAGACATGTATTTCCTGATTGTATAAGGCTGTTCGCTGAGTTTCAGTTCATTTGAGTTTTAGAAAGATTCTGGTGGAGACACAGTTGAAAGAGCACCGTTTATTTTCTTTATTTTACAAAAACAAGGTTTTGATGTACTTATGAGTGTACACAAATAAAGACCTTTTATAGTTGTCTTTCACTAATCTTTATGGCCAAAAATGACGGAGTTGCTTCCGCTGTCATTAAGGAAAAATCCATCAGATCGCGTCGTGCGTTCGTTGAACAGGATTAAAGAAAACATAGTCGATTTAGATTCATATTAATGTTTCTAAATATTAAGATTATAATATATATATATATATATATATATATATATATATATATATATATATATATATTATTTTATTTTTTTTATTTTATCTGTTGATAATGAAAAGTGAACAGCACGAGTTAGACAAGATGCGCGATCTATGCAGTGCGTCAGACATGATTTTGACCACTTCATTAAGTTTTGTTTTGTAGAAAGTCTTTCTTTAAAGTGAATTTCATTTTTTATAAAATCGTATCTTAATTTTAATCAATGTTACATCAACCAGTTGCCTGGATTTAATAGGCCTACGTGAGAAGAAACCCATAAAACGTCGCGTAACAAACGAGCGGTCTTTGAGGCAGAAACAATGTGTTTCTGTTTTAATGAAGTTCTTGAATACATGTCTCAATTACAGTTGGCTTATAGATAGTTGTAATATTTGTGGCTTTAAAGCAATAAGCTAAATAATAAAGTGGTAGACTATAAATAAACGTAACGTGACATGACTGGAGATTGAGTAGAGCTGGTCAAACATCTCCACATCACGATGATTAAATCAGACGCTTTTTTCATTTTTGTTGTGTTTTTGTTTCTGAGAGGAAAGGGCATCGCATTATTAATAATCTAAACGGCGCTCACGGCAGCATGGACGCGTCGCGATGTTCATTAACACTATGACGCTGCGAAGGTTTTTCAAAGTTCTTTTTACCCCAAAACAAAGTACGAATAAGAACTTCGTTGTGATTACATCACAAAGTTAATATTTGCTAACTCAATTTCTCCACACCTCCTTTCAGGTCTAGGGCTGCTTCTTCGTTCTTAACTTTGATGTTCAGGGAATTCTCGGTTGAGCGAGCGACCCTGAGCGACTGAGCGAGCGGAGCGGAATCTGCAGAAAGGCGCTCACCGCTCTAGAGGAATATAAGCCGCTCCGCTCCCCCCTCCGCTCGCGCTCCACTCCACTCACATCCTCTGGTTCCCCATGCCAGTTGAGACTTCCCGTTTAGACTTCGTACATTCATGTACGGTGAATATCACTTACCTTATCTTCTGAAGTGTGTATGACATTCTGGTTTCCTGGGAATGCTTCTGCATCTGAAAAACAAGAGACTTTGTTCAATACCATTCTACATGCTGATGTCATATCCATTTACTGTCAACTTACCTGTAACTGCCTCATTGCTGTGAATAAACAAACTATGTTTTAACGTCTGCTTGAGTGTTGTCCCGTAACAGTGTGTGCTTGTTTTCATGATTTATGGGGACACATTTTTATAATGACATGGGTATTACACTGGTATTATAACGTAAACATTTTATGAGGACATTTCATGAGTCCTCATGTTTAAATAGCTTTAAAAACATACTAAAAGTTTTATTAAAAATGCAGAATGTTTTCTGTGATGGTATAGGTTGAGGAGTAGGGTTAGTGTACGGGGATAGAGTGTACAGTTTGTGTTGTATAAAACCATTACGTCTATGGAATGTCTTCACTAAGATAGCAAAACAAACCTGTGTGTATGTGTGTGTGAATACCTACTCTGAGGGTGCTTGTGTGGGTCAGGATGTGTCTCTTGTGTAAATCATGTGTTCCATGATCTTTTTTCCTCTGTTTCTCCAGTGTGTCTCCACTGTATTTATTTAGTAGTCTGTTTGTGTCTGGAATCCTTTGCATGCTTTCTTTTTTTCACTGACTGTTTTTCCCATTTCCCATAGACACTGATTCATGTGAATAGACGCAAGCTTGTCTGACAAAAGAAAGGAACCAACTTATTTTTTATTAACATTGAGCCATGAGCTGTTGACTTAGACTTAATGTTCAGTTGGTGCTGTTTTTGCATTGGCAAATTTAATGCAAAACGTTTATCTTATATTTTAGACACATCATCTTACAGGACCTTTTGGCCCTGTGGATTTAAAACACTTCAAATTAAATAAACTTGTGTTAGTTTTAAGACCTCTTTGGCATTTAACTGAATCAAGAATGGTCATATCCTCCACTGTCAGGTTTATGTTTAATATAGATTTCAAAAAAGAGAGAGAGGGGGGTGGGGGGCTAAATACTTGACAAATGCGTTCGCAACCATGCAGCTATGTTATTGATCTTTAATACAAAATAAAAAAAATCAGTTGCCATAAAATTCTACTATCTCAGTCAAAAATAATTTCAGTCCTCCTTGTGTTCTCTGTGTTCTCTCGTATACTTTCCTGAAGATTGAATCTTTCCCTACAGTCCTTGATTACAATCAAGTTGGCATGAAAGTCTTTGTGTACATGTCATAATCGTGTCTATGTTTGTCTGTTTATTCTGTTCCCCTGCCCTGTCATTGGTCACATGTTCTTTGTTTTTGTCCTGTCATTCAGTCATGTGCTCTTTGTTTTGTTTCCATCGGTTGTCATGTGGTTTGTTTTGATTTCTGTCTCATTATTAGTTCATTTGTCTCCAGCCGTGTTTCATAATTAGTCATGCCTGTCACCTGTGTCCCGTTCATTACCCTATTGTATTCATCTGTATATCATAAAGAGAGCAATACCAATCTGATACCAATCTTTCATTTGAAAGCCACATTTCTAGCATATGTAAAACCGCATTCTTCCATCTTAAAAATATATCTAAATTGCGACATATGCTCTCAATGACAAATGCGGAACAGCTAGTTCATGCATTTATGACCTCGAGACTAGATTACTGTAACGCTCTACTGGGTGGTTGCCCTGCTCGCATGATAAACAAATTACAGCTGGTCCAAAACGCAGCTGCTAGAGTCCTTACTAGAACCAGGAAGTATGAACATATTAGCCCGGTTCTGTCAAAACTGCACTGGCTCCCTATTAAACATTGTATAGATTTTAAAATCTTGCTAATTACTTACAAAGCACTAAATGGCTTAGCTCCCCAGTACCTGAGTGAGCTCTTAATGCATTATAGTCCTTCGCGTCTATTACGATCTCAGAATTCTGGCCAGTTGTTAATACCTAGAATATCAAAATCTCTTTGGAACCTAAACTCTGGAACAATCTTCCTTGCATTGTTCGGGAAGCAGACACACTCTGTCAGTTTAAATCTAGACTAAAAACACATCTATTTAACCTGGCATACACATGAAGCACTATAAACTTTTGTCTTCATATCCGTTAAAGGATTGTTAGGCTGCATAGATCAGGTCAGCCGGAACCGGGAACACTTCCTATAACACCAGATGTACTCGTTACATCTGAAGAAGAATTGCGTCTATGCTAATTTTTGTCTCTCTGCTTATCCCGAGGTTTACCAATAAACGTGATTGGCTGGATCCGGGCCGTGTCCGGGTCGGACGGGGAACCTGTGCCTGTGTGCGGCAGCAATGTGGCCCTGGGGTGTCGGCGGAGACTGTTAACTAGCTCATCCTTTGTGAAGACCTTACCGACTCATCAGCCAGTGGCACATATCCCAACAAACCGTCCCAAACCGGCGTGATCAAAAAGATCTTAAACTAGATGGAACTAGATTAAATATTTTGACTGTTGCGATTCCAAATCGGTTTAATGACCTGTAACTCTGCCTGAGTATCGGACAAGTGTTCACTGTTGGCCAGAGGAGAACTGGCCCCCCGACTAAGCCTGGTTTCTCCCAAGGTTTTTTTCTCCATTTGTTGGAGTTTTGGTTCCTTGCCGCTGTTGCCTTTGGCTTGCTTAAGTTGGGGACACTTGCTTGATATTCAGCGGTGTTTTTGATATGCCTGCATTTGCGCCGTTGTATGCGAACTGAGCTGAGCCGGACAATGCATCACTGTTTTCTGCAGTGCTGCTATACCTAAATTAACTAGACTAATAACTACTGATATTCGCAACGGAATGAATCAATAATATATAGAATAAGCTGGACAATGACACCATTTTCTTATTAATGTAAAGCTGCTTTGCCACAATTTTCATTGTAAAAAGTGCTATATAAATAAAGATGACTTGAATTGACTTGATCTGTATATCTGCCCTCTGTTTCAGTCCAGTCCTTGTCGAGTGTTAAAGTTTCATGAGTGGAATTGTTCCTGTATCCTGTCCGAGATTATTGTTATTAAAACGTCTTTATATTCATCTTCTGAGTTCTGAGCGTTTCCTCCTACACCACAGTGTTACAGTACACAATACAACTTCAAAAATGTCTTGCAGAGGCCCCTGCTATTTTTCCATCCACCTTTTTTATGTGCATTTTGGGATATCACATAAATACTTTAGATGGAAACACCAAGATGTGCAAAAAAAAAATAAAAATACGCGCTCAACTAAGTCGGATCAATTTTTTTATGCGACATGAAAACACATGGAAACTGTCACACCCATGGACTGTTGTGTTTAGTCTAGTGATGTCATTCCCTGTTCATTTGCCCTCTGTGTGTGTACCTGATTAGTTAATTCCCGGCACCTGTTTCTGTTAACCCTGATTACGTTTCCCTCATTATCTCCCCTATATATTCTCCTTGTGTTTGTTCAGTCTCTGTCGGTTCTCGTCAATGTTACGTGTAAGCTGCCTGTCTACCTGCCTGCCTGTATTCCTGTTTGAACTTTGTTGAATTAAATAGAAGTATTGTTATCTTTGACGTTAGTGTCCTTTATATGCACGCAAAGCGTGACAGAAGAACCGACCACAAAACTGTGATAGTTTCGCAGCATTTTCTTCCGTTTTTGTTTCCCGTTTTTTAGTTTTTAGTTTTTTAGGACCACACGTGGACCTTCTTAGATCTCGCACATCTGACGCACTTTCCGGACGACTGCCTCTGCACGTTCTACCAGGTGAGCTTAAATGCCACATGCAGAGCGCAGTTGTCCGGAGAGGGTCCGCGTGTGGACTTTGAAGCATTTGTGGAGTGGGTGCTGGCGAGCTGCAACTCGCTATGCACCGTCGGCCCGGAAGAAGACCGCGCCAGCCCCACTCCGGACTCAGAGCGAGACCAGCCACCATCTCGCGGCGTGGAACGCCCGCACGAGCCATCGCCATGTGGAGCGACAGAGCCAAGGAACGCCACGGAGTCAGACCAGAGAAGTGAGTGTGACCAAGCGCGTGAGCCGGCTACAGCGCTCGTGAGGGAGCCTGCGGTGGAGAACGAGGGCCAGGAGGAAGGCCCCGCCCACTGCACCGCCGCTGAGGGTGAGCATGGACTGTGCTCAGAGGACTATTCATTAATTACTGAATCTTCGGAATCATCTGCCTGTCCCGAGTCAATTGAATCATCTGCCTGTCCCGAGTCAATTGAATCATCTGCCTGTCCCGAGTCAATGGACTGTTCTGAAATCCCACCCAACCTCCCTCTCCCGCCTCCACTCGTCCACATACCACCATCTCCGCTGCATCCTGCCAGCCCCTCTGCTCACCCTCTACCCACCATCAGCGGCGTGGGCGTGCAGTGGGCCTGCCAGTCTACAGCTCCATCGGAGGCAGTGGATCCTCGGTCTTCGCCTCCCACCTCGACCAGGACTCCTCCTCGGCCCGTCGTTCCACCGACTCCTCGTTGGCTCCAACCTCCCTCGTCTCCACCGTGGCCCCTCAGTCCACCAGCTACGCCGGGCTCCCTCATCCCTCCGGCTCCGCCTTGGTCGTTCGTCGACCTGCCCTCGCCGCGGGACTACACTCCTCTGGCTGCGCCTCGTCCCTTCGTCCCTCTGGCTCCGTTGGCGTCCTCACTCCCCCCGACGTCACCTTGGTCCTCTGTCGCTCCGGCTCCACCGCGGCCTTCAGGATCCCCGTCTGCGCCTCGGTCGCCAGAGCCGCCAGCGTCGCCGCGTCCCACCGGATCCTCAGGGTCGCCCTGGCTCGTCGGCGTTCCGGCTTCACCCTGGTCTCCTCTGCCACCTGCTCTGCCACAGTCTGTCGCCGCCCTGGTGTCGCCTGCCCTTCCTCCATCATGGCTGCTTCCTCCTGCGGCTCCACCATGGGCGGTGGGCGTGACTGTGGCTTGGGTCCAGCCATCCTCCTGCTCCAGGTCCCGTCTGTCTCCTCCCTGGCTCCTCCCACCATCTACTCCTCCCTGGTTCCTCCTATCGTCTGCCACGTTGTCTGCCTGTTGTCCTGTCCGCCCTTCGTCTCCTCGTCCTCCACCTGAGCCCCCTCCCTCCCTCCCTCCCTCCCTCCCTCCGCAGTTGGTCCATCTATGGCGCGAGGACGCGCCTTCCGGGGGGGGGTGTACTGTCACACCCATGGACTGTTGTGTTTAGTCTAGTGATGTCATTCCCTGTTCATTTGCCCTCTGTGTGTGTACCTGATTAGTTAATTCCCGGCACCTGTTTCTGTTAACCCTGATTACGTTTCCCTCATTATCTCCCCTATATATTCTCCATGTGTTTGTTCAGTCTCTGTCGGTTCTCGTCAATGTTACGTGTAAGTTGCCTGTCTACCTGCCTGCCTGTATTCCTGTTTGAACTTTGTTGAATTAAATAGAAGTATTGTTATCTTCGACGTTAGTGTCCTTTATATGCACGCAAAGCGTGACAGAAACACTTTTACAGAATAAATTCCATAATGTGCATCATAAAAGACGTGACTTTGCAATAAGCAGACCGATCTCATTGCGCAAATGCTGTTTTGGTCATTCTGTAATACCTGAGCAAATCTGTTAAAGTGGTTCAGTATAATTCCCTCCCAGAAGCACCTCACATGATTGCATTTATTGGGTAACCCAATTTGGGTTTCATCTGCTGATCTGAGGCACAAATAATTTATTATACAGTGGGTATGGAAAGTATTCAGACCCTCTAAAATTTTTCACTCTTTGTCATATTGCAGCCATTTGCTAAAATCATTTAAGTTCACATGGTCCTAAGTATTCAGACCCTTTGCTGTGACACTCATATATTTAACCTAGGTGCTGTCTATTTCTTCTTATCCTTGAGATGGTTCTACACCTTCATTTGAGTCCAGCTGTGTTTGATTATACTGATTGGACTTGATTAGGAAAGCCACACAGCTGTCTATGCAAGACCTTACTCACGGTGCAAATGAGAATCATGAGGTCAAAGGAACTGCCTGAAGAGCTCAGAGACAGAATTGTGGCAAGGCACAGATCTGGCCAAGATTACAAAAAAAATTCTGCTGCACTTAAGGTTCCTAAGAGCACAGTGGCCTCCATAATCCTTAAATGGAACACATTTGGGATAACCAGAACCCTTCCTAGAACTGGCCATCTGGCCAAACTGAGCTATCGGGGGAGAAGAGCCTTGGTGAGAGAGGTAAAGAAGAACCCAAAGATCACCGTGGCTGAGCTCCAGAGATGCAGTCGGGAGATGGGAGAAAGTTGTACAGTCATGGCCAAACGTTTTGAGAATTCTATAAATATTAGTTTTCACAAAGTTTGCTGCTAAACTGCTTTTAGATCTTTGTTTCAGTTGTTTCTGTGATGTACTGAAATATAATTACAAGTACTTCATACCTTTCAAAGGCTTTTATCGACAATTACATGACATTTATGCAAAGAGTCAGTATTTGCAGTGTTGGCCGTTCTTTTTCAGGACCTCTGCAATTCGACTGGGCATGCTCTCAATCAACTTCTGGGCAATTCAACTGATAGCAACCCATTCTTTCATAATCACTACTTGGAGTTTGTCAGAATTAGTGGGTTTTTGTTTGTCCACCCGCCTCTTGAGGATTGACCACAAGTTCTCAATGGGATTAAGATCTGGGGAGTTTCCAGGCCATGGACCCAAAATTTCAACGTTCTGGTCCCCGAGCCACTTAGTTATCACTTTTGCCTTATGGCACGGTGCTCCATCATGCTGGAAAATGCATTGTTCTTCACCAAACTGTTGTTGGATTGTTGGAAGAAGTTGCTGTTGGAGGGTGTTTTGGTACCATTCTTTATTCATGGCTGTGTTTTTGGGCAGAATTGTGAGTGAGCCCACTTCCTTGGATGAGAAGCAACCCCACACATGAATGGTCTCAGGATGCTTTACTGTTGGCATGACACAGGACTGATGGTAGCCCTCACCTTTTCTTCTCCTGACAAGCCTTTTTCCAGATGCCCCAAACCATCAGAAAGGGGCTTCATCGGAGAATATGACTTTGCCCCAGTCCTCAGCAGTCCATTCACGATACTTTCTGCAGAAGATCAATCTGTCCCTGATGTTTTTTTTGGAGAGAAGTGGCTTCTTTGCTGTCCTTCTTGACACCAGGCCATCTTCCAAAAGTCTTCGCCTCACTGTGCGTGCAGATGCGCTCACACCTGCCTGCTGCCATTCCTGAGCAAGCTCTGCCCTGGTGGCACTCCGATCCCGCAGCTGAATCCTCTTTAGGAGACGATCCTGGC
Source organism: Zacco platypus (assembly GCA_038088235.1). Taxonomy (NCBI): domain Eukaryota; kingdom Metazoa; phylum Chordata; class Actinopteri; order Cypriniformes; family Xenocyprididae; genus Zacco; species Zacco platypus. The sequence goes on from CM076070.1 coordinate 28,269,460, forward strand.
ACTTGCTGGACTTTCTTGGACGCCCTGAAGCCTTCTTTACAAGAATTGAACCTCTTTCCTTGAAGTTGCTGATGATCCTATAAATTGTTGATTTAGGTGCAATTTTAGTAGCCACAATATCCTTGCCTGTGAAGCCATTTTTATGCAACGCAATGATGGCTGCACGCGTTTCTTTGCAGGTCACCATGGTTAACAATGGAAGAACAATGATTTCAAGCATCACCCTCCTTTTAACATGTCAAGTCTACCATTCACACCCAATCAGCCTGACATAATGATCTCCAGCCTTGTGCTCGTCAACATTCGAGTTAACAAGATGATTACTGAAATGATCTCAGCAGGTCCTTTAATGACAGCAATGAAATGCAGTGGAAAGGTTTTTTTGGGATTCAGTTCATTTTCATGGCAAAGAAGGACTATGCAATTCATCTGATCACTCTTCATAACATTCTGGAGTATATGCAAATTGCTATTATAAAAACTTAAGCAGCAACTTTTCCAATTTCCAATATTTATGTAATTCTCAAAACTTTTGGCCACGACTGTAGAAAGTCAACCATCACTGCAGCCCTTCACCAGTCAGGGCTTTATGGCAGAGTGGCCCGACGGAAGCCTCTCCTCAGTGCAAGACACATGAAAGCCCGCATGGAGTTTGTTAAAAAACACCTGAAGGACTCCATGATGGTGAGAAATAAGATTCTCTGGTCTGATGATACCAAGATATAACTTTTTGGCCTTAATTCTAAGCGGTATGTGTAAGTATCAGTTAAGGAGCACAAGGTGAGTCTGTATAGACCATAAGAGACGAGACCAGACATGGAAGTGAGTGAACAGTGAGCTTATAAATGATGACATGCAGGTGCAGGTGATCAGTATTCAGGAGACAGTGAACGAGTGGGCAGATCTGGTGTTGATGATGTAATGGGTATGGTGACTGGCTCTGTGACAGTTGGTATGATTGTTCTTGTGAGATTTATTTACGAGTAATGAACACCTGAAAGTGGCACATCCACACATAATACTCAGAAGAATTAATGGTGTAAAGATTTTACAGTTGAACTGTACTGATGCAATATATTAAGATTGTGTAATTTGTAAGAATTAGAAAATACAAAATGAAAGTACTGATTATGAGGTCATTTAATGTTACTCCCCAGAGAAATAATTTGATTTCATCAATACTGCTATAACAATTAGCCCTGTTGTAAATCCTCTGTATATTTGTGTATGCGACAGTATAGTAAAAATGCCAAGTACAGTCAGTTTTTTACAACATTAAACGTCTTCATGTAGAAATATTAGACAATAATAATAATAAAATTAGTATATATTAAAATTAGTAATAATAAAAAAAAATTCTTTTGCAGCAAGTAAATGATAGAAACGTGCATTTATTTCACAAATACATCGAAATAGCTTCATCTGCAATAAAAACAGCAAAGTTTGCAAGTCACTAGGTCACTAGGTGCTTTGTATTCAACTCCTCCTCCAACTCCCCCTCCTCCTCCAAAGCAGCAAATCTTGCTGATTGGTAAGTTTGTTTGAGATCTGCCAAACATCGAGCCTTGAGTTTAAACTAAATTAGGTGACTACAGTCATCCTCTAACCAGACTTTGGCATATGTACAACTGCACGTCATTTGAGCCGCACTATGCTGCCGGAAGTGAGAATCCACTGCTTCGAGTCCAAACGTAAGTGTGACGTCATGTGAAATGGGCCTATTGGCCATGCATTTCGCGGTGGCGGCTGGCTTGACTGCAGTGTTTTAAACTCCTCCATCCCTTCACGGGGCTATATTCTTGCCGATCAGTTGCATCCAGCCACAGCCGATGTCGAACACACCTAACAACATGAGCACATGGCCAGGGAACACAAATCACAAGACATTCTCAAAAACAAAAAACACAAAAATGCAACTAATGAGAACTCACAAGCTGCGTTTTCACACAAAACATGACATGAAAGCATGCTTGGACATTCTGCTTAGTATCTCAATTTGGCTTTCATAGAAAAAAAGGAAATAGAACAAGGTTAAAACAAAATGAGAGTAAGCAAAAGAAATAATTTTAATTTTGAGGTTAACAATCCCTTAAAGGGTATAGAAACTGCTCGACACCAGTGTTTGGAGACTGCAGAAAAAGCTTTGAGTAAGTTTTTCTGGATGTGCTATTAGGCCCTGTCCACTCTACACTCAGCAGTGAGAGAGACTGATTCAGACAGAAGTGCTTCCGCCCCAGGTTCATATTTCCTCACTTCTTGCTGCACTTCAATAATTAATATTCATAATCGCATATCATGTCAGCAGAACACCCTCAGCTTTCTCTGCAGAATGACTGATCCCATCACAAACAACATTTTCCATTGTCACATCAGCATATTAATAGCTTTATTCTACATTGCTTGCAGCTGAAGTTGGCAAGCATTGGCCAGCCTCCTGTCACTCAATCCAATTAAGAGCAGTGACACAAATATGAGTTAAAAATAACTTTCTTTCTTTCTTTGGCTGATCAGATTGTACTGGGATGTAGAAGATTTAAAATGAAATTCACCACCGGGTTTGGTCTGATAGCTATAATTGTAGCTGATGTTTCATTACAGAATATATCCCTTATGATACCCACTATTTCAATAAGGAGAAACATTGTTATATTAATAACATTTAACTAATGTTTATATTAATGCATAATTTATTAGAACTATATTACATCAAATTGTATGCATTTAAAAAAAATAATTGATTCAAATATAATCAATTAAATACATTATGAAGCATATTTCATATAACTTATATTTGTTATAGTAACTGTTATTTGCCCTATTTTGGCTCAGAAAGGTGTGATTTTCCACTTTGTTGTCCAGTTTGATTTTCTGACCTGTTGAATAATTGAGAGGTGTACTTTGACAGGGTAATCAGCCAATTCTGCGTTCTTTAAAAAAAAAATGAAGTTGTCATTAATTGCCATATATATATATATATATATATATATATATATATATATATATATATATATATATATGAATTTTTTTTTTTTTCCTTAATTTCATTGGTTCCGTTCTTGAGTTCATCATTAGTTCATTCCTGTCAGGTGTTTGTCCTTCATTAGTCTCATTATCTCCTGGTGTTCCCTGTATATAAACCCTATGTGTCATTTAGTCCTTGTCTGTCATTAACGTTCCTTGTGTGGTGTTGTGCTTGTATTTTCCTGATTCTACATTAAACTGTTATATTCAGTCTTCTCTCTCTGTGAGCATATATATATATATATAGTTTAATGTAGAATATGCATATATATATATCTATATAGCACATATATATAGTCTTCTCTCTCTGTGAGCCTATATATATATATATATATATATATATAGGCTCACAGAGAGAGAAGACTGAATATAACAGTTTAATGTAGAATATGTATATATATAGAGGGATCGAATATTCAGCAACCCAAGCTTTATCATTTCTTTCTCTTTATTATCTCTGTTTTTTACTTGTTAAACATCAATTAAATTTTTACCCTTAAATGGGTTTGGAAGTATTTTGTATTTATTAATACATTAATACAAATCTCTGTGTGATGATATCTAGGTGAAAGAGTCTCTATGTGTTGGGATTTATCTGACTTCTGTGACGTGAGACAGCTAGCAGATGGGTCGGTTTAGCCTGTCTGTCTGCTTCCTGACCTGGGCCCCAGTTAGTCAAGGTTGAGCTCTAAGATTATGTACCATATTACTAGAGAGGAGCGGCACCACCCCAGGAAGGATGAATACCATCTCTTTCAACAGGTCAGGTCTGCCCCAAAAACTTTTCCAATTGTCTATGTAACCTATATTATTCTGTGGACACCACTTAGACAGCCAGCCGTTGAGTCATGATAGTCTACTAATTATCTCATCACTTCTACGAGCAGGAAGGGGTCCAGAACAAATTACAGTGTCTGACATCGTACGAGCGAATTCACAAACCTCTTTATTGTTAATTTTGGTGATCTCCGACTGGCGAAGTCGAACATCATTAGTGTCGACGTGAATACTCTGAGAGTATTTACGATTAGCATTAGCCAGCACTTTTAAATTTGCTTTGATGTCAGGCACTCTGGCTCCCGGCAAACATGTGACTATGGTGGCTGGTGTCTCTATTTTCACAGTCCGTGTAATAGAATCGCCAATAACTAGGGCACTTTCAACAGGATTCTCAGTGGGTGCGTCACTAAGTGGGGAGAACCTGTTTGATGTTCTAATCGGAACGTAAGAGCAGAGTTTTTTCCCACGACTAGGCCGCCTCACAGTCACCCAATTGCCCTGCTGCATGGGCTTTACAGCCGGAACCAAACAATGTACAGAGTTCACTAAGCTAGTCGCATCCAAAACAGTATCTGAAGCCCTTGCATTCTTACTATCCTCTATTAAAGTTTGGATGCGTGTCTCTAATTCTGAGATTTTCTCTGTCAGCCTGACTATTTCCCTGCATGAAAATGAAAATATTTCATATATTTATATGAAAATTCTATGAAAATATGTTTCATAGAATGTGTGTAGTGTGTAATGTAATGTAATCTGAATGTACTATGTTCACCATGTTGTCTATCATGTGACATATTAGTGTTAGTTTCATCCACTTCACTGCCATTCACAAATCCTCTCCTGTGGCCTCGCACACTTCAGAATCTTGCTGGAAGTAGTAGGTCATCCCGGTACTTTTTGCCTACGATTTTATGAGTGCTGTGAATTTGGACATAATTCTTTTGTCACATATTGTTTTGTGCCTACTAAATAGTTGGGAAGTATGGAATTTTGGATGCAAGCAGAGCTTCGGTTTAAACTCACCTTCTGAAAAGCTTGGTCTGTTCTGATTGGTCAGCCGGCCCCAGACTGTTGTGATTGGTCTACCACTTAGAGCGTATGTCGAAAATATAACTTTTAGGGTTATGTCTGTTTTGGACTCTGTATGCTTTTCATTTTTCACATGTCTTCTTTTGTTCAGTTTTTCCCACCTTTAGTTTAAGGTGTTATTTTACTGACATATGTCGGAGCACATTATTGTGACTTGAAAGCACATACATGTCATGAGTCAGTGCAAATCTCTCCGCTCTTTCGCGGATTTCCTTTGCTCTCATACAAAACTGGACCCGCGCTCTCAAGTATACAGTGCTCTCTCATGAATGCCTCTTCTCTCGCTCCAATATTACATGTGCGTCCTCAAACTGTGTTCTGTGCGCTCTCGAATCTCTCCATGCTCTTGCACTAGAAATTGATTTACTTCTGGATTAAATACTGTCAAAAGTTATCATCCAATTAGAATAGATGACTGATCGATGAAAATGCTACATGGAATCTTATTGGCTGAGAGTGAACTGCACCTGAAATTCTTTCGACAAAGATGGATGCATTGCATGACATTTTTCTAGTGCCTCAGGTTGAATGGATCATCTCTTCCTCTTTAGCAATACAAAATAGACATGAATGAACATCACAAGGTATGCTGCAAGATACAGAACAACTTGTGTCATGTATCATGCCTCATGTAATAGCTCAAACAGCGTTTTGACTGTGAAAAGACATCAATAAAGTAGCTTGTAAACTATGACACATAACATCATATTTATCTCAGGAAAACCATTCAGTGCTGATAACATCTCGGTTACTATTGTAACCTCCGTTGATGGCAGGAACAAGATTTGGTGTCCCATGCTAACACTAGGGGTCACACTTAGGAGCCCCAAACACCACTGATACTTAAGAAAAGGGCAGTGAGAGTTGGAGAGTGGAATTTCCATGAGCCACTCCTGCGGACATACAGGTATAAAATGCGCTCATTCCCTTTATCAGGGAACAGAGGTTACAACAGTAACAGACGTTCCTTCTCTGTCAGTTACTTCAATGTGGTGTCAAATGTTGACACTATGGGTCAGTATGGAAAATGGATAGATAACAAGTGCATAATGTGATAGATAACAAGTGCACTTGCAACATCGTAACCTACCCAACCTTCTTAAGCCATGTAGTCCTTCTTACCATTCGGGAACTGAAAGGACAGTACTTACAGTACTTGACCATTTCTGCTCTTTTTTTTTAATTTATTTTTTTTTTAAACTTTTTTATGGAAATACATAAAGCTGATGCGGACCAGAGAGTTGAGGAAGCATTCTTCCTCCTAGATGGGAGAAAAAACACTTTGGAGACCACATCCTACCCGAAGGGGAGATTAGTATGTAGAGAATACATCACATGGACTTACACGAGAAGTACCACACAAGGAAAAAAAGTCCCTGAAAATAGTCCTACCTGAAAAAGGGGGGGAAGTACTACAAATGCAGTGATTCGTGGCAGACTTGGGGCTCTGTCTAGAGGGAGACAGTTTAACCATCAGGGAAACCATATCATGGAATACATCATATGAGATTACTATCAGGGAATCATTATATATGGAGCACCTAGCTTCAAGTATACTGGCTGACCAAAAGGGCATGCATACTGGGCCTGGCATTGAATTCCTCAGCCGAAAAAGTGGAGGAGAAAGGCGCTTTGTGCAAATGGAGTACCCGGCCAGTTACAGTTTGCTTGGTCGTACCTGACAACACACAGGAAGTGCTCTGCATATGTCTGCTAGAGAGGCACCATTGGCTAAAGCCCAGGAGAAGGGAACACTCCTCGCGGAGTGTGCTTGGACTCCAAAGGAGCAGGGCACGTTTCCCTGTCCCTGATATGCCAAGGCAATAGCAACCATGAGCCAGTGGGCCAACCTCTGTTTGGAGACAGCTTTGCCCCTTTTGCTGCCCCCAAAACAGACAAAGAGCTGCTCAGAGTCTGTAAAGCTCTGCCACGTGGTTCAAGTAAATACGCAGGGCACGTACTGGACACAGCAACGATAAGGCTGGGTCTGCCTCAGTACTTGCAAGTTCACCACTTGATCCCTAAAAGGCAGTGTTTTTTTTAAGGGGGCAACATTCTAGATAATTGTTTAAATGTGTAAAAATTGTATAATTGTTTATTTTTATATTTTATATATATATATATATATATATAAATCTTTGTTATTGCCGCAAAGGATGAATATGTCCCAGTAGCCTCAGAAATTGTTTCAGTGGGACAGCTGTTTTTCCTTTCAGAATTCAAACAATTCCGCACCGACTTGGTGCTCTCGTTTGTGAGACACGCCATCATATTCTAACTCCATCCGAAGAAAAGAGATGCTCTGCACTGGATAGAGCTTGCCCTTTTCCCAGTTGACCTGAAGAACAATCCGATGTGGTGCCTGAGTACCAGGTCCCTGTGTTCACACAGGACGAGGCATCTTTGCCTGCTAGGCACCTCATGATCTGAATTGTGTAGCTGCGTCTGATTGTCGTGATAACCCAGCACGACGGGTTGGGAAGCGCTAAACAGGCTTCCAAACTCTGCATGAGTGGTACCAGAGGGACAACTGTGTTTGACATACCTGTGATGGGGTGGTGGAGTGTTGGCCGTCATGTTGTGCATTTCAACCCAGTGGCTGTACTGGAACATTTACCTCGCTCTATGAACCCCAACTAAAACCGACCTGGTGGAATTGTTCTAAGGCAAGATATTTTTAATCACCTCAGTCTGCTTCTTTACTGCCAAGAACTACAGGGCAGAGACAAAGTGAACTTACAGGCCCTGAATGCGAGCCTAGGTTTCCGCCAGGTGGCAGCGTTTTGCAGGCTTAAATGCACTGCAACTGCATGCTCCACCTAACCTTCGTGTATATGTCTTGGAAAGTGACACATTAAAATTCCACTCGCCAATTCTTGCTAGCCTAATATGAAGTATTAGAGGTGATTGGAGCTCCCAAGTGTACCCCTCGTGTCAGCATTCGACACGGCAAAGTGACTGACTTATTAGTGAAATAGAAAAAAAAAAGCTCTATAGAGGACAATTTGGCTCAATAGCAAATTAATTTAATAGTTTGTATTTTAAATATGAACTAATAATGTACCAACTGACAGGGATCACTGTAGTTTATAGCTAAATGAGACAGATTTTTAAAAATATGAAGACACACTGTACCTGATATATATCTAAATGAATCAATATTGAATTGAAACCCAACTGAATCAAGAGCTTGTAAATTGGAAATGGAATCGAATCAGGAAATCTTTGTCAATATGTAGCCCCGGTCAACAATGACAGAATTTTCATATTTGTATGAACTATTCCTTTAAATCTCAGTGCATCTACTTCATATGACCTGTCAACCCTTTGCTCCTGTAACTAGGGCTCCTGTCAAGGGTCAACGGAGTCCCCCCTCACCTTCGGCCCTCACAAACTCTCCTGACACTGAGACCTCTATGGCATGGGCAAGTAGCTTCATCTTCTCCAATTGGCTGTCACTTTCCCTCAGCCACTTGACCTTTCTTCCTCTGTGCTGAAGGAGTTTCATAAAAAATGGACTTGTCCATCGAGTGGTTTTGACGGGGGTGTGGCCTGTTTAGACATTTCCTTTTTGTCATCCTTTGAATCTCCAGTAATAAGCCTCCTGCTTTCATTTGTGTTATCTCCCCACATTTTCTCTTGGCCTCCTTTCTCTCTATATACCTAAAAAAAAAATTCTACATCTACATACTAGTGTACCCCTAAATGTTGACAGTATGAACTATTCAGCAGTCTCTCTGACCCCAAAAAGAGTTTATTTGGAAGTACTGGTGCTTTCTCTCGTTCTAATTCATCAACTCTTGTCTTTCATTTTATCTTCCCATTTATTCCTCTGTTTTCTCTTTATCTGTTTATGAGACAACGAACAGACACTTACGGCAGGTCTGCACTGTCTTAAAGATGTTCTTAAAAGGGCATTCTGGAAACTCTCCTTCTTGTTTCCTTCCTCTGTCAGAGCTCAATCATACTTAATGCTGTCTTTCCCCTCACTCCATCCATCTCTGTCATTCTCTCTCTCTCTCTCCTTCGCTGAGCCTTTGCTGATGCACTCCTGGCCATTAATAAAAATTTTATACATAGTCAGGAAGTGCATTTGCAGCGGGAGCGGCTGGAGGCTCTCAGGCCGGCAGGAAATGAACCTCTGGCAGGCGGCCAGCTAGGCTATTCCGAGGGGCCGTCGGCTCAGCCAATCAGAGAGCTTGGTTCACTTAATGGAATATGGATACTTCAGCCCCAAACTATTAGCGACAATTATGTAGTGCGAAGGGGGGACAGGGAGTGTGTGTTTGTGCGTTATGAGAGGAGTTTGGGGTATGTTTTGATGGGTTGTGTGTGTGTGTTCATATCTTCGCCCATGTCGATGTAATGGGGTGATGATGTGAAAGTATCTCCATGTGTGTATGGGACTAGGCGGCAAAAGGGGCAGCGGGGGAAAGATGGAGAAAGTGGAGGGGGTGGGCATTAATTCTGATCAGATACAGATGGTAGTGTTTATTTAGCTCAGTGGTACAGAGCAGAAGGATGAGAGGGCTTGACTAGATGTTTGGAAGAATAAGCCCCGCTTGAGTGTGAGCTCTTAACCCCATAAGACCACTTTAAAAAAAATTATACTTCAAGGAATCGGAAAGAATGGATCACTTTGCTTTCTTGGGTGTAGTTTACAGGGACAGTTCTTGCAATAATCATCATTTACTCACCTTCATTTTATATGAAAACTGTTTGACTTTATTTGGAACACAAAAGGACATTTTTTTTTTTTTTTTTTTAATTTGTACCAGCCACTCTTTTCCATGACAGGGGTTTCAAGCTTAAAAAAGGACACAGAAAAACCATAAATGTAATATAAGTGATTCATATGACCTGTGCATTCAAGCCTTCTGAGTGAGTGATAAGTTGCAAAACAATCTTTTAAGCCGTTAACCTCTGTGATTGAGTTTAACTTGACAACCAACTCGGTCTGATTCATGAATAAATGGATTAATTAATACAATTTTATTCATTGAAATAAGTTCATTGAAAAGATTAAAAAAAATGTTTCATTCAGAAATTTAACATCAGTACTTTTCCCAATTAACTCTCAAAAACATGTTAATGACGGCTAGAGTGGATGCTTTTCAGCAAAATAACTGTTTAAATTTCTGTCTGTTCTTTACACAAACCTATATTGTTTGACTAATCCACCTGATTTTTAATGTAAGAGCGGACATTATTAATTTAAGGTGTCAAGGTTTCTGTTGTCAGCAGCTTCCAGGTATTTAAATGTACAAAAATTAATTATGCCACTTGACATTGCAAACTAGAATTTGTTATCATTTTTTAAAAATTTATTATTGTAATCATAAACACTGATTTGTAGCACCAATAGTTACGCTGTTTGGTGCACTTTGTTATTCTTCTAGTTATTTACTTATAGCAGCTCAGTTATTTTATGTGAACTATCCCTTTAAGCAATCTAGAGGAGGCAGGGCCATAAGTGAGGAGTGTTTTGTAACTTAATATTACAGCTTCATCTGCAGTGGTGCTTTGACATGGGAAGTGATTTTTACACTAACACTGTCATAACAGACACACGCACATTCACGCAAACACTCTTTGTTTCTCTATTTATCACACCCCACTATCAGCTTTTGCTTGTTTTTCTAGCCTTTTTGGTCTCTTTTTCTGCTTTTTATTTTGTTATTCTTTCTCTCTTTTTCTTATTTGAGTTTGAAACACACAAACGTGGAAATCCCTCTTGTTTACGCACACTCAGAATACATAGTGCCGGCAGAAATGAATGACTTTGTCAGCTGTGTGCCGGTCATTAACCAGGCCATTTAGCATTGATCCTTCTATAGCCCAGTACTGCCTCTCTCTCTCTCTCTCACTCTCCCAGGCAGTTTGAGTGCCATGGGCTGAGGGCAGAGGCAGGCCTTGAGGAAAAATGCAAACCAGTCAATGTTCCCATTACACTCACACACGTACTGATAAAGTGAGGTGGATATATGCTATTGCATCATACAGATGGGTAAAGATAAAAGGGACTTGATTCATTGTACATCATAGCTAAAATTATGTCATTTTAGGAAATGTGTAACTTTTCAGTATTGAAAAGGATCCTTATACTCTAAATTTCAATTGGCAAACTACATTTTATACCTTAAAGACCAGATTCCTGTATATTTTAAGTAATTTTTAATTTTTAATAAATAATAAATTTAAATTGTAAAATGTTTTTTTCTTTCAAATATAAAATAAATAAATAAATCCCCACAACTATGGCCACACAGTCTTTTTTTTAGTCATTATTTGACCTATAAAGCTATAGCAGAGCTGCAGTGGTGCTGTGAGTAGTGTGCATTCATGGCCAACTACAAGGCTTTAAAATAAATAATGATATTATTTGGAGAATATATTAGCTTTTGCTACATAAATATGTGACATGAAAAATGTTGTGCCAAATTCCATCAGTTTAATATAGCCTTTACCAAATATCTAGGGCTTTTACATCCATAACCATTTCTATAAATATGGCTCAAATTTGAAAACCATTAACAATCAGCATACAAACAACCACGTAAATGATCAAATATCTAATGCAAACAACTATAAAATCAGTTAGTTACAGGTAAGAGGTTTTATTAATCTTAAATGTATTAGTCTTAGAGCCTTAGATTGTCAGGAATTTACTTGTAAATTATATTTAATTTGATTTATTTATTTCCTTTTTTTATTAAATATGAACATAAACATTGTGATGAAACAATTTTCTTTAAAAAAAATTGCTATAACTTTGATGAGAGCATCTCTTCTGTCTCTTAATTTCCATTAAATTTCTAAATTTTCTTTTTCACTTTTTTCCATTTTTTATGTTAAACTTATTAACATGTTGAATACTATAAGACCACAAATGATGGGCAAAAGTAGAATCAAAAACCAAACAGAACTGTTATTTCTGCTATTTATGCTGTAAATTAACATCCATATTATATAACATTATTTAGGTTATAGAGTGAACATAAATTATAAAAATTACATTGTGAACATAGTTTATGTATATAAGTAGATTCTGTTTTTGGGTTTGATGCTGTTCTGTCATGCGTTTTGAATGTGTTTAGTATAGAGAAACCTGAATCACTCTCCTCTCTCTGCACTGTTTGGCTATCCAAGCTATTTCCCTCTACAGGAAGCCAGGAAGTACCCCTCTTCCTGCCCCATTACGCACACACACACACACACACACACACACACACACACACACACAGAAAATGTGTCCTGTTACCTTGGAGATACCTTCCATGTGCTATCAATAGACTGACATGAACATATATGAATATCCTATTATATATTTATGGTCCTACGAGTGCATTCACATTATCTTTTTATTTTTTTCATTATAATGTACATTTGTTCATTCTTGATCATTTCACTGCGATTATGATAAGGCAGCTTGTTGTCTGTTAGCAATGACTGAAGTGAAATGAAAAGGAACATCAGGAATCTATCATGCACTCAATTGAGATACTGAATTATTCACTGTTCTAGGAGGTACCTGCTCTAGAACAGCTGCTAGCTGGCACAAAAACATTAAGATGGGTCAGTGAGTTCCAAAATGTTGAGTCTACAACCACATGAATTTCTTACAATTAAAAATGGCATGTGATGTTCATATACCTCCATGTTCTGTTCATGTTCGCCAACTGTGATGTTCTCTGAAATATCAAGGTCTTCCTTTTTATTTCTTTTTTCATATACTTTTTTCCCTTTCATATACCCCAAAATGTTCTTGGGCACTTAAGACACACTTTTATTGCATTTGAAGCATGATCAAACCAAGTGGTATCTGCCAACAAATGTTTTTTTTGTTTGTTTGTTTTCCACAGAACTAGCTTCACTTGCCATTTTTTAAATGACTAATCAACTGGTGTCAAAGGGATTTTAGTGGATGTATGAAGACAGTTCTCTTCAAGTTCATGCCGGTGTCCTAGTCATCACATATGTTCAAAATCAGAAAGCGTCAATACCTATTCAGTTAATTCTGAACAGGATATCTATTCATTTAAAATGTGACATTTTTAAATGCACAGGTTCTACATACTTTTAACTGTAGCTTTAAGTGCCCAAATACTTGGTGGTAATGTATGCCAGTGAAAGATCAGCAATAATGAAATTGTTGATATGTCTTTAGAATGCTGACAGAACTGTTTGTCTCTTTAAGATTCCATGAACTGACACATATTCCTCAATAAAGTTCTTGTCAGTTATATTTTTTCTCATCTCTCATTGTTTTCATTACCTTTCATATTGTTGACTCATATCTTCCTTCTTTTACTTTCTATCCATTTGTCACTGTCTTCTCCCCCCCCCCCCTATTTATCTCCTTTTCCCTTCCTCTCTCTCTGTCCATCTTGTTAGGCTTAGCTCAGGGAATCTTATAGAACAGTTCCTGAGGGGAAGAAAATGAGAGATTGGGTTTCAGCCCGATGATGCCACTTAGCCATTAACTATCTCCAGCAAAACCAAGTGCCCCCCACCCCAACCCTCCTCAGCCCGGCCCTCCTTCCCTCTACCATTCATATCCAACCACCCCTCCTCCTCCTCCCCATACCATCTCCCTCCCTCTCCCCCTCACTGTTTCCCACCCTCCATCTCTATCTCTCTCTCTCTCACACACATACATACATACACACACTCAGGGAGTGAGTGGATGATCGCATGAGCAGGAAGCGCTGACCATACACAGATAGAGAGAGAGAAAGAGAGAGAGATAGACAGTCTGAGAGAGACGATCCAGCACTCATACTTTCAGCTCATACTGAGAGACGACAAACTACAGAGCTGTTGCTGTGGTCTTTCCACACTGTTTTGTGGAAGTACTTCTGAAAAGCGAAGCTCCTCTCAGTTATTTTGCCCTGGGGACATTTTTGTTTCTTATTCAAATAAATTGGGATATTCAGTGTGACATGTTGCCCTCGTTTCCAAGAAAATCTTGTCTTTCTTCTGTGTGCTCTTTGAACGTGCAGTGCTCTGGCTGTTCCCTGATAAAGGCTGTTGGTGTTCTTCAGAGGGAATGACTGAGCGCTGAGGAACCAGGATTGCTTGCACGTGTGGGACATTTGTGAAGAAGTATCAGGAGGCAGAAGAGAGAAAACTGCTCAAAAAAACATAAAGGAAAGAAAGAAAACTAAACAAACATAAAACACTGTTTTGGTGCAAAATGGATCTCCCTCCTTTTAAGGGTAAGTGATTCTTTATTTAAATCTCTTCAAGTCTTAGTTTTTATCTGTTTTTTCACTTTTTTTTTTTAGCTCAAATGTTTTTTTCTAAAGATTTTCTAGGTTTAGTTCTAGATGTTCTCTGAATGAAATGTAATCTAGCTCACATATAATGGGAGTGGAATAGCATCCGAGGGAGAGATGATCTTTGTGTGTCGTGTAGTGTCCTAAAATCAGGTCCTATCCTGACCCAGCCAATGCACTGGGCTTCGGGCATACAGGCATGGAATTGATTGTCCTCAAGGTTGGCGATGTCAATACTACCCAGTTTATGCTGGCAGAAACTGATGGAGAGGTTGGAAGTGGAGTAGGAGAGGACATGAGACAGTGCTGCACACATGTGTGCTCACAATAGCCCATGATGAAGTTTCTGTGTACTTTGAATTATTTTGTGAAGTTCTCAAAGTAGAGACCAGCAAAAGGAATGTGAATTTTGTGAATGGTGCAGGTCAACAATCAAAGTGTATTAAAATGTCTCAAATTTGATTAATGTGTCAGTTAATTTGTTTTATACTGATACAGTAGTTGACAATATCTATAAATATTAATCTGTTAATATTTAGAGTTAAATTTTTAGATGTATTTTTACATGTTTGTCAGTCTTTTTTTGTTTATTTCTTTCACTAATGCTATGTTTATCTTATATATTCCTCCTTTCTCTAAGTGACCCTCCCCCCTTTCTCTTCTCAGTATCTCTCTGTTTCTCTCTCACCCAAACTTGCTGGTCTGCAGTGTCTATTTCAGTCCTTCCTGGGGGTCGGATTCAGCACATCCGGAATCTCATACAGTTTATTGTCATTCAATCCCAATGTGTTCCCAGAGGGGCCTGTGGGGCAGATCCCAGGGTCCTGGTGCCTGACAACTCAAGTCCAGCCGCCGTTAAGCTTGGCCCTTAGGAGCATATATATACCTTTTGCAAGGCCCCTTGCCCCTACCCCCCACGACTACCAGCTAATCAACCCTCAGTCAGAAATTGCCAATCTGCCACTCTATCTGAGTCAGAGAGAGAGAGAGAGAGAGAGAGAGAGAGAGAGAGCAGAAATGGAAAATGGATATCTCTAATGACAGTTAGCCTGCAGGAAGTCAGATTGGCCTGATGGCTGGCTGCAGAGCTGCTGGATGCTTATCAGTGGCAGCAGGGGTCAATGAAAGGAGACTGGACGCTTTAAAAATAGCACCACAGCATCATGTCATTGGCCCACATAGTATCAGCGCCCAAACAAGTGGACAGCATCAGCACCTCATTCACCTGATGGCCGAACCCAGCAATAGATAAACAAGCTGAGCAATATTCAGCTGTTCAGTGTTGTCCAGCGACCCTTAACAGATGACTGTTCTCATTTGCCTGTTCTCTCCTCCCTGTTTGGAGGTTTAAAGTTTCTCCCAGTCAGTGGAGTGTGGTGACTGTTATGAATAATATGCACTTCTCATCCTCTTCCTGCCCTGGGTTGGATTACCCTGGCCAAGGATGTGTGCAAGGTAACGGGTGCAAGGAGCCCCGGGGCAGAGCCGTGAGGTACAGCTCACTCAGCACTGATACTCCCAGAGCGCAGGGGCCTGTCTTCAGGTTACCCCGCATGGCAGGCAGGGCTGAGTAAACACAGCCCTCTCTCCCTTCTTTTTCTTCCTTCTGGCTCACCAGATGCAGCTGTCTCTCGCTTGCTCTGAGCTGTATGCACAGTTCTGGGACTTAAAGGGTGCCTCAACCTGAGACAGGTGTTGTCTTTGAATACATTATTTTCTTGTGCTTGTTGCATGTCTTTCCCCCCTAGTATAGTGGTTTAAATGTGATACAAAGGTGGATGAGTGCTCTTGTGACCTGAAAGAAAAAGAGAAATACAGACGGTCATTAGTGGTGAATGGTTATTGGATTTGCTTTACTTCATCCAATCTAAGATATGCTATCAAATTTGGAGAATTAGATACAGCATATCCTTTTAAATGATAAAACCATCCAGCAAAAAATAGAAGATGGAGTCTTCAGATGAGGGATTGAGAAAAAACAAAAAAAACAATACTTTGGATGAATGCTGAATTGCAGAAACAGATTCTGAACTTGGGTCTAAACTGATCCATTCAATGCTTTGCTGAAGTTGTAAAGTTTAACTTTCCTATTTTCCTCATTCCCATTCCCAGTCATCACAATTTTATAAAAATTTATCAGTAATAAATTTTTTTCAGCAAAGTTCTTGCTCATTTAGAGTAATACTTTTAGAGGTCATGGCCAGAACTTACAAATGAGAAGACTTAACGTGAACAGCATAATCAATATATACTGTATATATTGTATACACTCACGCAAGTAGAGTTGAATCAACATGTCCAACGTCAATTGAATGTTCTCTAAACAACAGCCAGTAGCACGTTTGTAAGGCACTTAAGTAGCAGTTATCTGCAGAATTTGTTTAAGAGAAAACAATTGTGTAATCTTCACTGTAGCGACATGACAGACCAGCCCAGTACGGCCTCGCCCTGGTGTGCGGTCTGGGGCACATGGGGCTAAAGAGTACTCTGGGACGCAGTAGGGAGTGTCAGCAGCTTACCTGCTTTGCCGCTGGAGTGTGACATGTCGATCCTCTGGGAATCAGTCTACTGCTGTTGGGTGCGGTAGAAGAATGTTTCAGGAGCTTTTATATAGCAGTTTCTGCTCTGATCTTCTGCTTCACAGCTTATTTTACAAATGCACAATGCTCATTGACAGAGCATGGAAGTTGTTGGTGAACACTAGTGGGAGGCAGTTTACCGTTAATGGATGGTGGTTTTCCAAAAGGTCTGACTCAAGGGAAGTAACTAAATAAATAGTAACTGTAATAAATGGGTATTTCATTGGTGATAACTTGAGAGGAACTTTTGTAATGGAATTAATGGTGAGCGGGCAGTTAATTAGAAAGTAGTTTAGAACTTTTCTTTGTAACATTTCTCAGAGCCCAGGAAACGCATTGTTTTGAGATGTAATTGTTTTTACACAAGATCACTGCAAGTCAGTGGAAAGTTCCAAATAAACTCCAGTGTAGCCACGAGTGATAAATGCTCCCAAGTGCCGACACACTTGAGGAAAACCACATGGAGAGGACATGTGCAAATGCTCAAACAAATATGCAACCAAAGTGGCTGACATGACACAGATGAGCTAACCCAAAACTTCCTCTCTGGCTTGCTTGCAGATGCGAGACTAAAAGTCCAATATTGTTTTCGAAGTCAGGCCCCAAATAATGAGCTCATGAAAATGAACAGCAGACCCCTTTCAACAATTAGATGGACTGATAGGACTTGGCTACAACTCTCTGCTGGGTTTGATGTAATTACTCTCCAGGACTTCTCTTTCCTCCTCTGTATAATTTGCAAATGCATTTTGTGCTTCCGACCTGGGCCTCCTTATCTTGAGATTGCTGGCTGGGCAGTGAGAGCGGGTGAGGAAGCTATTTTTCTTTTTTTTCTTTTTCTTTTTTTTTTTGCGAGAGCATTCAGGGCTCTTGCCAGGAATTCAGCTGACTGTGACCCGGATTGGACTGAGAGCAAACACTGCTTCTTCTAATCACTGCTGTTCTGTATGGATTTCCGTTGCTTGTTCTGTCAGAGGCAGCTCTCTTCTCATGTCCAATCTCTTCATAGACGGCCTAAAATGTTTGCAATTGTCCCTATCACACATTGACTTTTGGAACAGTCTTAGAGTCTGACAAACATCAAAAAGTGGTCTTCTATCTCTACTTTTATCGATGGAAGAAAACAAAACCCTTTGCTATCTAATCCAATGCAATCCAAGGTCTTGTTTGCCTATGACATCCAATAATGCAAGCAGCATGTTTCTCAATTCCAGGATGCTGATTTTTTCCATGCACATTCCAATAGCCATGTTGTTCCTGTTTATGAAGGATAAGGCTTAACAAAAGAAGGGCTGCAGGGAGGGGCAAAATTCCGCCAAGCTGCTGAGGAAGAGATACCTCAGGACACTAACACTAATTCTTTTGGGTTCCCCACATTCTCACAATTCATTGCTGTCAAATACTTTGCTCCGGTTCTTTTCCCCTGTGTCAACAGCTGTGTTCTCCAGATGCTAAATTACAGTGTGATGTCAATGGCATTATCTCTCCAGCCTCTGTGTCTAATAATAACCATAGCTTTAGCCATAGACCATCTGAACTTCAACCATTTAATTTGATTCTGAATCTAACATTGATGCATTTATTTTCTGTTTTTCAAACTACAGGTTTATCCGATGTACCCTGATATTGGTCAGCCTCGCATCTCAGCCCCTACCCTGGTGGCCCTGAAAGAATGGATCCAGTGCCTCCTTTTCGGATGGACCCTGAAGGCCTGGATCTTCAGCAGGTCCCTGTATTGTCCATTGACCAGATCCATGCTATAAGGGCTAATAATGACTATGTGGAACGCCCTGTGGCGCTGGAGCCTGCCTCTCAGGTTGGTGTCTTCTATGCGCATGATGAGCGACATCCTCAGATGTCTCGCAGTCAAAGTCAGCATCAACATTCCCACTTGGCCTACTTGAGTCGCTCCAGTACTGTGAGCTCCATGTCCCGCGGCAGTGCTGCTTCAGACCAGAGACTTCTTACAGGAATAACACCTTCCCATTCTGGTCTGGCCACTGTGGTGCGGTCCCAGCCCAAAGGTGACTTGAAACCTGACTCGCTAGGCAAAGGGCTGGCTGAAAGTGAAGACTTGAGCCTGCATCTCTTCATTTGTGAACGTTGTGGCCACTGTAAGTGTCAGGAGTGCTGTGCCCCTCGTAATTTGCCCTCCTGCTGGACCTGTGGCCAGCGCTGCTTATGTTCACCTGAAAACGTCTTGGAGTACGGCACTTGCCTGTGCTGTGTGAAGGGTCTTTTCTACCACTGCTCGGCAGATAAGGAGGACAACTGTGCCGACCGACCATGCTCCTGTGCCCCGGCTCATGCCTGCTCCCGCTGGAGTGCCATGGCCTTCCTGGCACTCTGCCTGCCTTGTCTGTGCTGCTACCCTCCTGCCAAGCTGTGCCTCACTCTATGCCAGCGTGGCTATGATCGCGCTACCCGTCCAGGATGCCGGTGTAGCAACACCAACACTGTGTGCCGCAAGATCTCTGCCACCAACCATGCGCCCTTTCGTAAAACCCTGGAGAAGCCTGTATGACAGCCTGTAGGAGCCTTTCGCAATTCTCCTTCGAGGAGACACCTCTAATGCTGAAGCAGTCGGGGAATTCTGCTAAATGAACTGACCTACTCTAAATCAATCAGGCCTCTTTGCATCATGTTCATCAACATGTATCCTATACCCCCATACCCCCTCCCCCCAGTTTTTTCTTTGTAAACCCTTGTCTATTTATTTATTTATTAGACTTTCCAAGATAGAGTTGGGTAATCTGAACCATATGTAACATACAGGGAGTATGCTATCAGAATAACTGCAGAGGCTGTACTGACTAAAAGGATCATCTAAGCATCGCTTTCAACTGAAAGTCGGTGCTGAGTGTGTCTTCTTCAGCCTTACAGAATGAAAAAACTGTTGGCAAGCTGGCTCACTCTAAACTCTACGTGGATGCAGGGCACTGGTTAGGAGAGCCCAGCCAAAAAATCTGACTATGTAAGTCAATTATGTTTGACTCCAAAAACAGGACCATTTAAAATCTGAATATTAAGCTCACCTAAGAGGGATGTTTCAAGACAGGAGGTAAAAAGAGACATTGTGTGCAAATGAGTGTGAAAGGAAGAAGAAGGGAAAATGTTTGTGCATGTGTGTATGTGTGTACAGTCTCAGGCCGGCATCTGCTGTCAGCAGAAGCCTCTCTTTTTATTTTTAGAGGAGCTACTCTGAAAGATAAAGTATCTGGTCAGGTTTCCAGCCCAGGGCAGCCTGACGCCAACCTCTCCCAAGCACTCTTACATCCTCAACTCGTTTTTCCTCAGCTGCCCATTGTACTTTCCAACTGTTGAACAACAGCGATAGGATCCTTGACCGTTTCTGCATCCAACTACGCTGTGGGACCAAATATCAAAAGGGACTTTTTTCCACCTTTGACAGTCAGGATAAGATACAAGCCATCACTTTGGACAAATTGGCCAGAAAACCTGTGGGACCATGCTTTAGGTTATCATCAGATCCGAGCACTATCAATAAAATGAAGCCATTGTGGTTCCCAGGTTCTGCCATACATGAGATGAATATCTCTAAAGACTTTGGCCTTTCCTGAGCTTTTGTGCCCTGAATGCTTTGCAGAAAGTGAGGTTGATTGAGACTGTTGTTTCATCTGACAGGAAGAAGGGATTATATTGAGACAAGGGCTTAGTCACCTGGCCAGAACGAAGTAGAAAACCACATTTGGGATCAAGGTGAAACAGATGCACTGACATCCGAAACTGGGAAGCAAGATGAATGAAATCTGTTTCAAGTGCGTGTATTCTTCCCCAATAATGCACATCCTTGTGAGTTCTTTTGCTATATTTTTGTATGTACATAGAATTCTTATTGTATTTGTATTTTTATTCCACTTGTTTTAATCTGGTTATTATTATTACCATTACTTTCTATTACTGTTAACCTTGTCAGAGACCTGGCTAATACTTAAGACTAACCATAAGGCTGATTCTGTACTGTGGAGGAGAGGTCCCTTGTTGGTAACACTTTACAATAAGTTTCATTAGTACACATGAGTTAATGTATTAACTAACATGAACTAACCATGAGCAATACATGTGTTTCTGTATTTACTAATTTTCATTAACATTAGTTAATGAAAAAACAGTTGTTTATTGTTTGTTCATGTTGGTTTACAGTACATTCACTAATGTTAACAAGATTTTGATAATGTATTAGTAAATGTTGAAATTAACATTAACAAAGATTAATAAATGCTGTATAAGTGCAGTTCATTATTAGTTCATGTTAACTAATGTTAATGAACCTTATTGCAAAGTGTTTTACATTGCAAGACAGTAAATTGCCATAAAAATTTGTGAAAAATATTTATGGTGTTCAGACCTAAACAGCCTGAAATTTATTTTCCACAAAAATGATTGGTTAAGGTCACACACTAGTTTCCAGAGCCAACCATATGTTTTTCTACCAAAATAAATAAATAAATAAATATTTGCTGACATGTTAGTAAATAACATGCATTACTATCAGAGTCTGCCGCAAACTTTCACAGTATGAAATATTGAGAAGATACCTCTCCTCCACAGTTGCATTCCATAAGAATGGCTTCTCTAATGAGGGTCCATGATGTGGGGCTTCAATGTGTAGGTACATACAATTTACAAGAATGCCTAACTGGTGCTGTCCGAAGTCTCTAAGTTAACCACTAAAAGTTCACCATGTTGTATTAGTAAGTATTGCTTTGGTACAATTGGCATCTTGTAAGTTGTAAAAGAATTTAAGGAGAATATATAAATAAATAAATAAAAAAAAAAAAAAAATATATATATATATATATATATATATAAACATATAAATCTATACAAATGAATCTATATATATATATATATATATATATATATATATATATATATATATATATATATATATATATATATATATACATACAGCGGGTAAAATAAGTATTGAATGCGTCAACATTTTTGTTAATAAACACAGTTCCAATGCAGCAATTCACAAAAAAATTTGAACAGACATCGATATTAACTTAAGAATACTACACGGACAAAGAAATCCTAATTTTACAATCTATAAAAAAAGCTATGTGTATTAAAGGGAAATGACACACTATTGCCAATATATATAGTATTGATCACACTAACTGAAATTGTATTTACTAGTTGGTGGAAAAGTCTTTTTTGCAATGACAGATTCAAAGCGCATCCTGTATGACCAATCTTGAATATTCTGGGGGATTTTGATTTTCAGTTCCTTCCACAAATGCTCCGTTGCGCTTAGGTCTGGTGATTTACTGGGATATTCTAACAACTTTAATTTCTTTTTATGGAACCAATTCAAACTATCCTTTGCAGTGTGTTTTGAATTGTTGTCCTGGTGGAAGGTCCACCAAAGTATCATCTTCATCTTCCTGGTGGATGGCAACAAAGTCATCTCAAGAATTCCCAGTACATGGCTCCATTCATCTTCCCTTCAGTAATATCGATTCGGCCAGTACTATGAGAAGAGAAAACAGCCCCATGATGCTTTCACCTCGAAAACATCACTGTTGGTATGGTATTTTTAGGCTCATATGAAAAGCCATCTCTCCTCCAAACATGGCATATGGTATTGTTAGCAAAAGTTAGATTTTTGTCTCATCTGACCACACTAAATTCTCCTAGTAGTTCAGACCTTTCCAAATGTTGTGTAGAAAATTTAAATAAGCTTCAACATGCCTTTTCTTCAATAATGGAGCTTTCTGTGGTGAGGGTGCATGGAGGCTGTGGATTTTAACTTGTTTTCCATTGCATTTCCCATTGTTTTCTCTGTGACGACTGTACCTGCTGCGTTCAAGTCTTTCTGGACCTCTTTCCAAATGGTCCTTGGTTCTTGGGCTACTCTTCTGACTAAGGAGCTCCTTTGCATGACCAGTTGAAGGTGGAATGATGTTCCTTTCAGTTGTGGAAAATAGCCCTAATTGTGTTTACAGGAATATTTGGGAGTTTTTTATTAGGAGTTGGAAAATCCTTCTGTAACCAGTACAGTACCGTTGTTATGTATATCAAAAATCTTGTTGTGAAAGTCTTGGGAGAGCTCTTTGCCTCTACCTATCATAAGATGTCCAGTACTTGCATTCAGGGGTGGGTAAGCCTTTTTCTAATCAAACAACATGCACTAACACAACTGATTCTAATTTGCACATGTAGGAGGTAGAACTACTTAGTGAAAACTGTTGCTTTCTCGACTTGCCTTGCCTTAGTGTACTGCTTTTTCTTAGTGTGTGCAATACTTTTTTCCCCATGTCATTTCACTTTATTACACATAACTTTGTATGGATTGTAGTGTTATGATTTTCTTATTTGTATTGATTTCTTAAGCTTATACCAACATCTGGTCAAAATTTTATGTGAATTGCTGCATTGGAACTTTGTATGGTAAAAAAAGGTCAATGTATTCAATTCTTATTATGCCCACTGTATATTTTACACTTTTTTGTCGCTGATATTATCATAAAGCCACAGATATTTATTTAAATGGTTGCAAGAAAAGCTATGTATTTATTTTGGGTGAATGAAAAAAAGAAACTGAATGAAAAGACCCATGTGATGATTTCAGCTTTTTTTCAGAGAGGATTGGTGGGTATGGCTATAAGGCCATGGATAAAAAATAAAAAGTTTTCAAATATTCTGTGTAGAAAACTTTTTTTTTAGCTCTGTGTAAATGTAAAATTCTGACTGTAAATCGAATTTATTTAAATGTTTAGGGAAGATAAAATCCTTCCAAGGCTTTAAAAGTACCTCTGATACCCACAGCTGCAATGTTGAGTCCACATGGTTGCATCTGTCTTTTTGTGGTGTTTGACACTAGTGCAAACATACTGCGGTTCTGAAGATGCCTGAAGGAGTGTGCACAAGTTATCTATTTAGAAGAAAATGCAGTGGCAAATATTATATATGTGTGGACTGGACACTTGTGTTGGTTTCAGTGCCAAGGGGTTCTGGTCTTTGTCTGTCTCTTTACTCCACTCCCTGCACTTCTGCCTGTTTGCTTCATAAATAAGTAATCAAGGCCAGCTCGTACTAATGGCCTTGGAAAAGAGGGAGTAGAGATGTGTGTGTGTGTGCGTGTGTGTGTGTAATCGTTTTGACTACACTTGTGAGGACCAAATGTCCTCACTAATATTGTGAAATGCTTTCTCAACCTGACTGGTCCTCAATATTTTAAAAGGCTTATAAATCAGCCAAAAGAAGTTTTTAATTAAATGTAATGTTTTGCACGTTTCAGTGATGGGTAGGTTTAGGAGTAGGGGTTAGGTTAGGTGATAGAAAATATCATTGACCTGATATAAAATCAATGGAAGTCTATGCAATGTCTTCACTAAGATAGCAAAACAAACGTGTGTGTTTTTTGCTGTTCATCACAGACACACAACCACGCCTCATTTTCCCAGAGCTTCAAAAGCATTAAGCCTGTTCCCCAACATCTCAATAGCCCACCCTCTCTCTAGGCTTTGTGTATATGAGAAGGCACTGCATGAATAATATAGATATAGTCTTCCTGTTATGTGTGTGTACATTCAGATGTACAGTACATACATCAGTCTGACTTCTGCAGACTCATGGTGCAGTATTTATTTCACTCATTAAAAGGATAGTTAATAAAAAAATAAAAATTCTGTCATAATTTTCTCACCCTCATGTCATTCCAAACCTGTATGACTTTCAAAAATATCAAAAAAACATTGCGTAAATTCCATATGCCTTGTGCACAGTATTCTAAGTCTTCTGAAGCAACAGTATGCGATAGGTTTGAGTGAGGAAGAGACTGAAATGTGTGTGCATATTCAAACATCAAAGTATACTAGGGTTTATAAAATATAATTACTTCATATATTAATTCATATATACAAATAAATTTGGGTTGTTTCATGAAATGTGTGCTAAAACAAGAGTTCATCAAGGTACGTCATGGGATACAGTGCACCAGGACTGTGAAAAGTCAGAAAAGACTTCTTCACCCAAGAAGAAACTGACTCTGGAGGGATGCTCTTTGCTTTCTTAACCTTTAACCCAGCTAATAAAGAACAAGAAGTGATGGGGTCGGTTGATCTTCTACCATCCTGACCTCATGGCCTTTGTAACCAGTGAATCCCCCTATATGGCCCTTGTCTGGTGGGGACAGGCACAGTTGAGGACACTCCAGGGGTCGGGAATGGAGCTATAGAGGTTGTCAGTCAGAGCTTCATGCATATGTCAATCACAGTGAAGCGGTGTGTGAAAATGGACCTTTTCTAAGCCACCCTAATCCAAATGTAAAAACACTCCACTTAAAGGCAGCAGCATTAGGGCTTACAAATCACTTACATAATTGAACAATATCAAAGCTCTTATTTTGAAAATAAAATAATAATAGTTCAAAATCATATGTGTTTGTAGCTCCTTCTGTTTTGCACTAGCTGCATTAGCTTACAACATGTAAGTAAACCATTTGGCTTACTTAAGGCAAGACACTACTGGCAAAACTATTGTTTTTTCACACACTGGTTGATTTGAAACTTTGGGCTGCATGTATTTTGCTTCCATAAATTGTCTTCTTTCAGACAAGCGGAAAGAGAATTTCCCAATACACATTTAACTGTGTATTTTATTACACTTTATCTATTTGTGTCTGTATATTTCAATTACAAAACATATATTTCCTTTTTAAGGGAACTCTGCGTGATTGAATCGTGAAACACGTATGAAATCGGTCCAATGGCGTGACAGGAGGGTGATGTCACTGACCAGGAAACTATAAAGCACCCCACGATCAATCACAGTCAGCTTCTATGTCTTCAGCAAGTGCTCTATGTTATCTGTGTCTGTCATATTGTCTGTCACATGTCTATCTATCGCTATTTATTGGCAATTGTATGATATAATGGCAAGTGAGGAGCGGTTTAAGAAGTGTGTTCATCCCTGCCCTCGTTTCATCACGGGTCAGGATACACACTCTCTTTGCGTTGTCTGCTTGGGAGAGCAGCATGCCCAGTCAGCTCTCGAGGGGGCTGACTGTGAGCATTGCGAGCGTCTCCCTCTTAGAACGCTGAGGGCGCACCCTCCTCAGTAGATTTTCTGGTAGAGTGGAAGCTTCTGCCAAATATATCTCGTTGGGTGCTGCAGACAGTCGAAAAAGGTTATGCCATTCAGTTCAGGTCTCGGCCACCTCGTTTCAGTTGGCTCATACCCATAGTGGTGACCCCCGAGCAGGCTCTGGTTATGGAACAAGAAGTGAAAGCTCTTTTGCGAAAGGAGGCAATAGAACGGGTTCCTCCTCCCAGCAGAGAGTCAGGCTTTTACAGCCGATACTTCATTGTTCCAAAGAAGAATGGAGGGCTGTGTCCGATTTTAGATTTAAGATTATTAAATCGAATAGTCGGCAAGCTCAAGTTCAAGATGCTTACCCTCAAGCAGATCATGTCACAAATCAGGTTCAAGGACTGGTTTGTCACGATAGATCTCAAGGACGCATACTTCCAAGTATCCATCCTTCCACAACACAGGAAGTTCCTGAGGTTCGCTTTCAGGGGCGAAGCATACTAATATCGTATTCTTCCATTCGGCCTAGCCTTATCTCCCTTATCTTTACAAAGTGTGTGTGTAACGGGGTTGTTTCTGCGTTGTGTTTTAATTCACGATGGACACCAATTCGCACTTGAAGAGTTTATTCCGTTGACAACATATTAATGGTGATCAGCTTCACATTCACCCTCGTGCATGTGCGCAGCCATTCACTCTCTTGACTGGTGCGAATCTAAGTCTTAATATTTATATAAACAGTTCTAAATCAATACAATTGAAAAATATGTACCTGTTGACAACATATTAATGGTGATCAGCTTCACATTCACCCTCGTGCATGTACTGTATGATGAACAAACTTAAATGTTACTACAAATGCAGTGTAGCATAAACGCAAATCATAAAATATACATTTAAACACATGTATATATAAACATTATTCCATGAGATGGTTACACAACCAATAAAATATATTTCTCTCACGGAGCACTCACTCACCGCAGCCATTCACTCTCTTGGCTGTACCCTACCGGAACCAGTTCAATATCCGGGTGGAGTGTAATTAAAGGGGCCATACATGAAAATGTGTAGCAAGTGAAAACACCTTTTTGACCCTGTTACATGTGGATGCAGCACTGGCTCCACTGCAACTCCAGGGTGTCCACATACTCAATTATATTGACGATTGGTTGATTCTAGCTTAGTCAGAGCAACAGGTGGTTTAACATCAAGTTGTTGTTCTTGCCCACATTAGAAAGTTTGGGTTAAGGCTAGAAGAGTGTGCTGTTTCCATGCCAGAGCCCCACTTTTCTAGGCGTAATTTGGGATTCGATCATGTTGAAAGCACGCTTGTCTCCAGCTCATATCACTTTGATTCTCTCAGCCATGAAAGGGTTAAGGCAAGGCCAGTCACTCACTGTCAAACAGTTTCAAAGACTATTGGGTCTGATGGCAGCAGCGGCCAACATGATAACTTTTGGCCTGCTGTACATGAGACCATTGCAGTGGTGACTCAAGACCAAGGGGTTTTCCCCGAGGGGAACCTGCTTCGCATATTCAAGGTCACACAGCGATGCCTTCGTGCCTTAGTCATGTGGAGAGATCCTTGGTTCCTGTCCCAGGGACCTGTGCTGGGAGTTCCTTGTTGTCATGTCACACTAACGATGGATGCATCTCTCACAGGCTGGGGGGTGATCATGAGCGGTCGTCCGGCCCAAGGTCTGTGGCAGGGCCATCATCTATTGTGGCACATAAACTGTTTAGAGATGTTGGCCATATTCCAGGCGCTAAAACATTTCATCACAGACCTGAGAGGTCACCATGTGTTCGTACAGACAATACGCCGGTGTAAACCATCAAGGGGGTCTGCAGTCATGCCCCTTATACAAGCTGGCACACCAGATTCTCTTGTGGTCATGGGGGACACTGCTCTCCCTGAGAGCAGTTTATATCCCCGGAAAATTAAATCAGGGAGCAGACATCCTATCCTGCCTTACTCAACCAGCCCCTCTTGGGCTGGATACCATGGTTCAGACGTGGCCGAGCCTACCTTTGTACGGCTTTCCCCCGATCGCTCTGCTCCCGGGAGTTCTGGAGAGAATTCGCAGGGACAGGGCCGGTGTCCTTCTGATAGCCCCGTTCTGGCCGGCCAGAGTGTGGTTTTCGGACCTAGTATCACTTCTAGTGGGCCCTCCTATGAAGACCTTCTTTCTCAGGCGAAGGGGTCGATTTATCACATCTTGGTGCAGAGAACATCAGCTGGACCCGGTTAACTACCCGGAGGGTGCAGTGCTGGATTTCCTGCCGAAACGGTTCTCTACAGGGCTATCCCCCTCCACAATAAAGTTGTATGTGGTGGCCTTAGCTGCTTACCACACTCCTTTTAGTGGTGTTTCTTTATTACTCGTTTCCTTCGTGGCACCTTGAGGCTGCCTGCAGGTCGTACGAGGGTGCCAGCCTGGGATCTGGCCGTGGTACTGGAGCATCTTACCCAGGCTCCGTTTGAGCCCATTGAAGAAATTCCAAAGAAGTTTCTCACTTTAAAAACTCTTTCTTCTTGCCATTACGTCTCTTAAAAGAATCGGAGACATTCAAGCCCTCTCAGTCTTGCCCTCGTGCTTGGAATTTGCGCTTGTTATGGTAAAGGCGTTTCTTCACCCTAGGCCGGGTTATATTCCATAAGTTCCCACTAATACTATTAGACCTGTTATTCTGCAAGCCTTCTGTCCTCCTCCCTTCAGGATGTCAGACCAGGAGAAACTGAATCTGCTCTGCCCAGACAGGTCCTTAGACGCTTATGTCCACAGAGCTGCTCTGTGGTGGAAATCTGAACAGCTGTTCATTTGTTTTGGGTCCCCCAGAAAAGGGTTCCCTGTATCTAAGCAGAGAATGAGCAAGTGGGTGGTCGAGGCCATCTCACTTGCTTTTGAGTCAGCCAATCAGCTGTCCCCTTTGGCTATCCGTGTTCACTCTACAAGGAGAATGGCTGCCTCTAAAGCTTTGTTGTCAGGAGTGTCAATTCAAGATCTTGTGATGCGGCAGGGTGGTCTTCCCCGCACACCTTTGTCAGGTTGTAAGACCTTGACCTTCATGCTACGCCAGGGGCACTGGTGCTCTCCTCTTAGTGTGCGCTTTGACTTCACACAGACAGGCACTGGCTCGTACAGCGGTGTGGAAACGTCTCGGTTACGTATGTAATCTTAGTTCCCTGAATAGGGAACGAGACGCTGCATTGCCCTGTCATACTCCCGGCATTTCCTGTGATTGACTTGCTTCAGCCAATCAGAAGCTGACTGTGTTTGAGGTGCTTTATAGTTTCCTGGTCAGTGACGTCACCCACCTATGACATTCTTTCATGCCATTGAACCTTGCTTTATCCAATGTACAGATTTCTGTTCTGGAAATGTGTGGAAATTAGTGCATATTTAATTAGATTAATCTCATTTGCATATTTAAACATAACTTTATAGACATATTTTAATAAAAACAATTGTCTTACAGTTTTTCTATATTGCTTTGGCACTGTTTTTTCAAAACAGTCTTAACATTCTATAAACTGTAAGTTTGATGATCACAATTCATTGCTGGAACATCACGGGCCTCATTTATAAAATGTTTTTAGAAACCCTCCTACATTTGATCTTATGATAATTTCTCAAATGTGCGTATGTGTGATTCAGAGAACGAACATATGCACAAAAAACACTTTTACTAGTGATGTTCGATTCTTGAACGAATCGGTTGAGCCGGTTCTCAGAAAGTAATCAACCGAGCCGGTTCACTAATCAAACTGAATCGAAGATCCTGTTTACACTTGCCCGCTCTGTGTTGCTACTCTCAATCATGGATCAAAGAGGCCAAAGGCATGGAAGGAGAGTAATAAGCCATGGCAGAGCAGCCTGAGGAAGAGGTGGTGGCATGAGTGATGGAGGAGCCGCAGCAAGAGGGCAAAATAGAGCTCAAGTTTCAAATGAAATTTGAGCAACTATTATTGACCATGTCATCAATCATGGCTTAGACAGGCTGGACAAAGGGTCTAGCCCATTCCGAGTTGGAGCACCATGGCATCTATTGTCAGGCTTCTTTGTAATAAGAACAGGTAAATCACAATGCTACTGTATATCACTGTGTATTTCAGCTTTACTGTATTGCCTTGTTAACAGAACAAACTGTCTACAGTAATGCAGATATTTCATCAATCACATTTGTGACTGTCATAATGTCAATTGATATGCTTTTTGCTTTTACTTAATAGAATCCACACACTGGTGGCAGAGGAAAGATATTTAGTGTTGAACAGGAGTCTGCCATTGCTGATATGGTTGCGGCAAACAATGCAATCGGACTGCGTGAAATCCAGGCATGTGACTGGTATAATTTGCTCTTATCAATTTGCTTTTTCTTCAAGAATAAGAGCTTGAAGCTGAAGAGGCACATCACAAATCATTTGTGGATGAAGCCGGTTTCAACCTCTGTGAAGTGGGAAGACTCATGTGAGGGACCGAAAAGTCAGGAACAAGGAACACGAGCTTCCACTAGAAAAATGGGTCTTTATTATTATTATTGAAACCAAAATAAATGTTAATAAAGATTAACTTTAAATTAATAAACATGCTTTTGTGTAGATTTATGGATATGAGTGTGTGGATGCGTGCGTGTGTATGCCTAATGATACATCCACATTACCACTCCTGTGCGGCCACCACTCGGGCCGTCACAACTCAGAAGGAACATCATTGGGCAGAGGGCCACTGTTACAGTGCCGGGTCAAAGGGGTGGCAATATTCCCATGTGTGCTGCCATCTCCAATGGGGGTGTCCTTTGCCACATACCAACTATCGGCCCATTCATGCCTCATCACATTGATGCACTGAATGAAAGACTGGTTACACCCAAAAAGAGAGGGCTGTTGAGACCTGGCATGAATCTGTATGTCATCATTTGGGACCATATTGCCTTCCACCACTCTCCCCTTGTGAATGAATGGTTTACAGCACAGCCTCGTATGATAACACAATTCCTCCCAGCATACACTCTTTTTCTGAACCCAATCGAAGAGTTCTTCTCTGCTTGGAGATGGATGGTGTATGATCACCAGCCATATGAGCAGATGTGAGAGCAATGAATACTGGTTGGCTAGCAAATGGGTGCAGAGGACTGCCAGGGATGGATACGCCATGCAAGGGGGTATTTCCCTTTCTGCATTGCAGGGGAAAACGTGTGCTGTTGAGGAGACCCTGTGGCATAATCGTCAGGAATCAATGGACTAAATGTGATGTTCTGGGTATCTAAAAATATATTAAGATATTTCCACCCATAAGTTTCCTCTGGTTGCTTCTCCCCCAGCATTTGAGTTTGAAAAGTGTTTTCATTTTGATGGCTGTATTTTGTCCCAATAAAATGTAATTATTGAAAGAATAAATTAATTTTACAATGTTTGGTGGCAATGTTTGCTTATGTTGCGTGTTTTGTGAGTGTTGAAGCATTTTGCAAACAAAGTACTTTTGGCCATTGAGCTTCAGTTTTAACCTGTGTTAACTGGTTTGAAAATGTGATGTCGGAGTCGACCAATGTGTTTAAGCAATCGACACTAGGATGTGTTTTGGTCAATCAGATCACAAGTAGAGGGAGACACATTTGTTTACACCTACTGTTTTAATCTGTCTCTTTTGCCCCCTTCTGTCCTGATTTCTTCGAGGGGAGGGTCTATGGTCGGGTATGATCTTTCACTCTAATGGCCAAAATAAGCACACGAGAATGAACCACATTGGTTCCTGCATGTCAAGCAAACATGCTTGAGCTTCCGTTTATCACAACTGATGTGTGAGTTGATGAATTTTCGACTTTTCTACTGTACAAGAATGTCAGTTTTGTCTATCTGAATGCTCTTGTGTCTCACACTGGGTTTTTTAGATACAGATTTCAGCAGTAGGTAAAATTGTACTGTGAAAAGTAAATTCATTATAAAAAGAATGAACATTTGTATTCATACAGTACATTTATTTTGTAGAAATGTTACATGCCAACTGAAAATTCACTGGTGCTTGTTCATTTTTACAAACTCTAACACCACATTCTTATTCTTTTGCTCTTCCACGACAAACAACTGTGAGTTTTCAGTTTACATATAAAACATTTCTACAAAAATAAATGTAAAAAATAAATGATGTTTTATTAACAAAGTTTGGGAGGAACAACATTCAATGATCTACCCCATCAGCATAAGTGGAGGCCTATAAATATGTAGCCAACTCACCGATGTTCCTCATCAGATTTTTCTGCATCCCTCCACCACCCCATCTCCTCACACTCAGCTGGTTCTAACCAAAAATACAGAAGGAGTACTCTGGGTTCGGGCCAAATACAAAGCTCAGAGACCTCTCCTCGGAAAGCACGCCAAATACGCATTCTTTTACTCGATCTGATTATTTGTCAGTTTGAACTTGTGAAATAAAATATATTTATACAGTACTGCTGTACCTGCTGCTGTTTATGGTTGTGATATTCCTCCTTGTTCAAAAATGTTGGTGAATGCGCTTGGCAAACTACATTACATTTACATGTGATGGCTCACATGATGAAAGTTTAGAAGTTGTGAAGAGTTTGACAATTTCACTGAGAATCAACACATCAGATCAACAAGCCATGTGCATTTAGTTATTGAGCCTATTGTAGACAATTGTATTAACCCTTTTGCACACATGCCAAAAAACATGCCAATTTGCTTAAATAAATAGGAAATTCAAATCTGATGTGAACTACAAACTAACTGTTCAGAGATCAGAACTTATTGTTTTGAGAAAAAAAAATCTCATTCAAGAATTGAGCCGAAGCGATTGAGAAAATGAGAAAAACTGTAATGTGATTATTCAACTGGCAAAAGTATGGTGATATTAGACATTTCTATCTTAGTCATTATGTAGTGTCTTAAACAAAAGCAATTTGTGAATGCATGGTTACTTCCAGCACGGTGACTCCCAAAAGGTGAGACTGGTGGCTGCACAGCCCTGAGCCACCCTGGGGGGTGCTGGAGCCTCAGAGGCTGGGGGAGTGCTGGAGCTGTTGACAGGTGGAGGTGTGATGGAGAAGCAGGCGCCAGAGAGAGCTGAAAGGGGCTGAAGAGGGCCACAGTGCCGGGGCAGAGCGGAGCCAGCCTACAACACCTAATAAGAGGAATTTTGGAAGTCTGGGCATCATTGGTCATATATTTGTATTCTTTTTGAGTTCAAAATATTGTTGGCATTGCAGCAGTTAATTTTTTGTTTCACTGCAGCATTACTTTTAGATTGAA
Source organism: Zacco platypus (assembly GCA_038088235.1). Lineage (NCBI taxonomy): Eukaryota > Metazoa > Chordata > Actinopteri > Cypriniformes > Xenocyprididae > Zacco > Zacco platypus. Next base: position 28,302,543 of record CM076070.1, read on the forward strand.
ATTTAAAAATTATTAAAATATTTTTTTATTAACATATTTAATTAGATATTTTAAATTAGTTATTATTTTAATGAGGAATTATTTATTAAACATTTCAATATATATATGTACGTATTATATATATATATATGTATGTATGTATGTATAATGTCTTATCCTCTCATTTCAGTCTGTTAATGGATGAGTATGGTCCAAGTTAATTAATTTCAGTTATAGACTGTCTAGACATGACTGAACACCATGGCTGTGAAAGTTTTCTGTTGACTTGCCGTCACATCTGTGTTGTGGTGATCGGTTAGAGGCTGGCAGTGTTTGTGTTAAAGTGTGTATTAAAGTCGGGTTGGTTGAGATCTATGTATCCTGCTGCTCTTATGTGGGCAATGAGATGGTGGGAAATAGGAAATTTGGAAAAGATGGGAGATATCCTCCATTAACAAGTTCCCACTGAACCAATTTCAACCCTGTGGGATTGAAATTTTAGGCAGTTTGTTTGCATCATCCCTTGAGAAATATGAAATATACAATTATTCAACAAAAAAATAGAGATTTTATCAAAATGTGTTTCACACTAAATCAATCTATTCATGCTTTGAGCTGTACTTGATGAAAGGATGGTGGGGTGGAAGAGTGATGTGCAACAGGGGAGACAGAAGAGCACAAGGGAAGAAAGAGTGAGGGAGTGGGGGAGGAGAGGAGAGGAGAGGAGAAGAGAGGAGGAGGACTGTTTGTGGGCCTGCTGGGTGGCTGAGTGCAGACAGCTGGAGGAGGAGTTGATGGGAATGGTATCTGCAAGGTCAGGGGTCACTGGAGAGAGCTTTAGCACACTTCCGCTGCCGGCCCCATGGCTCTCCAGTCTCTGGAATTCTGCTCCTCCAGCTCCCACTCAAACTTGTGTGTTTTAAGCCACATTTCTTCCATTTTCACTATATTTTCAGTTTTTGTTTGTCTCCCTCACTCTATTTATGTATCTCTACAAAAAAAAAAAAAAAAAGACAGAAAAAAAAAGTGGAATAATCATGTTTATTGGATGTGGTACCATAATATCATTGTGTTTCTGGGAACATGCGCTTCACTGTAAAAAGTATTTTTTCGAAGTTGTAAATAAAAAAGATTATTAGGGTACATTTTACTATGTTTAGAAAATACTAAACATAGTCTTTCTACTTCAGAATTTAATGTTTAACTCAGTGTGTTACTTTGCAATTTACTAGTGATTTTTGGCAAGTGAATTTCATAGATAGATTAGATAGATAGATGATAGATAGATAGATAGATAGATAGACAGATAGACAGATAGACAGATAGATAGATAGACAGATAGATTCATAGACAGACAGACAGACAGATACTTTTTTTTTTTTTTGCATGTGTTCCTCTCCAGTCCATGGCCTACATGCATATTCCTGTGTTTTCTCCCTCAGTCAATCAATGGCAGTATGGATCTACTGCTGCAGCTGTAATATAGATCTGCCCTATGCTCAATCCATGCAGTCCTGTCATTTCAACAGCGGAAACGCTGAGCTCTTCTCTCTCTCCTGGTTGCTCACATATCGAGTGGCTGTTTTTCTCTGCGCTCTCTGATGGCCCTTGCTCCAGCCGAGCAAAGAGGCCAAACTATGATGAGGATAATATCTGTTATTTCGCCCCAGCCAGGGAAGCAGCACACACTGCACTACCATTAAAGGGCATTTGTGTGTGTGTGTGTGTGTGTGTGTGTGTGTGAGAGAGAGAAAGAAAGAAAGAAAGCATAATTCGAATGGCCTCTAAGGAACAAGATAGCATATGCTGAATGCAATAAATGCATGTTTTTGTGACATGATTCTGTCGTCATCTGTGTGTTTCTCGTTTAACAGCCCCCCCGCCAGTCCCACCCCTCCAACCACACAAACATACATGCACATGCAGGGGAATGAGCAGTGCAAAATCTCCCTGCAGATGTTCTCGATTGTGGTGATCCAATATCCTCTTGTGTTCCGCTGTCTAAAAAAAGAGAGCTGTTTTACATTTCCCCTGGGGTAAAACGGGAGAGATTCTCACAGCGATTGAGCTGACCCAGGTCCTTCGAGGGCTGCCCCACATTATTTTAGACTGAGTCTGTTTTTTGTTTTGTTTTTTTTAATGAATTTGGGAGTCATTTACTGTCAGATATGCTGGGGAAGATAAAATCTTGTTGTCTGATGCATTCAGTGATGTAGCCTATAACAATTGCAATCCATTCAATCAATTCATGTGATTTGCAACAATTCTGAGAGACAAGACAGAAAAATCACACATAGTTTTGATTCTCAGAAAAAGATCTAAACAATCTCATGTTTCAGAAAACATCTCAACTTTCAATATGAAATTAATATGAAACATTTTAATCCAAATCTTTCTAGGACTGTGCGATCCATATTAAACTCTACGCTCTATACTTTTTTTAACGATATGGGACCACTAATTGTCTCATTTGTTTCTATTTTTAATTTTCCTAAATTTATTTTACATTAGCAATGTTAAACTTCTGGAGGATTTAAAATTTTATAAAATCTGTTAAAATGTGTGTACTACTTTATCTGTTAAGTTGTTCTTGTCATTTTAGAGTTTTAGGCATTAGGTTGTCATCACAGCAAAGTTGTGAAATTGGAATACAAACTACTGTAACTTTATAGAGAAAAGTTTAGCAATTATTTTTTGTGCTAAAATCATGTCAACGCATATTATTTACATCTATTGAAACTGAGTGTATTTTCTTATTGGCACCATTTACTTCCTCACTGTACCCGAGATTTTGCTTCTTTAAGAAATGGAAGAAGCCTTTTGTAGTAAAGTAAAGACGTTCATTGAGGCAAGTTGCAGAAGAACCCACGTGCAGTTTATTTAATTCTTAAACATAAGTCCAAACATAAACAGGAAACAAAAAACTTGAAAAAAGCAGTGGTTACACTGACAACAACAAGACAAAGAAGAGGGCTTAGATATATATATATATATATATATATATATATATACATATACAAGGATTAATGACAAAACACGGGACACCTGTGCACAATCAAGCCAATGAACCAAATGACAACATAGCACATGACAAGGGGAGCACATGGCAGGATCACATGACTGGAACATGACAAACAAGGGAATCACATAGCAAAAGGGAGCACATGGCAAACCAGGAACATAACAATTACCTCTTTTCCAGCCACATGAACCGGGTGCTAGTTCAGAGCCGGTGTTGTTGCTGGTTCGGGGTTGGATAGACTGACGAGCCTTTTAAGAACCGGTTTGCCTTTCCATGGGCTAGAGAGCCACCATAGAGCCAGGTCTTACTTCATTGTATACTTTTTATCTTTCACAGCAATGCAAGCATGGTAGACCAAACACAAGCACACAAAGCTTGTTCAAGATGCATCCGTGCTGCGCAGACCAATTGACTCATGGCACCAAAGCACCACGAGAGTGATCCAAAAGCACAAGTCATATGCTCTCTAAACGCTCTTGCAGCACCCCAATGCCACGCGCCGATATATCTAGAATAAGCCTTCCATCAACAATGGTGGATGTTGCGTTACTATTGTTGGTCATGGCTTTGCGAACCTACATTGGCATCCAAACACCAACGCGTTGTGCAGCTCGCCGTTATTTGTATAGGCAGAGATTGTAATAGCTGCCATTTCAAAAATGGCGGTCACAATATTGTAAATGATTTCTGTTGTTTACACAGTATTATATTTTTCTCAACAGTATTTTGCTGTAAAAGCTTTTTACAGTATTGTAATACCTCCTCTTTATTTTTTAAAAGTATTACTCCGAGGGGGTTCAACAGAAATTCACACAGTACTGAAAATCAACCTCACTCCAATCAACAAATATACTTTGTCTTTTTTTTTTATTCTTACCAGTGCATGTTTACCATGAAACAATAAATAAACAAAACAAAACAAAACTTTATGTCGCTGTATAGTCAAGAAAGCACTTAACGTCAATGGTCCTGGAATGATGAAGGATTTGTAATTGATGAGATGTAATAGAAGTCTGAGTTATTTTGAGTGCGATGCAATGAATCCACAGTGAATAGTCGAAAGCGTTTGATCCTCCACTCTATCAGTTGGCCACGCGCCGTAGCGACGTGCGTATGTTTCCCTTGCCTTCCACGACTCGAGACATGAATTGAGAAAATAAAAATAATAATAAGAAAAAGAAGTCCTTTCTACAAATAAAATCGAAAAGTTCACATTAGTCACTTTTGTGAAAATACACCAAGTTATATTCGGGCCACTACTTACGTTGAGCAAAAACTCTCAAAGAGTTCTCAAACAGGACATTATGTTGAAGACATCGGTAGCAATAATTCAACCACGCTGTCTTCCTCTTCCAAACGACTTCACTTGCTTGGCACCTAACCTGGGCTTATATCAGGTAATCTGGCAGTAAATGCACACTATCGCCCTCAAGCGGCTCCTAATGGCATTACCTCTGATTTAATTTACCTCCAGAAATAAAAAAATACAATAAAAAAAAAATGGTAACGTTTAGACCGTTACAGTATGTTACTGTAGATATTGTTGTTTTCACAGTATTTTATTGTATTCTCAACAGTTCCATACTGTGTACACGGTTGACAGTATGTTACTGTGGATTTTCAATGTATTCTGGGAAATTATCAGTGACTTATGGAAGCCGGTTCCCGCCACTGTTGAGAAAAAAAAATCAAAATTATAAGAAACTTTCTCATAATAATGACTTAACATGAGATACAGCTGTCTTGCAGAAATAACTTGATATTTGTGGAACTTTACAGTGTAATACATTAACACTATTATTACAATCACACATCAAAAAAAAAAAGCCCTTACATGACACACAAAGACAAAAAGAATCAGCACATGAATCTCAACAATGGTGACAATCAAAAGTGTCATGCCACAATGCATGTGGAAACAATTAAGTACAAAACTCCCAGCATGCATCACAGCATGAGTAAATTATGCAGCTGAATTGTCCTATTATAACTATTTGCTTTTTTTTTGCTGTGGTTTTTGTTCTGTATATTAGTAGCTTTTTGTGATGTCAGGAGTTGATCTGATTACCTGATTTTTTTTTCGTCACCATTGTTTAGATTCATACGCTGATTGCTCATATCTGTTTGACATCACATTTTACTATATACATTAAGTGGTTAATACTTTGAAATTTTAAGCCTATACTCAGCTTTATCTGCAATATAGTATTTGTTCAATGTGTACTGTCAACTCTAAGTAACAGAAGATTTCCAATGTAATGAGAATTCAATGGCCTCTTTTCTTCATGTATAGATTTTAATGTGGCATTTATTCGGTTACAAGATTTCAATAACAGTTAATCTTTCTCTTTTATGATGTTTTGATGATGATTAGTGTCGCTCCATTATGAGATTTCACCAATGATCGGTTTTGTTCTTTTGTGAGATTTTAAAGAAGGACTATTTTGTTCCATTACGAGAGTTCAAATATTAGCAAATATATTTTGCTCCTCTATGAGATGGTATTGTCCGTTTGTTTTCATTACGAAATTTCAATGATTTGTTTCTTTATTAGATTTCAAAGACCTTCTGCTTTGTTTTGTTATAAGTTTTTAATGAAGTTCGGTTTTGTTCCATTACGAGATTTCAATTACAGTCGTTTTTATTCAGTTACGAGATTTCAGTGAGGCCGGTTTTGTTCGGTTACGAGATCTCAATGACAATTTTGTTCTTTTACGAGATTTTATTAACAGTCTGCTTTGTTTCGTTGCGGCATTTCAATGACAGACTTTTTTTCACTTGCGAGATTTCAATGATGGTCAGTTTTTTTCAGTTAAGAGATCTCAATATGGTATGTTTTGTTCTTTTATGAGATTTTAATGACAGCTGGTTTTATTCAATTACAAGATTTTAAAGATGGTCAGATTTATTTTGGTTATGAGATTTCAAAGACGGACGGTTATTTTAATGGATTTGTTCAGTTACGAGATTTATATGATGGTTGGTTTTGTTCAATTGCGAGATCTCAATGATGGTTAGTTTGTTTCTTTGTTCTTTTATGAGATTTCAATGATAGTTGTTTTTGTTCCTTTAGAAGATCTCAATGACTGTCAGTTTTGCTCCTTTGCAAGATTTTAATGATGGTTAGTTTTCAGTGTCAGTTTTACAAGATTTCAATGACAGTCCATTTTTTTCTGTTACGAGATTTCAATGTCAATCAGCTTTGCTCCATTATATGATTTCAATGACGGTTGGTTTCATTTCGTTACGAGATTTCAATGACGGTCAGTTTTGCTCCTTTGCAAAATCTCAATGACAGTCAGTTTTGTTCTTTAAAGGGCACCAATTATGTCTTTTTACAAGATTTAAAATAAGACTCTGATGTCCCCAGAGTGTGTATATGAAGCTTTATCTCAAAATACCCCACATAAAATTTTTAATAGCATGTTAAAATTGCCACTTTTGGGGGTGAGTAAAAAAAGTGCTGTTTCATTGTGTGTCCCTTTAAATGCAAATGAGCTGCTTATCAAAATAATTTCCGAAGGATCATGTGACACTGAAGACTGGAGTAATGATGCTGAAAATTCAGCTTTGCATCACAGAAAACCGAAACCATTATTTTAAATCGTAAAAATATTTCATAACATTACTGCTTTTATGTATTTTTGATTAAAAAAAAATGAAGCCTTATTGAGCATATGAAACTTCTTTCAATAACACTTAAAATAGTAATGAAAAAAATAGAGTCATTCCATGTAAGCTGTAAGAACTGAATAAAGCACTATATCATCTGTAATGTGAAACTAACTAACTATCGACATGTAATGTAGGGAATATTTGTCACGGAGCCTGCCGACACACCCACCACCAATTCTACACATCATCCTATCACACAGTCTGCTTCACCTGAATTCTAATCACCTGCACCTGAGCCTCATCACCATCACTCCCTTTAAATACTCACCTCACCAGCCATTCCTTGTTTGGTCTCGTCATTGATGGACACTAAAGACTTACCTGCTCTTCTCTACCTGTCATCCCAATCCGTTCCTCCCGCTCTGTTTCTGCTAGCCATCCCCGAACTCAGCATCTTTGCAATCACAAGAAAGACTTTACCATATTGAAGCTAAGTTCTCCTATTGAAAGACTTTATCTGCATATCTGCTTTTGTTCAGTTGAACTGTGTTGCTGTTGTGTTTTAATAAACACTGTGAACTTCCATCCCTCTTGTCTGTGTCTGACAATATTTTTGCACCAGAGTTACACCCCCTTATTTTCTGCAGGTTATTGTAACTCTTTATTTAGTACAGTTTATGGTGACTGTACTAGAGCTTTGGTCAGTATGTGATGGACTATTTTACACCAAGGTTAACCCTTTATACAGTACAGCTTATTGCAACTGTACTGGGGCGTTAGGACCCACTCAGACCACAGGCTGATCAGACCTGCTGGCCTCTCCAACACCTCTTCCCGCTGCTACCCAGTCTCTCATGCTGATAGAGACCAGGCTCAACCTTGTGTAGTTTCAGTGGGTGTGTAAGTAAAAGCCTCAGGTTGTCCACAGCAGGGCTTCACAAACATTGTTCAACCATGCCCACTTGTGCAGAAATATATACCTCAACAATGGTGAGATGCTTCATGCCACATTCTATAAGTTAGCATTAACTGCATTGCATCTACATGATAAAAAAAAACAAGTGTAAGATTAGACCACTAGATGATGACAACCTCCTCATCAAGTTGCTTCTGGAGCCTGAAGAACTCGGAGCCAAGTCAAAATGAAACATAAAAAAATGTTCTCCAACAAGGTGATATTTTCTAAATTTACTAAACTGTTAATGAAGCCATGTAATTTAGTATTTAATGTAATTTAGTTTTCTTTGTAGCCAATAGGAAGAAGACTGAGGCCGTAAAACAGGTGGGGGTCCAAAAATTTGAGAGAACATCACATAAGCTGACTTCATAAATTGACATTGATTTTTATAAAATGTTTTATTTTGACCTTACCATTTACAGTGGATGCTGTTTCCTTTGCTTAGGCACTTCATTTATATTATTGTATTTTCTGGTTTGATGCAACAAGAAATCACAGTGCATATATACATATGTGATATTCACATATGTGAATTTCACATTTCATGTGTAAAATAATGTATATGTATAACATGACCATCTTATTATTCCTGTGGCTTTGATGTTCTTTAACGTCTGTCTGTACATTAAGCTTGAAACGGATTTCCTGTCAATAACTTAAACTATTTGATTAGTAAATGTGATTTTATAAACCTAGACCGTATATGTAGCCTCTCTTATGGTCCGAATTAACAAATAATTTGTTATTTAATCATTTTAAGTCAGTGGAAACGCATCATTATTTTATATATCTTAGGGTTGGGGATTGAGAATCGATCATTATCCTGAAATCGGATACCCAAGGTTAGGATTCGGATACATACGTTAACTTACTTGTTATTAAATTAAAATTTTGATTCCTCTAATCAATTAATTCGCGCTCATTTTCATGTAAATGAGATTTGTTTTTACACGTCTGTGAGGGCCTGACTGGCGATCTGCCAGGACCTTGCGAGTTCAGTTTTCCAATAGTGTGATCGAAAATTAATTGTGTACAACAGTCCAACAAACGAGTATTAAGTAGTTATATTAGTATTAAGTGAGTTATACTTTAGACATGATTTATGCTGTTTTTGCTCTGTTTCACCAAAAAAAGAAAAAAAGAATAGTTTAGCAAAGCCAGAGCAGAACTTCTTAAAGCTTCTGTATTTCATAAAAAGACGACAATCCCTTGAAATAGCCTGTCATTTAATGTCATTATTATTATTTGCCTTTCCAATATGTGTGAACTCAGATCTTAGCTCTTATTTTTACCCCTTTATGTTGACTATTTCATACAGAAAACTACCACACAGACAGATGCAGAGAACCAGCTTTCCCTACCCAGCACATCAAAGATTATCCTGTTGGGTAAGATTCATATACTTGACTTGCACAAGCACTAAGGTAACAAAACCAGTATTGCTGTTGTACTAGACTAGCGTGTGAATTCTTTCAGTACTAATGGAAGATGTGTAAAGACATCAAAGAATGAATCCATTTGAATTGAGCCATTTAACCAGTTTCCTGAAGAGATACAATCCCTTTATATGAAGAACAGATTTAAGTTTGGCTTTTATTGACTAAAAGACATACAAGAACAAACTTCATGCTTAAAATTTCATTACCAAATTTGAATGCTGTAAACATTGTAATAATACATTTTTGTTTACTCTTGATAACATATAAATATATATACATTTTATTTATATTTCCTTTACCTTTTTTTCTGTAATATCAGTATTTAGTGAACAATTAAGTGTGATACATAAATATGTTTTTCAGGAGATTCCATTCTGTTTCTCTAGAAAAGGATGCTGGCCTTGGAGGGGAAGGTCGTCATTGAGTCCAGCCACCTCCAGCAGGACTTCACCTCTGCCCTGGCTGTCCTCTTTGTGCATTTTGTGCACTTTTATGCATTCAATATGGAATACCAGGAGAAGGCAGCTTCCACCCTGGAGTTCATCCAGAGGTAAATACTCTTCACTAATTAATAGTAAGATTTCATTTGCTGCGAGGCTCTATGCACAAGCTTTTGACCATCATTCAAAGGTGTTTGTAGTGTGTTTTTTGATGATTAGTTGTATGTTTTGCCTCAATGATTGATTTGTGCTTATCATTTCTTGCAGGATTATCAGAAGTGCGACTTTTTCCACATGACACCAGCCCTCCTCACCTGGCCTTCATCCTCACCCTCTTTCTTTGTTTTACTGTGTTTTGTAAGTTTTTACCTATTCATTTTTGCATGAATTGTTCACTGATTTTAATTATAAATTGTTAATTAGTCGTGTTTAAAAATAAATTTTGTTGCATTATGTCACTGTTATTTTAATTCTTTAGTGTTTTAAAACATATTTTATTGTTGCATTATATCCCATTATTATTACAAATGTAGTGTTCTGTGATTTTAATTATGAATTATAAACTGTTAGTCTTTTTTTATTGTGATATGTAATTTTTACTAATGAATTGTTAAACTGCATAATAAACTGTTTTTGTGCAGTTAAAGCTTCAATTGTTCTTTTTCCTATTTCCCATCAACAGTTAAAATAATACTTCTACAGGTTTTCTAGATATTCTAAAGTTTATACAATAGCACTATATAATAAATTAAAATAACATTTCATAACTGTGTAATACAATACAGTATTATTAAAAATCAACAGTACTTTGACATGGTAAAAAAAAGTAAAATGCTGTCTTCAGTTTTACAGTAAGCTTAAACACTACCGTAGTGTAGTTTTACGGTAATTTTACTGTTGAATGAAATACAACAACTACTGGATAATTGTTGCCAGTAAGTTACTGTTAATTTGACGATAATTTTTTTTACAGTGAACCTTTTGTTCGTCTTGTTGGCCATGGTAACCCCACCCCCAGACTATGACCATGGCATGGCAATGGCGGACCGGGGTCATGGAGCAAAGGTGGGTCTGGGCCGTGGAGCACGGGTGGACTTGGGCCATAGAGCATGGGCGGATCTCGGTAGGCAGTTCAGAGGACCATGGCAGTGCAAGTAGCGCAGGGTACCAGAGAAGCACGGCCTCCGTGGCCTTAGCAGGGTACCTATACCTATGAAGAGACTCATGCTCGGCAGGCATGAAGTGAACAGTCTCTGGCTGGGTAGGCATGATGTGAAGAAACGCTGACAGGGCAGGTATGACATGAAGAAGCTAATGTTTTGCAGGCCTGACTTGAAGAAGCTCAGACTTGGTGGCCATGACATGAAGAGACTCAGGCTTGACAGGCATGATGTGAACATTCACTGGCTGGGCAGGCATGACATGAAGAAACTCATGCTTGACAGGCATGATGTGAACAGTCTCTGGCTTGGCAGGTATAATGTGAACAGTCTCTGGCTGGGCAAACATGATGTGAACAGTCTCTGGCTTGGCAGGCATGACATGAAGAAACTCAGGATTGACAGGCATGAAGTGAAGATACTCTGGCAGGGCAGGCATGACGTGAAGAAGCTCAGGATTTGCAGGCCTGACATGAGGAAGCTCAGACTTGGTGGCCATGACGTGAAGAGACTCAGGTTTGGCAGGCATGATGTGAACAGTCTCTGGCTCGGCGATATGATGTGAACAGGCTCTAGTTTGGCAAGGCAAGAAACAAAAGCAGTAGTTACAATACATACAATACTTGACAAAGAACAAGGCAAACATGAAGGTTTAAATACACAAGGACTAATGACAAAACAAAGGACACCTGTGCACAATCAAACCAATGAACCAATACCCACTGCGCAAAGACACGTCGAAAGACGTCGTTTTTGAACGTCCAATTTTGGTTTCCTGAAGGTGCAGACCTTTTTTCCAACGTCTACCTAACGTTCAGTATTGAGGTCCACAGGACGACTGTATAAGGGCTAATTGTAGGCCAAATGTGGTCATTGTGGACGTCTTTTTTACATCAAACTAAAACTCATTTTAGATGTCATTTTATATTGTTTACAAGCTCTGTACATAATTGTAGTCCCATTTTAGAAGGTTGTATACTGTTCAAGTTCATTCTCCTATATCTTCATTTGATTGTCTCAGCAGCAGATGATAAATGGAAAAGCTTACAAAGGTGTAATGCATTTCCTATTCAATCCTGCTGCAGAGCCAAACGAAGCTACAGGAAAATTAACCGCTACAGGAAACAGGTCCTTCACCTTCTGGAAACATGGGACTAGTTATACAAGTTTACAAATAAATCACAACTCAATCACCACTCACTTATTTCCATCTTTATTGTTTTTAACTGGCATAAATGTCACCAATAAGCTTTGACTAGTTAAATTTCCAGCCAACTCACAACTGAGTAGAAAACGATGATTTTGGATCGATTTGATGGAAGCTGAACAGAGCCACTTGCCACTTGCTTCAAAAGTATGCGCCAAATGCTTGCTTGTTGCCTCGGCCAATCAGAGTGGCGTTTACTGCTTGGGTCATAATGAGGTGGTGCCTATCAAATGCAAGTTCCACCCCTGCAATGTTACCTTTCGGCTAACTCAAAAGTTAGAATGCTTCATTTTCTAACAGGGTTTTATTTACCTTGATAACATGTTAAACAATCAGAGACGATATGACACAAACGTAAATGTAAAGTGAAAGTCGTGACGTATTGTCAGGTATGGTGACCCATACTTGAAATCACACACACACACACACACACACACACACAGTTGACCAGACTGGCTTACTACTGGTAAAATTGTGGCAATACCTCCTTTTATGTACACTACATAAGTAGTTTATCTCACTCACCTAAAGGATTATTAGGAACACCATACTAATACTGTGTTTGACCCCCTTTCACCTTCAGAACTGCCTTCATTGCATTGATTAAACAAGGTGCTGAAAGCATTCTTTAGAAATGTTGGCCCATATTGATAGGATAGCATCTTGCAGTTGATGCAGATTTGTGGGATGCACATCCAGGGCACGAAGCTCCCGTTCCACCACATCCTAAAGATGCTCTATTGGGTTGAGATCTGGTGACTGTGGGGGCCATTTAATACAGTGAACTCATTGTCATGTTCAAGAAACCAATTTGAAATGATTCGAGCTTTGTGACATGGTGCATTATCCTGCTGGAAGTAGCCATCAGAGGATGGGTACATGGTGGTCATAAAGGGATGGACATGGTCAGAAACAATGCTCAGGTAGGCCATGGCATTTAAACAATGCCCGATTGGCACTAAGGGGCCTAAAGTGTGCCAAGAAAACAATCCCCACACCATTACACCACCACCACCAGCCTGCACAGTGGTAACAAGGCATGATGGATCCATGTTCTCATTCTGTTTACGCCAAATTCTGACTCTACCATCTGAATGTCTCAACAGAAATCGAGACTCATCAGACCAGGCAACATTTTCCACTCTTCAACTGTCCAATTTGGTGAGCTTGTGCAAATTGTAGCCTCTTTTTCCTATTTGTAGAGGAGATGAGTGGTACCCGGTGGGGTCTTCAGCTGTTGTAGCCCATCCGCCTCAAGGTTGTGCGTGTTGTGGCTTCACAAATGCTTTGCTGCATTGGTTGTATATGCTCGGTTGTAACGAGTGGTTATTTCAGTCAAAGTTGCTCTTCTATCAGCTTGAATCAGTCGGCCCATTCTCCTCTGACCTCAAGCATCAACAAGGCATTTTCGCCCACAGGACATACTGGATGTTTTTCCCTTTTCACACCATTCTTTGTAAACCCTAGAAATGGTTGTGGGTGAAAATCCCAGTAACTGAGCAGATTGTGAAATACTCAGACCGGCCTGTCTGGCACCAACAACCATGCCACGCTCAAAATTGCTTAAATCACCATTCTTTCCCATTCTGACATTCAGTTTGGAGTTCAGGAGATTGTCTTGACCAGGACCACACCCCTAAATGCATTGAAGCAACTGCCATGTGATTGGTTGATTAGATAATTACATTAATGAGAAATTGAACAGGTGTTCCTAATAATCCTTTAGGTGAGTGTATATATATATATATATATATGTGTATATATATATGTATATATATATATATATATAGTAATGAATGAGTCAGCGGGTAGAGATCCAAATGCAGTTTATTTAAAGAAGTCGTAGTCAGGCAAGCAATGGTCAAAGACAGCAAACAGGTATATGGGGAATGAACAGGATCGTGGTCAAATAAACAGGCAGGAATGTCAAGGCAGGCAGCAAGAATCAGACAACGGGTAAAGAAGGCAAAAATCAAAGAACAGGAAAACAAACATGGGTAGTAACGCTCAGAAATTGATGAATTAACCAGATCAATACTTCGTAAAGTGGGTGAGGGTGAGTGGTGCTTTATAGTGGCGAGATAGGGTGCAGCTGGTGCGGTAATCAGTGATTGGTGAATGAGATGCAGCTGGTGCAGTGATCAGTGACTGGGTGAGGGGCTTATGGGAAATGTAGTGGGGTGTATGGAGTCCATGATGTGAGCGGGCGACCTCTGGTGGCAGGTGGATGGACAGCTTCCAGACGCTCCATATGAGCAAACAGGGAAAGAGGGGTGGGTTAACGGGGATAATGGAGGACCGGGTCCATGGAGCGGAGGTTTATAGGATAGTGGGGGTTGAGTGGGTGGCCATGGTGAAACTGGCTGTGCGGGTGGCCAAGGCGGAACAGGCTGTGCAGGCGGCCAGTGCGGATCTCCAGGACCCCAGGGCTGCTCAGCGGAAACTAGGAAAACGGACAGCTCGGGGCCGGCAGACAGCTCGGGGCTGACAGAGAGGTAATTGAAAACAATTGACACCTCTGGAGGTTCCGCAGCAGTTGCCGCCACCTCTGGAGGTTCTACAGTTGTAGTTTCAGGATTGACAGGAGGATGAGGGACTGACTTAATAGCGCCCTCTTGAGTCAGGTTAGGTGAGTCACCTCTGGATGTTAGGTGAGTCACCTCTGGATGTTCAGGGGTTGGAGCTGCAGAGTATGCAGCCCACACACACCAAATAGTCATGGCCATTACCGTCAGGGCAGCATCTTCTAATATCTCGGGCATAGTAGGCATGAAGTGAGCAGACGCTGGAGGCTGGACAGGCCTGACATGAACCATCTGAGGCTGGACTGACGGGACGTGAACTGACTGAGGCTGGACTGACGTGAACCGTCTGAGGCTGGACAGACGTGACGTTAACCGACTGAGGCTGGACAGACGTGACGTTAACCGACTGAGGCTGGACAGACGTGATGTTAACCGTTTGAGGCTGGACAGACGTGACGTGAGTCAACTGTGGCTGGGCAGGCATGGCGTGAACCGTTAGCAACTGGGGAGACGTGGCTTGAACCTTTGACGGCTGGGCAGGCGTGTGGTGAGCTGTCTGTGGCTGAACAAGCGTAACTTGAACCGTTGATGGCTTGACAGGTGTGGCTTGAGCCGTTGGCGGCTTGACAGCCGTGGCTTGAACTGTTGGTTGCTGGACAGGAGTGGCTTGAACTGTTGGTGGCTTGATAGGCGTGGCTTGAACTGTTGGTTGCTGGACAGGTGTGGCTTGAACCGTTGGCGGTTTGACAGGCGTGGCTTGAACCGTTGGTTGCTGGACAGGAGTGGCTTGAACCTTTGACGGCTGGGCAGGCGTGTGGTGAGCTGTCTGTGGCTGAACAAGCGTAACTTGAACCGTTGATGGCTTGACAGGTGTGGCTTGAGCCGTTGGCGGCTTGACAGCCGTGGCTTGAACTGTTGGTTGCTGGACAGGAGTGGCTTGAACTGTTGGTGGCTTGATAGGCGTGGCTTGAACTGTTGGTTGCTGGACAGGTGTGGCTTGAACCGTTGGCGGTTTGACAGGCGTGGCTTGAACCGTTGGTTGCTGGACAGGAGTGGCTTGAACCTTTGGCGGCTTGACAGGCGTGGCTTGAACTGTTGGTTGCTGGACAGGCGTGGCTTGAGTAGTAGGCTGATGGGGCACTGGAACGGGTTTGTGAGGTATTGGAGCAGATTCGCGGGGCGCTGAAGTGGCCTTGTTACGGTGTGGTTTGCGTTTTCGCCGTGACTGGGGTTGATGAATGGTACCTTTGTTCTGTCCACAATGATCTAGGATGACTTGACTTGATTCATGATCAGTTAGTATGGCTTTGCTTGGTCCACATTGATCTCCGATGACTTGGCTTGACTCATGCTGATGTGAGATGACTTGACTTGACTCATGTTGGTCTAGAATGACCTGACTTGCCTGAGCAGCGGCGGTGTGCTGTGACTCCGGACGAGCAGCCGAGGCGTGCTGTGACTCCGGACGGGCAGCCATTTTGTGACTGAGTTCATCTGTGGTCGCCATGTTGTGACAGGGCTCAGGTGTGGAAGTCACAGTGCAGAAGTGTTCAGTAACTGCCTGTGCAGAGTTATAATTTACCTCTTCCACGGTAAATGATGACCCACTTAACATGAGCGCATAATCCATTAAGTCTCTGAGACTATAATTAGAGTCCTCCTCAGGGAAGCAGAATTTAAGAGGTCCATTTAATCCCTGACGAAACAGATGTTTAAACAAAACCTCATCGTAATGGACGTACTCAGACAACTCACAGAACTGGGTGATGTATTCCTCGATCGACAGATCCTCCTGTCGAAACCTGATCAGCCGGTCGAAATGATCCATCCTGTGACCGAGAAAACTGCTGGATCTTGGGCGGCGAAGTATTCTGTAACGAATGAGTCAGCGGGTAGAGATCCAAATGCAGTTTATTTAAAGAAGTCGTAGTCAGGCAGGCAATGGTCAAAGACAGCAAACAGGTATATGGGGAATGAACAGGATCGTGGTCAAATAAACAGGCAGGAATGTCAAGGCAGGCAGCAAGAATCAGACAACGGGTAAAACAGGCAGAAATCAAAGAACAGGAAAACAAACACGGGTAGTAACGCTCAGAAATTGACGAATTAACCAGATCAATACTTCAAAGTGGGTGAGGGGTGCTTTATAGTGGCGAGATAGGGTGCAGCTGGTGCGGTAATCAGTGATTGGTGAATGAGATGCAGCTGGTGCAGTGATCAGTGACTGGGTGAGGGGCTCATGGGAAATGTAGTGGGGTGTATGGAGTCCATGATGTGAGCGGGCGACCTCTGGTGGCAGGTGGATGGAAAATGATGGAGCGGATTCATTACATATATAAATTATACATAGAATTTATTTATTTATTTATTTTTAGTGTAATTCACTTAAAGGGTTTTTTTCATGTTCCAATGCTTGTAGTGGTTTCCTATTAGTATGACTTACTTACTGCAGGTGAAATAATACCTCCCTGTATGTATTGTCAAAATAGTAAGTCAGTCTTACCAATAGAAACCTAGTACAAGCTTTGGAATTTGAACATGTCTGATTTTAAATGTTAAAAGTAATTTTAATGAATGTAAATTATATGTTTTAACCACTTGGTGGTATTGGCAGACGTTCCCTTCATCATGCGCCTTGTAGCGCGTCAAATCATTCATAGGTAAAACTATTGCGCACAAATGTGATTTTGAATTAATATTTCATGTCGATATACAATGTTTACCTACTTAAAACTAATCATTGTAAGACTCTGGACTTTTAGAACAGTGGCAAGGAAATCTAACTTTACCATTTCCGTTGTGCTGTGGCTTTATTTCCGTTGTGTTGTGGCTTTATTTCGTTGTGTTGTGGCGATTCCGTTGTGTTGTGAACTTATGTTTGCGTTTTAAATTTTTTTGTGTTGTGCACTACTGGGCCACCGTAAAAGAAAGAGCTGCTGGATTAATTATTTACTGCATTCTGTCAAATCTGAGTACTCATATTCACTGCCTTCCATTGCAGGTTAAGTGTCCATTCAGTCTTTCAAACTCTGATGGACCACAGTACAATGAACAGATTTTCTCAATTATAAGTTATGTACTAAAACCTAATATTAAACTATAAAATAATGAAAAACAAAAAGTAGAGATCAGGGGTACTCAACAGGTGGATCTTCAAACGCATCCTGCCCGTCAGCATTACAATTCTGGCCCCTTCATATACATTTTATTATAATTTGAGTTCAAAATTTTGATGAATATTACTTCGGTTTTTATGCGCAAACTATGAGTAGGCGTACACTGCATGGTTTTTCTAAATGCAACGAACAATGTACGGAACTTTGCACGTGCACTTTGAATAGTTTTTACACTAATTTAGTTTGTCCAAAAGGTGTCAACACTGAAACGGGCAGTTGTTTCACAGAAATGGAGAAGACGGAACAACAACAAACACAAACCACACGTGTTGACGAGCGCCCATGTGAGGGGATTAAAAGATACTAGCAACTCTATTCAAATGAGTACAAAGACGTTTTTATCGTAACTTTTGGAGCGAAAAAGTGCAGAGATTGGACAAGAATGAATCTTTCTAGTGCTCATGTGTCGAGCATGTGTTCGCGCACGCCATCAAATTCGTGAGACTGCCTGTGCGTTAAAAAAAAAAAACTTTATTTCTGCATCATTTAATGCGGTTGACACTCCTGAAATTTAGCAGTCTGTAAAGGTCTATGGTCCTCTTAGCAGCATGAAAAGCAAAAGTTTTATTCTTAATATCAATGTGTTATAAACAGAAAGAAAGCAGAGAGCGCTCCCATTACAGAGCGGTCGTCACTTTATTGACCATTCGCCAATAACCATTTACTGTTGCTATGTCTGACAAGCCATGCCGCTCTCACGCCACACGTCCTCATGAAGTGAAAAATACATTGAGGATCCCACAGACAACACGTCAATTTTGATATGAAACAAAGTTTCAAATTTGAACTATTGTAATTTTTTAAAGAAGTTTTAACAATAAATACCATATAGTGGCTCTTTAATGTGTCGTGACAGATCGGAGTTCCTCAGTTCAAGCCGCTCGTGAACCGATCATCTCTTCATAGTTAATTTATTATTCATAGTTCATTCAAGTAAACATAAATGGACATCAGAAGGAATGTTGTTTCAACCACAGAAAGTCAACAGTACACACAGTTTTTCAAGTGCAAGTTCACCAACGTTAATCTAACTCCCCTGAGTGGTCGGACAAAATGGCGGATTGAGGGTTATAATTGGTTATATCGCCTGTCAATCAAACTCCCAGAGAAGGGTCAATTGAGCTCATGAAGTTCTTACTTATTGAATTTAATTGTACATAACTTTGGTTAGAATTAGAGGATTGGCGAGACTGTGACTGAACAACAAATACAGATTTAGGATTCTGACCAAATTAAAAGGTAGAGGTAATAGGCAAATTAATAATAATATTGATGATGATGACACCTTTGTAAAGCAAGCCTGAGTATAAATAGGTGCTATAAAAAGTATTAAAAAGGTGCAATGGAGTATAAAAATTGAGCAACGGCCAGAGCTGATATAGTTGGGAATACAATGCAGACTTTTCACTAGGAATAAACTGATGAAAAGAAAAGAAGTCTTTATTTGCTCAATAATGTTGTTCTTTATGCATTTTTTTTCATATTCTGAGTATGAACACATTTTTGCAATAAGAATACAGCAAGACAAACTATTAATCCATTTTTAATGCCTTTTTTCATGTTCAGTGACATTTTAAATATGACAACCATTAAAAGACTAGTAAGACTTAGCTAATGAACTGCACTGGTAAATACTACAATTATCGTCTTAACTGAGCCTGAATAAAAATCTTAAAATCCAAGTTGTAATTTACATTTTAATGTGGTTTAAATGCAGCCCTCTTGGCCTCCAAACTTGAGTACCCCTGGTATAGATCATCCATTTCTCAAAGCTGTTCTGTTTTATCATCATATGTAAGAAAATTAAATATATTAATACACACACATATAAAAGATACTATGTTGAGTAAATAAAAAAATGTAAGTATAAAATATATAATTTTTTCCATGCTTTGACCCTTAACTTGCACCAATTCCAAAGAGATTAATAATATTTGGTATGATGAAATACAGCTGAAAGTGGCGATTATTGTAAAAAACAAAAAACAAAAAGTGCATTTCCTTTCAGACTGAAAAACCTACAAACTACTGGCAGAAATAAAGTACCATAAAAAA
Organism: Zacco platypus; assembly: GCA_038088235.1. Taxonomy (NCBI): domain Eukaryota; kingdom Metazoa; phylum Chordata; class Actinopteri; order Cypriniformes; family Xenocyprididae; genus Zacco; species Zacco platypus. The sequence goes on from CM076070.1 coordinate 28,322,119, forward strand.
ACAAATCACACTACTTAATTTAAAGGTCATTGTCAAAGATATAATCATGTTTGATTCTTTTTGTGAAGTCTGAATTGTCTTGCTAAGAGCATTACAGAAGTAAAATGCATTGTAAAAAAAAAAAAAAGGCTGTAAAGGTGGTGTAACGCTGGGGATAACAGGAGACAAGGTTGACGAATAACAAGCAGTTTTATTAACAGATTAACAGATGAACAGACGCAACAGTGTGCATGGCACAAACAATAACCGACAAAGGAAGAATCACAGACAGGAACTTAAATACACAGATGACTAAATGAAGAACAGGTGACAAGGTTTAACTAATTAGGCTTAAATGAGGACAGGTGTAGGCATGACGATTTTAGACAAGACTGAACTAAAGTAAACAAGACAAGACAGAACTGAATACATATGTTACAGGTGGCCACAAGGAGATATTTAATTTTAGTAAATGTCATTATCATTAGCACTTTTTGATAGTGCTAAATTTAAGGCATGAGGATTCTCATATTCACAGGAATCTACATATATGACTGCTTTGAAGATAAGAATTCTTAACAATTCAAAAGGAGCTCTATGATACATCTAGACTGTGCAGTCACTGTATAATCGACCTGATAATACACTGACTCAGAGGGCCACATTCATGTAGTTTTCATTTTCTCTTTCCGCTTCTCATCTCCATTCCTGCTACCTCACACCATTCAGGAAAGTGGAGCCCATTGCCAAGCGGGAAGAACGTCAGTGGACGAAAAAGCCATCGGGAGGAACTTGGAAAGAACATGTTTGATGTCAGCGCCAGCTTATTTTTGGGCCTGTGCGGAACAAAAGGCCTGGTATATTTAGCGGCGGTCAGGAAGCAGGCTGAGAGAAGGGCCGGGGGGGTTCAACAGAGGCCTCGTCCACTTTCCCACACTTGCAGACCGGAAACAGACGATGACAACTACTCCACCAAGAGGCCCCAGGTCGCCTGTTAGGGGAGCCATTGAGCTCAGAGGAAGGAAGAGGTTATACAGCCCTCCCCCCATTAACATCTCAGCTTTCTAAGAGTGACCTGCTCAAGAGCATCCCCCATGATGCATATTTTGTCAACAAACATTTGTCAGTGTTTTAGGGAATATTAAAGGCCTGGCAGAGTTGCATAAAGGCAAATGTTTTATAAAAGGTAAATTTTGCTTCTTAAACGAGTAAATTAAGCCGGACAAATAACATCACAATTAAATTAGTTTACAGCAATGGACTTCCGAACAAACACACTCTGTATTTCTCCACATTATTTTGGTTACATAGCTCCATTTGCACATGGCCTGTGTTGTTTTACCCTGGCATGTTCTCAAGCTTGGCATGCTTTAGTGGCATGCTTATCCTAGACACATTTCCTCCTCAGGAAACAGTATTAGATTGCAGTTTTATTTATTTACTTCATTCACACTGCTTGATTGCAGCATGCTCAGGGGATGATGAAGTATGTTAAAGCATTTCCCTTGCATTCTGTAATTGTTCTTGTTGATTAAACAGACCTTTGCCAATTCTGTTTTATGTTCTGTTCAGATATTAATTTTACATAATCTAGTGTAAGGCTGTAGGGTGAAGTGAGATCATTTTCAGCCCATCATGAAACAAGGGCATGCATCTCTTGTCTTTCCCTGCTAATCAGTGCATCTGCAATTAATCTCACTAATTATATTGTATCTATTTTAGACAGATACACAGTCATGTGACATGTATTCCCACTTCTCTTCACTCGGTCTTTCAAATAAACACCTAAAATGTTTTATAGGTCATTTCTCAAAATACTACGTTTCCTTACTAACTCTGCCACAGCTTGTTTCTTAAGCTTTAGAGTAATAAAAAAAATAAGAGGTTGTAATGGTCAAAGAAATATGCACAAAAGGGATAAACATCATCTTGCACCAACATAAATTAGAAAAACCTTTACTGGAATTTATCGCGTTCTATTGTATTTATTGTGGTAAATTGAATAACTTGTAGAATTTATAATAGATTATCGGTTAAGGGAATAGATTTTTCTCTAAAGATTTATATTACAACTCTGGCATGTTGTGTCTATATAGTTTCTATATGTATAGGCTGCGATTCCCACTTCTCTTCACTTGGTGTTTCAAATAAACACCTAAAGTGTTTTATAGGTCATTTCTCAAAATACTACGTTTCCTTACTATCTCTGTCACAACTTGTTTCTTAAGCTTTAGAGTAATAAAAAAATAAGAGGTTGTAATGGTCATAGAAATATGCACATCATAAAAGTGCCACTGTTGCGCCTTAACGTCTGTATGCTCTGGGGTTTGTCTCCATCTAGTGGTCGGTGGGTATCTCTAAACACAACGCACAGTTGGACATTTATTAAGCTTTTATGCACCGTGTCACATGCAGACATCCCACCACACCCGCAAATTATATACAATATCCAGGAAATAGAGCGAGCGAGAGAGAAAACCTTTCCACCTTGTATGCGTTTTCGGTGAACCGACCACAAGACCCATAACGTTACACTCGGTATTAGCACGCGTTACAAATGCGTCTTCTGTGACCACTTGCGTTCAGTTTTTTTTGTTTGTTTGTTTTGTGACGACCCTAGCCTCATTTTTCGTCACACTCAATTCAACTTTCACTCTCGGCGCACAAATAGCCTACTATTGAATGAACTAACCCGTGTTAGGCGGCTTACATGAATGAATATAATAGCAGGGCTCTCAAGTCTCTCGCATTCACCGTGAGACACGCATTTCAACCAGTTCACACGCCACACATTGTATTTCTCACGCTGAGAAGTAAGGGATAACTTGTCCCCGCCATATACAAGTAATGGACGAGGCTAATAATTGTAGCCTACATCGCGCTTTCGGAGCTTTTATAGTTCCCGTACGACTGAAGGGACCAATTATCATGCGCAAGATGACTGAAGCCCGGTTTATTTAATTGTGTATGCGTGGCGCGCGATTGGCTGTATATTCTGCGCGCCTTCACCAGTGCGCTCTAAAAGTGTGATAAGATTTGTGCTAGCCGTTCCTATCGTGACACTGAAAAAACATCATCCTGCACCAGCATAAATTAGAAAGACGTTTACTAGAATTTATCGCGTTCTATTGTATTTATTGTGGTAAATTGAATAACTTGTAGAATTTATAATTGATTACTGGTAAAGGGAATACATTTTTCTATAAAGATTTATATTACAACTGTGGTATGTTGTGTCTATATAGTTTCTATATGTATAGGCTGCTATCACCTGTAATTATATCCTTATTGTAACAAATCCTCTAAATATATTACAATACTATTACAAGAACTATACTTTTTCATAAGGCCAAGTACAAGTTAGAATCAAGACAAAAGCTTTAAAGTCTGAACCTTCTTGAAATATTGACTAAACAATTAGTTTCCCCTCATGTGTACAATGTGTTCTGCTAATAATGACAGATATTAAGAAAAATAGCAGAAGACAGGAAATTAACATTTCCAATATAAGAACAGTTTAAGTAATGTTCTTTAAGTATCTATTAAACTGCTAAGATTTTAGATGCTTAAATAATATAAAATACATGCAGTTATGTTATTAACCAACTTTGCATGTGGATGAAACCACAAAAGACAATTTTGCAAAAATAAATAAACAAATAAACAAATACACAAATAAATCTCATGAGGGAGCATGCCCTTTGACCCCGCTAAACCCTCCAGTTTTTAAAACAAAACTACACCCAACACCTTCATTTTTTTTTTTTTAGCATTTTGATTTTACTATTCCTGGACGAAATCACTTGCCTGTGATCAAAGATAGTGAGACCTGATGTTGGGGAATATAGCCAAATTCATGCTAAATTATTATTGATGAGTCAAAAACTCTCCCAACTGCTTTGCAACCAGAAGCTTTACCTTAGTTTGGCTACCTGAAACTAAGGAAAGTACTAGCAATGTATTTCATTATTTTATTTCAAATTCTACTGTATTAATGTTCTTTTCATCTCTTAAAGCAGGGCTCTCTGGCTGTCATTTCAGTAATGTTTAACATCCTGGCACCAAAGATTCAGCCCCCTAAAAAGGTTGCAAGATCAGAGGAGGAGACAGTGGAAGAGGTGGAGGCAGAGACGTGGAGAAGACAGTAAGGGAGAGACAGTTGAGGAGAAAGTAAGAGACCTTATAGAGGAGAGAGTGGACAAGAGATGAAGAAGAAATTATTAAGAGGAGCAGGTGTACTTTTTTAAAAGTGAGTGGTCAACCAAATGGCCATTCATTATAAACACCACCAGCTCCTTCTACTGGTGTTCAGTTTGCAGACAGGAGAATTCATGTGTCCATCAAGGTGTGACAGATGTGAACAGGCATATACAATGTAAAGGGCATCAGGCCAAAGAACAGGCACAGTCAACAATAGGTAAAATTGAACTGCTAGCAAAAGCTTGAGAGAACTGGATGATCCCGAGGGGCCACAGCTGAAAACATTTGAAGGGCTCCTGCCCTAACAGATATCACTCCAAACTTTTGATTAAAGTTGAGAGCCCAGTAACATTTTTTTTGTCACCTTCCGGAAATTAGATTTTGCAGGGTGGGATGTAATGTAACGTTAGAGCATAAGTCAGACACATATTAATTTAAGTCAGATAAATGAAGGCTCATATTAAAAAGTGTCGTGAGACCTGTGCAACGGAACATATAATAGAGTGTGTTACGCTATGTTACCGACAGAGGGCAGTGTTGTTATAGCCTAGTATCAATGTGTTTTCGCGCGTTTTGCATTGCAGTCCTTGTCGAAAATCGCTCTGTGGTACGTTTCCCAAAGCGACCTATGATCGCAAGATCCGTCGTTACCAGTAGAGTTTAATGGGGCTTACAACTATAGTTGACTAACGATGCACCACTGGTAATGCCCAGATTCAGATGTTTTAATTTGATGTCCAGTCAGTAAAAGCTTGTTGCTTTCCACCCACTACTTTTAGCGCTCATTTCCTACTTGGAAAAAAAGTGTTTTCAGTAAAGTTGATATACCCTCCTTTAATGTAAAATTGTTTAATAACTGTTTGTACGCCAGTTTCGTACGCTAGTTTTGTTTTACTAAACTCAACAGCGTTACTTAGACAGTTTTCTAAGTCAATATGTGTCAGAGAGGGACTTACAGTATGGGACTGAAAGTGTGTCTTGATACTTTACCATACATACCATACCAGTCAGTGTAACTGTCTTGGTATTACAGTTTGATGTTGAATGTCCTGATGTTAAGGGTCACAAAATGTTCAATGTAATTATACAGAGCATTGTTGAAGGTTAACTTTCTCTCACATTGTAAACTGTGTAGCCTAAGTATACTGTATAAATGTTTACTTTTTTCTGTAGTTTAAAACACTTTAAATGTTTTGATATAGTCAAAATATTTGAATCAAATCATTCCAAATGTATTGTAAATCTAAAAGTCCTCATTGGTTTTCTTAGAAATCCAAAGCCAACAGTGTTGGACCTGCTTAAATTCTAAAATCAAGGTTTGCTATTTGGATACAAGTCCCTTAGTGCATGACATAATTAATTTAATTGGACTGCGTTGGGCTTCGGACAAGGAATATGCTTTATAATCTGGATAAATATAAGGGAAATTACAGACCTTCAGGAATAACATTTTTATTGAATGAATGAATGAAAAAAGGCTATTGTTCAAGGTGATGCTAGAAGTGCTAGCCTAACATCTTTAGAGTGGTTGTTTGGAGGTTTCTATAATTATTTTTTTAATTGTTTTTGATATAATTCATGTCATTGATATACTTCATTGTTGACACTTGGCATATAAAAACTGACTTTGGTGCTACCAATTGCATGGATAAGCCTCTTTTTTGAAACTGTAAACTTTTCTGCTCAAACTACTGCTTTATGTCATTTTTAAAAGTTATGTTGACTTGTAGAAGCAAATTACTTAAGATATTATCTAGCCGTAGTTTGATAAAACTCACGTGAATGTCGACCCATGATCTATAGTACTCTTACTGTTTGCAGGCAAAGTGTGAAAAACCTTGAAGATTGGGTGAATGCAGGCAAATGAAGAGGAACGTAATAAAGAGGTGTCTGAAAGGCGATATCTGAGGGATTTATTTATTTTCTGATGGGGGGGGAACGTGGGCATGAAATTGTTTGGGGAGTATAAGCACTGAAGTATTGAGGGAGTTCAAGGCCAATAAATTTAGAGAGCACAAAAGTCTGTGAGTTAAGAGCAGAGTCTCTTTTTATTATTAATCCTCAAAATGAATTAGTTTTTTTTTTTGGGGGGGGGGGGGGTTGAGCTAGAGTTGATTTTTCTTCTTTTTTTCTTTTCTTTTCCCCTCCATTTTTCAACAGATGTAGAAATGATTTAATTCCCAGCAGGCCTCATTATCTGAATCCTCCTGATGCCCAGGGAGGGCTTAAGGTCTTAAAGAAACGATTCAAACATGATTTGTATTAAAGCCAACAATCTCCCGTGCTGGAAAATCAAATTACTGAGAACTTGCACAGAAAAACGTGTGTGTGAGGGAGTTGTGTTTTTACGCATGTGCATGTGTGTGTTTGTGTGTGTGTGTGTGGGGGGGGGGGGGGTCACATTTCACAAATCTGTTGCTGCATTTGACTCATTGAATCTTAACTCTTTATCAGATTATAACTGATTGCGTTGAGTATATTGTTTTGGTTTGTTATTTTTATTTTTGATGTGAAAGTTGCCTTGGGTTACAGCGTTTTGACATACTAAGCATTAAAAAAAGTAATTGGCTGATACCTCGCAACATTTAACACATCTAGCAAGAGCAAAAGGCTTTAGCATTAGCAGAGTTTATTAGCAGATACATATGCAGGCTTGCTAATGACTTAAAGCAGGCCTCATGGGACCTTCCTTCTCTACTGTGTGTTAATTAGTGCTTTGTTTGCTCTGTTTATTAATGGTTCAGCTTTAACCTTACAAATCCGTCTCGAGCAGGCATGCACCCACGCCAGTTCTGTTATTTTTTTTTTATGTTTCTTCTACTAGTGAAAGCAATTGACATAGCACAAACAGTTGTACGCAATACTAAATAGATGTGACATTGGCTTCCTCCGCTTTCAAAAGCGCTGTTTGATCCGTACTCTGTCATAGTGGTTGAGATAGGCCTTAAAGGCTGGAAAGAGAGAGAGCAAAGAAAAGAGACATGAATGAGAGATTTGTTTCTTTGTACTGACTTTGGCTTAGCCTTCGACTGGTGAGGAAAGATATTCAAGAAAACTGACTGATAGTGAGGCTCAGTATACACTGAAATTGTCTAAGGGGACGACATGCCCGCCCACTAGTGCCCTACATTGAGCTCCTCTGAATGGATTCCCACTTTGGGAGTGGCTACCACATAATCATATATTGCTATGACCGGTGGGCAAGTGCAGTTTTTTGATTCTTAATATTTCTAGCAATCCAGGGCCCAGGCAGCATGCATGGCCTCATGATGCACTTTTCTTGTTCTATCTTCTTCTCTACTTCTCATGTCTTCCACTCACTGTTTTACTGAATAAAAAGCTTTGAAGAGGAAAAAAGATAGAGAGGGTGGAAAAGAGAGGGAGGATCGATGCCCCCTCTGAAAGATGCAGGGCCGAACAGGGCCCAGGCTGCATTGTGAGTCTGGCCCCTCGTCGATCGATAGCACAACTCGAAGTGAGGAGAAGGCTGAAATCCCTGGTTGAATGAAGCACAACTAAAACACCAGAGGAAAAGCAGGAATGTTGAGAGGAAAGGCAATTGACAGGCAGATTGATTGATAGATAATCTAAATTCAGATTTTGGGCAGGGAACAGCACATGGTGCTGGGTATAAATGTTAACATTTGTGTAGTTTTTGTGTAGTGAGTCTGTACTTTATGTTCTTTATACATTTGTACATATCTTAACCTGGCAATTAAAGGCAGAAGCCACACCAACTGATGCTAAATGACTGATTCATTGTTTCAGTGAAGATTTGGCCACCAGCACAGTGTAGCAACAGTGATGGGGTAGAATAATAATAGCCAGAGCTAGATGGCAGCAGGCCTAGTGGATTATGACTTCATCTACTGCTAATGAGGGAAAGACTGCTCTTTGTTCTTCTTCAAATCAATAGACAGATCATAATAAGACCTGGCTCAGTTAAAGATTTCCAACAGGATCAGAGCAGTGTGACTTTTATGAGGACAGACCCAAGCTGTTCCACATTATCTCAGATAAGAAGGCCTGAGCTGACCCATGGGAATTGGGGTTCTTTTGTGTCTACAATTATTTGCCGCCCTATAGGGGCACAAGTATGTGGACAAATTATAGTACAAGGATTCAATTACCCAGGAACCTTTAGAGAGATTTTAGCGCATTGGACTTTTTACGTAACATTTTAAAACCTTACATTTTAAGACCCTGCTTAACCTTTCTCCCTGTCATTTTGAGTTTATTTTTTATGTCAGTATCATTACGATTCTACTGAAATATATTTGTGTGACTCCATGTATGCATCATACGCAAGGCCCCTACACTATTTCATCTTACAATGTACATTAGTCTTTGAATTAGCATCTGCACCTCCCTGTGCCTGAAAAAACACTTCCCCCTGCAACCCTGCCTGACTCTCCAATAGACCCATCAATGCTTCTCCATCTCTGGGGCACTGTTCCTTGATAACCCATTAATCTGGCCAGGCATCCGAGAGCCTGGGCAAACACCATCTCTATATGGTAAACACCCTCCCCTCTCCCCCTCTGTTGCCCAGGTGGCTGGGCACGGTAGCCTGGCGCCGTGGGGTTAAATTCTTTCAGATCATGTACACATAATAGGCCCGGTTAATATTCATGACAGGGGCCAGGTACAGGGAAGGTTAAATTTGACTTACTTTTCAAAAGAGCATTACTAATGCATGATGCCAATAAGAATATTCAAAGAGGCCGGGTGACCAAAGGTTGATGAGATCCTTACCTCTCCACTGACATTTTAAACACATTACCATGTGGGTGCCCTGCCTCTCAATTGTGGGGAGAGAATAAATTGCTGGCTAATCATGTCTAACCCCCAGCCTGTCCAAGCACAGACCTGCATGATGATGTTACTGGTGAGAGGGCCACTTAAGGGTTATGTGGGTATTATTGTAGAATCTGGGCAACTGGAGAGGAGGAATTTCGTATGAAGAGCAAACTGATCTGTTTTGAACGTTCCTCCAGATAAGTGTCAAAGTCAAAACCATAATATGACAATGTTGTTTACAATCTAAAAGCACCACAGTTATGTTAAGTTAGGTTAATCTCATGTACAGTAGCTTCTGACAACCAACATAAAATCTTGTCAACTTTGCATGCAGCTTATTTATTCTCTGACCAAGCATTACCCACATAGACCAAAAGGGCCATGTGACACCTTTTTCACTTGACATTTAGTGATGTTTTATTAACAAACTTCAGGAGGAGCATGCTCAGATAATTAACTAACACGGGAGGAGTGCATTCAGTTAATAAACTCAATTAACAAGATAAGAGGTATGTATACAGCAGATTTTCCTCTGTTCCATGTCAGTTTTCCAGCATCCCTCCACCACCTCATCTTCTCACTATCCCACCCTGAGATGGGTGTGGGGATTGGGGGGAGGGTGGCACTCTGGGTTCAGGCCAAATTCAGAGCTCGGAGCCCTCCCCTTGGACAGTATGCCAAATCCACATAACACACATTGTGGCTAGACGGGATACAGCTACAGCCAGAAGTGTTGGAAAATGTCGACATAAAATAAAAATAAATTAAATTTTCTACTTATAATATTGTATTTTATTAACGTACGCCAACAATAATACGTGTAATAATAATAACAATAATACGCAACAATAATAAGTGTCTAATCAGAGTTTGTTTTGCTCAATGTTATATTTAGGGATGGGTAAATGTCACTACAATGACCGGCTTGCAAGCATACATTATTCATAATGCATAAAAGTTAAAGCAAATTATGCTGCAACAATCTGCATTAAAATTAGTCATAGTTCCCAGAATTTTTATCCATTCAAAATGAATAAGCACGTTATTTCTATAGTGTGAACTTCGTCAAGAGCTATTGCAATCCAAACTCTCCTGGTGCACATCTGTTTTTGACGTCTCCAGTCAATGCCACAACTTTGTCTTCCAGGGAAAACCACAGATACTACTTCCATTTCATAGCAACTTTGATTACATTGAAAGCGCAGACGTGTGCTTGACAATGTGCCACTGATATTTGCAGCACAAAATGAATAAAACATAGCTAGGTCTAAATTCAAAGGTTTATTTATATTATTGTTATATTGCCATATTACCAATCAGGGCATTATATAGAATTTGAAACAAAGAAGAAATTGAATGGGAATTTTAGAAAGTTAAAATAGCATTCTGGGAAATCAAGTGTTCTTAAGTGCATTCTGTTCTATAAATGAAGTAGAATTTTTTCTATAGGTGACATTTCAAATTCATTTAACCTTTTGTCTGGCCTGTTAAACCTTTAACACTTTTTAATCTTCGTAAAACCTTCAGACAAGTCTTTGTCAAGCTATTGTTCTAAGCCATTGTTTCTTGACAAACCCTCATTATTAGATAAAACAATTACTCTGAATTCCAGTTTGTTTCATTTCTTTCTACTTTCTTAATTAATATTCTTGATTTCTGTTTGTTTCCTCAGTTCAAATTGAGGAATTGCATTTTCAGAAGCAATAACTTTAGCAACAACAATACCATAATACTATGAATATGTTTTCTAATAGACCAATAGAAACATGTGCAACATGATTTTGAAAAGCAGCCAGACTGATAATTAATTCTTGATAATTAATAATGGAAATTAATTCGACTTTTGTCAGCTTTGTTTGCAGTATACATAACCCTGTGATTGTTTTTTTTTTTTGGGGGGGGGGGGGGTTCAGCTTCTTTTGCATAGTTCTCTTCAGAGGGAGATGGTGCATGTGGGAACACCTCTCTCAGGGTGGACCCTTGAGGTCTCTGCGGTGAGCAATGAGTTTCTTCTCATACTGAAGAATTGACAGGCCATTTTCCTGCTTGGAAAGCAAAGCCATGTTTCATAAATTATCTTATAAATAGTATAAAATATTTCAGTAATTCTGATTGTGAATGAGGCAACAGTGAATACATCAAATATAACAGACATTTTTCATTTAAGATATTATATTTTCTTATTATATCATCTTTAAAGATGCTGCTGTATCAATCCTTCCCCCATAGTTCGCAGTATGCCTGGAACAGAGGTAGTCTCTTATGGCTTGTCACAGGTTGGTCACCCGCAGGCATCTGATGGACAAAGCGATGTGTTAGATAACAAACAGAGGGCAAACTTTCATCTTTCAGACCTAATCATTGTCAGCACCAGCTGAAATGGAGCTGTCTGTCACCCTGAGGCACAACAGAGCTGCAGTCAGGAGGCAGAGGAGCAGCACTGGGGGCTTCAGGTGCCACACTTGCATTACTGATAGTCGCAGTGCCTTGTTTGCTCTAGTTGTTTTTTCTTATCTGGAACAGCACAGACATATAGCACACACAAATTGATCTCACAATGCTTAAATGCTGGAGACTACAAATTTGAATTTCATCAAATTCTCCATCAAAACCTTCTTAAGAAAAAATATTTCTCATGCTAACACTTGTTTTGCAGGTTTTGAGCGAGATAGACTCACTTTCTAATACTGTTGTTTTTTTCACCATCTTTGATGAAAGTCACGTTTGCTGGGTCATTAAACACCACATTTGGCAGGAGACATGTTGTCCTTCCATGAAATATGTTGATGTGCCTCACTTTCCTTCTTGTTACTAAATAGACGTGCTGAATTAAAGCTACAGTGCATCGTTCTTGATCAAAATTGACCTGATTAACCATAAAACAAATTTCACCATAAAATCTTGTGAGGTGTTCAGCGCTGTGACCCCCCCCCCCAAAATGTGATAAAAATGAAAGGCGTATCTTAAATTTAAGATTACTTTTAATGTAATGTAATCATATGCATGTTATATATGCATATGTGTGTGGGGCAGAGGGGAACACGTGGTCGCATCACAGCAGAGTATGCTGTCCATCATGAATCAAAACACATGGCAGACAGTGGTCAGAGGAGAACACTGGAAAATGTAACAGAATGGACAATACTCGTCTATATTTGCAGTGCACAAACCGTATTTATTCTAAAACAAGACAAGGATTTTTAGCAATGTAATGTTACTGCGCAAATGGCATTTATAATTCATATCTCATATGGTGGTTAATCACATGAATGGGAATATGGATAAGAGAATAATATGCAGATGAGGATATGCATAGTAACTAGGCATTGTAAGCTCCATATATGGTTATTTTGGGGAGGAGACGGGGTGGAGATGCATGTACTTTGACTGGGTTTTATAAAGTGAATTTTGTGCAGGTTCTGGCGTATACATATGGTTTTATAAATCTGAAAACTTTTGTGCATAAGCAAAATCTAGCTTTTGTGGATACGCAGTTTTATACATGAGGCCCGGGGTCTTTACGTATTTAAAAAATTACTTGTAGATGAATTTTTCATCTATTCTCTTTCTGTAAATAATCTTATCTAAGTCCTTCCAGACCTTAGTCCCAGTGGGTGTCTCCTCAGACCTGGGCCCTGGTTCCTTCCTAAACGGTGGTAAATGGCTCTCGGCACAAATAATGCATAAACAGCTGTTTTGCCCAAGTAAGTTATCCTCTTAAAAGATTTAGAAGCCTCTGCCGCACTCTCTCCCACTCACTCTCTCTCAGTTAATTCATCAATTTCTTATGATAGCAACAGTTCGGAGCAGCGCAAGTGTTTAAGTACCAATTAGGGGCCTGGTTCCCTTGGTCCTTTTTGCCACACCTCTTCTCCTCCCCAATCTCTCTTCCTCCTCCTGTTATCTCCTCCCACCTTCCTCACTGTCCCTTCACACCTCTTTCTGCCCCCACTGACCACACATCCATTCTGGCATCTTCCCATCCATCAACCCCCTCCAGTCTTCTAAGATGCCTTCTACTTAAATGAGGTTCATCGTATTTTCTTTATTAAGTTTTTAGTACCCTAAATTATTTATCCTAGATAATCACTGATCATAAGATTGAAATAAGAGCACATCAATCAAAAGGAGTTTTTTAAAACCTCTCTTTCCCTCGGCCAGGGACAGTGTCTCCGCCCTGAGCAAACATCATGCCAAATGGTGGTTTCCTGAGCTGGCGCACCCCAGTCTAAGATGAACCCACTGGACTCAGTCAGCTCAGTCTGAAACCCTAAACAGGACATTCACTTCAACCTTAATCACACAGACATATGCATACACACATACACATCTTGTAATAAACAGGCCAGAGACAGATGGTGTTCATTTCTCTCATGTCAGAAGATCTTAAGTTATATCCCTTGAGGTAGAGCTCGACACCCGTATCTGGGTTTATAATTAGCCTGTAACTGATTGGTCATCACTTTTAATTCTGATGTCTTGCCACTTCTTGGAAAGCGGTTCAAACTTGATTCGCTGATAGTCTTCATGATTGAGAAGAGGGTGCTTTTCTTGGTTGATGCTTCATGCTGAGGGCTGGACCCATATTCTGTAGTATCACATTCTTGTACAGCAGGGTCTCTTTTCATACAAGGCCAGGCCGAAGCCTAGGCAACTCTGACTCCTGAAGAAAGGAATAAAACAGATGGTAACAGCCTAAGAAGAACTTGAGAGAAAAACCTTTTGGGACATAGTCTGAATTCATAACTTTTGCATGTGGGGCATGTGACATTTTAGGAAGGAATACAGTCTTAATATGTGCACTGAATTTGCACTCATTTAATTTTCTTTTTGTTTCTGCAGTTTTCTTTGAGTTGTCTTTACAGTGTTTTAAGTACAGCTATCGTGTCATGGTGGTTATTTTTGGCATTCATTTAAAAATTGTTGAAGTAGTATAAAAGAATATAAACTGAACAACTGTTGAATCCCAGACAAGCCTCCAATTTATGTTACAACCCAGGATTATTTAAATAGGAATTACTTTAACATACTTTTATAGACATGGTTAATGCACATGTCTGGTTCTTTTAATTGTGTGTCAAATTGTGTGACATTAGGTCACACATAAACTGCTTTTAGATTCCTGACCTTATGTCGCACAATTTACACAATAAGTTTGTGTCCATAAGTTTCTCAGTTACAGATAAATAGGCCTATGTTTCCCACCACAAGTTCTCTGCCCCCTTCTTAAAAACTTTGTCTTCTTATATTTCTTTATGATTATTTCATTTTCCCTCACTTTGATCTGAGTTGCATGCCAAGGGACACACCATTTTTTCCACGTTCAAAGATGTTTTGGAGCCAACTAACTCTTCTTTCTGTTTTCTGTTTCTCTACCCCTCCCACCTCTTTTTTTCTTGAATGGCAGGAGAGAGGGGCTTTATTCTGATTTGACACCACTAGTTGGCCATGTTTTTTTTTTGTTGTTTTTTTTTTGCTGACGTTCCACATCAGATTTGCACTCTGAAGAGAAGGAATAAAAGATCATCTTTGAGAGTCTCCCAAGATTCCCAGCGCTCTTTCAAGATGCGCTTCTCGATTCATTTACTTGCCTTTCATGTGAAAAATTCGGTTTCATTATGGCAATTAGCTACTTTATCTCCACACCAATTATTGCATTAAAATAATCATCCTTCTCTTCTGAAGCATCGTCTTTTTTGGTTTTCTCTAATTGATTCTTCTGGATAGCACTGTTTCCTTATTGCTGTGTATGGTGATTTGTTCTTCCTCATTTGAACAGCATTTGCTTACTCATTAATGGCAGCTTTTTCAATTTCAGGATTGTGGTTGCACCATGAAATTTCCACTACTGCCAAATCAGTGCAGTCATGTAAAGTAATTTGTCAAACATGCCAGATAATAGGTTCTACCACGCAGCCATGTCACAAATAAACTCCTGTCCTTTGTAACATGCTTCATGCCTTGTTCGAAAGACAGTCTTTCATAAAAATAAAGAATGAAAGACAGAAAGAAAGACGAAAAATATGATATGTGTGTGTGTGTTGCATGCATGATTTATGAGGTCCACAGAGAAAGGGAGCGTGGAGAAAGAGAAACAGAGGAGGAGACAGCTTCAAAGGGGAACGCTGTTGATTTTTCTGCTCCGTCCAGAGATCCGGGAGGTCGGGCAGGAGGGGAGCCCAGGGGAAAGGCTCCTTGGTGGTTCACTCGTCTCTCTCACACCCCCACCCCCCACCACCCCCGATTTCCAGAGATTCCTGCACCCCCCACCCCCCACCCCCCAGATCTGTGCCCTGCGGCAGCCAGGGTCAGCCTCTGGCTCCCTCTAATGAAGCCCCCGGCCCCCTTGCCTGCAGACTGAGTGGCATGTGTTCGTTTCACCTCCTACTCGACACATCCCTGTGCGACTGCTGAAGCCCAGCATATCGAAATTTACACGCACACACACACCAGCCACCCAAGCCTTTGATTTGGACTTCTCTAAACATAACCATTTCCAATCCACCTTCAGTCAGAATGCCCAGTTATATGCCAGGTTAGGCAGCTGAGTTAATAGATAATCATTTGGAGATGATTGCTGGTACCTTCTTTTTATTTACATTAGCTATTAATGAAATGATAGTCAATTATTGATTTTCACACATTAGTATAAGGTAATAATTTGATTGGGAAAGTCTCCTATTCACTTGGGATAATGTCTTTGCCCAGTAAAAAAATGGGCTCCATTACATAAGGAGCATTTTCTATTCATTCTCTAATTTTCTGTGACATTTGATAACTGAAATTCCTTAAAAATGAGAACCTTTTTGGCTTGAACTCTTATCTTTGTATATTTTGATATAACTATCCATCCCTCACTTTCTCACTATAAAGAAAATAGAAAAAAAAGAAAGAAAAAAAGCTTCTGGGAGGCTTATGGGGCAGCTTGGCGGCTAATTAAATTAGCAAGCTAAATTAAAACTTGATTATTCCCAAGGTATATGGTGGAAATATATTTACATAGTAGCATTTAAAAAAACAACAACAAAAAAAAACAAGTCTTTTTCCTGGTGTCCTTTTCTGTCATGCAAAGGATGTTCTTCAAGGCCATGTCTTGAGGGGATCGTCTGGAGGATCGAGATCTTTAACTCACTGCTAATTGCATTAATTTAAACACTTTCAAAGTCCTTCTGATGAGGCTAATTGTGTCTCCAGCTCCTCTCTATCACTGCAGTTTTGTGTGGATAGTTCCTGGGAAGGAAAGAGTGCTTAGGGAGACTTGTGCCACAAGCAGAAAAGTCTTTCAAAGTGAATTCAAACGACCCTCCTGTCGCTTTCTGATGAAAGATGTCTCTTGGGACTGGAATATGGCTGTGCACTTTGATAGTGCTTTTGTGTGGATTTATCCGTTACTGTTAGGGATTTAATATAATTGGGAACTGACATTTCAACAGTTATTTGTTGGATGTATTGGGTTGGATGAGCAGTTAACATTGCAGTTGGTGTAGATTCAGAACTGAAGTTCAGGAGATACAGTATAGCTCTAATCAGTGGCGGACTGGGACAGTAAATCAGGCCAGGAATTTGACTCCACCCCAGGCCACCTCTGCTGCTGCTGCAGTCACCACCACCAAATTCATGTGTCCACCAGCCTGCTAAACTTTTAAGGTAACCCTGTTAGTTGATGTAACAGGTAGACTACCATTCATAATATGAATGGATAAATAAATAAACCCTCAAAAACTCACTAGGAATAGACCATCTATACTACCACACCAAAGACAAATATAAAATTGGCTTACACATTTTAAGAAGGGATAATAAAAGATACATATTCACATGTTAACATATTTATATTTTATATATTTCCAATGCTCAACTCAAGTATATCAAAAGTATCAGAAACACAAACAAAAATAAACTTAACAAAAGCTACGACAATGTATGTAACAGATAACAATGTTTACTCAATAATGTCATAACAAACCAGTAAGAGTAAACAAAGTAATTAGCACTACTAGTACACCAGTAGGCGGCGCAGTAGCTCACTGCTCTCTGACATCTTGTCAATTATGTCATCTTTATCAAATGGAAAATCTAAATTTCTGGTCAAGTTTGGCACAAAAAAAATATGTGCTAGTATTTTGCTATATGTGCTAAATATGTGCTAGTTTGTCATTAAGATGCGCTTTTAAAACTTCTATCATTATATATATTTGTATTATTTTTTATAAAGAATATATTTTATCTATTGTAAGTTGCTTCGGATGAAAGCGTCCATCTGCCAAATGATTAAGTAAATATTAGGGGTGGAACAGTTCAACTTTTTCACGGTTCGGTTTGTTGTTTTTTTTTTCTTCATCGCTGTTGTTGTAATGTCTGGGAACCCAGAATGTTCATCCATCAACAGAAACATATATTAACTGAACCCTGATTGTTTTACGTGTTATTTATAGTAAACCATATTACAGATGCTTTGTCAGATTTAAGTTGAACAGCGGACCATCCGAGCGCGTGGAGAACCGAGTGTGGAGAACCGAACGGATCGATTTTGTTCCACCCCTAGTAAATATTATGTAAATGTAATTCTGACCGACCTGTTCCCTTACCGGCGAACATGGCTGGGATTTTGCAGCAACTTGCTGCATCTGTGGCCAGGGCTTTTCTCCTTTTTATGCGTTCCCTCTCTGCTCCTCCTTTGCGTTTACGCGCCATTTTTTGCACTATTTTCCAAGATAAAGCCTGCCTCTGGATATAGCTAATTAGGCAGTGCTTCGCTGATGTTGGGTCATGTGGTGGTGTCATTTTCACTCCGCGATCGCCTGATTCGTAGATTCATAAGTGCGTCAATTAATTCTCAGTTGCATACCAGCCTATTGCACGTCAGTCTGATCGACAGCACAGCGGCAGCCGGCAGTCCAGAATGACCATCAGGCCACCGGGAAACGTCCCGGTGCTCCCGATGGCCAGTCCGCCCCTGGCTCTAATTTGGGGTTATTGATGTGGCCAGTGGTGTGAGAACAGTATAGCTGGCATAATAGATATCGTTCGTTTATAGCTTTTTGCATGTTTCATGGTTTTAAAGACAATTTAATTTTTTACTTTTCAAATCCATGTGTATCTTAAAGGAATTTTCTTGGTTTGTACTATGTAGTATGGACCATAGAAAGTTGGAACTCACACCTCAGTTTGTAAAATAGATAAATAAACAAATGATGTGTTCTCAATTTTTCAGTTGCAATAAATGTAAATCAATCTTGATTTGTAATAGACGTGGGCAACGGCACATTTTTAGTTTGGATTGAATTGCTGTCTGCACCTGTCTTGCCGATTAATAGAAATTTAATTTACACTAAACAAAAGCAAAACTTCTATTATATAAAATGTACATCACAGATAAGAGAGGACTATTTTTCAAATGCCTTTATGGAGACTGTTCATTATGATATTGGGTAAGTGATGCGTCGCCAAAGGTTCAAAAATCCTCCTGGTTTCCTTAGCCTTGGACCCATTTATGTCACAAGCATTTTTCATTATGAATCTATCACTGCACTTTTGTGTGGACAGCAGGCAGTGACTTGGAAAACATAACCCTCCATTCATAATTTACTAGCATAGCATAGGACCAGTTCCATTAATGGTGTATTCTGGTACTGAGGTTCTGGACATAGAAGCATTTATAGAGCGTGGACTTCTGGGAGCCCAGGGCTCTTTGTCTTTCAGTTGCTCCCATGCCAGGAATCAGATGAAGGCTTCCAAGGGCACTTTGTTTTGTTTAGTATTTTCATGTTCTATCCGTTAAAGTAATGGTCGTTCATGGTCATTCACATTCTTATGTTTTCTATGGCCTTGATATTTTATGTAAGGCCTGTTTGTGATTTGATTTTAGATGTTCAAGCAGGACCTGCTGTACCTAAAACGTCAATGTATGTTTATGGTTGTGTACACTTGTACAAGTACTTGAATTCTTTGGCTTTGCATGTAAGGCTAGGTATGGCTGAGTACCTCACAATATGATACTACATGATGGGGCTTTTCACACTTGAAATAGTTAACTCTGGGTCATTCCAACCCCAGAGTAAATGGAATCCCTGGTTATCTTGCCTCACGAGGGTAGTCAGGCTTGGAACCTGAAGGTTGCTGGTTCGATTCCCACGCCGGCAGGAATTGAAGGTGGGGATTGTGAATGAACAGCACTCTCTCCACCTTCGACACCATGAAGGTGCCCTTGAGCAAGGCATGAAACCCCGAATTGCTCCCCTTGTAAGTCGCTTTGGATAAAAACGTCTGCCAACTGAATAAATGTCACGCTTCACATTGCTCATAATTTACACAAGGTTAACAATTAATTCTTGGCATTCATAAGCTGCCGTTACACATGATTGATTCCTAAACTCTGGGTCAATGTT
Source organism: Zacco platypus (assembly GCA_038088235.1). Taxonomy (NCBI): domain Eukaryota; kingdom Metazoa; phylum Chordata; class Actinopteri; order Cypriniformes; family Xenocyprididae; genus Zacco; species Zacco platypus. Next base: position 28,341,486 of record CM076070.1, read on the forward strand.
TTTGCATATTATAATATTTTTACAATTTATCTGCATATTTTGCAAAGTACACAACTTATTTACATAAATGCTCTAGCATTGCGCATCCACATATGGTAAACTGTAGGTAGCCGTAACTGACAAATTTATACTGAATTGACTGTTTGGACTATAAAGGTAGGAATGAAACAATCTCTTCTTTACTCCAATTGTTATTTTTTTCTGTCATGATTTGTCATTTGTCCCCTCAAATGCTAAAATGACTGTTTATATACAGTAAAACTTGCAGCGTTTCCATGACTGTCCACAGCACATGAATATGAGCCACTTGAACAAAAAATATATATCCCTATAATATAAATGATCAATGTTTCAATGATTTAATGGTATAATTGAAAATATACAGAATAATATACTATTTTTTATATATTACAATATAGAATAATACATAAGGAATTGCTGCTTTTCATATATTGATAAATATGTGACAATTTATTTACTAATATATCATAATGTATATAATTTTATATTCAGTAATACACTTCATAATATATAGATGTATATGTGAGCATATTGTTATTGGCAGGTATAAATATATTGCAGATATATTTACTCATGCAGTATGAACACACTTATAGTGAATTATATGAATTTTTTTTAATATATTTCTTATTTTTTAATAATTATTTACACTTTAAATGTTTCATATTTTCAAGTTAGTTAACATAAGCACAAGAACACCTGCATGTATTAAAGTGTTTAGCAAATAGACTATCACTTTGTTGAAGAGTGTACAACCATTACTTTTATAAATAAAGTAAGCTTAATGGTGTATGACCAATCATCAACCTAGCCACAGGCTCTACTTTTCAGCACAATGGTAACCCCAACAACTCACACAAACCAGAAAACCTTTTAAATTCCAAAAGAAAAAAAGCATAAAAAACACTAACAGATCTCCCCCTATATTAATATTGAGCAAAACACGAAATAGCACTTAATTTTAACATTTACTCTCCTTTAACAGTCAGAGCAAAGCATGCTGGGAACTAGAAATCTGCTGTCTGCTAGCTGTCTCACGTCACAGAAGTCAGATAAATCCCAACACATAGAGACTCTTTCACCTAGATATCATCATATAGAGACTGTGTCTGTACCCCGAACCAATAAATACAGAAAACTTCCAAACCCATTTACGGGTGATAATTTAATTGATGTTAAACAAGTAGAAAACAGAGATAATAAAGATAAACAAATGATAAAGCTTGGGTTGCTGAATATTCGATCCCTTTCTTCAAAAGCACTTATTGTAAATGATATTATCACAGAAAATAATCTAGATGTGCTGTGTTTGACAGAAACCTGGCTAAAACCAGGCGATTACATTACTTTAAATGAGTCTAGCCCTCAAGGTTACTATTATCGACACAAACCTCGTCGGAAAGGTAAAGGGGGAGGTGTTGCTGTAATCTATAGTAATATCTTCAGTATTACTCAAAAGTCTTTCAAATATATCTCTTTTGAAGTGATGGTGCTCTATGCAACGTTATATAATGTAAGTGACAAATCTCATTTGAAATTTGTGCTGGCTACTGTATACAGGCCACCAGGGCACCATACAGATTTTATCAAAGAATTTGCTGATTTTCTATCGGACTTAGTACTGGCTGTGGATAAAGTCCTTATTGTTGGTGATTTTAATATCCATGTAGATAGTGAAAAAGACACATTGGGATTGGCATTAACAGAAATTCTAAACTCTATTGGAGTTAGACAACACGTGTCAGGACCCACTCATTGTCGTAATCATACTCAAGATCTAATATTGTCACATGGAATCGATATTGATGCCGTTGAAATTCTGCAGCAGAGCGATGACGTCTCAGATCATTATCTACACAGTAAAAACCCCAGAGTAAAATCAACTCTGCTCAGATAACATTTGGTCCCTCTCTAAATAGTGTTAAAGTAACACTGAAGCAGAGTTAAAGTTAATGAGATAATTAAGCAATTAATTAAGTGATGATTGAACATTAATGATGAACATCTGCTGTTAACAAGCAGAATCACTGAAGAAAAGAGAAACACAAGAACTACATCTGACTTCAGCCACAGCCTTAGATGAAATCAACTGAAGATAAAAGACCTTAAATCTCTAAAGATCTGATTAAAACATCTGATTCACTTATTACTGACCAGACTGACTTTATTTCTGTCAGACTTCTACAGAAGCTCTTATTGAGAACTAACAGAGGTTTAGATGTTGGTGTTTTATTGGTCAGAAAATTATGTCACCATCATGGTGGTCAGGGCTTGTTTTAGTTGGGATCTTTACTCTTTTACATATTTATAACAACTTATGTTTGCGCATCTGCAATAGTGTTTCACAACAAACACTTGTTCATTGTTGAATAAAAAGACTGAAGGAGCTTTATTTTTTTTTTCAAATTAGCTTGAATTTTTTGCTTGAAAGTCATTTCAAGTGAACATCATAAAAAGGTCTTTTTCTCTTCAGTTTTTGCAAAAATGAAAAAAAAAAAACCCATCCAAATACCACCATAATGCTTCAATACTAAAAAAAGAGCCACAATTACCATTCAGTCTTATACATGAACATATAGCATACAATCCTCAACAGTGGTAACAATAATTATTTATACTGTCCTATGGTGATACCCAGCATGCATTGCAGCGTGACACGTTTTTTTTATCACCATTGTTGAGATTCATATGCTGATTCTTGATGTCTGTGTGTGTCGAAGAGATGCAGTAGTAAAAATATTTAATGTGTGGTATGGTTTTAAAATTATTCAGTATCTTCTCGCTGTAACATTTCCTACTCATATTGTGGTTTCACAGGGTTGGTAATGCAAAACCAAAATGTATAAAAACCTAAATGTATACTTAATAGCTTCAGACAACAATTTCACAATGACTAAAGCATCATATAAAAGCAGTGATCTCACTACTTCACAACAAGTCATGCATCATTACAGAGAGAAATCTAACACAATAAAAGAAGGGTCAAGAGCCCAACTAAAGCAAACTCTGATCTCCATGATGGTGGTGTAATTTTTTATTTTATATTATTTTTCTTGACCGATAAAACATCTAAACCTCTGTTGATTTTCAATAAGAGCTTCTGTAGACATGTGAAAACAAAGTCAGTCTGGTCAGTAGTAAGTGAAGCTGGTAATGCTGTTTGTGGAGTTGATTAATCAGATCTTCAGAGATTTAAGGTCTTTTATCTTCAGTTGATTTCATCTAAGGCTGTGGCTGAAGTCAGTTGTAATTCTTGTGTTTCTCTTTTCTTCAGTGATTCTGCTTGTTAACAGCAGGTGTTCATCATTAATGTTCAATCATCACTTAATTAATTGCTTAATTATCTCATTAACTTTAACTCTGCTTCAGTGTTACTTTAACACTATTTAGAGAGGGACCAAATGTTATCTGAGCAGAGTTGATTTAACTCTGGGGTTTTTACTGTGTAGTCTCATGCGTGCTACATTTAACCAAGGATGCAAAACGGTCTCTGTGCCACAAATATGTTAGAACCATCACTTCTACCACTAAAAATTGCTTTATAAATAATCTTCCTGATCAGTTTCATCATCTTAGCAAACCAGACAGCTTAGAAGAACTCGATGTTGCAACTCTGTCACTCCTTTGCGCTTAAAAAAGATTAAGGATATTAGTCCAACACCATGGTTTAACGAGCACACTCGGGCCCTTAAGAGAGCAGCCAGAAAAATGGAGCGCAGCTGGAAGAATTCAAAACTAGAAGTTTTTCGTAATTCATGGAGAGAGAAAATGATAGAGTACAGAAAGGCCTTAAAAACCGCTAGATCTACTTATTTTTCAAATCTTTTAGAAGAAAATAAACACAACCCTAAGTACTTATTTAATACAGTGGCTAAATTAACGAGAAATACAGCCTCAACTTCTGATGTTTCCAAACAGCACAGCAGTAATGACTTTATGAACTTCTTTACTTGCAAGATTGACAACATTAGAGAGAAAATTATAGCTATGCAACTGTCTACTACAGTATCACATCAGACTGTGGATTGTAGTATCCCTGAGGAAAAATTCCATTCATTCGCTGCTATAGGAAAGGAAGAATTGTCTAAACTTGTTAAATCATCGAAATCAACAACATGTATGTTAGACCCAATACCGACTAAGCTATTGAAAGAGATGATTCCAGAGATCATAGATCCTCCTCTTAAGATCATTAATTCATCTTTATCACTAGGTTACGTACCGAAAAATTTTAAGCAGGCTATTATCAAACCTCTTATTAAAAAACCACTACTTGATCCTAGAGAATTAGTCAATTACAGACTGATCTCCAATCTACCTTTTCTGTCAAAAATACTAGAAAAGGCAGTATCATCTCAACTGTGTTCCTACTTGGAAAGAAATGGTATCTGTGAGGATTTCCAGTCAGGATTTAGACCGTACCATAGTACTGAGACTGCTCTCATTAGAGCTACAAATGATTTGCTCTTATCATCAGATCGTGGTTGTATCTCTCTATTAGTGTTACTAGACGTACGTGCTGCTTTTGACACTATCGACCACAATATTCTTTTGAATAGACTAGAAAATTATGCTGGAATTAGTGGAATTGCATTGGCATGGTTCAAATCATACTTATCTGACCATTATCAGTTTGTAGTAGTAAACAAAGAGATGTCATTTCGATCACAAGTTAAATATGGAGTACCACAAGGCTCAGTTCTAGGACCGTTGCTTTTCACTCTGTACATGCTACCCTTGGGAGATGTCATTAGGAAGCATGGCATTAGTTTTCACTGTTACGCTGATGATACTCAGCTCTATATTTCCTCGCGCCCTGACGAAACCTACCAATTCTCAAAATTAACAGAATGCGTAGCTGATATAAAAAATTGGATGACTAGTAATTTCCTACTACTAAATTCAGAAAAAACAGAGATTCTAATTATTGGACCAAAAACTTCAGCATATAATAACCTAGAATACTGTCTAACACTTGATGGCTGCTCTGTTAAGTCGTCTTCGTCAGTTAGGAACCTGGGTGTGCTCTTTGATACCAATCTTTCATTTGAAAGCCACATTTCTGGCATATGTAAAACCGCATTCTTCCATCTTAAAAATATATCTAAATTATGACATATGCTCCCAATGACAAATGCGGAACAGCTGGTTCATGCGTTTATGACCTCGAGACTAGATTACTGTAACGCTCTACTGGGTGGTTGCCCTGCTCGCGTGATAAACAAATTACAGCTGGTCCAAAACACAGCTGCTAGAGTCCTTACTAGAACCAGGAAGTATGACCATATTAGCCCGGTTCTGTCAAAACTGCACTGGCTCCCTATTAAACATCGTATAGATTTTAAAATCTTGCTAATTACTTTCAAAGCACTAAATAGCTTAGCTCCCCAGTATCTGAGTGAGCTCTTAATGCATCATTATAGTCCTTCACGTCTATTACGATCTCAGAATTCTGGCCAGTTGTTAATACCTAGAATATCAAAATCAACCGCAGGCGGTAGATCCTTTTCCTATTTGGCACCTAAACTCTGGAACAATCTTCCTAGCATTTTTCGGGAAGCAGACACACTCTCTCAGTTTAAATCTAGACTAAAAACGCATCTATTTAACCTGGCATACACATGACACATTATCAATTTTTGTCTTCATATCCGTTAAAGGATTGTTAGGCTGCATAGATCAGGTCAGCCGGAACTGGGAACACTTCCTATAACACCAGATGTACTCGTTACATCAGAAGAAGAATGGCGTCTACGCTAATTTTTGTCTCTCTGCTTATCCCGAGGTTTACCAATTAACGTGATTGGCTGGATCCGGGTCGTGTCCGGGTCGGACTGGGAACCTGTGCCTGTGTGCAGCAGCAACGTGGCCCTGGGGTGTCGGCGGAGACTGTGTGAACTAGCTCATCGTTTGTGAAGACCTTACCGACTCATCAGCCAGTGGCACATATCCCAACAAACCGTCCCATACCGGCGTGATCAAAAAGATCTTAAACTAGATGGAACTAGATTAAATATTTTGACTGTTGCGATTCCAAATCGGTTTAATGACCTGTAACTCTGCCTGAGTATCGGACAAGTGTTCACTGTTGGCCAGAGGAGAACTGGCCCCCCGACTAAGCCTAGTTTCTCCCAAGGTTTTTTTCTCCATTTGTTGGAGTTTTGGTTCCTTGCCGCTGTTGCCTTTGGCTTGCTTAAGTTGGGGACACTTGCTTGATATTCAAGAGTGTTTTTGATATGCCTGCATTGGCGCCGTTGTATGCGAACTGAGCTGAGCCGGACGATTACGTCACTGTTTTCGGCAGTGCGGATATACATAAATTAACTAGACTAATAACTATTGATCTTTGCAACGGAATGAATCAATAATAAGCTGGACAATGACACCATTTTCTTTGGGAGCTGCTGTGCAGCCAAAATTATTTGCCAATTATTAATATAAAGCTGCTTTGCCACAATTTGCATTGTAAAAAGCACTATATAAATAAAGGTGACTTGACTTGACTGACTGTAGCTCATTCAGTGAATTTATATGGGAACATGTATGTGCAATATTTAAAATACATAAAACTTTATGAATATTACAAGCAATGCTGTTTTTGTCTTCATTTATAAATACATTTTTATGTATAAATATATAGCCATACATGGTCAATGCATATATTGCAGTATATTGAAAAATATAAGCACTAGTTTCCCATGTATGGAAATGTATTATGTAATATATTGCAATATTTTTTGCAGTATATTCCCATATATTTTTGTTCCGTAAGGGTTGCTTGTCAAGTGTTTAGCTAACTGTAACTTAATTTGTTTGGCACTGCAGGGTTCCATAACTGTGGTTATATGTACAGTTCACCAAGTTGTCTGCAATAACCCCATTAAAAAAATTGTGCTAACCTTCTCCTAAAATACAAGTGTGAAACATTCCTTTTCCTGGGGTTAAAATGTGGGGTTTAGAATGACGATAACCCAGGATTAAGCACAGCATGATGCGCCCCTTGATGTGATACAATTCAATACACTGTGGTGCATCACAACATCATAACAGGTCAATACTGATATTGTGATATAATGAAGAAAAAGCCTCATTAAATGAATGAAATTAAGTAGTTCAGCTTCACTATTAATTTTTGAAAGAACTTTATCCTCCAAATCAAGTCATGAGGTCCAACTAACATGCAGTTTTCAGGTGGTCAGGTTTATGAGAATTCATATTGTTAGTAAAAAAAAAAAATTCTTTTAGCCTGAAAAAATGTAAACGGTTTTGAAAAGAACGAAATGCTTAAGATGTGCACAGCTGGGTTGGGTTGGGTTACACTTTATTTTACGGTGTCAGTATTACAGTGTAATAATATATTTAAGTACTGCGGAATAATAATTTACTACATATACTTACTATAGGGTTAGGGTTAGGATGAGGGCTTGGTTTAGGGTTAATTGTATATAAGAGCATAATTTATAGTTATTACTACAGTAACTACACGTAACATATGTAACAATGACACTGTAAAATAAAGTGCTACTGTAAGTTGATGGTTATTCTACTATTTTTTGCTATTGTCGTTAAATTGAAAACTTGATTTTCAAGCCCATGTGAAACCAACATGAATACAGTGAGCATATTTGTGAATTAGACTATATTAGATTAGATTAGATTTTTCTTTAATATGGACATTTTTGTTAGCAGGGCTGGGTAGGTTACTTTTAAAATATATTTCACAACAGATTACTGTAATGAATCCGCTCTGCCTTTCATCCACTTACCACCAGATGTCGCCCTCTCACTCTATGGACCCTGTCACACGGACTACATTTCCCATAAGCCCCTCACCCAGTCACTAATCACCCTGCCAGCTGTAACATATTACACTCACCTCCCTTCACTATATAAGCACCACTCTCACTTACGCTCACTGTGAAGTATTATTAATCCCTGTATTGCAATTGTGAGCGTATTCTCCTTGTCTTATTTGCCTGTTTCCTAATCCTGCCTGTTTCTTGTTTTTGATGTTTATCTGCCCGCCTTTGACCTTTCATCTGGATACTTACTACGAGTCTGCCTGTTCCCTGCTACTATTGTTCGCTGTTGTGTTGACCATTGCCTGTCTGACTACGTTTGCAAATAAAGCTGCATTTGGATTTCAACTCGCTGACTCATCATTATTACAAAATACATGCTTTAAAAAGTCATTTGTAACATATTGCGTTATATTACCCAGCTTAATGTAAATACTTACTTTTGAATACTAATAAGTATGTAACATAAAAAAGGTGAGTTGTGAGTATTTATCACACAATTCTGACTTTTTTCTCAGAATTACTTGATGTAAGTTGCAACTGCGAGTAATAAGTCAGAATTTCGAGATATAAACTCGTAATATTGACAAAAGTATTCAGAATTCTGAGATATAAACTCAATTTTGAGAAAAGTCGAAAAATTGCGAGAAAAAAAGTCCAAATTGCAAGTTATCAACCAATTCTGACTTTATAACTTGCAATTCTGAGTTGTTACCAATTGTGGTAACTAAGACACATTGGTGACACAATGGGATATACAGTGGGGAGAACAAGTATTTGATACACTGCCAATTATGCAGGTTTGCCCACTTACAAAGCATGTAGAAGCATGTCTGTAATTTTTATCATAGGTACTCTTCAACTGTGAGTGACGGAATCTAATACAAAAATCCAGAAAATCATATTGTATAATTTTTAAATCATTAATTTGCATTTTATTGCATGACATAAGTATTTGATCACCTACCAACCAGTAAGAATTCCGGCTCTCACAGATCTGTTTTTCTTTTAAGAAGCCCTCCTGTTCTCCACTCATTACCTGTATTAACTGCACCTGTTTGAACTTATTACCTGTATAAAAGACACCTGTCCACACACTCAATCAAACAGACTCCAACCTCTCCACAATGGCCAAGACCAGAGAGCTGTTTAAGGACATCAGGGATAAAATTGTAGATCTGCACAAGGTTGGGATGGGCTACAGGACTGTAGGCAAGCAGCTTGGTGAGAAGGCAACAACTGTTGGTGCAATTATTAGAAAATAGAAGTTCAAGATGATCTCTCTCGGTCTGGGGCACCATGCAAGATCTCACCTCGTGGGGCATCAATGATCATGAGGAAGGTGAGGGATCAGCCCAGAATTACATGGCAGGACCTGGTTAATGACCTGAGGAGATCTGGGACCACAGTCTCAAACAAAACCATTAGTAACACACTACACCGGAAAACCATTAGTAATACACTACACCGGAGTTAGTGCACACAAGGTCCCCCTGCTCAAGCCAGCGCATGTCCAGGCCCGTCTGAAGTTCGCCAATGACCATCTGGATGATCCAGAGGAGGAATGGGAGAAGTTAATTTGGTCTGATGAAACAAAAATAGAGATTGTTTGTCTAAACTCCACTCGCTGTGTTTGGAGGAAGAAGAAGGATGAGTACAACCCCAAGATCACCATCCCAACCGTGAAGCATGGAGGTGGAAACATCATTCTTTAGGCATGCTTTTCTGCAAAGGGTTACAGGATAACTGCACCGTATTGAGGGGAGAATGGATGGGGCCATGTATCACAAGATCCTTCTCTCAGTAAGAGCATTGGTTGTGGCTGCGTCTTCCAGCATGACAACGACCCGAAACACACAGCCAGGGCAACTAAGGAGTGGCTCCGTAAGAAGCATCTCAAGACCCTGGAGTGGCCTAGCCAGTCTCCAGACCTGAACCCGATAGAAAATCTGCAAGTGGTATGAAATTTATGAGCAGAACTGTCTCTTAGGATGCTTTTGCGATCTGTCAGAGTCAAAGAATCACCAATTGGTGTTTACATTAATTGCCTGCCACAGTTTACATCAATGTTTAAATGAAATAAATTACATATTGGATGTAACTGTAATTTGATAACCACCCATTTAAAATGTAACTGTTATGAAATACAGTTACTCAAATTTTGTATATTAAATATCTAAGTTACATGTAATTCATTACTCCCCAACCCTGCTTGTTAGTCACTGACCCAAATACGTGTCCACAAGATCTGTGGAATCATTTTCAGGACATGATATAAATGCACAATTAAATTGTAAAAATATTAATCTTGAGGAATGATTCAAATATGATTGAAAGTTTTGTGACATATGATTATATCGGCACAGGCCTGTTTGTAGGAGTGTGTGTTTGCGAGTTGGAGGTGGAGATTGGGGTATGGTGTGGGCCCAGAGGAGTGAAGCAGTAGGACGGCTGCTGTCTTTCCGCTTTACTGAGTTTTCCTTTTGCCCCTTTAGTGGGATCCTAACCTCCCTGACAAAGACACAGCTTTCTCATCGATTCTCGCTCACTGACTCTCCCTGTGGCCTTGTCCTTTAAAGCATGGATGTTATGAATGCTCTGCCCTACCCTGTGTGTACGTGTGTTCACAGAACCATGATTTTGAATGCCTGAGTGGATCTGTATGTGTGTGTTTACCAGGCCATATCAGGTGTGAGTAGAGAACGAAAATTCGTAGAGGTGGGGACTGGCAGGAAATTTGTTTGCTTGCATTTCATATTGCGAAGATACACAGAAAACACCCCTCCTTTCTCATTCTCTTTCTTTTTCTCTCTCTGTCTTGACAAAACTTCACTCTGGTTGAGGTAAAGCCTCCCTTGGCCCCAGTCCTGGCCCTGCTGAGTAGGCGGATGTTCATCCTGCCCACTTGATTTTACGTGCCATTGGCCTTCCCATGTAAGAGGACTGTCTGGTAGCTTCTGCATCATTTAACAGGCTGTAGCAGCGGGATGCCAGGTACTGTCCTGACATGGCAAGGCCCCCAGGTGAGCCGTCTAACCGCTGGCACCTTTCTACAGTGCCACTAAAGGCTTACTGAGTAAAACTCATTTCTCTTTCCTCTATTTGCTTTGTTTTCTTTGCAATGCCAAAAGAGCACACAGAGAAAAATTTTCCATTTTTCCAGCATTTTTCAGAATGAAAAGTTGGCAACTATAAACACTTGCTTGTGACTTGCTGAGATTGTTATTTTTATTATTTATTTATTAAAAAAAAATAAAAAAAACTTCATTCTGGTCCTGAATTTTTTAAAGGTTATGTTAGATACCAATTATAATAAATGAAATTGTTTCATAATTATTGAAAATACTGTTCTTGTAAATTTTTAAAAAAAATGTTATGAGCTATCATGGTGGTGTGCCCAGTAATATTCTGCGATACAGACTTGACAGGAGTTGAGCAATTTTGGATGGGATCTTTCAAAGAAGATTTATTGTCAATTGCTATACATTTAGTTATATTTTAAATGCTACCCTATTTAATATGTGATTTGTTTTATAGATGATTCCACACACTTGTCTAGTTTCAGAGAAAATACTTATTTTGGAAGTATTAAATTAAAATACATTATATTATATAAAAAGAGTTTACTGCTTATTTAGTGTATTATGCCACTTAAGCCTACTTCAAAATAAATTTAGAATAAATTTAGTATCATATGATATAAACTATATATAAATATAAATAAAGATGCTCAATGCATTTGTTGATGACAAAAAAAGAAGTTTTTATTCACAAAGATGTTTTCAGGTGTGTCATTAAAAAATACAGTTTAACCAACAGGTAACGCATTTCAAATGCAATCTATTTCATCCTGGTGTGTTAAAAGAAATTACCACAGCTTTATTATCCTTATTACAAATAATCTTTTGAAGAAGGATTCATAAAATATGCTAATGCAAACAAGTGAACAGGGAGCAGTATGTGTGTGCATGTGTGTGTGTGTGGCAGAAGAGTTCTTCTTGTAAATCTTGAGTTGAGTTTAAACTAAAGAGGGTATGAAACTTGGTATGAAAGATGTATTTTCTGCTTTACTTGTTTCTCTGGAACCGTCTCCTCATTCCCTGTTTTAATCTGACTAAATACGATAACCTGCTCTTCATAAAAAATGGATGGTACTTCATTCAATGGGACCACTAGGGCCCCAGGAGGCCCCATAAGCGAGGAGGTTGTGGGGACTGCTCGCCAAAATCACCGGGCGTAATTAATTTCCCCATAAATGAAATTTGGTTAAAATATAAAAAAAGAAGAAGCTGAAGTGGGTGGTGGTGGGGCAGAGCGACGGAGCAAGGGGGAGCAGAGAAGCTCTTGCCCAATCATGTGGGAGAGTTTGTCAAGCAGGAGATTGCAGTCTAAAATATTAATCAGCCTCCCTCCACTAAGAATGAGTGAGCCAGCTCCTAGAAGGGACAAGACCTCTCAATATTTCATGAGCCAGTCCTGGCCCAGACATGGGGCCTGCAACTGGGCTGCCTTCCCCTTTAACGCTACATGCATCAGCCGTCCCTTTAATGGACCCAAAGGTTGGGGCTGGCATAGGGTAGGATAGGGTACGTTGATGGGGGTTGGTTAGGTAAACAGAGGAGTGGGTATCCAGGCAAAACATGACCTTTAAAACTACACACCAAAGAAGAAGACAACAATAACCTCTTGCCTGCTTTAAATGTTTGTTGGAATAGAATTAAAGTGGTACTTCAGTGAGTGTCAACATATCAGGGAAATGAGAATCATGAAGCTGTGACGAATTGTCCAGTAGAAGCTTCTCAAATAATCTCAGACTTGCTTCCTACTTGACTGAAAATGCATTTCCCAACCATACCCTTAATATTTTTTGTTCAGACCCATGCCTGCACAATCCCCAGCTCGTATGCAACAATAATGCAGACTAATGTAGGAATTCACCCTGAACCTGAGCTCTGGCCTAGTCTAGCAGCCACTCAATCTTGGCTGTGGTCATGGGAAACCCTGTGTTTAAGAATACAACAGGTTACATGAAGGATAAGATACACCTTCTGCTGTGGGGACAAATGAACCTATGCTTTGTCCATGGCTTCAGATATACTAAATATATCATTCAATATCCATGGCACACTAGAAAAAAAGATCTGCAAATTAATTGCAGATTTTAAATAAAGAAATAAGTAAAGGATTGAAGGTTCAGTATCTGTGAGACTTATCAAACAAAGTGTGACTCTGCATGTCTGCAGGATTGCCATTGGTTGAGCTCAAAAGAGGTGCCAACATATTTAGCCTCAGTTATTTTACCTTCCCAACTGCCTTAAATCTATCCTGACATTGACACACAGGAGATCAAGACATGAAAGGTTTTACTTATGAAAGCTCCCTGGGACCAATGGCTTGAACAAAACATTTGCAAATTGAAAGAAACAGAAGTGCAATAAGATTCAAATGTGTGCTTAAAATGAAGTACTTGTGGCATGTTGATGGTAACAGACCAAGTTGATGCAGAATGCTGCCTTTTATCCTCATTCAGCTCAAACTGTGCTCCCTATTGGGTGGTGCAACAAATTCAGACGTGGCCCTGTACAGGCCGGGACACACCCAATGTCAAAGAACTAAACACACAGAAAAAACTTCAGCCGACCGCCAACTAGCACGCGCATTCTGCATCTGCGAATAAAGGAGATAACTGTCTATTTAATATTTGTCTATATTCGCTATTGTCTATAAGCTTTTATTCTCGTGAACTGACTCGTTTGCTATACTGAACAGCCAATCAGAGTTTTCTCTCTCACCGACGGCCCAACACCGATTCAACATGTCAAATCGGCCGAAAAAAAGCAGACGATTTAATAATTTTAGCAGGAACAAGAGATTTTACCGTTAATTGTCAAGCTTGATGAAAATATCTAGTCTATCATTACAGGTAATGATGGGTGACAATCCAGGTCATGACAGTCCTTGCCAACTAGATGATTCTTTTGTTTGCTTTGGAGTGTCGCACCTTGAGCACCACTGGGTGCTAGTGTTTGACCTTTGAACTTTCACAGCATTGCATGTGCCTGGACTGTTCAATAATTCATGTGTGTGCATCATCCTGCCATGGGAGTTGGGCCACACCCTCTGTAGGCCTGGTTTCACACACACACTAGTATTGATTTTGTTAACTGAAACCATTCAGCCAAGTGAGGAGCATGTACACAGCCTGGGCTAACATTGCTTGCTTTCTTCAATATCAATTGGATGCTTCATTTTTGAACATCATTTTTATTTGATATACAGCAGAGAGAGAGAAACATAATAGATGTAATGTCCTTCTCTGGTATTTTTGCACATACTATTCTAAAGGTGTACGGCTTTACATGTGATCTATTCCCAAAGTGCCTACCTAAACAGTAAAGATTGACCGGCCATAAATCGCAATCTTGCACACAAACTGCATTGCAATCATTTCCCAAAATGTCATTTGTGTAGAAGTATTACAAAGTCGGTAAGTAGAATGTTAACACAGGCCAGAGACGCGACATGCCAAAGACAGACAAAAAGAGCAGAAGAGAGACGTGCCAGCAGAAAAAATACTGTCCCAGGCACAATAAACTTAATATTCAAGATGCGTGAAATATTGGAAGAAAAATAAAAATGTTGAATTGTTGTTGGTGTGAATGTATCTCTTAAGGCAAATGTCTTGAATGAAAAGTTTCGATGGCATTTTCTTTTCCTTTGATCTCAGCACTGCTTTTTGTACAGTAGTAACCAAGGAAACACCATATTGTTGTACTTCCATAAGCGCCACCTACTGACAGAGAGTGAATTTGCATTTTCATTCAGCGCATGTTCTAATTTTGTTTTGCGCAGGTATGTTTAATGTAGCATATTTTCACAAAGCTAAAGTCAGACCATTCTGTTTTTGTTTTAAATTATGAAAATATACACCGGTCGCATTTACTTTTGATCGAACTTGCTCGATCGCTGCAAGTATCTGAGTGTGTCCGACTACGTCCTGCAGTACTTCAAACCACGCCCCTACTAATTACACCCCCTACCTCAAGTTACACCCCCCTACAATGAAAATTCAGGATGTCATCAGAAACCCTTCCTCTGAAATAGCTGATGTCGTCTCTAGTACTGCTCTTCTTCTACTTTCCTTGCTTTTAAAGCTTCACTATCACCAACTAGTGATAGGGCATAGGATTGTATAACATAACTACAACACCATAGTCATCCTGTTTGTTTTCGTCATTTTTTTTTAAGTGTTTTAACTATAAAACTCTACAATAAATGTTATTTTTATGTAAAGGGTAGGTTTGGGTAAGGTTTGGGTGTGGGGGGTAAGTTTTTAGTCTAATTTATTAGTATAATTTATTTTGTTTTACTACTAGCTGTTATTTCACACTTAATAAGATTTGAAACCAACATAACCTCATCGTACACACATTTCATACATAAAACATAATTTACTTAAAAAGATTGGTTTAGTCAATGATAAAAAAGATTTGTCCGTTTTGATGAACGAGATTCAAAGATCCGAGTCATTAAAATGATCCAACTTCCCATAACGGGAGTGGCTTCTGACGTCACACTTGGATGTGGTCCGCCCACACTTGGATGTTAGACGTCCACCTTAAGGCTCTAGCGGGCCTTAAGGTGTGTTCGTCATCGGCTGCGGCTGCATGCAACCAATCGGTGAGAGTAGCCGGGTTCAGACGGGGAGAAGCTGAAAACGGATGTGAAGTTGGAAACTTTCCGCTTCCTGTAGTGACGTTGGCGTGGCATTTGCATACTTTCTCACAGCTGAAGTGAAATAAATGCAATGTTTGAGTAATACACTCACTGATGTTTCAGAGACATTTTCATTCAATACTTTATGTACTGCTTACAGCTTCTGTTTTTACAAGAATAAAGTTCAACATATATATTATTTAAATACCAATGTAGTGGAGTCTACTTTTTTATCAGATTTATTTTGATAAACATGACACAATACAACATTACAACTACATGAAAAGAGTGTTATGTTATAAAATTACAGATTTGAGCATTAGTGACACTTAAGGTTTGAGAATAAACAAAACACACGTGATCGTTGTCGTGTGGTGAGTCTGGCCAACAGCTGTGTCTTCATCAGACCTCGTGCAGCTGTTCTTGAGAAACTGCGCTAGCCTACTCAGCTGGCTGCTCTCCCCATACGGTAAAATTTTTTATTTTAAAATATATTTTCAAGTATGTTTATATAAATACAGTGTCTAAAAATATATTTTTTGGCCATTGGCAATATATTTTTTTACATATATTTCAATCCAAGAAAATACATTCACGTCACATTTGAAGAAAAACTTTTATTTTGTTGTCTATAACATGTGAACATTTGAATAAAAAGCAGCAAGGAACATACTTAATGTGTACAAATGTAACTTTTTTGCTTTCAAGAAGTCTCAGTTTCACCAGTTCAAATCCTCAAAGCCGCTTTGGACACATTTGGAAATCTCTTCTTGACTGCAAGATAAAAATCAGTTATTATTTTAACTAAATGTTTCAAGTAAATTTTCCTTTCACCAGGTATTGACTTACCGTATATGGTTGGCATGGTTTCCTCCTTGGTTTCACTTCTCTCTCCTGTCACAAAACACAATACCTGAACATCTGTACAGGTTCAGAGGGCATTCACTTTGTCTTCTGAATAGTTTTGGATTTCCTGATATATTTGTTTACACTGGAACTAAAACAATTACAGGTATACTAGATTTTAAAAATATTTAATGGGTATATTTTAGGACAGTACAGCAAAGAAATTGATGACTGAGGAGAGGTCGAATATGGCTTTTTTACACTTCTGCATTGCATTTTCACTTTAACAAATGAAGAGATAGTGGAATATCAAAAAGGCACATTCATTTAAGCTAACTTAACTTAAAGGGATAATCCACCCAAAAACAGAAATGATCTCATTTACTTACCCTCGTGCTGTTCTAGATGATTATGACATTTGTTTTCCGTGGAAAACAAACAGAGATTTTAAGAAAAATAATCCATCTCTGTGAGTTCACACAAGACGGTCAAAAACCAAACAAAGTTAACATGATGGTAATCCATATGAATCCAGTTGACGAATCAATGTCTTCTGAAGTGAAACAATGGGTGTGTTTGAGGAAAATACTATTATGTTAAATGTGTTACACAACAAATATGAGCTCAAAGTCAGCATGTTGTAATTGTGATGTGTGTTTTAAAGCTTGGAGTCATTTGGAAGCTCAGACTTTAAAATATTAGTATTTTTCTAACACACGCCTATTGTTTCACTTCAGTTAGAGTCATATTGACTACTGTTGCTTTTTACTGTGTGGTTTTTGAAGCATCGACATTAGGGGTCGTATACTTGTACTCACAAAGATGGATTATTTTCTAAAAATCATCATTTTAAAGAAAATCATATTCTGAGAGTATTTTGATTTTTGGGTGGAGTATCCTTTTTTCTGCTATTATCAGAAACACAAAAACTTTATTTTTATTTGCCAAAAAAAAAAAATTTGTAATTTGGCCTTTATATTTAAATACAACATTTGAATTTCAAATTTTTTTTGAATTCTGTTACTTTACTGTTTATTACTGTGCAGCTGTTTATTGTTAAGTGCTACAAAAATTATAATGACTTGACTATGAATATTATACTGTACCTGTGACTTGTGGTCAGAGGCTCTCCAAGCACAATGGTTGGGTGGGTGGGGGCGGACAGCATGTGGACAAAGAAGTCTCTTGACAGATGGGTTTGGACCTGCAGCTGTTCCAGACAGGCAGAAACAGAGACAGATATTAACAAAGACAGAAGTGCAAATCATAAATTAAACAAAATAATTAAATAATAATAATAATAATAAAAAATTATATTTTACTTCTTACCAAGTGTCTCATGATCATTCTCACCTTGTTGCTGTTGCACAAACTGTCTCTGCTTCAGCTACTGAAAATAAAAAGTAATTTTTTTTTTTTACAGTAATGAATGAGCATCTTTTATTACAAGCGACTTGTCACTGGCTCAACTGGTTCATCGAATACAGCTTGTTATTCAGCAGTAAAGTGAACAAAAGCTACAGTATTATATAGTAACCTAAGCTATATTAAAAAAAAAAATAGAAAATTGAGAATGGAATACCATTAATGCCAAAACAGTGTATGCCTGAACTACGCTTGAATAACGTGTGCCGAATTAACAAGTTTATGTTTAACGTTTAAATTCAGCAAAAACTTACATGCCCATCAGTGACAGGATCACGAACATCATCGATAAACAACAGCAAGAGGAACGAGCTCCCAAACACTCTACAGCTGAAGTTTAGAAAAAATAATAAACATATTTTGTGTGTAATGTTGGTTCCCTATCAGTCAGTCACGTTCGACGTTACGTCGGACTGACGTCATGGGATCTCGCTTGGGAGCCCAATCACCTCCACGTAGTAAAAAACAAGCCAATGAGAATTGGCCAGTGAGATTTACATGCCGGGCCCCTCCCCCGGCATCCGGGTATAAATAGAGCCGGCATTACTCACTTCATTCATACTTTTGCTTCGGAGCCGATCGGTTCAACTGATCTCCACTCATCTCTACGGATAGTAAAGCTGAGACTTGAGCGAAAAAAAGCAATTTTCATTGCTACAGGGACAAGATCCCAAAAACAGCAATTGTCATTGCTTCAATTTCCTCCTGCTCTTGTTCTCTCGTTGGCGTGACAGCACAGCAGCGGTGGTTTGCGGTGACGCTGGTGTGGAACGAGATCAGCGCGCATTTCATCCCTCGGTGTTCCAGCGGGCAGAGCATTTCTAAAAGAGCAAGCACGGGAGAAAAAACGTCTTTTTCAAGATGTCTTTTTTCCCGTGTGTTTCTGGATGCGGTCGTTTCCTGACTTCATCTGACGGCCACGAGCGCTGTGTCACGTGTCTGGGCAGACAGCGCGCTGAATCAGCGCTCGTGGATGGTTCATGCTCTCACTGCGAGAGCATGACCATGTTGGCATTGCGATCGCGACTCTCCTTCTATGCAGAAGGCGGAGTCCCCTCTGTTGCTACCCAATCCCCCGTGACTTTCCAAGGGAAAGCTGCGGGAATGGTTAGCACTCTGGGAGATCTGAGGGTTACAGTGGGAGCCTCTTCGTCGGGTCAGCCCCCACGAATCTCCCATTCCTCCACAATGCCATGTGCCGTCGAGTTGCTGAGTGCTGGTGCGGGTCCTTCTCGTGAGGATCCCCATATCTCATTTGGCGCTCTGGATGAGGATCGGATGTCGATCGCTGCATCGGAGAGTGGGCTGTTATCTTCTGCAGAGGAAGATGAAGCCGAACTTCCGCCCTCCGGGGTGGTTGCATAGGCTGAGTCTGATGCAGAACTGACAGCTATGCTGGCTCGGGCCGCCGTGGGCATCGGGCTCGAGTGGAACCTTCCACCGTGTTCCGAGCGCTCACGGCTTGACGATTGGTTTCTGGGTGCAGGGCGCGGTTCACAGCCGCGGCCCGCCCGAGTGCCATTTTTTTTCCCGAGCTGCATGAGGAGGTTCAGAAGACGTGGCTCGAAGCCGTTCTTCTACCTCCTCCACTCTCACTACCCTCGATGGTGGGGCCGCCAGGGGGTACGTGGACATTCCACAGGTGGAACGGGCGATTGCGGTGCACTTGTGCCCGCAGTCGGCTGCCACCTGGCGGAATCGTCCACGTCTCCCTCCAAGGCGGGTAAGACGACAGCGGCTCTCGCCACTAAGGCTTACTCCGCCGCTGGACAGGCGGCCTCCGCCCTGCACGCCATGGCCATCTTGCAGGTCCATCAGGCGAAAGCTCTGAAAGAGCTGCACGAGGGTAGTTCTGACCCAGGGATGTTGCAAGAACTGTGTGCTGCGACCGACCTCGCCCTCCGGGCGACGAAAGTCACAGCACGTGCCCTGGGTCAGACGATGTCCATCTTTGGCTGGACCTGGCTGAAGTGACGGATGTCAACAAAGTTCGCTTTGTTGACGCCCCCATTTCCCAGGCCGGCCTCTTCGGCGACACTGTCGAGGACTTCGCTCAGCAGTTCTCGGCAGTGCAGCAGCAGACTGAGGCCACTAGTCACATCCTGCCTCGGCGAGATGTGGCTACCGTCTCTCCAGGGATTGGGCCCCAGTCTGCTCGTCGCCAAGGGCGCCCCCTGCGGCTGCACAGGCTTCGGGTGGATCGGAGAAATCCCGTCCCCTGCAAACCTCCCGCAGGAAGACGGCGCAGCCCGTCCTGACCGCTAAAGCTGCCAAAAAAGAAGCAGCAAAAGCGGTCCTGAGACGGGTGGCCCAGAGGTGGTGGAGATTGCTCTATCTCAGGAGATGGTGAAGGCACCGCTCCTTCCCCCCCGGAGTGGGCCGGGGGGGTAAATCCTTCGTTCCCTTGTTCCGCCGCTGACCCCAGCGGTACCCACCTCATCAATAAAAGAGCGATCTCCACTATCTCTGAGCCAAAAAGGGTCTGTGTTGTCAGTGTGCGACGCACCGCTTCCTCACTCTCAACCACTCCCTCCTTCGCCACAAGCAGGTCACGGACGTGTCAGGGACGCACAGCCTCCCCACGCCCTCCTGCTCTGTCCCTCACGGGACACACGGAGCCAAGTGAGTTCACATCACTCACTGCCTCTACCTCGGGACGCACTGCCTCCCAGGTTGGGCCTCAGTGCTCCATGCTGCCCCCCCGCGGGTACTTCTGGTGTTCGGTTGGTGTCACTCGTACGGTATCTGGGGGCCTGGCTAGGCCTTCCCAGCCCGTCCCGTTGGCTCATTCGAACAGTCAGACTCGGCTACACAATCCAGTTTGCCAGGCGTCCTCCCAAATTCAGTGGCGTCCTGCACACCTCAGTAGTGGGCAGAGATGCCTCTGTATTACGGGAGGAAATTGCGGTCCTGTTGGCGAAGGACGCAATAGAGCCGGTCCCACTAGCCGAGATGAAGTCAGGGTTTTACAGCCCGTACTTCATAGTACCCAAGAAAAGCGGAGGGTTACGACCAATCTTCGACTTACGTGTCTTGAATCGGGCCCTGCGCAAGCTCCCGTTCAAGATGCTCACAGTGAAGCGCATGCTCAGATGCATTCACGTACAAGATTGGTTTGCAGCAATCGACCTGAAAGACGCGTACTTCCATGTCTCGATCCTCCCTCGACACAGACCGCTTTGCGTTCGAGGGTCGGGCATACCAGTACAAGGTCCTACCCTTCGGGCTGTCCCTGTCCCCCCGTGTCTTTACCAAAGTCGCGGAGGGGGCCCTTACCCCACTCAGGGAAGTGGACGTTCGCATCCTCAACTACCTCGACGACTGGCTCATTCTGGCCCAGTCCCGAGAACAGTTGTGTGAACACAGGGACCTGGTGCTCACGCACCTCAGCCAGTTGGGGCTTCGGGTCAACTGGGAAAAGAGCAAACTCTGTCCAGCACAGAGGATCTCTTTTCTCGGTGTGGAGCTGGATTCGGTCAACATGATGGCACGTCTCACCCACGAGCGTGCACAGTCGGTGCTGAGCTGCCTGAATTCGTTCTCGCAGAAAACAGTGGTCCCACTGAAACATTTTCAGAGGCTCCTGGGGCATATGGCATCTGCAGCCGCGGTCACGCTGCTCGGATTACTCCATATGAGACCACTTCAGCACTGGCTACACGGCCGAGTCCCGAGGTGGGCATGGCACCATGGCAAGCTCCGTGTGGCCATCACGCTGAGCTGTCGCCAAACATTCAGCCCGTGGTCGGACCTTGCTTTCTTACGGGCCGGGGTGCCCCTAGGACAAGTGTCCAGGCATGTTGTTGTCACAACAGATGCCTCCACCACCGGCTGGGGTGCTGTGTGCAGTGGGCATGCTGCGTCGGGCTCCTGGACAGGACCCCACCAGCAGTGGCATATCAATTGCCTCGAGTTGCTAGCAGTACTGCTGGCCCTGCGCCGGTTTTGGCCGTTGCTGCAGGGCAAGCATGTACTGGTCCGGACGGACAACACATCGGCAGTAGCGTACATCAACCGTCAAGGTGGTCTACGCTCACGCCGCATGTCGCAACTCGCCCGCCACCTTCTCCTCTGGAGTCAGCGGCGACTCAGGTCACTGCGTGCCATGTATATCCCGGGCGAGCTCAATCGTGCGGCCGACGCGCTCTCACGACAGCTCACGCTCCCGGGGGAATGGAGACTCCACCCCCAGGCGGTCCAGCTGATCTGGAGCAGATTCGGGGACGCACAGGTAGACCTGTTTGCCTCTCAGGAATCTGCTCACTGCCAGTGGTTTTATTCCCTGACCGAGGGGACCCTCGGCACGGATGCACTGGCACACAGCTGGCCCCGGGGCCTACGCAAGTATGCGTTTCCCCCAGTGAGCCTTCTTGCACAGCTACTGTGCAAGGTCAGGGAGGACGAGGAGCAGGTCTTGCTAGTTGCGCCATACTGGCCCAACCGGACCTGGTTCCCAGAACTCATGCTCCTCGCGACAGTCCCTCCCTGGCGAATTCCCCTGAGGAAGGACCTACTTTCTCAGGGACGGGGCACCATATGGCACCCACGTCCCGACCTCTGGAACCTCCTCGCGGTAGTTGACACGATCACTTCAGCTAGAGCCCCCTCTACGAGGCGCGCTTATGCTTTGAAGTGGAGTCTCTTCGCTGCTTGGTGTTCTTCCCGCCAGGAAGACCCCCGGAGATGCCCGGTCAGTTCAGTGCTTTCCTTCCTTCAAAGTGGTTTGGAGCGGAGGCTGTCCCCCTCCACCTTGAAGGTCTATGTGGCCACCATCGCAGCACATCACGATGTGGTCAATGGCAGGCCGCTGGGAAAGCACGATCTGATCATCAGGTTCTTGAGAGGCGCTAGGAGGCTAAACCCTCCTAGACCTCCCCTAGTACCCTCTTGGGACCTTTCTGTCACCCTAGCTGGGCTACAGAAAGCTCCCTTCAAACCACTCGAGTCAGCTGAGCTGAAACATCTGTCTTTTAAGACAGTGCTCCTGACCGCGTTGGCTTCCTTCAAGAGGGTAGGGGACCTGCAAGCATTTTCGGTCAGCGAAGCGTGCCTGGAATTTGGACCGGCTTTGTCTCACGTGATCTTGAGACCCCGGCCTGGATACGTGCCCAAGGTTCCCACCACTCCCTTTCGGGACCAGGTGCTGAACCTGCAAGCGCTGCCCCGGGAGGAGGCAGACCCAGCCCTTGCGTTGCTATGTCCTGTTCGCGCTCTCCGCGCTTACGTGGACCGCACGCAGAGCTTGAGAAGCTCCGAGCAGCTCTTTGTTTGCTTTGGAGGACAGCAGAGAGGGAAGGCTGTCTCCAAACAGAGGTTGGCCCACTGGATAGTGGATGCCATCGCCTTGGTGTACCATTCCCAAGGCGAGCCGTGCCCCCTAGGGGTGAGAGCACACTCCACTCGGGGTGTTGCCTCCTCCTGGGCGTTGGCGCGCGGCGCCTCTCTGGCAGACATCTGCAGAGCTGCGGGCTGGGCGACACCGAACACATTCGCCAGGTTTTATAACCTCCGAGTGGACCCGGTGTCCTCTCGTGTGCTGTCTACAGCTAGATAGCCACGGGAGATCGCTTGCTGCGCCATTCTCCTTTCACGAGGAGATGCGAGCGCTGGTTTACTCCTCAGTAAGTTCCCCAGCTGGTGAACCCTGTGGAGTTCCTCCTGCATCCTTTCGGCAGTCAGACACGGTGGAGGCGTCAGACGCTAGGTCCAGTACTCGTGCACATGCCCCCGGTGGTCAGTCCTTGTACTGGGCTAGATGCCCATATGTTTGTGGTTCCCCGCGGGTAATCCCATATGTGTTAGTCCACGGTACGGTTTCCCCGAGGGTAAACCCGTGTCTTCCCTGGGCGGTTAGCCCTGCCCCTGAGGTGTAGCGTTCCTCCCCAGGCTGGGTAGGACCTTCCTCAGGGAGCTCTCCATATGCAGATACTGCCCCACGGGTCACTGCATATGTGCTCCACACGTTACCTCCCTTCGGGCAGGGTGTGGTCTCCGTAGCTTCCCCAAGAGGGACGCTTTCCTGGCGTTTTTGGTCAGCTGAAAAAACGTGGGAATTGAGTCACCGAAGCACTCTTCCCCTGAGGTAGGAACAACAGCTTCGACCACCTCCTGAGTAAGATCCTGTCCTCTCCATCCCTCTGGTATGGAAGACATTGTAGGGCTTGCTCCGGGCGCTGGAGGGTTACGACATTTGCGGTTGCATTTGCAGGTGGCACGCCTAGGCCTGCCAGCATCTGCTTCCCCGACGCTCGTAGCGTGGCTCGGTTGCTATGGCGTTTTCCACGGGATCCCATGACGTCAGTCCGACGTAACGTCGAACGTGACTGACTGATAGGGAACGTCTAGGTTACTAATGTAACCCCCGTTCCCTGAAGGAGGGAACGGAGACGTTACGTCCCCTTGCCATAGCACCGAGTCACTGCTGAGCGGCCGAGATCAGTTTTCGGCTCCTCAGCAAAGCATGAATGAAGTGAGTAATGCCGGCTCTATTTATACCCGGATGCCGGGGGAGGGGCCCGGCATGTAAATCTCACTGGCCAATTCTCATTGGCTTGTTTTTTACTACGTGGAGGTGATTGGGCTCCCAAGCGAGATCCCATGACGTCAGTCCGACGTAACGTCTCCGTTCCTTCCTTCAGGGAACGGGGGTTACATTAGTAACCTAGACGTTTTCGCTAAGTATCCAAATGAAAAACAACTAACGTTAAGTTAATGTTAAAATGGAATCTAGAAATCTGCGTCATTTCCTCATGTGACCTGAAGGGGTGGATTCTGGAATCCACTGCCGCTTCAACATATATATTTTGAGCGATTTATCACGAAATTATTATTGAATTATTTAGAATGACTAACTTCAACTTATGTTAAAGCCTTTCATTTCCTTTTCATTTTCAAACACTAGAAAATAATGTTGAATATTGTCTGTACCTCTGACTGAGAGAAAAGTACAACTTATCAGTATGTTTTGGGAAAGTTTCCGGTTCAGAGCAGAGCTCAGATCAACTTCAGCCTTGAAGAAACTGTGAATCATGTGTATCTTTGTATGTGCGCTAAGTGTTCTGTACAGGTCCGTTATGGGTACTGGTGGACTGTTGTCATCTGGACTGGAGACCTGAAGGTGCCTAGGCCTGACCTAGAGGGACATTCTGTGCCTAACTTCAGGGTCCGATCGTCAGCATCATAATGGAAGGAGATATGCTTCTGACTATCTGTCCATGTGTGGAAAATTACCAGTTTTGTCTAGTTTTCTAAACCAATCAGTATCTTAGTAATGACGTAGTTAGTGGACTCTGTTAGAGTATAATTGTTGTGGAAATGTGAATGTAAGAGAGAGAGGAGGAGAGAGAGAGCGGCCGAAGAACTCCTTGTGAGACTTGAAGCTGGCTTCTGCTCATGAAACTGCAAACTATTCTTTATATAAATTTTCTTCAATTTATTTTTTTTTAAACTCTGACTCCGGGTTTTCATTTATCATATCTGGTCTTTTGGGTCTGTAACTGTAAAATCCCCTACAGAGCAAATGACACAAACAGGGCATTAAATTGATAAATACAGTTAAAAAACCTTGACAATACAAAAATTATCCATCCAAAGTAGCAATTAACAATACATGTGTAAAAAATGATGACTAAAAATAAAGTTATAGCTCTTACCTTCTTACCTCCAAGAAGTCCCGGTTGACTGACGACAGTTAAATGACGTGCATGCGCAGTACTCCAAAAGTCGGTTAGTGCAGCTCCAATTCAAATTACATCACAATTATTAACAGCGTACATCTAGCGATTTTATTCATTTATTTATTTTTATTTGATGTGCATTTAAATGCTATATTACACTAACATTAATAAATAATAGATTAAAATACATGAGGGTGTTTCCAATAACCCATTTGACATTTTTTCCTGCCATGATCACTATTTTTTGGGAACAAAAGTCATCAATGTAGAAAATATGTGGAAATTCATGTGTTTTTTAGGCCTACACGTGTTTAAAATTCTCCTGACATTTAATGGAATGTAGTTTTGATCACAAGATGATGAATTGTTTGAGTCTGTTGCTCCGTATAGCTTTGTTTTGAATCTATTTATTGTCATTGTTTGCTGTCTACTTTATCTTCACTATATATCTGATATTGTCTTATATTGCCTATCACATTAATCTGACATCGCTAGTTTTTAATCTTTTAATCTAAATCACCATCACAACGCGTTAGCATTACGCTAGTTTGTGTTATCCGTGCCCACCGTCATTTCTGTCGCGCTCTCCTTTTTCTACAAGTTCATCAAACAACTGGTAAGTCGGATCGGTCTACAAACACGGTAAGCTATGTCATCTTCTCCTTTCATTGTTACTTGCACTGCCTGTCACATGCATAGTATAGCTTTCTCTGTCAGCGATGAGGGATTCACATGTCATAAATGTAGGGAAATAGTCAGGCTGACAGAGAAAATCTTAGAATTAGAGACATGCATCCAAACTTTAATTGAGGATAGTAAGAATGCAAGGGCTTCAGATACTGTTTTGGATGCGACTAGCTTAGCGAACTCCGTACATTGTTGGGTTCCGGCTGTAGAGCCCGTGCAGGAGGGCAACTTTGTGACTGTGAGGCGGCCTAGTCGTGGGAAAAAACACCACTCTTCCGTTCCGATTAGAACATCAAACAGGTTCTCCCCACTCAGTGACGCACCCACTGAGAATCCTGTTGAAAGTGCCCTAGTTATTGGCGATTCTATTACACGGAACGTGAAAATAGAGACACCAGCCAGTATAGTCACATGTTTGCCGGGAGCCAGAGTGCCTGACATCAAAGCAAATTTAAAAGTGCTGGCTAATGCTAATCGTAAATACTCTAAGATTGTTATTCACGTCGGCACTAATGATGTTCGACTTCGCCAGTCGGAGATCACCAAAATTAACATTAAAGAGGTGTGTGAAATCGCACGTATGATGTCAGACACTGTAATTTTTTCTGGACCCCTTCCTGCTCGTAGGAGTGATGAGATAATTAGCAGACTATCATCACTCAATGGCTGGCTGTCTAAGTGGTGTCCACAGAATAATATAGGTTTCATAGACAATTGGAAAAGTTTTTGGGGCAGACCTGACCTGTTGAAAAGAGATGGTATGCATCCCTCCTGGGGTGGTGCCGCTCTTCTCTCTAGTAATATGGCACATAGTCTTAGAGCTCAACCTTGACTAACTGGGGCCCAGGTCAGGAAGCAGACAGACTGGCTAAACCGACCGTCTGCTAGCTGTCTCACGTCACAGAATTCAGATAAATCCCAGCACATAGAGACTCTTTCACCTAGATATCATCACATAGAGACTGTGTCTGTACCCCGAACTAATAAATACAGAAAACTTCCAAACCCATTTACGGGTGATAATTTAATTGATGTTCAACAAGTAGTAAACAGAGATTATAAAGATAAACAAATGATAAAGCTTGGGTTGCTGAATATTCGATCCCTTTCTTCAAAAGCACTTATTGTAAATGATATTATCACAGAAAATAATCTAGATGTGCTATGTTTGACAGAAACCTGGCTAAAACCAGACGATTACATTACTTTAAATGAGTCTAGCCCTCAAGGTTACTATTATCGACACGAACCTCGTCAGAAAGGTAAAGGGGGAGGTGTTGCTGTAATCTATAGTAATATCTTCAGTATTACTCAAAAGACTTTCAAATATATCTCTTTTGAAGTGATGGTGCTTTATGTAACGTTATATAATGTAAGTGACATATCTCATTTGAAATTTGTGTTGGCTACTGTATACAGGCCACCAGGGCACCATACAGATTTTATCAAAGAATTTGCTGATTTTCTATCGGAGTTAGTACTGGCTGTGGATAAAGTCCTTATTGTTGGTGATTTTAATATACATGTAGATAATGAAAAAGACGCTTTGGGATTGGCATTAACAGATATTCTAAGCTCAATTGGAGTTACACAACACGTGTCAGGACCAACTCATTGTCGTAATCATACTCTAGATCTAATATTGTCACATGGAAGTAGCAAATTAGCTCAAAAGGGAAATATTAATAATTATTCATAACTCATTATGATTATTCATTATGATCAATTATGAATATTTGAATCAGTTAATCAGGTTAACTTAATGTAGCTGCATTCAAACTACAATCAATCGATCTGTTCATCCTGTGAACACTCAATGTTGATTATTAATTGATTCTAAGAGAAGGATATTTCCCCTGACAGAAGAATAATCTTTCTGTCCCGTTTCTGGTACTTTTAAAAACATGTATAGGGTCAGAATCATTTAAGTGACAATTCACCTGCGTAGACAGAGTCAGAACCAAACATGTATTGTGCACAAATTTTATTAACTACATCACGAACACATAACTAACTAACAAACACATACATACACACAAATCACGCGTACAGGGGTAAAAGGGGAAGTGAGAGTGAAACTGAAAGTGGGAACAGGAAATGGAGTTAAGTCAACAACCCGGAAGGAATCATTAGCATTCAATACAAAGCTCCTGAGGCCAGGCCGCAGGAGCTGTCTTTGGAACAGTCGACGATAAGAGAGAGAGAGGGGGAGTTTGTGCTCCCTTTTAGCCTCTGGGTTCTGGCACACTCCCCAAAGTGAACCTGACCAATGAGGAAAGAGGAATTCCTGAGCGGGAACTTCCTCTCTGGAGGAATTTATGGCTTTTCTTCCAGCGCATGATAAAACTAGGCCTAGCAGTTTTGTGTACATTAATGCTCCAATTAATACAACAAACACGCACTGCATTTGATGAGGAAGTCACATACATGAAGATGTAAGTCGTGAAATGAGCATTAATTTGATAATAGACACGATATATGTGAGGTAGTTCGTTCATAGTTTTTATCATAAAATATGCATTAAACCAAGAACCGCACAAAAGACACTCACACAACATTCATACCTATAAACACAATGTCCTGTGATGCATGTTCATTTATAGATCAGTTAATCTATAAATTAATGCAGGAGAGTCAGTTTTCTTTTACAGGCTTTGTGTCTTCCTTGTAGCCTGCCTCTGCATAGTTTCAGGTCGTAAAACGGCTTGCAGTCCTATTACCTTGGGTTGGGTGGCCCCTGTGGTTAGCAGTCAGAAAGGGGTTTGGAGGATATTTGTTAAAATATAACAAATATTTGTGTCTGATTTATCTCAGTCGTTTCATGGAATCGATATTGATGCCGTTGAAATTCTGCAGCAGATCGATGACGTCTCAGATCATTATCTAGTCTCATGCGTGCTACATTTAACCAAGGCTGGAAAACCGCCTGTCTGCCATAAATATGGTAGAACCATCACTTCTACCACTAAAAATTGCTTTATAAATAATCTTCCTGATCAGTTTCATCAACTTAGCAAACCAGACAGCTTAGAAGAACTCGATGTTGCAACAGAAACTATTGACGCTCTCTTTTCAAACACTCTAGACTCTGTCGCTCCTTTGCGCTTAAAAAGATTAAGGATATTAGTCCAACGCCATGGTATAACGAGCACACTCGGGCCCTTAAGAGAGCAGCAAGAAAAATGGAGCGCAGCTGGAAGAATTCAAAACTAGAAGTTTTTCGGATTTCATGGAGAGAGAAAATGATGGAATACAGAAAGGCCGTAAAAACCGCTAGATCTGCTTATTTTTCAAATCTTTTAGAAGAAAATAAACACAACCCTAAGTATTTATTTAATACAGTGGCTAAATTAACGAGAAATACAGCCTCAACTTCTGATGTTTCCAAACAGCACAGCAGTAATGACTTTATGAACTTCTTTACTTGCAAGATTGACAACATTAGAGAGAAAATTATAGCCATGCAACTGTCTACTACAGTATCACATCAGACAGTGGATTGTAGTATCCCTGAGGAAAAATTCCATTCATTCGCTGCTATAGGAAAGGAAGAATTGTCTAAACTTGTTAAATCATCAAAATCAACAACATGTATGTTGAACCCTATACCGACTAAGCTATTGAAAGAGATGCTTCCAGAGGTCATAGATCCTCTTCTTAAGATCATTAATTCATCTTTATCACTAGGTTACGTACCGAAAAATTTTAAGCAGGCTATTATCAAACCTCATATTAAAAAACCACTACTTGATCCTAGAGAATTAGTCAATTACAGACTGATCTCCAATCTACCTTTTCTGTCAAAAATACTAGAAAAGGCAGTATCATCTCAACTGTGTTCCTACTTGGAAAGAAATGGTATCTGTGAGGATTTCCAGTCAGGATTTAGACCGTACCATAGTACTGAGACTGCTCTCATTAGAGTTACAAATGATTTGCTCTTATCATCAGATTGTGGTTGTATCTCTCTATTAGTCTTACTAGACCTCAGTGCTGCTTTTGACACTATCGACCACAATATTGTTTTGAATAGACTAGAAAATTATGCTGGAATTAGTGGAATTGCATTGGCATGGTTCAAATCATACTTATCTGACCGTTATCAGTTTGTAGTAGTAAATGAAGAGACGTCATTTTGATCACAAGTTAAATATGGAGTACCACAAGGCTCAGTTCTAGGACCGTTGCTTTTCACTCTGTACATGCTACCCTTGGGAGATGTCATTAGAAAGCATGGCATTAGCTTTCACTGTTACACTGATGATACTCAGCTCTATATTTCCTCGCGCCCTGACGAAACCTACCAATTCTCAAAATTAACAGAATGCGTAGCTGATATAAAAAATTGGATGACTCGTAATTTCCTACTACTAAATTCAGAAAAAACATAGATTCTAATTATTGGACCAAAAACTTCTGCACATAATAACCTAGAATACTGTCTAACACTTGATGGCTGCTCTGTTAAGTCGTCTTCGTCAGTTAGGAACCTCGGTGTGCTCTTTGATACCAATCTTTCATTTGAAAGCCACATTTCTAGCATATGTAAAACCGCATTCTTCCATCTTAAAAATATATCTAAATTGCGACATATGCTCTCAATGACAAATGCGGAACAGCTAGTTCATGCGTTTATGACCTCGAGACTAGATTACTGTAATGCTCTACTGGGTGGTTGCCCTGCTCGCGTGATAAACAAATTACAGCTGGTCCAAAACGCAGCTGCTAGAGTCCTTACTAGAACCAGGAAGTAAGAACATATTAGCCCGGTTCTGTCAAAACTGCACTGGCTCCCTATTAAACATCGTATAGATTTTAGAATCTTGCTAATTACTTACAAAGCACTAAATGGTTTAGCTCCCCAGTACCTGAGTGAGCTCTTAATGCATTATAGTCCTTCGCGTCTATTACGATCTCAGAATTCTGGCCAGTTGTTAATACCTAGAATATCAAAATCAACCGCAGGCGGTAGATCCTTTTCCTATTTGGCACCTAAACTCTGGAACAATCTTCCTAGCATTGTTCAGGAAGCAGACACACTCTGTCAGTTTAAATCTAGACTAAAAACGCATCTATTTAACCTGGCATACACATGACGCACTATAAACTTTTGTCTTCATATCTGTTAAAGGATTGTTAGGCTGCATAGATCAGGTCAGCCGGAACCGGGACCACTTCCTATAACACCAGATGTACTCGTTACATCGGAAGAAGAATGGCGTCTACACTAATTTTTTGTCTCTCTGCTTATCCCAAGGTTTACCAATTAACGTGATTGGCTGGATCCAGGCCGTGTCCGGGTCTAACGGGGAACCTGTGCCTGTGTGCGGCAGCAATGTGGCCCTGTGGTGTCGGCGGAGACTGTGTTAACTAGCTCATCCTTTGTTAAGACCTTACCGACTCATCAGCCAGTGGCACATATCCCAACAAACCGTCCCATACCGGCGTGATCAAAAAGATCTTAAACTAGATGGAACTAGATTAAATATTTTGACTGTTGCGATTCCAAATCGGTTTAATGACCTGTAACTCTGCCTGAGTATCGGACAAGTGTTCACTTTTGGCCAGAGGAGAACTGGCCCCCCGACTAAGCCTGGTTTCTCCCAAGGTTTTTTTCTCCATTTGTTGGAGTTTTGGTTCCTTGCCACTGTTGCCTTTGGCTTGCTTAAGTTGGGGACACTTGCTTGATATTCAGCAGTGTTTTTGATATGCCTGGATTGGCGCCGTTGTATGCGAACTGAGCTGAGCCGAACGATTACGTCACTGTTTTCAGCAGTGCTGCTATACCTAAATTAACTAGACTAATAACTACTGATATTTGCAATGGAATGAATCAATAATATATAGAATAAGCTGCACAATGACACCATTTTCTTATTAATGTAAAGCTGCTTTGCCACAATTTCCATTGTAAAAAGCGCTATATAAATAAAGATGACTTGACTTGATTTGACAAGGCTTTCTTCCACCCACATTTGCATTGTCGACTGTAAGATTGGAAATGTATTTTCTTGCGTCCTGAAATACATTTTTAAATATAAATGTATTATATATGTTATATATGTTATATATATTATATATGAGGGTCGAAACAAAATATATTTTCAGTTTCAAAAATATATTTCACTGAACTTCACGGTTTACACATATATTTAAAATATATTTTGGCCAGATAAAATATATTTTTTTACCGTTTGGGTCGAATTGCTCTCGTGGTACTTTGAAGCCGTACGTCACAGTCACATGCAGGGGCGGACTGGCCATCGGGAGCACCGGGACGTTTCCCGGTGGCCTGATGGTCATTCTGGACTGCCGGCTGCCGCTGTGCTGTCGATCAGACTGACGTGCAATAGGCTGGTATGCAACTGAGAATTAATTGACGCACTTATGAATCTACGAATCAGGCGATCGCGGAGTGAAAATGACACCACCACATGACCCAACATCAGCGAAGCACTGCCTAATTAGCTATATCCAGAGGCAGGCTTTATCTTGGAAAATAGTGCAAAAAATGGCGCGTAAACGCAAAGGAGGAGCAGAGAGGGAACGCATAAAAAGGAGAAAAGCCCTGGCCACAGATGCAGCAAGTTGCTGCAAAATCCCAGCCATGTTCGCCGGTAAGGGAACAGGTCGGTCAGAATTACATTTACATAATATTTACTAGGGGTGGAACAAAATCGATCCGTTCGGTTCTCCACACTCGGTTCTCCACGCGCTCGGATGGTCCGCTGTTCAACTTAAATCTGACAAAGCATCTGTAATATGGTTTACTATAAATAACACGTAAAACAATCAGGGTTCAGTTAATATATGTTTCTGTTGATGGATGAACATTCTGG
Source organism: Zacco platypus (assembly GCA_038088235.1). NCBI lineage: Eukaryota > Metazoa > Chordata > Actinopteri > Cypriniformes > Xenocyprididae > Zacco > Zacco platypus. Next base: position 28,374,495 of record CM076070.1, read on the forward strand.
GTTCCCAGACATTACAACAACAGCGATGAAGAAAAAAAAAACAACAAACCGAACCGTGAAAAAGTTGAACTGTTCCACCCCTAATATTTACTTAATCATTTGGCAGATGGACGCTTTCATCCGAAGCAACTTACAATAGATAAAATATATTCTTTATAAAAAATAATACAAATATATATAATGATAGAAGTTTTAAAAGCGCATCTTAATGACAAACTAGCACATATTTAGCACATATAGCAAAATACTAGCACATATTTTTTTTGTGCCAAACTTGACCAGAAATTTAGATTTTCCATTTGATAAAGATGACATAATTGACAAGATGTCAGAGAGCAGTGAGCTACTGCGCCGCCTACTGGTGTACTAGTAGTGCTAATTACTTTGTTTACTCTTACTGGTTTGTTATGACATTATTGAGTAAACATTGTTATCTGTTACATACATTGTCGTAGCTTTTGTTAAGTTTATTTTTGTTTGTGTTTCTGATACTTTTGATATACTTGAGTTGAGCATTGGAAATATATAAAATATAAATATGTTAACATGTGAATATGTATCTTTTATTATCCCTTCTTAAAATGTGTAAGCCAATTTTATATTTGTCTTTGGTGTGGTAGTATAGATGGTCTATTCCTAGTGAGTTTTTGAGGGTTTATTTATTTATCCATTCATATTATGAATGGTAGTCTACCTGTTACATCAACTAACAGGGTTACCTTAAAAGTTTAGCAGGCTGGTGGACACATGAATTTGGTGGTGGTGACTGCAGCAGCAGCAGAGGTGGCCTGGGGTGGAGTCAAATTCCTGGCCTGATTTACTGTCCCAGTCCGCCACTGGTCACATGGCGTCGGCGCTGTCTCAAGTCGAACAAACTTTCTTACCGGCATGCACTACTTTAAGTGAGCCGCCGATCAGTCTGTACAGCACTGTGTGAAGTCAAACAAGCCTTTATACTTGGAGAAGGGTCTGTCTGCGTCCCACAAACAACGTCCCTACAAAGTACTTTAAATTACGCCTACTACAACAAGTTAGGCCTTCCGCGGAGAAACAAACTTAAAACCTTAAGTGCCACTAATGCTGTAATTTTATAACAGATAACACTCTTTTCATGTAGTCGCAATGTTGTATTGTGTCATGTTTATCAAAATAAATCTTATAAAAACATAGACTCCACTACATTGGTATTTCAATAATTTGTTGAACTTCATTCTTGTAAAAACAGAAGCTGTAAGCAGTACAATAAAGTATTACATTTATTTCACAGATTGCATCTATTTCACTTCAGCTGTCAGAAAGTATGCAAACGTCGCGCCAACGTCACTACAGGAAGCAGAAAGTTTTCTACTTCACATCTCCGTTTTCAGCTCCTCCCCGTCTGCACGTGGCTACTCTTGCCGATCGGTTGCATCCAGCCGCTATGGCAAGCCGTTTTAGCTTTTAAACTTTGTTCTGACTATAAATATATTTAAAGATAGTAACAATTGTATTTTGACGAGTGATAATTATAATTCGACTAGTCAGAATGACAATTAGAGATATCTGCAATTACAATTGCACTAGTAAGAAATCCGATTTGAGATATCTGTAATATATATTTGACTAGTTAAAACTCCATTTAAGAAATCTGTAATGATGTCATAGATATCTTTAAAAGACGCGTCATTTATCCGCAAAGGTAATTAGAGATATCTGTAATTCGGTTTCGACTAGTCACAATTATATTTTAAGATATCTGAATTGTAATTGCTCCTAGTCGAATCCGCCGTGCATGACGTGAAACTACATTTCCTCAGCACCACCCAAAGGCGCTATCTCGACTATATTACCTTCAGTGATGCCGGTAACGCTACTCTAATCTGACCACTTTTTTCAGTGACGAGTAATCTAACGCATTACTATTTCCAAACCAGTAATCAGATTAAAGTTACTTAACCAAGTCACTGTGCGTTACTATTTTTGTCATTTTCCTTAATAAAAATATATATTTATTTCTTTTTGCATCTCGGGGAGTGAAGTCACGTATGCGAAAAGTCACGTTTTCAGCGACACCACGCAGCGACACAAACGTAAACAATGGAGGGAGGCGAGAGATGTGCGTTTTCTAGATGGAAATATAGTCACTATTTTGAGTTTGTGTCAGCTAAAGATGACAACATTAAGGTCCGTTGTACACTCTGTGCTAGCGGCGACAAAGTGTTATCTAGCTACAAAAACACTACGTCGAATTTGAAAAAACATTTGGAGTCGCAGCACTGCACAGTCAAACTTATAGAGCAAGTCACACCAGGTGATGAGAAGCAGAGAGCAGGAGGTCCCCGACCACCCAAACAACAAAAGCTGGACTTCGGTGCAAAACCAGTAAGTGGGGGAGAGTTGAAGAAGTTAGTCGGGCAGTTTGTTGTGGAGGAAATGCTGCCATTAAATACGGTTGACTCGCCCTCGTTTCGTGCCATAATAAACAAGATCCCTACCACTGTCAATGCCGCGCTGCCTCACAGAACAGCTTTTTCTTCTTACATGGAGGAGGAGTATGCAGTGATGGAGAGAAATCTGAAAGCAGCGCTGAAAGAGGTCGACTTTGTGTCAACTACCGCGGATATTTGGACTGCTAATAACAGAAGTTATATGGGAGTAACGCTCCACTGGATTAGTAGATCCACATTAGAGCGCAACAAGGCTGCATTGGCATGTAGGAGAATTCGCGGCAGACACACGTATGATGTTATTGGTGCACTCCACTGTTTCACTCATAACATGGGATTACAAAATAAGATTTGGCCAAAGTAACAAAAGTAAAGAAAACATGATATAAGCTTACATGTGGTGTTACACACTTGTTTTGTTTTGTTTTGTAAAACCACTCCTTGATGGTCAAGAAATTTTATAGTCTTTTTTTTTATTTTATTTTTTTATTAAAACAAGTATTTATGTTAAGTGAAGTCAAGAAAGACTTTTATTTTTTATTAAAACAAGTATTTATGTTAAGTCAAGAAAGACTGCCTTTATTTTTTGTAAAAACGTATTTTTTCAGGAAATAGTTTTTAAGTTCAACTTTAATTGTCAGGAGATAGATTGTTGATGTTACTGTTAAAAATACACTTCCAATAAAGTGAGTGTTGGCAAAACCGGTTGTCATTTTTATGTTGTCGGCAGCTGATGAATGTAACTAATAAAGTAACTTGTAAAGTAACTTAGTTACTTTTAAAATCAAGTAATCTGTAAAGTAACTAAGTTACTTTTTCAAAGTAACTGTGGCAACACTGATTACCTTAGAAAACGGTTGACAACGCAAAACAAGCCCGCGATTTGCAAATAATGCAGTTACTATTCCAGTGTTAATAACATACACAGTTACTTTTACAATAATTTTATTACCTGAAAACCAGGTCAGGCTGTTGAGATTTTTTGGCGCGCAGACAATATGGTTAGAAAAGGCGGGGCTTAGCAAAGGGGTGGTTTGAGAACACAATTAAGATATCTATAAAATAATTTCGACTAGTCAGAATGTTCATTCAAGATATCTACTCTGAAGTTCTTCCTAGTCACAAAGCTGAATGCAGATATCTCCAAAGAAAGATCCTCCTAGTATGGCAAGCTATGGCAAGCCATGTTAGCATTAAATACTCCTTCCCGTACTAGTCATAATTCCATTTCCAGATATCTCTGGATATCTCTATAATTTTGACTCGTCGTAATTGCAATTAAGATATCTACAATGTGATTGTGACTAGTCATAATATGCATTGAAGATATCTACAATGTTAATTTGACTAGTCGTATTATACATTACAGATATCTACAATGCTTTTATGACTAGTCAAATTCTTCCATTGACTTCAATTGGAAAATATTTTCAGATATCTACAAAGTTTATGGAGTTTTGACTAATAGAAATTGTAATTAAAGATACCTCCAATTTGATTATGACTAGACAAAACTTAGTTGGAGATATCTCAAATTATAATTTGCACTAGTGGCAATTAAATTAGAGATATCTTCAATTTAATTGCCACTAGTGCAAATTATAATTAGAGATAGCTCTAACTGGATTTTGTCTAGTCATAATCAAATTGGAGATATCTTTAATTCATCGTTTTTTAAGATATCCAAAAATAAATATGTAGATATCTTTAAGTAATTTATTACTAGTCAAATTACAGTTGTAGATATCTTGAACTGGATTTTTGACTAGGCAACACTTAATTAGAGATATCTTGAATTTGAATTCGTCCTAGTCAAAACTCATTTAAAGATATCTTCAACTTAATTATAGATATCTCAGTCTGTTTTTTGACTAGGAGGATCTTTCTTTGGAGATATCTGCATTCAGCTTTGTGACTAGGAAGAATTTCAGAGTAGATATCTTGATAATGTGTGAAAGTCCAAGGTGACTGTCCCAAACACACTACAAAAAATAATTCTGTAGTGGTTTAAATGGTAAAAGCCAATGGTTCCTATTGGTATTTTAAATAGAAACCATTAGAATTTCTGTGATGGTTTCCGACATTTTTTAAGCTGGTCTGATCTTCGACAACTCGCCCGGATGAAGGTTTACCACAAGACTACAGCCAAAAGTCAAGTCAAGTCAAGTCATCTTTATTTATATAGTGCTTTTTACAATGCAAATTGTGGCAAAGCAGCTTTACATTAATAAGAAAATGGTGTCATTGTGCAGCTTATTCTATATATTATTGATTCATTCCAATGCAAATATCAGTAGTTATTAGTCTAGTTAATTTAGCTCAGCTCAGTTCACATACAACGGCGCCAAATGCAGGCATATCAAAAACACTGCTGAATATCAAGCAAGTGTCCCCAACTTAAGCAAGCCAAAGGCAACAGCGGCAAGGAACCAAAACTCCAACAAATGGAGAAAAAAACCTTGGGAGAAACCAGGCTTAGTCGGGGGGCCAGTTCTCCTCTGGCCAACAGTGAACACTTGTCCGATACTCAGGCAGAGTTACAGGTCATTAAACCGATTTGGAATCGCAACAGTAAAAATATTTAATCTAGTTCCATCTAGTTTAAGATCTTTTTGATCAAGGTTTACCACAAGACTACAGCCAAAAGAATACACTTCTGCACCTGCAAGAACTGGAACTTGGATGCCGGATACAAACCATAAGCAAGAGGTGTTGATTCATTTTGATAACTAAGTCTTCACTTTCCTCATTCTTGTTGCTAAGCTTTTTGGCATCATGCTTGTTGCTATGACTGATGCGGGTATTGGCAACATACTCATTTAGGTCATCTGGGTAAGAGCAACATGCTCATTGCTTAAAGCTTCCGGTATGGTTGGCAACAAGCTGTTGCTTAAGCTTCAGGTACATCGTAGTTCATGTAGTTCAGATAACTACATTTTAAGGAAACATGGCATTCAGATCTTTGCAGTCAGTTAATGTTGGGGAATTTCAGCACATGGTTTTGTTTGGGTGGGTTATTGCTGCTCTCCCTGCTCTTATCCATGCATTAACAATATTGGAAATTATTTTCTATCCAACAGGAAGCAGTGTCAAACGATATCAACCTTTTGACTCTCCTTGCAAGAGATTTGGAGTTATGAGTCATTATTTCTGTGCATGTCAAAAATAAGAAAAACAAAAATTAAAAATTTATCCAATCACCACAAAATTTGATCCAGATACAGCTCTTATATAGAGGAACATCACAAAAAAAAGAATAAACTCGCTATCATATTTCCTACATTTTAAATTCCTTTTTAAATTAGAAATATATGAATTTTTCAAATTTTTTCAAAAAAATTTTTTTTGCTGTTTATTTGCATGAGAGTGTCCAAATTTATTTATTTATTTTTTTAAATTTAAAAATGTAAAAAGTTTCCTTTCAAACGATACCCACCTTTTGACTGTCTTCGCTATAGTTTTGGAGTTACTTTTTTGTGTGTCAGTCAGAAAAAAGAACTCTGAAAATACCCTCAGGGCTTAAAGGGTTAAACGTTGTTAACTTTTAGACCCTGTGCTTCAGTGCATGAGATTTTATTTTTTGCTTGAGGTATTTGTAGAAAAACTTTACATTTTGTTGTCTGCTGTACATACTGGTTGAGATGTTTTTTTGGGTCAGTTCTGGCCCCATTGGTAAGACTAACCCCGTCTTGTCCTCATGAGATCCACTCCCTGTCTACTCCAGGTGCCCCTGGCATGGTCTTCACTCAGTTTTGTCTGTTAAGTACCACCTCAAATATTGATGAGTCTCTGTAGGTCAGGAGGTGGTGCATGCATGAAGTTACTGTTGACCAGTGAGGTTTAGCCACCCCCATGAAAGTGCTCATCTACTGTAAAGAATGTTCTGCTTCAGAAGCCTCTGAGGAGAATGTACAGGAGGTCTCCATAAAGCTGATTTTTTTTAACAGTAGCTATTAGGCGTGTAACTGTACTCGTATTCGTTCTGAAAATGTTTGGTCTGGGTCTTTTGGTTTGGTACGCATGCGTACGAATGAAAAATACAGTGTTTTAACCACTGCATGTGCAGAACATAATTTCAAACTCAGAGTTTCCCCCCTGGGTTGGGACAATATTGTTTATATCGACATACCTTGATATTGAGAACACATCTGAAAAATCATGAAGAATAGAGCGAGCTGCTGTTGGATAAGCAGCTTTAGTGCTTTAAAGTAAGCACTTCAAAATAAATCATAAACTTTTAAATCATAAATTTGTTTGTTCAGTAAACCACTTTTTAATAAATAATAATAAAAATAAAAATCCAGATCAATGAGGATTTACATAAAAAAACTTTATTAATTTCTTTCATACACTTAAATTGTTCATTAGTAAACAGAGTCTGAACTTAGGTATTTGACATACATTATGAGACTTTATACTACAGGGCTGTTGAATGCTTGAATCTGATTGGTTGACAAATTTTCTAAGGTGTGCAATTATTTGCAGGGAAACGCAAGGCTAAAGTAGTTCTAGGCAGGTCTTGACCTCATTACAGTTCCATATCACTTCACCAAATTATTTCAGTTCATTTTTATCTTTCTGGACATCTTGGACTTCATTTATAGCTGTTTACCTGTCTGGTTAATAAAGACATGCAAATTGGGCGCTTACTGCTGATTTAGTTTTTATCTTGGTTAAAAATTAAGATGTGCTGTCTAAGGTTAACACTTTCACATATGCTTTCACACAAACAGCAGAACTTCATTGTCTGTTGGCATGTTTTAAACCCAGTGTGGTGAAAGTGAGAAGTTGTGGGGGAGGAAGCGCCTCGTACACATGATCTGACTCACGCGTGTTTGTTTAAAATTCAGAACTGTGCTGATTGACAGAGCCTTGCGTGTGGCTATTAAAGAGGATTCGAGCAGCCACTCAACGGAGTGTGAAATTACACCTGTTCGCTGTTTGCACACACTCTCACATCTGCATGAGCCCAAAATCATCATAAGAATTATATTCAAATACCTCCAAGAGACAGCTAGTGACATGTGAAGGTCAGGTGAGAAATGTTTGTTTGGGAGGTCAGTTGTGTCTTTAAAAATTGCATGTTTAATGCCATGTTCAACTCATAAAGAGATATTTATGATTAAGTAAAAGAAAAATTAGGAGTAAAATAGTTTTTTACACTGACAAGGGAAATGGTAAGTAAATATGAAACAGTACAAAATTAATATACAGTAATATTTGTACAGGCTAAGATAGATAGATAGATAGATAGATACAAAATAATTGAGTCCTTCTTGAACTCATAACTGCTCAATATTTGATCAGTTTTAAGTGTTTTTTGAATTTCTGTCCTCCTTTTCCACACGATTGATCTACCCATTCTTATGTGATTACGTTATCCTAACCATCTGTGCACATTGTCTGCAAAGACGTGGATGAGCCGGGGTGCTTGACTCTGGCGTGTTTTTACTTTAATTTGTCTGTGCTGTTTGTTGAGTGGTCCAGTGGAGCGCGTGGTGACAGATGATGTGAATTATTGATAGCAGCCTTCCTGTAGCTGAGTGTAGCAGGCCTTGTTCTCCTCCTATCCCCACCCATCAGCCTCTCTCCGGCAGCACCACACTACTCTGCCTGCCCTTTGCTCCTTCACCACCTGCAGACTGAGCACTCACTGAGCGCTCTGGGGTTCAGAGAGCGAAAAGATAGAGAGAAAAGATGTTCACTTTGGCTCTAGTTCTGTTCACCAGATCCATGCCTTAACATCGATGTCAGGCTATTCTCTGCACCCTACCATACAGCTGTTCATAATAACCCTTTAAAAATGGCACTATTGTTGCAATAGTACTCATTTATAGTGAAATTGAAGTTAGAAGATGATGTAGAGAATGTTGACTTTTGGGAGACTTGTTAAGTACAATTAAGAGTCTTTGTTTTATGTATCCTCTGATTATTTAGTCTTATTAATATATACACTTTCTTAAATACATGTTAATTCCATGTTTGACACAAGAACTACCTCAATTTTGAACAGTATGGACTCCACAATGTACTGGAGATATTCCTTAGTTGCCCATGTTGTTATAATGGGATCAGGCAATTACTTTAGATTTGTCAACTACGAACTCATTGGCTTGTTTATGGAACCGACTTGAGGTGATGTATGTTTTGTGACATGGGATGTTATCCAACTAGAAGTAGCATTTAGAAAGTGTGGTCATGAATGGGAGCAAACCACCAACAACCAGCAGAAGGAATTCCCCTTAAAGAGTTAGTTCACCCAAAAATGAAAATTCTATCATTAATTACTCACCCTCATGCCCCTCCACACCTGTAAGACCTGTAAGATATTTTTTATGTAATCTGAGAGGTATATGACTCGTCCATAGACAGCAATATTATCACCACTTTCAAGGTACAGAAAGGTACTAAAGACATCGTTAAAACAGTCGACATGACTGTAATGGTTCAACCTTAATTTTATGAAGCGACGAGAATACTTTTTGTGCACAAAAAACCCCAAAACAACACAAACAAACAAAAAACTTTTATTCAACAATATCTTCTCTTCTGTGTCATTCTCATACGTTGTTTATGTCCAGCATTTCCAGGTTCTATGTCAGAACGCTGACTCATTAATTATTGGCCAGCTCCGTGCTTCATGCTGCTCACATGTGAAGCTTTGGCCAATACTGAGCCGGCATTTGGACATAAACACTGTGCTTACTGCGGCAACTGCATAAGGATAAAAATAAAACTAAGGTTGAACCAGGTTGACTGTTTTAACAATGTCTTTAGTACCTTTCTGGACCTTGAAAGTGGTGATTATACTGCTATCTATGGACAAGTCATATACTTTTTGGATTTCATCAAAAAATATCTTAATTGGGTGTTCCGAAGATGAGCAAAGGTCTTACGGGTGTGGAAGGACGTGGGGGTGAGTAATAAATGACCATAGATATTGAAAACAAGTGGGATGGATCTATGGATTTAGGTTGGTTATGCCAATATCTTCCCCTGCCATCAGTATGTTAGCATACATAAAGAATAATCAGACCATGTAATAATCTTCAAGATGTCTACAGTCCAGTTTTGGTCAGCCTGTGTACAGGTTAGGTTTAGTTTCCTGTTCTGGCCTGGCAGGAGTTGAAGCTGGTTTGGATTTCTGTTTCTGTTGTCTCTCCACTTCAAAGTATGACATGTTGTGGGTTCAGAGATGTTCTGCTGCATACCAAGTTTGTCACCCACTGCTGGGTTTAGCCTCAACCTGTTGCAGCCTGTAATTGTAAGGTAATCCTGTAGACCTTGATTAGCTTAAAAAAAACTACAACTTGATCCTAGAGAATTAGTCAGTTACATGCCGATCTCCAATCTACCTTTCCTGTCAAAAATACTAGAAAAGGCAATATCATCGGAACTGTTCCTACTTGGAAAGAAATGGTATCTGTGAGTATTTCCAGTCTGGATTTATACTGTACCATAGTAATGAGACTGCTCTCATTAGAGTTACAAATGATTTGCTCTTAACTTTAGATCGTGGTTGTATCTCTCTATTAGTGTTACTAGACGTCAGTGCTGCTTTTGACACTATCGACCACAATATTCTTTTGAATAGACTTGAAAATTATGTTGGTATTAGTGAAATTAGTGGGTATTAGTGCAAATCCTGAAAGGTCAGGGCCCAGTTGCCTGGAACCTCTTAAGTAAGGGTATCCCTGAGGGGAAATAAATTCCTGAGGCAAGGGATTTCTTTAAGAGTGTTGCAACAAATGTCTTAATTGTCACCCTTACCTAAGTGTTTTTACTAAGTATTTCAGGATATTTTCTGGCAAAACACGGCAAAGGAGAAGCAGTTGCTATAGTTACAAAATCTCCCACAATAAACAGAACACAACGGACCACTGACTTTTAAACAACTTTAACTCTTACTGAACAACTGTTCTACAATATTTGAGTTATGGAGATTATTAAAGGCAGCCTGACAGACGACACAAAGCATACTAAAGTTCAAGCACATGTTTATGAGTACAGCTACGACACCAGAGGATACAAAAAATCCTGTCGCACCACTCACATAGTTTTCCATTAAATTACATTATATTAAATCAACTCATTGTTATGTAGGCTACTCACGCATCAATGCCACTTTGCCTGTTTGGTGATTATTCACTGAATGATGCAGTCGGTGACCTTTATACGGCACTGCCTAGTTCTGTGCGTTAAAAACAAATCTAAACCAAAATGGACCAAGGCTAAAAAAAAAAGCAAATCTTTTTTCTTTTTTTTATAAAAAAGGGGGGAAACACCCAAGTCTGCCGCTTTGTCAGTCACTCTTGTGAACAAGACAAAAGCCTGGCATGAGATAGTGGAAGTGATAATAATATGAAAACGCTGTGTTCATTCAATTTTATTTTTTACAATACACACTGTTTCATATCATAGTTTCAACAAACTTATTTTAATCGCTAAAAATACACATCGGTACTTCCTCATCCTCAGTTAACATGAAATCATCCATCGTGTTTGAGTTTAGCAGATGACTTAAGGGACCTGTTTTGATCCCTTAATTTTTTTAGGGCTAAATGATTACTAAGAACTTTATTGCAATGCATAGCAGAACTTAAGGGAACACTTAGTGACAGCCTTAAGGTTTTTTTCTTGCAACTGATGTTTCACTAAGTGTACCCTTAACCTTATAACTTAGAAGTTTTCTTAACTTAAGGGCTTTCATGCACCCGGGCCCGGCAGTTTCTCTGATCTAAGATGCTCTAAGGCCATGTTTAGACTACCAGCAAATCCAATTTTTTGCATATCCAGATTTTGTCCAGGTTTTGAAAGCCTGAAAAAAAAAAAAACCTGTTCCGCTTTCTTTCTTTCTTTTTTTTCAAATCTGAATCAAACTGCATTTGAAGGCACTTTGAAAAGTGATTCCAATAAGAATTTTACAGCTGCATTTCAGTTTGGATAGTCTGGCTGCTCAAATTAGGCTTCATATTGCATAACTCTTAACATGACACACAACAATAATGTCAAAACCGGTGATGGAAATGCCAGAATTATTTAAATAATTTATTTAAATACCGTTTTCAAATGGTATGCTAAAAGATTTCAGCCATGACTACAGCACAGCACAGGTGCATCTCAATAAATTAGAATGTCGTGGAAAAGTTCATTTATTTCAGCAATTGAACTCAAATTGTGAAACTTGTGTATAAAATAAATTCAATGCACACAGACTGAAGTAGTTTAAGTTTTTGGTTCTTTTAATTGTGATCATTTTGGCTCACATTTAACAAAAACCCACAAATATCTCAACAAATTAGAATATGGTGATCAGCTAATCAACTCAAAACACCTGCAAAGGTTGCCTGAGCCTTCAAAATGATCTCTTATTTTGATTCACTCGGCCACACAATCATGGGGAAGGTTGCTGATCTGACAGTTGTTCAGAAGACTATCATTCACACCCTTCACAAAGAGGGTAAGCCACAAACATTCATTGCCAAAGAAGCTGGCTGTTCACAGAGTGCTGTGTCCAAGCATGTCAACAGAAAGTTGAGTGGAAGGAAAAAGTGTGATAAAAAAAAAAAAAAAAGATGCACAACCAACTGAGAGAACCGCAGCCTTATGAGAATTGTCAAGCAAAATCGATTTAAGAATTTGGGTGAACATCACAAGGAATGGACTGAGGCTGGGGTCAAGGCATCAAAAGCCACCACACACAGATGTGTCAAGGAATTTGGCAACAGTTGTCGTATTCCTCTTGTTAAGCCACTCCTGAACCACAGACAACATCAGAGGCATCTTACCTGGGCTAAGGAGAAGAAGAACTGGACTGTTGCCCAGTGGTCAAAAGTCCTCTTTTCAGATGAGAGCAAGTTTTATATTTCATTTGGAAACCGAGGTCCTAGAGTATGGAGGAAGGGTGAAGAAGCTCATAGCACAAGTTACTTGAAGTCCACACTGTAAATAATGTACTGTAGAATTTAAAGGAATTTACTGGCAAAAAAGTTGCCAATAAAATCCTGTAAAATAGTTTTTAATTGCTGTAAAATGGATTACAGTAATTACAGTATAATGCTGTTAAGAAATTTACAGTATATTGTTGTTTGTGGAATACAGTTTTTTTTTTACAGGATTATAAATTAAACTTGTAGTATACATTACAGGATTTTTTTTGCAATTGCACTAATTTATAGTATTTACCTGGCAAATAGTTGCCAATAAAATCCTGCACATGCTCCAAAAGGCAAGATGTTGCTGTAATCGTTATACTTTGATACTGTAAATATACTGTAAATAATTATATTAACAGTAAAGTGTACTCTATTATTTACCATTATACTGATGTAAGTGCATTAAAATTAACATTTAAAAAATAATCAAACCAAGCTGTTAAAATTGACAGCACATTACTGCAAGACTGGTACCAACAATTTTACTTTTAAAGGTTCAGAAAATATCAAAATCAGTCAGAAAATAATTAAAAATAACTCAAGACTTTAAAGCAATTGCAATGACTCATCAGTCGGAGTGGGATCCATAAGCAGGCTTTTATTAATAAACAGGATGATAAAACATGCAATGGTCAAACACCGGCAAACAGGAATGGCAGAGAGTAGGTAGAATCGTAGTAGTTGAACAGGCATAGGTCAGGGCAGGCAGAAAACAATCAGAAAGTCAAGTCCAGGCAAACAAAACAAGAGGGCAGGCAGCAAAGGGTTGTAAACGGTAAACCAATAGTTTGGTGACAGAAAGGCAGACACAGGGAATAACGCTCAGAAATGTACCAGACTGGAAACAGACTCACAACATAAGCCAGGTTTAATGTCTCTAAATAGTGCTACCAATGGGTTGCAGCTGGTGCAGCAATCAGTGCCAAGGTACGGGGGCTTATGGGAAATGTAGTGAAATGCGAGTGTGGTGTGTATATGTGTGTGTGTGTGTGTCAGTATTCGGGTGAGGGTGCCCTCCGATGGTCTGAGGAGGGAATCACGGAGTTTGTCTCTGTGACAGAGCCCCTTCTCTGTGAGTGACTCCCGGCGCGAGGAGGCAGTTGACGCCGAGGTCTGCTATGTGGTTGAGGGGCTGGTTTTTCCGGGTGAGCTCTGTGGAACTCTTCCAACAGGTTGGGATCTAGGATATTATCCGCGTTTACCCATGAGCGTTCCTCTGGACCATACCCCTCCCAATTGACCAGATACTGTAGAGTTCTTCCTCGGTGTCTGGAATCCCGCAATTCATGCACCCGATAAGCCTCCTCGCCCTCCACTACGATCGGTAAGGGACCCTGCTCACCAGACCTCTCCTCCTCCTCGTTTGGACCATCGGTGGGCTTGAGCAGAGAGACATGAAAGTGGAAGAGATACGAAAGTGATTAGGTAAAGCAAGACGAAATGAAACAGGTGTAATCTGGCGTGTAATTTGAAAAGGACTCATGTGCCTTGGACTGAGCTTCTTGCACAGTTGTAATCTTCTCTACAAAAACATACCAATTTTTTCACAGAGAGAAGTAGAGGGCTCTAAAATAGGGTTCACCAAAGGATTTAAAACAGAATTAATAGTAGAGAAAAGAACTTGAGGTTTATGACAATTGTTTGTGATAAGTACAGATAAATATATACATTTTGCCATTTAGCAACTTTCTGATATGTTTTATAAGAGTTTTTCAGAATTTCATAAGAAATTTGCAGTCTGCCCTTATTCAATTTGCGCTCAGCCCGTCTACATACCCGTCAAAGGGTACATGTAGTGTCAGTGTACCAGGGCACTGGCGCAGGCTTATGGTTTTTGTATTTCAAGGGCGCAATAGAGTTAATAATATCCGCCCCGTCATGATTCTCCGCCTCGCCTGAAAAAAGAAATTTAAAGTTAACGACACATTCCTTTACTAAATAAACATAAAGGGGGAATATTGGAATCAAACACTTTTGCATCCACTAAATGTCCAGATAACACGCAGTTGTTAACTAAGTTGATAAAATTTATTACACGTTATAAATTATTTTCAAAATATGAATCACTAAAATGCATTAAATGTAGCCTAATACATTTGATTTGAATATTTATGGATGTAAATTTAAGTGAACTTACCAAAAATTTATAGAATAATGCCTTTTATCTTCAGCTGTTACTGTTACTGTCACCTCCATGCCACGCCGAATTGAGGGAGTAATTAAAGCAAAAGGAGCCCCTACCAAGTATTGAGTAAATATACAGTAAATGAACATACTTTCCAGAAGGCCAACAATTCACTAAAAATGTTTTTATTTATTTATTTTTTGGTCTTATGAAGTGTAGTTTGTTGAGATAGTGAATTGGTAGGTTTTTGTAAAATGTGAACCAAAATTATCATAAGTAAAAGAATGAAAGACTCAAACTACTTCAGTAAGTTTCACAATTTGAGTTGAATTACTGAAATAAATAAACTTTTCCATGATATTCTAATTTATTGAGATCCATCTGTACATCACAATATGTACCAGTCTCCTCCATCATTCAGTTTTTCTTGTGTGACGGAGAAGTTGACAGGGCGCTAATTTGGAGAACAAGATGATGCAACTCCATTTTTCCTGCATATGTTTTGAAAGCCTTGTCACATACGTGGGTATAGCTATGTCTTTACCAAAGTACCCATGCAGATAGGTTGATTATGTCTGGACACACATCTTATTTGATCACTCACAATTGACCCTTCACCGGCAGTTTGATTGACAGATGATCTAACCAACCATAACCCCGAATCCACCATTTTATCTGACAAAGCAGTCAGGGGAGTTAATAGATTAACATTGGTGAACTTGAACTTGAAGAATTGTATGTACTCACATCTTTCCATGCTTGAAACAACATTCCTTCTTATGTCCATTCATGTTTATTTGATGCTATAAATGAACTAGTATGAAGAGATGGTTGGTTCACCCGCTTGAAGGAGCTACAGCGATCTGTCACGGTACATTAAAGAGCCACTATACGGTATTTATTGTTTAAACTTCTTTAAAAAATTACAATATGTTAAATATTTCATATCAAAAGTATCCTGTTCTGTCTTGTCTGTTGACACGTTGTCAGTGTCCTCTTTGCTCCGCAATGCATTTTTCACTGCATGAGAACATGACGTGTGGCGTGAGAGCTCATGGCTGGTCCGACATAGCAACAGTAACTCAAGGGGGCAGGTCTTTGCAAAGGGTCAATTAATTATGCAGACAGTCTGACTGAAAAGATCTGATTTGCGAAAAATCCAATTTGCTTGCAGTCACTTGGATTTCTTCACCATTCTTTTGTTTTGTCTGAACAACAACTGAATGTCTTGAACATGTCTTTTATATGAGCGCTTTTATATGAGAAACTGAGTTGTGGAACATGATTTGTTTATATATTTTCCTTCACTTAGTAAGTTTACCCAGTTATGACCATCAACAAACTCTGACATACTTTGTAGCTTGTTCTTGCCAAGAAAACTCCTACTTAGAAAGGAAATACCTGGCATGAAGTGACCATCTGCTTCCAAAACAATCCAATATGTTTTATTTTAAATGCAATTTAGATGCGAAAATCTCATTTTTATTATATAACAATAATAGGCTTGTGTGGAAAATTCAAATAATGGTGCCCCAGTCTTCAGGAATACTGGGTCTATCTTAATTCCATGGGTCCCTTGAACTGAACCAAACCATTTTGACCGATATAAAGGCTTTGCATGCTATAAAACATGCCGGTGCAGATCAGTCCAGGTCTTCACTTAAACCCAGCATGTCATTAGTTGTAGTGTCCCATGGTGAATTCTCAACTTGGAAACAGAGTACAGATTTTTTTTTGGAGCATGTTAGCATGTCTTGCACTGGACAGTCTCTTTTATAGGACTGCTAAAGCTTTGCTTCTGAATATAACCTCAAACTCTGACTTAGCCACTGTCTTGGTCATTAGCAGGGACTGTTGCATATTCTTATATAGCAAGCTACCACTGCTGTCACATGTGTCAGGGGCCACTTTTGGCCAGATGGATGGGAGCAATGGAGACCCCATGAGTCGAGGTGATGGCATCCATAGTAGCAAGCGGGGAAAAAAAAGCAACTATTACCTTGCTACAAAAATGTTAAACCTCATCAATATTTCAGCTTGCTTCTCATCGTACAAGACTGTTGTTTCTCTTTGCTGACTGAAAATACTTTCTTCCCGGGTTGCTCTTTACCTGGAGAGTCTCCTGCAGCTGTGCCACAGCCGACTCTAGACAAGTGGGCAGGGGAGTGGAAAGTGGCTATTCTCATTGAGTAGTTTCTTCTCATAGCACCCCCATCTCCCCTGCCCAGGTCCCCATTACACCACCACACATCTCAGGAAAGCTCCTCATTTTGGTTATGATTAGCTTATTAGTAATTCATGAGGCCATTCAGCTGTATGGTTGCCCCTTCCTATCCGCAGACCCCTTCTACCCATTTCTCCCCACTTTGGTCAAACCATCTAGTAACCC
Organism: Zacco platypus; assembly: GCA_038088235.1. NCBI lineage: Eukaryota > Metazoa > Chordata > Actinopteri > Cypriniformes > Xenocyprididae > Zacco > Zacco platypus. Next base: position 28,391,370 of record CM076070.1, read on the forward strand.
ATCCCACACACTCATGCACAAACACACTTCCACCATTTTGGGCTCTGAGGTGCATTGATTTCTCCATTAAGCAGCACTCTGAAGCCACCCCCCCCCCCCCACACACACACACATTCTGGTCTCCCTTCCTCACTCACCCTCAGCCAGTCATCTGGGAACAGCCAAGAGACAAAATTGCTGTCAACACTCTGATTCACATCACATCTCCAAGTGCTCCACAAATGATCCGTGCAAAGCACTATAGATGTTGAATGGAGACTGTCTAGTCATAGTGCCTCCTGCTGGATGGATGTGAAACTATGTAGTAGGCTGGATTTCTTCTGCTACTGGGAATGTCACTAAGAGGTATACCAAGATGTGTTGGAGCAGGGTTGGAGCAAAAATTTCCAGGAGCAGGGTTAACACTCCTGAACTTGATACAGCAATACTTTGAATTATATGTGATATATACGGTGGGACATTATTTGTTGCAGATTCTGATGTGCTACATACAGTTGGTCCAGGGCTTTTTTTTTTAGCTTTAGTCCATCCATTTTTTTTATTATTATTCATATTAGTCCATGGGTGGGACGAATTTGGAATAAACTGTGCTCTGCATGTTCTTTTGGATGGGTGAAACCCAGGACCACAGGCTTGATGGATTTTTGCTGAAGTAGATTTTCACATTGTTGAACCTGTGGGCCTGCTGTATTCAGCTGTATATCAGAACACGGCTCTAATGGTGGCAAAGGCAAAGTGCAGTACTGCATCTCGGCTGTAGGAAAATCAATATGGATCTGCCATATGGGTTTCGGTTAGAAGAAAAATTCTTAGACTTGCATCCCAATGAAATATTTCTCCTCCCTCCTCTTTTTTCCTGTTAAAGTAATCATAAAAATGTGTGCCGTCTTTACAGTATCGACCAGTCAATAAATGACTTCTCTAACAAAACAGTGAGTACATTATCAGGTCATAAGTACACCTTAGCAGAAATAAAAGCACACTGAGGGAGAGGGGGGTCATTTTGAAAGTCCAGATCAGGGGAATACTATAGTCTAACTTCCATGCACATCTGTTTACAAGCTAAACTAATGCAAGTAAATCTAAAAAAAAAAAAAAAAAATCTATTTTAAGTGTCCACCCTTTTGGAGCTAATGAGTGTGCAGAAATCATATTTGCTGAAGTGTCCCTTTCACCACTATAGTTGACCCAGCTATGGTGAAATATGAAAAAGGTCCAGTGCCTCGCCCTAAGTGCCACAACAAATAGCTTAGCTCTTAGATATTCATACTGTTTGATTTTTTTTTTTTTAAGTAAATTATGTGGAAACACATCTAATGTGAGTAAATAAGGCAACATCCATTTTATTTCCTGCAATTTCACAAATCATTGATCCTTCCTTGGATGTACATTCATTAATATGCATAATAAATTTTCTCCAGAATATAACACGAGGGTTATGATTTAGAAGGCAAGTTGTTGAGTGATATGCAACTGATTGTGAGGTCATCATGAGCTATGATTAAGAGGTTCGGGTAAGCTAAAGGGCACTTTACTCCAACTGAGGCCCCTGGACATCTCTTTTTCCAGGGTTGAGTTAGCGGTTGAGTTGGAGGAGGTTGTGTTCTACTTTGAGTAGGTGCTTATTTACATGGGTGACACACTGGGATCACCTTCAAAGCAGCTTGTAATGAGACTGGAGGAGTGAGGAGGGAGGCCGGCTGCTGCATGTGGTGCAGGGGACAACCGGGGAATGCACTGAATAATAAATGAGTTTTCTACACAAGAAATGTGACAGTTAGCTTTAATTCCCCATTTAGCCAGAATAGGCTTAGACAAGACTGTGCTAACTAATCAATAGAGCCCTGCCGCAAATGTTCTTGCTGCTCCTCTAGTCCTCAGACAGGCCAAGACTCAGATGCATTGAACAATACTCTGCTCTGATTCGTCTTTGTGTAACTCTGAATGAGCATGACTTTTATGTCTTTTTGGATCTGAAGTTTAAGAGGTAAGCACTCCACACCATGAATTTGGATTTTCCAGATCACATCACCCTGAAGGTATTTCCATACTGAAACTGACCTTCAGCCGATCCTGATCTATTTCATATTAAAGTATGGAAATGCAAATAAGATGGTCAAGAGCATTAATGAGTGAAATTAGACTTAAATACCTATATCTCCTAAACTTCTGCAGTTATACTGTACTGGAATCAAAGTCCTTTTATGACATGCCAGTCACTCTTGAGCCATCTTGTAATGGTCCTGGCCAGCTAATTTCTACAATGCAGAACCTGATTTCACCAAGTACAACATGTTTGTTGATCCTGGAACAAAATTTCAATCAACCAATCAGATTTGAGGGATAAGTTCACAGTTTGTCAAGTTTAGGGTTAATTGCTTCTACATAACTGTTATTCACCTATCATTTCCTCTGATTTTAGGGAAAAAATATGGTAGGTTTAAGGGTAGGGATAGGGTTAGAACTAAATTCAGACAGGAATATTGTTCTTGGATCAACAAAATATGTTGACCCAAGAATGCATATAACTCTGCAAAATCAGAACGTATGATAGACAATATACTGCAGAACCTGATTTCACCATGTACAACATGTTCCTGGGTCAATGTCTTTGTTGATCCTGGAACAACATTCCAATCAACCATTCAGATTTGAGCATAGATATGTATACACATTCTACCACTCCAAACACACCAGCGCACCCACCCTCTTGGAACGGTCAGCGTGTCATCACTCACAGTGAGAATCAATGATGCCACAACATTGCGCAGCTTCTGGTTGTGAAACTGCCAGACTCTGCAAAAATCAGGATGTGCCAATATACTACAGACCAAAATCTCCAAAACTGTTTGTCTGTTTGCAGCTGAGTCTTTAGCCATTTTCAAGAAACTGTATTTCTTGATGCATATTCTTTGTCAACACTTGACCTGTTAATAGTAACACTTACTATTCTATTCTATTTCTATTATATATTATTTTATATATTATTTTTTATTATTATTATTATGCATCTAAATTATATTATTATTGTGCATCTAAAAAATTATTAATTCAAGAACGTTGTGCAAGTTTACTGCAAAAATAGAGCCGTGAACTTCACATACTTTTGAAAATCCTACGTTTAGTTGATCCTGGTAAGCACTCATTGTCACAGTTGTAAACAAGATGCGGTTCTTCTTCCACAAGGGGGTTTGTCCTCAAGGCACATGTTTCCAGGCGGACCATTTAACCTTTGACGTGTACGTTCATACCAATGTGATCAGTCTTGGCTGGTCCCTGCAGCGTATGATCACACCGGTGTGATTAGAACGCTCATGACATCACGTGATCAACTACCAAATTCAAACTTTCTTGCGCGCATTGGCTGGTGCTGAGCCAGTGATAGACGTGCTCAGCGCTGTCAATATATCACAAATATGTGTTTTCAACCACGTTTTGTTTATTTTAGGTTTCAGACAATTTAAATGCATATAAATACCAACAAAATAATACATTTAGAGTTTGTAAAATACACACAGATCTATGGAAGTGGTAATAATGTGGTATACTGAATAGTGAATATAAGTTATGTTTATTGAATATAAGTTGTGTTTATTGAATATAAGTTATGTTTATTGAACATAACTTTCTTTGAATCCATTTTGTAAAATTGAAGTAGTGTTTTGTTTCCTATTGGTTCTGAACATGTATTACGTGCATTTATTGGATTGGTTGTTTTTACATGACTTCATTGCGTGCTTCGGTGGGTGACGCGCCCGTGATGTGCTTCATTCAGAGAAAACACGCCAGCAAAGAAGCCATCACTGCAGCGCTCTCGTGTTAATTTTCTTTATACATCATCTTGATAAACTTCTTTTCAGGAGTACTACAATTTTGGAGGCACCGCTGGGATAGATGTCAGACGGGTCATCCCTCGTTGTTATCAGGAACGCCTACTGACATCCATCTCTTAACTACCCAGATGTGGAGCAGTTGAGTAAAGTGACCAGGCAGAGCTGACTGAGCGGAGCGTGCACTTGGGGTACAGCAACCACCAGAAGCAGCTGATTCAAGTCAGATAAGTCAAAATTCACACGCGAAACTGTGAAACACTGCAATAAAAATGGATGCTTTACACAGCCTGCAGGAAAAAATCGTCGAGAAACTGTGTGCACACGCCTTTTCCTAGTTAGTCTTCTGAGTAGTTATCTGCTACGAAAGGATCTGGAGGAACTTGAGGATGGAGGTATGGCGGAACTACTAAACATAAATGAGAAATTGAGTGAAATGATGTTAACTGATGTAAATGTGGATGAGCAAAGTCCAGCCCAGAGACAAATGTGGGAAATTAAACATGCAACCGATTCACTCCCCTCTGAGCAAACACATTCGTCTGTCCCCCAGGGCACCAGCATCAGCAGACGGTGTTCCAGTTAACTCTTCGCTGCCCCCACAGGGACACATAATACCGGCTGTATGGCACCGAGAGTTTAAGATTTCAGGCTTTATCGGAGAGCCTGGCCAAAGAGAAAGATTAACCTTTTCAAGTCTGGCACTTCAATTTGGACTGAATAAGGGTTACAAAGAACAAGAAATCGTTGATGCAGTTATTCGGGCCATTACACCAAGCCTTCAATTACGTAGCTACTTAGAAGGAAAGACAGATTTGACTCTACCGATGTTAAGACGAATCCTTCGTTCCCATTACCAAGAAAAGAATGCAACGGAGTTATGTAAACAGTTGACTAAAGAATCACAACGTTCAAAAAGAAACGCCCCAAAGTTTCCTCATACGTGCGCTTGACTTGAGGCAGAAAATTCTCTTTGCGTCACAAGAAGACGAGGCAGGTTTGAAGTATGACCCAGTACTTGTACAGAATATGTTTCTTCACACTGTGTTAACAGGTCTACAAAATGACCGTATCCAGGGTGATAGAAGTATCTGACAGACACCACAGTCACAGACGAGAGACTGTTGGAAAAGTTGAATGTAGCATGCTCCCACGAGGCTGAGAGACAGAGTAAAAGAAAGAGTGAACGAAGTGCCAGCGTGAATGTCACTCAGTTAAGTGAACCAACTCCGCAGTCAAAAAGCAAGCAAAAGCAGCCAAGATTTGATGTGATGTCACAGTTGAAAAGTTTAAGTGAAGAAGTCATGCAGATAAAGGAATCAATGCAGCAACCCTCACCTCTGCAACAACAATGTGCTGTTGTCAACAGTGATGTCTCACCTCTAAGAGCAGCTCATCAATCCATCTCAGAAGGGAATCAGGTGACACGAAACCAGGTCTGGAGGGCAAGTCAAAATGGAAGTGGACAACAACAGTATCCATCTCAAGTGCCTCATTTCATACCACAACCATATCAACGACGGGTGAGTCCCATGCCAGCACAATATGCCCAACCAACCCAATCATCTCATTATGCAGCTCAAGGGTTCTATCCACAACAGTTTAATGCAGAGTCACAGCCACACCCAACAACACTGCAACCACAATATTTCCAGCCTTACCGACAGACACGCCCCTCAAGGCCAAGACAGTGTTTTCATTGTCATCAGGCGAGATCGACGGAACTGTGCACCCATTGTTATCGCTGTGGCAGCAACGAACATTTTCTGGCGGGTTGCAAAGAGAGAGGTCCCCAGTCACAGAGTAGAGTCAGTTAAACGGGGACGGGTTGCCACCGCGGGACAGGGAGTAAACCAGCAAATGAAATTGTCCCCTCCACATCCAGAGCAGTGTATTGAAAGCAGTGAATTACAGCCAGAGATCATCCCCATTGAGTGTAATATAATTTCTGAGTATCAAGTCAACAAACATTCGCCTGTGACTTCTCTGGTCGGTAAACAATGCTTAGTAATATGTTATTTGAACAGATACAAAACAGAGGCATTGTGGGACACAGGATCCCAAGTGTGTATTGTAGATCGGAAATGGAAAGACCAGTACACACCTGAAGCAAGGGTACAAGATGTTTCCGACGTAACAGAGGCTGCAGACAACTTGAATCTGGTTACAGCCAATGGTTCCAGCATGCCCTACGAAGGATGGGTTGAAATCACATTCAATTTGGCTCCTCCTGCAAACAAAATGAAAGAATTAGTCATTCCTGTACTGGTTCTAAAAGGACAGCAGTTGTCCAATGCCTTTGGCTACAATGTAACTGAGCAGGTAATGAAACAGAGTGAAGCAAGTGGGCAGAGTGATGGGAGCAAATGGCTCTTGAACAAGACTGTTAGGAGCGCCTTTCCAAGTTTGAGGAGAAGTAAAATTCAAACATTCGTTAACTTGGTGACCGCTGAGAGTGCAAGCGAGTGTTGTGTGAAGGTGACAAAAAACCATGTCAGCGTGCCAAAACATGCTATCGTGCAAGTCAAGTGTCAAGTAAAAGCACCATGTATGAAACAGGATAGTGTCATGTTGTTTGAACCATCTGTCCATCCACAGTATCCTGAGGGACTTGAACCCCTTGAAACACTCTTAACTCTGAAAAAGGGAAGCCGACCTGTGGTCCAAAGCAGTGTCCAGAATGTGACCGACCACGACATCCTCCTGGTGGGAAAGACTGAGCTGGGGACAGTACAAACAATAAAGTCAGTGCTACCAGCAACAGAGTCATTTTGTGTAACGACAGCATGAGTGTGAGGTTAACAGTGAAGGTGTGTGGGACTCACCTGTGGATGTGAGTCATTTGTCTATGGAACAACAGCAGAAAGTTAGACAAATGCTGCGAGAGGAACGCCACTCCTTCTCAAAATCAGATGAGGACATTGGGTGTGTCAAAGACCTACGGTTGAGCATCAGTTTAACAGATGAGACACCTGTTGTCCGGATGTATACATCTGTTCCAAAGCCGTTGTACCAAGAGATGAAGGACTATCTCCATGATTTGATCGCCCAGGGGTGGATTAGAAAATCTCATTCGCCTTACTCAACCCCAATTGTGTGTGTCAGGAAAAAAGATGGCAGTCTGAGATTGTGTATTGATTACAGGGACCTCAGTCAGAAGACAGTGCCTGAACGCCAACCGATTCCACGGGTGCAGGAAATACTGGATGGCTTGGGGGGAAATCAATGGTTCTCCCTGTTAGACCAAGGGAAGGCATACCATCAGGGCTTTGTGACACCAGAAAGCCGGCCATTAACAGCTTTTAGTACCCCCTGGGGGTTATATGAATGGATCTGTATTCCCTTCGGGCTCATGAATGCTCCAGCTGCATTCCAGCAATTCATGGAAGGATGTTTGGAAGGGCTACGAGATAACATTTGTGTTCCTTACCTAGACGACATCCTGATCTTCACAAAATCCTTTGACGAGCATGTTGAGGTAGTAAGAAAAGTCTTGCAGCGGTTGGGGTCACACGGAGTGAAACTGAAGCCCAAGAAATGTGAGCTGTTCAAGAAGGAGGTCCGCTACCTGGGAAGGATTGTGTCGGAAGAAGGGAGTAGGATGGATCCAGCAGACACGGTAGCAGTGACAGCATTGAAGGACAAGAGACCCACCACAGTAGGGGAGTTGAGGAAGATCTTAGGCTTGTTAAGTTACTACCACCCTTACATTAAGGACTTTTCGAGAATTGCTTGCCCCTTGTATGGCCTGCTGAAAAATGACAATAGTAAGGTACAAACAAAAGCTAAAGGGAGAAGAGGGACTCTCCTTAAAAGTTATGTAGCTTCATCAAGTCAGCTGATTGAATGGACGGAGCAACATCAGGAAACACTCGAAAAATTGATTGATTGCCTTGTCAAGCCACCTGTGCTCGGGTTCACAGATTTCATAAAGGCCTTTGTACTGCACACTGATGCCTCAAATCTGGCACTGGGAGCTGTCCTTTATCAACATCAAGAGGGAAAATTGAGAGTGATTGCTTACGGATCAAGGATGTTGACAACAGCAGAACATAATTACCACTTGCACAGTGGAAAATTGGAGTTCCTGGCTCTCAAATGGGCTATCACGGAGAAGTTCAGGGATTATCTTTACTATGCACCAACTTTTACTGTGTACAGCGACAATAATCCCCTTACCTACGTTTTGACATCTGCCAAGTTGAATGCAACGGGATGCCGATGGGTCGCGGAGCTTGCTGATTTCCACTTCACTATTCGGTATCGGCCTGGAAGGGAAAACATTGATGCCGATGCATTATCCAGACTGACAACACTCTCAGAAAAAAACATACCAGAGTACACAGTGGAGCTTTCATCGGATTCTATAGGGGCTATGATACAGGTGATAGAAGTCCAGCATGAGAAAGGTATGCTGTGGTCCTTCGCTGTAGCTTGTCAGGATTCACCAACATGTGCAGAGATCAGTAAAACACCAGCAAGACCCCTGCCTAAGGAAGAGATCATGAGAGCTCAGAAGGAAGACAAGGACATACAGTTCATTATTCATCACTTACAACCTGGAGTAAAACCTTCCTCTAAGCAGTTGAGATCTGTGGGTTCAGCAGCCAAAGGAATGATGAGAGGGTGGGATAAGTTGGTGCTGGATGAGGATGGTATTCAGCGAAGGAAAACAGCACAGAGAACTCAGCTTGTATTGCCGGCGGAATTCAGGAAAATTGCACTTGAAGAATTACATGACAAAATGGGGCACCAAGGTGTTGATCGGACCACGAGTTTGGTTAGAGACCGCTTCTTCTGGCCCCACATGCAGCGAGACATTGAGCATTATGTATTGCGGACCTGCTCCTGTGTGAAGCAGAAGAAACTGTGCCGGCAGACGAGGGCACCCCTTAAGCCAATCACAACGACTTACCCATTCAAACTTGTCTCTGTGGACTTCCTTCACCTGGAAAAGTGTAGAGGAGGATACGAATATATCCTTGTAATAGTCGATCATTTCACAAGATTCACACAGGCATATGCGACAACGTCAAAATCCGGCAAAACTGTTGCCGACAAACTCTTCAATGACTTTGCCCTCAAGTTTGGATTCCCGTTGAGAATACATTATGACCAAGGGGGAGAGTTCGAAAATCAGCTGTTTGGACAGCTGCAGAAGTACAGCGGGATCACTAGTTCAAGAACTACTCCCTACCACCCCCAAGGGAATGGGCAGGTGGAGAGATTTAATCGAACATTGTTACAAATGCTGAAAACTCTCACTGAAAAGCAGAAATCAAATTGAAAAGACTCACTGAACAAGTTGATCTATGCCTACAATTGTACAAAAAGTGAAGTGACTGGTTTCTCCCCATTTCACCTCTTGTTTGATCGTTCCCCAAGACTTCCCATTGATGTGCTCTTCGGGCTTGGTACGGGCAGCCCACCTATGAGCAAGAGCGAGTACCAGGAGACATGGAAACAAGGGATGCAAGAAGCACAAGAGATCGCTAGAGAGCATGTGAAAAAGGCGAGTGAGCGTAATAAAAGGAATTATGATCAGAAAGTGAGATACACCGATCTTGACTCAGGAAGTCGAGTCTTGGTAAAGAACCTGACCCCGAAGGGAGGACCAGGTAAACTTTGAAATTATTGGGAAGAACAAGTTCATGTTGTTGTACGCAGAGTTGCAGAGGATGTGCCGATTTATGAGATAAAGCCTGAGCAAGGAAAAGGGAGGTCACGAGTATTACATCGAAACCTGCTGATGCCATGTGATTACTTCGATTACCTCTCAAAGTCGATCCAACGCCGAGGCCAAAGTCGAAGCGGAGACAGCCACAGGAGAACTCCAGTGTACCTGCAAGCAGAATGGGAGAAAGTGAGTTGGAAAGTGAAAGTGACTCTGAGTATTATGTACCGGTTGAGCCTTGCCAGTTGGAGAAATGGCGAAGCAGCGATGATCAGAGATAAGAGGAAATAACAATACAACCTTCTTCCCCTGAGTTGCCTGCTCACCAGAATATATCAGATAATTCTGCATCACTACAGCATGAGCTAGAACAGTTACCTCCAGCTGAGGGAGAACAAGTTGTTTCCACACCTACTCATGTACCTGCGAAGGAGCAAAGATCTGAACTGTGTGAAAATCAAATGGAAAATGAGCTGGGTGCATGTGAAAACTCACCTGTGGAAGAATCCGAGGAAATGGAGCAAAATGACGGACTGGTTGAGGTGCAAAGAGAATACCAGTACTCAGGAAGGCAACGACGACCACCAAAGCAGTTTACTTATGATAGCTTAGGGACTCCCACCTGTTACAAAGTGCAAGTAACTGGTCCTGGGTATGATCCACACCCCCCTAACATGTGGACATCTACGTTTCGCCTTGGGTGGCAATGATATTTCCTTACCCGAGACCATCTTTTGTGTATTAAGTTTGAACTGAAACGGAAATTGCAACAAAACATACCCTAATTACCTTACTTACTGTGAAAGAACTGGTGAAAGACAATGGACTGTTGCACACACATACACTAATTATCCTGGCGGACTATGAAAGAGCAAAACAATGAACTTTTGCATTTACTTACACAAATGGACTGTTCCCAGACCAACAGGACATAGACTGTTTTGTGAAGCCTAAAAAAAAAGAAAGAAAAAGAACTGAGTGAACAATTTGAAACAAAACGTTTTGAAACAATTTGCAGAGACTTTTAGGCCGGGGACTTAAGTTTTATGCATTGGAATGGACCTTCGTGTTTTGTTTTGTTTTTCTCTTGGACACTGGATGGAACCCCTGAACTTGAAGGTGTCAAAGGGGCATAATCTCTTGCATTTCAGTCAAGGAAGACTAAAATCAGTTGACAAGGACTGTTGGTAAATGTGAACTTGCAGTGTCATTATAGAGGAAAATGTGACTGAGTATACAAATGTGAAAAAAATAAATAAATAAATAAGATGTGATATGTCACTGTGGCATGAGTGTGTGTAAAAAGACAAAAAAAAGTTGTTTAACAGAAAATATCAGACATCTATTAGACCATTGGTAGATGTCGGGACGACATCTTTTCCTGTAGGGGAGAGTGTGGTATACTGAATATTGAATATAAGTTATGTTTATTGAATATAAGTTATGTTTATTGAATATAAGTTGTGTTTATTGAATATAAGTTATGTTTATTGAATATAAGTTATGTTTACATGGTACATCTTTCTTTGAATCCATTTTGTAAAATTGTTATTTTTCTAAAATTGAAGTAGTGTTTGGTTTCCTATTGGTTCTGAACATGTATTACGTGCATTTATTGGATTGGTTGTTTTTACATGACGTCATTGCGCGCTTCGGTGGGTGACGCGCCCGTGATGTGCTTCATTCACAGCCAGCAAAGAAGCCATCACTGCAGCGCTCTCGTGTTCATTTTCTTTATACATCTTGATAAACTTCTTTTCAGGAGTACTACAATAACAATCCTTTCCATAATAATTAGATGACACATTTTATTCATGTCAGATACACATTGTGTATAGGAAAAATTAAAGGATAGCAGATCATCAGTCATACAGCGCTATTGTGACAAGTAATGACGCATCACCATGGAAAGTTGTACTGTATCTTTTGACATACTTTTAGATGTTCATTCATGTTTATTTCGCGCTGTAACTGTATTAAGAGAGGATCAAAATGCAAACGCAGCGTCATTGCTTACGTTGTGTAACCACTGGAGTATTGAAAACACTTCAGGTGCTCCTCTTGCTCAGCGGCAGTGAACACGCAAAGTTAGTCCGTCAGCGAAAACAAGGCAAGTGTGAAGAAAAGAAAAGTGGACACAGAAAATAGAAGACTCAAATATGAATGGACTGAACATTTTTGGTTTATTTTGCATGACCAACCACAACAAAGAAACTGTATGTGAGAAAGTATCGTGTTTGTTTTTATAATTATTAGTTACAGAAAGGCAAACTAAAGGCTAATACTTTCTCGTTTAACGTTGCCGTCAACATTCAGCAAATACACATCTATATCATTAAAACTGTAATGAAGGAGACAACAGGATAAGATCCAAATGCTGCTTTAAGTCAAGTCAAGTCACCTTTACTTAAATAGCGCTTTTTACAATGCAAATTTTGGCAAAGCAGCTTTACATTAATAATTGGCAAATCATTTTGGCTGCACAGCAGCTCCCAAAGAAAATGGTGTCTTTGTCCAGCTCATTTTATATATTATTGATTCATTCCACTGCAAAGATCAGTAGTTATTAGTCTAGTTAATTTATGTATATCAGCACTGGAGAAAATGACGTAATCGTTCGGCTCAGCTCAGTTCGGATACAAACAGGCAATGGTCGATGAACAGCAAACAGGAATGTCAGAGAGTAGGTAGAGTCGTAACCGTTTAAACAGGCAAAGTGGATCGAGCCAGCCAGCAAGAAAACAATAGTCCAATAATACAGGCAGAAAATCCAAAGGGCAGGCAGAGAACGATTAGAAAACGGGAAAACAGGCAGGATCAAAAACAGGGAAAACAAACACGGGAATAAATGCTCAGAACTGCTATCACATGGAGTAACAAGACCTCGCAAAGGTGTGTATGTGCAGAGTGCTAATATAGTCCAGATAATGAGCTGCAGTTGGTGAGGTGATGAGTGATTAGGTACGGGGCTTCTGGGAAATGTAGTCTGCATGAATGAGTGAGTGAGAGTGTGAGTGTGTAGTGCATAGTGCAAGGTGAAGTGCTCTCTAGTGGCTATAGCGGGCACTTCAGCTGACGATCGTTACAAAAACAAATCTCTGAATATCTAATTAACATTTAATATCACAGACCTTGCAGATTTATTCGAATCCAACGGTGAAATTTTCTGAAGTGTCTGTAGTTGGTGTCCCCTGGCTTTGCATTGTTGGGAGAATTTGGCCCTTGGTGAAAACTTATTGAGCAACCCTGGTATACAGGTGCTGGTCATATAATTAGAATATCATCAAAAAGTTGATTTATTTCACTAATTTGTAAGGGTGGAGCTCCTACAGGGGTTCAAGCTGCAGGGTTGCCGAATGACTTAAGAAATATTATCAGCAAGATGGTAGAAAACTGTACATTTCTTGTCTATTTCCACCCACTGCTACTTATACCAACGACGGAAATAAGCACAGTTATAATAACTAAATATGTGGGAGAGCGTTGCTATAATGTGACAATATTAAATTGCAATAGGTAAAATATCAAAGTTAATACCAAATCAGAACTAGTTAGCACATAATTTGTAGTGAAAGAGTTTAATGACAATATATTGGTTTATGGTTACACTTAAAATGATTACAAAATAGATGAGATGATAAAAAAACTTATACCATTAATCGTACCCAGCATGTATGTAAAAAGTTACCTGAGAGATAGAAAGAAAGAGAAAGACAAAGAGAGAGAGAGAGAAGGACAGAGAGTGCCCAAGTAAGAGCGCAAAAGAAAAGAGCAAGAGAGTCAAAAGAAAGAGACAGAGCAATAGTTGCAATCTTCTTTTATCCTTTTCCTTGACCATGTGACTGAAACCCAAATGTGAGACATTCAAACTGACCAATCAGAGGTAAAACTTCCCCCACTGTACTAAAGGTGTGACAATTCATAGACCCCCGATGCACAGGCATCTTGGCCTACAGGCCTTGATCACTATCAGCACCTTTGTATCTTTGTTCCCAAATGGCTCTTGTAGCATGAAAGAGGGGACTGAAACAGCAAAGCCAATGTCTTTGTCCATTTTTAAAATATCTTTGGATATTTTCAGTCTTAAAAATTCCATTCAAATAGTGAAACTTGTATATTATATTCATTCATTACACACAGACTGATATATTTCAAATGTTTATTTCTTTTAATTTTGATGATTATAACTGACAACTAAGGAAAATCCCAAATTCAGTATCTCAGAAAATTAGAATATTTCTTAAGACCAATACAAAGAAAGGATTTTTAGAAATATTGGCCAACTAAAAAATATGAACATGAAAAGTATGAGCATGTACAGCACTCAATACTTAATTGGGGCTCTTTTTGCCTGAATCACTGCAGCAATGCGGCGTGGCATGGAGTCGATCACTCTGGGCAATGCTCAGGTGTTATGAGAGCCCAGGTGGCTCTGATAGAAAATCTATGGGGTTAAGGTCAGGCGAGTCTGCTGGCCAATTAAGAACAGGGATACCATGGGCCTTAAACCAGGTACTGGTTGCTTTGGCACTGTGTCCAGGTGCCAAGTCCTGTTGGAAAATGAAATCTGCATCTCCATAAAGTTGGTCAGCAGCAGGAAGCATGAAGTGCTCTAAAACTTCCTGGTATACGGCTGCGTTGAGCTTGGACCTCAGAAAACACAGTGGACCAACACCAGTAGATGACATGGCACCCCAAACCATCACTGACTGTGGAAACTTTACACTGGACCTCAAGCAATTTGGATTGTGTGCCTCTCCTCTCTTCCTCCATACTCTGGGACCCTGATTTCCAAGGGAAAAACAAAATTTACTTTCATCAGAGAACATAACTTTGGAATAGAGCCCTGCGCGGGACTGTTTTCTTAAACCCGCACCCGTCCGCTCCCGCTGAATGTATGACCAGGACCGCCCGCTCCCGCAACCTGTGTGTTCCACTCCAGCCCAGGCACGCAATATTTGTGTCTGGTCCTGCCCGCTCCCGCGGACTTTATGTGATGTAATGTAGCTACACATATACTCAGACTAAATATTCGTTCAGGTTAACATCCAGAATAACAGACTTTAAACATGATTGTTTAAGTAAGATGAATTAACCAATGCTAAACCAAAGCACCACACATGAAAAATATATTGGTTAGGCTCATTTTTTTTTTTTTTTATTAGGGTTGTAAAACATTAGGCCTAACTGTTAAAACAAATCCACAACTAGTGGCACCTCAGTTTTAGCCTACTGCATACACACTCACCAACCAAGTAACTTGGAAACAGAAAACTGTATGTCGCCTCAGGGCAGAGGTGCCAGATTCATGTCCATTGTAAATTAACACTTTTGCACATTTATCGCAACTTACCCTTCGCAAAACCCGCCCCATGTTGCAATGCCCGACAACCCATGCTCTCTCTCACCACACATCATGTTCTCCCGCAGTGAAAAATACATCGCGGAGCACAGAGGAAATTTTCTGACCGCCCACTCCCGCCAGCAGCAAAGGTAAAACCGCCCGATCCCGCGAGATTTGCATTGGGTCCCGCGGGAGCCCAAACCCAATGCAGCCCTCTACTTTGGACCACTCAGCAACAGTCCAGTCCTTTTTGTCTTCAGCCCAGGTGAGATGCTTCTGACGCTGTCTGTTGTTCAAGAGTGGCTTGACACAAGGAATGCGACAGCTGAAACCCATGTCTTGCATACGTCTCTGTGTAGTGGTTCTTGAAGCACTGACTCCAGCTGCATTCCACTCTTTGTGAATCTCCCCCACATTTTTGAATGGGTTTTATTTCACAATCCCCTCCAGGGTGCGGTTATCCCTATTGCTTGTACACTTTTTTCTACCACATCTTTTCCTTCCCTTCACCTCTCTATTAATGTGCTTGGACACAGAGCTCTGTGAACAGCAATCTTTTGCAATTACCTTTTGTGTCTTTCCCTCCTTGTGCAAGGTGTCAATGGTCATCTTTTGGACAACTTTAAAGTCAGCAGTCTTCCCCATGATTGTGTAGCCTACAAAACTAGACGGAGAGACAATTTAAAGGCCTTTGCAGGTGTTTTGAGTTAATTAGCTGATTAGAGAGTGACACCAGGTGTCTTCAATATTGAACCTTTTTACAATATTCTAATTTTCTGAGACATTAAATTTGGGATTTTCCTTAGTTCTCAGTTATAATCATCAAAATTAAAAGAAATGAACATGTGAAATATATCAGTCTGTGTGTAATGAATGAATATAATATACAAGTTTCACTTTTTGAATGGAATTAGTGAAATAAATCAACTTTTTGATGATATTCTAATTATATGACCAGCACCTGTATGGCATATACCAGCAATTGCGTGCTTAGCTTGGTGGGTAAACACGCTATGGTCACTGCATTTACATATTGTTGTCCTATTGTTGATTTGATTGTTTCTGTTGTTCTCCTCATTTGTGAGCCACGTTTGAAAAAAAAAAAAAACATTGCTAAATGATTACATATAAATGTAAATAGCAATGGTACTACTACTAATACTACTACTAAGTATTATTATAATGTCTAATCAGCAGTAATATCTAGCAGTGGTATTATAAATGTTGCTTTTTTTAGCTAATTATTTTTCTCATTCATTTTTTTCTGTATTCCGTTTTCTGTGTTCATTGTAAAATATGATCAATAAGGCAAAGTCAGCCATAAGGTATGTGAATGTTATTTATAATTTTGTTGAAGAGCATAAATTTTTCACAATGTGGATAGAGATCACGTGGGGGCTAAAAACATCCTAATAGTTCTGCACATAAGAGCTTGCCCTTATTTCTATCCTTGAACAAAAATAGTCCAGTAATATTTGTTACAAAACAATTTTAAATCAGTAACAAAAGGTATTTGTTCTTTTGCTTGATATCTGTAAGTTAATGGATGCTCAGTAGAGGACTGATTTTATCTTACATTAAGTATTGAAATGTCTATATGTTGCAAAGCTTAATAAGCTATTAAACAATAAATATGTAATAGCATTGTTCTACACTACAGTGTATGTGTGTGTGTGTATATATATATATATATATATATATATATATATATATATATATACAATGCTAAACAGTAAAATGTTAAGTATACTCTCCTGTTTATCAGTCATTAGGTAAATGTGAGAAACTTTCACAAGTAAGGAGGACACTCCTGATATCCAGGAGGAAGCTATAGATAAAGGTTCTGCCAGGTCAGTGGACATAACTGTGTGAGTAAGGTATTCTTATAGAAATGTGCAGTGCATGACACAAACGTATGCATCTTGGCTTGGGAGTGTAATTTTGGCAATAAGCTTTCTTTATTTATCCGAAAGCTATAAAGAAAAAAATGTGGATTCAGGTCAGATGACAACAAATAATGAGGTTAACACTGAACTAATATCCTCAAGTTGCTTATAACTGACCAAACAAGGTATTACATGGCATGAGAACATGAAAAGTGAAAAGGGTTTGAAAAGCAGATTTCAGAATGTTTTTATTTGGAAGATAGACCTGACTGTATAGCATAAAATTTGGTTCGAATCACTTCTTTTGGCCAAGATCTGCTGACTTAGAAATGGAGAGAAGTCCTGTTTGACAATCTGTATTCATTTATTTATTCATTCATGCATGCATGCCGATATGGGTGGGTTTATTTTTAATTGTACAGCACACAGTGGAATATACAGTTATGGAAATCAACTTATTGAGAAGTGCCTAAAACAAAATTCTCTTTCAAGGATTAATGGCACCAACCTGGAAAACATTAGCAAATCCAATGCTAAGAGTTTATTGTATCATCTTGGAACCTTGTAAACACAGTTTCCAAGCACAGAGAGGGGGAAAAAACATGTCTTCCACACTTGCAGCTGGAAGCTGTGCATCACAGTAGTGTGGGTGGTCCCGTCTTAGGCAGGGACTATAATTTTACAGACTTTTCATTAGAGGTGTTTTGTGTAATGCACTTTTTGGCTGTTTAATCTATTAGTGCACAATACAACTGTTTTTGAATGGAAAGACATCTTGGTAATTGTTCTGATTCTTTCCAGAACAACTTGAAATCAGGTCTATTTTAGTAAGGTGTAAAGGGGGCAAACATCCTCATAGTGAAACATGCAAAAGCTTTTCTCTGACCTTGGTTTTATCAGTTGGGGTTGTGGGATGTGTAGCTGTAGAGGAGGGAAAAACTTCATCAAATCTCCAATGACTTTTGTGAAATTCAAATGCGCTCCTACAAGCACAAGAGATGAAGCAGACTGCCATTCACAGGGATGAGTGATACGGCACCCAGCGCTCTGACAGGATGCCGATCGATCCCTGCAAACCTTGTCTTTATAAAAGGCATACGAGAAGATAAAGGGAAAAAAAGCTCTAATAAACATCTCTTTAACTTGGCTTGCTTACAACAAAGCTACCCTTTCTGTCAGCCAGAGCTGCCTTGGAAAAAAAGATGCACATGTGATCAATTATGGATGCGCTGTCTCCTACCCCTGGAGTTGGCGAACACATTAGGTAATGCAGGAGCTCAATTTAACTAGATGGGCTTGTTAATGTGTCCCGCTGGGAAAGGCCTCCGGTTCCTTTGAGTTTCCTCTTGAGCGGGGAGGGAAAATAATGTTTGGAGATGGTAGATGAGAGAACGCTTGGAGTTGGCACAGAGTCCCAAAGAGAGGGCCACCCTTCTATGCTTGTGTCAAGGACGCATGATGTGGGCATTAGGCATAAACACTGTCAAGGATGGTGGTTGTGCTGTAGGAATCATCTGCTGATTAGAATGTGCTTTGCAGTCATTGCAATCCTAATGCAATGGAGATTTAAATTATGCCATTTTTATGATTTTTAACTTATGATGGTTTTAAAATGTTGCCAAGTGTGTGGTCCATTTAGTCATTGTTTCACTTGAACTTTTAAATAGCAAGGAGTGTCCGCAGGGATAATATATAATGTAAAATGTGTTCTTATTGGTTGTGATATATTAAATCGAACATGACTGGAAGGTAATTTGTTGTGTCTGTCCACATTCAAGAGGAACCTGAGACCTTTTTTTGTCTTTTATGGATAATTTTGCTTTGTTTTACTGTAGCTTGAGATTTTAACTCCCAAGTAGTGACCCAGACACTACTTGCCAAGAAAAGTATGATATTTCTCTTCTGCCCTGCACTCCATGATAGGTCTTTGTAGAGAATCTAAAAGGACCTCAATTAGCAGGCCGAGAAAGTGCAAGATGGAATGAAAGTGCTGTCTGTGAACTCACTCTGCATGCGTCTGCTAATGCAGGCTCCGTTTGGGTCTGTGCCCTCAGCTCTAATGTGAGCCACGTTGCTCTTTGAGTGACACACCATATGTAAAAAATAGAGCGAGACCAGGCTGGTCTGGGCTTTTTAATGTGACCACTTCCTTGGGACCGGGACCTGAGTGGTAATTGTAGACTGATGGAGAGGAGGTAGCAGGTGTGACTGTCAGCTCTAATCAAGCCCTTGTGCCCAAAACCCATGATCCTTCAGGAGCGGGAGCGGGAGCGGGGGGGGGGGAATAGAGCGCTCACTTTCCACCGCCACATCCATTTCCTCTCACCCCACCTTCACTCGTCCCCTGACTCTATTTTCACCTTTCTCTTCTCTACCTTAGCCTGTTCTCTTTCACCCTTTCCACACCTGTCGACTCGATTATGGAAATTAGCATTTGTGACGGAGCTCTAAAAAGCAGATTAGCTGGAGGAAAGGCTTTTTATTGTGACTTGGCTATTCCATTGGGGGACCAGAGGGTGGAATTTGCACATCATTTGGAGGGGGTCCCTTATGTTTGCTTATTCTGGTTGGGAAGTGAAGTGGATTGTGAATATTGTTTTTTTTCCCCAAGGGGGCAGGGTATGGATGCACAACAGGACGTCCCATGGAAGGAGTCTTGCTCTATCGGAGATCAGAGCAATAGACATTGTTTCAGCAATATCAAATCAAATGTCTCTGGCCTGTATGACCTCCAACATTAACATAAACATTAAATGCTTCTAGATTATATATATATACACACACACACATACATATACATATAATTTGTTCTGGACCCCTTCCTGCTCGTAGGAGTGAAGAGATAATTAGCAGACTATCATCACTCAATGGCTGGCTGTCTAAGTGGTGTCCACAGAATAACATAGCTTTCGTAGACAATTAGAAAAGTTTTTGGGGCAGACCTGACCTGTTGAAAAGAGATGGTATGGGGTGGTGGTGCCCCACTTCTCTCTAGTAATATGGCACATAGTCTTAGAGCTCAAGCTTGACTAACTGGGGCCCAGGTCAGACAGACTGGCTAAACCAACCGTCTGCTAGCTGTCTCGTGTCACAGAAGTCAGATAAATCCCAACACATAGAGACTCTTTCACATAGATATCATCACATAAAGACTGTGTCTGTACCCCGAATTAATAAATATAATATCTTCAGTATTACTCAAAAGTCTTTCAAATATATCTCTTTTGATGTGATGGTGCTCTATGTAACGTTATATAATGTAAGTGACAAATCTCATTTGACATTTGTGCTGGCTACTGTATAAAGGCCACCAGGGCACCATACAGACTTTATCAAAGAATTTGCTGATTTTCTATCGGAGTTAGTACTGGCTGTGGATAAAGTCCTTATTGTTGGTGATTTTAATATCTATGTAGATAATGAAAAAGATGCAGTGGGATTGGCATTAACAGATATTCTAAACTCTATTGGAGTTAGACAACACGTGTCAGGACCCACTCATTGTCGTAATCATACTCTAGATCTAATATTGTCACATGGAATCGATATTGATGCCGTTGAAATTCTGTAGCAGAGCGATGACGTCTCAGATCATTATCTAGTTTCATGCGTGCTACATTTAACCAAGGCTGCAAAACGGTCTCTCTGCCACAAATATGTTAGAACCATCACTTCCACCACTAAAAATTGCTTTATAAATAATCTTCCTGATCAGTTTCATCATCTTAGCAAACCAGACAGCTTAGAAGAACTCGATGTTGCAACAGAAACTATTGACGCTCTCTTTTCCAACACTCTAGACTCTGTCGCTCCTTTGCGCTTAAAAAGATTAAGGATATTAGTCCAACACCATGGTATAACGAGCGCACTCGGGCCCTTAAGAGAGCAGCCAGAAAAATGCAGCTGGAAGAATTCAAAACTAGAAGTTTTTCATATTTCAGAAAGACCTTAAAAACCGCTAGATCTGCTTATTTTTCAAATCTTTTAGTAGAAAATAAACACAACCCTAAGAACTTATTTAATACAGTGGCTAAACTAATGAGAAATACAGCCTCAACTTCTGATGTTTCCAAACAGCACAGTAGTAATGACTTTATGAACTTCTTTACTTGCAAGATTGACAACATTAGAGAGAAAATTATAGCCATGCAACTGTCTACTACAGTATCACATCAGACAGTGGATTGTAGTAACCCTGAGGAAAAATTCCATTCATTCACTGCTATAGGAAAGGAAGAATTGTCTAAACTTGTTACATCATCGAAATCAATAACATGTGTGTTAGACCCAATACCGACTAAGCTATTGAAAGAGATGCTTCCAGAGGTCATAGATCCTCTTCTTAAGTTCATTAATTCATCTTTATCACTAGGTTACATACCGAAGAATTTTAAGCAGGCTATTATCCTCTTATTAAAAAACCACAACTTGATCCTAGAGAATTAGTCAATTACAGACTGATCTCCAATCTACCTTTTCTGTCAAAAATACTAGAAAAGGCAGTATCATCTCAACTGTGTTCCTACTTGGAAAGAAATGGTATCAGTGAGGATTTCCAGTCAGGATTTAGACCGTACCATAGTACTGAGACTGCTCTCATTAGAGTTACAAATGATTTGCTCTTATCATCAGATTGTGGTTGTATCTCTCTATTAGTCTTACTAGACCTCAGTGCTGCTTTTGACACTATCGACCACAATATTCTTTTGAATAGACTAGGAAATTATGCTGGCATTAGTGGAATTGCATTGGCATGGTTCAAATCATACTTATCTGACCGTTATCAGTTTGTAGTAGTAAACGAAGAGATGTCATTTCGATCACAAGTTAAATATGGAGTACCACAAGGCTCAGTACTAGGACCGTTGCTTTTCACTCTGTACATGCTACCCTTGGGAGATGTCATTAGGAAGCATGGCATTAGTTTTCACTGTTACGCTGATGATACTCAGCTCTATATTTCCTCGCGCCTTGGATGACTATGAGTTCTCTTCTTCATCTATTAGCGGCTTTTTGAAGGCAGTCACTCAGCAGGAGGGCTCTGATCTGCTGGTGACTGCAAACTGTGCGTCAAGCACACAGTTTAACTCTGACCTGATCTGACGTGAGTATTCATGGTGGTGAGTAAATAGCCTATGATATAGGATTTTAGTAAATCATGCAAAATGAAATTCACCCAAATATAGCAGGATGGAAGAAGATGGCCCCCTTAAGGACAATGTGGATTTACTTTTAAATTATAACTATATTCTATGAATATTTGCTTATTTAATTTTAATAATTTTTTATTTTAATTGAAGGTAGATCAGGGAGTAATGAAGTAACAGTGTCAGAAAGTGTCACAAAGTATATTCAAACTTGTGGCACCCACATGAAAGAGGCAGCCATGGCATATTTTAGATATATTTGAGCCATTAAGATGATTTATAAAAAGGAAGTGCTTTAAAGTAATTAAAGTAGTCTGTAATTATACTAACATTGCAGGAAGGAGTGTTTCATTGCCTAATTTTATCTCTATAGCTTTCTATCCTATTAAATCTCTCTTCTTCACACTGTCACATAATCATTCCCGAAGGATTTGGGTGTCTGATTGGCCAGGCTGGTCATGTCTGGTGCTTCGTTGAACAACATGTGGAGGAAAGTGAGTATTGTGTAGAATATTTTATTTTTCAGCTGAGGAAGCCAGAAGGTCAATATCTCACATCTTTGAAGATAAGGAAGTGGAGTTGCTGCTTTTTTTAGCATGGTAAAGTTTTGTTAAGATACATTCCTGTCTTAACTTTAATGTAAAAAATGAAAGAGTTTTCCACTCTGAATTTACTGTAAGTGCTGCTTATTTAAGACAAACATACATCTGTCCAGTGTATGACTATCTATTTTTGCAATTTTTAAGGTTTGGAAATCATGGTGTGCAAGACTAGCTTTGTATATGGGACTTTGGTTCTGCATATAGTTTGCAAAAGTTGTTTCAGAGCATTTAAGCAGGTATTTAATCATAAGCCCCTTTCACACAGTAATCCCAGGTGTATGTGTGTGTGAGCATGAGCGTTCCACATTGTGGATGTGCTATTGGGTTGCCACTTCACTTCTGTATGTTTGTGTTCTGTGTTTTGGGGCTGATTTAGGTTTTTTTTTTTTATTTGAGTTTTTTGAGCTTGGAAGTGTCAACCACAACATCAAGTTGTAAGCCATTTAGATGAAAGGAATTTTTTTTTAATTTCAGCAAATATCATTTGGGGTCAAAAAGACCTCAAATAGCTTAGAAGGGTAGAGACGCACACAATAGAAGGCCTATCCAACTGCAGAGCCGCAGCACTGATGAATGGAAAAAAGGCAGGGTCTCGAGCACGTCATGCTGAAAATGCTGTAAGTCATGCTGCAACTGTTAAAGATGTCAGTCCAGCACGTTTAAATATAAAAACTATTAAAACACAACAGAGCTTACTGTAAACAATGCAGATTGAGTTATCTCCATTGGATCTTTATCATTTCCAGACTTCTTGCATCAGCGTGTTCTGATTTCATATGTGATCTTTGTTCACACACAGCATTACACCAGTAATTTACTGAACTGATTTACTGGTATTTTTGAAAAGGTCCTGTTCACACTTGATCTTTTAACGGTAATTTACCAGTAATTTACCAGTAAAGACTGTATGTGTGAAAGGGACTATAGTGGCAGTTATAGCTATAAAGTAATGATGCACATTGACAACACATTGAATTGGACAGGAAACATTTTAATTTGGCTCACAATGTTTTCTAATCCTGTTCCACTCCCTTGTGCTTTACTATCTAAGTTGCAAATTTTTTTTAAATAAAATAATATAGGTTAAATACAACCTTATCTTAGTTGTAGGTAAGAATTTGCAATACGGTAGGTAAGAATTCAGTAGGTAAGAAGGACAATACTGTATGTATATTTATATATAAATATATATAAATACCCCCCCCCCCACACACACACACATAATTTTGTCTGCATCATATGTCATATGGCTGAAGTTTGAAGAATAAATCATAAATCCTGTAAAAAAGCATAAAAAGAAACACGGTTGGGAGGAGGAGAGGGGAACGACACGGCAGCTAATTTGCTGACATGGGGCGATGGGGAGGTTGGCCTCTGATAATATTGTTTCTTGAAGGAGCAGCACAAGTAGTGAGAGGAACAAAAGTAACTGTGCCCCACAAATCCTGTAGCCAATTAGTCTGTATCAATAATTAATAGGCATTGTCTGTATGGGCCACAGCAGATTGAGTTTCTCTCTGCCTGCCTAGATTGTTATGACAAGTAGTGACTACATAATGATATTAGCGATTAATAATTCAGCGCAAGCAGTGTTGCTTCAGGTGACTAGGCTTGTCATGCCTCCACTGCAGACCACACAGTGCGGGGTGGTCAAAAAAAAGTGTGTGTTTCTTTATATGTGTGTGTGGCTTAGGAAAGCATGTTGATGGACAAAGCAAATCAGTGAATAGTTACCAGAGAGTAACACAAGAGTTGACCCTGAAAGCAAAGCCATAGTGTAACTGTGTCCAAGAGCCTTTAGGTGTTGTTATTTTGAACAAAACATCTTACTTTTAAAGGTGAATGTTTTTTTTTGTTTTAGTTTTTTTAATGTTTCTCTGGCAGACGTAACAGTCTTATTGTTATAGTGACACCTAGTGGTGTGGATGCAGCATCATGCAAAAATGTTCTTTTTTTGATGCCATTGTAAAAAAATGGATTATTCACAAGTATTTGATATTATTTTAAATAAAAATAAATTAAATCTTAATAGTTATATTAAAAATCTTTTTTACATTTATCCAAAGTGACTTACAATTGAGGAATTCCACAAGCAATTCATCATAAAGAGGCAATAAATATGAGAAGTTCTAGTAATACAAAGCCATCATTCAGAACAGTACAAGCTAGAACAGGGAGGGATTAAGGAATAGTGAATACAATTATAAAATTATAAATTACTAAAAATTAAACAAATTAAAATGAAATCTTAAAGTGTTAGTTCACCTAAAAAGGAAAATTCTGTCTTCATTTACTCACCCTCATGTCGTTCCAAACCCGTAAGACATAAAATATAAAATAACTATAAAAATAAAAGCCAATTCAAAATATGAATAAAAACTATTAGTAATAACACTGCATGTGAGTGTATGTAACTTAAAAACATATTTTGCAAATGCTATTTGAGAATTGTTTAAAAAGGAAAATGTGTGAAAAAGTGCAGTAATAATATTAGTTTACTTTGAGTGCCAGTGACTGCTGCGCTTTTGCCCATAAAGCCCACAGTAATGGATTCAGTGCATCAGAGCTGTCTGCTCAGCCCACAGGGGGAGGATCTGGGACTTGCCTTGTTGAACCCACTTATGTGCTCTACTGTCAGTGTGACAGATTGGTGTATGGTCGCCGTCCCAGTGGTGCGGCTACACATCTTGACAATTTCTGTCTGTTTTGAAAAAGAAAAAAAAAGGAAAAAAAGAACAAAAATGCTGTAAGTGCTTTACGAGGATGCCCAAATGACAACCCTTAGATCAGTTTTGTTTTGGTTGCAGTGGAAGCTGGTAGAACTGATTTCAGATTAACATTTGATTTAGAGCATCTTGCTGGAAGTGTGCTGCCATGCTGATCGAATGGTATCAGTCCAGTGTCTCTATGATATTGCTCTGTTTGAACATGCCTTTTTCTAGCACTGGATTGTTATAATTATATGTGAAAATCAGTGCTGGAGGAGGTCGAAATGGCTTAGTGTAACATCACTCTTGGAAGGAGAGATGGATGAGGAGCCTTTAAAAGATGTGGCTGTTTATTAAAAATTCTTATTTTGCAGTTTAAAAGCACACAATACTAAAGTTTTGCGACAAATTGTTGAGTTATCACACCATTTTGCTCTATAATGAGAAATAAAAAAAGTCCAAAAATAAACATTTCTATAATTAGCTTTCTCCCCAACATGTTTGTAAAATGTGCAGTTTGTAAATCACTCACATATTCTTATAGCATAAAATATAACATTAAAATCACATAGTTGCTCAGTTTAACATTCAAGGTTTAATCATTTTTTGTGCATTACTTTTTTCTGATCATATAGATGTATATTCTCTAAATTCGTACTTGCTGTAAAAATATATATATATATATAGTATATTTAACTTAGATGAATGTAATTACTGTTTCCCTAGCAGATTTGGTAGGTTTGCCCCTACAGTTTATTTCCGTAATAAATTAATGACTTCCTCTGATGTGCTTGTGAGAGCCTCTGATATTGTCTGATTGACGTTTAACCCTCTCCATTATTACACAGGGGGTAATCAATAAATAAATGAGTCATCAATGTGAATTAATTGCTTAGCAATGCATTATTCATCTGCAGAGTTCATTTACAAAGAGAAGATCCCAGTGCTGTTTATCAAGTTGAAGGAAGAGCATAGCAAAGAAAATCTTCTGCACTGAAGTTACAAGAAGACTTCCAGTTTTTCAGGTACCCTGTACATAACTTCTACTACAAATAGGTCAAACTGACTTTGTGAGAGTTTATTTTAGTTATTCGTTAGAATTCAACAACTCAAAGTAGATTAGCTGAAAGGAATTTTGCAGGTTAAATACTACTATTCCTATTGATAGCACTTACTGGTGTCATTCTGTTGATTACAACATATTTTTAACCTGTTCCTTGTTATACAAAAGAGCATTATTGTCATACTCTGCATTAACATTTGCAGACAAATACAATTCACTGAACACCTATAACTAGACTAGTCTGGGTGTCAGGTAACTTTATCTGTGATTAGATTTGATAGTTTCTATTGTTGAGCAGTTCAAGTCTATGTTCTGCCACAGTATGTTGATTAAGTTATACTATGCTGATCTCTGATTGTAAAGAAAATGTCTCAGACACAAGGTTTATGTCATCATACAGGTTTGCTTGAATATAAGAAATAGATAATCAGCAGAGTCAGCTATCATGATCAAGCCCGAAGTGTCAAAACTAGAGGTAGGTATCATTCTTGTTTAAGTTGAAAAGTGTAATCTTTTTCGTAACATGTCACAAGCAATCATGTCTTTGGAATGTGCTTTTAGCGAACAACACCGCACAGCCTCTGGTGGTGTTTAAAAAAAAAAAAAGAAAAGTACCCACCTAAATGGGGCTGTCAGTGTTTCCAAACCACAAAATCAAAGAAACAAGGTTCAGGCCACCCGTGTTCTGGCATTATTCATTTGCAAAATGTATTATATCCTTTTAGGCACAGCATGTTTACTTTGAACACACACAACTTTTCTGTGTATAGCCGATACTCAGCAGCTGTTGCATAACATGAATCGAGTCATATCACCGACATGTACAATGCGCACACTTACAACATCAGACTAAAGCACTTCCCCCTGCTGTTGTTGATTTCGTTTGATTCATTCAGTGAGCATATTTACTCCCTCCGAAGCAAACAGGGTAGAGAAGTGAATCAGATGTGTTGTGCTCAAGCATCCTCTAATTGCCATGGACCTCTCCCTCCACTGGCTTTCTTCTGTCCCGAGTAGAGAAAAAAAAAAACACTGCGTTTGTAGCTCACTGTTCAGCTTTTATCTATATTTTAAGCCACACACAAGGTGTAGAGTTGAGCTGGAGCTTGTTACAGGGGCGTGCAACTGCATAATTCATGACCAGGAGCGGGTTGCAGCAGCAGCTAAATAAAAGATCTTTCTTTCCGTGGCAGGACAGCAGCAGATACCTGTCCGTGCTGCTAGCTAGTGTCGTGGAACATGCAGGAAGATCAATACACATTTGTGTGACACAAATCGCTCAGTCGACTGTGTGCCTTGAAAGTGATCAGTCCCCCAATGCTTGTCCCTAATGTTGATCCACTGTAGGATGCCAAAAATACTCAAATTTCAAGCTCAGCAGACTTCCATTACCTGATGTTCTGAAATAGTGGCAAAGAAACTTGCCAGTAAAGCCAATTACAGGTTTTGTGCCTGATTTTTAATGTCATTTCCAGTCTTAAAGCTGTTCAACACCAAATGAGTGCGAAAGAGTCAGTGTAGGTTAGAAGTTCTTTAATTTAAGGCAGCACTGAGCCACTGTTCCACTTTATTAGCCACTGGCACTGAGCCCATTACAGAACACTCCAGTTTGCAGGACTCAAACTCCCTCTGCCTAGATTGCAGTGGATGGTGGATAAGGCAATATTAAAAAATCATGTCAGGAGAAAAGACTTGATGTGCAGGCGGAGGCATTAAACTGCATACGGAAGGCGGCAGCTTCAAATTGGACAGCAGACTGCGCTGTATCTTTACAAAATGCATGAATCCACTGAAGACCCAACATCAGCCCCCCTGACTGTCTGTCTTGGCTTCTCTTTTTGGACAAAGCAGCCATGGTTCTGATGATGGGCTTCGAAGGAGCATCTCAGGGAGCGACTGATCACGTTCTGAATGAGAGCTGGAGTGAGGCTAGAGTTGGTCAGAACAGGGGGTGCGGGTTCACATCTAAAAGCACGTGTGATGCAGACTGAAGCGTGCAGAGCTGCACCAAAATAGACTCTGGCTATGACAGGGGGGGATGATCTTTTAAAAGCCTTCATTCTCCGCAAGTGAAATTATTACCAGTATGTGAAAACAAAGCTGGCTTCAGGCTAGCCACCCAGGAGAGTGCTCAGCCTCAGGGTGATTTTGGAAGAAAGTAACTCAGGAGAAATAATGGGGCTGGGAGTACAAGGGGAAGGTAAAGGGAATTTTTATTCGGTTCACTCATATTCTTGCAATTCATTTTCTCAGAAGTCTCCACGACTTGCTCACCACCTTCTCTGAGGCTTGCAGTCCTCGCTTTCTTCTCTGCTCCTGTACACCCTACATCTTGGCCGTTGTTGTGGAGTAACAAAGCTTGAAAGCCTGATGGGTGTTCACAGGGCTAGATGCTCCCTCTTTCATTGCTCGGCTGTTCACCCACTATCAGACCTGCAGGGTCTTTTTTTCAGTTTGTCTAAGACCAGTGTTTACCTGTAATACAAATAAGAAATGTAAAGCAGACCTTTAACATTGCAACACATTCAGACATCATGCATGGATTCATTATATTAACTTTCAAATTAAAATTTGGACCAGAAACTATACATCTAGTAACATTTCATCTGCTTTTATTGAAACTGAATAAGCATTTTGTAAAAAAGGATCACTCAAGCAAAGAGACCTTAAATATTTACTGAAAATGTAGCTGACTCTCAGCAAATATAAATCTTGCATAACATCATGAAGCAGGAGGAAATCTATCCCTTCTTCCCCTCATTTTCTGAATGAGCGCTGCCTGTCTTTGACCTCATACAGATGTTTTTTTTTTACAACAAAATATTAACAGAGACATATCTGTTAAAGTGGTATTTTTCAGAGAAAATTAAATAAAAAAAAATCTTTCTACAGTCTAGATCATGATATGTATCACTCCCATTCAATCATGATGGAATTTTCCTCACATTTTATGCACTAGTAAATGGGCCTTCCTTAGTGTGGGAGCTTGTGAAGTGTACAGTGCCCACACTCTCAAACTAGTATTGCAGGACCAGCTCTGACTGTTATCAGTTTTGACATGTCAGAGGCAATGCAGGGCGTTAGCCTGTGGCATCCGGGAAAACATGCTAATAGTCAGATGCATTAGTGCACTCGGGGGCTCATGATGATCAAAAAGGATGTGTATTTTTCAGCAGCCCATCTCACGGCCTATAGCAAAGGTACAACTCATAGATTTTCAGAAACCTTTACCTTTAGTCTTAGGTTATTTAAAGGGTTAGTTCACGACAAAATGAAAATGATGTCATTAATTACTCACCCTCACATTGTTCCAAACTCTTTGGACTTTGGTTCATCTTTGGAACACAAATGAAGATCTTTTTGATGAAATCTGAGAGATTTCTATTCCTCCATTGACTGCCTTTGCAACTGACACTTTGACGCTTCAAAAAGTTCACAAAGAGATAGGAAAGCTAATCCACAATTTTTACAAGCGAGTAAAAGCCTAAATTAAATCTGTTCATCATATAAAGTGAGTATGTCTTCAGAAAATCTGGAATAAACCACTTGATTTATATGGATCAGTTTTACGATCTCTTTATGAACTTTTTGAAGCATCAAAGTGTCAGTTGCAAAGGCTGTCAATGGAGGAACAGACATCTCTTGGATTGAATCAAACAGATCTTCATTAGTGTTCTGAACATGAACAAAAGTCTTACGAGTTTGGAACAATAATTTGGAATTTTCATTTTGGGGTGAACTAACCCTTTAAGTACACCTTGAGAGCAAAAGGGACTAGAGAATTGTTGATGTTGTTTTTAATTACACTTTACAGTGTTCAAGTGTAATTTGAAGGTGGAGTGATTACGCAGTTGATGATTAATTATAATAGCATATAAAACATTATTATGTTAACTTGGGTCATTTTCTACAGACAGACAGACAGACAGACAGATAGACAGATAGATAGATAGATAGATAGATAGATAGATAGATAGATAGATAGATAGATAGATAGATAGATAGATAGATAGATAGATAGTTTTTAGCATGTTATTGTTACACTAACACTGAAACGTCATTGACTCAACATTAGCCAATGAAAGATATGGCAACTCCATCTATCAGTACTGTCACTGAGCATTAGTTCTTCGGGGTTTTTTTTTTATTCCATTAGAAGACTCTCATGAATATGCTAGTGTCAAGCTAATAAAATCCATTAATATTAAATCCACCATAATACGCACCCTCTGCTCTCTTAATGGAGGTCCTACGTTCACTGATAATTTAAAGCCACTGTGACCAGCAGTATTCCTTGGTTTAATTGGGGCGATTCATACAAGGAATTTTGACTATACATCATGATGTTCCAGTTAATATCCCAAGTATTCCATTATAACAAATAACATTGCTTCTACCTGATTCTGTTGGCACATGCATTTTTCTATAAGGTCCCGAATTGATAGAGAATGTTGGGGAGACTGCTACACCCTGTAAACAGGGGGTGTAACACGGTATGAGGTGTAACACCATCAGTTTAAACAACTGAATATGAGTTCAAATGAAATCACTATCATACATCACCTCCACCTACCTTAGGTGACAAGTAGCCTACAAGTTGCAAGTCTCTGTGTAAAAACATTAAGGAATTACAGGACAAAAAAATCTATTAAAAAAATCAAATTTCACTTTATAGTTGAAACATGAATGTTAAATGACAGAACGGGTATCTAACGGGTTATTATGGTCTCGCATGTACTCGTATGTACTTCTAAAGAATTTTATAGAATATAAAATAGGAAATATAAATATAAATATAAAATAGGGTCCGTATGCCCACGAACAGAGGTTGTTTTGTAACCAAGTAACTATGGCAGCAGTGTGCTATGGGACGAATCAGTATCAGGCCATAAATGGATAAATCCAAACTTTGTGTCATTATCATTCTAATATACTCGCCTGTTAGCTCACGTTCCAGATGCGCTAAAAAGGTGTCACAAAACTGTCACAAATTCCATGAAAAGTCAGTTCCCTGGTCTGGAAGTCACTAACTGACCGATTTGTTGAGTCACGTTTAATATAGGCCCAATTGATGTCTTTCAACAAGATTTGGCACCCAATGGGGAAGAGAAAAACTGAACTGGTTCTATAATCTTGTGACAGTAAGCGCTCAATTTCAATATTATCTATTGAATAGGCTACATGAGATTTGAAGGAGGGTTTCCTCGTATACCCATCATGTACAGGGATTTTCTCTGGCCAAATCCTGGTCTTTTCAAAAGGGTGAATTTTATTAGCGCCCAAAAAATCCGGGAAAGGCGTGCCAAGGGCTCTTTAAAATTTCATGGCAAACCAACAGACTTTCGCTCTCTCCGTGGCCTCAACAGGTCGTTGAGTAAATCTCCAGTGGCTGTCCAAGCAAATACACTTAGCTACTGAAATGAACTGAATCCTGTCAAGTCAAATCTTTAAAGGGTCTGCGTGTCGGATTTGATATCCACATTGCGTCCTTCCATAATTCTCAATCATGTTTAATATCTGGTGTCCAATGTATTTTAGTAATAACTGTAGCTACATACATTTTTACAAACATTAAAAGGCATTGCTCCTGATTTCCTCTCCAAACATGCCCAGAGCTCCAGTAATTACAGAGATCGTCAAATCCTTTAGTCATCGCTGATTTTCATTAATAGATAGCGTGCTCATTAATCTGACTGTTGATGCACTTATTAGCGCTCATCAATTCATTATTCATGATCTGACTGAATATAAAGAGAGGGGGTGTCTGTTTGGGACAACGCGGCCAACAGCTAAGCGTCCTCGCACAGATCTATTTCTTCTGCAAGTAAGTTCTATAAGTCCTGAAATATCAACACCGCTGGACCGAAACCCCACAATTCGGTTCGTTATTATTGCATATTGTCCATACACAGACAGGTATGAGCACACACTGGCCTGACAGTGCCGCGGGTAAAATGTGAATTCATTGTGGAACGCTTGTTGGTAATTCTGTTAACAAAAGGTATCCTTAGAAGGAATTAAATATTTATTCGTTCTATGAATAACAATTGGTTAGGGACTACTGGCTGTGTTTACTCTGTATGGCACATTTGGCTGCGCCTATCTGTCGAGCGATAAATACAGTACGTGCGACAGAGTGGAGCAGTGTTTAAATTGATCATGGTTCCTGATCAAAAACTTGAGCTACTTGTGATTGTATATTTAAGACGGCGTTTTAGAAGTTTTATTTTTTTGTTAATTATTATAATAACTCAATCGGGTATAGCTTTGGTTGCCTATAATGTTTGATGGCGCGAGTGTCCCTTGGTTTTGACTTTACCCGAGAAGATATCTTGCAGTCAGTTAACATTTAGATAGATAGATAGATAGATAGATAGATAGATAGATAGATAAAATTAAAATTATCAAATTCCAACTATCAACTGTAGTTTGTAATGTGGTTAAAATAAATAACATTTCTGATCGTCAAACTGTCACTTTTTCCCACCATAACATATTTATTTATGGAATCTCGTTTGTTCTCTAAAAGGTTGTCGTGATAGTGACTGCACTATTAGGCTCAATTTTTCTTTGTTATAAATACATATCGTAAACATAATCAAACATAATCATTTTTAGAATAGAATTTTGCATATTTCAGCACTTTAAAGTTCCCTTTAGCCTATGTATGTTTGATTATTGATTGAATATATATATATATATATATATATATATATATATATATATATATATATAATCAATTACACACACACACACACACATATAATATATATTTTATATATATATATATATATATATATATATATATATATATATATATATATATAAAACGTGTTTGCGTTAATTATCATATTCCTCCTGTTAAGGTGTTTGCCTTTCTCGCTCTTAATTACTAGCACGAACTCCCCATAACTGGGCTGAGTGGAGCTGGCGGTGGGTGAAAACACTGGTTAAGCAAATTGGTATTTAAATGTATACTCGCTGGCCTTCATGCCTTGCATTATTCATTGCCGATACAAAAAAAAAAAAAAAACGTTGCACTTCAAGCCGGGGTTCTGCAGCAGGCGGACATGAGGCCTGTCTACAGGGAAGTGCAGAAATGTAGGGCAGAAAATTGTGGTCCTTGCACACAGCACTCAGCCGCCGATTGTTTCACCCTCACTCCTCTTCAGTCCGTAGAGACTGATCAAAGATTCTTTTTAAAAAAAAATGTACACTATAAATTTAGTCGTAGCACAAGTCAAAAGTTATGTTAAATGGCAACCTTAAATACTGACGTATATTGCTCTAATTTTTAGACTTTATTTTGCTGATTTTTCTGGTTTTGATTATTGACTGTATCTTTGATAAATAAATTGCGAAGCATGTACTTGAGGTGCGTCTTCAAAAATATCCAGCGTCAGTGTATTTAATTTCATTAATTTTGTACCTCAGCTAAACGAATCTACTTAACTGGTGTCCGGCTACAAACGGGATTTTATTTTGTAGTACCGGACCGTGTTAGGTTATCTTGTCAGTTTAGAATAAATTATGTATGGGACATGATTAGAAGCTTATACGCATTACTTTGAACATATTTCTTTGAATTAAATGTGAGAAACTCATTTCATCTGTTTTGATTTACATATGAAGTGGAATTATTTCATCAGCATGGACGTATAGATCTAATAACTGATCTCCGTTTGATTTAGTGACATTTGGGAAAATGCATACTTTTAAACAGGCCTAATAATACATACCAGCATTATAGGCGTGTATATATATTTATCCTATGTTTTTATTTCGAACATTTTGCAGAAAGTGTATATTTCTGATTTGATATTTATTAAGAATACTACACGCGTCTTGTTTTTAAACAAAAAACACATTAACCTAAATACACAAATTGTGTATAGAATAGAGAAATGTTGCATTGAAATGTTGAATTGACATTCAAAATAATGTTAGAATTGAGAATTTTTCAGCACTGCGTTGTGAAATTAACATCTGTTGGGTGCTGTCCGTGGTCCTGAATATCCTGAATACGTTACATTTTATTATTTAAACTACTTACTTTTGTCTTAACCAGATCTATTTTTTTTGTTTGTTTTTTGTCCTTTTGTTTAAAGCGATAACATTACAGCAATATCTAAATTTTAAGTAGATATCTTCCTAAATATAGTTATAAATTGTTACTGGCATAGGGAAAACAATATTGAAAATGATAATGAAAGATTATAAAAGCTTTCATTTATAATGATAATTTCTTAATTAGTATCATTATTATTATATAACTATGACAATAATGATAGTAATTAATTTCTTTTATAATCTGTGTATTGTATCTTCACAGCCATTGTATCTTTATTATTATTATTATTATTATTTTGTACAACACATCTGGACAACACATCTCTATGTCTTTAAGTTTACATTTACATTTTCCAGACGCTTTTATCCAAAGCGACTTAAGCAATTAAGGCACACATTTTTAAAAATTAAAATTCCCTTTAACACTATACAATAGCATTTTTTGTTGATTTTTTCTTCTTCTCTGTGACAGACTTGCACAGCCTCTCTCGTTGTCTTCCGCTACCTAACTGTTCCACAGCGTGTCGGAATGAGCACGCGCTCGTGGAGAAGCTTCCTGCACCGGAGGAGCCTCATATATCGTCATTAAAAAATCATGCTTCCCACGCTTTAACATTTGAGCACTCGTATAATGCAGGCTTCGGATTTTAGAGTGTTCTCGTGAAAGTCTGCAATCTCCATCATGGGTCAATGAAGACATAAACGCAAATCTTAACCAATGAGGCATTTTATTACATTACGTTTTATTATTTAGACTAGGCTACTTACATTTGTTTTAAATGGATCTTTTTTGTTAGATTTTGGTCCTTTTGTTTAGCCTTATGCTTCATTTTTACATTTTTGTGAAATGAAACGTCACGTCACATCGTATTCATCATATTCAAACAAGATGGTTCGTGGATTGGGTTTATAATAGGGATTGATCCTTCATTGTCTAGGAATATTTGATTTGCATGCCATTTAGCAGAGGGAAGGCTAACATAAAAAATCCAAATAGTTTTTGAATGAAGAGGGATACAAATTTCTCCTTAACCAAAAAGTCATGACATTCCTAAGACTATTTTAAAAATCTTATCATGACCGATAAAAATCCATCGAGCATTTACAAGCCTTACGTTTCGCCGTCTACCCCAAGGGATAAATAGAATATCCCCCTATAGTAAATGTGTTTAATCTGTAATTGTATTTGAGTTTTACTGTACGTTTTTTAAGAAACTGCATCTGGTACGTACACCATGAACGAATGATTTTACAAGGTAACATTTTACATTAGTGTTCATATTATGTAAATACAATCTATACAATAATAATAGAACTAGAACTAAGTGTATTTATAAGACGTTCTGCAACTAAATACAATTTAAATTTAATGCAATGACTACTGTGAACACTGGCCACTTCAGGCGTGACCTTTAATAGATTTTAAATGAATACTTTTACATATAAATAGCATGAAGCCAAAAATTTATTTGGGCTAATGACAGCATTCTTATGCAAGCTGGACAAGAGCCAAATTACATGGGTAGTTAGATATTGTTTGTTACTCTGATTCAATTGTTTTGATGGTCTATCAGTCAGTTTGTCTCAGTGCCAAATATTCAGATCTCTGTCTTTTGATCATCCCCAGCTGCTTCTGTCATTCATTAGGCTTGATTAAGCATACACGATTCTTAATTACAACACCCATGTTTTAATTGTTGTCGAATATGTATAATTCCAGTCTGTCATGGCATGCTCGTGAGTGATCATATACACAGTTAGCTTATATATTTATGTGTTTATTTATTTTAATCCTGTTAAAGAAAGCAAGTGTTCCGAAGATTCCCTTGTTCACCTTGTCAGGATCAATTTGATTTTCTCTCCCTGGCACCTTCATTTAGGACTTTTGTCTTTCAGTTTCGCGTGTTGGTTATTTAAGTACAAATCCACAATGATTGGCAGTCAAAAAACAGCTTAGACTTCACGTTAGGCGCTTTAGTGAGCTTGTGCTTCTCTCAGTGTGAGAACTCTGATATCTTGAACGCTGTATTGGGCTTATATATTAACGCGCTTGATAAATATTGCATTGTACTGATTTAGAGCTTCCAGTGCCGGAGGTGTGATCTGACCGTAAAGCGCGCACACGCGGTTCAAAACATAGGGAGCGCGCAACTCGAAAGGAAACACAGAGGGAAGTTGATTTATCGCGCTCAAAGTCGGCAGTTGAGTCTGGGCTGAAATAAATTAAACGTTACTGCAGTAATTCACAGTTTTCTCCTAACGCTCGCGACTACTTCTTTCGCCGAGCAAATGAACTAAGCCGGTCGAACAGGGCCTTGTTGCTGCAATACTTGTGCGGAAAGCGGGAGCCATAGTCATGTACCAGAGAGCTGATTCTCCAAGGCCCTCAGTCGAGCAGCACTCAAGACTCTGGCTTCATTAAAATTTTATACGCAGCGCTTGGCCAAGGTCTATTTATGAAAATGCGCTTTCCGCTCCATGGAAAACACAAGACTGTAAGGAACCATGGGGAGGAATGTAAATCTAAGAGCGGAATTATATACACTTAAACATATTTTTCACTCCAGTTGCATTTTACAAAATAAAATAACCAGCGCCACATTGAAAATATTGCCTCGCAAATTTGACATCTATATATTCCGTGGCTTGCACGGTTGATGAATTATGTAGATGATTGGTGAGAGAAATGCAAATCCTCAATAGTGAGGCACATTTGAGCGCGATATGCCAATTTGAGTGTATTGTCTCGCACAATTGCCGAAATTGTTGGAAGAAACAACTGTAGCCAGTATGATTTCCTTTCACTATGGACTAACGATGATTAGAGCTGATGAAAACACTCTAAATACTGATACAATATTGTCACAAAATTGTAGTTGCCATCGTCTTCATTGTAATAATGTATTATGCGCTATAAATGCGTTTAAATATCTCAAATAAGTTTTTCACTTCCTTCAGTCTTTAACGACATGTTGGGGCGGAACGAATCTGATTTGCGTAACTTGTCTCTTGGCTTTGGGTTCAGCAGGAAACACAGTGAAGAAACGATGACCTCCAGTATGTGAATTATTCAAATCAAAGAATTCACGCACACTGTCGTGGGAATGGGCTTTACCTTCTGTGAACAAACTTAGTAAACCAAACCCTTATATGATGAATTATTCTTTGGGAAGAATCTCATATTTTATCGCGTAGGTGTCTTATTAGATTAATTATTTAATATATACTCAAAATCTTCGTATATATATTGTAGTTATTTAGCATATATACTTAGTGTAGTGTGCTTTTCACATATTAGCTTAGTTATTTGTGTGTGTGTTATTATTATTATTATATATCTTTTTCTACAAGTAATGACAAATAATAATAATTAAAATGTCTTTTGATTTTTTTCGCCACATTTTGTTTACTGATTCTTTTTAAAAAGTTATTTTTAGAACTTTTTGTAAATTAGATAGAACTTTTGAATTAAATTCCTGTTTATTTGAAAATAATGATTGAGTTTAGGCTACTATACTCCACGGGGGAAAGGACGAAAACTCTTGTTGTACAACATGAACCATCCGTTCAGCAATAGGATATCTTCCTCTTAACAAACACTTTCAAAATCAATAGTATCATAACACTTCATATTTATTATTCATAAATAACGAGATTTACGGCCTCAAAACCACCTGCTGAACGCCAGAGAGAGCCTGGACTTGACAACTCCTGAAATAAGCGAACTTGTTTTCTTCAGTGACAATGTCCGACCAATTTAATACCTTAACGTGTTATAAAAGAAACAGTAATAACATTCGGCGTTTCCTCGTACACAAATAATATATATTATCGCACTTGTAAAACTTTATATGGACGTGATTTCAATTTTTTTTATTCGTTTAATCAGCTCGGCTAACATTGTGGAGAATAGGAAAATCGTCATATTTGACTAAACAACATTTGACTGTCACTGTTAAAATGAGTACATTCGTTCGTTATCGTTGCGACAATCGATTGCTTATTTAAGTTTGCTCTGTGATAAAACATACCAAACAATATTATGAGGCATAATGAGAGCAACAACAGAAACGATCATCATCATCATCATCATCATGAAGATTAGAGATTTTAATTTCAAATAAGCCTGAAATTATTAATCAACGAAATAAGATTATCTTTATCATTCCATGTGTCCTCTTATTTAGAGAACGACATACCTAATAAATTTCGTTATATTAAGCAAAATAAATAAAGAAGCAAGTTCAGGGACATAATACACTGCAGTAACTGAGGTAAGACGTGCATGGTTTATTGAAATTTCTGTCGCGTACACAGACACATTTAAGCACACTTTCACAAATGAACCCTGTGTGGTATTCAAAATAAATTAAGCTAAAATAAATAAGTAAACGACAATATCAATGAAGTTGAAATATAAATATAAATAGGCAAAACAAATAAGAAATCGGAATCATATCTACAAAGTGCAATGAATCTCTGAATATGTAATGAGATGTTCCCATCTACAAACTTAGTGTAATAATAATAATAATTTAGATAAAGACGTACAGTAGAAGGGGTAGTCACAAAATAATTCTTAAATAATTTGATTGTCAAAGCATCATTGAAGTGAAATTCGTTGCAAGACACAACGCTTCGTGTTTTCAATCTAATTTTACCCAAAAATGTGTCAAATGAAAACTATCACGGAAAAATGCCATATTTCAAAATGACAATGAATGTGTCACGACGTCAGGAATCATGAGGTAGACACAGAAAAGTATATTAAGGATGTCCGTGTGTACGTGCGTTCGCCTGTGCGTGTTCTCTCTTATTGCAAGACATCAAATTGAATGGTATTTTCAAACGGTAAATGAACACTTAACGCCTTGTAAACCATGCAATGGATCACAGCAGAACCTTCATGAATTTCTTCTGGAGCATATAGAATAACACTAAGGTTTCTAGAATGGGACATCTTTTGCACAACAGCGTTTTAGCTTTCTTTCTTTTCATCCTTAAATAAAAAACAGAATTTTGATGCGTTCTTCACACAAAGAGGTGCAGTGTATTCACAGATATGTACACAGATGAATATAAAAGAGTCATTTTGAGTTAAGAGAATAATCATTATTATACAAATCTCGATTTGTACAATAATTGCAACGCTTAGTTGATGTTGGTTTTCCTCTCGTCCTCCGTCTTCCAGAGCGTGTTGTTCTTGACATTTTGTCATGACAAACTTTTGGAACACTTTCTGTCTCTGGGATGTTGACGCCCAGCTCCCAATTCCTGTGTGGGAAGCGTTTCGCCTCACCCTCGAAGAGTTTTGTCGGCTCTGCTCACTCTTTATGCCTGATGATTGAGTTTATTTAAATACATTATTCTGGCCTAGTGCGTAGCCGAAAACTTCATCCGTTTCTGCTTTTGCCTTTGATTGCAAAACCACACGCGGACCACGTTTTTTTTCAGGTCCAGTTTCTCGGCAATTGCAGCGATTTTCTCCGACGAGGGTCTTGGCTGGACGGCAAAGTAAGCCTCCAGCGATCGCTTCTCTGGAGCAGCGATCGAAGTGCGTTTTCTCTTTTTGTCCCCGCCGCTAAAAATCTCTGGTTTGGCCATTTTCTCTCTCTGAGCCCGTTCTGCCTCCTCTAACCACGCTTCCAGGATAGGTTTGAGGGCGACCATGTTATTGTGAGACAAAGTGAGAGACTCGAACCGACAGATAGTACTCTGGCTCAGGCAGCCAACCCCAGGGATTTTAAGATTGGCTAACGCCGAACC
Source organism: Zacco platypus (assembly GCA_038088235.1). Lineage (NCBI taxonomy): Eukaryota > Metazoa > Chordata > Actinopteri > Cypriniformes > Xenocyprididae > Zacco > Zacco platypus. The sequence goes on from CM076070.1 coordinate 28,431,460, forward strand.
CACGTCGGCCTGCGTTACCCCGAGTTTGATCCGCCTCTGCTTGAAGCGCTCGGCGAAAGACTCCAGCTCGCGGGGATCCGGCTCGGAGTCTCCACTGCCGCCCAGAGAGGCGTGCGAGCCCAGACTGTGGTGGTGCATGTTCATACTTTGCGGGTGGTGATGCTGCATGTGGTTAATTGCTGACATATGTGAATGCGGGTGGGAAGCGGTGGAGCAAACGTCAGAGCCCGGCATGCCTCCGATAGAGATGCCGGGGGTGAGGTGGTCGAGCAGGTCGCCCTCCAGGCCCTGCGTCGGCTGGTGGTGGGGATGATGGTGATGAGAGGTCAGCACAGATGGGTGATGAAGGTGCCCAGAAGAGGACGTGGGGGTGCAGGTCATGCTCGTCATGGTGGTCATGGTGTGGTAGGTGGCATCTGGCTTGAACGGATGACTCTTTTGAGCGACGATGTCCACCGCCGCCAGTGCCTCGGCTCTCTGGAGCAGAGTCTCATCAAAGCCGGCAAAGATGTTACCCTGCAGCTATGTGACAGAGAGCAAACATAAGTATCAATGGCAAATTCCAGCCAACCCAAATCATTTTGGAGGAAAACTTACATTCAGGTTATGCAACCTGTATTTATTTATTTATTTATTTTGTATTATTATTTTGATAAGCAGTGTTATAAAAAGATTATAGGCTAGGACCAAAATGGGCCACTTTTACCAAATCATCTAAAGCGGCATTAATGGCTATCCACTTAAACGCTAATTTCTAAAGTGCTGCTCTTGTGTTTTCAGGTAACTTTTATGATTCTATCTTTTAAAAAAAAAGCAGTAACATAAATGTAGCCATAAATGCAAGAGTTATTTGGGTTACAGAATTTATACCAACAAAATCGAAGCACTTCAAATTTGTCACGCGGAGAAAAGTTTTGACCACTGCGGTTTCAATGCAAATGACTGCGGTGATAATGAATCGCAAAAAACAAAAGAATTATTAAACTTACCGAGGGCGTGGGCAAACATGCTCGCCGGATAGCTTCAGAGCTGGAATGTAGAGGTGTGTATTTTGGCTCGTGCAAAATCGGATGCATACTAAACGGCTGTTTGCTATTCATGGACATCATTATGGCAGAGGTGAGAGAGGGTCGTTTCTCGTCTTCCTCGTTTATCTCCGTTTTTCCCCAGTACAGTGTCTACTTCGGAACCCAGGGATAATCTGGTTGATAAAAACTGAAAAGGTATGCTGAGGAGTCTTCTTTTCTGGCTGGGCTGTAGCCAGGCACGAGCTGTCAATGTCTCTGATACAGTAGGAGTTTTCGCAGGCACCTAAAATATAACGTCTTCTTTAGCCCCGCCCAGATAGGTACAGGTCCCGCCCAACTACTATTACAGTACCCTCAAATGTTATTGGTAAATTTGGAATGTGAACACGCCTCTGGGATTTCTGGTCCCATTCCCCATCATGTGCGCTGGAGCAAAGAAGGTGTGGCCCTGGCTCTGAGACTGGCGTGTTTTCATTGGTGCTGTGATTTTGACAGGTCTTGCTAGATTGGTTGTATTGAATATTCATGTGCACTTGCTCTTGGTTTAAATATCTGTCACCATGTCTATGAATATGATCGTCGTAAATCATAGTTTAAATATTCAAATGAAAATAGTGATTATAGGGCTACATTTGATCATTTTCATTACAGTTTATAACTTTTAATTTAAAACCTTTTATCATTGTTTGCCATTTATGATCAGGGAAGACACCATCTGATAAAATGTCATTCTTAAATGCACATTTTTGTTGTCATTGTGGATAAAAAACAAACAAACCAAAACACATGCCAAATATAACTGGATTTGAAATATGAAACTCGAATTTTATCATTTCGTTTGTTGTTATTTTTATAACAAACAAATTAATTAATGAGTGAATATATACAAGTGCTAAATATTTCCCTTAATTATGGTAATGTTTGCTGTGTTACATGAAGCAAGTAATGTTTTTTTTTTTTTTTCTTTTTTCTTCTTCATGTGGCCAGCCTTAACAATTTGGTACATGAATTAATTATTGTTCATTTACTTTGTGGTATGCACCACAATATGGATTCTTAAATAGAGCATAAACAGGCTAGGATGATAAGAGCCCATGTACAATTAAATATTGATAAAAAAAAAAAACATAGGTCAAACAAATGAGAACAGTCAATCAAATACCTCAGTCTGACAAATGAAATGCTGGTACCACCAACCACGTGCATGAATTAGTGATTGGATTAATTTCATAAACACTTTTTGTTATACTGGCTGAAACTCTGCGCGTCCTGATAGCAATCAATCAATAATAGCAGTCTAAATTTTAAAAAATCTTCTGTGGAAGAGTCTCAGAACCAAAACAACGGTTATCCAATCATTGTATTTAGGCCGCAAACAAACAACAATCACCTCTTGCAGTTTCTCCTGAACCAAAACGTATGCTGCTTTCACACCATGTCGAAATTACCATAATTAAGAGATGGCAAGCCGTGACATTTGTAGTCAGAGCTGTTCACATCCTTGGACTCTGAATTATGCATTTCTATGGCAAGGGCAAAATTAATCTGTTACAGTCAGGTGGTGCAAGTCATGGGTCTAAGTTGTTTATGTTCATTACTATTGTAATGTTATGTGCTTTGAGACATGAGGTAATTTAACACCATCTCTCATTGTGTTCATGTGTTTTGGAGGAGGCGTGGCTGTGGAGAGTGCTCTGAAGTGATGGTGGGTGCTTTCAAAGCTAGCTTGCTATTGCTAGCCTCTCCGAAAATGCCTATCCTTCCTTTAAAGAAAATTATGGTTTAAATAATACTACCATATATCACATTACCATATCACATTACCCTTCTTGCAGTGAAGCTGCTAACTTAGGAACTTCATTACTGGAACTTGACTGTTTGATTAGCACCTCTTCAAAGTGGGTTGTGTGTTGCACAGGTTGGTAGTGCATGCAAGCTGCTCTGAATTGGCTTGTATAGAGCCTATATCTATCACTCTAATTGGTGCTGAAACCCCAGACATGAACGATGAAGGCCCACAATGGGAGAAGGAGTCTCTGCGAGTGTGACTCGGAAACCTGAGATGCAGACGCAGACAGCAACATCGTCCCCTCGTGCCTTGCTCTCCAGCAAGGCCTTGGCACCCGCTCATCAAATATGCATCAATGCTGCCATCTCTCCCACAGCAACCACTGTCACTGGGGACTCCAAATGCTGAGGGACGGACAGAAAGGCACAGCTAAAGTGACAGAACAGAGAGAGAGAGAGGCAGTCTGGAAAAGAGAAGTGGGCTCAAAGAGTGAGCTTATACATGTTGATAGAGAGTCAGACATGTATCCGAGATGATACAAGCCATACTTATTGAATCCATTGAGTCGTTCCCTCTTTTCCTATCATTCTTTCTTTCTCTGTCAGACTGCCAACACTGAGTCACAGTCATTTTCCTGATGAGTTTTCTGCAAACAAGCCTGGGGAAGTGCTTGATTATTGCTAATGGAACATTTTCCTCAATGAATATTAATGCTGAAATAGGGAATTGGTGGTATTGGCTGTAAGGATTCTTACTGCAGATGATAAGTTGAGGTGTTGAGACTGTTATTTTCTGTTATGTATAGTGCAGAAAACAGGAAAACCACAGATTTGGGGTGTGTTTCCAATACAACAACGAAACTCACTGCTTAACTACCTTTGTATGATGCATCTTTGGAGAAATTAACTCATTAGTCACAATAATATATAAATGGTTAAAAAAATACGTTTTTTCAACCAGGTTGTTAAACAATATAGCACTGTTGGTAATGATGTCATGCAGGTAGGGGAGTAATAACTTCTGCTATTATTCCATCCAAATTAAAGTAATGCCAGATTATTTCTGTAAATAACAAACAAGACATCTGAAGACTACTTCACTATTTTTTGTCCTCCATTGTTTTGCTGCTTTTTTTTTTTTTTTTTTTTAAGAGATGTTTGAATCAATTGCAGATTTTCCCTTGCATCCCTGGGGAACTACAGCACACTTATAACACAACACAAAAAAACCAACAACAACAAAAAAACCACAACATTTTTGGCATCTTGGCAAACTAAAAGACATACAGTGAAATTTGTACTCAGATTTGTATCAGCACCATTTAGAGTGATAGATCTAGTCTCTATACAAGCAAATTCAGCTTGATCTGCTTCCATGCACTACCAACAAAACCTGTGCAACACACAACCCATTTTGAAGAGGTGCTGTCCCTGAGTCAAGTTCCAATAAGGAAGTTCCCAAATTACATATATGGTAACACTTTTTTAGTAACTAGGTGCTTATTATATATGCATTTGACCAGGATATTGACTGTTTATTAGTACTTAGCACATATTAATGCCTTATTCTGCATGACCATATATTGCTTACTTATTTTGCTTAAGAGCATGAGCTATTGAGGTCCACATGTCATACTAACTATGAACTATGCAACCATATGTCAAGAGCTGTAGTTCCAAATACACAATTTTGTGATGCTGTTTGCAGATGTTCATTGGAAATTTTGGCTAACAACATAACGTGCAGCCATGATTGGTTAACAATGCTTTTGGGAAACACACTTGGGGAAAATATAATGGACAGAATTCCTTATGTCTCCAGACTTTAAATGAATGGTTCACCCCAAAATGAACATTCTGTTATTTTTTTATTCACCATCATGTCATTCATTCCTCTACAGCAGACAAATGTTTCAACAATGGAAGTCAATAGGGTCCAAAACAACACTGAACCCAATGACTTTCATTGTATGGATAAAAAAAAAAAAAAAAAAAAAAAAAAAAAAAAACTTTAAGAAGTTTTAATGAATTTCTAACATGTTTAGAATGAATTTTCATTTTGGATGAACTACCACTTCACCTTTTGTCCTTTCTTCTTTTCTTTACACTTTGAAATGCTTAATCTTTCTTTTTTTCCCTGCTGGCTCTGACTAATCCCTCAATTTTTATTTACACCAACCATTTGATGTATTCACTTTTGCTTGAGAAAATGCAATGGGAGTGTGGGCATGGTGCCAGAGCTCTGAAAAGAGAGTGAAAGTAAGACATCACCACAAGTAAATATTTCTGGTATGTTACGCAAATGGAAAAACTCCTCAGTGTGCACATGAGCGCATGTACTTTTCTTTCCTTTTTCTCCTCACTTTCTTTTTTCCCTTCTTGCCCCCTCAAGCCTCCCCCCATTTCTTGATTGGTGAATTATTGATTGCGTGTAAAATTTAACATTGTAGATATGTGACCATTCACCAAATCAGCAGGTTAACACTGTGGGGCTGCCGAAGGGAAGGGGTGTCTAAGCACACACTTTAATGTAATTGCCTTTAGGGTTTCTGGTAAATATTTTATTGTCTGCCAGCACAAATTAAATGTACAAAGTTACCGAAACAGGGTGATTCCTCCCTCTGAAGCTCTGCAGAAGATGTCCTTTTACTTGTTATTTGTCTTGAAGTTTTTGGGTACCTGGATGCTGGACCAACTGTAAGTTTTTTATTCAAAAGATCGGGCAAGATGCTCACCTGGGAAATTAAAAAAAGAAGCAAGCATGTGCCTCAGAGAGCTGTTCTTGGTGGTTGTTGGGGTTTGCTGTTTAGTTCCGTTCACTGAGGCTGAAAGAGCTCTTGATTTAAGTGATTTTTGTGGAAAGAAAAGAAAAAAGAGGGGCGGATGGGGAGACTCATACATTGCCAGTCAGAGAGGAAAGTAAGCAGAAAGATGGGACAGAATGTGAACAGGAAAACTTCATTACCTGATGGTGCAGAGGCCAAAAAGACATTAAAAATGAATGATGGCCGACACAGATGGTAAGCTGACCTGGATGGGATGCGAAGCGTCGTAGGGAAGATTTGTATTTTTCTGTTCCACACTTAAAGAGAAATCCCAGAGGAGAAAAACACCTGGACCTGAGAATTTGTTCACTGTTATGGCTATTTGAAATTAAATAAAACTATTTATCCTTCAGCACTGATGACTGTTTTCACTTTCTGTTCTTTAAAGATACAATCAGTGTGTCTTGCTAACCTTTTCTAGGCCTTGTCAAGTTGTTTGGTGCAGGCGCTTTTCATGCCTCATTTCTGTCTTCTTCCCCTGATTTCTTTCTTGGATTCCCTCCTGTGTGCACATGCAATGATCCGCATAGTTTCCTTGGCACCCATAATTCTCTTTGCACTATTTCGTTGTTACCTGCCGTTCGCCGTTCATACGGGATGGGCCGCACTAAGTCTGGATCAATAGATTAACTGAGTGGTTATGAATTATGCAGAAGAGCCCTACAGCAGTTGAACGTAAAGAGCTTGTGCTTTTGAATTGGCGTGTAAAAGCTAAGTACAGGCCTGTTTACTTGTTCCCCGGCATTGTGGGTGCTGTGCATCAAGACCCCCCCTCCTCCCCACCACCGCCCTGTAGGCAAGACCCCTGGGACCTTAGTCAGGTAAAAACAATGTGATGGTATTGATGGTTAACTTGAACTCAATTGGAAAAATTTTGTTTTTTAACCTAGTTTAGGTTGGTTTGCTCTAACATGCATATGTTATGATGACAACGGTTGAAAGGCAGCACAGAGAGTTTGCTCACAGTGTCTTGTTGCTCTCTTCTGAATCGAGCCTCAGAGGACATAACTACAGCAATAGCATTAGCTTAATATTCCACTGTGCATGTAATTTTACATTTGCATACAATCAAACTTGGTGTCACTCATGTTTTTTTGTTTTTTTTTTGTTCTACAAGAGTAAAACAAAGGAGGGAAAAAAATAAACAAGCAAAATGCTGTAAATATGATAGTGAAGGCATATTCATGATATGTAAATCTCAGTGTAGTTTTAGTCCATAGTGCTTTAGAGCAATACAAATAAACAAAATTATCTTTTTATGCATAACTGTTTTCCAGAGGACAAGTGTGATATATTGAGACAGATGTGTTGTGTGACTTTTACATAACCATCAGCCGCTTGTTCAGTGCCAAATAAGAAGCTATGAAAAGAGGAAGAAGGCCAAAAGCTGAAACATTTGTCTTGGATCTCCTTTCTTCTTTATTTATTGAAATATTAATGTCTTTGCTTGAGGCCAAGTGTGTTTATGCATGCCGCTCAGAGCGTTGACCGAAATGCCAAATGATGCTCTCTCATTGATTTTTTTTATTTTTTTTAATTTTTTTTTTTTATTGTGGGTGTATCTGTCTAAGTAGAGGCCACCAGTCACCCTACCACCCTCCCTGTTCTCCTGCTCCCTGTGCTTCAGCATGCGTTCCTCTAAGTCCTGGCCCCATTCCTCTGCTTCATCTGCCCTTATTAGACTCTTCAAATGGAGCTGCTACTTTAACTCGATGTGTCGGACACTTCAAAGGACGGCTGTGTTAATTGTTGGTTTGTTTGGAGTTGCTTGTAGCGGAGGGTGTGTAAGGGATGTTGCAGACATGCTGGAATCTTTATGATGTGAGTAATGAGCCGAGAAATGAGGAAGAAAGGGCAAAATAGTACTTTCAAACGCTCTGGTTGATACGAGATGACATATACATTTGTTTATCTATGCATGTCATGTAATTTTCTCCCATTAGAGAAAGTATCACAGGATTCCCTTTATAAGTTTAGGGACTTTTTCCAGTAGTCTCAGGTCTTTTGGGGCAAGCAGGCAAATTCTTCTTCTGTTTCTCACGAGTGTTTTACAGTATTGTAATACTAAGTGTTTATCCACTACTTTAAGGACAAAGTTGCTCCATCAAAAAATAATCTGCACAAAGATTGTAGGCCAAACTCTTGGGAAACTCTGAATCAAAATTATCATTGTATAATGATAATGGACTGCAATATTGTTGCTGATCTTAATCATGTCCTGAGTATTTAATTCCTACCATCAAACAGGAGATCTGGAATTTCACGATTTAATAAGGAATGTTGAAGGAATTTGTTAATTGTTTGCAATTAAAGCTACTGTGATGCAAGACAAATTTTGAACTTAATGATTTGTCATATTGATTATTATGATAGGAAGTGATGTATTTTTTAACCCTGACCCCTTGACCTTAATGGTGCAAACCATGGTGTCTATATGTATTTTGGGTTCTTTTGAAGACACTTACACTTCTCTCTACTGATATTTGCAGCTTATGCCTAATTGTTCTAGTCCACTGAGTAGAGGTAATGGCATTGCAGGTGGCCTGGTGAGCAGCTCAACACCATAAAGAACACTGAAGAGCAGATTTTAAAAACCTCTGGGGAGTAGGGGGTGGGTTTGTATTGGGTAGGAACGCTCGGGACCCCAGCTGGTGCAGAAAGGGGTGCCATTGTGCTCCCCATCCTCCTCCTCGCAGTGCTAACAGGATTAGGCGACAAAGAGCACCCTCTCCTCAAAACCCCAGGCTTTTCCTTGCATGTCCTGTCTGATCTGGGGTTTTAAGGGTCCCCTTGTCATGCTTTCATAAACCAGAAACCACTCCCACAGGGAGACTTTGAGATTCCATCTGAAGCACAAGTTATCAGTACATATGAATATGGCTTTTGGATGTTATGGCTCCTCAACATGGCCTTGCTTTCATTATGACTCATAAACATGATGAAGAAACACACATAAACCAAGCCTAACTAAGCCTAAAACGAGTTGAAGCCTAGAAGGTATTAGAATACATAAAGAGTGTCAAGACTTTGGTAACACTTTAAAATAATGTTCATTAGTTAACATTAGTTAACAACATTAGTTAACATGAACTAACAATGAACTGCACTTACACAGCATTTATTAATCTTTGTTAATGTTAAGTTCAACATTTACTAATACATTATTAAAATCTTGTTAACATTAGTTAATGCACTGTGAACTAACATGAACAACTGTATTTTCATTAACTAACGTTAACGAAGATTAGTAAATAGAGTAACAAATGTACTGCTCATGGTTAGTTCATGTTAATTTAGTTAAACATTAACTTATGTTTAACTAATGAACATTATTTTAAAGTGCTACCAAGACTTTTTTTTCTAACAAAACTGATATTTTCACAAACCATAATTTTGAGTAATTCATGAATTCTTTACAAAGATGTGGGGGAGTGATAAAGAAGTTTTTTTTTCTTCTAAACCTGTGACATGTCAAGAAATTTAATTATATTATAGAATAAAACAAAACAAACAAACAAAAAAAAAACCCATCTGAAAACCATACCCTATCGGGTCAGTTTAATCCTGTTAATGCATCCTAAGATTGAGATGTCATTGTCAGTAAATCTTCTACAAGGGTCCAAGGTTGATGCATACTTGTCTTCATGAATTGAAGGGAAAATGGATGTCCTGATCTTCTTTTCCAAGATCCTCCCCTGTGGACTTTAGCCTAACTTTACAATGAATCCCAAGCAGTCTGGTATTCATGTCACCACAGTACAAAGACTCTCCATATCATGTTCTCACACCAGTTACCACATAGCTCTAGAGGTTCCTTTATCTCTCACCCTTTAACCTCAACCAGTACCCAACAAATGCTGTGGTTGGTAGCATTTACCATTAGTCTATGTCTTTTTTAGTGTCTTTACTCTGTTTTTGACCTGTTATTGATATCAGCAAGAGTGACCAGGTCCGGTGTAAATGCAACAGTAATCCTGATGGAGGCACAGCGTTTGTACCTGACAGCGCACCGTGCAGCGGGACAGCGCTCTCATTACCACAACAATGAAATAATTATGAATGCCGCAGCGAGACTTCATCAGAGGAATATCTATTGTATTATTTATTCAGTCCCCTGGTTCAGGGAGAACACATATAAACTTCCAGCCATGCTCTTCTCCATGCACACACTCTCCTGTCTGCCTTTCAAAGCGGTGGCTTGCTCCTGCCACTGTTTTATACTTCATTTCTCCAGGCCCTGGGATGCTTTGCTTGGACATTGCCTCTGATATGTATTCATGGCTGACCCTAACAGTCTCAAAGGACTATTGCAGTCTGCACGGTGCAAGTTGTAGGATGTTCATTCATCAGTAAGCGGTCAATACTCTGATGGGTTCATGGCTAGAAGCGATTACTCAACATGGAACCAGCTGCCTTCTGATGGAAGGCCAAACCACAGGCCCAGTCCATCTGTGGAGGGCGATGCCTGGAGAATCAGCTCTATCGAAGATCGCAACACGGCAGCAAGACCAGCCACGCGAACACAAAACAGGTGAGCACTGTCTTCTAGCTTGCCGTAAGGGTTTGACTGATGTCTCTCATCTTGCATGTGGTGAACTTTTTTAACTTGGGCAACAAACGTGTGTGAGGTACGTTCGTGCCCCTGTGTTTTTTGCTCCTGTGTCCGTCCTGAGTAGTGAGGTTGCATAGGTGATGGTTCTGAGTGAGCAACACAGCATCATAAATAATGCAGGGCCTGCTTGGCAACGCCATGGCTGGTGCTTGGCAACTTCTAAAGCGCCGTAGTGTTGGGGGAAAGTGGGTGCAGTGGGCGGAGACCTGCAGGTGCTCGGCTTCTCTTTCTCATCTGTTCATCCGATCCTGTCTTGGGAGAGTGCTAGTGTGCCATGCAGATGCACCTCCTGCTCACTCAGCTACAACAGAGGAGGCCTTTGTTACTTTGCACTGTACATGAATACATCGCAGACACACTACTCTCAGACTGCATGATTTTTTTTTTATGGCTTTTAATAATATATTAATGAATGCACATATGATCCAAGCCCTCTTCATAAACCTACCAAAGCATTTCTAATGTCTTGTGCAGTGCATACAGTGTTAGGCCTGGTAAAAGTTTCAGATGTTTTACATCATAAGAGATTAAATGAGAAAAGCACTGCGTCTGTATAGGGATGTTTTTTTTTTCCAGCTATTTTTGGACATTGAAGATTGGCACAAGCAAATGTTGCCTGTGCATTATGGATCATGGTCATAATAAAGTAAATAACAATAAAAGTTGTAAAATTGTAATTGTAAAAAATGAAAAAAAAAATGAAATGAAAATAATTTCACTCATATAATAATTATACTTTGATTAATATACCTGATATATTGGCCAATACTAGATATAATTTTTACACAAATCTTCAAAGCCTAGATCACTATTTAAAACCAAAAGATCAAGTTCAAGTTAGGGTTAGGGTTATTTATATAGGCCTAGTACATTTAAAGGGAACCTATTTTGCAAAATGTGTTGGCAGTGTGTGTACACAACCACCCTATAATGATAAAAATCCACCCACTCCTTTTTTTTTTAATTCCCATAAATCATAAGCCGTGTCCCAGTACTAGCCTTTTGCTTGGGCAAAGTGACATCACTTTGCACAAGCCCCGCCCACAACTGCTGACGGACTCTGCCATATTAGCATAGACGCGATTTGTACAAAGTCCGCCATTTTAGCGATTGAGGTGTTTTGTTGTTGGATGTAAAAGTGAACATAACAGTCTCCATGTACTCCTGACATCAGACCCACTGAATATGCTGTTGATTAGTTTTATTTTCGAAGGCAATGCATACCCATATACCTAAATTCGTTGATGTCTGCACTGTGTTTTATAAAGCTCTTACATTGATTTTCTGGAGTGAAAACTGATGCTTCATCTTTTGTGTGAAGTACAATTAACATCATAAAACTCATCAGTAAAGTTTTGGCCATCATTCGGATGGGGTCCGCTACAACAGGAATAATGGTTAAAAGCAAGATGACAACATAAGTTATAACCGTAATTAAACTAAACTATACCTGTTCTATCTCCATGCAGAGCATTCTCTTGCTCTGTAGGCATTATTGTCCAAATCAGGTTCTGTTACTGACAGTTTCTGACATTATTAGTGTGTCCTGACTCCTGACACCAGAGAATGAGCTCTTGAAGTTCTGCACTCTTAGGCCCTGAGCAACAGCTCATTTGCATTTAAAGGCACAGAAATAGACACAGCCGTAATAAAGCCAAGGAAAAAAGATGCTTCTTTTTAAAAAAAAGAAAAGAAAAGAAAAAGAGACTTAGAAGTCAACAGAGAAGGCACCAATCTGACCCCTTATTCCATAACCGTGGCCTTAACACAGAGAATGCTCGATCCCCTCTGATGTTTCAGTCTAAAGTGAGGAACTAAAAGAAGGTTCTGATTGCTCGATCTTACAGTTCTAAGGATGTAAGGATGCAGAAGCTCAGCTAAACTGTTGGGAGTTTGGTTATGAAGGGATTTGTACAGAAATAAGTGAATTTTAAAAGCAATTCTGAATTGGGTGGGCAGCCAGTGAAGAGCTCTTTGAATGGGAGTGAAATGATCACTTTTACGGCCTTTCTATAGAAATCTGGCAGTGGCATTCTGGACTAATTGGAGTCAAGCAAATTGTGACTGTACCACAGTATAAAGAGCAGCTAAAAGCTGTCTACACTGAACGTGACAATCCAACTCGGACTATGTCAGAAATAGAATGGAGAATCTGTTTATTGTTGGGTTTGTTGTCACGTTTTCCAGTGTGGACAATATCACTGATTATAATGGGTTCTATTATCTTTTGACGCGTAGTGTCACACAGCTCGTGTCCGGTGTAGACAGTGTTAGTAATTGTTTAATTTTAGACATCTTTAATTTTGACTTTCTTATCTTTCAATCAACATTTTTTTGATTGATGTTACAAAAATAGTTAGGCCACTGATACCATAAAAAAAATCACATTGATATGGCGACCAATATGTTGTGCATGTGTAGCAGAGGCCAGCTAGTAGTTGCTGTGCGAGTAAACCTCACTCCTCTGACCTCAAGAGACGCTCTAGCGACAGACGCTAGAGGTTGCAGCCTTTAGCCTCCTTGGTAGAGCGTCCGACTCCCATACCCGAAAACCCGGGTTCTAGGCCCGCTTGGAGCGGGTAGAGTGGGACCCGGGTGGCGGGGTTACACATGCACTGTTTATTTGTTGGCCAGAGGAGAACTGGCCCTCTGACTAAGCCTGGTTTCTCCCAAGGGTTTTTTCTCTATTTCTGTCACCTGATGGAGTTTGGGTTCCTTGCTACTGTCGCCTTTGGCTTGCTTATTCGGGGACACCTAATATTCAATATACCTAATGTAATATAACACCTAATATATTACTGATCTGGCTGCATTGACACCATTGTATGGAACTGAACTGAGTTGCTGGATGTAACACAGTTCGTAAGAACGGGAAGAAGGAGGCGGGAACCGGTGAACATTGAATGTAACTTTAATAATAAAATAAATAAACAAACAACAAAACGAAAGTAAAAGGGCAGCAGTTCCTCACGACATAATACAACACAAAATAAAATCCAGGCCTGGTCCTCTCTCGTCCTTCACTGTTGTCGCTCCTCTTTTATGCTTCCGGAGCTCCTCCGTGAGAGATACGAGACCGGTGCACCGCGCAGCTGACACTCATTACCATTCGTGTCACCGGCCTCGCGTCGTTCCCTCACGGCTCTCGCCCACCCTGCTCGTCACACTGGACAATGCTGGACAATGACACAATTTTCTTCTAGAGCTGCTTTACAGCCAAAACAATATTCCCTTTTAGTTGGTCACATTTGACGTTCGTCAGAACTGACCGACGAATTAGGGATCACTTTGAGAGATGACTCTACTTCGAGTGTAAAATGAGCCATTGCAAGAGAGACAGTGGTTTATGGTCAATGTTGACCATTCCCAAGAATGGTTTGCATCAGTCGACCTGCTTCCCTTGGGGCTGTCCATTTCCCCTTACATCTTTACCAAGGTCGCAGAGACAGCTATTGTTCCACTCAGAGAACATGGCTTTGCAGTATCAACTACCTCGATGACTGGCTGATGCTGGCACAGTCTAGGGACCAGTTGTGCAAACACAGGGACATGGTGCTCTGTCACCTCAGCCTGTTGGGATTTCAGGTCAACTGGGAAAAGAGCAAACTCTCCCCTGTGCAGAGGATCTCTTTTCTCTGTATGGAGTTGGACTCGGTCAACTGGACAGCGCAACTCACAGAGGAGGACATCCAGTCAGTGTTGAACTGCTTGAATTTGTTCGAGGCAGGACAGTGGCCCAACTGAAACTTTTTCAGAGGCTCCTGGAGCATATGACATCCGCAACTGCAGTAACACTGCTTGGGTTGCTTCATATGAGGCCACTTCAGCACTGGCTTCATGGCTGAGTCCCAAAATGAGTGTGGCAGAGTAGCACGCACCGCGTGTCCATCACCCTGTACTGTCGCCAAACGTTCAGCCCATGGTCGGACCCTTCATTTCTATGGGCAAGAGCCCCCCTAGAACAAGTGTCCAGGCATGCTGTAGTATTCGCAGATGCCTCTGCCACAGGCTGGGGGGCCATGAACTACGGGAATGCAGTATCGGGTTTGTGGGCAGGGCCTCAACTGCATTGGCATATCAGCTGCCTCAAGTTACTAGCAGTACTTCTTGCGCTGGGCCACTTCAAAGGGCCGCTACATGGCAAGTACGTGCTGGTCCGCATGGAACACACTGCTACCGTTGTGTACATCAACTGCCAAGGTGGTCTACGCTCCCGCTGCATGTTGCAACTTGCCCACCATCCCCTCCACTGGAGTCAGTAGCATCTAAGGCCGCTTCTTGCCGTTTACATTCCTGACGTGCTCTACCCAGATTAGGCTGTGTTCTGGCCTGAGCCTGGCCAATCAAAATAAATAAAAAGGCATCTGTTTGGCTGAGTTTTGGCTTGTGTTTTGTCAGCCAGTAAAAGAAAAATAGTCAAACAATCAGGTGGTGAACCTGCCAGGGCTGCCCTCGGAGGAGGGAGACCCAGTCATAGCTTTTCTGTGTCCCGTTCGTGCTCTGCGGCTGTATGTGGACAGAACACAAAGCTTTAGGACCTCAAACCAACTCTTTGTCCATTACAGAGGCCAGCAGAAGGCAAAGGCTGTCTCCAAGAAGAGGATAGCCCACTGGATAGTGGATGCGATTGGTTTGGCATACCAATCCCAAAACGTGCCTTGCCCATTTGGGTTGTGAGCACACTCAACTAGGAGTGTTGTTTCCTCCTGGGCGTTGACTCAAGGTTCCTAGCTGATAGATATTTGTAGAACTGCAGGCTGGGCAACACCTAACACGTTCGCTAGATTTTTTAGCCTTCATTTAGAGCCGGTATCTTTCCATATGCTCTCCCCCAGTGGCCAGTAGTGTGAAGGACCTGCTCTAAGTGTCAGCTTGCAACTCCACTCCCGCCCGCTGGGCCGGATAGATGTGTCTGTTTGCTCTAGTAGTGTTCCCCAGAAATGGCTAACCCTATTGAGTTCCTCCTTCACCCCCAGCAGTCAGACGTGGCGGAGCGTCTGATGCCAGGCCCACACTCATATGCATTGTGGAATCTGTGTTAGGCTATGTGTTACCATATGTATGATCCCTGCAGCAATCCCATACATGTATTCTTCCATGGTAAGGCTTCCTAGTCCGGCTAGCCATGACTTTGCCTTGACAGAGTCTGCTCTGTCATCTCTGCTGGTGTTCTTTCCCCCCTAGAACTAGTTCGGAACCACCACAGAGACGTCCATATGTTGTACTACCCTGCTTAGCTAGTCCATATGTGTAAACCACCACATTTCATGGCTTCCCCTTCCTTCAAGAGCACGCTTTCCCAGTGTTAAGTCACACTGAGAGGGTCTTTCGGAACAGCAGTGACTGACTGACATTCTCTTCTTAGAGCCCTGACTTTCCACTCCAACAATTGGGGGCGGACCAGGAGTCTCAAGCAAAGCACTGGAAGGGCCAGAGATAGTGGTGTGTTGGTAGGTATCGCCAATTCGTCGGTCAGTTCCAACATACGTTGATCGTGACGATTGAAAGGGTATGTCTCGGCTATGTATGTAACCCTCGTTCCCTGAAGGAGGGAACGGAGATGTACGTCCCGTCGCCACAGTTGCTGTACCTACGCTGTACAGCCGAGTCACTAGCTCAACTCCTCAGCAGAAAAAGCAAATATGCGATGCACCTGCTGCTTATTTATTTCCACGCGGTGGCACAGAGCAGTTGGATGCAATTATCGCATGCCAATGTGCATTGGCTCGTTTTAGTTTCACTCGAAGTAGATTGGTCTCTCAAAGCGATCCCCAATTCATCGGTCAGTTCCGACGTACGTCTCTATTCCCTCCTTTGGGGAACGAGGGTTACAAGCGAGACGTATGTAACCAAGACGTTTGTTGCACTATTTTACTGTTATCATTGTAAAGCTGCTTTGAAACAATCTGTATTGTAAAAAGTGCTATATAAATAAAGGTGACTTGACTTGACATCCTTTGCAAAATGAATGGCATGTAATAAATGAAGATTAGATAAACAACCAGTAAAAAATTCACTGACTCAAGCATACATTTATGTTTGCAAATGTGATGCTTAGAATTGATCAGTGCAGTGATGTGTGACATAGTTCCCTTTTTATGGTGCTCAGATACTCCGGATTTCTTTTAGTGTGAATATCTGTGGCTTATTGTGGTGTGTTTTCAGCAAGTGTGGTTCAGCAGTTTGTCTGGATTGGAAATTTGGGGTCTCCTAAACCCTCCGGCCTTGGGCCGGGCCCTTGCACTATGGCCCGTTTTCAGGAAATATCGGCCCATCGGGCTAAGGTGTGCAGCTGAAAGATTAATAACTTACCACCTTCTCTGATTTGTTCAAGTAAATTATTAAACATCACTTCATTATCAATTATTTAAATATCAGACTTTGTTCTTTTTTACCCTGTTCTCATTCACAGAAAGAATTGCAGTCCCTTTCTCTTTTTTGCTTTCTGTTTGGACACATTTTTCTCAGTGGATCGTGGGAAGTAAGGGTAACTTGTCTATAGTTCTGTTCCATCGTTTCTGTCTCCTAAAACATATTTAATACTTCATGATGAAACAGCGGATATGGTAACAGGGTAAGTAATGCTCTTGGGGCAGAAATGTGTCACTGTTCAACGGCTTGATGAATTCCAGCACAATACCCTCAGAAAGTGCTGATCCAAGCATATATTATAGAGAAGATTACTTGTAACTTTGCAGTCAACTTTGACATTTTTCAGAATTAAAGCAAATGATTTGAATTAAAACATGAAAAGTACCATATTATTGTATAATTTATTTAAATGTATACAGTTTTTGCTACAGACATTACAAATGAATGTTTTCCAAAAATAATAATTTAGTATTCACTAATACTATTATAAGATTAGTGATAATAGTCATTCTAAAATGATGATGGTAACACTTTGCAATAAGGTTCATTAGTTAAACGTTAGTTAATGTATTAGCGAACATGAACTAACCTTAAGCAATACATTTGTTACTTTATTTATTAATCTTTGTTAACGAAAATGTAGTTGTTCATTGTTTGTTCATGTTAGTTCACAGTGCATTAACTGATGTTCACATAATTTTATTAATGTATTAGTAAATGTTGAAATTAACATTAACAATGTGTAAGTGCTGTGTAAGTGCAGTTCATTATTAGTTCATGTTAACTAATGTTAACTATTGAACCTTATTGTAAAGTGTTACCATGATTATAAAATTTTTTAAACTAATTATACCAATATATAATAATATAATTGTAAAGTAGTTACGGTATTTAAATACTTTTTGAAATAATTATAAAAGAATTAATAAAAACGGGATTCTGTGTCAATTTCAGGAATTAAATAAAATCGACTGTCAGAATTTCCACCAGACATGCTTTGATACTTTGATTTTGAAATAATAATATTTTACACTGTATAACTGAAGATGGTGAAATTCTAGAATAGAGACTGATTTCCATATATGATTCCATATATGTTGATAATTAATATAATTTCTAATATGTAGCCAAATCTTTCTTGTGAGGACATTTTTTGGTTCTCATGAGGAAAACATCTCATAAATCATACTAAATGTTGTTGTTGTCAAATGAAGAAAGTGTTCTGTGAGCGTTGTGTTTAGGTGTAGGTTTAGGGTTTGTGGATTGAATATACAGTTTGTACAGTATAAAAATCATGTCTATGGAAAGTCCCCATAAAACATACCATATGTATGTATGTATACCATATGTATATACATATACGTATTTGTGTACACATACACCTCATGTGAAATTTCCTAGAGAAAGATGAATATCTCAGTGAAATCTTATTTAAACACTGTTTCAACATTTGTCTATGTAAATCTATTTGACTAAAAAATCCAAACAGGTGTTGTTCCTTCCACCAATAACCCGTTTGAAAGGTCAGAGGTCAGACATGTATGCCAGGCAAGTGGCGCTTTGGCTCATCCCTGTCAAAATTAACAGCAGTGTAAGTTTATGTGCGCAGTTAACTGATGTCGTACCACTTTTCTCAGCGCTGCCACCAATTTGATGTGTTTATGATGTCAAGAAGAAGCCTCATATATTTTGTATGACATTGGCTGTTTCCTGTGATGGTGCCACTTAGGTGAAGACAGACACACAGAGGTATAACAAACCACCACTTTTGCTCTCATTACATCTCAGAGGCAAGATGGAGGGAGATAGAAGAAAAGAGAAGTTTAGCGGCACACCCCACTCTCTCTCTTTCTCTTCCCCTGTTCCTCTGCATTAAGAGCTGCCTGGGGGCATGCGAGTAGGGCTGGGGGAGGGAGGGTCGGTTAAGAGCTGTCATTTAAATAAGCGTTTACAGAGAGAGGAAGAGAGCTGGGGGAGGAGTACAGAGTCATGGAAGGCAGAGAGAGATAGGAGAAAGAGATGGAGAGCGAGGGGGAAGGGGAGGGGAACAGTCGCTTTAATGTGTCTCTGATCTCTCGCACCAGTCCACAGCTGCTGCAGCAGCAGGCTGCCCTGCTCGGCCATATGTTGCCTGCACTGCTCCAATTATCCTCCCTGGAGCAAGAGCCCACTCACAGCCTGTGTGGCTGGCCCGCCAGGGTCGGCTACTGTTTCAGCACGGCTCTCACTGCTGTCACCGTGCTCGCACCCAGAGCAGCCCCCCTCACGCACCCACCAGCCCGACCACAATCGCAGGAACACAGACACACACACATCTCTCTCCCTCTGTCTTTTCCATCCAACCCATCAGTGAATTGAATGTGGGCTTTACTTGTGGGCCCATTCTATAAACAAGTTAGAGGCAAATGGTTTTTAAAAGTTTACGTGAATATTAATGGGGGTAATCAGAAGCAATTTTAAAGGCATCTTCCAAAAATAAGTTATTTGCATCTTGGTAATTAAGCTGAAAGATTATTAAAGTAAATTTTTTTTTTTTGTTGTGTAGAAATCATCAGTTCACAAATTTAAAGAGTTTTTATTTAAATGTCAACACTCTTTTCCATTCACACTTCGGAACTGACCGACGACATAAACATTCATGCTGATCTCTGGCTGTCGAGTTCAGTTGTATTTTTCTTAGATAATTAAATAAATTATATATTAGGATGGGATTTGAACCCAGGTCCCCCAGCATGCTGAACAATTAATGCATCACTAACCTAACGTGTCATTTGCTGACATAGAGATCTACAAGTTGTAAAAAAGTTTTTAGTTTTTTTTCTTTGGTCATGTCATATTTTGCCTAGGGCACCAAGTGAGTCAGAATTGCAATGGTTGTGCCCCTTTAAAAAAAAAAAAAAAAATAGATATGAGGATATTATTACTACTATCCTTGTTACTGTTCTTATAATAATAATATTAATTAGCAGTATTATTATTATTATACTCTATTAATATTGTTAATTAACTAACCCTGTGACTATTTTATTTTTATAACAATACGTTATTTGTATAATA
The DNA here is from genome assembly GCA_038088235.1 of Zacco platypus. NCBI lineage: Eukaryota > Metazoa > Chordata > Actinopteri > Cypriniformes > Xenocyprididae > Zacco > Zacco platypus. Next base: position 28,451,142 of record CM076070.1, read on the forward strand.
AAAAATTATTGTTATCCTCATTACTATTTTGTTTTAATAATAATCATAATGAGCATCCTAATTACTATTTATTATTATTATTATTATTATTATTATTATTTACCATGATCTACATAATATATTTACCAATATTATTTATTTACCAATACTTTCAAATATTAGTTGCAGTAGTATCATTTTAATGTACTGAACATAATTTGTTTTCACTAAAAGAGTGCTTTCATTGTCATATTTACAATGCATTTTACATGATGGAATGTTATTTTATGTTTGGATGAAGCATAAATATAAGATATGAACTGATATGACTTACATATTTACACGTTATGATGCAAAGCCCTTTGAGCTTTTTTACAAGTGTTATGTTACAATAGAGTTTTCTTGAAATAACACCACAGGAAACAAAACTAATCAACTGATGACCTAGATTCATAAGGAGTTTAGCTTTCTAAAAGAAACAACAACGAGTGAAAAGCCTTCAGAAAGGCAGAACAGTATCTTCTATGAGGCATGTTTTCATTAGGCCCTGTGCCTTTGATCGTCTCATGAGACAGAAGATGGATGACAAAACATGTTGACATTAATTTTCAACTGAACAAACAAAAAGGAGCATTTCTATTACCGATGAATGAAGGAGCAACAATCATTTGGTTGTGTTAAACCAGAAATGTGCTCACCATAAGGCATCAGTTGAGATTCAAAATGAAGCTCCTTTGCATCAGAACAGAGAATATGAGTGACAAGTGATGCTGCCGGGATAGGATGAAGGTTGTATCTTACAATGGTGTTCCCAAGCAGCAAATCTACCACAGGGGCGATCCACCTGTTCTTTGGGCGACTTGTCTCTCCAGCAACTCACACCCCTTCATGACTCTGTTTACTGAACTTTCCACCTGTGAAATATTTATTAGAGAAGGAAGCATGGTTGAACTCATGAACATGAAAGAGATGTGGGATAGAGGGGCACATTACAGGACAAGGTGCAGCGTTTCTTTTTAGATTTCTGTCTTCTGTCTGACAGCGGTAGTTATAAGGACAGGCGATGATGTGAAGTGCCGGCTGGTACTTAGTTTGAAGAAATGCTGTATAAAATTCGACATGCATACAAAATGCAAGTTATTGGTTTCATAACTTCTCTCTTTGATACGTTCACCACTACTTTATGTCAGTCTGAGGTCATGGGGTCGCAGAGAGCACTATGTGCTGTAATTCAAGATGGAGGAGCAAGAAGGGGGTCATAGGTTAGAGGGCAGGAACAATATCGAGAGTCTGTCCAGCTCTTATTCACCCATGAATGTCTTTTACTTTGCTGCCAGTCTTCATACAAAATCTGTTTTTCTGTGTATTATTTTGTTGAAAAATAGCATCCTTCAGTTCCTTGCAGTGTTTGCATTGGACAAAAGAATAGGAAGTAAGCCAAGCTGGCTTCTCATGAATCTTTAACCGGGAGTTTGTTTTGTCTTATGAATGTAATTAATGCATAATTAATATTTAAAGATTGCCTCATTTATCAAATTTAACCACTTTACCCGCTCACCACAACAGAGTTGACTCATAAAACTCAGAATAAACAGCAGAAAGTCATTTTGGAGTCGGCAAAGACAAGGAAAGACTAATGAGCTTGGTGTTTAATTAGAGGCAGGTTGCAGCGGTTTCTTTTATTGAATTCGGATTCCCCTGGACCATCAGGAAATGGGTCAGTAGACCAGAGTTCTGTTCAGCTCTGAGTCTGGCACATGAGAAACCAGAGCCGGTTCTCCAGCGACTCTCTTGTTCTGCCCCCCGTGACAATACTGAGAACAGTGACACATTTATTGTTGCCTTTCGTGTGTGGCCCTCACGCAAACATATTTTTGCTGTTTTAAAAACTGTCCGATTTTTGTGGAATATATAGGCTGAATACTGTACTATAAATGTAATATATTAAATCAATGATTCATCATTAAAGTTGTAGCATGTAATTTCTGCACCACCATTGGTAACAGAATTGCAAAAATAATAACAGGGTTCTTAGATGCCCATCTTTCGCTGAGATAGACATTTAGTCCCACCCTAAACTCAAGCTATTAGTTGAGCCAAATGTTGACAAGTCAAAGATCAGTGAGCCACAGTGGTATACTTTTGAGGCAAAATGACATGAACGGTTTACTTATAGTCATTTCTGCACATTTAAAAGAAAGATTAACTGAAATTAAAAGAAAGAAAAAAAATGACAGGAGATTTAACCTTTAAATGGGCAAAAATATAAGTTGTTTGTTATTGTAACAGGTCTGCAAAGTTTTAAAGTTCAAAGTGCACGATAAATGGAATTATTAAAACTGATTCAGAATGCAAGGAACATTTTAAAATAGTATACTACAGGGGCACTAATGTTCTGAATAACAAAACCATTTTAGTACCTTTTAATGTATATTTTGTATATGTATATTTTCATAAGATGTTCATAGATATTTTATTTGTTAACTGATATTTAGCTGTTCTTTCTTATAGCCATTAAAGCTTAACACTGCAGGTGTCTTGATGTTCACAGAAGCGATCAAGATGATTGCTCACTAAAAACTCTCACAGATCATCTTTTCAAGCTATTTCATATTTGATTTTGATGTGATATAAAACAGTGATATCTAAGTAAGGGATTTGTTTACTTAGTCTTGCCATTAGCACCATTATTTTTTTATTCAGATTGATTTACAAACCCAAAAAGCATGTGATTTATCATATGAACAGTGTAATGGGAAATATACTGCAGTGGAGGCATTGCCTCCTCTCATGTGACTTTTTTTCCGTTCATTCTCAGTTACCCTCCACCAAACCCAGAGCAAACCTTGGTTCTCAACCAGGGGGCCGGGGCCCTTTGAAATACTCACTAGAGTAAAAAGTATGTGACAATCAGCGTCAGTCGGTTCAAATGCCCACACAAACAGTTTGCTGCGATGCTAATAAACTAAAGGTGATTCTATTGGCACAATTTGCCAAACCAATTGTGAAAACAAAGACACATTTCTCAAACTATTTAGCACATTACACAAATTCTAATTTTCTTAATGATTTCTATAAAACTCTACATATGCCCTCATTTTACACAAGTTTAACCATGATCTCATTCATAAACCACAAACACATTTACTCAAGCATCACAATGTAAAATCAAATAGCACACATTTATTCATAAGTAAACATTAAGTAGCAAAACTGATGACACACCAATCAGAATCTCTGTGTAATATAAATATAAAATACAACCTGACACTGCAGGGAGAGCTGAAAGAATCATCTATAGGGTTTATATACTACTTAAACACACAGTATAATTACAGTACACAGTAACTACTTTAGATGAGAGATATTTCACTTTTATATCTACAGTACACTGCAGCACATGTTGTACACCCTCTTTCTTTCTTTCTTTCTTTCTTTCTTTCTTTCTTTCTTTCGTTCATAGTATATTGTATTGTTGCATAATGATTTCATATTCAGATCATAGATATTTTATCTTTTCTTTTCTAGTGATTTTCATCTACTGTAAGATCACTTTGCAGTAGTGCAATGAAAAAAAAATTAAGCTCACTGTTAGTGTTGGGGGTAACGCAAAATGTAATCAAGTTATGTAATAATCAGATTACTTTTTTTCAAGTAACTAGAAAAGTAACACAATACTTTTAAATTGACAACAAAATGCTAGTTACTTTTTCCAAATAAGTAATGCAAGTTACTTTGCTTTCCCATTTATTGACTCACACATCACTCCTGTCCCCATGTTGAGAGAAATCTGGAGTAAGTGCAGAGGCATTGTGTGCTTTGTGTAAATATGATGATTATTGTAGTTCTAGACTAAATGTGAGTATGCATTTACTCATCTTACTTCCACAAGACAGAATCAGAATTCCTCAAAATTAAGGAATATTATATGCATACCTGCAATAATTAAACATTTTGTATTACACCAAGGTTTTTAATCTTTCCTGCTGACATTCAATGATCCAATTGAACTGTACTAAGCAAAAATGACTTTAGCTAAACACTACATTTGTGTTCCATTTCTTTGTTTTTACTGCTGAAGTACATTGGACTTTTTGTTGTTGTTGTTGTTGTTAAAAACAATCAAGAAAGCCCAGCCCCGGTGAGAAAAAGTAACGCAAAAGTAACGTTCAGTAATACATTACCTCGCATAAAGTAAGTACTGTTATTTCTAACTTTTTATGGAGTAACACAAAAGTAATGCATTACTTTTAAAAGTAACTTTCCCCAACATTGCTCATTGCTGTATTGTATTGTATATGCACTCTTTCATTTATGTTTTATACATTGAGCTGGAATATTATTCCCATTTGAGTCCCAATTAGAGGTTTTTGTTACAGTGTTATGAATTGCGCTCACTAGTGTTGACTGTGTAGTCCTTATAAAGTAGTCCTTATATGTGATACATGTCATCTGAGGCCAAAGTTTGATTCTGATAAAAGAGAATATTTTTGACCGAAATATTTGATTTTGACATGACAGTTTGAGGTTTGTATTGTTGGTGTGTAGTTCTGAGATTGTGTTTTTCTAAGAAAACGGCGAATTGTTTCATGAATTGTGTTAGCAATCAAGAAAAACTGTAATGCCAAGTATTTTGTCATTGTTTATAATAAATGTTTGATTATTTATTACACAATTGATGAAGTAATAAGTGCTATTTATAGAAGTTACTTTAGGAAAAGTACAGCTAAATCCAGTCTCCATGTATACACAGTATCTGTACGTACTCCATATTAGCCCTGCAGTGACTCATTTGATGGTCTTGTCTCAGTCCTCTTTATCTAGTCACTTGAGACCAACGTAAGGGTTCTTCCATCAGGCTGGCTAAAGTGGGGATTAAGTAGGGTATTTCTCCCTGTCAATATATAATCATTGAGCTCAGCTGGGATGACATAGATCTGTTTCCTCTGTGAGTGTGTGATTGTGCTAGTCTATCACAGGCTGTGATGTACCAAACCACTGATTTATGCCCCCACTTCTGTCACTGTTGTTGTTCTTTCCTCAGCGTATTAATGTCGAGTGAGTTGCCGTGGAACAGTAGCATGCTGTCTCGTTTAATAATCAGTAATAATAAACTTAGGCTGCAGTTGAAAAAGCTGAATTCCCAAGCTGGGGGGTAACACATTGGGGTGCTTGGATATGACAAAGTTCATATGTATCTGAATGAACATGACAGAAAATATCATAAATGGTTGTTATTTACTTACCCTTGTGTCCTGAATCACTTTATTTTGAAACATATCACAATCCAGAATGTTGTTTTGGATCCCATTGGCTTTCATTTTATTGACAAAAATGGTTGAAACTTTCTTCAAGGTTTGGAAAGACATTAAGGTGAGTAAATGACTGCAATAATCATTATTATGTGCATAATAAAATGCATCTTAACATCCTCAATAAATAAGTTTCAAAAGTGAGGAGAAAAAACACTCTACTTTTATTTGAAACTATTTGGAAATATTAAGCAAGCAAATGAAACAGTGAGGGAGAAAATGATCGACAAATGCTCATGAACAAACTAGGCTCCTTGAATTAATGGAGACAGCAGCTAATGGGTTAATTTAATTCCACTAGGCAGCACACTCTGTCTTGTTACTAACAATTAGCCTGGAATGGAGTTGTTAATTTTTAATGATAAGCAAGGTAAAGGGAGAAAGCAGAGGAAAAGCCTTCTGCACTACCAGAACTACCAGAGGCCAGTGTGGCACTCTGTGTTTTATGTATACACAAAATAATAAAAAAAAAGGTTCTTGCTTTGGCTTTTTAAAAAAGTTTACAATATGTTAATCTAACAATGGGACTCATATCTATCTATCTATCTGTCTGTCTGTCATCGCTGCCTATATTAATGGTCTCTATCTCTGTGAAAGCTATCTCGCTCACAAACTCAATATTGATGATTTATATAACATCCACAGTGATGCTCAAGCCCTTTCACTCACTTTCACATTAAAATGCTGTTATTGTAGATACTGTATCAGCACTTCAGCAACCAGAGCAAAGGCATTGACAGAAGTATAGGGGCAGACAGGAACAGAGGGACTGTAGTATCTCCATCCTCACTATTTATTTCACAAAACCATAAGTTTTTTCTTCTTTAGTTTATTTTCTTCTACAACAGTTGATAAAATGATTAGATACCTGAAACGATGAGGAAGGAACAACAGCAATTATAGTAACATTAGAGTAACCAAACACATGCAACATGCTGCACAACGGTCTGTATTTGTACAAGGATTCTAATGCAAATTTGGAGTGATAATCAAACATGTGGTGTGGGAGATCCAATAATACGTGGAATAAGGACATGAAAGCATTTAAGAACACTAAAAATGGAAATTTTATTGATAGTCTTGACAACAGTTGGGAGAAAAACATGGAGATGCCTAGTAATTTTTCTTAATTCTTGATTATAATTCTGAAAAATGATTTTTAACAGTTTTCTTTGCTTTATCAGTGATACTTCATCAGTGATCATTTGTTTGTTTGTTTCATTTCTGCCACCTTACATTCAGAAACAACAACTTGTAGATACAGAATGTCATTGAGCAATACCTCAATATAGTAACATAGCAATTATGGACTTTACCTTATGTTAATATATGACAAATTATTAATTAGTTTCCCTGATGATAAACCCATAGGCTCAAGAATAAAAACTGATGTTTACTTAATTCATTTGTGTTAAAACTTCATGAACCATTTTTTTTTTTTTTTGACATAACTAACTGGGCTGCATTTCCGAAAAGCATTGTGAACTAAGTTGATTGTATTACATTGGCAATGGTCTGCATGATCAAACTGCTTGTTTAAATAGAAGATTAATTAAACTGCAGTAAATAAAAAAAAAAAAAAGTTGGATTAACATAAGAAAATTTTGACAGAAGACAGGTAGTTTGACAGATGTAATAAAGTTAAGTTAAATTTACTAGAGTAAACTAATTTGACCTTTACCAACTAAATTGTGTCGACACAACTAAACTGATTTATTTTGAATGAACTAAATTAGTGCGGTTCTCAGACAGTTTGTTTCAATGAAACAAAGAAAAAATATGAATCAGTTCCTTACATCTTTACGCATTGATGTCACATTCAAATAAAGTCATTTATGTTAGCGCATATTGAAACAATCAAATAAAGTTTTTTGTGTGAACGCACACTTATTGCCTTTCATTCAAGTTAATGGTGATTGTGGTCAGTTTCATTCGCTTGATCCTTCATGTTGATATACCACTGACCAATATTGAGTAGCCTACAACTTGGATAAGTTTCATAAAAGTTTTGTACCACAGATTACAGACATTGATGCACAAACATGGATATGTATATGTCTAAAGAAAGAATAAACCAATCTTATAAACTCCTTGATTTAGTTTAACAACTTAAAATGTAATCTGCATGCACAATAGTAAAATTCAGGGTTTTCCATGTTTTAATAAAAATGTTGGCTTATTTAACAAAACTAGTCATAAGCATATTTCCAGTATGTGCCTCAGGTATTGTCAAATCAGAATCCTCGGTATCCTCGCAAACTTCAACAGTTGGTTGAACTGGCTTATTCGGTTATGTTTGAGTTGGATGTGCTACTTCGGCTGTGCATCTTGCATCATCAACCTGGAACTAAAGTCTAATTCAGTTAGATTTTGTGAACCAGCTTGACCTGAGAAGTGACTCAAAAGAGAGTCTATTTCAAGAGTTGAACACTAGTGTAAAAACTTTCTTGAATTAAGTAAGGATAATGAGTTCATTTTTTGAAAGTCATGGGAGTTTATTTCTCATAATTACATAATGACTTCATATCTCAAAATTGTGACTTTATCTTGCAATGTATCTTCTTATTTGTATTTTGAGGTTGGGTTTAGGGGTGTACCTTTATTCTTAAATGTTTTCTCATGAAATCAGGTTGGATTTTATTTCTTAATTTGAAATTGTACAAATTCACATTAATTTGCCATTGCTCCACCAAAATGTAAAACACTTGTTTTTTTAATGAGACCAGCTTGGATTTTATTTCTTATTTTAATCTTTATCTCTTAATAACCTCTTTTTGTTCTGAGGCAGAAACGGGCTTGTTGTTTGATGTTCTGTGCATTAAAATAAAATAATTTTTGACTGATTATTAGAATAAAATTAATTATTAACACAGTGCTATAGAATAATTGAGCATTATTGACACATTTTTAATGGTAAATCAATTAATCAGAAAAAAATGAGGCACTATCTTACAACTGCTAAGTTCCTTTACAAGAGAACAAATAATTCATGCTCAGTCATTCATGATGATTGCACACTGGTATTTAAGCAAGCATGCATCGTTTAAGGGTTAGCTGGATAAGCCGAGGATAAGCTTACATAAGCTTCCTTGGATTGGACTAGGCAGATCTGGCAGTGAACTGAGCTGTCAATGCATTTCCCTTTATGAAATGGTACCTAAAAATGACTGAGATTCCCACTCATCCGACCATTTAACCCTTTTATCTCCAGTAGTATGTCCTATTCCAAACAACTAGCCAGGCAAGGGCACATACATCGAGCAATACTATTCAACTTAAGCAGTAAACAAACAATGACTTTATTGTTTTGTCTAAATATTTAATGGCACTAACTCCAAGACTTCATCTTGGCAAGCACAAATATCTATTGAAGAAGATGCTGACAACATATTGAACCATCTGTAGCTCAAATAATACAACAGACATTTAACAAAATGTGTATAACACAGTGTGAATTCACTCACTTTCTCCTAAACACACATACACACACACAGGTTAGGCCTGTGTCGATCAGAGGCTGTTGAAGTGTTTACAGACAGACAGGGCAGATGAATAAGTGATGCTGTTGATGTATAATAAATGGCACTGCTTCGTTTCACATTCTCACAATCAGAAGGGCATTCCAGAGGGCAGTCAGAGATGGACGCCGTGAGCTCCAGCATGCTAACATCATCAACAAGCGCCTAACAAGCGCTCTGCTTAAATGTGGGCTGCTGGGCCAAGAAACCTTGTTGCTGTGTCTCGCACTGGGATTTGGACTGTTGGTAGTATAGTGTAAAGGAGATGACTATGTAAATACATTGTTGATACAGCGAATATGCTGCTAAAATGAGGGTCTTTTTCAATGATTATGTGTTTTACCTTTATCGGATTAAATTGATTTGCTGGTCATAAATATCACAGTGCTTTATTATGTTTTATCATAGCTATTGAACATGTCGTTACACAACATTATAAGTGCAATATATATATATATATATATATATATACACACACACACACAGTGGGGAGAACAAGTATTTGATGCACGTATTTCCGGCTCTAACAAACCTGTTAGATTTTCTTTAAGAAGCCCTCCTGTTCTCCACTCATTACCTGTATTAACTGCACCTGTTTGAACTCATTACCTGTATAAAAACACCTGTCCACACACTCAATTAAACGGACTCCAACCTTTCCACAATGGCCAAGACCAGAGAGCTGTGTAAGGACATCAGGAATAAAATTGTAGACATGCACAAGACTGGAATGGGCTACAGGACAATAGGCCAACAGCTTGGTGAGAAGGCAACAACTGTTGGCGCAATTATTAGAAAATGGAAGAAGTTCAAGATGATGGTCAATCTCCCTCGGTCTGGGGCACCATGCAAGATCTCGCCTCGTGGGGAATCAATGATCATGAGGAAGGTGAGCGATCAGCCCAGAACTACACGACAGGACCTTGTCAATGACCTGAAGAGAGCTGGGACCAGTCTCAATGAAAACTATTAGTAACACATGTACGCCGTCATGGATTAAAATCCTGCAGCGCACGCAAGGTCCCCCTGCTCAAGCCAGCGCATGTCCAGGCCTGTCTGAAGTTTGCCAATGTAGGGATAAAAATATCCAATGATATTTTCAAATGAACAAAGACATGTGCTTTGCTGTTTCAACCCCCTCTCTCTTGCTATAAGGGACATTTGCAAGACACAAAGGTGCTGATAGTGATCAAGGCCTGTAGGCCAAGATGCCTGTGCATCGGGGGTCTATGAATTGTCACACCTTCAGTACAGTGGGGAAAGTTTTACTTCTGATTGGTCAGTTTGAATGTCTCACATTTGGGTTACAGTCACATGGTCAAGGAAGGGATAAAAGAAGATTGTTACTATTGCTCTGGTCTCTTCTTTTCACGCTCTACTTTCTTGCTGTCTCTTTTGACTCTCTGCTCTCTCTTTGTCTTTCTCTTTCACTCTCTCTATCTCTCAGGTAACTTTTTACATACATGCTGGGTACGATTAAGGGTATAAGTTTTTATCATCTCATACATCTATTTTGTAACCATTTTAAGTGTAACCATAAACCAATATATTGTCATTAAACTCTTTCACTACAAATGATGTGCTAACTAGTTTGATTTGGTAATAACTTTGATGTGCTACTTATTGCAATATAATATTGTCACATTATAGCAACGCTCTCCCACATATTTAGCTATTATAACTGTGCTTATTTCCGTCGTTGGTATAAGTTGCAGTGGGTGGTAATAGACAAGAAATCCACCCTTACACCAATGACCATCTGGATGATCCAGAGGAGGAATGGGAGAAGGTCATGTGGTCTGATGAGACAAAAATAGAGCTTTTTGGTCTAAACTCCACTTGCTGTGTTTGGAGGAAAAAGAAGGATGAGTACACCCCCAAGAACACCATTTCTACCGTGAAGCATGGAGGTGGAAACATCATTCTTTGGGGATGCTTTTCTGCAAAGGGGACAGGACCACTGCACCGTATTGAGGGGGGATAGATGGGGCCATGTATCGCGAGATCTTGGCCAATAACCTCCTTCCCTCAGTAAGGGCATTGAAGATGGCTCGTGGCTGGGTCTTCCAGCATGACAACGACACACAGCCAGGGCAACTAAGGAGTGACTCTGTAAGAAGCATCTCAAGGTCCTGGAGTGGCCTAGCCAGTCTCCAGACCTGAAAGCAATAGAAAATCTTTGGAGGGAGCTGAAAGTCCGTATTTCCACGACAGTCCCGAAACCTGAAGGATCTGGAGAAGGTCTGTATGGAGGAGTGGGCCAAAATCCCTGCTGCAGTGTGTGCAGACCTGCTCAAGAACTACAGGAAACGTATAATCTCTGTAATTGCAAACAAAGGTTTCTGTACCAAATATTAAGTTCAGCTTTTCTGATGTATCAAATACTTATGTCATGCAATAAAATGCAAATTAATTACTTAAAAATCATATAATGTGATTCTCTGGATTTTTGTTTTAGATTCCGTCACTCACAGTTGAAGTGTACCTAATATATATAGTAGTATTTGTGTCTGATTTTAGTTAAAAAATATATCTAAAAAGCCAAATAAATTGATTTGCTGAACACCCTAGTGCAACATTTATAAGATCCATAAAATCTTTGTCACAGTGCATTATGGTTTATTACATTTTATTGTTGTTATCAAACACATCATTGCGCTTTATACAGTGCAAAAGTCCTATTTTTAATAAGCATGTGTGTTTAACTTCCTTCTTAAAAATATATCTAAAAATCCTTGAAACAAGATGCATGTACTTGAGAAGCAACACTGCATAAGATATTAAGACTTGTTTTCAGGGAATTTATTTATGTTTTATTTTTTAAAGATTTTTTTCACTTGTTTTAAGTATAAACAATTTAAAAACAAGTGGAAAAAATCTGCCAGTACTGCAAGACAAAATACACTTATTCACAATACTGTACAGACTAATCTATGAAAACAAGTCTTGATCTTCTGTAGAGTTGCTTCTCAAGAAAATGTATCTTGTTTCAAGCATTTTTAACTCAAAATTTTTATACAAAAGGATTCAGTAGTGTAGTTTTGGGGAATGCTCTTCTCTAAGAGCTGGTGATTCTGTCACTCTTATGTGTTTAATCTCTCCACCTCCTGCTCTCATCCTTTCCTAATCCTCCTCACTGAGAGAAAAGAGGCAACTGATATTGTCTCCCATCTGTCAGTGGTTTGTAACTTCTGTAAAGCCTGGGCAACCATCCAACCTTTTCTAACTGAAAAGAACCAATACAAGGTTGCAAACCTTCAAGAAAGCAAAAAAAAAAAACAATTGTCAACGTTCACAAATAAATGTGCTTCACATCACAACGACTGTGCATGCCTGTGTTTGCTGAGTAAAATGATTTGGATTTGCATGGTGTTGGTAATTTAATTTGAAGTATTTGCGTAGCAGCTCAAATAATGTCCAATTTTGTCATTTCTTCCTCTGGAGAACATGAACGGGCTGTTGTCTTTGTATACAGCTCTATCATGCATCTTAATGACAAGGCCTGTGTTATCTGGGGTAAGGTTCAAGCTTCATAAAAGAATTTCAAGGGAGCTGAAATTCTTGCATCAAACCTATTTTGTCCATGAACACCAGTGATGTGATTTTGTGGTATGTTATCTCTGTCTGAAAGCATTTTTTACCTCCTTTTGTAGCACGTGCACCTGTGCAGAATGTTTAAACGCAGTTTGATGCTCGAAGCTTTTTGGAATTAATACAAATTATTTTTGAGAGAAAATCCTACATCCTAAAAAGATGGTTCTTTGAAGGTTCTTTACACATAGTAACAATTCTTTTTAGAACCATATCATCCAAAAGCACAATTTTATGCCAAAATGGTTCTTTGTGGGGGTTATATATTCCTGCCCTTTTGTTTTTTAGACAATTATTTCAAAGCCACCTCATTATTGATTTCCAGGAGCTCAATCATCCAACTATACTTTCAACAGGTACTTGATATCCTTCATAAAATGTTTAAAAATAACTTTCAAATTGTAACTGGTTTGCCAAGTCTTAGTACTCTTTTTGATTTGTATTAATTTTTCTTTTTTAAATAGAACATGTACTGTGTGTTGAGTGTGTACCTCTGTTGAGTTGAAGATACTTCTCTCCTCTTCTCTACTAATAAACCAAGTGATAAAGATACTGAATTTATGATCCATATTGTTAGACTTCTCAATTATAACTTGGCTTTATGCATAAGCATGCCCAGTCACACTAACTCACATTAAAGCTGTACCATGAGTTTTTATTACTTTTTCCCATAGTAAAGGGCTCTCAATTCAAAACATCTGCTTTTGGCCTTTCAAAGCATGGTTCTTTATATAGAACTTTATATAAAAAGGGTTCTATTTAACACTAAAAAGAGTTTTACTATTATTAAAAGCCATATAATCCCAATGTAGTACTGTTTAGAACCCTTTTTGGTAACACTTTATTTTGATAGTCCACTATAGATGTTCTACTAAGTACAAGTAACTGTGCAACTGCATGTCAGCTGCAGTCATTAGAGTATTAGACTGCCTGCTTAATATCTGCAAACACTTTACAATTATGCTCGCAAGCACGTCAACTTATTCTACTAATACTTATACAACTAATACCCTAATGACAGTTTAATTTAGTTACAAATTAATGACAGTTAGGTAACATGTAGTTGCACATTTACTTATAGTTAGTAGAATGTCTGAAGTCGAAAATCAAAATAAAGTGTAATTCCATTTCTTAGTTGCTCATTTAGTTTCTAAGTTACCTAGTAGCACAACTGGACACAGACCTAAAATGACCAAGCAGAATGGAGGGAGTGCTGTAAAAAAGGGTCAGATGATCAAAGAAGCTGCCCGAGGGGAAGTGGAGGACAGGGTCTGACTGTAACTATCTCTATTAGTTTTATTGGCTTGCCCCGTAGTAACCACCTTCTCCTCTCCCCTCAGGCCTACCATATGATGGGTGTCCAGGGGGCCTCTACCCCCATGGCCATCCATATAGGGTCACGTGCTGCCCTGTCAGCTGGGAGGCTGGGCACCAGTTGCCCGGCCGAAGTGGGGAAGTATAGAACATATTGGGCTGGTGTTTCTCCCCATCTAATTAAATGCTTTGCCTAGTCATTATACTACAGTTGAGCTGACCCAGAACAAAGTGTGTCACTGTGTTTTGGGTCTCTACTGAAAAGAACTTGTGTGAGAAGGGTGAAAAGGGTCAGCTGTGGAACAAGGAGTTTTTTTGGAAAGTCTTGTTTCAACTTTGACCCCAGGCTCTGCTTCTCAGCGGTGAGAATGGAGATACAATAGGACCCATGGGCTGCTGTCAGTAACTACAAGTGCAGAACAAAACTGCCACTGCAGGTGTCCATATGGAGTTGTTATTCATGCTCAGAGTATAGGTTCATTGCACTGCCTTTTATAGAGACATTTTAATCTGTCTAATTTGGACTCTAGGACTGATTGGTCCAAACAAACTGAATGGTTCTGCCTAATCTCATCATCAGTATTCATAATTATGCATATATATATTTAGGGTTTGGTAAATGCATACAAAATTGCTATCCCTCATATAAGGAGCTTCTAAAATGTATTTTTTTTTAACTACCAGTGTATTTGCAAGATACACAGAGGTGAATGACTTTAATATGTTGATACATATTCAGTACTATAATATCCCATAAAACTTGATCATTTAAGCGTAACTATAGCAAAACATTGATGTTGTGCATTCAATAGTAAACAACATGCATATGTCAAAAAAATTGATAAAATAAAATAATGTTGTGTATTACATCCATTTAATGGAATTTAATGGATAAAAATATGTAATTGACTGAATTTATTATAGTTATGATAAAATCAATCTATGCATTCCATGAATGAAATGCAGTCGGGAGATGGGAGAAAGTTGTAGAAAGTCAACCATCACTGCAGTCCTCCACCAGTCAGGGCTTTATGTTTTTGTTTACCTTCCAACAAGACAATGACCCTAAGCACACAGCTAAAATAACGAAGCAGTGGCTTCATAACAACTCAGTGACTGTTCTTGAATGGCCCAGCCAGAGCCCTGACTTAAACCCAATTGAGCATCTCTGGAGAGACCTAAAAACCATCCAACCTGACAGAACTGGAGAGGATCTGCAAGGAGGAATGACAGAGGATCCCCAAATCCAGGTGTGAAAAACTAGTTGCATCTTTCCCAAAAAGACTCATGGCTGTATTAGATCAAAAGGGTGCTTCTACTAAATACTGAGCAATGGGTCTGAATACTTGGGACTGTCACGCTCGGCGGAAGACAGGAAGACGGGAGACAAGGTTCACAAATAACAACCAGGGTTTTAATCCAAAGACACGTACAGAGTGCATAGCACAAACAACGACCGACAGGGATGAATACACAGACAGGAACTTAAATACACCGAAGACTAAATGAAGGACAGGTGAATGGAATTAACTGATTATGAGGAGACAGGTGCAGACAATGACTGAATAAGGAGACTAAACTAGACAAGACAAGACTGAACTAAACATGACAGCAACATCCATGTGACATAGCGCCCCCCTCGGAAAGGCGCGTCCTCGCGCCGTAAGAAGAAGAGGGCGGTGGCTTCGGAGGAGGGCGTGGAGCTGGAGATGGGCAGTGCTCAGGGGATGATGGCCACCGCCATGGTGACGCTGACAGAGGGAGGTGCCAGGGATGAGTCCAGACTGTGGGGTTGGATGACGTGCTGGGACCGATCGAAGGTGGCGGAACCATGGCCGTTGGTGGAAGAACCAGGGGAGCTCCTCGGCCGACGGACCTCGGCGCCGCCGCCTACCCGGAAGTTTGGCGCCGAGCCGCTGGCACGCGTGACCGAGGAGCCGACGCTGGTCCGGATGACCGGGGTGACGGTGTGGCGAGTGAGGACGACAGGGAGGTCGAAGGGAGGGAGGAGCTCGCTGACGGTGAAGGGGTGATGGGTGGAGGTGTAGCCGCCAACCCGGAAGTCCGTGGCGGAAGCTGAGCGTCGACCCCCGGAGGCCGAACTGGAGGATCGAGGGAGCCCAGCGGAGCTTCCGGGCTGACGGTCCGAGGAGGTGATGAGGGAGCTGTGTGACGAGGTGAAGGTGACGGGCTGGAGGGTCCAGAAGGTGACGGGGGTCTGGAGGCCTGGAGGGAAGCCGGGGACTCCACCTCGAGCCTTGCTGGTGAACGGGCAGCCCGAGGTGTTGGCGAGGAGCAGCACGGGGTGAGCGACGGGGACAGAGCCGAGGAGCTGGTCGTTGGCAGCGGTGGCCACGGATCCTGAGGGCTGACTGGGATCAGCGGAGGAGGCGGGATCGGGGAGACTGGCAGATTTCCGAACTGGAACGGGGCAGACGAGGTTATATGGGCGGGTATATGGGTGGGGAAAGGATCCGCAGCCCACTGCTTAAAGATGTTGTGGACCACTCCTGGCTCTGTGATGGACCGCTCCGCTCGCTTCACCACCGGGTCCCCGAGGTCGTCGCAGTCCGCTCCGGCTTCGGAGCGCACCCCGGGCTGCCAGGCGGAGGCGGAGCGTTCGCCGCTGCACCACCAGGCCCAGTAGTGTAGGTGGGGACGAGCCTCCGGGCTCATCAGGTACTGCAGCGCGGGTAAGTCCATAACTTTTTCTCGTGTTGAGAGGTCGGTCGTTCTGTCACGCTCGGCGGAAGACAGGAAGACGGGAGACAAGGTTCACAAATAACAACCAGGGTTTTAATCCAAAGACACGTACAGAGTGCATAGCACAAACAACGACCGACAGGGATGAATACACAGACAGGAACTTAAATACACCGAAGACTAAATGAAGGACAGGTGAATGGAATTAACTGATTATGAGGAGACAGGTGCAGACAATGACTGAATAACGAGACTAAACTAGACAAGACAAGACTGAACTAAACATGACAGCAACATCCATGTGACAGGGACCATGTGATATTTCAGTTTTTCTTTTTTAATAAATCTGCAAAAATGTCAAGAATTATGTGTTTTTCTGTCAATATGGGGTGCTGTGTGTACATTAATGAGGAAAAAAAATACTTTCCGTACCCACTGTAATTCAAGATACACCTGTGAAAAAAACAATGCAGAAAATTTCTTCATATTAACACTATTTTTACAGACTTTTCTTTAAAACAAAATTGTCAAAAAGATTTAAAGTTATGCATAGACCTGTGTTCATATGTATACTGAAGTTATGCATACGTAAAAAGCTTTAGGTTTTAGAAGCTGTAAGTACATTGATTTGTATACAACAATGCATGATTTTTATGCAGTGTGTGTGCCAGAACTACACTTTTCACTCTTAACTATATTGCACATGTACAAACTCTATAAAACAAATATTAACACAGGTCACAATGAATGTAAGAGTAACTTTATACTACATTAATTTCACAGGGTGCACTTTTATTATTATTTATATTTATTTATTATTTATATTAATTTAGCCGTACTATATAAACCATCTTAATTTACTTTACTTTGCAGACCCTCAAACCACTACAAAAAAGATTAAAATTTTTCACGAATACATGTGTTGTACAACATAGACTTGACTAATGTTTCTCTTTGATTTATATCATACAACATCATACAACGTATTCAATAACTCCCAAAGTTCAAGGCGGCTGAAAGCCACACTAGTCTTGATTATCAACTCTTGAGCTGATCAGCAATATTTTTCTTCTTTATTCAAATTTCATATTTAACTTGCCTCAGGCAACTGGTTTCAAACACTGGACAAAACAGTAAGAGCGTCACAATTAGAGAGAATTGCAAATAGACAAGAAGACACATCGATGAGCTAAGAAATGCCTAATCTCTCTGTGCGTGTTGGCTAAGCAGCTGTTGCAGATGCATGAACACTTTGAAGCCTGACAGTGAATGAAGAGAGTCATCTCCCTTTTCCTGCTGTTCTTTTTCTCTTTCTGTGTTTCTGTCACTCTTTGTGTGGGCAAACGGACAGTGTGCAATGTTACACTTTGTCTTGCTGTGCGTGGCTTGTAGCATTGTCTTGGGTCTTCTTTTGTGAGGTTTTTGTCAATGACTGAAGCGTTGGTGGGCAATTTAAACTGCACTTTTCAAGGACTTGCCCTCTGTCTTTTGGCTTGTAAAGTCAGATCACATGCTTTGTTTCCATGTTGTGTGGCCCTCAGGGTGAGTTAACTGTTGGTCAACAGAAATAATCCTTTGGAGGACTAGACCATATGATTCATGTGTCTCTTGAAGATGCTAATTTTCTAAGGACTATCCTTTCATATCTTTTAAATGTCAAATATCTTTTCAAATATCTTTAAATGAGTTCAAAAAACGTTTGGTATAGTTCCTGATACCTAATGCATTAACTGTTAATAAATGGAATCTTATTGTAAGAAATGTTTTTTGTTTTTTTTTTTACATTATTTTCTAATTTAATACAAAATGTTATTACCAGCATAAATAATATATAAAATATATATTTCTTGGTATTTGGTTTGTCTCCCTTGTGCTTCAATAAAAGTAGCTCTCAAGCTGAATTGCAAACAGGAATTCACATGATTAATAATATTTGCTTGATTGTATTTGATTAGTGACCTATAAATCAGAGATATTTCTTCATTTTTATGTCATAACTTTGTTTAAAATTGATCAAAATGTAAAAACTTTATTTCCAAGTTTCCAAGTCCATTTTTAATGTGGTTTCAGAATTTAAACAAAAACCACTAAAACTAATCTAAACTAAAAACAATCAAATTTGATTCAGACCTATTCCAAAATGCACAGTGCTGTTGCCAGATTGATTTAAATGCATCAAATTGCTAGCAAAGTGCTAATGCACGATTAGCCACAAACAAATGCGATACCCTGTGGTCCATATCCGAAAGTGATTATTCATGTCATTCAAAAATTCAGTCAGTTTTTGATAGTAAGAAAGATTGGCACTGGTCCTAACCTGTGGTTAGTGATAAAGCATGCTGATTAATGGCGGTATTTTATTTAAATCCACTCATGCAGGTTTATTGAAGCTTGTGTCAATAAGTACATGTGCATTCAGATTATTTGTGACTGCTATCGACTGACCATGTGTAATTTGTCCACTTTGCTTAGCAGGACGTGCAGTTATGCACGAGTTCTGACATGGGAAGAACATCCAGAAACCTTCCCCCAAGTGCCACAGCATTCCCCTTCGTCTCTGGGACAAGGAGAGACATCTCCAGAGCCTTGTCACCATGTGCCCTTGGTAAGAAATCCGTCATGGAATAGATTTAATGGGAGTTGCGCCTTTGCCAGATCAATACATCTGTGGAGTACTTCCCAAGATGGATGACACAGTCCCCTCTTGTTAGCGAGACTCCGTCAGCCAGCCGTGATCCGGCATTACCTGGATCACAGAGCAAGATCCTTAGGGACCCTGATCTGACTCCATCACATAGAAGTCATTTAAGGCTTCTATCGAATGTTAGTGTTGACAATGATAGATCTAAACAACACTGATTTGAGCAATATATCATTTGCACATGGGGGGCTGGAAGTAGTGGGCTCATATTGTGGGTTAATGGGTCATAAAGGAATTCATGACTAAAATCCTGTCAAATTATTCTAAACCCCGTGTTTAATCAGTGCCATCCTTTGGGTGGGGCAACTAGTGCGGATGCACTGGGCCCCAGCTTTAGGAAGCCCCACCGCAAATACGAACAAACCGAGGGGGGACCAACCCCCATCCCCGAAGGTGATTGCAAATGGACAGAGTGGGAAACCCCATAATTACTTTCAATTCCAAATACATTCAAATACTTTCTTTTTTTTTTCTCTCTTTCTTAAAATACAAAAGAATTGGAAAAAACTAAAATGGATGTTTGAGTTCTATTCTAGATAAAACACAACTCATGTAGATTTCTGTATTCTACATATTAATATCATGTTTGTTCATAGAATTATGCTTTGCATTGCATGAACATTAGTTGTTTTGTATTTTTAATTTTTATTATATTTATTATTAAAAAATATATTTAAAATAATATTAAGATAATAATAAGATACAAAATATAAAAAATAATGATTGATTTATAGTCAGCTGGAAGAGATTCATGTGTAGATTCATGCAGGTATATTTTACATAAAAAAATATCATCATGTTTTGTATTGCATGAACAAGTCATTGTATTCAGTGTGGTTTTATATTTTTAAAAAGTGCCTAATTATAGACCAGTGACAGATTTTAAGTGGGGAGCTGTAATCTTTTTGTTGTGCCTCACTGGAAAAAAAAAAAACAACATGCCACATTTTCATTGTCATTCCCATCACAACAGATGTGGAATATAATGTGAGCTCAGGGTGACATGTTTAGGCCTGAAGCCAGTCAATCCTTATAGCGCATCAACAGTTTGAGAGCTGAATGGTTAATATGGCCATGTCAACTTAAGTGGGACAATACCAGTTACCCAGTTTGATAAAAAGTTGAGATTAACCTTGCAGAGGAACAAAAAGAGGAACTGCAACCACAAACCTGTCATTCCCCGGAACACCCTGACAGTTCAATAAGAGTCCTCATGCAAATATGTTGGCCACTAACGGTTTTATAATTTGCTTTGTTGTAGATTGGTGAGATGCTGCATATCTGATGTTTGAATTTTCAATTCAAAGCATAACATCTGTGGAAGGTGCAACTCAAAACTCAAGTAGACTGAACAACATTTTTAATTTTTAATTTTTAATTTTAACTTTTTTTTACATCATGCAATTCACAATAAATAGAAATGGAAGTACAAGAATGATTTGTCTCATAATGCATTATTTTAGCTAGCTTATGAATTTTAAACATTTCATTTTTGTCAAACACTAATTTTCAGTTCCAACATTTTCCAGAGAAAACATTTGTATTTAAAAACCTATTTTCTTCCACAGAGAGAATGAGAGCCACCCATCATCACAATTCATTTATTGATCATCTGATGGTTGGGTAATGAGGAATAATGAGGGATTGATGGAGAGCTCTACCAAGGTGTGTTGAAAAAGAATAGAATGGGGTAAAGTACCCAACTCATGGGAGACTGACTACTTCAGTGAATGCTAAGAACAGTTTAGGGCCAATAGAACATATGCTGAGCTGCTGTCTGTCAGCTTTGTGTGGTTATCTGACACACCTTGTATTCATGCCTGTCCTTCTTTTGCCAGTAACCATTCCACCTCCACCCAAAGTCTCTATTATCTGTGTCAACAATCTGTTTCGGCATATTGGTGGAAAATAATAATCATTTAAATAAATAATAATAAATAATTAATCATTTGAAATTATTGTGGTCTCTAATCTGATGTCCCAAACATTCATGTCTGGCTTCATATGAAAGATGGACACAGAAACACATACAAGTGAAAGAAATTCGAGTTGTTTTTTTTTTTATTTTGCCTAAGGTGGGTGTGATATTTCATATACCAGGGGCCTCATTTATAAAATGTTACAGAGAAACTATCCTTTCCTCCAAATCCTTTAATTTAGAATGGCGAGCTGCAAGAATACCTAAGATTTCCAAAAACCTGCAGTAATCTAATGAGGAAAATGCCCTGATGTGGTACTAAGCACTTTATTTATATATATATATATATATATATATATATATATATGAGCGTTGGCGTGGATTTAAGATCAAATCTGTTTGTACGCACACTTTATAAATGAGGCTCCAGAAATGATACTTGAAAGACAGACCAGTAAAACACATTATCAAGGAGACATTAACATATAGTGTACTAGTGTTAGGTGTATTGCTGGCTGGACTTTGTTGTTATTTTGTCACATGCGCTCGTTTGTTTTGGTTTTTTCCCGCCACTCAGTCATTCATCATTAGTTCATTCATGTCAGATGTTTGTCATTGATTAGTATCATTTGCCCTTCTTCTCTGTGTATTTATACCCTCTGTTTCTGTTCAGTCCTTGTCCGTTCTCGTTGATGATCTACGTCATATAGTGAGTTCCCTGCCTGGTTTTGTCATTAAAGGTCATTATTTTGTATTCTCCTATGTCCTTGTGCATTTTATCTATTTTTAAGTACTGTTGTCTCAAAATGAGTTTTTCCTTACATATAACGTGTTAACCAGTTTTTTTCCTATCTATATGCTGAAGCTTTTCACAAGAGTTTGTTTATATCTAATATATCTAAAAAAAATTATTCCTAAAAAATTCTGATTTCTCTGGCAGTTGACAGTACTTTCTGATTCATGGAGTGATGAGATCCCCAGTGTAAAACCTTTATCTAATATGTCAACAGAATAAAAAAATAAAATAAAAAAGAGCAATAATTTTTAAACTTTGTGAGCATTAATGCAAAAAAAAAAAATTAGTGCATATTTAAACATAACATTTCAGAAAAATTGTTATACAAAAAAGTTTGCAATTCATAATGATTCATATCAGTTCAATTCATATCAGTCTTTTTTAAAAATTTTTAATTTATTTTTTTTACCCTACTTACCTGGGCTATCTTGCCTTAGTTTCATTAAACTTCAGTATTTAATGTTAAATTAAAGTAGCAGTAACAAAAACAAGAAGAAAAAAAAAAGAAATATAATGACTGTTTTCGAACAGACCACTCTCGTCTTCCATTTGTAGGAAGAACTAATAGTCCCACCCTGTGATAGATGAACATTAACAAAAAAAAAAAAATCACTTAATGACAAAAGAAAAAACTAAAATGAATTGTAAAACAAAAAGAAAAAATATCTAGTTCACTAAGAAAAAAAGCATTATAGAGGTCACGTTTGGCCTTCTAACAAGACCTGAGACCTCTGGACCTGTGTGACTGTTAAGTGTGGGGCATACTGCCGAGAGAGTGAGGTGGAAATGATTCACTCTGCTGTCTATGCAATATTTAAGGCCCTTAGCCTCGGTCCCATTAATGGAGCCTTTTGCTGCTGTTTTCTGCCTCACTCAAAAAAAAAAAAAAAAAAAAAAACCCTCTCTGACATGAATTACATTTACATCTCTCCAGACTGGAGGGATCAGCAGCTTTTGCAGCTTCTTTGGTGAGGCAGAAAATGATTTTTAGTGTTATTAGTGAAACTACTCGTTGAATGTGCATCATAAAGATAATCCATTAATTCCCTTTTCACCCATATGAAATGCAGTACACGGTTTTAGGGCAAAATAACGTTTCAGTGAAAAAGTGTAAAAGGGTATTTTGATTACTTACTAGCTGATCTGAAGTCTCAATGGATATGGGATATTCGGTTTAAGAACTATAAGTATAGGTGGTGCTCTCCGCCTTATTTTGCAACACAGAAGAAAGCTGTTTATCAGGTAAATCTAACAGTAGTATACAGATTAGGTACAGAAATTGAATAAAGCAATCAAATTTAAAATAACACTGCATAGTCTTAACTTTATGAATTAATATAGATGAAATATAAAGTTACAAAACATTGAACATTGACTGACTTTGCAGTGAGTCTGTTGTTTGATTAACATTAAAAACACAGGCAGCAGCAGGATTATTAAGCTGCTGTCACTTTAAGAGCTAATGTACTGATCTAATATATTGATACCGTTACACGTGCTTTTCTTTCTTGACTGTTTACATTCACTTAGGACAAAACCGACTTTGTTTACTGGAATACTCTTGTAAGGATTTTTACATAATTTTGTGTGAAATTGTTGGTTCAAACACAAGAAAATGTAAAAGAGAGCTCAATTATGTATTTGCATGCTGTCAGAAGCGGCTTTCTGGGCACACGCTTTGAATGTAGTTTGCCTTTTTGCGCTTGAATGCATAAATTGGCAAGGCTTAAGATGTGTGCAAATGATAAACTTTCATGGAGATGCAGTACTGGTCAAATCGGGACAGTGACATTTCTGTCAACAAGCCCTGCATGTGCTCTATCTTTCTCTAACCTTGAGTTCACTCTCAGATAAGCGACGGTGTGTAAAGCTCAGCAGGCAATGAAATTATATCTGCGCCAAACTTATTTTTTGCCTCTAACTCAATTACAGGTGACTGTAATCGTACAAGTTACTAGCCATTGACTAATTAAATAAATTTTTTAGTCGCTTCTCATGAAATTTGGTTGCTTATGCGAGTGATTTATTATGCGAGTGATTTACCAACACTATTGTAAAAGTGTTGAGTGTATTTATTATTTTGATAGTAAATTAAAATAATATGAAAACAAATACCAGTTTGCAGTATCAAGCAGCAAAAAAATGTTTTTGTACAAATACAAAGTTCTGTCATGAAACTCTAAATCTTTTCTAGATCTCTAGATCTAGGTATTTTCTTCCTGCTGCAGTCAGACTTCACAATGAACACAACAAAGTTGTGACGTTGTTATTAGTCTTGTTAATTTATGTATATCAGCACTGGAGAAAACAGTGATGTAATCGTCCAGCTCAGCTCAGTTCGCATACAACGGTGCCAATGCAGGTATACCAAAAACACTACTGAATATCAAGCAAGTGTCCCTAACTAAGCAAGCCAAAGACAACAGCGGCAAGGAACCAAAACTCCAACAAAATGGAGAAAAAAACCAGGCTTAGTTGGGGGGCCAGTTCTCCTCTGGCCAACAGTGAACACTTGCTTGATATTCAGGTAGAGCTACAGGTCATAAGTCCGATTTGGGATCACAACAGTCAAAATATTTAATCCAGTTCTATCTAGTTTAAGATCTTTTTCATCACGCCGGTATGGAACGGTTTGTTGGGAATCTGTGCCACTGGCTGATGTGTCGTAAGGCCTTCACAAGGGATGAGCTAGTTGACACAGTCTCTGTTGACACTTCAGGGCTGCGTTGCTGTCGTGTATAGGTGCAGGTTCTCCATCTGATCCCAGATCCAGCTTATTACGGTAAATGGTAAACCTCGGGATAAACAGAGAGACTAAAATTAGCATTCTTATTCTGTTGTAACGAGTACATCCGGTGTTATAGGAAGTGTTCCCGGTTCCAGATGACCTGATCTATGCAGCCTAACAATCCTTTATATGAAGACATGAATTGATAATATGTCATGTGTATGCCAGGTTAAAGAGATGCGTTTTTAGTCTAGATTTAAACTGACAGAGTTTGTCTGCTTCCCGAACAATGCTAGGAAGATTGAGATGCTAGGTTCCAGAGTTTAGGTGCCAAATAGGAAAGGTTGATTTTGATATTCTAGGTATTAACAACTGGCCAGAATTCTGAGATTGTAATAGACGCGAAGGACTATAATGCATTAAGAGCTCACTCGGGTACTGGGGAGCTAAACCATTTAGTGCTTTGTAAGTAGTTAGCAAGGTTTTAAAATCTATACGATGTTTAATAGGGAGCCAGTGCAGTGTTGACAGAACCAGGCTAATATGGTCATACTTCCTGGTTGTAGTAAGGACTGTAGCAGCTGTGTTTTGGACCAGCTGCAGTTTGTTTATCAAGCGAGCAGGGCAACCACCCAGTAGAGCGTTACAGTAATCTAGCCTGGAGATCATGAACGCATGAACTAACTGTTCCACATTTGTCATTGAGAGCATTGTCATAGTTTAGATATATATTTAAGATGGAAGAATGCGGTTTTACATATGCTAGAAATGTGGCTTTCAAATGAAAGATTGGTATCAAAGAGCACACCCAGGTTCCTAACTGACGAAGACGACTTAACAGAGCAGCCATCATTTGTAACTCTAATGCAGTGGTTCTTAACCTGGGTTCGAGTCAGTCTCAGGGGTTCGGCGGAGGTCAAGACACACACCCGACTCATATGATTTGTGATGACACGCACCGCTTTTTCCTATTAAGAAGGGTTCGGTGAATGCGCATATGAAACTGGTGGGGTTCAGTACCTCCAACAAGGTTAAGAACCACTGCTATAATGAGAGCAGTCTCAGTACAATGGTTCGCTCTAAATCCTGACTGGAAATCCTCACAGAGACCATTTCTTTCCTAGTAGGAACACAGTTGCGATGATAATAGCCAGCTTAAAAGTTTTCGGTACGTAACCTAGTGATAAAGATGAATTAATGATATTAAGAAGAGGATCTATGATCTCTGGAAGCATCTATTTCTATAGCTTAGTCGGTATAGGGTCTAACATACATGTTGTTGATTGCGATGAGTTAGACAATTCTTCCTCTGCTATACTGGGTGGTTGCTCTGCTCGCTTGATAAACAAACTACAGCTGGTCCAAAACACAGCTGCTAGAGTCCTTACTAGAACCAGGAAGTATGACCATAATTAGCCAGGTTCTGTCAAAACTGCACTGGCTCCCTATTAAACGTATAGATTTTAAAATCTTGCTAAGTACTTACAAAACACCAAATGGCTTAGCTCCCCAGTACCTGCGTAAGCTCTTAATGCATTATAGTCCTTCGCGTCTATTTCGATCTCAGAATTCTGGCCAGTTGTTAATACCTAGAATATCAAAATCAACCGCAGGTGGTAGATCCTTTTCCTATTTGGCACCTAAACTCTGGAACGATCTTCCTAGCATTGTTCGGGAAGCAGACACACTCTGTCAGTTTAAATCTAGACTAAAAACGTATCTCTTTTACCTGGCATACACATGACACATTATCAATTTATGTCTTCATATCCATTAAAGGATTGTTAGGCTGTGTAGAACCGGGAACACTTCCTAAAACACCGGATGTACTCGTTACATCAGAAGAAGAATGGCATCGACGCTAATTTTTGTCTCTCTGCTTATCCCGAGGTTTACCATTTAACGTGATTGGGTGGATCCGGGCCCTGTTCGGGTCAGATAGGGAACCTGCGCCTGTGCGTGGCAGCAGCGTGGCTCTGGTGTGTCAGTGGAGACTGTGTGAACTAGCTCATCCCTTGTGAGGGCCTTACCGACAGTGGCAAGTGGCACAGATCCCCAACAAACCGTCCCATACCGGCGTGATAAACTAGATGGAACTGGATTAAATATTTTTAATCTTGCGATTCCAAATCGGATTTATGACCTGTAACTCTGCCTGAGTTTCAGGCAAGTGTTCACTGTAGGCCAGAGGAGAACTGGCCCCCTGGTTTCTCCATTTTGTTGGAGTTTTGGTTCCTTGCCACTGTTGCCTTTGGCTTGCTTAAGTTGGGGACACTTGCTTGATATTCAGCAGTGTTTTTGATTTGCCTGTATTGGCGCCGTTGTATGCAAACTGACCTGAGCCGGACAATTACATCACTGTTTTCTCCAGTGCTGATATACATAAATTAACAAGACTAATAACAACGTCACAACTTAACTTAACTTAACTTAATTATTGATCTTTGCAACAGAATGAATCAATAATATATAGATTAAGATGGACAATGACATCATTTTCTTTGGGAGCTGCTGTGCAGCCAAAATTTATGTCAATTATTAATGTAAAGCTGCTTTGCCACAAATTTCATTGTAAAAAGTGCTATATAAGTAAAGGTGACTTGACTTGACTTGACTATAGCAGCAAATTAATGGAATTATTCCTCAGGGATAATACAAATACATTTTGACAAAAATCTGGGTTACAATGTTAGAATGTCTTCTTACAAAAGAATTGGAATTTAATTTGTATAGCCAACAAGACTGATACAATATGTATCTTAACATTATTTTGGTGAGAAAAATCTTTTCCTAATCTTTTCTGTGCAGTTATATACAATTTTGCAATGTTGTTGCCATGAAACACTTAAACTCTAAATATCAGGAATAATTTTACAGCGCTAACAATAGTTAAACAAAAAAATTTATATAAGTGTATTTATGAAATTATAAGTTTATTATAGGTGTATTTAAACCTTTCAAAAAAGTTAACCCAGTTTAACTCATTTGTGCAGTAAATGCCTTGTTTATAAGTGCTTTGATCATTTGTAAAGAAAGGGACCAGTTAAAATTATATTCTGTGGTACTCAACAATATGCCACAAATGCTGTCAATTGAGTTTAACTTTTACTGAACATGGCATATTCCTTTAGGAAATAGTGACAAATACTCTATATTATACTATACTCTATATTTTACAAAGTCTGTGTTATTACTAGCATCTTTCTATATATGCACAACAGACCATAGTATGAGCCCAATAATGTAATCTGAGTGGATGAAAATTCAAGCGTGCATTTGTGTGGCAGCATGTCAAGCTCACGCTGCGATTTATTTTTGATGATGCTCAGTGAGTCAGCTCACTATTTTGATAGACTGTTGTGTGTGATGTGACAAGCTACATTGGCCTCCATTTTCACTTCACCAGCATTAGCACGACAAATTCACTACAGCACATGTTGATCCGCTCGATCAACATCTGATCACAGTCTCGAACAGCAGAGAATAATAATGACATCGCAGGAGATCATTAGGCCTGGATTGACGGACAGGCCATGTGATAGTCTACCTCAAAAGTCCACAAGGCAGTGACCCCAGCACCCACCCTTGATCTTGGGTCTTTGGCCCCTTTCTTTGAGACTACCGAACAAGTGGCTCCGGGTGTTGTGGAAGAGTGAGACTTAAATATTTAATCTTTCCTTTTTTCGTCTTCCCTCTGCCCTCCCCTCATATAATTCTGCGGTTCCAATGCCCTGCAGCTGTGAGTGACAGAAAGGCACATGGTGCCCTATGAAAAATGTATCTTTAGAAGCTGACACTGTATGGGAATCTTACTACAGGGACAAGGCTTGATCTTGCGATGAAATAAATATGTTTCCTCGGCTTTGTGCCATAGCAGGATCTGCTTCATGGGATGCCGGCACAGGTGTTGAATCGAACTTATGTAACATCAGATGCCCGCTGTACTTGAACAAAGAGGTGCCCCATTTCCATTTGTGTCTGTGGCCATATATAAGACAACCTGTTGTTTTGAAGCATTCGATCAGAGGCTGAGAAGTTTCAAACTCAATTCAATGCTTTGGGATGTGCTGATGTTGCCATTTAGATCCGAAAAAGCTATGATGTCTATCATGAAAGGGGAGAACATCTTGATAAAAGTTTCTCCAAAACAACAGACTTTTGCTTTTCATTTCTGGTCTACAACTATTTAACCATCCTGGTCTGCTGTGATTGGCTCCATTTAAACCCATTGCAAGGGTTTCGCTAGAAGTGGGCACTCGTGCAACGTAAGCAATGACTTACATCCGAGTGAATGAGATGGAGGGAAGTTAGCGAAGGAAGGGCATAAAAATTGGACTTAAATGCAGCTCACATCCAATTTTTTATGCCCTTCTCTTGCCCTCGCTAACTTTCTTCTTTGGGGGCGGTGTTTGGGCATGAAGGTACCTCATGAAACTGATTTCAGACAGACTTCTGAGGCAGCATAACAGTTTAATGATCTACAGCAAAATAGAGCAAGCTTTGGTGATAACTAAGTGAATACTTAATTACTACAATAGTAATTTCTCACAAGAAATTACATCAAAAGTGGAAAACAGTCAAAAATATACATTTGTGCATAAACCAAGCACAACTTTCAGACACCATCTTTCTTTTTTCCCTTCACTGTCACAGAATGGAAAGCATAGGATTGTGGGATATCAAAGGCAGCCTTCAAAAATGCTGCCTTGAAAAATCGATCAGATGAAGGTATCTTAGGAGACAGGAAGTGAAGCTAACATTGGATTCGGACGTGTCTTGATGCCTTCCTACAATGTAATGTGTCCTCCGAGGGCAGTATTTTTAAGATTTCGGGCGCAGCCATTGAGTAGACACTCCCTCTGTGAAAATCAAGAGGTCTGTCCAAATAAACTTCCCTCACCCACTTGACAAAGTTGAACTCACTTCAAAATGATGATGAGGATTCCCCTAAGGGAAGCACTTGGGAAAGTTCACCAGTGTCTCTAAAAGTGGAGTTAAATAGTGTTTTAAAATCTGTTCATATTATAAAAGTCTTGTTAGTGTATTCCAGTCTTTTCTGAAATATTTTGAAATTCATGTTATTTTTAAGAGATGTTTATATACTTTTCATTATGCAGATAATAGAATTTGCATAGTGACTTGCATAATATAAAATTGTATTTAATTAGAAAAAAACTCGATTCTTGGACAGACAAGTCACACGTGCATCAAAAATAAAGCCACTCGAGCGTTTGTATGCTGAGCTGCAGTGAGTGTCTCGGAGGTGCTCTAAATAGAGGGGTGGACGAAGATGGAGAATGAACTAGTGCTCTAATGGATCTGCGCTAATGGTGCTCGAGCGATTAAAGCAGGAAAGTCTTGGACTTTCAGCCCTTATGAACCTTCACTGAATGTGCCATGCAGCTAGATCACCAAGTGAATTACCACGCATGCTCACATTTGTGTTTTTATACTTATAATTCAAAGCTGTTTGATGTTGTTTTTTAAATCATACATAGCCTATGTTTGATACATGTGAAGGGAGGTAAATGAGGTGAATGTGCTATTTTATAAAGCACATACACATTATAAACACATTAACATGCATATATATTCACACAAGACTAATTTATTTGGCCTACCACACATCAAGCTTTCAAGCAACAAGGCAAAGCTGTTATGTGACGTATTATGTGTTTGTTTATATGTTTAGCCTACGTGTGTGTTTGTGAATGTGTGTGGTGGGAGTTGGGGGCGGGGGTTGTGCGTCATTAAGCAGCTCGGCATAATGTTGACAGTCTGTAATGTGATGCAGAGTATCTCAGTGGGACTGCTTGAGTGATCTTAATGAAGAGAACATCAGGTGCTAATTAGCACACATTACATGTCACTAATATAAAAATGGCTGTTTGCCAAGTGCGTCTTTTACAAACAAGAGGCCACTTTCTGCTTTCAGTCCAGCCACTGAATTCTGGTCATCTACTGCCACCTGGAGACATTATTATGGTAATGCAACAAAAGACCAGTCGTTTGAATCTCTACACTACAGTTCAAAATTTTGGGGTCAGAAAGATTGATCGATTGATTGATTAACTGATTTGGAAATTATATTTTATTATAATAATTGATCGATCGATTGATTGATTGATTAACCGATTTGCATATGAATAATTTTATTCAGCAAGGATGCATTAAATTGATAAAAAAAAGACAGTGAAGACATCTGATGTTCCAAAACAGTTCTATTTCAAATAAACGCTGTTCT
The DNA here is from genome assembly GCA_038088235.1 of Zacco platypus. NCBI lineage: Eukaryota > Metazoa > Chordata > Actinopteri > Cypriniformes > Xenocyprididae > Zacco > Zacco platypus. The sequence goes on from CM076070.1 coordinate 28,481,946, forward strand.
TTTGAACTTAATATTCATCAGAGAATCCTGAAAAAAGTTTCATGGTTTCCACCAAAAATATTAAACCGCACAACTGTTTCAGCATTGCTAATAATACGAAATGCTTCTTGAGTACCAAATCAGCATTTGGCGTGATCATGTGACGCTGAAGAATGGAGCAATGATGCTAAAAATTAAGCTTTGCATTCCAGGAATCAATTACATATTGATATGATTAAATACAAAAGTAAAAAATATACATAATTAAACCCCAAAGTACTGTGTTTGACCCCCTTTCGCCTTCAGAACTGCCTTAATTCTACGTGGCATTGATTCAAAAAGGTGCTGAAAGCATTCTTTAGAAATGTTGGCCCATATTGATAGGATAGCATCTTGCAGTTGATGGAGATTTGTGGGATGCACATCCAGGGCACGAAGCTCCCGTTCCACCACATCCCAAAGATGCTCTATTGGGTTGAGATCTGGTGACTGTGGGGGCCATTTTAGTACAGTGAACTCATTGTCATGTTCAAGAAACCAATTTGAAATGATTCGAGCTTTGTGACATGGTGCATTATCCTGCTGGAAGTAGCCATCAGAGGATGGGTACGTGGTGGTCATAAAGGAATGGACATGGTCAGAACAATGCTCAGGCAGGCCGTGGCATTTAAACAATGCCCAAGTGGCACTAAGGGGCCTAAAGTGTGCCTAGAAAACAATCCCCCACACCATTACAACACCACCACAAGCCTGCACAGTGGTAACAAGGCATGATGGATCCATGTTCTCATTCTATTTACGCCAAATTCTGACTCTACCATCTGAATGTCTCAACAGAAATCGAGACTCATCAGACCAGGCAACATTTTCCACTCTTCAACTGTCCAATTTGGTGAGCTTGTGCAAATTGTAGCCTCTTTTTCCTATTTGTAGTGGAGATGAGTGGTACCCGGTGGGGTCTTCTGCTGTAGCCCATCCTCCTCAAGGTTGTGCGTGTTGTGGCTTCACAAATGCTTTGCTGCATACCTTGGTTGTAACGAGTGGTTATTTCAATCAAAATTGCTCTTCTATCAGCTTGAATCAGTCGGCCCATTCTCCTCTGACCTCTAGCATCAACAAGGCATTTTCGCCCACAGGACTGCCGCATACTGGATGTTTTTCCCTTTTCACACCATTCTTTGTAAACCCTAGAAATGGTTGTGCGTGAAAATCCCAGTAACTGTGCAGATTGTGAAATACTCAGACCGGCCCGTCTGGCACCAACAACCATGCCACGCTCAAAATTACTTAAATCACCTTTCTTTCCCATTCTGACATTCAGTTTGGAGTTCAGGAGATTGTCTTGACCAGGACCACACCCCTAAATGCATTGAAGCAACTGCCATGTGATTGGTTGATTAGATAATTGCATTAATGAGAAATTGAACAGGTGTTCCTAATAATCCTTCAGGTGAGTGTATATATATATATATATATATATATATATATATACATATATATATATATATGTGTGTGTGTGTGTGTGTGTGTGTGTGTGGTTTATAGACATATACCTTGCTATATACCTACATATACTTTGCTATATTTATAAAAAAAAATTCCTTTGTTTTTTTTTTTTTTCTATGTAAAAATTGCAACTCTGATAGCTTGGAAAGCAAATGACACAGTCAACACAATTGGTTTGTTTGTTCAAAAGTATGACCAATAATTATAGTTTCCTTGCCTTAGCAAGAACTGCTAAAACATTAATAAAATGTTACGTTTTCTGCATCTTTGTCATGCTTTATTGTTGTTGTAATTATCATTGCATTGTTTTCTTTGATATCATAATACATCATTCTCATATATAGGACCGTCATCATCTTGTTTATAATTCCTCAGTCTAAGCTATAAACACAAAATCCCAAATGATATCAGATGACAGGCTTCCTCATCTTTCCAGACCCCCTGCTCTTTTTACCTGAACCCCATGGGGGTTGAATGTGGGGGGGTGAATGGTGTCCAGAGAGGAAGGAGGCAGGTCATTGGATCTTTAGATAATCAGTGTGGGCTAATGACCCCTCCAGAGAGAATGTGTCTAATCCATTGAGCCTTAGGGAGCACTTCTCCTTACCCCCTCATTTCACAGACAGCTACTGAATACTGAATCCAAAGCATGTGTGTCCAGGAGTGGGAGGTGTTTACTATGAAGGTATATTTGATGCAAAACAACTGAGCACCAGTGACAGTGGAATTTGTAGTTGTAGAGAGTAGCCACACATGTGTATCAGTAAATTTGAAGTCTCAGAGAAAAATGTTTTAAGACTTGCAAACTTGTAGATTTTTTTTCTCTCCCACAAACACAACACAACAGTTACACATTCTTAAATTCTTCGTTGCAGGTGTACAAATCATATTCTACAAAACACAAATTAAGAAACTCATACGCTCACATTTTTGCTAAAGTTGACGCAGTGAATATGGTGCAAAACGCATTCACACACCCGTGTCAAAAAATGTGTAGTCATGGAAAAATTTTGCTCTGCAAATCAGTATGTGAATTCATCAAAGGAGACATTTTAGTAACACTTTATTTTACGGTGTCCGTAATACAAAGTAATTACTTAATTAAGTACTTAGTAGTAGACGTTGTAATAACATGCAACAAAATGTACTTGATATGTAACTACATTATGGAACAGCCTGTACTTACAGATTGTAATTAAGCACATGTAATAGGCAGCAAGTCCGTTACACAGCTAACTACTGATGTAACAAAAAGATCTTGTTACATAGATGCTACAATGTAACTATATAAAAAGTACTTAGTACTACACAATGTAACAAAAGTACTTAAATATGTTACTTAGGTGTGGAAAAGCCTGTGTGTCATGTATTCTGTCATGTCACCCGGTCGCACCACTCATCTCCCTCACCACACTACACTTCCCAGAATCCCTCACACAGTCACTGATTATCTGCCAGCTGTTCCTCGTGATCACCACTCATTAGCTTCATCACTTCACTACAAATAGTTCACTCACCCACCTCTCCGGGCTAAGTATTGTTTGATCATTTCTCAATTTCTAAGCGTTCGTTCCTTGTCTGTTTATCTGGTTTTGACCCTGCCTGTTCCTTGTTCTGTTGACTATTCTCTGCCTGCCTCTGACCTACCGCCTGGAAATCACTTTGATCCTGTCTGCCCTCCTATACTGTTGTTTGCCGATGTTGATCTCTGCCTGTCTGACTACGTTTCCAATAAAAGCTGCACTTGGATCTCACTCGTTGACTCCTCATCGTTACACTGTGATTACATAGGGTAATTTTGTACGTTATGTAGGCTGCTACACGCATGTAATGGGCAAAGTTGGTTATACAGCAGTTTTGTGTAACAGGGTGATCCAAATTTTTGTATTTATTTATTTATTCTCACAAAACTCGGCTACATCAGAAGAGCATAATTTTTTGCCACAAATCATTGCTGCTCACATGGGATCTGCATGAGCACAGACAATCCCAACAGGAGGTAAAATGGTAAAACAATAGCTTCTTTTCTTTCCACATGAATTGCTGTGAACTGCTTAGAGGTAAAGAACTTTCTCTGATTGTGTGTGTGTTTTATTGCCTGTTCAATTCTCTTCTCTGTCAATGTATACCACTTTAACATAGGCTGCCTGTTTAGGGGAAATATGAATGAATCAATGGCTTACAACCTAGTAAGTTCTGTAGTAGGCCTATGTAATGTACTGTAGTTTGTACCTTGTATCTTCATTTGAATTAACTCACTAGATCACAGCTTAAATCCTTAAATACACTAGCTTCCTAATTACATTTAAATTACAGAATATTACACAGGAATAATCTACGTAAAATAAAGCGTATCAAGAATGTACTTAAGTGTACTTCATGAGTATCTACATACCTTATCCATCTGTAGCGTAGTTTGAATTGACTCACTACTTCACAGCTTAAATACAAGGACTAGCTTCCTAATTACATTTAAATTACAGACTATTACACAGGGATAAGCTACGTAAAATAAAGCGTATCATGAATGTACTTAAGTGTACTTCATGAGTATCTACATACCTTATCCATCTGTAACATAGTTTGAATTGACTCACTAGTTCACTGCTTAAATATGTAAACATGTAGTGCCTTCCTACACTTAACTTTATATTTAAAGAATAAAGTGTTTTAACTCAATAATTTGTTAGACTAGAGTTGAATTGATGTGATGAATTGCCCATTCTATCCACCTGCCTGTAAACACAAAAGGTGACTGTTAGAGTTTGTGTTTACCTGTCTGTCTGTCTGCCCTGTCTTGAGATCCTCGTGTGACCCAGTTTTCCTTCTCTGTCTTCATTTGTTCATTATCGCCAGCTGTTCGTCATTATTAGTTATGTCTTTCACCTGTGTTCTTGTCATTAGTGTCTCTATTTATACCCTTGTGTTTCCTTTACTCTTTGTCCGTTCTCGTTAATGTATAGACGTGTTTGCAGTTCCATGTAATCCTGGTTTTTCTCATTAAAAGAGATTCTGTTCAGTCTTTGTCTTCGTGCGTTCCTGGAAGCGTCACGTCACGTAACAGAAGAACGGACCGTAACCGAAACATGCAGGCTGAGGCAGAGGATCGACTACTTAACATCCTTCAGAATGGACGACCGTTCGGATGGGACTGGATGATCATTTATATCACTCCGTGTCTCCAAACGATTGTTTCATGTCCGTGTCTGGGTTTATTAATTCTGTTCTCAGCTTAGAAAACTCCAAGTTTTTTGTAGATTTAGCTGAGGACGGAATTAATGATCACACAGTCCCTACCCGGAAGCATGTCGGATCGCCAGCTCACCTGAGAGCCGAATCCTCCACATACCGTCCCAATCGGTTCGTCTATTCCTGTCTCGATCCTCTGCTCAAGACGCCTGCATCACCCGAGCAGCGACGCGAGCCGCCACCTAAAGTGGTCGCCGCCCCAAAGGCTCGTCGCGAGCCGCCACCAAAAGTGGCCGCCGCACCCAAGCCACGCCCCCAAAAGGCCGCGATGGATCCGCCGGCTATTGGGGAGTGGCTTATAGACTTTTGGACACTGCCTGGATCCCCTGAGCCGTCTCCTGTGCTCTCGTCCCCTGAGCCGTCTCCTGCGCTTGTGCAAGACCTCCCAGACCTCCCAGATCCTTCAGCGCCCGAGCCAGCGCGCCCAGTACCTTCAGCGCCCGAGCCAGCGCGCCCAGACCTTCCTCCGCCTGAGCTCCCAGCGCCAGAGCTCCCAGACCTTCCTCCGCCTGAGCTCCCAGCGCCAGAGCTCCCAGACCTTCCTCCGCCTGAGCTCCCAGCGCCAGAGCTCCCAGACCTTCCTCCGCCTGAGCTCCCAGCGCCAGAGCTCTCAGACCTTCCTCCGCCTGAGCTCCCAGCGCCAGAGCTCCCAGACCTTCCTCCGCCTGAGCTCCCAGCGCCAGAGCTCCCAGACCTTCCTCCGCCTGAGCTCCCAGCGCCAGATCTTCCTCCGCCTGAGCCTGACCCTCCAGCGCATGAACCAGGGCCTGGGGGGACTTCTCCCATAAAAATTTTTTGGGGGGGGCATATATCCATTTGGGGAATGGGGACAGGGGCAACGCTGCCATGCTGCCCTTGACTCCGCCCTGGTCGGAACCCTGGACTCCACCCTGGCCTCCACCCTGGCCACCGCCATTGACTCTGCCCTGGCCGGAACCCTGGACTCCACCCTGGAGGCCACCTGACTTACCCCTGCACATGGCCTCCAGGGTGCCCGCCCCCCCTCCCAGTTTGTGCTTCTTTAGGCGCGAGGACGCGCCTTCCGGGAGGGGGCGGTACTGTTAGAGTCTGTGTTTACCTGTCTGTCTGTCTGCCCTGTCTTGTGATCCTCGTGTGACCCAGTTTTCCTTCCCTGTCTTCATTTGTTCATTATCGTCAGCTGTTCGTCATTATTAGTTATGTCTTTCACCTGTGTTCTTGTCATTGGTGTCTCTATTTATACCCTTGTGTTTCCTTTACTCTTTGTCCATTCTCGTTAATGTATAGACGTGTTTGCAGTTCCATGTAATCCTGGTTTTTCTCATTAAAAGAGATTCTGTTCAGTCTTTGTCTTCGTGCATTCCTGGAAGCGTCACGTCACGTAACAGTGACTAATAAATTGAAAAGTCAAATTGTGAATAAATTTATTTTCACCCTCGAGAACTCAAAAATGATAGACCTTTGCATCAAAAACAACATATAATCATCTACTAAAATGTACTATGTTTCACAAACATTAATGAGAATTATTACATATTTTATAAATTAAATCTAAAGTATATTATACTGTCACACCGTCAACGTTACCAGCTCGCACAACTCCACCCACACGCTCACAGTCACCAGAATACTAATCATCCACACCTGTCCACAATCACGTCACACCCTATTTAACACGCTCACCTACACTGCCAGTTGTCTGATCTCGTCTTACACAGACTACAGACTTACCTGCCTTGCTTACCTGTTCTCTGGATGTTCCTTCGATCATTCGTCGGGCGTGTACGCGGACCGCTGGACAGCACTCCAACCACCTGCGAACCAGAAGAAAGACATTTCATTCCTCAAGATAAGTCACCAGCCAGATCACGAACTGCTTTGCCTTACCATACCATACCGTTTACCTGTTGCTGAAATCATTTGCAATAAAACTCTGACTAAACTTTACTATCTGTGTCTGAGTCTAATAGAAGATCAGACCGCTAAACTTACACATGGATTCGACAGCGCATATCAGTACCACGAATGCTTTCACCGAGTCTGTCCCAGCTGGTCGCAGTACACTTCCTGCAACACCTCCCGCATCTTCTTCGACGACCGCCGCTGCCTCTGCATGTCCCGTGGCCCGACCAGCGCCCTACTCAGGCGAGGCGGAGGACTGCAACAGGTTCCTCATGCAATGCTCGCTTTTCTTTGAAATTCAACCACACCTGTTCGTATCAGAAAAGGCCCAGGTCACCTTCATGGTGAATCTATTCACCGAAAAGGCTCTGCGCTGGGCTCAAGCGCTGTGGCAGTCCAACGCCACCATCCTATCATCTCTCCCGGCGTTCACCAGCCATTTTAAGGATGTCTTCGGTCAGACTACCTCCACGCTATCAGTTTCGGATCAACTCTTCCACCTGCGTCAGGGCACTGCGTCTGTGGGCGATTACACTCTGCAGTTCCGTACCCTCGCCGCCAATAGCGGCTGGAATGAGACCGCCCTTTTAATTGCATATCGCCAAGGCTTGAATCCTGACATCCGCCAACTGATGGTGGTGTATGATGACACAATAGGGCTGGAGGCCTTCCTCCAGAAAACCATTCGGGTCTCCCAGCGTCTGTCCGCCTGCGAAAATCTTCCACCCACTTTGCAGTCCCCGTCCGCCAGTTTGCCAGCCGCCCTTCCAGCACCAGAACCAATGAACGTGGACAACTATCGCCTCACCTCAGCCGAGCGACAATTACAATTATAAGCGAATTACTCTCCACCTCTGTCTCTACTGCGGCGGTGAAGGACACCAACTGATCAACTGTCCCGTTCGCCCTCCTCGACCCTCGATGAGTACCATCCATCTAAACCTAAGACGCAAGCGCAGCAACCACCTGATGAAGATACACACTATCCTTGGCAAACCGTTGGGTCGAGGAGTCATCAGTCATTATTCACCCACTCTCACGCTCCACATTGGTTGCCTACATCGGGAGAAGATCTTGTTTCTGGTGCTGGAAGGTTCCACCACGGACCTCATCCTGAGACACCCGTGGCTGGCTGAACACAACCCAGTCTTCAACTGGAACACCGGAGAGATACTGAAGTGGAGTTGCCATTGCATCCAGACCTGTCTTCAGTCAATCAAGAAAATTCCTAGCTCTTCATCGGCCAGAGTTCCCAGCTACTCCACTCTCCACCTCAGTTCCACCTCAGTGGAGAGCCCCGAACCTACCCAGGAACGGACCATCCCTGAGGAGTACCGGGCATTCCAGGACGTCTTCAGCAAGTGGCTGGCAACGCAATTACCACCTCATCGGCCATGGGACTGTGCAATTGACCTGCTGCCTGGGGCTATCCTACCCAAGGGTAAAGTATACCCACTGTCCATCCTGGAGCAGAAGGCCATGGATGAGTACATCGCCGAAGCTCTGAACCAGGGATTCATCCGACCGTCGACATCCCCAGCCGCTTCGAGCTTCTTTTTCATCGCCAAGAAGGACGGAGGCTTGAGGCCCTGTATTGACTACCGCAAGCTCAACTCACAGACGGTAAAATTTCGATATCCCCTTCCTCTGGTCCCAGCAGCCCTAGAACAACTCCGAGGTGCCCGTATCTTTACCAAACTGGATCTTCGCAGCGCCTATAATTTGATCCGCATTCGCTCCGGGGATGAATGGAAGACCGCCTTCATAACACCGTCTGGGCACTACGAATATCTGGTTATGCCGTATGGCCTGGCGAACTCTCCCTCCATCTTCCAGAACTACAGGAATGAGATCTTCCGTGATCTCCTCCAAAGATTCGTGATCATCTATATTGACGACATCCTGATCTACTCTCAAACCCTTCTTGACCACCTTGAACACGTTCGCCAGGTCCTGCAAAGGCTCAGAGTTCACCATCTCTATCTAAAACTGGAAAAATGTGAATTCCACCTCCCCGAGGTCCAATTCCTGGGCTACATCATCGACCAGCACGGGGTCAAAATGGACCAGAGGAAGGTGGACGCCATCCGGAAGTGGCCCGAACCTCAGATGGTTAAAGACCTACAAAGATTCCTGGGGTTCGCCAACTTCTATCGGAAGTTCATCCGCAACTTCAGTCAGCTGAGCTCGCCCCTCACAACTCTGCTCAAGAAAGGGCCCAAGTCTCTGTCCTGGCACCCCCTGGCAAGTAAAGCGTTCAACGTCCTCAAGGACACGTTCAGTTCAGCTCCCGTCCTTCGTCACCCGGACCCTAACCTGCTCTTCCTCGTCGAGGTGGACGCTTCACAAACCGGAGTCGGTGCCATACTCTCCCAGCGGCAGAGTGACCCTCCTCGTACCCAGAGCTTCTCGCCATCAAGTTAGCTCTCGAGGAGTGGAGGCACTGGCTGGAGGGAGCCAACCACCCCTTCGAGGTTATCACAGACCACCGGAACCTCGAGTATCTCCGGGAGGCTAAACGGCTGAACACCCGCCAAGCTCACTGGGCCCTCTTCTTCACCAGATTCGATTTTGTTGTCACTTACCGAAGGGGTGAGAAGAACGTTCAAGCCGATGCTCTTTCCCGTATCCACGCTCCTGACCCAAACCAATCACAACCAGAACCTATCCTCCCTCCAGCCGTCATCGTCAGTCCCATTCAGTGGGAGTGGGACAACCAGATTCTTCAGGCCCAGAATACTGACCCTGCTCCGCCAGGATGTCCGGAGGGGCTGATGTACGTTCCACCAACCTGTCGTCAGCTCCTCCTGGAATCAGTTCACACTTCCTCGGGCCCTGCACACCCAGGTAGCCAGCGTACCCTCTCGCTCCTCCGACAACGCTACTGGTGGCCAGCTATGACCCAGGATGTCTCCCGGTACGTCAAGGGCTGCTCTGTCTGCGCCATCACCAACACCCCCCGTCAATTACCGGCTGGTAAACTGGTTCCTCTCCCCGTCCCGCGTCGTCCATGGACTCACCTCGGGATTGACTTCCTCACCGGCTTACCTTCTTCCAATACATATACAAGTGTCCTCGTGGTAGTAGACCGCTTTTCCAAGATGTGTAAACTGATCCCCATCAAAGGACTCCCTATGGCGCTACAAACTGACGAACTACTGTTCACACACGTCTTCCGGAACTTCGGCCTCCCAGAAGACATCGTCTCGGATCAGGGCCCCCAGTTCATCTCCAGGGTCTGTAAATCCTTTTTCCAACTCCTCGGAGTATCCATCAGTCTATCCTCCGGCTACCACCCACAGACTAATGGGCAGACAGAGCGGAAAATCCAGGAGATCGGCAGATACCTGCGGTCATACTGTCACCAGAACCAGTCTTCGTGGAGCCAATTCCTCCCCTGGGCCGAGTACGCCCAGAACTCACTCCAAAAGTCCACTACCAGACTCACTCCGTTCAAATGCGTACTTGGGTACCAACCTGCACTCTTCCCTTGGTCCGGTGAACAATCTGACGTCCCGGCCATCCAGAACTGGTTCGAACAGAGCGAGAGGGTGTGGGACTCAGCACACGTGCATCTCCAGCAGACAGTGCACAGACACCAGCGGCAAGCCGACCGCCTCCGAGGCCCTACTCCTACTTACCATCCCGGCCAAAAGGTATGGCTTTCCACGCGGGACATCCGTCTGCGCCTGCCCTGTCGTAAGCTGAGTCCCCGCTATATAGGTCCTTTCACAGTGCAGAGGCAGCTCAACAAAGTTACCTACCGCCTGAACCTCCCGGCCACGTATCGTATAGCACCATCCTTTCACGTTTCCCTTCTCAAACCTGTCACTGACCCCATGTTTCCGCCCACAGATCCGGGAGTCCCTGATGTACCTCCTCCTCCTGACCTTACCGACGCCGAGATGATCTACCAAGTCCACGACATCCTTGACGCCCGACGACGTGGGAACCGCCTTGAATATCTGGTCGACTGGGAGGGCTACGGTCCCGAGGAGAGGTCTTGGGTGGCACGAGATGACATACTGGATCCGGTTCTCCTCGCGCAGTACCATCAGGAGCATCCCGGTCGACCAGGACCCCGTGGACGGGGTCGTCCCCATCGTCGACCTTCTCGGACGTCAGGAGCCGCCCGTGGAGGGGGGGTACTGTCACACCGTCAACGTTACCAGCTCGAACAACTCCACCCACACGCTCACAGTCACCAGAATGCTAATCATCCACACCTGTCCACAATCACGTCACGCCCTATTTAACACGCTCACCTACACTGCCAGTTGTCTGATCTCGTCTTACACAGACTACAGACTTACCTGCCTTGCTTACCTGTTCTCTGGATGTTCCTTCGATCATTCGTCGGGCGTGTACGCAGACCGCTGGACAGCACTCCAACCACCTGCGAACCAGAAGAAAGACATTTCATTCCTCAAGATAAGTCACCAGCCAGATCACGAACTGCTTTGCCTTACCATACTATACCGTTTACCTGTTCTGCTGAAATCATTTGCAATAAAACTCTGACTAAACTTTACTATCTGTGTCTGAGTCTAACATATACTGTCTAAAGTGTATTCTTGAAAGTCCACTGAGGTCAGTCCATTTACACTCTGTATTTTTGACTCATGTCCTGAATTAGCCTTCAAAAGATGACTTTATTGTTTTCCATTCAATAAACTTTAAGTGACTCTTCAGCATTTTCTCAGTACGGTTCCCCCTTAATCTCCATACTTGTCCTTTAATTGTTTGCCAGTATCTCTCAATGTGTTGAGTGTGGCTGCCAGTCTGTGAATCCACAAAGTTGTTTTTGTGGTTTACCGGATAGTGGTAATATCCTTGTGTAGTGAGGGAATGTACATATGCCCACCAGGATTCCTAAATTACTAAACAAGATTTTAGATGAAAAAAACAAAACATTTACACCTTTCTTTTATGACTGCATTTGGACTCATCAATTACAACAAAACGATGTCTTGAGTGCTCTCCAATTTTGAATTGGTGCTTTCTTTTCATTCTTCTCAATAAGTTGTGCACACCTTTTAATTAAAAATAACAATTAGTAACCATAAAAAGCAAACTATTACATCAGCTTTTATTGTTTCAAGCATATGGATTCTAAATTGATTTGTTTACAAATTCCCTAACAAGCCCAGGTTGCACACCAGAGTTTTATTCAACAAAATGGGATGTTACATTTTGCCTGAGCTTTTTGGTCATTTTTGAAAGTGTTGTTGAACTGGATGCCACTCTATCTTCCATCATGTCAGTCTGAACAAGCCTATTATTAAACCGATTATAAATAATTTTTTTACAATTTACAATTTTATTTAAAGCCTCACCAGTGTCAGAAATAAATGGTTCTATGACATTTTCCCAATGAAAATTATTTCCAAGGGATTTTTTTTCTCCCAACCTTACTTAAAAAGGCTACTTTAAAATATGAAACTTTTAAATGATGAAAAGTTTATATATATATATATATATATATATATATATATATATGTATATATTGTTTGTTTTTTTTGCCATGCATGCAAATAAAAAAAAAAACATTTTAGATATTTTTTTAAGATCATCAGTGTTTCTGCAGTTTCATCAAATTTAAGCTTGCACAAATAAATACTACATGTACTTATGAACATACCATGAGGAAATAAATTGTGTATCTCAGATTCTTTTACTTAAACAGGTTGGGGCCTATGGTTGTGGCACACATTCAACTGCAAAACAGGCTCATTCATGGTTCGTTCTTAATTTACATATATATTAAACTTGGTTTATGTACTAAAATATCAATACATACTAATTAGAGGTTGATCATATTGTATTTTCATAGTATAAAATTGAGTTTAAAGAAACACAATAAAAAGATTATTGTGTTGACACTATAGTTAATCTATATATTGAATGTGTTAAATAATCGTATTTGTCCTACCTTCCTGTGATGGGGTGGCTCAGAGAGAAGACACAGATACAGCTTATTGTGTAACCAAAATAATATCCAGTGAGGGGAAAAAACTTTAAGCATAATCACAAATGTGCCAGAAATTCACCGGGACTCTTATTTTGAAATGAATATGCTTTACTACTTGTTGTAGCTACAGCTTTACTTTTATTTATTTATTTTTTTAACACAGATGCTCGTCCAAAAAGGTGAGGGACATAAAGTATGCATTTTTAAAACCCACGATTATAAGGCACATATAAAAAATTATAATAATGCATCAAAGGTTCATCATAAGCAAGCACTTACAAAATGTTCTGAAACTGCGAACCAGTGGAATATGCACCGATACAAAGCTGGTTTGACGTTGGATGTTAGACAGATATTCATCTGCTAAAAATTTCAATAGTTCCTTATTGGATGACTATAATGTAAAAAAATTATTTTACCTGGAAGGTATTAGAACGTAGAACAGGGGGGTATACCAAAAAGCAAGTTATGTGACATACCTGGGTAAATTTAAGGGTAAGTAGGCGGATAATCTCAGCTTTCGGTTCCAAAAACAGAGGTAAGTTTTAAGGTATGTAAGTAGCCATATAACTTAAGCTCTGAACATAACCTGCTCCGGGGCAGGTTTAGTTTCAGGGTTAGTTTGTTTCAGAGAGGTGACAGAGCATGGCTTGCCCTTTTGAAGACGATCCAGTGGATGTGGAAGCACAGATTATATGGAATCTTTTCCGCCGTGAGAGGGTGATAAATTTTCGTATCCAAATGGATATTTGCAGGAGCGTTACCATTTTTCAAAAGACTCGTTAAATTATTCAAGGAATCTATTGAAACCTTACATATCAAACGTGACACATCGCGGATCAGCACTTGACACAGAGCACATTTTGTGCATTGAACTTCGTTTTTTTGCGACGTTTTGTATATCGTTGGCGATGCAGAGCATGTTGGAAAGGCAACTGTGTGTAGGACTGTTCATGTACGCCTTGCATTCAAACAGTTTCTACACACTTTTGTGCAGTTCCCTGGCCATATACCACGAGAGTCATTAAAGAGGAATTCCACAGAGTGGCGGGTTTGTCCTTTCTATGATATTCTGTAGACCATTTTAATTACATAGCACTACTTAATCTATCCATATATCAATACTGTATACAGCCACAGTTATTTTAAAATGTTTCTTACATAACTTTCAATTTCAGGGTTCCCAGATGTCCATTGATGGAACTCACATAAAGCTCCTTCAGTCACCGAAGGAGATTATGTTAATAGGAAGTCAATCCATGTGCAGGTAACAATATATTTTTGGGTGCTAAATCTTTAGGTGTTTAAACCATTAAATTGCCCTCATTACTGGTCCCCGCTACACTGTAAAATCTAATTAGTTAGACTTACTTAAGAAAAGCAATCAAACTGAAGTGAAATAGGAATAGTATGTTGTACTGACAAAAGCTTCATAAGTATAGTTGACTTACACAGAAGTTCTAGTGACTAAAAAAGAGTGTACTTGATAATTTACTTTAAATAAAATTTAATTGTTACCACTGTTGTGTTTAGCATGCTGAATGTTGAAGTCTGTGTGACTCAAATATAGCCAATTACAAAATATTGTCACAAATTTAGAAGAATTGGATCAACCCACTTAAAAGTTTCACCAACTGCTTATGTGTGTTTATACGTGTTACCATTAACATAATACATAATCATTATTCAGCATAAAATAAGATAGTCATGTAATTCATCTACATAATTTTATATATGAATTGTGAAATTCAGTCATATATGAACTGTGATTTATTGATGCTTCACTGCATCAAATCAGAAATACAATAATATAAATGAAGTGCCCAAGCAAAATAAAACATTTTAGGTCCAAAATAAAACATTTCAGGAAAATCAATGTCAATTTATTTAGTCATCTTATGTGTTGTTCTCTCAAATTTTTGGACCCCCACCTGTTTTACGCCTCAGCCTTCTTTCTATTGGCTACATAAAAAAATTAATTACATGGCTTCATTGACAGTTTAGTAAATTTAGAAAATATCACCTTGTTGGAGAACGTTTTTATGTTTCATTTTGACTTGGCTCAGGGTTCTTCAGGCTCCAGAAGGATTACACCTGATAAAACAAGCCAATAAATTACACTTTTTTGCCAACATATTACCAGCCAATTATGTACATAACTACAGTGATATAACGAAATTTATGAAGGCCAAAAAGTAAATACTTGTCCATTTTTACAACATGCCCAAAAGAATTTTGCATCACAATGAAAAGGGACAAATATATAAATATATAATCTATAATTTTATAAACTCACGCATTTACTCTGTTATTTTTTTGCCAAGCCAACTCTCTCTCTTTTGCTGATGCTGCAGTATTGCTTTTTTTTTTAGTTACAATGGGCTTATATTCTTCATAAGCAAGCATTGAAGCCTCCAACTCCGTCTCGCTGAATATGTCGCACGTCTTTTTTCTCCACGCGTTTCCATGGTGACTCCTGAAATCGGCGATCCATTGAAAATGCCTTCATGTACTCGCCGTCCGTGTGCATTAACTCTCGGTTACTGACAGAAGGTTGATTGAACTAACTCCTCACAGGTGTTTTGGAGCCAACATACCCAGAGTAATCAAGTTTTGGGTTAATCAACCGAGAGTTCGGGGTATATGTGACGGTAAGTTAACCTTCCTTTCTGGAATACCCCCCTGAACACAGATGGCAGTTTATTTGTTTTAATCCTCAATTTTTTCAACACAGAAATGCTCCGGAAGTGACCCGTTGATGCTTAGGCCAGGTAGGGACCATCAACAAAGTACGTACGTTAGATGTGAAAGAAAAACTCATTGTTTCCCCATCTATTTATTTTATTATTATTATTATCATTTTTTTAGAGCTAATTTCAAACGCTCACTGGCAGAGTAAATAGGATATAATAATTATTGTTATTATTAACTATATGTTATTACTGCGATCTTATAATAACTATAAATAAAATAATGAAACTAAAGCATGTGCATTTGACCTCATTTTTGTCATAATCGTGTCTTAGTTCATCTGTTTATTCTGTTCCCCTGTCCGGTCTTTGTCACATGCTTCTTGTTGTCAGTTTAGTCCCGTCATCAGTCATGTGTTCTTTGTTTTTGTTTCCTTCAGTCCTGTCAAATTGTCACATGGTCTTTGTTTTGGTTTCGTCATCATCATTATTAGTTCATTATCTTCACCTGTGTCTCGTAATTAGTTATGTCTATCACCTGTGCCCCACCAAGTATTCCTCTTGTGTTCCTTTGTATAAATTCCCTCTGTGTCAGTCCTGTCCTTGTTCTTCGTTAAAGTTACGTGCTTGAATTATCTGTCTTTGTATCCTGTCTTGTTTAAATAAATAGTTTAAATATTCATCTGTCCTTGATCTCCTTGCTTCCTTGCACAAACCCCGAGCGAGCCGTGACAATTTTAAAATGTAATGATTTTTTTTTTTTTTTTTTAAATAGTATTGCATTTATTGGCAATTTATTGGTCATCGGTTCATCTGTTTATCGGTGTTAGTTGTTTATTGATATCAGTGCATCACTAAAAATACAGTAATAAAATCTAAATCACAAAAGACTCTACCTTAAAAAATTATAAAATATATGCAGTCTTTTCAGGCAAGAAAATCATCCTCATCTGAAGTTTTCCAAACATGTTCATCTATACCGGCCCCATGCCTTTTCCAGTTGTTAATGATTTACTGGACAAGGATTAAGGAGAAGGATTTTTTAAAAAGAAATCTGAAATTTAAAAAAAAAAAATAATAATAATAATTATAATGTAGATAATATAGATAATGTAAAATAAGAAAAATATACAATATACTATCAAATTGATAGAAATGGTGAGCCTATATTCAAAGAGAAAAACAGTTTGTAATGGTGAATTAAAATAATAAATCGTGATTGTAATGTTTTCTTTTTTTTTTTTTTTTTTTTAGCTTTTTTTAATGCTTGTTAGGCCCCCTGGTTGAGAACAACTTTTTTTCTTCTTCTAATGATTAAATGTTATTGTTTTTAAAAGTTTGTATTACAAACTTTCGGCAAAACACATGCAATTTAAACAATTTACATGTATTAATCAATTTAAAAGTGCCGGTTACACTTTATTTTTAGGTGTCAGTATTACAGCGTAATTATACATTTAAGTACTGAGTAATGACAATTAACATGTACTTACTAGGGTTAGGATGAGGGTTTGGTTTATGGTTAATTTAATTTAATTTAATTTTATGCATAATTTAGTTATTACTATAGTAAACATGTAACATATGTAACAATGACACTGAAAAATAAAGTGTGACCAAAGTGTCTTACAAGGCTCTTAAAAGGCTGTTATTACAATAACATTTTGATGCTGGTTGTCACAGAACCTAAAAATTATATTGAAATGCGTAATAATGAATAAAAGCTTATAGCATTTTGCACTTGTTTTAAAAAAAGATGCTAATCTGAATAAAATTCACATGGTACAGGCTACTACATGACTCTATTTAAGCACAAGAATATGAAACTAAAATACAATGCATAATATACAAACAGGGTTGGGGAGTAACGAAATACAGGTAACTTAGTTATGTATTTAAAATACAAAATTTGAGTAAATGTATTTCATTACAGTTACATTTTAAATGGGTGGTAATCAGATTACAGTTACATCTGAAAAGTATTTTAGATTACCAAAGTGATTACTTTGAATTTTAATGGCATTTAAACAGAAATTGGTGATTCTCTGACAGTCTGAATAAGCGGAGTTAAGTTTCATCAACATTTTAATACTTTTAAGAGGGATCATAAAAATGCTGTTATTTTTATTTATTTAGTACTGTCCTGAACAAGACAAAATGACTGAATTTATATAAAAATTGCCAAACTGTCAACATAACTTAAATGTCCTGTCATGACCTGGGCCGGGTTTCCCGATAATGATGTATCTTAGCTTTTAACCCTCAAACTGTCTTTGGGGTCAATATGACCCCAAACGACGTTTAATACGTTAAAAAAGCGGGTTTCCTTCATCTCAAAGGAATAAAATTTTGCAACTTTTTTGGCATTATCTATCTATACATGCACAAAAAAACTGGGCTTGATTCGGACATTCTGAAGTTTCTTAAAAATTTTGTTACTTAATCTTGTCTTTGGGGTCAATATGACCCCAATTGAAAATGAATGGGAAATGCAAAAAAATGAATTTTTTTTTCATTTTTCCAAAAAAAAATCAATAAATGCAACACAAATCTGAAAATTTCCTCACAGAACTTAAGGCCTGGTACTTGAGCATGAATGCAATGTGGAAAACACATGCTCACACACACACACACACACGCACGCACACACACGCACACACATGTGACTGCCACACAATGCAATTGTATATAAATTTGGAAAATATGATTTTTCAAATAAAATAAGGCACAAATACAGGAAAAAAAAGATATAAAGGGGTGAGACCTAATGCACACACACACACACACACACACACCTACACACACACAAAGATAAAAAAAAATTCAAAATAAAAAATTTAATTTTTTTTATTAATTTATTAATATTCAAAAATTATAATTTTTTTTTTTCATTTTTTTTTTCACATTTGAATCATTAAATTGTTCAATAATATGAAACTACAGTCTGACTCTTGAGTTTTGTTCTTTAGGTGTGCCTTTTGCCAGTTCCAAAATCCAGTAAAATGAATGGCTTTCAATGCCCTCTGCTGGTCAAAAAAAATTATTGCTTAAAAACAAATCATCTTAGTTTTTTCACTCACCTCCAGATGGCAGTATTTTACACCTAACACCTAGATCAAGAACCAGAAACCATTTAAATTACATTTAAACAGTAATTTAAGTGATTTTTTCATAAAAAAATGATATTTCATATGCCAAAAAATTATGTATTTGCATATTTTTGTGATAAATGTGAACAAAAGTTCTTCAAATCTCCCAAAACACAGCATTAATGCCTAGATGAGGAGTAAACGAAAAAAATGATATATTATTTTTATTATTGAAAATGTATATATTTTCTACAATTATGATTTCAATTTTGGGGTCATATTGACCCCAAAGACAGGATTGATGAACAGTAAACAAAGACAGTTTGAGGGTTAAGAGCGCTTTCTACGTGCAAGGTTACGAACGCAGCAATTCCACGAGCGTTTCCCAAAAATGGACTTAACATGAACGCCCGAGAATGCGCTCTACGTGCTACCTAAGAGTCGCTGTCCATTCGCGAAGTGCTGAAATATAACCTTATATGGAATCGTAATGTGAATATTTAACCTAATAATTGTCATCAGGGCGGTATTCCAGAAAGGAAGGTTAACTTACCATCAGATATACCCTGAACTCTCGGTTGATTAACCCAGAACTTGCTTACTCTGGGTATGTTGGTTCCAAAACACCTGAGAGGAGTTAGTTCAATCAACCTCCTATTGGTAACTGAGAGTTAATGCGCGTGGACGGCGAGTACATAAAGGCATTTTCAGTGGATCGCCGATTTCAGGAGTCACCATGGAAACGCTTGGAGAAAAAAAGCGTGCAACATATTTCAGCGAGACGGAGTTGGAGGTTTTAATGCTTGCTTATGAAGAATATAAGCACATTATAACTAAAAAAAGCAATACTGCAGCATCAGCAAAAGAGAGAGAGTTGGCTTGGCAAAAAATAACAGACAGAGTAAATGCGTGAGTTTATAAAATTATAGATATTTTATAGATATTATTTGTCCCCTTTCATTGTGATGCAAAATTCTTTTGGGCATGTTGTAAAAATAGACAAGCATTTACTTTTTGGCCATCATAAATTTCTTAATATCACTGTAGTGATGTACATAATTGGCTGGTAATATGTTGACAAAAAAAAGTGTTATTTATTGGCTTGTTTTATCAGGTGTAATCCTTCTGAAGCCAGAAGAACTCTAAGCCAAGTCAAAATGAAACATAAAAACGTTCTCCAACAAGGTGATATTTTCTAAATTTACTAAACTGTTAATGAAGCCATGTAATTTAGTATTTGATGTAATTTAGTTTTCTATGTAGCCAATAGGAAGAAGGCTGAGGCCCGTAAAACAGGTGGGGGTCCGGCTGAGGAGCTGGCACTGTCCCTTAATAAAGGGCGACCTGTGGTCGATGGGATTCCGGGGGGCAGTTCGTCAGACTCCCCTATACTCACAAGTAACTTGGTAAAATGTAGGTGTATCATATGAGTACTTTTTAATTTTATTGATATTTTCACTGTTTTTATCAGTGTTTTTAATAAATAAATTCAACAACACTGGCACCATTTAAAAGCATTTTATAGCACTGTTTCACTTGTGTATTATGCATGACTTTCTTTTTACTGCATATACTGTCATCTTATTTCTAGTACTCTTAGATGTCCCTAATGTGTTTCTTTATTAGTTGTATTTGTTTGAGAATATACATTGAGTATCTCATTGGTTTAATTGTCTTGCAGTTGCTGATGGCCACGTTGTGTTATTGGACCCTCCTGCCACACCACACTCTGTTACAGTTGTAAGTGATTATTGTCTTTAGTTATTTAGGTTTCTGTTTGCTAGACCATACACCCTTACTTATTTGCACTGTAGGATGAAGATGAAGAGACCACTTCTGCTGTGACAGACATTGAAAATGTGGGGAGGCCCATAGAGGTATGATCCATTGTGACGAGCAGGGCGGGCGAGAGCCGTGAGGGAACGGCGCGAGGCCGGTGACGCGAGTGTTAACGAGCTTCAGGTGCTCGGCGCACCGGTCTCGTATCTCTCACGGAGGAGCTCCGGAAGCATAAAGGAGGAGCGACGACAGTGAAGGACGAGAGAGGACCAGGCCTGGATTTTATGTTGTGTTTTATTTTGTTGGTGTGGGCGGCAGTCGCCGTGAGGAACTGCCACCCTTCTACTTTCGTTATTGTTTGTTTATTTTATTTTATTATTAAAACTTGTTGAACGTTTGCCGGTTCCCGCCTCCTTCTTCCCGTTCTTAAGAACTTTGTTACACTGGTGCCGAAACCCGGGAGGAAGGAGGGACATGCTGTCGAAGAGCCCTCGCTGCTGAGGGGGATCGCGGTGCTGAGGAGGTCGGGCAGCGCGGGAGAGAAGACCGCGAGTGGCTGCCCGAAGCGGTGGTACTGGAGCGAGTGAGAAATCGGTGGGACGGAAAGCTCACGGCTCTCGCCCGCCCTGCTCGTCACATCCATATAATGCATTTCCTCCTTTTTTACATAAAAAAATTAAACAATTGATATTGTCATTTTACAGAATATGGCTGGGGATTTAAATGCAGATGAGGGTCCATCTACCTGCACACAGAATCTGAGCAGTGTAAGAAATTGTCTGCTGCTTCCTCATTTAAATATTTGGTCTGTGTTTGTATTACAGACTTTATCAATCATGTTGAATTATTTTGTCTTTCTAGCTGCCTGCCAAAGAGCTGTATAAGGTCCATCTTCAAAGGCAAATTAGAAAAAGTGACATGGAGATGGACCTTATACAGCTTCAAATGGAGGAGAAAAGGCTGAACATAAAAAAGGCCAGACTTGAGATTAAATTGCTGGAGCACCATCTTAAGGTGGGAACAATATGTGAACATTAATCTGTAATTTGTTGAATGGAATATAAAGCAACACATACAAATGTCTTTTTGTTACAGGAAATAAAGAAATAAAGAAACCATGAACAACACTTGAGTGTTAACTGAATTTAATTAAAATGATTTTGGCAAATCATGTCTCGCACCACCCTGCCATCTCTTTGGTCTACTGGGTTCACTGGGGGTTCCTCTTGGCCATCTTCATCAAGAGAAGGGGGGGGGGGGGGGGGGCTTTCACCTCTCATTGTGGCGATGTTGTGAAGAACAACACATGCAACTGTTATGTCACATGCCCTCTCTGGGCTGACCCTGAGCCCACGCAGGCACTGAAACCTTGCTTTCAGGTTACCTATGGTCATCTCCACCTTGACCCGTGTTCGGCTGTGGGCCAGGTTGAACTGTGCCTGTGGTCCAGGCTCAGGTTCAGGGTAGGGTGTCATCATATAGGGCAGACGAGGGTACCCTCTGTCCCCCAGCAAATAACCATTGAAGTGTCCTATAATGTTAGTTAAAGTGTATAATTACATAAATATAATAATACAAAAAAACTGTTTAAGCCAAAACTTACCCTGTTGAAATTTGTCACACAATGATGACTCCCTGAATATTCTGGCATCATGTACAGACCTTGGCCATTTGGCTTCAACATTAGTGATGAGGTGGGTTGCATCACATATTACCTAGTGGGAACCAGTAATGAGGGCGATTTAATGGTTTAAACACAAAGATTTAGCACCCAAAAATATATTGTTACCTGCACATTGATGCTATGGATTGACTTCCTATTAAT
The DNA here is from genome assembly GCA_038088235.1 of Zacco platypus. Classification (NCBI taxonomy): domain Eukaryota; kingdom Metazoa; phylum Chordata; class Actinopteri; order Cypriniformes; family Xenocyprididae; genus Zacco; species Zacco platypus. The sequence continues at coordinate 28,503,915 of CM076070.1, forward strand.
ATAATCTCCATTGACTGAAGGAGATTTAATAGAAATGTGAGTTCCATCAATGCACCCAATCACATTTGGGAACCCTGAAATTGAAAATTATATTAGAAACATTTTGAAATGACTGTGGCTGTATACAGTATTGATAAATAGATAAAGTAGTGCTATGTAACTAAAATGGTCTCATAGAATATTATAGAAAGGACAAACCCGCCACTCTGTGGAATTCCTCTTTAATGACTCCCGGTGGTTTATGGCCAGGGAACTGCACAAAAGTGTGTAGGAACCGTTTGAGTGCAAGGCATACTGTCCGAACAGCCCTACAGACAGTTGCCTTTCCCACATGCTCTGCATCGCCAACGTTATACAAAAAACTCCCCGTCGCAAAAAAACGAAGGGCGATGCACAAAACGTGCTCTGTGTTCAGTGCTGATCCGCGATGTGTCACGTTTGATATGTACGGTTTCAAAAGATTCATTAATTAAATTAACGAATCTTTTGAAAAACGGTAATGCTCCCGCAAATATCCATTTGGATACGAAAACACATCAATACGTGGTCTTATCACCCTCTCACGGCGGAAAAGATTCCGTATAATCTGTGCTTCCACATCCACTGGATCGTCTTCAAAAGGGCAAGCCATGCTCCGTCACCTCTCTGAAACAAACTAACCCTGAAACTAAACCTGCCCCGGAGCAGGTTATGTTCAGAGCTTAAGTTGCTATGGCTACTTACATACCTTGAAACTTACCTCCGTTTTTGGAACCGAAAGCTGAGGTTATCCGCCTACTTACCCTTAAACTTACCCAGGTATGTCACATAACCTGGTTTTTGGAATACCCCCCTGTTTTGGATTAGCAATCAAGACAATTAAGTCTATATAAAGCAGCACATACAGGCGACAAAATAACAAAATGGCTGAACCAAAAAAAAACAAGAAAAGATACCTTTCAAAAGGATGAAATTAATGTCCTTTTAGAGGAGATAGAGCAAAACAAAGATGTGATTTTTGCCAGATTTAAAGGACACCATACTAATAAAGCAAAACAAAACATCTGGGAGGACATTGCTACCAAACTAACTGCAACCAGGGGTGTTCAAAGGTCAGGGAAGGAGGTCCACAAGAAGTGGCAGGATTTTGCAAGCCTGGCAAAGAGGAAGAGGGCACTGCAGAGGACTGCACTTAAAAAAAACAGGTGGTGGGACCAATGAGCCCCCCCCCCCCCTTCTCACAGCCAAGGAAGAAAAGGCATTGTCAATACTTGGCGCAAGTGCTTCAGATGGCATTAGTGGTGGTATTGACATCCATGGAGGAGTAGGGATGACTCAACCTGAGCCTGAGCCTGAACCTGAGTCAGGTCTTTCAGAGGAACCATCAGTTTCATCTGCCATCTCCGAGCACCTACCATCTCCTAGTCCTCCAAACAACCCTCCCAGGCCTCAGCCTCCATCTTCAGTGGTCCAGACTGCAGCCACAACATCTCAGCAGTTTGAAAATGTCTGTAGCTGTAGTCAGGACCTAGTGCAGCTGGAGAGACAGAAGCTAGATGTCTTGAAAGACATTAGGCAATGCCTTCAAGAAGCCAAAGAGAGAGACAACAACTTCCAACAGCAGCTCATTGAGCTCAAGAAGGCCAAACTGACCTTAGAAGAGAGGAGGCTTGAACTAGAGGAGATGAGTTTTGCAAGGCCCTCAATTTCTGTGCCAATTATCTTGGCAGAAGACACAGGTAATGTGACATATTGTTTCAGTTATTTATTGTGCAATGTGAAATGTTTTCTATATGTAGTTATGACTCCTCTCACTGTACAATGTCTTTTGAAGGGAATCTGGAATCCACTGCCGCTTCAACATATACTGTATATTTTGAGCAATTTATCACGAAATTATCTTTCCAAATGTTGAATTATTTATAATGAATAACTTCAACTTATGTTAAAGCCCTTAATTTCATTTTCAAACACTAGAAAATACTGATGTATATTGTCTGTACGTCTGACTGAGAGAAAAGTACAACTTATCAGTAAGTTTTGGAAAAGTTTCCTGTTCAGAGCAGAGCTCAGATCAACTTCAGCCTTGAAGAAACTGTGAATCATGTGTATCTTTGTATGTGCGCTAAGTGTTCTGTACAGGTCTGTTATGGGTACTGGTGGACTGTTGTCATCTGGACAGGCGCCTAGGCCTGACCTAGAGGGACATTCTGTGCCTAACTTCAGGGTGCGATCGTCAGCATCATAATGGAAGAAGATGTGCCTCTGACTCTCTGTCCATGTGTTGAAAATGACCAGTTTTGTCTAGTTTTCTTAACCAATCAGTATCTTTGTAATGACGTAGTTAGTGGACTCTGTTAGAGTATAATTGTTCTGGAAATGTGAATGTACGGAAGAGGGAGAGAGAGAGCGGCCTACAAACTCCTTGTGAGACTTGAAGCTGGCTTCTGCTGATGAAACTGCAAATTATTCTTTATTAAAATTTTCTTCAATTTATTTTTTTAAACTCTGACTCTGGGTCTTCATTTATCATATCTGGTCTTTTGGGTCTTTAACTGTAAAATCCCCTACATGGCAAACTGAATAACCCAAATTAATAAAACTATGCAATGTTTTTTATTAATAAAGCTAGATGTAATGTTTTTGATGTTCATGTGTTGAACCATGCACACAAGGCCTAAGACCATATGAAATACTATTATAATTGTTATGAGTTCTTCCAAATGTTTCTGAAGTAAATGGCTAATGGTTGATCATTATTTTCAGATATAAGCATTTAAGTTTCAATATTATTAATATATAAAGTCTATATATTTAGCATGACAGATAACGCAAATATACGTATAGTATGTACTTCATCTAGCCAATACATTTCTACAGGTATAGACAAAAAAAAATAATTACCAGTACTGTTCTATGTATACATTTTTATAATAAGCACAACTTTTCATCATTATGAACAAAGGATAGATTAAAGGAATATGTAATCTATACAATTTCTAAGCATGCCACACCTTCACTTTCTTCAAGGTAGGGCCTAATGTCATTACTGAAATTGATGATAGGCAAAGGGATATGCGAACATTATCACAGCCTGATAACCTTCACATGTTTCCTTCAATTAAGCTTAAGATTAGTATAGAGTTTACACCTCACTATACAGAGGAAATCATGGCTGCACCACGCCATGTTCTTCAATTGAGGGTCAGAGAAAGACAAAGACAGAGACGACCACAAAGTAGATTGGTGACTTTAAATGCCTTCATCAGACAGCATCAAAACCCCTTGGATATCCTTGATGACATGGCTATAATAAGGCGATACTGTCTGTCAAGAGGCCAAATAGCCCAATTGCTAAATAGCATTGGACCTCAGCTGATGCGTGCCACCAGGAGAAATTTTGCCTTGTCTCCTGAAGTCCAACTCCTATCAGCCTTGAGATTTTATGCAACAGGAAGTTTTCTCCAGGTACTTGGTGATGGGCTTGGACTAAGTAAGGCATCAGTTTCAAGAGCTGTTCAAGCGGTCACCAATGCATTACTTCCACTTGCTGTGGAACACATTAAATTTCCAGCATCAAGACAGGACATCACAGAAATACAACAGTATTTTTTAACACATCATCACATCCCACAGGTCATTATGTATTACCCCTTTTTCATAAAGAAAAGACTTCAAAATAAGTTTTGTTTTCCATGGAAAGAAATGGCTGGAAAGACATCAAGTTAGTAAGCCATAATACATTACACTTACAAGACATATGAAATATGTATATAGTTTATACATTAAATCTAAAATGCATTAAATCCCCAAAGATCAACTCTTTTGTTAAAAAACATGGAGGAACTTTGTAAGAAAATGTCTGAAGAAATCCTGATAATATTGTTTCTGTCACCCCATGTTGCTATTTTGTTATGTAAACACTTTAATGTATTCAGAAAGGGCCACTGTGGTGCTTTTTGTGCTTTCACAAAACCCTTTGGAGGTGGTTTGACAACTGACTTGTTAAGTACATTTATATTTTCCTGACACAGAGTTGAACACAAATGAGCATTTTATTCCAACAATATTTGGCTACTGGAAACATTAAGGGCTTTTGGCCAGGTACATTCAGTGAAGACTAGCATGGAAGTTATTTGGAGTGTCATTCTTGTCTTTAATAAAGGCAAACATCTCTCTGCATTTCAGAAGAGCCTACCACATTGTTTCCAGCATAAACAGTTTTGAACTTTAAAGTATTATATCTTTGCTCCTCACACATTGTAAAAGGCAGTGTACTGAAAATAACACTTTACAAGAGTATGCAACTTTGCCTTGTTAAACAGCACCCATCTTTGTGATGCAATGTGGCGAGTGCTGCCAGAGGTATTCAGAATTTGAAAAATCACCACAACCAAAGTGTAAGCGAATTAAGCTCAAAGTAATTATTAATTAGTTTATTTATAGGAAATTCTAAATGAGTCACTGATTTTACGACCAAGCAACTGAATCGTCCAGCGTTCACTTGCACGGGCCGTACCTATAAGCTCTGTAGCGACTTCAACTATCTTGAAAACACCCTTTTAGCAAGGTAACATAGATCGGCAGTTTAAGACATTAAATCAAAAGCACATAACACAAGACACTTCTCTTTAAAATATGAATGACACTTTATTGACTATACTAACACGTAAACTAATATCTAACACAAACACATGCGCGCACACATTCACAGGAGTTACAGAGAGGAAGGAAGAGAGGAAAGAATGAGTTTAAGAGAGTGAAATGATGAAAGTTTCTAGCAATATATGCATTTCATGAGACCTGATCTGAATGAACCATCAATCACTAATTTAACCCTTTTATCGCTGCTTAGGCAGGGTTATTAGATTTTATATAAATGCACCAGTTCAGCTATAGAATCTGGAGGTACTTGCGCTTGTCATCTGTGTCTTTAAATGGGGATTCCTTGTCGGCGTCCTTTGGCTTGGAGAAAGGGGTTCCTCGGGTTCGTTGATTCGCTGAAGGTCTTTTCGTCCGGATTGATGCAGTAGGAAGGCCAATCACGTTCTGTTGTGATGGCAGATGAATGGGGGTTCCCTCGTGGCAGAAGTTTGAAGTTGAGGCGGCAAAGACTGTAGAGTCATTTAACTTTGCGACAAAACTTAACTTAGAACATGAGACTCTCGACGGAAAGAAAGAAAATTAAAGTAAAAGAAAGGAAAGCGAGTGAGACGAAAGTCAGTTGGATGGCTTGAATGAAACTGCGTGGCTGCCCTTCATCGTCTGGTCTTCATCGTCTGTTTCTTGGTCTTTGTCTCGACTTAAACTAATTCATTCTGATCTTATTCTATGAGACAACTTCTGCTAAGCTGTAAATTAAAATAATAATAAAAAAAAGAACTTAACCTTAAAAATTTACTTAAACTAAAAAAGAAACTAACTTAAAAGAAAAAACAAACTTCACTAAAAAACGTCTCAGGTTACGTATGTAACCCTGGTTCCCTGAATAGGGAACTTCGAGCTGCATCGAGACGCGTTGGGAATGCTTCTGCGTGATTGCATCATGAAGCACATGTGAAATCTGTCCAACGGTGTGATGGAACGTCATAGGTGACGTAGCTTCTAGCTTCATAGCTTCTAAATTGGCTGAAGCAAAGTGCTCGGGGGCTTGCAGGGAGTGTGGCAACGCGACGCAGCATCTCGTTCCCTATTCAGGGAACCAGGGTTACATACGTAACCTGAGACGTTCCCTTTCATGGGAACTTCGAGCTGCGTCGAGACGCGTTGGGAACCTCATACCCACGACGCTATAGTACCAAAAGCCCCGACTGTGGAGTTAAGAGAGGACCGAAGACCCCGGAGTAGAGCCTAAGTCAAGGCTATAAAATCTAAGAAAAGTGTGCAGAGAGGACCAGCCTGCTGCATCACAAACATCTTGAAAAGAGACTCCTGACAGAAGGGCTTTAGAGGCCGCCATACTCCTAGTGGAATGTGCACGGACAGTCAAAGGTGAAAGCTGTCCGGCCGACTCGTAAGCAAGTGAGATGGCCTCAACCACTTACCACATCCTCTGCTTAGAAGCAGGACACCCCTTCCTGGGTGACCTGAAACAGACAAACAGCTGATCTGACCTACGCCACCGGGCAGCTCTGTGAACGTAGGCATCTAGTGTCAGGTTTGGGGGGTGTAGGGAAGAAGCGAGGACTCAATCGCTAGAGTAAATGGGTTTTTCTTTATTTAAAGTAAAAAATAAAACAAACAAACAAACAAACAAACAAACCCTCAAGGGGGAAAACAGACTTGACTTGACTTGACTTGACTTGACTTGACTTGACTTGAAAGCACACGAAATATAACAAGTAGACGAAGACGATCCAGCCCAGGACTGACAACACAGGGAGAATAAGAAGGGTGACAAACAAGGCAGGTAACGAGGGAAGACAGGTGGGGCAAATAAACCAATAATCAGGAAACAAGATGGGTGGGGTCAAGACAATCGACAAGAGAGCACATGGCAGAAGAAAACATGACAAGCCATGTGCTCACACCAAACATGACATGAAAGCACGCGGCAGATGTAAATAACCGCGTGCAACAGGACACAACAAGACAAGACTCACGGGAACACAAGAACGCACGGTGTGAGAAACACAACCGTGCGCTCACAAAAAAGACAGGAAGCGCGAGTGTCCGAATCCCGACCTGAAACCGAATCAGACATGAATGCCGGGATCCGAACACCACGCGCCCCAACATGAAACGAGACACACAGACAAGAGAGCGCACGGCTCGAGAACTCGAGACCGTACGCTCACACAAAAGACAGGAAGCGCGAGTGTCCGAATCCCGACCTGAAACGGAACCAGACATGAATGCCGGGATCCGAACACCACGCGCCCCAACATGAAACTAGACACACAGACAAGAGAGCGCACGGCTCGAGAACGCGAGACCGTACGCTCACACAAAGACTGGACATGAAGGGAGTGTCAGAGCTCTGTCACAAAACCAATAACATAAACTAGACCGAAGTGACAGAACCCTGACACTACCCCCCCCCCAAAGGGACGCCACCTGGCGTCCCCAATGGGGAACACAAGACAGAAACAAAACACGACAAGACCAACATACACGACAAGACCAACATACATGACAAGACCAAAAAAAACAAATACACAAAGACAAAGAGGGGAGGGAGGGAGGGAAGCCAAGTCAGAGCCAACGGGAAGGTTCACCCAGTCACTGAGGGGAACCAGGGAGGGACGGGCGGGTTGAGCCAGGGAGGCTCCGGCCAAACGGGACCCCCAGCAGAACGCCAGGGCGGGACCGGAGGGACCGACCACGGAGGCTCCGGCCAGCGGGCTGCTCGGTGGATGCGTGTGTGGCCCAGACACACAGAAGGGAGAAGCCATAGCAGACGAGAGTGGCTTCAATGGCCTCCATGGCCATATCAGGGAGAGCGGGCTGCTCGGTGGCCGCATCAGGGAGAGCGGGCTGCTCGGTGGCCGCAACAGGGAGAGCGGGCTGCTCGGTGGCCGCAACAGGGAGAGCAGCGTGCAACAGATAGCCTCCCTGGCTATCTGCTGGGGGTCCCGTTTGGCCGGAGCCTCCCTGGCTCAACCCGCCCGTCCCTCCCTGGTTCCCCTCAGTGACTGGGTGAACCTTCCCGTTGGCTCTGACTTGGCTTCCCTCCCTCCCTCCCCTCTTTGTCTTTGTGTATTTGTTTTTTTTGGTCTTGTCATGTATGTTGGTCTTGTCGTGTATGTTGGTCTTGTCGTGTTTTGTTTCTGTCTTGTGTTCCCCATTGGGGACGCCAGGTGGCGTCCCTTTGGGGGGGGGGGTAGTGTCAGGGTTCTGTCACTTCGGTCTAGTTTATGTTATTGGTTTTGTGACAGAGCTCTGACACTCCCTTCATGTCCAGTCTCGTGTTCTCGAGCCGTGCGCTCTCTTGTCTGTGTGTCTAGTTTCATGTTGGGGCGCGTGGTGTTCGGATCCCGGCATTCATGTCTGATTCGGTTTCAGGTCGGGATTCGGACACTCGCGCTTCCTGTCTTTTTTGTGAGCGCACGGTTGTGTTTCTCACACCGTGCGTTCTTGTGTTCCGTGAGTCTTGTCTTGTTGTGTCCTGTTGCACGCGGTTATTTACATCTGCCGCGTGCTTTCATGTTGTGTTTTGTGTGAACGCGCGGTCTGTGAGTGCGCTCGCTGGCTGCGCGTTCTTGTTACGTTCGTGTCTCGTTTTGTGAGCACATGGCTTGTGATTGTTTTCATTAGCCATGTGCTCGTGTTCTTGTCATGTTTGGTGTGAGCACATGGCTTGTCATGTTTTCTTCTGCCATGTGCTCTCTTGTCGATTGTCTTGACCCCACCCATCTTGTTTCCTGATTATTGGTTTATTTGCCCCACCTGTCTTCCCTCGTTACCTGCCTTGTTTGTCACCCTTCTTATTCTCCCTGTGTTGTCAGTCCTGGGCTGGATCGTCTTCATCTACTTGTTATATTTCGTGTGCTTTCAAGTCAAGTCAAGTCAAGTCAAGTCTGTTTTCCCCCTTGAGGGTTTGTTTGTTTGTTTGTTTGTTTGTTTTATTTTTTACTTTAAATAAAGAAAAACCCATTTACTCTAGCGATTGAGTCCTCGCTTCTTCCCTACACCCCCCAAACCTGACATCTAGAGCCCGAACTGGGCAAAGCAGATTAAGGTTTTCCTGATCTGTTGATGCAAAAGGTGGAGGACAAAAGGCCCTGCAGCACAATGGGTCCCACAGTATTAGTAGGGACCTTAGGAACATACCCCGGCTTGGTATGCAGGAACACTTTAACCATACCCGGCACAAATTCCAGACATGAAGGGGCCACATAAAGGGCTTGAAGATCTCCAATTCTTTTGAGAGATGTAATAGCTAGAAGAAATATCGTCTTCAAGGTGAGGAATTTCTCAGAAACTTCCTCCAGAGGTTCAAAGGGAGCCATGGCCAGGCCCTTGAGCACTATGGCCAAATCCCAGGCAGGTGTCCTAGCCCGCTGTGCAGGCCTAAGCCTCAGAGTACCACGAAGAAACCTTGTCACCATAGGATCTCTCCCCAAAGATGCACCTCCCACAGGAATGTGGTAAGCAGAAATGGCCGCCACGTAGACCTTAAGAGTGGACGGAGATAATCCTGCTAAGAACTTCTCTTGCAGAAACTCTAAAACTGAACCCACAGAACAGTTAACAAGCAAAAGTTGCTGTTCTTCACACCAAGAAGAGAACAGCCGCCATTTGATGGCATAAAGTCTCCTCGTAGATGGGGCTCTGGACTGCAGAATGGTCTCCACTACCTCAGTAGAGAGACCAAACCTCATGAACTGGACCCCCTCAGGGGCCAAGCCCACAGTTTCCACAGCTCTGGTCTAGGGTGAAATATCGTGCCTCCTACGTGCGACAGGAGGTCCTGTTGGAACGGAATCTCCCAGGGAGAGCCGACCACTAGCGACATCAGGTCCGAGAACCATTCTCGGGCCGGCCAGAATGGGGCTATGAGCAATAGGCTGACCCCATCCTGACGAACCCTCTCCAGAACCCCTGGGAGCAGAGCAATTGGGGGAAAGGCATACAGGCGCCGCCTCGGCCACACCTGAACCATAGCGTCCAGCCCCAGCGGAGCTGGATGAGTGAGGGAGAACCATAACGGACAGTGAGTTGCCGAATTTGTTGCCCATAGGAGCTCCACCACCTCGGGGTGAAGTCTCCACTCCCCGGGCCTCAGCCCCTGCCTCGACAGGATGTCTGCTCCCTGATTTAAATGCCCCGGAATGTAAACTGCCCTCAGGGAGAGCAGTTTCCCATAAGCCCACAGGAGGATTTGCTGAGCTAATTTGCTAAGTGTCGTGACCTCAGACCCCGCTGATGATTGATGTAAGAGACCACCGATGGTTTGTCCGTACGGACCAACACATGATGGCCCCTCAGGTCTGGGAGGAAGTGTTTGAGAGCTTGAAACACCGCCATCATTTCCAGCCGATTTATGTGCCAGGAAAGTAGATGACCCTGAGCTGAGCGACCACTCATGACCGCTCCCCAACCCGTTAGGGAAGCATCCGTTGTTAGCATTACGCGACGACAAGGAACTCCCAACACGGGCCCTTGGGAAAGGAACCAAGGTTTCTTCCACATAACCAAGGCATGAAGGCATCGCCACATGACCTTGATCATGCGAAAAGGATTTCCCCTCGGTGAAAATCCCTTGGTCCTTAGCCACCACTGCAGCGGCCTCATGTACAGCAGGCCAAAAGGTATCACGTTGGACACAGCTGCCATGAGACCTAACAGTCTCTGAAACTGTTTGACAGTGAGTGACTGGCCTAGTTTTACCCCATTGACGGCTGATAGAATTGACGCAATGCGAGCTGGAGCATCATCGTCGAATCCCATACCACACCTAGAAAAGTGGTTCTCTGAGCTGGAAGAAGCACACTCGTTTTGGCGTTCAACCTCAACCCCAACCTTTCGATGTGCGCGAGAACGACATCTCGATGTCGAACCGCCATGAGCTCGGATTGAGCTAGAATCAACCAATCATCGATATAATTCAATACGCAAATGCCGTGGAGTCTCAAGGGAGTCAAAGCTGCATCCACGCATTTTGTAAAGGTGCGGGGTGATAAACCTAGGCCAAATGGAAGAACCTGATATTGATAAGCTTCATCCCCGAAAGCAAACCTCAGGAACTTCCTGTGATGAGGATGGATGGATACATGAAAATAGGCATCTTAGCCAGTCCTCGGACTTGACTTGAGAAACAATCTGTCTGAGTGTAAGCATCTTGATCTTTAGCATTTGGACCGTGCGATTCAATAAGCGAAGATCTAAGATGGGATGCAGCACTCCATCCTTTTTTGGAACAATGAAAAAGCGGCTGTAAAACCCTGACTGCTTGCTGGGAGGAGGAACCCTTTCTATAGCTCCTTTTCGCAAAAGTGTCAGAACCTCTTGTTCCAATACCAGAGACTGCTTGAGATCCACCACCGTGGTGAGAACCCCGCTGAACCTGGGCGGGCATGACCCGAACTGAATTTTGTAGCCTCTTTCTATTATCTGCAGCACCCAATGAGATATATTTTGCAGACATTTCCACTCTGCCAGAAAATCTACTAAGGGAACCAGTCTCTCGAGACTGGCCTCTGGTGTTATGACAGTCAGCTCGGCGTCCTGAAGCTGCGCACCGGCAGGAAACAACCGATCTGACTGTACCAGGGTTTTCCTCCGAAAACCGCTGGGGGGCTCCGCGCCCTGACACATACTCAATGGCAGGGTTGGCAGAACGGCCCCGTGAGGGCACCTAAGAGAAATGGGCACCGTATGATGAGGTGTACACTACCTCTCCCCGGTGAGAACTGCCCCCAGAGGCCTGGCGCTAAGGCGTCATAACCTCTTTGCCGAAGCCTTCCTAGCAATAATGACTGTCCTCAGATCAGCCCTATCCTTGGAAGGCTTCGGCTGCGCTCGCCACCCAGACCCCCCTACTCCTCTGCTAGCTTGAGGTGGGGCCCGAGTGGCGACACTAACTTTTTGTTGCGCTCTATACGAGGAGCTGGTACTCGGCTTTGGCTGTCCAGCAGCTTCAGATACGTAAGGGCGGAGAGGAAGTATTTTCTGGAACGCCGCTGCTTGCTTCTTTGCCTCCTGAAACCTATCGACGACTGATGTAACAGCGTCACCGAATAGGCCAGAAGGCGCAAGCGGGGCGTTCAAAAGGAAGCTCTTGTCTTCCTCCTTGATCCCAGATAAGTTCAGCCACAGATGCCTCTCAGTGGCCACCAGGGCTGCCATAGAACAGTCCACTGACTTGGCCGGGATTGAAAACTGAGTCAGATCGGGAAGCCAGGGCAGAGTAGATTGAGCAAGTGGCCAGGACGGAGCAGGTGACCACCACAGCAGAGTAGACAGGTGTAACAACCCCCACGGTGGAGTAGACGACCAACACAGCAAAGCAGATTGGCTTAACGACCTCCTCAGCGGAGTAGATGACCACCATAGCAGTGCAGATAACCACCACGGTGGAGCAGGCGACCACCACAGCAGGGCAGATAGGTCTGAAGACTTCCATGGTGGAGCAGACGACTACCAGAGCATGGCTGAAGAACACCAGAGTGGAACAGCAGGCCCACACGACAGAATAGTCTGAGTAGCGAACCCCCAGAGTGGAACAGATGGCACCAGGAACTCTGAAACAGAAGAAACAGGCAGAGAATCTATGGCCCTAGGGGTCGGAACAGGAAACACAGTGCGCCCATCAACAGTCTCCTTGGGCTTAACAGACAGACCAAAGTTAAGGGAACACTGACAAGGCCGACGGGTCAAATATATTTGGAAAAACTGAACACATGGACGGTTCATAATTTAACAGACGGATGAAATCTGGCAGAACAGACATTTGGAAACTAGACACACTTGGGAAAATTAGACAGACAGACAATTCATGAGTGGAATTACTGACTGACCCTGAAAACAACAGGTGATAAGACCAAACTAGAAGCATTAATTGTAGGATTATTTGTATAACTCAATTTAAATTAAAAATATTTATTTAATTTAAACTAAAACCATTCATTCAAGTTATATGAACACCATTGATTCTAGTTGGTTAAACATGGTTGATTATAATGGGTATTACTTGTTTCAACCATGTGGAACCACTGTCCGTGATTGAATTGAGCTGGTTGAACATAACTATTTTACATAGATTCTTCCTTAGTCAGTTGTGCTGTCACAACACAAGGATTTTGCATAGATAAAAAATAAACCTTTAATGTTAATTTTTTTAAAAACAGGAGTTATTGGGATGCAGTCTGATGAATCTTTTTTTCTGAATAATCTCACCAAGTGTGGTGTTTAATGACTACTGAAGGTGTCACATCCTTGGATGTTTCACACCTACAGGCACTGCTAACTGAATATCGTGTTTAAATAAGACTTAGTAAACAGTCTGCAAAGTTACAATGGCTACTCCAAAAACTCCTGAAACTTCAGTTATGTGTGCAACACCCACAAGAAGAAAATCTTCCTTACGCACGGCAGAAAAAACACAGGATTTATTTGACCAAGTTTATTCATGAAGATGATAACCTTGTGAAACAGTCATTTCTGATGACCGATGTTTATGTAGGAGGATTCATTTTTTATTTTTTTGAAGAAGAATTTACATCCCAGACACCTCTTGTGCTTTTGCCCGCTAAAGACTGGTCATTTTTCTACCGTCGTGTTTGGACCGATCTGAATGGGATTGCTATAAAACCTATTACATCAACGAGTGGGATGGAGTGACCCCAAATGTACAGTAAACGGTGACAAAGGACAAAGTAAGGAACCAACGCCTGATGATTGTGTACTTATATCAACCTGTTGGAATAAGACACTACATGACCAAAACCGCATTAAGTTGAGGAAACCCCGTGAGGAAAATGAAATGGACTTTTGGCTTCATAGCAGCGATGATTCTGAAGATGAGTGGGATCATGACTAGCCGATTCCAGAGGACGACCACTTTGAATGCTGTAGATCTACAGAGAGCCTTTTTCTGATTTGGAGTGACATTCCAGCTTTACACACCATCTTTTCAACTATAAACAAGTTGTTTAATTCGAGTTGAGTTTAAGCATTGTTGAACAAGCAATCAGTGAATAATCACAGTGATGCAATGTGAATTGAGAAGCTTGTGTTACAGCAAAACCATTACTTGTACAATGATATTGTTGTCAGGATGGAATGAAACTCAGGATCTAAATGCGAGTGTAAATAAGGTTTATTGTAAATAGAGCGCAGAATCAGAACAGGTAATGTCTGTAGCTGCCGCCAGTCTTTTAGAAACCACGAAGGGAAGATGTCCACGTCAACTGATTAGAATCTCTGTACTGGTAAGTTCATACCAAGCAGGTACGCTCCTGTAGCAGACGCTCTCCACAACGACGGTAATTCCACACTTGAGTGAAAACAATAGAAAAACTGGGAAGAGAACTGGAAACAGCAACACAAGACATGAGCAAACAATGATCTGACAAAGAACACAGCAAACACAGGGCAGATATAGGAGTGCACAACAGGTGCAACCACTCCAATCAGCTCAAGGCCAAGGTTACTAGTCAATGCTAAGCACCTAACCAAAAGACAACAACAGACAGACATGCAGAGATGAACACACAGACCCATGAACGGTGACAGTACCCCCTCCCCTAGGAGCGCCTCCTGCCGTTTCCCGAGGAGCTTACCTGGCGATTGTAATCATTGATAAGGGATTGATCCAATATGTCTCTCACAGGAACCCAACTCCTCTCCTCCCGACCGTAACCTTCCCAGTCCACCAAGTACTGAAAACCTTGTCCAATGCATTTGGAAGTAAGTTTATTACACACGGTGCGGAGAGGAATATTCTTGGAAGAAAGCCAGACTTTTTGACCCACGACATAAATGGGAGGCTTCGATCGGCTTGAGCCTTGGTGCGAGATCCCACCTGGAGCAGAGGCTGTCTGGCTCTCGTCCAAGTACGGTGGAACTTTTTGGAACCTGAACAATAGGAAATAGAAAAATCAAAACGACCGAAAAACAAAGCCTACCGCGCCTGCTTAAAATTTAACCTTTTGGTAGACCTGATATACTTAAGGTTCTTATGGTTGGTCCAGACGATAAAAGGTACCCCCGAACCCTCCAACCAATGGCGCCATTCCTCCAAGGCTAACTTGACTGCCAGCAACTCTCTATTACCAATGTCATAATTACGTTCCGCGATAGACAGACGATGAGAAAAATACGCGCAAGGATGTAATTTGCCATCCAAAGCTGAGCGCTGAGAAAAAACCGCTCCAACCCCCACCTCTGACGCGTCGACCTCCACCACGAACTGACTAGACGGATCAGGGGCAACAAGAATGGGAGCTGAAACAAAGCAGCTTTTCAATTTGAAGAACGCAACCTCAGCCGAGCTGGACCACCTGAAAGTCACCCTGGTGGAGGTCAAGGCAGTCAAAGGAGCGGCTAGCTGGCTGTAATTGCGAATAAAACATTAGTAGAAATTGGCGAACCCCAGAAACCTCTGCAGGGCCTTGCGGGAATCTAGAGTTGGCCAATCAACCACAGCCTGAACCTTGTCGGGATCCATGCGCACCCTCTTGGACGACACAATATATCCCAAAAACGGAACTGACTGTGCATGAAAAACGCATTTCTCCACCATTCTCTAACAGCCTCTGAAGGACTTGTCTGACGTGCTGAATATGTTCTTGGAGAGAGTGAGAAAATATCAAAATGTCGTCCAGGTAGACATATATGAACTGATCAACCATGTATCTCAGCACCTCATTGACCAGCGCGTGGAAGACTGCGGGAGCATTGGACAGCCCGAACGGCATAACAAGATACTCACAATGCCCCCAGGGGGTATTGAAAGCAGTCTTCTACTCATCCCCCTCCCTCATGCGCACCAAATGATATGCGTTTTCTCCGGAAAGGAAAGAGAGTATAATCTGCCTTTAAGTGGAGACGTATCTGACAATAAATCTATAGCACAGTCATAGGGACGATGAGGAGGAAGAGAAGCGGCTCGAGACTTACTGAACACTCCCTTCAGGTCATGATACACACTGGGCACGTTAGACAGGTCCACATGTTCATCCTGCAACACAGAACAAGACACAGAAGAACAGGCAGACAACAGGCATGATGTGTGACAGTATTGGCTCCAGGAAAAGAGAGTGTTCTGACACCAATTTATGTGGGGATTGTGAAGTGAAAGCCAGAGGTGACCGAGAACCACAGGATTCTGGGGAGAGTCTGTCAACAAAAAGGAAATCTCCTCCGTGTGGTTGCCAGAAGTAGTTAAACTCACCGGCCCAGTGGTCTAACAGGGAGAACCGTAGAAAGAGAAGAGGATTTATTAAAAGCCACCCCACCTGTCAGTAACCTCCTATCTACTGACGGGCTTTGGTTTTTACAGGACACTGTGCAGCGTAATGACCGGCTGTGCCACAGTACAAACACAATCCCAGTGTCCTGCGTCGGTCTTTCTCTTCTCGGGAAAGATGAGCTGGCCCAGCTGCATGGACTCTGGGTTGGGAGGTCAACCCCTAGGGGGTTGGAGGTCAACCCCTCCTTAGATTAGACGGAGACCTGATCCACATAATTTACGACCGGGTTTTGCAAAAAGCGGTGATCCCGACGTTGCAATCTGGCATCCACCCGGATCGCCAGATCGATCAGTCCATCCAGGGTGGTGGGTAGTTCCAACGTGTAAATCTTATTATGGATGCAATCAGAAAGTCTGTGCTAAAACATGTCCCATTGCGCTTCCATGTTCCACTTACAATTCGCAGCCAAGGTGCGAAATTCAATAGAATAATCAGCTACCATCCGATTCCCTTGACGTAACTCCGCCAGAACCCGCGCTGATTCTCTGCCAGCAACAGCGCGATGGTAATTCCACACTCGAGTGAAAACAATAGAATAACTGGGAAGAGAACTGGAAACAGCAACACAAGACATGAGCAAACAACGATCTGACAATGAACACAGCAAACACAGGGCATATATAGGAGTGATAATGCACAACAGGTGCAACCACTCCAATCAGTTCAAGGCCAAGGTTACTAGGCAATGCTAATTGAGCACCTAACCAAAAGAAAACAACAGACAGACATGCAGAGATGAACACACAGACCCATGAACCGTGATAATTGTACTGTGTTGAATTTTTGAAAATATTAAAGTTAGACCTTATCGATGTGTAGTATTATATACAATATGTACATTTTACTCGAGACAATTTAATATGACGATGTCAATAAAAGTCTTTAACTGAACATCATTGGCATAGATGTTAAAATCAGCACAAAAATTCAATTCCATCCTATTTCTCTATGTTATGGACCTTTATTATGATCTATTTTTTGACTTTGTAATTTTAATCAAAATATAACTGGATTGAGTGAAAATAATAAACTTCCCTCTGGTGACATATGCAGGACTTGTTGCTACTTCTGTTGCATCGTGACTTAATTTACATATTTATGACTTCCTGACGACAACCCTGCACAACAGGGGGTGAGGGTGGACCCAATTCCCCATCTTAATAAATAGTGCTCAACCTCAGTTATCACAAGCAACCTGGGTTTCCTAACCGAAGTGATTTAGCTCCACTTGCCTACCAATACTAGTTTTGACATGGGCCGCTACTGCAACATCTCATTGAACAAAAGTTGAAGTAACATTGTCTGGTTGTTACATAGACTGCCAGAGTCAACTTCCCTGACAAGACCTGGACAATTGAGCTGCACGGACTCACAGAGGAGATGTATATCTAAGACAAAGGTTATACCATGTGCAAAACTGAGTTTAATTTCTGAAATGGCTATGCAAAAACTGATGGAGAGTAACCAAGACGCCGGTAACACGGGGGCTGTACGTAGCTGAAAGAACTTCATAGACTGCATGTTTAAAGATTATTTCAGAGGACAGATGAGCAGATTGATGCATAATATCATCGAAGACGCATGCGATCCAGATGACGATGATGATAATACAGAGGAAACCTGCGTAAAAAACAAATCTCAAAAATGAAATGGCCATCGTAAGAGGCCTGACAAACTCATGGCATTCTGATGTTGCGAACGTGTGTTTACACCAAAGAGCCAATCTGTGTTATGATAAGAAAAGTTCTGGATGTGATGTCTGAATGTACTGAAGAGTTAGGAGTTACTGACATCTTATGTATGTGTACATTTGTAACGGATAAATGCGTGTCGCAGGTTTCAAAAAATGTTGATGATACCACCATCGGCGAAATTGTTGAAACGCTGGTCAGTTACACCCTAGATCTAAACATGATAGCCTGCAGAGATTTTCTTTTCTGGCTAGACCACCTCTAATATCATTATCATTGTTTTACTTTATGTATGTCATACCATTTCTTCACTACTTCAGTGCACCAATGTTGAAATAAAAGACTGAATCACTTGTTGTTATACAATGTCTGAGCTCATTAAAAATGGTACATAACCTCTAACCCCTGATTCTTTGGGCATAAAAACATCTACAGGTGCTGGTCATATAATTAGAATATCACCAAAAAGTTGATTTATTTCACTAAGTCACACAGACTGATATGTTGCAAATGTTTATTTCTTTTAATTTTCATGATTATAACTGACAACTAAGGAAAATCCCAAATTCATTATCTCAGAAAATTAGAATATTGTGAAAATATTGTGAAGCTATTCTTTATAGCTAATTGACTCTTTTAAAAGATTTTAGCACAACCATTTACATACATACAAAGTAGGAGAATCTCTAACTGTATATTGTGTCACTTTAAACACTCCATTACTTGTTTATTTTGGGCCAAATAAGATCCTCAGCTCATACATCTCTTTAATTTGTGCTGTCCTATATGCACTTTCATAGTAAACTGAATGAAATGAAAGCTCTAGCGCAAGTTCTGTCAGGAAGACTCAAATGTTACGTCACTTCTAATTTAGATCTAACCAATCATTATCCAACACATATAGCATATAAGATCGGTACTCATCACACTTGTCTGAGTTCGCAGATGCTGACGCGAAACCTAACCTCCATCCTCCCCACCACCACCACCAGGATGGTCCCTGTCCATACCTCCCGGGGGTCGGCTACGCCCCTGCCTTCATCTTCAGGCAGGAAATGCAGAGTCCGCAACCCTCAGGATCTAAGCTACGGACGGGGCCTACGCCAAAGAACTTTATCTTACAATGTTTGCTTGCTGATTGTTAATAAATTTCATTGCAAGTTAATTTACCTCCCGAGTCTTTCTGGTAGAACTGATTTTCACAATACAGATTGTTTCAAAGCAGCTTCACAATGATAATTGGCTAATGGACAGAAATTGTTTTGGTTTTACGGCAGCTCTATCCAAAGATATTTTAAAAATGAACAAAGACATTGGCTTTGCTGTTTCAGTCCCCTCTTTCATGCTACAAGAGCCATTTGGGAACACACAAAGGATAGTGATCAAGGCCTGTAGGCCAAGATGCCTGTGCATCGGGGGTCTATGAATTGTCACACCTTTAGCACAGAGAGGGAAGTTTTACCTCTGATTGGTCAGTTTGAATGTCTCACATTTGGGTTTCAGTCACATGGTCAAGGAAGAGGATAAAAGAAGATTGCAACTATTGCTCTGTCTCTTCTTCTTTTACACTCTCTTCTTTTCCTACGCTCTGCTCTCTTGCTCTCTGCCATTTGTTTTGGACACTCTGTCCCTCTCTGTCCCTCTCTGTCCCTTTGTCTTTCCCTTTCTTTCTATCTCTCAGGTGACTTTTTACATACATGCTGGGTACGATTAATGGTATAAGTTTTTCATCTCATACATCTATTTTGTAATCATTTTCAGTGTAACCATAAACCAATATATTGTCATTAAACTCTTTCACTACTAATTATGTGCTAACTAGTTCTGATTTGGTATTAACTTTGATATGTTACCTATTGCAATACAATATTGTCACATTATAGCAACACTCTCCCACATATTTAGCTATTATAACTGTGCTTATTTCCGTCGTTGGTATAAGTTGCAGTGGGTGGTAATAGACAAGAAATGTACAGTTTTCTACCATCTTGCTGATAATATTTCTTAAGTCATTCGGCAACCCTGCAGCCTGAACACCTGTAGGAGATCCACCCTTACAGATGGTGCCGAAACCCGGGATCCCTTGCAGTGAGTTTTCTGAAATTGAATGTAATCGGTCATCAGAATGACGACATTTTTTTTACAGTTGGTCTTGTGAATGGATTAAAAGCTGAACTTCTGACCAAGGAGTGGGCAAGTCTGTTTTCATTGTTTAATGGTATGATAAGAAAAGTCTCCATTTGCATGAAACAGAATTTAGGAGGTTGTAAATAGCATCAATAGTCCCATTACTGTACAATCCGAGAATATTCAGATCTCCTCAGGGATGGAAGGGAAAATTTCTGAAAAGAGTGAAGTATTGTGTGCTTTATGGAGCAAAAAAGTTGAGCCTACCTTGTTCAAACTCAAGAAAGAGTATATTGGGATTAAATGTTCAGATGATGAAATGCTCAGATGGTGGGACATAATTGGTAAACACCAAAAGAAATCAAAACATGGTGAAATAATTGAGGCTTTAAATTTCATAAGTTGTACGAGGCTACATGAGCTAACAAAATTTCTATTTTCAAGTATAGATGCTAAATGTAAAGAAGTGCATTCTAAAAATGCTGAAGTACAAAAGTCTGACTCAAAGATTCAAGATCTTCAGTCACAGCTAGATAATTTACTAGCTGAGCAGTTAGCACTGACTGAAAAGAGTAAAAAACACAAGGAGACCATTGCAGATCTTAAGGCTAAGCTAAATGTCTCCCAAAATGCTTAACAGCGATGGGGCTAAAAAGCATGTTCACTTCTTAGATCTGAGGATTATGGTCAGGGCTTCCACACTGAGCCAGTCTCCGTGGGCCCCTGACCCTTCACACGCACCGCAACCCGTGGTGTTGCCAGAAGAGCGCGCTGGTCCTTCTTATGAGCGACCAGTCGTCTCATTTGGTGCGCCCGCTGATGAACAGATGTCATTTGCGGCATCGGAAGGTGGGTTTGAGTATTCTGGGGATGAAGGCTCAGATGCTCTGCCTCCCTCTGGGAGAGTGGCACGGTCCGAACCTGACCCAGAGTTGACTGCCATGCTTTCCCAGGCCTCTGGAATTTCCATTCACATCCCTGGCGTGCTCAATCATGCAGCCGATGAGCTCTCACGGCAGCCTCCGCTTCCAGGAGAATGGAGGCTCCATCCCAGGCGGTCCAGCTGATATGGCGTCGCTTCTGTACCGCATAGGTAGATCTGTTTGCTTCCCCGGACACGACCCATTTGCCAGTTGTTTTTCTCCCTGTCTGAGGGCACCCTCGGCACGGACGCACTGGCACACAACTGGCCCGGAGCCTTCGCAAGTATGCGTTTCCACCAGTGAGCCTTCTTGCACAGACATTGTGCAAAGTCAGGGAGGACGAGGAGCAGGTCTTGCTAGTTGCGCCGTATTGGCCCAAACCGGACCTGGTTTTCAGAATTCGTGCTCCTCGCGTCAGCACCTCCTTGACGCATCCCTCTGAGGAAGGACCTTCTGACGGGGGCACCCTCTGCAACCCACGTCCGGACTGCTGGAATCTCCATGTCTGGTCCCTGGGACGCGGAGGTTCTAGGTGACCTACCCCAGTCGGTGGTAGACACCATCACTTCCGCTAAAGCTCCTTCTACAAGGCACGTCTATGCATTGAAGTGGAATCTGTTCGTCGAATGGTGTTCTTCCCACGAGGAGAACCCCCGATCTTGCTCGATCAGGTCAGTGCTTTCCTTGCTGCAGGGAGGGTTGGAGCGAAGGCTGTCTCCCTCCATCCTCAAAGTGTATATTGCCGCTATTGCTGCTCATCACGATGCAGTTGAAGGTAAGTTGCTGGGAAGGCATGACCTTCCAGAGGGGGGCAAGGAGACTGAATCCACCTAGCCCACTCTCTATACCCTTTGGGACTTGTCCCTGGTACTCACAGTTCTTCGGGGACCTCCCTTTGAGCCATTGCAGTAAGCTGAGTTTAAAACTCTGTCACTTAAAACAGTTCTCCTGACTGCATTGGCCTCCATCAAGAGGGTAGGGGACCTGCATGCTTTTTCGGTCAACGAATCATGCCTAGAATTCAGGCTGGCTGACTCACACGTTATCTTGAGATCAGGTAGTGAACCTGCAACCACTGCCCTCGGAGGAGGCAGACCCAGCCCTGGCTTTGCTCTGTCCCGTCCGCGCTCTGCGAAGCTTCAGGACCTCAGACTAGCTCTTCATCTGTTACAGAGGCCATCCGAAGGGAAAGGCTGTCTCCAAGCAGAGGATGGCCCACTGCGTTGTGGATGCCATCGCCCTGGCTTATTAGTCCCAAGGTGTGCCTTTCCCACTCAGGTTGAGAGCTCACTCCACCAGAGGAGTAGCTTCTTCCTGGGCGCTGCCACACAACGCCTCGCTGACAGATATATGTAGAGCTGCGAGTTCGCTAGATTCTATAGCCTTCGTGTAGAATCGGTATCTTCCCTTGTACTTACCCCTACTGGCCAGTAGTGCGAAGAACCCTTTCTAATGACTGCTTGCATATGCCATTACCGCCCGCTGGGCTGGATACGTGCGTCCATTGCTCCAGTAGAGTTCCCCTGTTGGCGAACCCTGTTGAGTCCCCTGCCGCCCCTTGCAGCTTCGGACATTGTTGAGTGTTCGTTGCTAGGCTTAGCACTCATTAACTTGCCTGTGCTAGGCTGGGTTCCATATGTTGTGACCCCTGTAGCAGTCTCATATGTGTAATGTCCACGGTAGCCTTCCTCGGTAAGCTAGTGTCTTTCCCTCAGCAAAGCCCGCTCTACTGTCCCTGCCAGATGTGTCCCCCCCTAACTTAGGCTGGAGCCATCCCAGGGACTTCATATGTGCATTGCCCACGTTCAGTCCATATGTGCATTCCCACGTAATTGCTCCCTACGGGTAGCTTGTGGTCTCTGCCGCGTCCCTAGTGGGCACATTTTCCCAGTGTTATCCAAGTCTTACTGAACGGGTCATGCGGAACTGCAGTACATTTCCCAAGCGTAAATCCGGTCTCTTCTCCGTCCCAAGTGTGCACCGGGATGCTGTGGCTTACGCTCTGCGTCAGCCTCCCTGAAGGAGGGAACAGAGACATATGTACCGTCACTACAGTTCCTTTACCCCGCTGAGCACGGACCACTGCTCGTCTCCTCAGTGAACAATAAAGTCCAAGCGCTCCCCGCTTCCGTAAGCTTGCACGCCAATGTGCATTGGCTTGTTTAGTTTACACTCGAAGGTGATATGGCTCTCATGTGATATCCCAATTTGTCGGTTCAGTTCTGACGTATGTCTCAGGGAACGAGTGTTACATACGTAACCGAGACGCTTTATTGTATTTAAGGTTATAGGTTTTAGGTTATTTTTCACCATGTTAAATCCATAAATGTCGGCCAGGACAAAAATAAAGTCATTTAAGGCAACCAATAAAAAAAGAAAATTACCTTCAGGATCAGAAATTGTCTCTAAAATTTTACCTTTAAACTTGTGCTTTAAAGTTGTGCTATCTCCTGCAGAAAGATTAGAGCCATAAGAAGAAAATAACTCATCACCCCATTGTGATTTCCAAAACTTAAAATCACTAGTGATTGTATGCGACTAAAACAAAAATCATTGCTAAGAGATTTAGCAAACAGAAAAATATCTTTACATTTGACGTCATTATGTAACCCTCTTGTGTTAATTGAGCAAACAGAAAGTTTAGGAAACATTAGAACAATGTGACACCAGAACTGTAACAAGTGAGTCAGTCCATGACATCCTGTAGTGTAGATATGAGAATAATTGCTTACAAAGACATTAAATCATTTAAAAAAAAAAACACACACACAAAAGGACAGAGCAGCAGTAACCTAAATCAAGAATAAATCATTCGGCTATCAACATATGCCTTTGGACCAACGAAGTAAGCTTGGTGTCCTTGTTGACGGGCTTTCTCAACAAGTGGCCAAAGTTTGTTACGCTGCATGCGATCTTCGGGGGACAAATCTTCTGTGAAACGCAAGTGGTGCTTAACAAGATAAGGAGACTTCTTTGCAGCTTTCCAAAGTGCTTCACGAAAATGACACATTGAAAACTGAAGAATAAATCTGTGCGTTGTCGCTCCTCACTTTACCCAAATGGTATTCACATCGATGAGCTCATGAACTTTACCTGCAAAAGCTGGAACAACAGCCTCGCATATATCCAGTACTTTCTGTCTGATTTTTTTTCTCCTGGTTGTTCAGGTAGACCGTGGAGCCACAGATTCCATCTCTTCTTGATCTGGAGAGATCATGTACTTTGTTCTCCAATTCTCTGATTCTTTTTTCGGCATTTGTTACTCGCTCATCAACTCACTCCATTTTTCCCTTTACATCTAGCATGTCTTCTGCTAGAAATTCAACTGGTATCTTCCCCTCCTTGATGCCTTTGTCAAGGATCTCAGCTCTTTCATTAATGATGGACTTCAGAGATGTTATTATCACCGTGGCTGAAGGGAATTGCAGATCTTCTTCTTCGTCACTCCTATTTTTTTTTGTGCATGGGTTCCTTTATCGGAGTTTCAGGTAGCGGTACAACTGCTCCAGTGCACAAGTCAACGTCCACAGTAACAGGCACTGAGACTTAAAGATGAATCCATCGACTTAGTTTTGCGTTTCTTATCTTTTGTCATTGTCCAAAAATCCTCCAGGTGGTTCAAGCATGAAGCACTGACTGACTGGTGACTGGTGAAATGTTTTAAACTTAAATCCAAATAGAACGGAAAGTTCACGACAACCAAGTTCCAAAAGTAGAGAGTAAAAATAGCAAAATAGACCCCTAAATGGTCAAAAAGTGTTTCCAAGTAGAAATCATTCAGTATAAAGCGAGATGCACTTAAAATTGCATGTTTAAAGATAAATGTTCACTGATGCTGTTAAGTTCACGCCGCCATTTTCCACTCCCTCCAATCTCTGCAATATCATATTGACATCATAACAATGTGACCCGCATGTATATAAGGGGCTCCCAGACAACATGTCATCCTCTTTTTGTCTTCAGAGACTGTTATGTGTAAAACACTATCGTGGCAATTATGAAACGCATAGAGAAACTAGAAGGTGTGGATTCGTGTCCTCATTTTCTGACACCAGATGACGCTCATGAGCTGTGCGTTCTCTGTCTGGGGGAAGAACATGCACGGGAGATTCTCGAGGGAGCTCCCTGTGCAAACTGTGAGCAGTTTCCTTTAAGGACGCTCCGTTCTCGTCTGGGTCTCTTCTTGAGGAAAGAGAATTCAGCGTCTGGGTCTGGTGGTTTGGGTCCTGTTCGTGCTGAGGCAGAGCGTAGACTCTGATCATGAGATTTTTAGATGGAGCTTGCTGAACAGTTTGAGAGGGGTGTGACTGCTTGTGTGATTTGGCAGCTCGCGAGAGTGAGGGGCTCTTCCAGCCGAGCAGGAGATGGCTGATGAGGATCAAGAGGGTGAGTAAATGACTAATTCTCTCAGCCACTCATGCTGAGCTGTTGGAGTTTATGGAATGCGCTGCAGGCAAAAAGAATGATCGGTTTCTCTCTGGTCAAAATCCTACAGCTCTAGTGAGCCTTCCATTCCTTCCTGACCTGCATACTGAGGTTAAAGGGGCATGGAAGAACCCATACTTAAAAATAAAAAAACTGCCCTTTAAGGCTGGTAAGGATGGTAGATTTCACAGTTTCCATGGTGTTAGGTTGCAATCCTGTGACCGCAGGATGAATTGGTTTTAGGTCCTGTTTACTATTTAAATACAAAAGTATTTCTTCATAGACCACTGTTCCCTGTGTAAGGTTTGTGGAAGTAATATGGGTATGTGTCGATGCCACCATCTGATAATATTTATAATAATAATAAACTTAACACATTTTTTTTTAACCATCTTGTGTCTGAGCGGACATCGAGAAATTGAAACCTCAGGCTCTGCCATCTAAGCCCCTTAAAATGATTTCTTGCTTAAATGGCAGAACGTACGTGACAGCAGGTCAGGCTGGTGCTGCTCTGCACTCAATGGTTGTGTGGCAGGAGCACCAGGCTGACCTGCTGAGTGACTTAGACCAGCGACATTCAAGACCTGCATGCCGCTTAAGTCTGAATCCTCAAACAGACAGGTTGGGTCTGGCCCGTCCTGACCCGAGGGCCGTAGACAGGGCCAGAAGCCTAGTGTTGCCTCTTGTGTGCCCCCTTTCTTTTAGAGCACTGTGCCCTGCGGGCATTTATCTAAATTTAAAAATGTTAGTTTATATACTGTGAGTTACTAGGGCCCTGAAGTCCCTGTAGGTTGGCTTGAGCGATACTTTTAGAAAGAGTGCTCTTTTAGAGAGAAGTTCCATTGTGTCTTCTTCAAGAATGAGTTTGCTGGTCTTGCAGATTGTATGCTCTCTGGCGAGAACACTGCTCTTAAGTTCTCTTATGCGAGTAAGTTGGCATCCTCCCAAAAAAAAAAAATTGGGAGTGGGTTTGAGACCGCTGCTTGTTGCAGGTTGGCCCTCTGCAGGCCACCTTGGCAGCCACAGTGATCTTGGCCGTGCTCTGACTTCAGATAGATTGTGTGTCGAGCGTCGGCCCTCGGGCCTCCTGACATTGTTTCCTGGTTAGCATCATTTTCCTATTTTGTTTAGAATAGCTAAGGCTTTAATTGAGATTTCTGCCACCTCAGTGGTCTCAGTTTAGTGATTGGGCCTCCTCTCGCCTGTGAGAGTTGTTCTGTGAGGCTGCCACTCTGGAGAGCCCCAGGTAGATTTATGCTTTGGCCTGGCCCTCACCAGGGCCACCTTGATAGCTGGCCTAGGCTTAGCGCTAGGGATTGGGGCAGTCTGGTCTGCATTTCTGCCTTTGGCCCTCTTCAGTGAGTGTGGTCCCCTTTGTTTTTTGCATCCCTAGTGCCGGTTTCCTCTCAAAAGAGAGTCGTTCAGCCAAGGTTGAAGGTTTTAATGCAGGCTGGTGTAGAGGCAGAAAAGGCGGTTAGGCTTCTTTCACTTTGCGAGTTGTAAAAATAGTAGGCCCTCATCAGTGTTGATGTGGTAGCAATAAGATATGTTCTGAATAGCCTTGAGTTTTCTGCCGGTTGGGTATTGGTCAGCAAGGTCTTATTGTGTGGTGCCACAAGCTGATGCCCATGTTCATCTGGAGTAGTAGGCCCGATTAGGCCTCTTCAATGGTATGTTGCCGCATGTGTGTAAAAGGATGGTTTTACTGAAGTTCTCTGCTTGCTTGCGATGTGATGGTTGGCCTTTTAATCTGGCCTTCCTGAGACTGCACATTACCACGTGTCGCTGACTGGGCTAATACTGTTCACTATTCTAGAGGTCAACCAGGCTATGCATCTGTGAGCATTCCCCTCATGAGGGTCCCCATTTTTTAGATTGCATATGTAGCAGGGATATGTTGTTACACCAGATTATATATATATATATATTTGTATATATATATGAATTATTTGTTTCTATTAATACTTGTTTTGAGGTATTTTATTTTGAAAATGTTGTGTGCGTTATTGAGTATGGTATGTACGTCGGCTGACGTCATGCATGAGTGGTGTTCAAATCGCAGCGCAATCAGAAGTTCGTCCTCTTTCCTGCAATGCTGTTGGAGAGAAGAGGTATTAAACTGTGTTAAAAGTGTTCATGTCATGGTTAGATGATCAAATGTGAGAAAGTGTTCTATGAGACGTTATAGTTAACCATTAGTTTGTGTTATCAACTTGTTAAATGTAGTTTATTACAGTGCTGTAAACAGGTGAATAGTGCATTGCGTGAAATGGCGGCAAAGTGTGTGCGTCGCGTGTGTGAAATATGTTAGCGGCTATGCGGCTAACATCTCGATATATATATATATATATATATATATATATATATATATTAGTTCTAATATATTTTGTACACTAAAGATATATATTTTGGGCGAATGTATATTATAAGTTATATTCATCATGTGTTTTGTGGTTAACTACCTGGTATACTTAATATGTATTTTGTGATTAACAGGCACAATTAAGAGCAAATAACGGTGCCTGTCTGGTTGTGTGTTTTATCACGCAGGTATGTTAATCGATATCCAAGAAACACTATAATACTGTTGTGAATTATTGATGTATAAGAGTGATATATTTGTGAGATTATTATAATTATTATATATATTAATATTTGTATTACACTATGACTATTATATATATATAATGTGTAGGTGTGTTGTAATGTGTGTGGGTGTGTGTATGTTACACGCTCTTTCCTGCAATGCTGTTGGAGAGAAGAGGCACAATTAAGAGCAAATAACAGTGCCTGTCTGGTTGTGTGTTTTATCACGCAGGCACTGCAATAAATTCTCGGTAGGAAAAGAAACCAGCTTTGTGTGGAAAATTATTTTATTAAACATCAACTAACACAACGCAGAGGAACAACCGCTACAAAACTGGTGCCGTGACCCATCGACTGGTTGATCGTTGTCAACCACCGGATTGCTGACGTGGAGTGTGCCTGGTGATGAGGAGAGCTGGAGGCGAGACGGGGCTTCTGTCATCTGTTACTGTTTCTTCTGTGGCGTTCGGATGTCTTGACAGATTGAGCTTTGTCTAGGAAGAGACTGCTGACGTACTGTTGTGGGAGTTCAACGCTGAAGCCGCAGGTGTGCGAAGTAGAGACTGTTGAATTGGTGAATTGTGACTAAGCTGGATCGAGTGAGCAGCGTGCTGGACCATTGGAGAGTGTCGCCACCTAACTTGTTGTGACTGAACTGTGTGGATGAAGGTACTTCACATCAACAATTGACTTTTTTTTTTTTTTTTTGTGTATTGGAGGACTTTGGAAAAAAAAAAACTGCGCCTTACAAGAGGTTTCGGGTCAATTTGATAATTTATATTTTTTTTCCTTCACTTCATTTAAAACGGGTCATTACCACTGATTTATTTTGTTTTGTTAATATTTTTGTGTTTTGTTTTGACAGTATTCTGACAAGTGAGCGGAAAGGCTGCTAAACGAAGTGATTTGGGGTGGGATGACACATTTACAGCTGGTAGGGGGCGGGGCAGACTCTTGAATACGCCTGACAAAACAAAGCTGTTTGAAGATCCTGAGTACTGTAGTACAGGTCAGGGTAGAGCTATTGGGCTTTCCCCCGATGACAGAGTCCGAATGTGTGGTAGTCCAATCGCTGCAGCCAGTAATTGTGAATTTGCTCCTTACGAATCAGAAATGTCTGGTCAAATGAGTAACCTCATAAAACAAATTGGTATTGAGATTGGACAATCGATTAGAGAAAGTATGATGAGACCTGATTTCTCAAATAATCCGTCTGCTAGGAAGTTCCAAGAAGGTGTCAGTGGTCATGTGACTGACCCACCAAATTCTACTGTCATTGATGCGTCAAAAATGAACTTGATCCTGAAAGCTGAGGTGTCCGCACCACCACACTTTAGAGGAAATAGTTCAGACAAATATTCAGTCCTGGAATGGGAAGACATGATGAGGGTATATTTGAACAAACTTGATGTGACAGAGTCTGAAATGGTTGATGAGATAATGAACAGAGTTATGGGGCGGGCCAGATATGTACTGAGAGTATGGCTACACAATGGTTCTACAACTCCAACTGTTGACTCTGTATTTTCTGTTTTGAAGCAGCACTTCGGGGACCAGAGCAGTTCGGGTATTCCATTAGCTGACTTCTATTCTGTGAGACCATATCCCAGGGAGAGCGCTTGGGATTTTTGGATAAGATTAAACAAGGCAGCGGATGTTGCCGAGCAAAGTTTAAGATGGGAAGGCAGATCTCTAGATAACAGGAACAAAGAGGTGGCTGTTATGTTCATCCGTAACTGTCCTGACAAAGAGTTAGCTTTCGTTTTCAAGAGTAAACCTATACAGTCATGGAATGCGTCTGACGTCCAAGAGCAGCTTGACGAGTTGTTGAGAGAACGTAAGTTGACAAATCATGCGGTCAAACAATTCACCACGGTTGTCTCAGAGCCAGATGTTGATGTGTCCGTTTCGGCTTCTAAGTCTGAACAGTGTGTGGGCGTAGCTGACGAGAATGCATTGGACAAAGTCTTGTCTCTGCTTGAAAAAGCGTTAGTGTGCAACACTCAGTCTGTGCGAGGCCTGTGGCCTAAACGGACGGGCAATAAGATTCGAGAATTCAGAGTGTGTCAGAGCGGTGAGCACAGCACGACTGCTCATTGTAAAATGTATAATTTGTGTTTCAAGTGTTTTGCGGCTGGACACGCGAGCTACAACTGCGACAGTCATAGAGTAACGTCCAGGGTGGGCTCCGGTCAGCATGACAAAGTTACTTCTCAGGGAAACTAGACAGCTCCCTTCGGGCAGAGGGCGATGTGGGGCTGTGTAGTAATTCCTCTGAGAATGATTTCGAGTCTGTTTATTCCTTCTTCTGTGAGAGCGTTGGCAAAACAAACACGGTAATTTTTCAGAACAGCATGCAAGTTGATAAAAGTAACAGTTTATTTTATGCAAGTGTGTTACTACAGGACAAAGTTGAGCTTCAGGGGATGTTGGACAGTGGCTCCATGGCGACCACTCTGAGTGCGGAAGTACTTCCTCAACTTGGGGACGCTGGAGTGCTGGACCAAGATATCCTGAGCTCTTCAGATATTGTCTTGGTGGGTTGTGGTGGCAAACAAACTACTCCGGATGGTGTGTGCAATCTGAAGCTTGAAGTGTATGGGGTCAGTTTTACTGTCCCGGTTCTGATTGTGAGTGGCCAAAAGGACCCGATCATACTTGGCACAAATGTCTTGAAACCTTTAATAAGTCAGATGAAGCGTACAGACCAATTTTGGAAGGTGGTAAAGAGACCTGACTCGACTGTGCAATCTGAAAATGGACAATTTTTACGCATGTTTTCATGTATAGAAAGATGGAGATTCAAGGTGGGTACTCTGAGACTGAGGTCAGCTGTGACACTCCAGCCAAGGAGCGAACATCTTGTTTGGGGTCGTTTGCCTCCAGGGTCAGCACTGTCAGTAGGAAGCACAGTTGTCATTGAACCGAGTACTTCACGTTGCGTGCATCGGAATGTGATGATTGGGAGGGTTGTTTCACCTTTGTGGGGCGATGGCTGGCTTCCAGTAAAGATGATCAACCCGACCAACGCAGAAATTGTGTTGAGGAAAAATGCAAAGGTGGCTGATGTGTATCCTTGCGTCGCTTTGGAGGACCTTGATCAAACCACTGACAGAGTGTATAGTCAAAATGTTGGTGCGGTGCGTTCTGACAAGTCATGTGGTAGTCTTACTGTGGGAGGGTCTACATCTGGAGCAAGTCTGAAAGGTGACAGCAGGTTGGATGACCTGGGGCTGAGCAACCTGAATGTCGGGGATTGTGAAGTGTCTCCTTTTTGGAAGAACAAGCTGGTAGATCTCATTGAAAAATATGAGTGTGTGTTTTCTAGGCATAGCTTGGACTGTGGCGAAGCGAAGGGTTTTTGTCATCGTATCAGAGTTACAGACGACAGGCCCTTTCGTCTTCCATACCGGCGTCTTTCTCCTGCTCATTACTTGAAGTTGAAAAATACTTTAGATGAAATGGAGGACAAGGAGATCATTAGGAAGTTGAGCAGTGAGTATGCGTCACCTTTGGTTTTAGTGTGGAAGAAGAATGGTGACTTAAGGATATGCACTGATTTTCGATGGTTAAACGCATGCACGGTGAAGGATGCTCATCCTCTTCCTCACCAATCGGATGTTCTTGCAGCGCTGGGTGGGAATGCGTACTTTAGTACCATGGATCTGACTTCTGGGTACTATAACATCCCGTTGCACGAAGATGACAAAAAGTTCACGGCGTTCTGTTCACCACTGGGGCTCCATGAATATAATCGTTTACCCCAGGGACCGTGTAACAGCCCAGCAACATTTATGAGAATGATGCTGACTGTATTTGGTGACCAGAATTTCTTGAGCCTTCTTTGTTATTTAGATGATTTATTAGTTTTCGGAAAGACTGAAGAGGAGAGCTTGGAAAGGCTGGAGATGGTGTTTCGGTGTCTAAAAGACCACAATTTGAAATTGTCTCCTTCGAAATGTAGGTTCTTGAGGAAGTCTGTAAAATTTTTGGGTCATATTGTGTCTGAAGAGGGGGTGGCCAGTGATCCAGCAAAAATTGATGCCATTGGGAATATATCTGAGAAGGATTTGATGGAGAGCGATTGTGTTACACCATCAGCGAGTAAGATCAGATCCTTTTTAGGTATGGTGGTGTACTACCAGCATTTCATTGAAAATTGTTCTATGCTGGCTAAACCCTTATTTCAGCTGTTGACAGGTCAGAAGAGACCTAGAGTGGGGAGGGGTGTGAAACGACTGAAAGGAAGTCGTACACTTTCTCCAACAGATTGGACTAATGACTGCAGGGAAGCTCTGGAGAGTTTGAAGTCTGCCTTGGTGAGTCAGGTTTTGCCTGCACACCCAGATTTTTCGAAGCCGTTTCTGCTGTCTGTGGATGCCTCCACTAGTGGGCTTGGAGCCGTTTTGTTGCAGGTTCAGGAGGGATGTGCTGTGGCAAAGCCTATTGCCTTTGCGTCAAAGTCTTTGAATCACGCACAGTCGAAGTACCCAGCACATAGACTTGAGTTTTTGTCGATGAAGTGGGCTATTTGTGATAAATTCAGTCACTGGCTGCAGGGACACAGATTTACTGTGTGGACTGATAATAACCCACTCAAGTACATCCTCACAAAGCCCAAGCTGGATGCATGTGAACAACGGTGGGTAGCGAAGCTGGCGCCTTACGACTTTGATATTCAGTATATCCCCGGTCCGAAAAATATAGTGGCAGATGCATTGAGTAGGGAACCGTTTGCGACTTCGGGAATTTTACACAGATTGATGAGAACACCTTACGATATTTTGCTTCATGAGGCAGAGTCTGTTGCTGTCGGGCAGGTGCAGGACATGTTCCATCTTTCGTGTGAACGTGAGGATGGTGAAGTGGTAGATGGGCTGTCAGAGCCTGCGAATGTAGATGGAAATGTGTATATAGGGTGCACTTCCTTTACTGGCAAAGTGTCTCACCAAGATGTGTCAGCTGTTCTTCATTCTCACCGTGACTGGGAGCATGGTGCAGCCCTCAGAAGCATGTCATATGTGCAACATTTAGAGAGTTTGGTAGACGTAGAGCAGAGCGAGCTCCGTCGTATGACTCATGATGAATTACTGGAAAAACAGAGTCAAGATCCTGTGATTGACAGAGTGAAGTTCTTTGTGGAGAGGGGCAGACGTCCATCTCGCAGAGAAAAAGTGTTCGAGTCTAAAAGAACTGTGAAAATATTACGCCAATGGGGTAAACCTACCTTGAGGTTGGGTGTTTTGTACAGAGTTTCCAAGAACCCAGTGTCTAAGAAAAATACTTACCAATTTGTAGTGCCAACAGTTCTTCGAGGTACTGTTCTGAAGGGGGTGCATGATAACGCTGGTCATCAGGGTCAGCCTCGCACGCTGTGGTTGGCTAGGCAGCGGTTCTTCTGGGAGTCTATGGAGGAAGACATAAAGACATACGTCAATGAGTGTCAGAGGTGTATTTTGAGTAAGAGGCCTGAGCCAGAGGCAAGGGCTCCACTTGTATCGATTCACACGAGTGCCCCTCTTGAAATGGTTTGTATTGACTTTTGGTCAGCGGAGGATTCTAACAACAAGACGGTTGATGTGTTAGTGGTCACGGACCATTTCACAAAACTCGCTTGTGCTTATGTGTGCCCGAGTCAGACTGCGGAAGCTGTTGCGCGTGTTCTGTGGAACAAGTTCTTCTGTATTTATGGTTTTCCACAACGAATACATTACGACAGGGGTGCAAACTTTGAGAGCTCCCTTATGGTTGAGTTGTTGAGATTGTCGGGTGTGGGAAAATCGCACACAACCCCATATCATCCCATGGGTAATGGACAGACCGAGAGATTTAACCGTACCCTGGGTGATATGATTCGTTCGCTGCCTCCGAGATCTAAAGTCAAGTGGCCACAGATGCTGAACACTCTTACTTTCGCATACAATTGTACGAGACATGAGACTACTGGGTTTCCACCGTTTTTCTTGATGTTCGGCCGAGCACCAAGATTACCGGTGGACATTCTATTCGAAAATGTCATGTTGAATAATGAGACTATTAATGTCCACAAGTATGTTCAGTCTCTCAAGAAAGACTTGAGGGAAGCAATGATAGTCGCACAAGATCATGCTAAAAGACAGCAAGCCAAACAAGCAGAGTATTATGATCGAAAAGGTAAAGGTCATTCTCTTGAGTTGGGTGACAGAGTACTCCTTGCGAATAAGGGTGAACGAGGGAAAAAGAAGTTGGCGGACCGATGGGAAAAAGTTGTGTATGTTGTGGTGGGAAAAAGGGGTGCACTGAACACTTACCAGATAAGGAATTCTGGGACAGGTCGTACCAAAACTGTCCATCGTAATCTATTGATGCCTGTCAATTTCCTGCCAGTGCCAGCTTGGAATGATGGTAGTGATGGTTGCGATAATGTCGAAGATTCCACTGTCTGTGTATCATGTGATGAAGATGATCAAACTCAGAGTGACGATCGAACCTCTCGCTGGGTTGCAGATCTTGATGCTGCCACAGATGCGACACAAATAGAGTCTGTGGAGTGCTCTAATGCTGATCAGAGTGAGGCAATTGGTGACAAAGCTGTGAAATGTGACTCTGAGATGTTTGGAGTACCTGTGTGTAATGCAAATTCGGACAACTTGGCCGACTCTACTTTATCATTTACGTCTGATTCTTCTGTATCTGCAGTTCTAAGTGATGACTGTGCTTCTGAAGTTGATGAGTGTACTTCAACTGTTACAGAAACCCCTACGATATTGTCCAGTGTGCAAGATCAGGAGAATGAAAGAGTCTCTGGTCTACAAGATGGCTTTAGGTCAAAATTTGGGAGATTGATTAAGCCTGTTAACAGGTTTATACAGTCAATGTCAACACAGAGAGTGTATGAAATTCATGAAATTTGAACTGTTCAATTAAGAACAACAAACAGGTTTGTTAAGGTGTTAAAAGATTTTCATTTCATTTATTTTTTTCTACTGTTTTTGTTAAATACATGATTTGCGAGTGTAATGAATACACTTACATTAATGGTACATTGTTGGTGTCATGTGTAGAACTATGTACAAGGCATGGTTTTCTATGGGTTATTTGGGGATTAGCTACCCCTGGGTATCCTTAATCTCGAAAGAGATTAGTATCCTTAATCTCGATAGTTAAGAACTGAACGAATCTAATGTTATTTCAGAAAATTTGACATCCTTTGCTAATTTGGCAAGTCTTGGTATGTAGTGAATAATCTGGTGTAAAACATTGGGGGTGGATGTAGCAGGGATATGTTGTTACACCAGATTATATATATATATATTTTTGTATATATATATGAATTATTTGTTTCTATTAATACTTGTTTTGGGGTATTTTATTTTGAAAATGTTGTGTGCGTTATTGAGTATGGTATGTACGTCGGCTGACGTCATGCATGACTGGTGTTCAAATCGCAGCGCAATCAGAAGTTCGTCCTCTTTCCTGCAATGCTGTTGGAGAGAAGAGGTATTAAACTGTGTTAAAAGTGTTCATGTCATGGTTAGATGATCAAATGTGAGAAAGTGTTCTATGAGACGTTATAGTTGACCATTAGTTTGTGTTATCAACTTGTTAAATGTAGTTTATTACAGTGCTGTAAACAGGTGAATAGTGCATTGCGTGAAATGGCGGCAAAGTGTGTGCGTCGCGTGTGTGAAATATGTTAGCGGCTATGCGGCTAACATCTCGATATATATATATATATATATATTAGTTCTAATATATTTTGTACACTAAAGATATATATTTTGGGCGAATGTATATTATAAGTTATATTCATCATGTGTTTTGTGGTTAACTACCTGGTATACTTAATATGTATTTTGTGATTCGCAGGCAGAATTAAGAACAAATAACGGTGCCTGTCTGGTTGTGTGTTTTATCACGCAGGTATGTTAATCGATATCCAAGAAACACTATAATACTGTTGTGAATTATTGATGTATAAGAGTGATATATTTGTGAGATTATTATAATTATTATATATATTAATATTTGTATTACACTATGACTATTATATATATATATAATGTGTAGGTGTGTTGTAATGTGTGTGGGTGTGTGTATGTTACACGCTCTTTCCTGCAATGCTGTTGGAGAGAAGAGGCACAATTAAGAGCAAATAACGGTGCCTGTCTGGTTGTGTGTTTTATCACGCAGGCACTGCAATAAATTCTCGGTAGGAAAAGAAACTAGCTTTGTGTGGAAAATTATTTTATTAAACATCAACTAACACAACGCAGAGGAACAACCGCTACACATAGCCTCCTTAATGCCTTGAAACATAGGTGCTTTGTACTCTTCCATTCCGATTAGAACATCAAACAGGTTCTCCCCAATCAGTGACGCACCCACTGAGAATCCTGTTGAAAGTGCCCTAGTTATTGGTGATTCTATTGCACGGAACGTGAAAATAGAGACACCAGCCACCATAGTCACATGTTTGCCGGGAGCCAGAGCGCCTGACATCAAAGCAAATTTAAAAGTGCTGGCTAATGCTAATCGTAAATACTCTAAGATTGTTATTCACGTCGGCACTAATGATGTTCGACTTCGCCAGTCGGAGATCACCAAAATTAACATTAAAGACGTGTGTGAACTCGCACGTTCGATGTCAGACACTGTAATTTGTTCTGGACCCCTTCCTACTCGTTGGAGTGATGAGATACTTAGCAGACTATCATGACTCAACGGCTGGCTGTCTAAGTGGTCTCCACAGAATAACATAGGTTTCATAGACAATTGGAAAAGTTTTTGGGGCAGAGCTGACCTGTTGAAAAGAGATGGTATTCATCCCTCCTGGGGTGGTGCCCATCTTCTCTCTAGTAATATGGCACATCGTCTTAGAGCTCAACCTTGACTAACTGGGGCCCAGGTCAGGAAGCAGACAGACTGGCTAAACCAACCGTCTGCTAGCTGTCTCACGTCACAGAAGTCAGATAAATCCCAACACATAGAGACTCTTTCACCGAGATATCATCACATAGAGACTGTGTCTGTACCCCAAATTAACAAATACAAAAAACTTCCAAACCCATTTAAGGATGATAATTTAATTGATGTTCAATAAGTAAAAAACAGAGATAATAAAGATAAACAAATGATAAAACTTGGGTTGCTGAATATTCGATCCCTTTCTTCATAAGCACTTAATCTAGATAATAATCTAGATGTGCTGTGTTTGACAGAAACCTGGCTAAAACCAGACGATTACAATACTTTAAATCTAGCCCTCTAGCCCTCAAGGTTACTATTATCGACACAAACCTCGTCGGAAAGGTAAAGGGGGAGGTTTTGCTGTAATTTATAGTAATATCTTCAGTATTACTCAAAGCTCTTTCAAATATATCTCTGTAACGGGGTTCAATGAGTACGGGAAGAAGGAGGCGGGAACCGGCGAACGTTCATCGTACTTTAATAATAAAATAAACAAACAATAAAACAAAAGTAAAAGGAACTGACGAAGCCATGAGGAACTGCCGCCCACACAAACAAAATAAAACACAACATAAAGTCCAGGCCTGGTCCTCTCTCGTCCTTCACTGTCGTTGCTCCTCTTTTATGCTTCCGGAGCTGCTCCATGAGAGATACGAGATCAGTGCGCCGAGCAGCTAACACTCATTATCACTTGCGTCACCGGCCTCGCGCTGTTCCCTCATGGCTCTCGCCCGCCCTGCTTGTCACAATCTCTTTTGAAGTGATTGTGCTCTATGTAACGTTATATAATGTAAGTGACAAATCTCATTTGACATTTGTGCTGGCTACTGTATACAGGCCACCAGGGCACCATACAGACTTTATCAAAGAATTTGCTGATTTTCTCTCAGAGTTAGTACTGGCTGTGGACAAAGTCCTTATTGTTGGTGATTTTAATATCCATGTAGATAATGAAAAAGACGCATTGGGATTGGCATTAACAGATATTCTAAACTCTATTGGAGTTAGACAACACGTGTCAGGACCCACTCATTGTCGTAATCATACTCTAGATCTAATATTGTCACATGGAATCGATATTGATGCCGTTGAAATTTTGCAGCAGAGCGATGACGTCTCAGATCCTTATCTAGTCTCATGCGTGCTACATTTAACCAAGGCTGCAAAACAGTCTCTCTGCCACAAATATGGTGGAACCATCACTTCTACCACTAAAGATTGCTTTATAAATAATATTCCTGGTCAGTTTCATCATCTTAGCAAACCAGACAGCTCAGAAGAACTCGATGTTGCAACAGAAACTATTGACGCTCTCTTTTCCAACACTCTAGACTCTGTCACTCCTTTGCGCTTAAAAAGATTAAGGATATTAGTCCAACGCCATGGTTTAACGAGCACACTCGGGCCCTTAAGAGAGCAGCCAGAAAAATGGAGCGCAGCTAGAAGAAATCAAAACTAGAAGTTTTTCATATTTCATGGAGAGAGAAAATGATAGAGTACAGAAAGGCCTTAAAAACCGCTAGATCTGCTTATTTTTCAAATCTTTTAGAAGAAAATAAACACAACCCTAAGTACTTATTTAATACAGTGGCTAAATTAACGAGAAATACAGCCTCATCTTCTGATGTTTCTAAACAGCACAGTAGTAATGACTTTATGAACTTCTTTACTTGCAAGATTGACAACATTAGAGAGAAAGTTATAGCCATGCAACTGTCTACTACCGTATCACGGTAGTATATCACTGTATACTACCGTATACAGTATCACATCAGACAGTGGATTGTAGTATCCCTGAGGAAAAATTCCATTAATTCGCTGCTATAGGAAAGGAAGAATTGTCTAAACTTGTTAAATCATCAAAATCAATAACATGTATGTTAGATCCTATACTGACTAAGCTATTGAAAGAGATGCTTCCAGAGGTCATAGATCCTCTTCTTAAGATCATTAATTCATCTTTATCACTAGGTTACGTACCGAAAAATTTTAAGCTGGCTATTATCAAACCTCTTATTAAAAAACCACAACTTGATCCTAGAGAATTAGTCAATTACAGACCAATCACTAATCTACCTTTTCTGTCAAAAATACTAGAAAAGGCAGTATCATCGCAACTGTGTTCCTACTTGGAAAGAAATGGTATCTGTGAGGATTTCCAGTCAGGATTTAGACCGTACCATAGTACTAAGACTGCTCTCATAAGAGTTACAAATGATTTGCTCTTATCATCAGATCGTGGTTGTATCTCTCTATTAGTCTTACTAGACCTCAGTGCTGCTTTTGACACTATCGACCACAATATTGTTTTGAATAGACTAGAAAATTATGTTGGCATTAGTGGAATTGCATTGGCATGGTTCAAATCATACTTGTAGTAGTAAACGAAGAGATGTAATTTCGATCACAAGTTAAATATGGCATACCACAAGGCTCAGTACTAGGACCATTGCTTATACATGCTACCCTTGGGAGATATCATTAGGAAGCACGGCATTAGTTTTCATTGTTACGCTGATGATACTCAGCTCTATACCTCGAGCCCTGACGAAACCTACCAATTCTAAAAATTAACAGAATACGAAGCTGATATAAAAAATTGGATTACTAGTAATTTCCTACCACTAAATTCAGAAAAAACAGAGATTCTAATTATTGGACCAAAAACTTCTGCACATAATACCCTAGAATACTGTCTAACACTTGATGGCTGCTCTGTTAAGTCGTCTTCGTCAGTTAGGAACCTGGGTATGCTCTTTGACACCAATCTTTCATTTGAAAGCCACATTTCTAGCATATGTAAAACCGCATTCTTCCATCTTAAAAATATATCTAAAATACGACATATGCTCTCAATGACAAATGCGGAACAGCTAGTTCATGCGTTTATGACCTCGAGACTAGATTACTGTAACACTCTACTGGGAGGTTGCCCTGCTCGCGTGATAAACAAATTACAGCTGGTCCAAAACGCAGCTGCTAGAGTCCTTACTAGAACCAGGAAGTATGACCACATTAGCCCGGTTCTGTCAAAACTGCATTGGCTCCCTATTAAACATCGTATAGATTTTAAAATCTTGCTAATTACTTACAAAGCACTAAATGGCTTAGCTCCCCAGTACCTGAGTGAGCTCTTAATGCATTATAGTCCTTCGTGTCTATTACGATCTCAGAATTCTGGCCAGTTGTTAATACCTAGAATATCAAAATCAACCACAGGAGGTAGATCCTTTTCCTATTTGGCACCTAAACTCTGGAATGAATTTCCTAGCATTATTCGGGAAGCAGACACACTCTGTCAGTTTAAATCTAGACTAAAAATACATCTATTCAACCTGGCATACACATGACGCATTATCAATTTTTGTCTTCATATCCGTTAAAGGATTGTTAGGCTGCTTAGATCAGGTCAGCCGGAACCGGGAAGACTTCCTATAAGACCGGATGTACTCGTTACATCAGAAGAAGAATGGCGTCTACGCTAATTTTTGTCTCTCTGCTTATCCCGAGGTTTACCAATTAACGTGATTGGCTGGATCCGGGCCGTGTCTGGGTTGGATGGGGAACCTGCACCTGTGTGCGGCAGCAGCGTGGCCCTGGGGTGTCGGCGGAGACTGTGTGAACTAGCTCATCCTTTGTGAAGGCCTTACCGACTCATCAGCCAGTGGCACATATCTCCAACAAACCGTCCCATACCGGCATGATTAAAAAGATCTTAAACTAGATGGACCTCGATAAAATATTTTGACTGTTGCGATTCCAAATCGGTTTAATGACCTGTAACTCTGCCTGAGTATCGGACAAGTGTTCACTGTTGGCCAGAGGAGAACTGGCCCCCCGACTAAGCCTGGTTTCTCCTAAGGTTTTTTTCTCCATTTGTTGGAGTTTTGGTTCCTTGCCGCTGTTGCCTTTGGCTTGCTTAAGTCGGGGATACTTGCTTGATTTTCAGCAGTGTTTTTGGTATGCCTGCATTGGCGCCGTTGTATGCGAACTGAGCTGAGCCGGACAATTACGTCAATGTTTTCTTCAGTGCTGATATACATAAATTAACTAGACTAATAACTTTTGATCTTTGCAACGGAATGAATCAATAAAATATAGAATAAGCTGGACAATGACACCATTTTCTTTGGGAGCTGCTGTGCAGCCAAAAATTATTTGCCAATTATTAATGTAAAGCTGCTTTGCCACAATTTGCATTGTAAAAAGCACTATATAACTAAAGGTGACTTGACTTGACTTGACAGACCGTGAGTTTTAAAGATTATTTTTTA
Organism: Zacco platypus; assembly: GCA_038088235.1. Lineage (NCBI taxonomy): Eukaryota > Metazoa > Chordata > Actinopteri > Cypriniformes > Xenocyprididae > Zacco > Zacco platypus. The sequence continues at coordinate 28,544,786 of CM076070.1, forward strand.
AATATGACAAATAATTGTGTCTGATTTGTCTCAGTCGTTACACGCTGCAGATGTCATGTGCCCCTGGAGCCTCTGAAACAGGTTCAGTGGGACCGCTCTCCTGCCCTCAAATTGACTGAGGCAGTTCGACAGTAACTGATCGCACTCACTTGTAAGCTGCGCGAACATGGCTACCGAGTCTATTTCCATACTGAGAAAAGAGATCCTCTGCACAGGTAAGAGTTTTCTCTTTCCCCAGTTGACCCAAAGGCCCAGACAGGCGACATGTCTGAGCACCAGAACTCTGTGCTCACACAACTGTCCTCAAGAGTGAGCTAGAATCAGCCAGTCATCGAAGTAGTTGAGGATACGGCCACCTTGTTCCGAGAGAGGAGCCAGAGCTTCCTCCGTGACCTTCATGAAGACATGGGGAGACAGGACAGCCTGAATTGGAGAACGTTGTACTAGTATACCTGCCCCTCGAAAGCAAACCGAAGGAATTGTCTGTGTGGAGGAATAATGGAGACATTAAATACACGTCCTTCAGGTCGAATGCTGCAAACCAACCCATAGAACTAATGCATTCGAAAATGCATTTGCCAGTAACATCTTGAATGGAAGCCTGTGAAGAGCTCAGTTCAAGGCAATGCAAGTCTAGGATTGATCGTAACCCACCAGTTTTGTTGGGTACTATGAAGTAAGGGCTGTAAAAACTGGATTTCATGTTAGCTGGAGCCAGCACGGTCACAACCTCTGTTCGTATGATAGGCAATCCTTGCCCACCATCATAGCACAAACACCCCGGAACCTGGGGGATGGCGAGCGAACTGAATCGCATAGCCAAAGCTGATCGTTCAGATGAGCCAGTGGGACGGACTATGGAGCTTAAGCCAGGCCCCCAGAAACCGAGCCAGCGGGGTCAGAGGAACAACAGGCGTACTCACGGGGGGGTCAATGGGGTGGAACAGACGGCGCTGACATTTAAGGCATAGCGTCCCTTAGCAAAGGCGCAGTGCGTGCTCTAATTTCATGTAATGGCAGAGGGTGCGAGAGAAGGCTGAGCGTTCTCGGGCTGGCTCTGACTGGTAACTGGCAAAGGAAGAGGGGGATGAGAGCGGCGAGGTGTTACATCGCCTGCTGTCAGCCGTGGCCTCTTGGGACCTGGGGGTAGAGGAAACATCTCTTTAACTGGAACTTTGGGTACAAAACATTCTCCTCCCATCCCTCCTTGGCGAGCTGACTAACTCTGAGCTAACTCCGGTTCGCTTGTCTCAGGATCACCGTTTAGTCTGACGCTTATGTAGCAAAATACCTCAGAAGAAATTTGAAGAATTAATTATAACTTGTTATAATTAATTATACATATTTGTATCAGTTAATAGAATTAACTTAATGTAGTAAAATTAATTTTACAATCAATTAACCTGTTTGTCCAGTGAACACTTAGTTAATTGTTTATTAATTCTAAGAATGTTCATTTCCGGATTATGGGAAATAAATTTTTTACTGTACAGTACTACTTAGAGCATGTAATCAAAATCTGCATGATTAGGGACTCCAGTATATGAGCATGAAATACAAACAACTTGCAAGAACTCGCATGTCTCACCCATTTGAATTAAATTGTCCTGATGCAGTTTGTTGATCTTTGTTGATGTTGTCTTGATGAGAGAGAACCAGTTGGATTCAGATGATCTATGGTGAATGGAAAGACATGGCCACTGGCTGGCACAAACTTGGTTGTCTTCAGAAGTCTTCTAGCTCAGCGTCATCTTCACAACAGCGTTTTCTCAGTAAAAGAGAACCCTGATCTTATGATCAGTGATTTTTAAAGTGTGAAGATGTCACACCCTCTGGAGGTGGCTGAGCCAATAAGGATTTGTTCCTTCTGAGGGAATTTTTACGACCCTTTGTTCTCTAGCAAGATATTTGCATAAGACATCGCATTGGATGTATGAGAGAAGAACCTTCAAAATTTTTATAATACTTAATGTGTCAGAGTTAGCAAAATGTAATGGAAATTAACAGATTGAGAGCGAAGATTGGAGTCTAGAGAGACCAAACATATATCATAGACCAAGCTACCTGTCACAGAGTCAGTCACAGATGCAACCACATCATCACAGCCAGTTCCATCCACTCAATCACCATCACCTGAATACTGAGCACCTGTACCTATTACTCATCATCGTCACTCACTATAAATACACACCTCACCGTCAGTTCAGCGTCTGTTCTTGTCAATGCAAGACTACACAGACTTACCCGTTCTGCTTACCTCCTTCCTGTCCGTCCCTGATCCCGTGAGCTATCCAGATCTCATCCGTCACCTCGTTGGTATCCGCTTCAGCTCACCAGTCACCTGCAACACGGAGAAACCGCACGTCACCAGATTGATTCAGAGACTGTATTCACTTACCCTACCCAGCCTGTGACTCTGTTTACCTGTTGTCTGCAAATAAAAGACTATAAACCTTACCATCTCTCCCTGTCTGTGTCTGACAGAAGACCAGACCAAACACCGCTATGCAGACAACAGCGGCAACCGGCGGAGAAAGAACTACGGATCTGCTCTCCGAACTCATCCAGGCCGTACATCAATCTCTTCCGGCTCCACCATCTGCTTCACCGGCTGCCTCTGCATGTCCCATGGCCCGACCAGCGGCCTTCTCTGGCGAGGCGGAGGACTGCAATGGGTTCCTGCTTCAATGTTCGTTGTTCTACGAGATTCGACCTCACCTGTTTGTCAACGATAAAGCACGGGTAGCTTTCATGATAAATCTTCTTTCTGGCCGAGCGCTACAATGGGCTCAAGCATTGTGGATGTCCAATGAGGAAGTAACCACCTCTTTGTCTGCCTTCACCAACCATTTCAAAGAAGTCTTTGGACAAACCACATCATCTTTATCATGATAACATGTTCAACATCCGCCAGGGCACGGAGCCCGTGGGCAGTTACACCCTTCGGTTCAATACCCTGGCAGCTACCAGGAAATGCTCTCCAGGAAACGCTGTGTTCAACCCTTAAAGATACAAAGGCTGAGTGAACCATTTCTCCCCCACACTGACGCTCCGCATTGGATGTCTGCACAAGGAGTATGTATAAAAGGCTCCTGGAGAAATGAAGACTTTTATTGAGAGACTTCTATTTTAAGTCGGGTAGAGTGTAGTTCCCGATGCATCCAGCAGGAGTCATTATTGCCATACTTTCGCTGTCTGTTGCGCGCATTATTCCTGAGAGAGCGGCAGCTGCGCACAAAAGTTTTCCTGCCTCTTATTTCTTTATCTCTGTTGGCGTTCTGGCATTCCAAGTGTTAGTTCATGACGAGAAAGTAAGATTTCTTTGATTTCTACATGTTGTTATTTGTGTTGGGAGTGTGTTTTAATTTTGTAGTTTACACGGGCATGTACGGACATGTACAGACATGTAACAATTCACGTGCGATTGCTCGTTGGGAAAGCCAGATAAGATAAATATGCTAAATATAGAGTTAATTGCCTCAGTTTACCATGTAATTTGTCTGTAATCTGTTATGTTTGATTGTTGTCTAAGGATTAACCTGCATTATCGCTCTTTTTGATGCCATTTGGCAAGTTGCAACTGTTTATTAATCTATATTAATACTGCAGTCGTTCATGGGACCAGATCAATAGTTGTATTGTTTACTATGGCACATCCTCAGCATATTTAAATTATTTAAAGATTATCCTGGAAATGTCAGTATTCTTAAATAAGAAATGTCGGATTTATTTGAGTTTGTACCAATCTCTGTACTGTTATGTTTGTTATTTCAGACTGATAATCAATACACTTTGGAAAAGCTCCAGTCTCCTCATTCTTTGTGTCCTGACCGACACCCCAGGAGTGTATACTGGTCATAGTTTGAACTAGAGCCGAACAGTACCTTTCCTCTTCAACAGAGGACATATGATGCTGGAGGGATCCACTGCTGAAATCATCCTGGGATGACCGTGGATGGGCGATCACAACCCCACTATCAACTGGGACACTGGTGAGATGAATGCTTCAAATCCTGTGTCACTTCAGTCATGAAAATTCCCAGCTCTTCCTCGTCAAGATTCGTCCAACAAGCCCCTATCCAGTTGAATTAAACCTCTGTGGAAAGCACCGAAGTTTCCAGTCAAATACAGATTCCCACAGAGTACCGGGCTTTCTAGGATGTGTTTAGTAAGCGACTGGCAACTCGTCTACCCCCTCATCGGTCATGGGACTGTGCTATTGACCTTCTACCTAGGCCCACCCTTCCAGAGGAAGGTGGACGCTATCCAGAACTGGCCGGAACCGAGCTCCATCAAAGAACTCCAAAGATTCCTCGGTTTCGCAATTTTTATCGCAAGTTCATCCAGAACTACAGCCAGCTCAGTTCCCCACTTACATCCCTGCTCAAACAGCGGCCCAAGTCTCTGTCCTGGACACCAACGGCCACTCAGGCATTCGACCACCTGAAAGAAGCCTTCAGTTCTGCTCCAGTCCTTCGCCACCCTAACCCTGACCTCCCATTCGTCGTCGAGGTAGATGCCTCGCTCATTGGAGTTGGAGCTATCCTCTCGCAGCGGCAGGGTGACCCTCCACGTCTCCATCCATGCGCCTCCTTCTCACGGAAGCTGTCCCAGCAGTTCCTGTCCTCATTCCCCTGAAAGGACTACCTTCCAAACTGCCGAAACCCTCTTCCAACACGTATTCCGTCACTTTGGTTTACCCAAAGACATTGTCTTCGACCGGAGCCCCCAGTTCATCGCCGGCATCTGGCTATCCTTCTTTAAACTCCTGGGAGTTTCTATCATCCAGTGAAAGGTGAAGCAACAATGAAGTGCTCTGCTCTGAAGCAAAAACTTGAATGCGAATCATTATATACCCATATAACAGGGCGGAGATCGCAACGTAAATTCCGCAGACCAAGGTACTTGGTACAAGGCTCGTTTCATTACCGTTAGAAGGTGATTGGGACCTCATTTATCAGTATGTTCTGATGTAACGTAAAACGTGACAAACTGAAAGGGAACTAAAGTACACCAAGTTCCATTAACCAAAAATTGTCAGCTGGGTGTTACTTCATTATTATCTTCAAGTGTCTTTTCCCATTATTTACATAGATCTATCAGCCTACAAATTGAATGCTTTTATGATGTTTAGCTGATTATAGATTTAAAATCTTTGTAGAACTTAGATCTCTGTTTGTGTTCTTATTTACATATTATATGTAAGTGTCATCCACTGAAGGCAAGTTGCAGAACCTAGGTGCAAAGCAGGAACACAAAATGAGACAGGACTAAACTTCAAAATAAAATGAAACAAAACCAAAACTAGACATGACATTATAGGCTGAATATAGAATAATATTTAGGTACCAAAAGGCACATAAAGGTTAATTATGTCATTCTGTATAGTATGATTCGAGCATTAGATTGAACCCAACATGTCAGAGTAAGAAGATGATATTTAGATATTTAGGTATGTATAGAAGTGATTTTTGGGATGTCCATCATATTTTCTATGCTGCCTTATGAATTTAAAACTGTATGCATTTTATCTCTACGCTGTTGATTAAATCAGGAAGGACAAATTAACTTTGCACTTGCAATTGTAGCACTTGTGAAAAAAAATACATTTTTGAACACTATTTCATCTTCAGTCAATAATACATTTCGTTTTTATAACTTATCACTTAAACTTTTGTCGTAAGCCTACTATGTCTTCAAGAACTAGTACCATGTAAAAGAAAAATCTCCAAATTATTTGCTCTTAGTTTTGTGGAAAGATTCCAAGGATGTTAAAGGTTCTTCACAGTGTGGAACCTTAGATGCCAATAAAGAACCTTTATTATTAGAGTGTAGAATGTTTGAGATGGTTAGCATTACCCCAGTTACCCCACTCTGATATTTTAAGTTTCATACTAGCCTAATATTTGTCGAACTACATCTTTCTCAATATAAATATATGCATGGTACTGTTACTTCTTAAAATAAAAGGAGACAGGTAGATTTGTAGTAGTTAAAGAAAAGAAAATATACTGTATATGTAGTTTTTATTTTAATTACCCCCAATCTCCTTAATTACCCCCAAGTGTTATGCCTAGTTAGGGTTAACAAACCAACTTTATTAATTGTCGTATAGTATTAAGTCTGTTGGCAAGAGGGAAACCTGTTACTTACCAACACAGCCAATGTGCGGTATTACCTGACAAACTTCCTTCCTATCAAAGTCTACACAATGACACAACAGCATCACAGACTGCTGTGGTTTCTTTGAAACTAAAGAGAAATATTTAACCTCATATCCAAACTAGTCACAGCTCCTTCCTTCAGGAAAGGGTGCATTTTCATACAGCAGTCTACTGCCGTCAGTCTGAAGGTCTGGCTACACAAAACTAAGCAACCCCTGGGTTGCATTATTTTTATTTATTACACATTACAGCAACCATTTTTAGTATATCTTCTTATGGGACAATACTATAGAAATGAAACTTAACATACAGCCATTATTGTCAAAATAGCAGACAACAAAAGTGAGTACAACATAAGTGATAACAGTATGTAACTGTACGTTGTTTAAGTCACATGTCCTATTTATCATGATCGTGTTTTTGTCTGCTTGACAGGACCATACAAATTTGTGTATCTTGTATTAAAGCAGTTAAAATTTGGTGCTTTGAGTACAATTCTCTCATACTGACCACTGGATGTTCAACATGGTAACTCATGGTAAAGAACTCTCTGAGGATTTGAGAATTAGAATTGTTGCTCTCCACAAAGATGGCCTAGGCTAAAAGAAGATTGGTAACTTCCTGAAACTTAGTTACAGTACAGTGGCCAGGGTCATGCAGAGGTTTTCCAAGGCAGGTTCCACTCGGAACAGGCCTCGCAAGGGTTGATCAATGAAGATGAATCCTCATGCTGTGCGTCAGGTGCAGAAGTTGGCTTCAAAACGCATGAGTGCTGCCAGCATTGCTTTAGAGGTTGCATGGAAGGTCAGCTTGTCAGTCCTTAGACAATACGCCGCACACTGCAACAAGTCGGTTGGCATGGCCGTCGTTCCAGAAGGAAGCCTCTTCTGAAGCTGGCTCACAAGAAACCCGCAGTTTGCTGAAGACAACCTGTCCAAGAGCATGAACTACTGGAACCATGTCCTGTGGTCTGATGAGACTACAATAAACTTGTTTGGCTCAAATGATACAGCATGTGTGGTGACGCTCTGGTGAGAATTACCAAGAAACTTTTGTCTTGCTTACAGTCAAGCATCGTGGTGGTAGCCATCTTGTTACCAAGATGACAACTACCTTGCTGAGGAAGCTGAAGGTGATGGAGTGGCCAAGTATGTCTCTAAACCTGAACTCTTTTGAGCACCTGTGGGGCATCCTCAAGCAGAAGGTGGAGAAGTACCATGTGTTTAACAACCAGCAGCTCCGTGATGTCATTATGGAGTGGAAGAGGATCCCAGCAACAACCTATGCAGCTCTGGTGAATTCCACATCCAGGAGGATTAAGGATTAACAAGATAACAATAGAGATAGATAACAATGGTGCTCACACAAAATATTGAGACTTTGGACACAGTTTTGACATGTTCACTTAGGATGTACTCACTTTTGTTGCTAGTTATTTAGACAATAATGGCTGTATGTTTAACTCGATTATGTTTAATTTTTACAGGACAGTAAATCTATACTGCTATAGAAGCTGCACATTGACTTCTCTAGAGTATATCCAATTTCTATTCTATAGTATTGTCCCTTCGGAACATATAACAACATGGTTGCTGCAAAATGGTTGCTATATATATCATAGTAAAATAAAACCTATAGCTATAGATAAATGAAACCTAAAGCTATAGTTTTTGCCAAAAAAAATAAATTAAAAAATTAAGGTAAATAATTTATTTACCTTAATCAAGTTTTGTGTTTTCTGTTCTTCCCTAATATTGTTTTAAAAAAATATTAAATATTTCCCTCATATTTTCACGAGTTAATCGAAATTGTAAGGTCATTAAAAACAAATATCCCCTCCGAGCATCACTTTTGACCACTACTGTGAACTTTCAATGCTAGTTCACAGGATGGGATGCTAGCATTCTTAAGTAGCTTAGCTTGATCAGTAGAAGCATTCATTTTTGATGAGTTTTCTCCAAATATTTTAATAGCACTCTTTGACTGCTGGTTAAGATGATAGATAGATCGATAAATCGATAGCCAGTAATTGATTAGCTCACAGTTCATTCATTCTTGAAATCCTACCAAATCCCAAAGGTGAACAATGACACCACAAATCAAAAGCTAATTCAGATCCCTTCTCATTTTCAGTTTGCCGTTGTCTCATTCTGCCTGTAGAGCTTTTGTTTTGCCTTGTTTTGTGTGGCACCTATGGGAAAGCTGACCCCACTGATGCAGGTGCCGAAATAATTTATCACTTCTGGCACCTTGTGGCAGCATCACAATGACCCGAGGCGCTAAGTGAGGAAACAGCATCTCGCCACTCATACTGTGAGACAAAAGCATAGGTGAAATTCCACACTTGTTACCGCTTAGTTGACTATATTACCACACATGCAGTGTGACCAGAGGTCCTGCTGCTAAAGTGAACGCTGTTTGCCTGCCACACGTTGCCTGTTGCCTTGGTTTACCTCACGTTTTATGTATTTTCTGTTAATTTGATGTTCTTTTGCTGGGTAGAGATATGTTGCCATATCAAGATGACATATCCATGTTCAAGATGATGAAATAATTGATTTTGTTTGTTTTTTTAATTCATCAAATGTTTTAACAGGTCTGTTGTAATTTTAAAAATATTGTATAATTAGTTAGTTTGGGTGTGTTTTTAATAACTGTTAATCTATTTTTATTTTTATTTTTTTCGAGCTGAATTTGACCAGACAGCACTCACATCATGTCAAATTATTTTTCCATTTGCTCAGCAAGTCATCTGTTGACACTGTCATTGAGCCTGTGTTTCTCTTGTTGCCGGGCAACTGTGAAAAAGGACATCCTAACATTTAAATCACACGCAAAACTAAAACCACAAGAATGTACAACTGCTCCCGCCCTCTGCTAATAGGTTTGAATGGAGTCTGCTGACGTAAGTCTGTTCTGAAGCTGAACACCATAGGCGGACCATCATACCTCCAGCTATGTGAAAATTCTGTGAAAAAAAGCTGTGAAAAAAGTCCTTCAGTGAGAATGAGTCATTGTATTGCATCACTGCTATGACTACCCTGTAAAATAAATGGATGTTTGTTAATAAATAAATGGATGTTTGATTATTTGTTAGTTAAATAGTGTAAAATTTTATAAGATTGTAAGATTTTATGGTAACACTTTACAATAAGGTTCATTAGTTAAACATTAGTTAATGTATTAACTAACATGAACTAACATGATCAATACATTTGTTACTGTATTTACCAATCTTCGTTAACGTTAGTTAATGAAAATACAGTTGTTCATTGTTTGTTCATGTTAGTTCACAGAGCATTAACTAATGTTAACAAGACTTTAATAATGTATTAGTAAATGTTGAAATTAACATTAACAAAAATTAATAAATGCTGAATAAGTGCAGTTCATTATTAGTTCATGTTAACTAATGTTGTTAACTAATGTTAACTAATGAACCTTATTGTAAAGTGTTACCGATTTTATATTACCTTTAAATTACAGTCATAACAGGTTTGGCCTGTTTTGTTAATGCTGATACTGCAGTCTTAGTATGTGATGGTTCAGAGACTTTTGTTGATTGTAAGTATGTATCATGCCGTAATTAAGTTCTGTTAATCGTGTTACTAGAGTAGAACCACAATTTAGAACTTTATAGCAAAACCTCAAATAGTTAGCTAAAGCATAATTATACATCACTCATCCCCAAATTTTTTTCAGAAATGTACAGAGTTGGGTAGACAATCCAAAAACTGTACTCAAGTAACAGTACAAGTAACAAAGAAAAAGTACATTTTTTCATTAGAAATGTACTTGAGTCAAAGTAAAAGTACCCACATTTAAATTTACTCTTAAAAGTAAAGTAAATTTTTCAAAAATATACTCAATTAAATGTAACGAAGTAAAATCTACATTTGTCCTATAGTAGATAATCATTACTTTCCATATTCATACTAATGTCTACCCACTCACACTTTTCCTTATTGTTCGTTTGTTAGCCAGAGGAGAACTGGCCCCCCGACTGAGCCTGATTTCTCCCAAGGTTTTTTTCTCCATACTGTCACCTGATGGACTTTGGGGTTCCTTGCCACTGTCACCTCTAGCTTACTTATTTGACTCCACTGACACTATTGGATGAAAACTGAACTGAGCTGGATGATGACATCAGTGTTTTCTGCATAACTGCTTTATAGATGAAATGAACTCATTTAATAATTGATGATCTTTACAATGTAACTGAATCAACTGACTTCACCTGAAAAATGACGCTATTTTCTTTTAGAGCTGCTGTACAGCTGAAATGAACTCTGTCTGCATCATTGAATCATCTTCCTGTTATCACTGTAAAGCTGCTTTGAAACAATCTATATTGTGTAAAGCACAATAAAGGTGACTTGGCTTGACTTGATTGTCTTCATAGTAAACATTGCTATACAAAGGAATACAAATTTTCATTAAATCATTATAAGGCACATTCATTACGGGCCACCATTCTATTTAAAGATATACCTCCTGACTATGTGAACTAAAGTCGAGATTTGGCCTGTATGGTTGCTGTGTAGTGATATACACAGTAACTATGTGAAAATGAATTTGTGTCATACCTATTACAATTATGTGTGTTATTAGCAAAACTAGAACACTATACAAACTGGCACCAGAACTGTATGGTTACTTATTATTATTCTTATACTCTCATACTTATTATTGTTCTTATACTGTAGATATCATATTACAAAAATACTATTACCAGTTCTGGTTTGAGGTATCATGATGGGAAAAATAATTTGTTTGATTTCTCAGGTACTGGAGATCCGGTCGACTGATACTACTCTTACTGTAATCTTTTACCTTCAATCATGATTCATACTGAAATAACAGACCGCTCTTTGTTCAGTGGAAAGTCCATATGTCTTGTCATTTTGCAAGAACTTTTTAGACCCTTCAATTCCAAGTCTCAACAGGAAACAAATGAAAGTCATAGGTTTTTTTGTTTTTTAATTTTATTTATAAGTATATATGCATGAGATTTTTTTTATAAAATACATTATATGAAATATAGTTTGAATTTCACTCCACTGGATAACTGTTGTTTTCTCACTAGATTTTGTGAAAAGACAACACAAGTCTTAACAAGTGAGTACCTGAATAAAACAAACTAAACTAATAAAAATAAATAACCAATTTGTTTCTTAAGTAAATGTATCTTGTTTTAAAGGATGTTTTGATAAAATAAAATTAAATCAACAAGACAAAATTACTGGTTCACATTGTTAAATGATGGAAGATATGCTTGTTCCAAATTTACAATGAATAGTCTTGTCTTTTTTAATTCATATTTGATCAGGGATGTATATTTCAGGCAGTAAACAACACAGCTACACTCATTTTATTCCTGTCATTTTATCATTATTTTAGCTGGCACTTCCTTTTAGGATTCAGGATGAAATAATGCAATGTCATTTGAAAAATCTATGAAAGCAACAAATAATCTTCATTTGATTTGTTATCAGCTAATTTCAAGATGAAAGACTGCAATAGTAGAGAGAGCCTCCTTGTAAGATAATTGAGTCTCACTTCTAATGAAGATGATTTTGTGATGAGCATCTGAGACGCCAAACTTTCAGTTTCATTTGTGGCAGTTTGCGCGTCCGCTTGCTAAAGAGATAGGCCTACTCAGCTGTTCGGCCTTTCTTGAAAACATAACATGGAGTGCGCAATGCAAACCAGCCATGAAAACAACACACTCATTGCAGTAGTGGTATTGTTCTTTCCTGTTGGTGCAATTCAGAACTGATCTCAATCCAGATAAATGGAATTTTGTCCAGTTGATGTGGGAGGCAAGAGAATGCAGTTGAAAAAGGAAATAAACAAGCTCTGTAAGACAGAGAGTGGGCATCTCCTGGTCCAATTGTTATTAGTTTATGGAGTAACAATAAAGAGTTGATCCCAAAGCCTTCAATCAGACTGGACTTAAGGTAACCTTACACTTAAGATTCCTTAGTGAATTCTTACACTTGGACTCTAAAAACAGCAAATGCGTGCACACAAACACGTTGGATTTTCATGTTTTATGGGGACTTAAAACTTGTAGACATACTTTAGTGATTTTTATACAGCAGGTTTTAAGTTTGAGCATCATAATATTGATCAGTCATGCTAAAACTTACCTTATGTGCAACAGATGGTTACTAGCTGTGAAGGGACAGAATATGATTTTAAAAACCTCAGCAAACAAGGCAGCCACTATAAAAGGTGACATACAGTGGGCTGAGATAACATTTAAAGCTTGGGATTCAAAATGTAATTTAGACCTGCTATTATATTAATAATATAAGTTTATACATTTTTAATAAACAAAAATTAAGTTAATAATAATGTTCAAAAGTTTCGGTCGGTAACATTTTTAAATATTTTGGAAATAATTATGTTCAGCAATGTAATCAAAAATCTAGTAAAAACAAAAATATTGTGAAATATTATTGTGATTTAAAATTATTATTTTCTATTTTAATTAAATGTAATTTATTCTTGAGATGCAAAGCTGTATTTTCAGCATCATTACTCCAGTCTTCAGTGTCACATGATCCTTCAGAAATCTCTAATATGCTGATTTGCTGCTCATGAAACATTTATTATTATTGTCATTGTTGAAAACCACTGTGCTGCCTAATATTTTTGTGGAAACCATAATCGTTTTCCAGGGATCTTTGATTAATAGAAAGTTAATGTGTTCTTGCTGAATAAAAGTATTAATTTCTTTCAAAAGTAAATAAATAAATAAATTCTTATTTACCCAAACATTTTAATGGTAGTGTATATACAATTGCTAATGAAAATATATTACATTTGAAGAACGCAAAATAGAAGTATTAGTTTTCTCACATTTTACACCCCACTGTATAAATTGGGTGACATTAAGTTGCTTGGACTTTAACAAAAAAGGTCCTTTGCGAACATAAAAACACAAAAACACATATTACATCATCCATTATCATAAGTCTACATTACTTTAAAAGACATTAGCTTTGTTAGGTTGAAACATGTCAACAGTAACGTTTCCTTTGTCTTACGCAAGGTCATAGTGACTTTGTGTCCTGCAGATGGGCACATCAATAGTGAATGACTTCAAATTGCATATTTTATTGAAATCGTTTAACTCCATGTTCTCTGACCTCAATACACTGACAATGAAACGTCATTCCCTATCTCACCTGAAGGAATTCCAGTATTTCCTGTGCCCTTATATGGTCACTTCCCACTCAGAACTCAGTACTCAGAATTGTGCAACTACCCTCTTAAAGTTACATGCAACATCCTGTTTGATCTCAAAGACTTTGTAATTGATACAGACATAGGTATTTGTTATAAAGCAAACATAACAAATGTCTCCTTTAACCTGTTGGTTTCCTTAGTGATTCATCAACAGTTATTAATATAAGGTCTGTTGGAAGTCGATTCACTTCTGTGTATTGTTATTCTGGTTTGTCTTTCAATGAATAGGATCTTTGGATTTTTTTATTAACAAAAGATCTGAAACAGTCACAGTGGTAAGAAACAGTGTATCTGAAAGTCTAGTCTGACAATAAAACTGTTCAAAAGACAACCAAAGTTCAAAATGTATATTAATTACTCAACATATACAATAATGTTTAAAACGAACTGCAAAGTATTTAAAAACTTGTCCATGTTCTTAATGAAGTATTCAAGCAACAATGCTCAACCCTTACTAAACTTGCCAGTATGTACACAAGTATAAGGTCTTGATTAACAGTGTAGCAATTATACAAAAAACTCCCATTAGTTTGAGAACTGCGCAAAACAAAATAAATAAAATAATAATAATAATAACAATAATAATAAATAAAATAATAATAATAATAATACATAATAAATTACAGCAAAAAAAAAAAAAAAACCTGGCAGTTCCAGTTGGCAGAAACTCCCTGCAAAGAAAACGCAGGGTATGGCATGTTAGTGCTTCTGTATTGCTTTCATAACTTATAACTGTATATATCCTTAAAAAAATATGTTAATTTTGTTTTAATTTGTTAAAATATGTTTAATGTTGAACTAACAAAATCAGTTTTTTTTTGTTTGTTTACATCAAATGTACTGATAACGGTCATACACTCAAAGACAAAACAGGATAACACACAGGAAATATGTCACACAGGGACTTCTGGAAATTTCCTTTAACTGTTAATTTTCATTAATTATAAGGAAATTCATAGATTTTACTTGCAAAAAACATTCTGACAGCATTTACAGTTTTTCACCGTATTTGATAAGGTAACATTTTAAGTTATTAAAATGTTATTAAATTATTTTAACCAATTAACTACCTGTCCAGTCTCACTAATGCTTAGTCAGTTGTTCCCTTTCAAGGGAATCTCAACGCTGCGTCGGTTCTGACGCAATGTGGGAACGCCTCTGCGTGATTGCGTCATGAAGCACATGTGAAATCTGTCCAATGGTGTGACGGGACGTCATAGACGGGTGACGTCATGACCAGGAAGCTATAAAGCACGCCGGAAACAAAACACTGTTAGCTTCTGTGTCTTCAGCAAGCACTCTCTGTTGAAACTGTTTGTCATATTTGGTGTTGTCTGTCTCTCTACATATATATATATATATAATGGCGAATAAGCAGCAATTCAAGCAGTGTGTTCCTCCCTGCCCACGTTTCATAACGGGTGGGGATACACACTCGCTTTGTGTTGTTTGTTTGGGACCGGAGCATGCTCGGTCAGCTCTCGAGGGAGCTGGTTGCGAGCATTGTGATCTGTTGTCTGCGAAAACGCTCCGGTCCTGGCGAGCTATGTTTGACGAAGCTCGCGATCCTCGGGGCTCGGGTCCCGCTGCTGCTGAGGCACAGCGAAGGCTCGTGTCCTGGGGATCGCAAATGGATCTTGCAGAGGGGTTAGAGACGGGCCCCGCCCTTTCTCTGCCTTCACCTGCTCGTTCCAGCGCTTCGCATGAGTTTGAAGCACACGCTGCGGTTTCTTCTGCTCGTGTTGAAGCGCCGATGTTGCAATGTTCCAGTTCTGAGGAATTGGACATTGTCAGCATCGACACAGTTGATGTTGAGGATTCGCCACCTCACTCACAAGCATATGAGGAGCTCGTGGAGGTTGTGTCTCATGCTGTGTCCAGATTAAACATAAGCTGGCCAGTCGAGAAACAGGAGGTTCGTCATGTAAGCAAATTAGACGAACGCTTCCTACCGTCAAGATCACAACCTCCACGATGGGGCTTACCGTTTTTTCCTGATCTCCACACTGAGGTGACGTCATGACCGTCCACCACTGAGGTGTGGAGATCATGGAAGAAACCTGTGTCATATAGAGTTTTCAGTCCCCAAACATCTAATTATTCAAATATTATGGGACTGAAATCTTGCGGTTATGGGGCGGTGCCTCGTGTGGAAGAGACGCTTGCGAGCTATCTCTCCCCCGAGTCAGCATCGTCCCTCAAAGCCCCGAAATTGGCCACTAAGCCCCTAAGAACGACATCAGCGCTGGTGGGCAAGTCGTACTCGGCGGCAGGTCAGGCGGCAGCATGCCTTCACACCATGGCAGTGCTGCAGGCTTATCAGGCTGACCTGCTCAAAGATTTAGATGAGGGCGAGGAAGTCAGTCAAGAGGTAGTAGCTGAACTTTGTAGGGCTACAGATTTATCTCTCCGGGCTACCAAAGAGACGGCCAAATCCATCGGCCGCTCTATGGCAGCCTTGGTAGCTACGGAGAGACACCTATGGCTTAATCTTTCGGAAATCAAAGACAAAGACAAGAGCTTTTTGATGGACGCTCCGATCTCTCCTACTGGCCTCTTCGGCGATTCTGTGAATAATGTTGTCGAGAGGTTTCAGGAGTCCAAGAAACAGTCGGCGGCGTTCCATAAAATACTTCCTCGCCGCTCTCAAGTCCCGGGGCCTGCTCAAAGCAAAAGAGAGCAGCCCCAGCCGAGTGCGAGCTCCTCACATAGGGCTCAACAGAAGGCAAGCGTTGCGTCCCGTACTCCCCCAAAGAGAGACTGGGGGGCGGGGCGGCGCCCGCAGCCGAATCCTTCGAGGGATAGAGCGGATCTGAGGACCGTTCTTATCGCCAAGAAGGCTTCGGCAAAACGTTCCTGACGCCAGTCGAGACTGGTGTCTGAGGGCAGTCCCCTCCGGGGAGAACCGGTGTTCACCTCAGTATACGGTGCCCGTGTCTCCTCGGAGCCCTCAGGGGGCCGTTCTGCCAACCCTGCCACCTCGTGTGCTTCAGGGCGCAGCGGCTCTCAACAAGCGTTCGCTTCAGTGCCCATCAGTGAAAGGAAAATTAAGAGCGGTGCTGGAGTGTTCGCTCCCTCTGAGGAGGGTCTCAAAGCAATCAGTTCGGCATCTCCCTGCCGGTTCGCCGCTTCAGGGCACCGAGCTGGTCGCTCGAGTTTCGCCAGAGGCCAGTCTCGAGAGACTGGTTCCCCTAGTAGAATTTTTGACAGCGTGGAAACTTCTGCCAAATATATCTCAGTGGGTCCTGCAAACAGTTCATTATGGGTACAGAATTCAGTTCGGTTCTCATCCGCCCAGGTTCAACGGGGTTGTTTTTACTGTGGTCAACCCAGCGCAGGCTCTGGTTATGGAACAGGAAGTACAGACACTTCTGCGAAAGGAGGCTATAGAAAGGGTTCCCTTACCCAGCAGAGAGTCAGGGTTTTACAGCCGGTACTTCATAGTTCCGAAGAAGGATGGAGGGTTGCGTCCTATTCTAGATCTGCAACAACTAAATCGCTCTGTCAGAAAGCTCAAGTTCAGGATGCTTACGTTGAAGCAAATAGTGTCTCAAATCAGGTCCAAGGACTGGTTTGTCACGATAGATCTAAAAGATGCTTATTTCCACATCTCCATCCTTCCTCAACACAGGAAGTTCCTCAGGTTCGCTTTCGGGGGCGAAGCATACCAGTACCGAGTTCTTCCGTTCGGCCTAGCTTTATCTCCCTGCACCTTCACCAAATGCGTGGATGCAGCTCTGGGTCCATTGAGACTCCAGGGCATTCGCGTGTTAAACTATATAGATGATTGGCTCATTCTGGCTCAGTCAAGAGAGTTAGCTGTTCAGCATCGAGATGCTGTTCTGGCTCACATGGAGGTGTTGGGGTTGAGGTTAAACGCCAAGAAAAGCGAGCTATCTCCACTACAGAGAACCTCTTTTCTAGGAGTCATTTGGGACTCGACTACCATGCAGGCACGTCTTTCCCCTGCTCGAGTAGAGCCGATTCTCAGGGCCGTGAACAAGTTGAAGCTAGGCCAGTCGCTCACTGTGAAACAGTTTCAGAGGCTGTTAGGGCTGATGGCGGCAGCGTCCAACGTGATACCTTTTGGCCTGCTGCACATGAGACCTTTACAGTGGTGGCTCAAAACCAAGGGGTTTTCCCCGAGGGGGAACCCGTTTCGCATGATCAAGATCACGCGGCATTGCCTTCGTGCTTGTGTCATGTGGAAAAAACCTTGGTTTCTTTCCCAAGGACCGGTGTTGGGAGCTCCTTGTCGTCGTGTAATGCTTACGACGGATGCTTCCCTCGCCAGCTGGGGGGCGGTCATGAGTGGTCGTTCGGCTCAGGGTCTGTGGCGGGGCCATCATCTGTCATGGCATATAAACCAGTTGGAGATGATGGCTGTGTTCCTGGCAATCAAACATTTCCTCCCAGACCTGAGGGGCCACCATGTGTTGGTCCGCACAGACAACACAGCGGTGGTCTCTTATTTAAATCATCAAGGGGGTCTGCGCTCACGCCCGCTATGCAGATTGGCACACCAGATTCTCTTGTGGGCCCATGGGAAGTTGCTGTCAGTCAGAGCGATGTACATCCCAGGGCGCCTGAACTTGGGGGCAGACATCCTGTCGAGACAGGGGCTGAGGCCCGGGGAGTGAAGACTTCACCCCGAGGTGGTGGAGCTCCTGTGGGAGAGATTTGGGCGAGCCCAGGTAGATCTGTTTGCGTCTCGAGAGACGACTCACTGTCCACTTTTCTTCTCCCTCACACATCCAGCCCCTCTCGGGCTGGACGCAATGGTACATCCGTGGCCTAGGCTGCGGTTATACTCTTTTCCCCCAATTGCGCTGCTGCCGGGAGCTCTGGAGAGAATACGCCAGGTCAGGACTCATGTATTGTTAGTAGCCCCGTTGTGGCCGGGCCGAGTATGGTTCTCGGACATTGTGTCCCTTCTCGACGGCTCTCCCTGGGAGATTCCGGTCAGGAGGGACCTTCTTTCTCAAGCGGCGGGGTCAATCCTTCATCCCCGCCCAGAGTTATGGAAACTGGCCTCTGAGGGGGCCCAGCTCATAAACTCAGGTCTCTCTACTGAGGTGGTAGAGACCATGCTCCAATCCAGAGCTCCCTCCACAAGGAAGCTATATGCCCTAAAATGGAAGGTGTTTACCGTTTGGTGCACAGCTCGTATGCAGGACCCAAGTGCCTGCCCCATCAGTGCAGTACTAGAGTTTCTACAGCACAAATTCTCAGCGGGGTTATCCCCTTCTACACTAAAGGTCTATGTTGCGGCCATTGCCGCTTATCACGCTCCTGTTGATGGCGCATCTCTAGGGAGACATCCCTTTGTTACTCGCTTCCTTCGTGGTACATTGAGACTTAGGCCTGCGGCACGCTCGAGGGTACCGACTTGGGATTTGGCTGTGGTACTAGAAGGCCTGTCCTTAGCTCCGTTTGAGCCAATTGAAGAAGTCCATGAGAAATTTCTCTCCTTTAAGACTGTTTTTCTTCTAGCTATCTCATCACTTAAGAGAGTAGGAGATTTGCAAGCTCTGTCGGTTTCACCCTCTTGTCTTGAATTTGCACCGGGTATGGTGAAAGCTTTTCTGTTCCCTCGTGAAGGGTATGTTCCTAAGGTTCCCACTCATGTGGCAGGACCTATTATGCTGCAAGCTTTTTGTCCTCCTCCTTTCTCGTCGTCAGACCAAGAGAAGCTTAATCTCCTTTGCCCAGTTAGATCATTGGATGCTTATGTTCACAGAGCTGCCCTGTGGCGTAAAACAGATCAATTATTTGTGTGCTTTGGACCTCCTAAAAAGGGGTATGCTGCATCCAAGCAGACGTTGAGAAGGTGGATAGTCGAGGCTATCTCATTAGCATATGATTCGGCCGGGCAACCCTCTCCACTTGCTGTCCGAGCCCACTCTACGCGGAGTATGGCTGCCTCAAGAGCTTTACTCTCAGGAGTATCGCTGCAAGAAATTTGTGATGCGGCAGGTTGGTCTTCCCCGCATACCTTTGTGAGGTTCTATAACCTTGATGTGGCCTCAACTCTGGGGTCTCGAGTTTTAACTTCATAATTCTTCGAAGTTTCTCCAGACAGGCATTTCTGTCCTATGGCGGCGTGGGTATAAACGTTCCCACATTGCGTCAGAACCGACGCAGCATTGAGATTCCCTTGAAAGGGAACGTCTCAGGTTTCTCATGTAACCATGGTTCCCTGAGAGGGAACGAGACGCTGCGTCGCTGTGCCATACTCCCTGCATGCCTGTGAGCTGCTTGCTTCGACTTCTTCAGAAGCTAACAGTGTTTTGTTTCCGGCGTGCTTTATAGCTTCCTGGTCATGACGTCACCCGTCTATGACGTCCCGTCACACCATTGGACAGATTTCACATGTGCTTCACGACGCAATCACGCAGAGGCGTTCCCACATTGCGTCAGAACCGACGCAGCATCTCGTTCCCTCTCAGGGAACCATGGTTACATGAGTAACCTGAGACGTTTTTAACAATTAATTTAGTTTTAATTAATTAACTGAAATCATTAAGTGAAAACAAAAACATTTTAATTGCAAACCTCAATCATCTACTTGGATCTAGTTAGTTAATGAAATGGTTATGTTCACACATTGTGAAGATCACATTTAGTGAACTTGAGATAATATTTCATAAATTTACAAAAAAAACCTTGTATGCACAAAGTTATGAACAAAAATTCTTCCAGTAACTTTAACAGAACGTTCGTTCAAAGTTATCAGGGGCTGTATTCACAAAACATTTTATCCTAACCACTAAGAGTTCTCCTAAATGGGAGTAAAAGTTCTTTGTTAAGAGTTTTCTCTTAAAACCTATTAACAAAGCTGCTGAGACAAACTTTTACTAAGTGCTGAAAAATCTAAGCAAAGAGTATGGGTGGGGTTGACCTTGTTGTTATGGATGATGTCAACATGCTTACTAACTATGCCTACAGTGATTGGGTGATGGGGCAGGAGTCTTTCACTTGAGTCAGTGATTTGATCATAGAAATATTGTAGAATGAGGTATCATGTTTCCATATTCAAATAAAGATTTTTTAATAAAAATGTTTCCATATACAGATAAAGGTTTTAAAATGTAGGCTAAGTGTCTCTAATTAAACTAGTATATGTTCAGCTAATTGTCAGCAACTTCATGCTCAAGAGGAGGGTATATATACACAGATGAGAACTGACTCACCTAGAGTTTTCATGACAGATTTTTGCATCACTCCGACACCCCATCCCTCACTCTCAGTGGGAATACCCATGCATGTGACAGTTGGTCTGAAGCGGGAGTAAATAGTTATGCAGTTTAAATTATTAGTTTCTTTCTTATCTATTGTTTCACTTCAGAAGACATTGATTCATCCACTGGAGTCACATGGATTAATGTCACAGTCGCTGTGTGGTTTTTAAAGTGTCTTTAGGATTTTTTAAAAGAGTCTTTAATTTGTGTTTAGCTGTAGAAAGAAAGTAATATGCATCTGGGACGACATGAGGTTGAGTAAAATATGTGAGAATTTTTATTTTTGGGTGAACTATCCTTAACATTCATATACTGTTGGTATGCTAATCCAAGATCAGTATAAATTAACAAGAATTAAGTGCAACCTTTTGTGTATTTGTGAACTGTGTTTGTTTTAATATAGAACTCCAAAGAAATTAAAATATTTGCATAATATCAGGTGTGTGAAGATTAAGATCCCAGTCAGTCAAAAGTGATGTGTCTCAACAAAATAAGATTCTTGTCTGATGGGGACAGTGGTTCTCTGGCGCTAACACTCCATCCTCTGGGTCTGGTTTTGTTTATGGAAAAGTTGCTCCACTCCACTCCCTGGAAAATGAGAAAGGAGATGTATTATAATCTAACAATACAAACTTCTTCGACCTCCCACATAACACATTGCAGATTTAACATGTTTATATATACACACAGACACACACACACATATATATATACACACACACACACATAATTACTTGCATGTATTAGATTTTGCATTTGGACAAATACTTATTATTATTATTATTATTATTATTATTATTAATAAAGACTACATTATTCCCTTTAAATATGATCTAATCGAAGACTGTAACTGTATCTATATAATCAGGTCCTGTAATGATTGGGCTAAATCAAGACAACACTGCTATATAATCATGGGCTCTAAATGTGCTCTAAATACCCCTCCACTTGAAAAAGCTAAAGCAAGTACTTACATTGATTTTTTAAACGTCAAAAATATTGACTTACTGCGAGTATCCAGTATCCTGATAATGAGGATGATAGATGGTAATGATGATTATATCATTTGTCTGTACTATTCCTAAGAAGTCATCTCAACATAGTGTACCAGCAGATAAAATCAACATAATATACTAATCATACTAATATATAAACTCCTATCTTTTTATCGCTAAAATGAAATAGGAAGCTTGCAGACGATCACATCCACATGTCAACCATGACGTCAACACAACACTGACGTCTTCATTCCAGGTCAAGAAGCTGTCAATCAAAACCTCAGTAGCCAGTGAGAACACACCACTCCTAGCCCCAAATGTTCCCCATTCACATAACAAGAAAACAAAACAACAACAAAAACAAAAAAACGTTTTAAACATTCAGAGAACATTCAGAAACAACATTTTCAAAACTGGGAATGGTTCTTTAGAACATATTTTTGTTTGCTGAGGCCATATTCAATATGTTAGGTTTTATGTTTTATGGTGTAGAATATATTAATTCTCCTTAATAGTTTACAGATGTGTTGTTAATCTTAATTGAAGTTGTTTTGTCTTTAAAATCTGGTCATTCGGGACCTTTAAAGCCAGAAGCAACAGGAAGTCCTACATATGTGTGTGTATTTATATGAGACAGCATGAGAGAGAGAGAGAGAGAGAGAGAGAGAGAGAGCTGATAATTTCTCTAAATGCTCTAAGTGTAAAGACAGCACAAAAATCCAACAGTGATTTATAGAGCACTGTAATGCATTTCTACATATGAGCATTGTGTTTTAGAAAGTGGTCATCATTTGTATTCACTGGAGGAACAAAAAAAATCAATTTTTCACCTTTTGTCACACTACTCATTCTGTCATTTCACAATGTGAGGCGTGTACATGGTTGGTTGGCGCTGCATGGTTTGCTTAGATCAATGCTGATTCTTACCTTATTGAAAAGTACACATTTTAGCTGCAGTGCTGTAATAGCAGAGAACAATCAGGGCCTATTCAGGGCTGAAGGACACCCTCCCTCAGTCAACATTTGGCTCTCAAATCCATAGCCAGCACTGGCTCTCTGGCCCCCGGAATGCATCACTTACTTTCAATGCTCAGATATTCATTTACAGAGTTGTTATGTGGCCACTTTATGCTTTTCACTGTGAAAAAGTAGTGAGAAAAGTTTTCCAGCAGCGAAAAACAAGATGCTATGAATGTTTACATGTTATGTATGCATGTTATATACATGTTATGTTATGTTATGTGTACATGTATACCTTGACAAAGGCTTCTTGCCAAAACGTTGGAGAATAAAATAATTGCAAGTGAATGTGTGGTCAGATCTCCTTCAATATAGATTTTATCCCTCATGATCTGCACCTTGGACGGTATGCGTTTGTCCTTGTCTTTTTGATAATGAATATACATGTTTGCATATCTGTCATATTGTCTGACACAGTAATTGAAGTAATTGAAGCAAAATGGCACCGAAACACAGCATGAGTGAATACGTGTGTATTGCCCCATAGCACACGTGTTTAGGAGTGTGTGAGAGAGCTACTGCTGTAATTTGACCTCAGGAAGGTGAGCAATTGCAGGCATAGCACTAGTAACCACACACTGAAACTCACCGCAATCCATCAACCAATTGCTCATGCAAATCTGATACGAACCAGGCAAAGACAGGTCTGTTGATTACACAAGCGCACATGCCGCTCTCAAGGTGCTCAGGTGAGAGTCTTTAATAGTTAGTGTGCTTAATTCTGCGTAAGAACACATCCAGTATCCTAGTAATTCTTTTTCCAAATGTCATAAGGACACTCTTCGAAGAAAAATGTTCTATGTAGAACCTTAAAGGGTTCTGTCAAGTGTTTCATTTTTAAAAACTTTTAGGGGTTTCCATCATGGAATAATTTTATGGATTCCATATTAATTCATTTTGTTTGAATTCATTTTTATAATTTTGATTCAGTTAAACAGCTCAAAGCCATACTTCATCAGTAGAAAAAAAAAGAAACAATCCATTAAACATGAACGTATTTTGAAATTATTGATTTCTCCTTAATCTTTTCGGCATTAAGCGTTCTTTAAAATTGAGTCAAGAAACTTTTTGTTCAGTAACCCACTGAAAACTTTCTTCAAGAGTGAGATTTTATGTGGCAGAAGTATCCTGCATTTTACCGTGATTTACAAGCAGGATTGAATGTTAAGTGATGCTGTTCAATGAATATTCCAGTGGATGATCATATAGGTGCAAACAACAGTTCAGTTAAAATTAAATAAATGTTTTATTTTTTCTCTGGACCACAAAAAGAGATATTTTGAATAATTTCCTCTCAGTTCTTGTCCTCTTGTGTTCCACAGAAAAAAATAAAACAGCTTAAGGGTTTGAAACGAAATGAGGATGAGTAAATGACTGGCAAAATTATAAGTGTTAATCTATCATCTGTCTGTCTGTCCTTCTGTCTGTCTCTCAAAGTTTGTCTTGATTAACTTCTCAGTACAATTAATATAATTTACAATACTTTTTGAAGTTATACAAATATTTTTTTCATTTTGATTAAATTATGATTTTGATTTAATTTATTAAATTCTACTTCTATCAAATCCATCCTGTTTTGTACCCCAATTCAATTTCCATACAAATTCAGGAACCAGAGAAATACAGATCACATTAAGTAGCCTATACTTTCTTCTCCAAATATAAGTTCACATCACGCAAAAGTGCTCCATATAATACTCCTGAATGTTTGAAGTGTGATTATTGAAGGACACAGAATAATTTATGTTCTGAACTGGGAGGTGTTGAGTCCTGACAACCATCATTTTGCTGCAAATTATTATAATTAGAGTCTATCACAGACAGAGTCTATCTGTCACCAGAGTCCTTCCCTTTCTCGCTTTGTATGTCAAGTCAAGTCACCTTTACTTATATTGCGCTTTTTACAATGCAAATTGTGGCAAAGCAGCTTTACAGTAATAATTGGCAAATAATTTTTGGCTGTACAGCAGCTCCCAAAGAAAATGGTGTCATTGTCCAGCTTATTTTGTGTTTTTGTATTGATTCATTTAGTTGCAAAGATCAATAGTTATTAATCTAGTTAACCCTTTCGCACGTAAGTTTAAAATATTCTGGCTGAGCCCCCAGCGTGAGTTTTTCAAGGCGACCGTTATTTAGAACGTGTCACTTTATTGTTTCCATGGTGACGCGTCATTGCTTGTCACGTGACAGACGGTAGCCACAATAGCGCTGTATGACTGATGATCTGCTTTTATTTCTTTTTTCTTTTTTATTCAAAATATTAACACATTTGATGACTATAGCATGAAATATCTGATATTCCGATTGTCAAATATGTGCAAGTGGATGTGTTTTTCTGTTTAAACACTTTTATAATGATCGCGTTAGTTGAGCTATACGCGCGATGGGCGCCGCCATGTTAGTTTGCCCCGCAGTACAGAGAATCGCGTCTGTTGGTTTTAAAACACGTGAATTCATCCACTTATCCCGAAATACATGAATGTAAGTGAGCCGGTGAACTGAGAGAAGAAGAGAGTAAACTTTAAAGTTACTTACACAATGTGTATCTGATATGAATAGAGCGTGTCGTCTAATTATTATGGAAATTATTGTTATTGCCGCTCCCATAGACGTCAGTGTGTATTTTACAAACTCTAAATGTATTGATTTGTTAGTACTTATGTGCATTTAAATGTCTGAAACCTAAAATAAACATTATGTGGTTGAAAACACTGCATATTTGTGATATATTGACAGCGCTGAGCGCGTCTGTCACTGGCTCAGCGCCAGAGAACGCGCGCAAGGACATTTGAATTTGGCAGTTGATCACGTGATGCGCTGAACGTTCTAATCACACCGGTGTGATCGTACGCTCCAGGGACCAGCCAAGACTGAAGCGGCCACGCTCGCACTTTGTTTTTCGCTGAGGAGATGAGCAGTGGTCCGCGCTCAGCTGGGTACAGAAACTGTGGCGACGAGACGTACGTCTCCATTCCCTCCTTCAGGGAACGAGGGTTACATACGTAACCGAGACGTTCCCTTTCAGTCGGTCACGTTCGACGTACGTCGGAACTGACCCGACGAATTGGGATCCCTAATAAAACGCCACAGTTACTGACCCCCTCCAGCGCCCAACGTAAGTCGCAGCATCCCGGCGCGCACTAGGGACGGAGAAGGGACCGGACTTACGCCAGGGAAGTCTACTGCTGTTCCGCATGACCCACTCAGTAAGACTTGGATAACACTGGGAAAGCGTGCCCACTGGGGACGCTGCGGAGACCACAACCTACCCGAAGGGAAGAAAATTACGTGGGAATGTACATATGGACTGCCCGTGGGCAGTGCACATATGAAGTCCCTGGGATGGCTCCGGCCTAGGTAGGGGGGAGACACATCTAGCAGGGACAGCAGAGCGTGACAGAATTTTTAACTCGGCTGACTGCAAAGGCTCGAAGGGAGGTCCCTGGAGAGCTGTAAGCACCAGGGACAAGTCCCAAGAGGGTATAGAGAGTGGGCGAGGCGGATTCAGTCTCCTCGCCCCCCTCAGGAACCTGACGATCAGGTCATGCTTCCCCAGAGACTTACCTTCAACTGCATCGTGATGTGCGGCGATAGCGGCAACATACACTTTTAGGGTGGAGGGAGACAGCCTTCGCTCCAGGCCCTCTTGCAGGAAGGAAAGCACTGACCTGATCGAGCAAGATCGGGGGTTCTCCTGGTGAGAAGAACACCATTCGACGAACAGGTTCCACTTCAATGCATAGAGGTGCCTCGTAGAAGGAGCTCTAGCGGAAGTGATGGTGTCTACCACTGATTGGGGTAAGCCACCTAGAACCTCCGCATCCCGTCCAGGGACCAGACATGGAGATTCCAGAGGTCCGGACGCGGGTGCCAGAGGGTGCCCAGTCTCTGAGTCAGAAGGTCCTTCCTTAGAGGAATGGGCCAAGGAGGTGCTGTCGCGAGGAGCATGAGTTCTGAAAACTCGGTCCGGTTGGGCCAATACGGCGCGACTAGCAGGACCTGCTCCTCGTCCTCCCTGACTCTGCACAATGTCTGTGCAAGAAGGCTCACTGGGGGAAACGCATACTTGCGGAGGCCCCGGGGCCAGCTGTGTGCCAGTGCGTCCATGCCAAGGGTGCCCTCGGACAGGGAGTAAAACAACTGGCAATGGTTCGAGTCCGGGGCAGCAAACAGATCTATCTGTGCGGTCCCGAAGCAACGCCATATCAGCTGGACCGCCTGGGGATGGAGTCTCCATTCTCCCGGAAGCGGAGGTTGCCATGAGAGCTCGTCGGCTGCACGGTTGAGCACGCCTGGGATGTGAATGGCACGAAGCGACCTCAGATGCTTCTGACTCCATAAGAGGAGATGGCGGGCGAGTTGTGACATGCGACAGGAGCGTAGACCGCCCTGGTGGTTGATGTACGCAACGGTCGCAGTGTTGTCCGTACGGACCAGTACGTGCTTGCCTAGTAGCAGCCCCTTGAGGTGGCCCAGCGCAAGACGCACTGCTAACAACTCGAGGCAATTGATATGCCACTGCAGTTGAGGCCCCGTCCACAAACTTGAAACTGCATGCCCGTTGTACGTGGCCCCCCACCCGGTGGAGGAGGCATCCGTGGAGACAACAGCATGCCTGGACACCTGTTCCAGGGGAACTCCAGCCCGCAGGAACGCGGGGTCGGACCACTGAGTGAGGGTACGACGGCAGTTCGGTGTAATGGCCACACGGAACGTACCGCATTGCCACGCCCATCTCAGGACTCGGCCATGAAGCCAGTGTTGAAGCGGCCTCATATGAAGCAATCCGAGCGGTGTAACTGCGGCTGCGGATGCCATATGCCCCAGGAGCCTCTGGAATAATTTCAGTGGGGCCGCTGTCCTGCTCTTGAGCGTACTCAGGCAGTTCAACACCGACTGGACGCACTCCTCGGTGAGGCGCACAGTCTGGTTGACCGAGTCCAGTTCCATACCAAGATAAGAGATCCTCTGCTCGGGGGCAAGTTTGCTCTTGTCCCAGTTGACCCGAAGACCCAACCGGCTGAGATGAGCTAACACCAGGTCCCTGTGTTCGCACAACTGCTCCCAGACTCCGCACCAGTGGGACCAACGGCACAACAGACGTACCCGCGGGGGGGCAGCGAGGCGGAGCCAGGGAACCCGACTCGGACAGCAGTGCGGCCCAAAGTGAGGTTTGGCTCCGCAGAGTGACAGTCCGCGTGGGAGACGGCACGGGGGCGGCCTCGACCAGCACACTGCCCTCTGCTGGTGAAATGAGAGGGGGCTGAGGGTGGCCAGGCATAGCGTGACACACCACCACACGCGCCCTCTTGTGACCCAGAGGAAGTGGAAACTGCTCTTTCATTTAGAATGTGGGTACCGCTGGACTCTGGGGAGCCAGCGGCGGAACAGAAAGGAAACAAAGGATTCTCCACCCGGCCCTCCTCCGGGGGAGGGAGCGGTGCCTTCACCGTCTCCCGAGAAGCAGTTCCAACTTCCTCCGGGTCGCCCGTCTCAGGACCGCCTCTGGTGTTTTTGCCACCTGGCTTGGCTGCGGGCTGAGCGGGCTGAGCCAGAGATGGCGCTGCTGAACCACCAGCGTGGCCATCGCTTGACCGACCGAGCGCGCAGTCACCTTCGTCGCCTGGAGGGCGAGGTCGGTGGCGGCTCGCAGCTCTCCCACGAGCTGTTGGTCAAGACCGCCCTGGGGCATGTCACGGAGTGCCTTGGCCTGGTAGACCTGCAGCAACGCCATGGCATGCAGGGCAGATGCAGCCTGCCCACAGGCTCTGTAAGCCTCGCCCGTTAGGTTGGACGAGACTTTACAGGCCCGGGACGGGAGTTGCGAGTTACCCCGCCAATTGGCGGCCGCCAGACACAGTTGCATCGCGACGGCGCGCTCAACTGGGGGGATCCCCACGTACCCCTTAGCCGCACCGCCATCCAGGACGGTGAAGGCGAAGGAGGGACCCGACCGGTTTCAGACAGAAAAAGATGTCCTCCACGATCTAGTCACCTCCTCATGCACTTTCGGAAAGAAAGGAACCGGGGCAGAGCGCTGAGAACCAGCACGGGCTGCCCCGAGAAACCAATCGTCCAGCCGGGAGGGTTCGGGACACGGTGTAGGGTTCCACTCGAGCCCGATACTCCCGGCGGCCCGGGAAAGCATGGCCATCAATTCTGGATCAGGCTCGGAAAACGCCACTCCCCCAGAAGGAGGCAGCGCATCCGAGCCTTCATCTCCAGATGACTCAAACCCGCCTTCCGATGCCGCGATCGACATCTGATCATCAGCCGGCGCGCCAAAAGAGATGGCTGGTCGCTCAAGAGAGGGACCAAGGCACTCCTCTGGCATAACCACGGGTTGCGGTGCGTGTGAGGGACCAGGGACCCACGGAGACTGGCTCGGCGGGGAAGCCCTGACCATGATCCTCAGATCTCCCGATCTATCTGCGGAAATAGCGACCCTCTGGGGACCGCTAGATCGGGGGATAGGGACGGGGGCTTGGCCTTGAGAACCAAGGTAAGCAAGCCGCGATCTCAACACCGCGATAGTCATGTTCCCACAATGAGAACATGAACTATCCACAAAAGCTGCCTCAGCATGCTGAACGCCCAAACATGTGATGCAGCGATTGTGCCCGTCAGCTGGTGACAAGGAATGACCGCATCCAGCAGTGCACGAGTGGAATGACATCTTGAAAAAGACGCACTCGACACTCGTGAAGGAAATTGAAAGTTCTTTTAGTACTGTGCCGAAGCACACAGGGATTCACCGCAGCGCTGCTGCAAGACACTTTACAGCCTGCAGAGTGTGCACCACCGGCCCAAATCGCAACCCTTCTCTCTTATACTGCTCTCTCAGGTTGCTGTAAAAACAGCAGTCTTTAGGACCGTGTGGATCGCGGGATCGCTGTTGCGCCGTCACACCAGCACAGGAACTCTGGTTCTTTTAGCTCTCTGTTCACTTCACACTCTTCAGACGATACAGCACACACTGCACGGCTCCGAAGCGAAAGACAAAGTGCGAGCGCGGCCGCTTCCGTATTTATACCCGCTCGCGGGGGCGGAGTGCGGCACGCGAAAGCTCGCAAGCCAATCTTCATTGGCTCCTTTAGTTTACACTCGAAGACGATAGGGCTCTCGTGCGATATCCCAATTCGTCGGGTCAGTTCTGACGTACGTCGAACGTGACCGACTGAAAGGGAACAATGATGTAATCGTCCAGCTCAGCTCAGTTTGCATACAACGGCGCCAATGCAGGCATACCAAAAACACTGCTGAATATCAAGTTAGTTGTCCCCAACTAAGCAAGCCAAAAGCAAACAGCGGCAAGGAACCAAAACTCCAACAAAATGGAGGAAAATAACCTTAGGAGAAACCAGGCTCTCAAACAAAAACTCTTAAGAAAATTTTTTTTCAAGAAATAAAGGTTTATTGAAATAGGTTTATTGTAGCACTGGTATGTTCCCTTAACTGGATTTCATATTAAATTAAGCATTATTAATCCTTGTGCATTACAAAATAAAACATTATATGATGTGCACATTACACAAAACATTGTGGGTTTCGGCATTTTGCACTGAGCGCAGTGAATCTTTGCATGATATAACATTAAGGTAGCAACCCCATTTAAACCCACGAACAGGTGTTTTCACCTTGTCTGACCTTTCTCACAACTTCAGTTCCCTAAACAGTGACACCTGCAGTGGCCACATCTGTTTTTACCTGACCCCATCTATCCTCAGGCTTTTTGATAAAACAAGAGGAATGTAGATGATCCAGTTTCCGCCCCATCACTTTTTCCTCATCCTTATTCTTCCACATTGCTGTGGTAAGTCTGGAAAATTCATGGAGCAAAGGAATGGCTGCTCTGAATCTGTTCATCAAGATAAATAAAACTGGTTGGTTTGGCGCTTCCTGTGTGGCATTTGACAGAAACTGATTTGTTTGAGTCTGAGATAGACTACACTTCAGACAAAACAATAACAGCTTAGAGGTGAAGTGGGATTTACATTGAGTATCACTTGAAATAGCATGCTTTAATATTATCACTATTTGAGCTTGTTCCGGTATGCACTAATTCCTTATGTAATGTCTGTGTGCAGTTCCACACAGGAGCTATGGAATTATGTTATTATGTCTGAGAGAGCCAGACATTGCAGACTGTGACTGTGGAATATAAAAGCACAATAGTTTGGTTTGTAAACTAAACAGCAAAAATGAGAAGAAAAAAACAATTACAAATATTTATAATACGACAGCATCAGTGTAATTTTCTTGATGGATATGCAGAAAGGTAACGCCTCCATGTTATAGGCTACACACTCTCAGGTGAGCTAAGCCCATCTGCTCTGTGATTGGACAAGGCCAATTTCCTTCGCTCTGAATGGCTGAGGAAGCTGTCACTCATGTACTACGTACACACGCTGTGTCATACTTTACAACAGGTAAGGCTACCTGAGTGACACAGGGAGGGTTTTTGGATACACCGCGCGTCTGGATGTACCGACAAGGACTTTTACAATAATCCCTTATATGTGTATTCGTAATTTAGAATAAGATTTTGATATAATATTCTTTATTTGCATATAGAAATGGCAAGTGTAGGACTGGCCGTTAGCGCTCCGAATACAGAAGAGAGAGCAGTTTTCACGCAGCTTAAACCCGTGCGGATGTGTGGCGCGGATGGGCCGGAGGACTCGTCTGTATTTGAGGACGTCAAACCCGCCGTTCGACTCGCAACAACCGCTGTTGAAATGGCTCAGGTATGGCAGGCACACTTTAACTGGAAAACACAAATATTTCAATGTATTAACAGCCCCCATCCCCCCACCCCCCCAAAAAATAGAACAGATGTAGTGTAAGCAACTAATCAGTAGGCTAATAGAAAGTAATCTTTATGAAAGGCTTCCTGCAGTGCAAGTATTTGGTTCATTTTTTTATAATGTATTGTCGATAAAATATTGAATATATTACAGGCATCTCTTTTAGGGTGTGTAAACTGTTCTCGTGGCAGTGTGCATGTTACATCCTCTCATAAGGGGCCACTGAATTGCTGCTTATTTTTCTCCCATTGCGTTTACATTTATTCCATTAGTAGGATTTTTTATGAAAAGTTTCTTATACAGATAATTAAAAATATTATTTTTTTTTAACACAGATATCAATTAATCTCATTTTTAGTCATATCTAATGATTTTTTGAGTCAGATGCATGTTTTTACTTTAAATTGTTTATTTTATCTAAAAACACATTTTCTTTAAATTTGCATCTAGGGTTTGCAGTAAACACTGATGTCATATCGTTCTCATAAATGGCGTAGCATATACTTTACTATGACTTGACTTGAATATATATACTAGATTATGAATAGATAAATTGGAGCTCAACTTGCTTTGCATGGGCACTATGACTTAAATTGCTACAAAACAAGTTTAGGCCCTTAACACAACCTTCATTATAAGAGTAAAATTTAAGTATTGCAGAGTTTATTGGAAAGCAAAATAATCAAAATAGAAACATTTATATTTATTCCTTGATATTTTTCTGGGGTACATGAATACCAAATGCTCAGCAACTTCAATGCACAGTTTGTTTAACACTGGGACTGTGTTAGTGAAAAGTTTAATGTATTAGTTTCCCCACAGACAAAATTCAGATTAATCGACAAGTTTAGAATTCATCTCAGACTTCTGTTTTCTATTTTACTCTTTGGCTTTGGTTGGCCATCAGTAACTTCTATGCATTTCTGTACTGTTGTATTTTCTGTTTTAATGACCGTATTCAGAGTCCATAATGACATCTGAAAATGGATGGGTATGAATGGCAAACCGTATGTGCTCTGCTGGATCGTACGGTATCCTAACTCAAACACCATTGTTTATGACTGGCTTAACCAATGACTGCTGACCTTGTTGCACTCCTTCAAAAGCTCATATGGCCATAGGAATCATGTAGGTTGTCAGCTTTACTGAAGGAAACTGCCTGGGCCTTTGCATTGGCCTTGTTACCTTGTTGACTGCATTGTGTTGGTGACAAGAAGCACATGGCTGACCTTGTGTGCTTTCGAGAATTCAAGTAATTGTTGGAAAAAGTGCATGCTATTAGAGGAGTCATGATCACCCATAATGATAGTCTAAATTAAATTAGATTGCTATAATAACACCTAAACCAAAGATATCATGATTTTAAGTTAAGATTATCTTAATTACTGATTGATTTGTCACATCAAATCAAAAGACACATCCATCTCTGAGTAATATGGGTGTAAACATCTCTTAAAGTAATTTACTTAAATTTTCTGTCCACACAGTATTTAATAAAACCAGAAGACTCACTACTGTGAAGAGCAGCCAAGATGGTTCCTTCACTAGTCATGGGCCAAAACAACTGTTATCTATTTCCCCCAAAGCCATAAAACATCATTTTCGTCTCAAAGGTTTTGTTTTCTCTTGCTTCTGCCCTCGGATGATTTGTGCTGTTATGGCTCCAGTAAACAGACAAGAAGCCTATCAGTCTGGTTTTATTGGGATATGTGAGAATTTCCATCATTTTGAATTCCTTTTGGGCCATAAAAGGCAATTATTTCAAAGGGAAAGACCTTTTGTCTTGTAATTCAGAAAAAGGTCTTTGAGCTAACCAGCTACTTGGACTGTTGTGAAATTTATAAGACTTTTTTTAATGGAAAAGTTTTCTGACGGTTTAATAATCCACAAGCACAAATCCTTAAAGGCATATTTCAGCCAAAAATGTAAATTCTGTCATCATGATGTTTTTAAAAATGTCTTTGTGTGTGTGTGTTTGATCTCTACAGTGAAATGTTGTTTTGAGCCCCATTGACTTTCACTGTATGAACAAAGCTTTCTTCACAGTGTCTTTTTTGTGTTCTCAACTTTGAAACAGCATGTGGGTGAGAGAACTAATAACAGTATTTTTCCTCTTGAGTGAATCCGTTTAAGAACGAATTAGATTTTTCAGGAAGTGAGCCATATTTTTAAAATACATTGATACTGAGCAGCACAGAAACCTTCAGCTTATTTATCTCAAAGACTATTTTTATGTCTAACTTGGCTCCCAGTCGTTATCGGTCCCTAAAATACATAACTGAGCAGTTGTAAATGTTCTCCAATCATTAACTCATTTCTTGGGCCAGGGTTCAGCTGCTATTCATTTTCCTCACACAAACCCAATGAACAGAACCGGGTCTCTAAGGCCAACTGAGGCCATGGCAAAGTGCACTTTCCTCTCTGTCAGTGCCACCATAACATAAGGCCTGTTTGTGCCCAGGACTAAGAACAGGGGCAGTACGCTTGTCAGGTCTGGAGATAAATCGAAAGCTATTTTCAATTAATTACCTGGTTTTAACTTTCCAAAGCTGGCCTGATGGGGAAGAAGGTGGAATTGTTGACGTTAACACTGAGAGTACAATTGTGTGCAATAAATGGCTCATCCACAGCAATATGAAAAGCTGCAGAAGCATCAGCATTCACCGTACATTCCCAGAGAGTATGTGACCTCACACGTTAGGGTTTAAGTTACCTGAAAGGATGAAGATATTTGTACATGAAACCACATCAATGGGTTGCCAAGGAAATGCATTTTGACAATACATGCCTTATTGTTGACATAGCTGCCAGTTCAGACAGCTGGGCATTGCAGTGCTTTAGAAATGTTTATTGTCAAATATAATGACTGCAGTGAGGACAACAATAAAGGCAATTGCGTATTTAATGTGGGGTCTAAATGTCTGTGATCACATCAAAGGAATAAAAAAGAAAAGAGTTTAGCATAATTATGTATTGTTAACAAAATTAATTTGTTAATATATAAGCAAGGTTAATATGTAGTGTCACGAGTTAAAAAGCAAGATATAGAAAAAAATCTCTTTTAAAAACTTAAACAAAAAAGAAACTTATAGCATAAAGATTATATACATCCATATGTATTCAAGGAAAATATGTTATCACTGTTTACGTGATGGTTACACCACAATGGCATTTTAGAGTCACTGAACTGAAACGTTCCTTGAAAATGATATATAAGTTTTTGAAAACCACATGAAACCAATATGACTACAAGGAGTACGTTTCAAAGAATTTGGCATTGGAAGCTTGAGCGCTGCTGTCGTTAAAGCAAAAAGATAATAATTAATAATACTTCTGAAATTTGTGTTCATTTTTTTGTTTATAAAATAATAAGATAATTTGTTATGAAATATGTATATTAGAAATATGAAGTATAGAAGCATTTTCACTAGTGCACCCTTTATTGGTTATTTTAGGGGTTTATTTTGGTTAACACATGCTGCAGACACTATGAACTGTAGAAAACCTGGTATTTAGGCTGCATGTGCTAACCATTTCATCATCACACATTTCACTTGCCAATTGACTGGTTTGGTAAATCTGATTCTGTATTATCACAAAAATGCCCCAAATTATCAGTCTCAGGGGTGTACAGCAGTGTTGCATCTGAATGGCTCTCCAGGGTGCACTCGTTTTTAGAGTTCTATTTTTGTACATTGTTTGTGCCCATATCTCCTCTTGCTATCACATGTCACTGTTTTGGTTTTGCTTTGTGTCTTCATGGCCGCCACACCTGTGAGGTTTCTGTTTACTCTGTGCTGTATTGGAGCACTATGCAGACCTCTTGGCTTTTTGTGCATGGATAAAGCAGGGAATGATCTCTGTCTGCTTGTACCAGGCACTGTGAATACAAATCAACTTCATTTAATGTGAAAGACAATAACATAGAATATTCTTGCCAAATCTCCTTTCTCAAATGCAATCTTTTTGAATAGCTGTGGTGAAGTGAAAGGAGTAAAATGGCAGACATCTCAGTTTAATTCCAGCTAATCAAGTTACCTACAAAGACACACACAAAGCCTAACTACCTGGACTGCCTGCTCTCAAAAAATAAAATTAAATAAAATAATAAAATAAAATCGTTCAATAAACTTAATTAAATTAAGGAAAACTTTTTCATGCATTTAAATTTAAATCAGTCAGTCTGGATTTCTGTACATCTGGTTATGGCCAATGATTTATATAATGGATTTATATTCAAACAGACTTAAATTTTACAAATTTAATCCGATCGCACGCAACTTAAATTTTAAATTTTAACAAAATATTCAATTGAAGTATAAAAATTGTATTACTATTATACAATTATTATTAGTGTATAATATTATCACTATTATTATGAGCAAATCTTTTAACGTAACAGAGTTTTAAAGAGTTTTACACTCTTAAAAAATAAAGGTTCCAAAAGGGGGTTTTCGCAGTGATGCCATAGAAGAACCATTTTTGGGTTTCTCAAAAAACCTTTCAGTGAACAGTTCTTTAAAGAACCATTTTTTTCTCAGTGTGAAGAACATTTTAATAATCTAAAGAACCAATTGTGCATTGCAATTGTGCAATGCACAATTCCATGAATGGTAAAGTTTCTTCATGGAACCATCGATGCCAATAAAGTACCTTTATTTCTAATAGTGTACTGTATGATAATCATCTTCTGTTCATTTCAGACAAGGATGGAGATGGATAAATATTTGCCCCAGAGCGGCCCGCTGCTTTCCCCAAACATGATGGATAAGAAATACCGTCGGGAAAGTGCCTCAGTGGTGGATGAGTATTTTGCAGATGAGAAGCCTGCCCCTTACAGTCTCAACATCAACGTCATCTTGCCTAATACCACACATCTTCGCACTGGCCTTTACCGTCCAAACAAACCTCCGGTGCATCAGATCAAAACTGAGCCGGGTGTGGACGAACCTTGCAGCATTCAGACACTCCCTGAATTCACCTCCGTCTTCAGTGTGCCCCAGACAGTCAATAGCCTCTTCATCAAACCTGATATGTCTGTCACAGATGAGCTACACATTGGCCCTCAGCAGCCGTCAGTCTACCAGATGCCCGTCAGTAGTAGCGACCTCACCACGATGACCTTTTCCCAGAATCAATCGATGAATGGAATCAGCTCATCTGGCAGGACCATGCTCAACCTGAACACTGTGACCTTGACGGCACAATCCGGCGAATTTGTCATTCCCGAGCCTTTCTACACTTCACCCCAGCCGCACAGTTTGCCTCCATCGCCCCCCAACTCCCAGCCCGGCAGTCCAGAGAACCAGGCAGAGCTTATTACCTCAGTTGCCCCTCCCCCACCATATCAGGCTAGAATCGGAATTAAGGTTGGACCAATGACCCCTCACTCCATGCTAATGTCCCACGGTCAGGGCATCCTCACTGGGCCCAGATACAACCGACGGAACAACCCTGAACTGGAGAAGAGAAGAATTCATCATTGTGACTTCCCAGGTTAGTGTACCATTCCAGTAAATAATTTTGGATTACAAAATGAGATGAAGATGCGCAGAGATTATCAGGAACTTTTGTGAACTAACATTTGGGCAATTTTCTCTGTACCAGGATGCACTAAAGTTTACACAAAGAGCTCTCACTTGAAAGCGCACCAAAGGACTCATACAGGTAAGAAACCAAATCACTCTCTTTTACAGGCACCCAAAAATGAGAACGATGTAATTATTTATTCCCCCTCATGTCGTTTCAACGACATATGATTTTCTTTCTTCCGCGGAAAACAGAGAAAGGAGAAATTGAAGAACTTTTCCATGCTTTTACAAGGAGACTTGGAGACTGAGGATTTTAAAAGTATCCCACAAGTCTTCTGAAGTCATACAATTGCTTTGTGTGAGGAACAAACAAAATGTAAGTCGTAATCTTGACATCCGAGCTTGTCGATTTTTTTAATAGGAATGAATCCAATCTAATGTCAGATTCTAAAAATTCTGTTTATATGAACCTTAAACAATTCAGTCCAGTTCACATATTTGTTACATGTGCATTACTCAGAATCTGCGCTCAGAACCTGAAGTACTGCAAGCATAACTGTTATTTTTGCCTCGATGACAAAAGAAAGCTGACATATGTCAGAAGAACGTTTTAGCAAATATTTAGTAAATATTTATTCTGTCTCCTCCTCTGACCAGTTCATAAACATACAGACATGAACATGCAAGCATACGCATAACGGCACTGTGCATGTAAAATAGTCGGATGCAGTAAGGTGCAGTAAGTGATTTCTAAAAAAATGCTGTTGAAAGTTGATTGGATCGAGCACCACAACAAACTTGTAGCCAATCAACAGTAGGGGGCATATACACTCATGATGGGGGAGGAGAGAGAGTGAGCAAGAGGGAAATTTGAAGAAAAATTGTTGAAAGTGAGATAACTGAGAGACATTACAAAAGAGAAAAGGTCAGAGGAATATCACTGGAAAAAGAAGAGTTGTGATCAAACAAGAGCATTTGGACCCACATTAATATTAGAAAAGCTTTCCAGCACTGGAAAGCCCTAAGCAGGAAGGCCTGAAGACAGACGCAGAGGTTGCATTGTTTCTGCACCATACGTGAGTAACATTGGTTTTGAGTGTGTGCTGCTCGCAACTAACAACGAATCCTGCTTGTATATACTCGTGTACTGTATGTTCATTTTTTGTTCTTCCTTCGTTCATTCGTCATCTTCGCTTTATTTTTTGCGAAGCTTTATTTTACTTTGTTTCTGCTATGATAAAGAGACATTCACGCTTGCATTGCATGTTTGTGCGTTTTGGGGGCAAAGCAATGAAGGGAGGTGTGTGTTTGGGGTGATTTCTAAGAACTTGCTTACTGCACCTTTAAGCATTTACATGCTTATATTTTTCCTATTGATCAGATTATTTCAGGTTTACACCATCCTTTCAATCAAATCAGAATTTCTTTCGGATCAAGCTCAATCGCATTGAGATGCTTACATAAAGGCTTTTCGGTCCAGTTGAGCCATCAATCTGATTATAAACAGAATATTTCTGTAAACTTATAGTGTGTCGTTGCATCAGTTAACAGCTCACTGGAAGGGAAGATTATCAGTGAATAATACCTTACATTTGGTCTGTTTCTCACACAAAGCAGTCGTATGCCTTGGATATAGTGATTCATAGGTCTTTTGAATCACATTTTTGGTACTTTTAATTTTAATTAATTGTAACTGCATGGAAAAGAACGACTTCATCATACAGGTTTGGAATAACATGAGGGAGGTTAACCATTTTACTAAAGTGAGAAGCAGTTGTTACTGCTTGACCAGATGCGATGTACCATCAACACAAAAGCTATAAATGTAGCAACAGCTTGCAGAGAAGATGACATCCTAAAGACAAGCAATATAGCAAGACAGAGATCTGGGCGGAGGGAGAGATTAATTGACTCTCTTTTCATGCTTTTATACACATTGTGTCTGCATGCCTGTACAAGCCCTGCATGCTTTCCCGAGGGGGAAATCGGCAAGTGGCGGAGGAAAAACCTGTTCCTCCTGCTTTTTCTGTCTGCATTCGGGGGGAGGAGTGAGCTGCAGGGAGAAAAGAACTTGGCAGTTTCAGTGTGTTCAACTCTGTGTAAGATGACACCCACTGCAATCCCAGCACACTTTAGAATGAAACCGAAATCTTCCCTCCCAACACCAAAGGGCACAATTTTTTGTATTTTTTTAATTTAATTATTTATTTATTTATTTTTACATGATGATAAGCTGATAAAAGCACCTTTCCTGCCTAGTTTTCTCTTCTTTTTTCTTTTCTAAACATTTTGGGGTGGACACCGTGAATGTAGAGGTATTCCCTGTAGCCTGAGGTATCATTATTGTTGTACTCTCACTCACTGGTGCCCTAGAGGTATCTTCGTAATTCTGTTTAAGCTTATACGAAAAATGTTCCCATGTAGTATGTTAGGAAATTGAGTAGGTGTTGCAGCAATGCGACAAGTATTAGCATGGATGAAACTAAAGCACTTAGTATTGAGATTGTTAGAATTAGAATGCCTAAAACCACCTTAATTGGGTTAAAAACATGGCCTTATGTTGTTTATTGCATTATTTTGGCGAACAAAATTAATTGAATATGTCACTGTTGTCTATGAACAACAATTGAATTTTTAAAAATATATTTTGAGAAATTTAATTTCTAATTTTTTAATAGGTTCTTTTTTTAAAAAAAACAATTATTTCCACCAAATTTACCACGAAATCGTAAAAAATGGGCTTGAGTGGCTTTTGCACTATAATAAAAGACACCAATATTTAATAAATAGTCAAATGTATTTTAATAATTTGGGCTGTCAATTGATTTAAAAATATCAAATAATTACATGATTAATAATCTCAGTAAATTAATTGCAGTTATTCATAAATGTAAATATTTGCAGAGAAAATCCCCTAAATGAAGGTCATTTAAAGAGAACATTATTTACCACATCACTGTTTTTCAACTATGAAAAACACTTTTGTAAGATGATGTCAATTTTTAAAAATGCATTTTGAGCTTTTTATTTTAATTGTTTTTTTTTAAATTAATTCCACTAAACTGACATTAATTTCACAGCCCACATAATAAAAAGTAAAATAATATCATTTTGAAAAAATGTCATCAAAGGCATTTTTTCCGATGAGCCTGCATGTTTCACTCTCTGTCCATAAGCATGGAATGTTTATGTTGTCACAGGTCAGGTCGTCATTTCTCAGGTGGACATGGTGTGGAGTTGTATTTCAAAAGATGTTGGGGGTTGGGAAAGATTCCGCCGCACCGAAAGCTGTCAAACAACAGTTAAGAGCTCTAGAACATTCTGTGCTGACGGATAAAAGTCAGAACAGGTCGATAACATGAGTAATTTTGATGTCTTCAGGAATGATATGTTCTTTTTCATTAGATCAAAAACTGTTGTTGCCAGGATTTACTAGATGTGCTTTAAAAAAGCAATTAAATACAAGCCTGCAAAACTTGTTGTTAGCTTTGTAACCTAAGTAGTAATCTAAGCAGTTAGCTTGGGATATGCTAACGGCTCTTCAAAAAAAAAAAAAACTTGCTTCACAGGAACTTGGAGAGGCTACTCAGGAATTATACAGAATTCTAGCAGTCTCATCTTGTTTAAAATGCTAGCTAAACAGCTTTCACAGTGCTTGTGATGCTTTTTTGGTGGTTTGCACAACACCGTTCTCAACTAAAAACGGAGAACATTTTATGTGTTTTGGCTGTTCATTTACACGACAATAGCATTTTGGGGCCTGAAAACACAAAATTTTGAAAACAGGTTTCAAAGTGCAAGTTTTTGAAAACTGTACCATTACTGTGTAAACGTTTTCATGGATCCGTGCGAATGTGTATTTTTTGAACAATGTTGCACATGAAAAGCACAAAGGAAAAACTTTTCCATTTTTAGTACATCGTTCTGGTGTAAATTACCCTAATTACTTTGAAGGGAATTGGTGCATTTGTGAAAGCCCTGTATTATGTTAGTAATGGAACTTGTAGCCCACCTTCCTCAAACAGAAGCTACTGATAAACACCTTACAATAGTGATTGTATGGCTATTCCTGTGAGTTGCAGTGATAATAATAGTGTTGATAGCATTGTCTTTCACTGAATCCAATTAATGCTAAAATAATTTTTTGTTGTTGTTCTTAATATTGTTTTATTGTCAATTAAGGTGGTTCGCCATATTCAACTTCCACATTTTTATGTCTTATAATGGTTATGTACACAGTAAAATGCTTTAGCGATAACAAATTAGCCGTTGCACAACCTCCAGCTAACCAAATAATATCTATGTTGTTTGAGCTTGTTGGCCCTTAAACAGATTCCACAAGCTGAAGTGTTTGATGGGTGGTATTACCTTGTTCAAGTCCTATTGGAGTCTTTTGTCAGGAGGGCATTTGTTCATCTCCTTTTGAAATCTGGTTTCATGTAGGCTATAGAAAAAGAGGAGGGATGAGCTCTAAGCTTAAAGCTTTCAGAACTATTCAAATAGCTAGTCAAAGAGCTAAATTTGTGCTCTCTTCAGTTATTTCCCATATCTGAGAGCTGAGTAGTTTCCCTGTGGTAAAGTTAGTAGCTGAACTGCAACATTTATATTTCAGAACAATTTTTGTTTGATGTTATTGTTAGAGTTAAAAAAATGTATATAGAAAAATAATGTTTATTGGACTATAATCAGGTTCCAAAGTGACAAAAGAAGGTTACACTTTTATATATAAAATTTTAAATATATATATTTGGTGAGTAAATAAAACATCACTGGCTGGTGATGTTTATGTAAGAAAATGCAATACTTTAAAATGTAATTAATCTAAGTTTTTTTTAGAGCATACTTTTATTTAGCAAGGATGTGTTAAAATGATCAAAAGTGACAGTAAAGACATTTATAATGTTACAAAATATTTCTATTTAGATTTCTATAAGATTTCTAATAAAATCCTTAAGAACCTTGAAAAAAATAGTTTTTTTGGCAAAATATTTTTGTGGAAACAATATGTTTCAACATTGTTAATAATAATACATTCTAATATTACTATATTACTGTAGAATTATTTCTGAAGGATCATCTGACACTGAAGACTGGAGTAATGATGCTTTACCATCACAGAAATAAATTACATTTTAAAATAAATTCAAATAGAAAAAATATTTTAAATTGAAATAATATTTCACAATATTAATGTTTTACTGTATTTTTGATTAAATAAATGCAGCCATGGGGCATGAGCATGAGAAAAATGTTTTGGACCCTGCTCATTATAATTCAGTAATACACAACAACATACCTGTGCTAAATAAAGATTAACAAAACATCTGTCAGTCAAACTCCAATTGTCATGAAATAGCACGTTAACCAAAAGAAACGAATGAATATGGGATTTAAATGATAACATTAAAAAAAACAATTATATTGCTCTCTTTCTTTCTTTTACTTTCCCCTTTTTCTCTCCATCATGCAAATACATACATACACACGCTGTTAGGCTAGTTATAACATTAAGTGATTTGGTGTGAGTTTTGTAGTGGTAGTATCAAAAATGTACCACCACATGGGTTGAATGAACATTATCGTTTCACACTGAACGTGGCTTTTCAGGATTCAATGCTGTCACAATCTCACAATGTCAGATGTTATCAGTGCGTTAAGCACCATGGAAATGACTTCCGTGTTTACACATGGGAGTTGTATTACTCTCCAAACCACAAGCACATGCATGTCTAATTCCTGTATAACTGCCATTTAAAAATGTCACAATACATTTTGTTCAAACATGTTCAAGCTGGACTTTGTATGAGCCTAGACCTTGAAACGTTGCCTTGAAATAAAATAAATGATGGTTGTTTGCTAAATCAATGTGATTTATTTTTTTGTAGGTGAGAAGCCATACCGGTGCAGTTGGGAAGGATGCGACTGGCGTTTCGCCCGCTCGGATGAACTGACGCGGCATTACCGCAAACACACCGGCGCAAAACCTTTCAAATGCGTCGCCTGCAGTCGCTGCTTCTCTCGTTCAGACCACCTGGCACTGCACATGAAGCGCCACCAAAACTAACTTTTCAACTTTTATAACAGTTTTATTGTTCTAAATATTTCACAGTCATTCACGTACGAAGATCAAACTAATGAAAGCTCTGCCCTACCAGCACTCCATACATTTTGTCATGAAGATGACTGGACACCCCAGCGGAGCTCCAACAGGATGTATACTACTGTACATATGTTTTGTATGTGTGTGTCTGTCTGTAGATTAATGTGAAAAGATGTTATGAATTTTATACTTGACCTCCATTCACTTTGACTAAATTTGAAAATGTTCTTAGTA
This sequence comes from Zacco platypus, assembly GCA_038088235.1. Taxonomy (NCBI): domain Eukaryota; kingdom Metazoa; phylum Chordata; class Actinopteri; order Cypriniformes; family Xenocyprididae; genus Zacco; species Zacco platypus. The sequence continues at coordinate 28,588,138 of CM076070.1, forward strand.
AGAGTCTTCCTAATAACTTGAAATGTAAAGTTTGATTTATTAATTCCAAGGTAATAGTTAATTGTTCATTTTAGACAACACTATAATATTTATATGGAATTTCCCACTCACAAAAAGTTGTTTGCTTTTGGGTAAGATGCTACGATAAAAAAGTTGTAACTCTAATGTTTGCTGTTCTCACAGTTGTGTATCCATGGATACAAATCTTTATGAGACGGTAAAAAGTAGTACTCAGATCAGTCGACTGTTAGATATTTCGGCTCTTTGTATGACAAAAAAAAAGACTGCAATGAATGTGAAAAATGAGCTCACAAGAGCCTTATTCGACCACGTGTGCCAAATTTGTATTTCACACAACAGTAGATTGTTTTATAAAAACAACGTAAGAAACTTTATGCAGGAAATGTTGAAACTTCACAACTTTCTTTTCCCAAGAACAAATCTTTATTTGTTGTGGACATCGTAGCATTTGCTTTTGTAATGCCGGTGAGACCCATCTTGTATCAGCGTAGCGACCGCTTTTTTATAAACGCTTAAAAGTTCTCAAGTTCCATTTGTGCATGTCCTTCACTTATTGAAGGGAACTCTGATGGATCAAAAGGTACTGCACATACTGTGGTTAACATTACTACATGTAAATACTTTTCTCTTTGAAGCTGATTGTTTTTATGAACAAATGGGATTTTGCTACCTTTGTCTTGAATGTGGGTGTTGAGTCTGTAGATCTTGCATACTAAGTGATCAGTTTAACATTTTGTATGTACAAAACTTTGAAAATAAAAGAATAATCACATTTCATGGCTACTGTCGTTTCAAAGTGTTCTATATGCTTGTTATGCTTCCTCGACTTGGATGAGGTCCTTAGTGCAATGACATTTGAATATGTTAATAGACTACTAAGGTGATGGAGACAGACATTTTTGTTATATATTATATTTATGAGGGACAATGGTTCTTGGAACTGTCTAAGAATTTTAAAATGCTGGGTTAAAAACGACCATTAGGTAATTCTGACCCAGCTTGTTCGATTTTTTGCATTACCTCATTTGCTGAATGGTTTTTGTTGTTTGAATCTCTGTGTATTATATTGTAGGAGACAAGTGGAAATTACATTTAAAACTCGAAGATTATTAATATTTTTAAACTAATTGATTAAGTTTTCAAGCTATTTAAGTAAATTATTGTTCTTGTATATACGGTGCAAATAAGCGTGAAAGCAGATTGGTATTAAACAGACACGCCTGTTTTGTTAAGGTTGTGATGTATGCTGATTCTTACCAGGTAGCTTATTATCTTTAAACTTATACTGTTAAATGACGTATTGTTAAAACAGTGAGTCAGCTTGTAAAAAAATAATCGTACCAACAGTTGCAGTGAACGGACTAAAGTTGGGTGGGGAACGACTTTTAGCTGAAATAGAAAACTAATAATTACAGTCTGACAAGATAATTTACTGAATGAAATCTAGTCTACAATAAGAGACGATGACTTATGAGGGGAACACCCATGTGTTCCAGTTCTGTTCTGTGGCGTTGAAAAGATGAAAATATGTTAACCATTTAAAAATAGTGCGCGCTACTGCTCCGAGTAAAATTAAAACTATCTTTATTGTTGAGTATTCTATTTAAGCCTCGCTCATTCCTGAGGCATTAACTGTGCTTAGGTCGAGTCCAGTTAAAACTTGTCCTACTTTTTATACCTCTTGATAGAAATGAAGAGCGACATAGTAGAGATAGTCTTTCACATGTCTTGAAAACAAAAAACAATGACATTTAAATGTCATCTCTTTTACTTTTGTTTGCTGAAATTGCTGAAGGGTCATTATTCATCGCTCCAAAAGCAAATGAATCCTTGCAATGTAAAACCTTACCCTAACCCTCATTTGTTCTAACCCTTTTGGTTAGCTTTTCTCAATTTTCTACAATTTGTTGAATTTAGTTGTAAAAATGCATTAATCTGTAGGCTATTATTTACATGCTATGCTTTTGTCACTCAGAAAACCGGTCTGAGTACCATTTTGTCAGGCAATTTTTAATAGACATTTTTACACATTCCCTCCACTTCTGCAGTAGTTTTAGTTGCCTTCGCTCATTTTCCAAAGTCATCTTGAGTGTTGAACTGTCAATACAACTGAAAATTTTGGGAGAACATCACTTCATAAATTGTTGTTGATTTAATAAAATTGTTTTGCACCACTATGCTGATTTGTGTTCCCTTTGGTTGGGTACTTGGAACTTCATTTATACTTTTCCATTGGTGCACAGTAAATCACTTTTATTTGAGATTCCAGGTGAAAGGTAATACGTTTTAAAAGATGTTCTAACTTCTCATCTCCACTTGTGTCAAAGTCCTACAATATTGTTTGCTTGAGTCACAAAGATATGAACATTCAGCATACAAAACACAACAATGGTAACCAATAAATTAAAGTTTAAATTAATAAGACTCGCCATTACAAAATTTTATTTGCTGTGTTTATTGTGCTAATACTGACACAAGAAGCAAATAAAATAGTCAAAAAAAAAGGAAGGAAGGAAAACAAAGCAACTGTTATTAATGCCACTATGGACTCTGGGAGTACACTGTTACTCAGTAAATTAAGTCAGTATAACTTTGAAGCCAAATTACGAAACTTGAAACTTTACCATATTTTTCTGAAGCAATAAGTTCAGAAGATTTTTTCAAGTTAATAAATTGAAATTCACTGTGTATTGTGTAACCTATCTCAGGGTCGGTGTTAATCATTATTGCACCAGTTGAGAAGTGAGTGTCATAAAGATTGTGTTTTGACCATAATTTATCCCCCCAGACACTAGGATAATATAATCTCAGAAGCAAACAAAGGGACAACACCACTTCTTAGGAGCTAAAGTCCTGCCCGAATTAGTGTTTGGACTTTGACTTTAATGGTTAGACCATGCCGGACAATTTTATTGATAAAATATTTCAACATAATACATATTTACCTATTTCATACAAGTGGAATCAGACTTTCTAAAAGGACTCAGACATTTTGCAGTACCACACAGTGCTTTGACATGAGCTGTTACACATCTGTACCACTAGAGGGGGCCACATGAAAGACCGCTTCTGTCACTGATCCTGAAACAGCAGAACGTCTCAGCACCGCGCCGCCTCATGGTTACACAGCCAAGTTCTTGAAGACATTGACCACCGACTTGTTTTAAGATCATTCACATAAGAACAAACAAAATGACTATATGAGCCCTCAGGTTTATAATTTTGAGTGAGATTGATAGCAAAGCGTGATTTTGCCATGATTAAGCAGTCCTAAATCTTAAATCAAGGATTTTGATCGAGGATCACGTCCTAATGAAATGGGCATGGGGTTAATTTTTGATGGAAATACTGTTATTAAAACAATTAGAAAAAAAAAAAAAAGAGAGGACTTGAATTATAATACACAACGCACCATGCTGCACCAAAACATTTTATTCTATAAAAGGAGTGGGTAATCACAACTGTACAAGGGAAACTGACTTTTAACACCATTTCTCACAGTATCAAAAAGCTTGTGTTTTCCTTGCTGATCTTTACGCACCTGTACAAATACAAAAGAAATAACATTAATTACTTGTCTTGTTATGATAATGATAACTGCATTGCACTGAGTAATATAGTACTGGCCCATAAGTTACTGCATTCAATATAAAATACCTATGATTCTGAAAGTTTAAAAGAGAATTTAATTATAACCACACTTGCACACATACACTCACACAAAACCCAAACCCTTTCATGGTTCGAGCACAAGGTTGCACACTTTTTTTTTTAAACAAATCAGATACAAGTGATGAAAGCAAACATGCTCAGATAGACAAGGATGTCACACAATTTAGTTATGGGCACTTCATTGATAAGGGGCTGACTCCTAACAATACGCCATCTTGAAATACAATAATTTCAATTTAGGATGATATGAAGGTACATGTTTTACCAGCACGTCTTGTAGTAATTAGAAATAGGCCATGCATGTGCTACGAATGGCCATGGTTGCACACATTTCATTGATTTCATGTGGATTATCAGTGCTTATAGGCCACATCTGTCAGGGCACCAACGCTTTGACATGCTCACCGACTTAACGAAGAAAACGCTACTCTCCATGCAACACTTTAGGGGTGTACAACACATTAGGGACTCGTTTTAAGAGATTAAAAAAGAAATAAAAAAATACATTTCAAAGAATAAACAAAAAAAAGAAATAAAATGAGTATTTCACATTATCTAGTCAGTGTTAAAAATAGAAATCCACCCGTTACATTTATTCAAGAATTCTGTAGATTATATACAGTATGTACATTAATTCTTTAATTATCCATTGTCCGTATGTCTCTGAACAGTTTTAAAAAAGGAAGGGATTGCAATCAAATGCATATACTCTTTTAGAAATATGTGCTTAGTAATGTTTCAGTTGAAGCAAGAGAACAATACAAACTACATTGCTCTCTGGACCAAAGATCGTGCAGCTGCTGCAGACATGCACTTAACTCTCAAAGGCTGGAATCAAACAAGATTTTCTTCTGAAAAAAGGCATAATGCGCACTTAATCAGCTGCTAGCAATTGAAATGATGACCACAGCAATGAGTGCTAGCTAGAGGTATCCCTCAAAGATTTATATGGACTCTGCCCAACATTTTCATAACATCCCTGTCCAATAACTTCAACATATTGTTGGAGGTTAAGGGGTTATTTTTGCAAATCATGCATATGTGGGCAGGAGCTGTTAAGAAATATTTTGTCACTGTGAACTAGGTGCAAATAGGGTTTTTCAGGGTGCCTCACAAAAATAGGGGTCACGGTATCGAACTCTGAGGAACTCTGAAAACCTGTTGCGCAAATCAAATTTGCACGTTTACTTCAATTAAGGCTCTGATGGGCTAGAAGTAACAATGGATCTAGACATCTCTACTATTATATCTCTGATTATGTCTTCTTTACAAATATGCAAACAAGTGTGCTTATACACAGACATACACACCAATTTAGTAAGCTCCCCCTTACCCTGCGAGCTATGTTTTTTTTTTTAATGTTTTTCACAGCCTTATGAAACAATATCTGAATGTTAGGGTAACACCCATCAAAAGGTGTTCATGATGTTAGATGCCATTATTGTAAAAAAAAAGTCTTTAAAAAAACAAAAAGAAATACTGTTTTTTGTGAAAAAACTATTTTTGGGAAGATGCTTAGACAACAGATACTAATCAAGAAAAATATTTTACAAAAATTCACAGTCTTGTCAGCCCCCTGCCTCGACTTTCTCATTTGGGTTAGGGTAGATATGAAAAACAATAAAAAACAAAAACAAAAAAACAACTCTAAAACAGGGTGCATCTTCAGCTGTCTTTACAATGCACTCTCCGTTAACTTCCATCCACACGTATAGGCCCTAAGATGCATGTAGAGCTTGCGTATACAAATTTAGGACAACGAAAAGTTCAGATAAAATGTAAGAATTCAACAAGGCAGCTGTAGATGTATATCCAACACTTGTATCTCATTAAAATGATCAAATTTATTACATAACTCTAACCATCTTGCATAAAATCCTTTACTTTCTCGTCAATTTCTATATTTGTTTCAAAAGAATCATCTCAATAAGGGGTTCCTTCCCCAATCTTCACTCTCTGCTTATAGCAGTGCTGCGTGCGGTTTGCCTTTCTTATAGTCCCTTCAAGTAAGTAATGGCTAATGATCAGGCATTGAGATGGAGGTGGAGGTCACCAGTGGACGGGTGGTTTGTGGCTTTTAGATGCGTGGCAGAAAACTGCAGACATGTTCTAACCAGGAGGGGTAACCAATATGATTGCGCCACCCCTTCTCCATATTCAACACATGTTCATATCCGGAGACTGGGGAGGTGGCGTCAACAGCGTTTGGAATCCCCGGATGGGCGCGCATGTCTCCTGAGGAGCAGGCAAGGAGGTGAGGTCTAGGGAGGGTGGCGCAAAAAGTGTTTCACATCATGACGTGGCGCCGTCGGTGAAGTGCCAGGTGGTCAGAGCGGGAGAAGCTGCGGTCGCAGTCGGTGCAGCGAAAGGGTTTGATGCCGGTGTGCTTGCGAAAGTGTCGCGTCAGCTCGTCCGAGCGGGCAAAGCGCCAGGTACAACCCTCCCATGTACACTGGTACGGCTTTTCACCTGTAAAGGCATCATCACATCAATCAATATGCCATATATATATATATATACATACACACACACATACACGTATACATATATATATATACACACACACATACAGTATCTCACAGAAGTGAGTACACCCCTCACATTTTTGTAAATATTTTATCTTTACATTGCAGCAAAGTGTCATTTCTTCACAGTTGTCACATGAAAAGTAGTGAGTGTACAGCTGTAATAGTAACAGTGTAAATTTACTGTCCCCTCAAAATAACTCAACACACAGCTATTAATGTCTAAACCGCTGACCACAAAAGTGAGTACACTCCTAGTGAAAATGTCCAAACTGTGCCCAATTAGCCCTTTTCTGTTCCCAGTGTCATGTGACACATTAGTGTTACAAGGTCTCAGGTGTGAATGGGGAACAGATGTGTTGAATTTGGTGTTATCGCTCTCACTCTTTCACTGGAAGTTCAACATGGCACCTCATGGCAAAGAACACTCTGAGGATCTGAAAAAGAATTTTTGCTCAACATAAAGATGGCGTAGGCTGTAAGAAGATTGCCAAGACCCTGAAACTGAGCTGCAGCAAGGTAACCAAGACCATACAGAGGTTTAACAGGACAAGTTCCACTCAGAACAGGCCTCACCATGGTCGACCAAAGAAGTTGAATGCACATGCTCAGCGTCATATCCAGAGGTTGTGTTTGGGAAATAGATGCATGAGTGCTGCCAGCACTTCTGCAGAGGTTGAAGGAGTTTGGGGTGAGCCTGTTAGTTCTCAGACCATACGCCGCACACTGCATCAAATTGGTCTGCAAGGCTGTCGTCCCAAAAGGAAGCCTCTTCTAAAGATGATGTACAAGAAAGCCAGCAAACAGTTTGCTGAAGACCAGCAGACTAAGGACATGGATTACTGGAAGATAAGATAAACTTATTTGGTTCAGATGATGTCAAGAGTGTGTGGTGGTAACCAGGTTAGGAGTACAAAGACAAGTGTGCCTTGCCTACACGAGTGCTGCCAACACTGGGGAGCTACATTGAGGGAACCATGAATGGCAACATGTACTGTGACATACTGAAGCAGAGCATGATCCCCTCCCTTCGGAGATTGGGCTGCAGGGCAGTATTCCAACATGATAACGACCCCAAACACACCTCCAAGACAGCCACTGCCTTGCTAAAGAAGCAGAGTGTAAAGATGATACTGACCAAGCATGTCTCCAGACCCTATTGAGCGTCTATGGGGCATCCTAAAACGGAAGGTGGAGGAACATAAGGTCTCTAACATCCACCAGCTCCGTGAAGTCGACATGGAGGACTCCAGTGGCAACCTGTGAAGCTCTGGTGACCTCCATGACCAAGGAGGTTAAGGTAGTGCTGGAAAATAATGGTGGTCACACAAAATATTGACACTTTTGGCCCAGTTTGGATATTTTCACTTAGTTTTGTGGCCAGCGGTTTAGACATTAATGGCTGAGTACACCCCTGTGTTTTGAGTTATTTTGAGGGGACAGCAAATTTACATTGTTTTACAAGCTGTACATGCACTCCTTTACATTTCATGTAACAACACTGAAGAAATGACACTTTGCTGCAAAGATATAATAAAATATTTACAAAAATGTGAGGAGGGTGTTCTCACTTCTGCGAGATACTGATTATATTATTTATTTTGATAGATAACCAATTTCTAAGATTTAAACAAATAAATTACAATCGTGCCAAAAATAATGGCAGAAAAAAGGCATACCTGTGTGTATTCTTCGGTGGGCTTTCAGATGCGAGCTCTTGGTGTAGACTTTGTTGCAGCCATCATAATCGCACATGTGCACACGTCTTCTCTTCATGTCCGGTGAGTCGGGGTCAACTTGGATGTCCACATCTGTATTCATACTAGAAACAAAGTGAAACATTTTAGCTATTAGGGTGTGGCGATCAGTTCAAGTCATATCAAACCTATCCTTAGATTACCTAAAGATTAGGACTGTATTTGAGAATGTGAAGGCAGGTACAAACATTCACCATTATCTTCATGAGTAAAACAGATGAATCCATCAAACGACCTTTGGATTACAGTGATCAAATTAGATCAGTGATACAATAAAAACTTGTATTGTATTAACTACTCTTAACCCTATAAAGCCTATGATATGATTTTTGATACACACATTTCTAAGGCCTCTAAATTATTCTGATCAAAAACCTGTTGTAAACAATCTACTAAATGCCTTTGCCATCTAATTGTACATACTTTTTTTTTTAGCAAGTTAAAAGGCATTTTAGTATGATTCTAAATACGTCCCGCTTCAAGTCATTTTTTTGGGGTTGTAAAGTCTTTACTCATTTTATAAAGTAAATGTAAGAATAACTTTGATATTGTTAGAAATTTTCCAAGATGAACATTTACTCGACAGGGGCAACTTAAGTTTACTTGATTATAAATAAATCATTTGAAGAAAAATCATGCTAAAATGTGAGTCGAATCAAATGTGATGCATTTGAGGAACGTTCATTTGTCCATCTATAAATCATTATTGAATTGCATTTAATTATATGTTTTGCCTCCCAAAATAAAAACTACAAGAGCTTTGATCACAATACTAAACATTGGAATATCATCTTACTAAGACATATTATTGGGAGATATAGAGTGAAAACTGATATTTATATGCATTTTATGTAGGAAGTTTGCTATACTGTAATAAAGACCTCATTGATTTACATTACAATCTATTAGAATTGTGTCACTTTATATTAGGTGTCTTTAACTGCAATGTACTTATACATCTATTTTTAGTCAAAATAGGTACAATGTACTTATTGTGTTGATGTTGTACTGAAAAACACTTGCTGGTTCTGAAGTGGGATACGAGTAAGGTTAAGGACCGGTTTAGTATATGATAGGATTAAGGGTTGGTTAAAAGGGAAGGAAAGGGAATGGTCAACAAAGTAATTATAGCTGTAATTACAGAAGTTAATTACAGATGTAATTACATGCAGATAATAATAACATAAGTACAATGTAAAAACATGCATGTATATAAGTGCATTGTATCAAATCATTAACTTAATGTTAGTGCATAGACACCTAATATAAAGCTGGTCCTAGAATTTCATCTTACTTTATAGCCATATAAATATCAGCAATCGATTAAAATCTGAATAAAACTAAGGTATTTTTTCCCTCTTCCAGAATGAGCTCCATGTTGTCCTATATAATACTATATGTGCCATAAAAGCCAGATGTATCAAATATGATACTTAACATGTCGGAAGCGGGGACTTTTATTTTGAGAGCATCCAATATTCTCAGGCAAAATGTAATACAACTATAATAATATAACTAGCTAAACACTGCCTGACAGGGATGGGGTTAAACAATCTTTTTATATATATACAGTACTGTGCAAAAGTTTTAGGCAGGTGTGAAAAAATGCTGTAAAGTAAGAATGCTTTCAAAAATAAACTTGGTAATAGATTATATTTATCAATTAACAAAATGCAAAGTGAGTGAACAGAAGAAAAATCTAAATCAAATCCATATTTGGTGTGACCACCCTTTACCTTCAAAACAGCATCAATTCTTCAAGGTAAACTTGCACAAAGTCAGGGATTTTGTAGGCATATAGTTAGGTGTATGATTAAACAATTATACCAAACAGGTGCTAATGATCATCAATTCAATATGTAGGTTGAAACACAATCATTAACTGAAACAGAAACAGCTGTGTAGGAGGAATAAAACTGGGTGAGGAACAGCCAAACTCAGCTAACAAGGTGAGGTTGCTGAAGACAGTTTACTGTCAAAAGTCATACACCATGGCAAGACTGAGCACAGCAACAAGACACAAGGTAGTTATACTGCATCAGCAAGGTCTCTCCCAGGCAGAAATTTCAAGGCAGACAGGGGTTTCCAGATGTGCTGTCCAAGCTCTTTTGAAGAAGCACAAAGAAACAGGCAACGTTGAGGACCGTAGACGCAGTGGTCGGCCAAGGAAACTTACTGCAGCAGATGAAAGACACATCATGCTTACTTCCCTTCGCAATCGGAAGATGTCGAGCAGTGCCATTAGCTCAGAATTGGCAGAAAACAGTGGGACCCTGGTACACCCATCTACTGTCCGGAGAAGTCTGGTCAGAAGTGGCCTTCATGGAAGACTTGCGGCCAAAAAGCCATACCTCCGACGTGGAAACAAGGCCAAGCGACTCAACTATGCACGAAAACACAGGAACTGGGGTGCAGAAAAATGGCAGCAGGTGCTCTGGACTGATGAGTCAAAATTTGAAATATTTGGCTGTAGCAGAAGGCAGTTTGTTCGCCGAAGGGCTGGAGAGCGGTACACGAATGAGTGTCTGCACGCAACAGTGAAGCATGGTGGAGGTTCCTTGCAAGTTTGGGGCTGCATTTCTGCAAATGGAGTTGGGGATTTGGTCAGAATTAATGGTATCCTCAATGCTGAGAAGTACAGGCAGATACTTATCCATCATGCAATACCATCAGGGAGGCATCTGATTGGCCCCAAATTTATTCTGCAGCATGACAACGACCCCAAACATACAGCGAAAGTCATTAAGAACTATCTTCAGTGTAAAGAAGAACAAGGAGTCCTGGAAGTGATGGTATGGCCCCCACAGAGCCCTGATCTCAACATCATCGAGTCTGTCTGGGATTACATGAAGAGAGAGAAGCAACTGAGGCTGCCTAAATCCACAGAGGAACTGTGGTTAGTTCTCCAAGATGTTTGGGCCAACCTACCTGCCGAGTTCCTTCAAAAACTGTGTGCAAGTGTACCTAGAAGAATTGATGCTGTTTTGAAGGCAAAGGGTGGTCACACCAAATATTGATTTGATGTAGATTTTTCTTCTGTTCACTCACTTTGCATTTTGTTAATTGATAAATATAAACTATTAACATGTCTATTTTTGAAAGCATTCTTACTTTACAGCATTTTTTCACACCTGCCTAAAACTTTTGCACAGTACTGTATATATATATATATATATATATATATATATATATATATATATATATATATATATATATACACACACACATATATATACTTATCGTGGCCAAAAGTTTTGAGAATTCCATAAATATTAGTTTTCACAAAGTTTGCTGCTAAACTGCTTTTAGATCTTTGTTTCAGTTGTTTCTGTGATGTATGAAGTGCTTGTAATTATATTTCAGTACGTTTCAAAGGCTTTTATCGACAATTACATGACATTTATGCAAAGAGTCAGTATTTGCAGTGTTGGCCGTTCTTTTTCAGGACCTCTGCAATTCGACTGGGCATGCTCTCAATCAACTTCTGGGCCAAATCCTGACTGATAGCAACCCATTCTTTCATAATCACTTCTTGGAGTTTGTCAGAATTAGTGGGTTTTTGTTTGTCCACCTGCCTCTTGAGGACTGACCACAAGAACAATTCTCAATGGGATTAAGATCTGGGGAGTTTCCAGGCCATGGACCCAAAATTTCAACGTTCTGGTCCCAGAGCCACTTAGTTATCACTTTTGCCTTATGGCACGGTGCTCCATCGTGCTGGAAAATGCATTGTTCTTCACCAAACTGTTGTTGGATTGTTGGAAGAAGTTGCTGTTGGAGGGTGTTTAGGTACAATTCTTTATTCATGGCTGTGTTTTGGGGCAGAATTGTGAGTGAGCCCACTCCCTTGGATGAGAAGCAACCCCACACATGAATGGTCTCAGGATGCTTTACTGTTGGCATGACACAGGACTGATGGTAGCGCTCACCTTTTCTTCTCCTTACAAGCCTTTTTCCAGATGCCCCAAACAATCGGAAAGGGGCTTCATCGGAGAATATGACTTTGCCCCAGTCCTCAGCAGTCCATTCACGATACTTTCTGCAGAAGATCAATCTGTCCCTGATGTTTTTTTTGGAGAGAAGTGGCTTCTTTGCTGCCCTTCTTGACACCAGGCCATCTTCCAAAAGTCTTCGCCTCACTGTGTGTGCAGATGCGCTCACACCTGCCTGCTGCCATTCCTGAGCAAGCTCTGCACTGGTGGCACTCCGATCCCGCAGCTGAATCCTCTTTAGGAGACGATCCTGGCACTTGCTGGACTTTCTTAGATGCCCTGAAGCCTTCTTTACAAGAATTGAACCTCTTTCCTTGAAGTTGCTGATGATCCTATAAATTGTTGATTTAGGTGCTATCTTAGTAGCCACAATATCCTTGCCTGTGAAGCCATTTTTATGCAACGCAATGATGGCTGCACGCGTTTCTTTGCAGGTCACTATGGTTAACAATGGAAGAACAAAGATTTCAAGCATCACTCTCCTTTTAACATGTCAAGTCTGCCATTCTAACCCAATCAGCCTGACATAATGATCTCCAGCCTTGCGCTCGTCAACATTCTCACCCGAGTTAACAAGACGATTACTGAAATGATCTCAGCAGGTCCTTTAATGACAGCAATGCAATGCAGTGGAAAGGTTTTTTTGGGATTAAGTTAATTTTCATGGCAAAGAAGGATTATGCAATTCATCTGATCACTCTTCATAACATTCTGGAGTATATGCAAATTGGTATTATAAAAACTTAAGCAGCAACTTTTCCAATTTCCAATATTTATGTAATTCTCAAAACTTTTGGCCACGACTGTACACAGTTCGGTTCGTATCACAGTTTTAGGGTCACGGTTTTCGGTTCTGTACGGATCTTGTTGTTATTTTTTCCTTTAATCTTTAACACTCCAGAAATTTCCTTCAGCATATGATATATAGCTTATTAACTTAATTATGCACAATTTAGGATACAGTATTAACATTTTTGTAATGTAATCATGCACTAACTGAATTTGACTTGACTTTAAGCACATTATTGGGACCATCTCGGAGTAAAAACTAGGTGAGATTTTGATACAGCAAGAGAGAAGACATTGATGATGACATGCTTTTCGTTTGTTTGGAGCATGAAAAAAAAGGAGCATGTGTATTGTTATCTCTACAGGAACTTGTGCCTTTTTAGCTCACAAAGATTGATATCAACTTGCATTTATCAAACTACCAATTTCAGCGTAGCTCTTACAAAAATATAAATATATATTTTAAAAGACAACGAGAGGAACTCTTAAAGCTCTGTCTTTTAAACAAGTCAAAACACTTTAAACATAAATATAGAATATATTATATTATAATATAATATAATATAATATAATATAATATAATATAAACATCCCCAATACTTTAGTTATTACTGAGAGGTTGCTTCAATGCTGCGGACATTAGAAGTTGTTTCCTAGCCGGCTCTCTCCTGTTTGTGCTTATTGACACATTGACGTGATGTCTTCTCAAATGAACTGTCATATTAGAAGTGTTTCCATTGTGCAAGCATTGTGCAAAATGCATTCAATATGCTACAGTCGCAGTTCTATCTGCTTTTTTATTTCCGTTGTCATCGTAAGTAACATGAAATCCAAAATGTTCCCACACATTGGATTTGAACGACACGGGTGCATCCGCCAAATCCGGGCAGCCTTCATCATATATATCCTCCTGGGGACCCACTATCCTGCAAACTTTATTTCCTGCCTGTGTGTTTTCAAGCGATTGTGAAGAACAGGATTAGATACTTCAGATGTTTTTGATTAGGGTTGGAACTAAATTCTTAAAGTTCTACATAATTAAGGGCGTGGCCATTTGAGTGACAGCTCACAGACAGCAAACAAACAGCTAGTATATTGACAGCAGTGACAATCCACCTGTCATGTTACCTCAGCTAATTCCAGCGGCTGAACTTGGCATTTCTAAAATAATCCAGGAAAAAAGCACAAACACAGCATACAATTATCAAATAATAAGGCTTGCTGTGTCGAGACCCATTGTGATTTAGAGTGTTGTCATTTGCACACATGGCACAAATTACAACATTACTGGCGCATCTATATCGTAAAATAGACACCATAGAACCTTTAAGAACTTTCAAATGATCATTATTAATATTTTAGATAGGTTAAGAACCATCTATCTATCTTAGATACTGAGCTAACTTGATCACGTCTAGGCTAGGCGGGCGTGGTTTTAGCAACCAGGCACCTCAGTTCAAACAACGTCCTGAATCTTTGCCCATTTTCAGTTTTCCGGGACTGACACGCTGCCAAGATGGCAACGGCCCACTTTAAGCTTGAAAAATTCTGTCCATAAATCTACGATTGACATCACGGACACTACGTCCATATTATTTTACAGTCTATGGTTTAAAGCCAGTGGTGAGGATTCCGAGACCTCAGACAATGAAAACTTTTAAGTTTTTTTATGTTCGGTATGGAGCTATTTGGCAACCCAAAGCCAAATTAAGTGTGGGTAAAATGTGCAGTTTCTGGGCCAACCAATTCCTACAGTCCAGGGTTAAAAACACTCATTAGTCACCACTGTTACTCTGATTGAGAATATTTACACATAGACATGCATATTTATGTTTTTTCGTTAGATCTACATGTTCTTTACTCCGGTTCAGTAAGCACAAATTCCACTAATGAAGTTTGTTCTACAAGATATTTTACAGACACATGCACAAACTCCTGAGTCAAACAGTGGGTCTAAGTGGATTTGAGCTGTGGTCAATCACAGAAAGAGGCATTACTTTGAATTGTTCTTTTAGACTGTTTCAATAAACTTGTTTTTGAAGCATATTGCATGGTGTGACCACTTTTTTTGCTTCTTTTGTCTAATTGTTACAACTTAACCCAACATGTTAAAACCTATGGCGGTAGTTGAGAAGATTTGCAGCAAAGGCACACCATGTATGTGACATCAACTCATTAGGGCTGTGATATTCTTGCAGAGGTTTGAATTTGGGCCTTTGGTAGTTTTTGAAATAGTTTCTTGCATTTTTGCATATCACAAGAAACTGGAGGGAGAGTATCACAGAAAGGTAATACCAAAGATGAATCACACCTTTTTTTGGGTTACATGGCAAAATTTGACATTTTAATAGTTTTATGTGACATTTCAAGGTGCAGTGTTTTTGATTTATTCCTCTTCTACTTCTTCTGTATAGTCTCTAATAGAAAATAAAGGCAGAAAGTCCCATAAAAAAATGACCAAAATAAGGTTGAAAAAGGTCAGTGTATTTTATTTGCCACAACATAGTTTGGCTAGGGACTTCCGGTTTATCTGACAAGTAGAGATGGGCTTTGATATAATTAAATATGAGCCTCTATTTTTTTATGTATATGTAAAATAAACTACCTAAAATTATTCTTGGGCATCATAGAATTATATATGTAAATAGCACCATGATGACCCCTAGTGAAAAAATACTAAATGGCCGCCAGGGAGGGCTGAAAAGCAAGAGTGCATGTGTATCTAAAGTCCAAACAGCTGGAGAGCTTCCAGTTGAATGCCGATCTCTCTCCCTTTCTTTTCTTGCTCCAATCCCCCTCCCTCTGCCATGCTTTTTATTTCAGCCCATGTCTTTCTCCCCTCCTTTCCTTTCCTTCCTCTCTCTTTCTCTTTCTCTGCCTATTCCTTTCCCCTTCCTGGCTGTAAACCAGTCCACTCCCTTTTGCCCCTCTTTCTCCCAACTCATTTCCATCGAATTACTCTCTCCTAGCAATCACCTGACTGCATGTCTGAACAATTATACACACACCAGCCAAAGACCCTCTTGTTCTCCATCCTGTCCTGTCACCCTGCCACTTCTGTTTGTCCTTCTTTGCATTTTACTCCCTTTCAAAGGTATGACGACATTGCAAGTTATATAACATTGTTTACACCCAGTTTGGAGAGAACCCTGCCCAGCAACACACACACACACACACACACACAGAAGAGGATGCATCCAGCTCGTAATCAACGCAAAGAAGAGCCATCGGCCTCCAGTGTGTTGAAGGTTACATAATCGTCCAGAGGAGTGGTGCAGTGATGCCATTAGACCAGGATGTCAGATAATCTACCACACATCACACATATATCCCGGCATGGAGATATACAGATGTATATGGATATGCAGATACACTCTTTCTCACCTGGGGTCCATCCCTTGCGTGCTGAAAGAGGCAGATCCAGACTCTGTGCCGCTTTCAGCATCACTGTCAGACTGATACTCCACTGGAGAGGTTGAGCCTGGCTTTATACGCACTGAAATGACACACATGTGAATAAAAAGAAATTTGAGTGAAATACTGAATTGAAAAAAATCAACATGAATTTTTAAAATTAAGTATTTACCCTTTTGATTTAATGACAAAAATTGACAAGATTTAAGTGCCACTGTTATGCCGTTAGGTTTTGTTTTGGAGGTCTCCTACAATACATTTACATGAATCCAAGGTCAAAAAACACTTTAATTTCCACATAATACACATTGCAGCATCATCTCTTTTCTCAGTGTCTGAAACGGTTCGATAAAGGATTCGGTCTCTCTAAACCCCTCCTTTTCAAGAGCCTGCTCTTGGGATAACCACTTACAGAGCGTTGGAAATGAAACACCTATTACCATATCTGAAATTCAGCTGCGGAGGCTTCCTCAACACTTGTTTACACAGTGATACGAACAGTAACAATGGTGTCAGTTGTATTGTATCAATTCAACCTGAGTCCTCATTGTTTAATGGAAGTGCATTAAAGTGGTTTTGCTTTCACAATGCAGAAAACAGTGTCTTCTTGATTGACATGTCAACAGACTTTTAATGACTTTTCACCGTCTTTCTGGAGGTAGCATAAATGCAATTTGATAACTGGCCTTAACTAGTTAGTTTGATTGAAATTATAGTTTTTATTAATATTGTGAATAATATTAATAATATTCTTAAATATTTTAATAACAATAAATAATAATAATAATATTCTTTTATATTTTCATTTTGATTTTAAAGTTTTAGTAATTTTTTTTGTCATTTTAATTAGTTTTTCATTTATGAAATTTGTATGTAATTGTGCTAAAATAACTAAAACTAAAATAGAAATTAATTACATCAACTAAATGAAAATGTGAAATGTTTCATTGGCAATTAGCTTGCATAAAATAAAAACGTTTTCATTATTTTAAATAAAATCGTAACGGAAATAAAAAAAAAAAACTTATTTTATGTTTTAGTTATGTAATTATAATATAATAGTTATAACTATTACAAAATATTCTGGTAAAATACATCAATGTGCATTTTAACTGTATGTTATCAGATGAACAACCTGTCAGTTACTGATTTGAAGTCTCACAACAAAACAGTTAGCTGTAAGATGCATGTGTTCCGTTCACTATAAAGAATCAGCTTAAAAGAGTCATTTATTAAGAAATCAGTTGAACAACACTGCTCACTTTCAATTCACTTTGAATTCAAACAACATAATGTTCTGAATCATATTAGGTTCTGGAAGTTATTTTAAATTAGTGAGGTCTTCTGGCAACCAATTTTGGCAACGAGATAGTTCTTGAAGTTAAATTCTTGTTCCATATTGACACAGGGTATAGCTAGTTGAGTACTGGGCCAATATCTTTTGACCTTTAACCAACCACAGAGGAGATGATATGGAGATGCCCAAGAGTTTTCAAAAATGATCTTCTAAATTGCCTCAAGTTACTCAAAAAAACAACAACAACTCTACAGCCTCTCACTGGAGTGTTATAGGGGCCTGCTCAATCAAGCATGCTGAGACCTCCACCCTGGTAGTTTTCCCATAAACTGAGTCCAAGAGAAACTGATCTACATTATGGTCTCTTTGAAGATGGTCCCCACCCAAATAACACAATTCACTGACCTTCATAATCTCTCCATTACATTCAACTGGGTTTCACGGAGCTACATACAATGTTAATAACCGAAAACAAAAGGAGCCAAGTACAAATCCTTCCTGAGTTTAGACTTTGGGGTTGAATCAATGTGTTAAGCAGGCATTAGCATTTTTCCATAGTGCCATTTGGGTGGGGCTCTCCCATTAAAAACACTCACCAAATTTTATTCAGCATTTTTTGTGTGTTTTAATGTTCTTATTACGGTCCAAGACCTGCATGGTGAATTCAGGGGAGACTGAAAGCCGTGAGATTAAAAGGGCAATGGGAAGGAAAAGACCTAGGTGGTCCAAAAATACTAGAAAAGGCAGTATCATCTCAACTGTGTTCCTACTTGGAGAAGAAATGGTATCTGTGAGGATTTCCAGTCAGGATTTAGACCGTACTATAGTACTGAGACTGCTCTCATTAGATTTACATAAGATTTGCTCTTATCATCAGATCGTGGTTGTGTCTCTCTATTAGTCTTACTAGACCTCAGTGCTGCTTTTGACACTATCGACTACAATATTCTTTTGAATAGACTAGAAAATTATGTTGGCATTAGTGGTTAGTGCATTGGCATGGTTCAAATCATACTTATCTGACCGTTATCAGTTTGTAGTAGTAAACCAAGAGATGTCATTTCAATCACGAGTTAAATATGGGAGTACCACAAGGCTAAGTACTAGGACCGTTGCTTTTCACTCTGTACATGCTACCCTTGGGAGATGTCATTTGGAAGAATGGCATTAGTTTTCACTGTTATGCTGATGATACTCACCTCTATATTTCCTCGCGCCCTGACTAAACCTACCAATTCTCAAAATTAACAGAATGCGTAGCTGATATAAAAAATTGGATGACAAGTAATTTCCTACTACTAAATTCAGAAAAAAACAGAGATTCTAATTATTGGACCAAAAACTTCTGCACATAAAAACCTAGAATACTGTCTAACACTTGATGGCTGCTCTATTAAGTCGTCTTCGTCAGTTAGGAACCTGGGTGTGCTCTTTGATACCAATCTTTCATTTGAAAGCCACATTTCTAACATATATTTTTAAGATGGAAGAATGCGGTTTTACATATCTAAATTACGACATATGCTCTCAATGACAAATGCGGAACAGCTAGTTCATGCGTTTATGACCTCGGGACTAGATTACTGTAACACTCTACTGGGTGGTTGCCCTGTTTGCGTGATAAACAAATTACAGCTAGTCAAAAACGCAGCTGCAAGGGTCTAGAGTCTACTAGAACCAGGAAGTATGACCATATTAGTCCGGTTCTGTCAAAACTGCACTGGCTCCC
Source organism: Zacco platypus (assembly GCA_038088235.1). Lineage (NCBI taxonomy): Eukaryota > Metazoa > Chordata > Actinopteri > Cypriniformes > Xenocyprididae > Zacco > Zacco platypus. Next base: position 28,607,334 of record CM076070.1, read on the forward strand.
TATTAAACATCGTATAGATTTTAAAATCTTGCTAATTACTTACAAACCACTAAATGGCTTAGCTCCCCAGTACCTGAGTGAGCTCTTAATGCATTATAGTTCTTCGCATCTATTATGATCTCAGAATTCTGGCCAGTTGTTAATACCTAGAATATCAAAATCAACCGCAGGCGGTAGATCCTTTTCCTATTTGGCACCTAAACTCCGGAACGATCTTCCTAGCATTGTTCGGGAAGCAGACACACTCTTAGATCTTAACATGACATACACATGACGCATTATCAATTTTTGTCTTCATATCCATTAAAGGATTGTTAGGCTGCATAGATCAGGTCAGCCGGAAGCGGTAACACTTCCTATGTACTCATTACATCAGAAGAAGAATGGCGTCTACGCTAATTTTTGTCTTTCTGCTTATCCTGAGGTGATCAGGATAACCGGCGTAATCAAAAAGATCTTAAACTAGATGGAACTGGATAAAATTTTTTGACTGTTGCGATTCCAAATCGGTTTAATGACCTGTAACTCTGCCTGAGTATCGGACAAGTGTTCACTGTTGGCCAGAGGAGAACTGGCCCCCCGACTAAGCCTGGTTTCTCCCAAGGTTTTTTTCTCCATTTGTTGGAGTTTTGGTTCCTTACCACTGTTGCCTTTGGCTTGCTTAAGTTGGGGACACTTGCTTGATATTCAGCAGTGTTTTTAGTATGCCTGCATTGGCGCCGTTGTATGCGAACTGAGCTGAGCCGGACGATTACATCACTGTTTTCTCCAATGCTGATATACATAAATAAACTAGACTAATAACTATTGATCTTTGCAACGGAATGAATAAATAATATATAGAATGAGCTGGACAATGACTCCATTTTCTTTGGGAGCTGCTGTGCAGCCAAAATTATTTGCCAATTATTAATGTAAAGCTGCTTTGCCACAATTGTAATTGTATTGCATTGTAAAAAGCGCTATATAAATAAAGATGACTTGACCAAACCATTTCAAAGAGGGGGGAAGCATCACTCTGAGGTTACTGTGATATATTTTCGAAAGAACCTCTGATATTTAGGTCACAGTTTCATTTTTTGGACAAATTGGGCACCAAAGTTTAATACTTATTCTATTTGTTTGAAATCCCCAAAGACTTTATTGATACAAACACAGTGTTCTCATATTACTATGAATGAATGTGCAACACGCAATATGGTGGAATAAATCCTGACTTTTAAATAAAAGAGCCAATCGGCAATTGGTAAAATTATTGCGTCACTACCTTTAGAGGCTTTGGTTGCTATAGAAACAGCCAGTGAAACACACATGAGCATTGGCTGGTCCAGCTTGAAAAATCTTTTTTTTGTCATGATTTGAGCATTTAGAAACTAAATTCATGAGGCAGTTGTTAGATTTCATTGGCGATTTCAAATATGAAATCAGCTTGAAGAGCAGCTTTATTGAAGAGCAATTTCTAATTTGATGTTTCCCCATTCAAATAGATAGGAGCACTCACCAAGTCAAATGACTTGTTTTAAAGGGACTTTGAAATCCCTAATCCTAAATATGAGCAATAGCAATAATGCAAGACCACTAATAACCATTGAAACTATGGAATTTGGGGGGAAACAGCCATGAGACGAAACTGTAACAGGGCGAGACCAAGGGTGTAACCATCTAAAAACGGGTGGTAGAACTAAAGGACAGAAGATTAGCAGTACCATATAAACAGTTTTAAAGAGGAGACAAGATAATGATAGGAAAATAAATCGATTATGAAATGATTAGATTAATGATTAGATTAATAATTTCAGATTTCAACAAAACAGCAATAATAAGAGCTGTTAAAGTGAATGATGCAGTTAAAAAGGTAATTAACACTATTTTTACCAGCATTAACAGATTTGTTCATTTTGACATAACTGCTGAATTCTGTTCTCTATGGTTTTTAATAATCATTAATGTAAGATTAACATGTAAGATTACATCTATAATGCATAGGTAAAGGTTTTTATCATTGAAAATGATAAAATATTACTACAATTTATTGTTTTGTCCTTAAATGAAAATATTCATTGAGGTTCATAGATCAAATTTAAATATTTAATAATATTATAATTTATATATTTTAAAAAATATTTAATACTTCAATCGATTTAATTAAATAATTGATCAACAACCTCATATATATATATATATGAGGTTGTGCAAGCTCATTCTGTATCTCTTACAGTTCAAAGGTCAGAGCGCAATTGGCTGCCACCTAATGACACGGGCATCTCACCTGATCCCTCCGACCGGCCGTCGCTTCCGATGAGAGGTACAGTGATGGCGGCGGTGGCCACTCCATCTGTGGGTACGGTTGTATAGACCACCGGTAAGGACTGAACGACCACGGGGATGGTTTGCAGCTGCCCCACTTTACTGGGCATGTTCACTGAGGGTATGGTGTGGATGACATGGAGGATCTGCTGACCTCCGACCCCTTGTGTGGACGCCAGTATGGAGCCTGGCGATAGCACCGCTGGTATGGTGGCACTTGCCGTGATGTTTTGGAGAGGCGGGTTTGTAGGGTTGGAGGTCACTGTGGCTACCGGGAGGGAGGGGCGGGGCTTGTTGAGGGAAAGGTCCACAGGTTCCGTCTGGTCGTCATCGTTGTGTTGGGTGCTGATGTCACAGAGTGGAGGGGGTGAGGATTTGATTTTGAGGTCTGTGGGCTCAGAACAATCGTCTAATGGCTCTTCTTTCTGTAGAGACACAAAAACAGAAGAAAACTAAGAAGAAAATGAAGGTATAAGGGAGATAAGGAAGGAAAATGGAAGAGCAAATAAGGTGAAGAAGGAGATTAGGAGGGACGGAAAGGAAAGGGAAGGTATAGGGCAGCAGCTCCACAAAACACAGGAACAATAGCTGGCCAGATTGGAAAGAAGGCCTGAACTTGGCAGGAGTCCAGCTCAATCAGCCAAACATAGACACACTAATTTATACACACATACACAAAGCAACGATCTCTCTCTCTCTCTCTGTGTGTGTGTTTGTGTGTGTGTGTGTGTGTGTGTGTGTGCGTGCGTGCATGCAACACCCACTGAGCTCCCTCTGCGGTAGGACTTATAACTAACCTTAAGGCCTGTATATTTAATCTTTTGGTAAAGGTAAAGCAACAAATGAAACTTTTGAAAGCAATTCCTGAATGATGCCTCATGCAAACAGAGAGGTTAGTGTGTTTTTAGCACCAACAAGGGAACAGTCTACTTAAAACACTTAACTTGTGGTGCTTGTCCATGCAAAACTCACTACCATGATGCTAGGAATTCGTAGATGTTGTCAGGGCATTGCTATATGGTTGCTAAGGTATTCTAAGTGACTTTTAGCACATTGCTTTGCAGTTTCTGGGTCTATATTAGGCATGTGATGGTATACAATTTTCATGTTGAGATAATTATTGAAGCTTTTATCATGGTATATGGTATTGACCCGATATTGAAATAAGCTCCAAAAAAATGTTTAACTTTTAATAACTAAAAATTTATAATTAAACAAGTTTAATAACTTTTATTAACATTAACAATGCGCAATAGTTACATTTGTTACAGAAGTTATTTTATTCTTTTTTATTCTTATTCTTTGTTATAGTTAGTTAAAAATACAACTGTTAGTTCAGGTCCAATAAATAACACGGTTACAGTTTTGATTTTAATAAAGTGTTATTAAATGCTGAAATTAAGATTAATAAATGCTTTATAAGTATTTTTCATTTTCAGTTTATGATAACTAATGAATTAACTAATGCTAAATAATGGAAATTAGTTGTAAAGTGTGACTGAACAATAAAGAATCAGAACATATTAAAACAATAACTAGGTCATGTTGCAGTCCAGATTAAAATATAAAATGTTTAAATTTGAAAATAAACAGCCTTAAGTCTTTAAGTATTTAGTGCGATGATGAAAAAGCAATTACAAAAATCTGAATGGTTGTTTAAAACATTTAAATACTGTAATAGCCTTGGTGCAACTGCTTTGGGCTACCGGGGTAACCGCAGCATTTCTGCTCTTCCATCAGCACCATCTGCTGTCAGAGAGTGAAACATCTCAACATCTAGTAAGCAGTATGCAAACTGCTCATGCACGTTTGATTTGTTTACATCATTGTTCTGAGTGGCTGTTAGCACACTGCTTTGCAATTTCTGGGTCTATATTAGGCATGTGATGGTATCAAATTTTCATGTTGAAATAATTGCTGAAGCGTTTATCATATACGGTATACAGTATTGTCATGATTTTTTTACAAAAGTGTAAACAACTTGTATAAGTGTAATACAACAGTGTTGTGCCTTTTAAACTGTTGATGATCAAAGTATTCTTAAAATGCATTCTAAAAACCAAACAGTGTTTGGAGGAAGAAGAAGGATGAGTAGAACCCCAAGAACACCATCCCAACAGTGAAGCACAGAGGTGGAAATATTCTTTGGGGATGCTTTTCTGCAAAGAGGACAGGACGACTGCACCGTATTGAGGGGAGGATGGATGGGGCCATGTATCTCAAGATCTTGGCCAACAACCTCCTTCACTCAGCAAGAGCATTGAAGATGGGTCGTTTCCAGACCTGAATCCAATAGAAAATATTTGGAGGGAGCTGAAAGTCCGTATTGCGCAGCGACAGCCCTGAAACTTGAAGAATCTGGAGAAGGTCTGTATGGAAGAGTGGGCCAAAATCCCTGCTGTAGCGTGTGCAAACCTGGTCAAGAACTACAGGAAATATATGATCTCTGTAATTGCAAACAAAGGTTTCTGTACCAAATTATGTCATGCAATAAAATGCAAATTAATTACTTAATCATCGAATGTGATTTTCTGGATTTTTGTTTTAGATTCCGTCACTCACAGTTGAAGAGTTGCTTTGTAAGTGGGCAAGCCTGCAAAATCGGCAGTGTATTTGAACAAGTGTATCAAATACTTGTTCTCCCCACTGATAACAATTTCAATGACTTTTTTCAGCTGTATTTAAATATAAAATATTATATAATCTATAATAACATTAAACGGGCCTCTTTCATGTTTCCTCAAAACAATATATTCTTAATTATTCTTAATTCCAAGCATGCACATGGAAGGTCAATGAACAACATTTATGAATTGTGTGTGTGGCACAAACATGTTCATTCAATTATATTATTATAATATTATATTATTGAATATTATTATATATTCTAGATACATTATCATCCAAATTATTTTACTTTTTAGAATGCACATCAGCTTCCTTTTCCATTAAAACTGGATTCCCCTTTAAAAGTGTTTAATAATTGTTGATTTTCAAAGTATACTAAACGTAGAGGTAGCCACCCAAAACATAGTTTTTTCAAACATCAGTCTTTTTTTTAACCTGAGGACAAATGTATTTAAAATATTTGTGTGATCTGTTCAATTCAGTATGCAACACATATGCAAATTCCTAGACAATGTATCTTTAATTTGGCCAAAATGAAAGAAATAATTTTCTCCAAGCAGAGATTCAGTTGAATGAACATGTTTGTGCCACACACAATTCATAAATGTTGTTCACGGGACCTTTCACAGTGGAATTGAATGTCCTCATTGAAGCAGCGTATGGATTATTTTGGTTATGCATATTTTCAATATGCATAAGGCATATTGGATATGCATAAGGCATAACACTTGTTAAAATGAGCATCTACAGGATGATTTCAAAATCTGTATATTTTCAGAGACAGGAAAAGAGATATTCTGATGATTACTAAGTACAAAATTTTCCAAACTCAACAGAAGTTTTAATTCAACATGAGCCAATCTGAGAAAGCAGTGACTGGTAAACACACGTGATTGATTCACTACACAGTGATTGCAATGCTGCAGTGTGTGTGTGAGGCCTGATAAAATAGATCAGAATGAACATTTATTTATCTGTATTAAATATGTTAGTCACTATTCTGTGTCATTTTTCATTGAAAATGAATGTAATTTACATATTTATGCTAAAATTATAAATGAATATTCAAAGTAGTCACACTGTCAATGAGTTTAAGATAAAGGTTTATCTTAAATGCAGTGACAATGTGACTACTTTGAATATTAATTCAAATATTTATTACCATTTTAAATTCTGGAATACACCAACACAAATAATACTTCTTTAGCAAAAAATGAACAATTTTACAACAAAAAAATATTAAAATTTTAACTAGGGTTTTGCAAAAACCATGGTTTAACCATGGTATTTGTAGTAAGACTGGTATAAAACTGGTAATAAATCCATGAAAAAACATCCGCTTTTTCATCCGCTAGAGCTTGCCTATTCAAAACAAAGGTGTAGCTTGATGACACCAGCTTGAGCAAGGATTCTTGGGACATGTGGTCTTCAACTCATAGCCGGTAGAAAAGAATCGGGATGAGACTCGGGTAGAAATCATGTTCATGGATGCAATTATTAACGTTACTGTAGTATGAAGCAGAGCAGGACCGAGTGTTGTGGGAGCTAAACGAGGCCGCTGGAGCGATTGTTAATGAAAGACGAATGCAACACCCGCCTCGCGTTTTTCTCTGAGGCATGGTATAGGATGGTACTCACAAAAAAAAAAACAACTCTAAAAATAATACATTTTCCCAACTAGAGTCCCTCCAATGAATCTCAGCCATAAAGATGCCTACATTTTCAAATAACATGCTTAAATGACATCATAAACAAAGCAGCATGGCCAAATTCTCACATTCAACAAATGAAAAATAAAAAGATAAGTATAGACAGGGGTTGTACAGCTGTATTGTATAACTGGAGGTGTTGGGAGGAAACGAGTGAGAGGAAATAAGAGCGAGTGGGCCAGGGTGGTAGCAAAACAGAGAATAAGGGGAGAGTGGGTGGGAAAGGCCTCCGGTTGTCATGGAAACTGGGAGGTATATCAGCTGACTCATTTTCCTCTCCCTCTCTCGATCCCGCCCACCTCTCCCTCAGTCTCTCTATGGTTCTCCACCCCGCCAACTCGCTGCATCCCCACCCTTCATCCACTCCACCTTTCTTGTCTCTTGAGTTGTTTTCCAATGCTCAAACCTAAAGAAATCAAGTAAAGATGTGGCACTGGAGTCAGGTGAATGACATCCATTAATGACCCAATTATCACTGGTGTGCTGTGTGGGATGTTAATTGAGTGTGTTCGATATCTATTAGCGGTTGTAGGAAACGATCTCGGCCTGAGGCGGCGACTGAATGTTGTGATAAAGACAAACCTTGTGGCTGTCATTACAGATCAAACACAATTGGTTTTGATAATGTTTTACAATAACTATTTTATACTAGCTATATGTCTGGATTGCATTAACTAGAAGCAGACAAAAACAAACTAATTATCAAACACCAAACAAACACCACATCATAAGAGTTCTTCACAAATCAACATTGCTAACACACTGCTTACAAAACATTTTTTAATAAATTTAACAGACAACTTGACAGACATTGGTTAAGGTCCCAGTACATCTTATTTGGTAATCTTAAAAATCGTATTTGGTATCATGGTAACTGTATACAATACGATACAGTTATTTTTGCTGGAAATGCAACTTTGAAATGTTTCATATAAAACATAACCACAGACACATTTTAATAAAATCTAAGTGAACAGAGTAGGCCTGTGAGAAAGAATTGACTAAAGCATATGAATGAGGACAGAAGAGGAACTACTTAAAGGCTGGCAACACAGAGAACACAGAGCCATGTTTCTTACGGTGTAGAAATGCAGTACAGATTGACCAAGCAAGAGAGACTGAAACTTACGTGAGTTACCAGTGAAAATTCCTTCTGTTTAACATTGTTAGGAATGATGGACTGATGGCAGTTAATTAACGGGGAAATGGGCCATTAATAATATTCTCAAGGGAGAGCACCAAATTCACATTCCACCACATAAAAGATAAAAATGCTGTTGTTGTTTCGGCAACTAATCAATTGACCCGTCGCAAACAGTTTGATTGACAGGCGATCTGACCAATAATAACCCTGAATCTGCCATTTTATCTGACAAAGCAGTCAGGGGAGTATAGTACACTAACGTTGGTGAACGTGAACCTGAAAAATTGTGTGTACTCACGTCTTTCCACGGTTGAAACAACATTCCTTCTGATGTCCATTCATGTTTATTTGATGCTATAAATAAATTAGTATGCAGAGATGGCCGGTTTACAAGCCATTTGAAGGAGTCTATCACAACACATTAAAGAGCCACTATAAAAAAATTACAATATTTTAAATATGAAACCGTTTCATACGTTGTTAGTGTCCTCTTTAATCCGCAATGTAAGAGCACATGGGTTGTCCGGCATAGCAACAAGGGGCGGGTTTTGCGAAGTGTCAATTACAACAGACAACAAAAGAACTAGACTGTTTTTAGCAACCATTAACATTCCTGTCTAGGAAAATGAAGGTGTATGTATTAGTAATTTTTTTTTTTTTTTTTACAGAAACAGCAAAAGTTATAAACACAGTGGAAGGGAGGGTGTAGCATCTACTACTAAAGTTCAAAGATAGAATGATGGTGTCACAATTAGTTCCACAAAGGATGACGGGGAGAAATGTATCCATTTAAATAGTAGTAGTAGCTTTAATACAACAACACAAAAGAGAGAATCAAAGTGACAGTGTACTGAAACACAACCAATACCAGATAATGAGGAACTGAAACAGAGGGCATATATACACAAGATGAACTCAATATCAAGCAGGTCTGAGAACTTAATCAATAACCATAGTAACTAATGAGCAAGAACATGAGAACAAAGAAAAGCAAACTAAAATGTCCAATATGAAATGAAACCAAAACAAAAGGCAAGCATGACAGTTGGTGTTCCACTATTTTAAGTTTGTTGAGGAATAAAAACATAAAGCTGCACCTCATAGGGTCATCAACCTCAGTGGTCTATACCATTGACATTTTAAGACTCTTGATACAACAGCAATCTGAACATGCTATTGAAATCTTTGTTAAATATTAATATACATATTAACACATTCCTGTGATGGACTGGCCAGCAGCCCATGGTGTCTCACTGCTTCTAGCTTGAGAAGTTTGGATAGGGTCTAGCATCTAGCGACCCAACATGATGGGACAATCAGTTTGGATATAACTGGTCGACCAATATATCGTCAAGGCAATGGATAATTTTTTCTGTTTGGTCAATGTGTCAGAAGCAGAACTTTAATTTTGACATATTGATGGACTTTTATTTTGAAAGTGCTAAGAACAGCTGCACCAACTAACTCTGTTTAACAGCTGTTCTATTAGTAATAGAAAGGTAAACACTATATTACTTTCTCACCTATTAGCAGTCAGCAAATACACATTTATAAAATTTAAACAAGTCTTGTGAATTGTGCATTTTTAGACTGCATAAAGCATGTGTACTCTGTGCGTAATGGTCGGTATGTGCAAATTGGATCCAGACCGAGTCGACAAAATATCAATTTTTCAATACATATTGATACTGAAATATCTAAAATGGTTCCAATACTCATTTACCCTAGTACTGAAATGGCTATACCAGCTGTGTTTTCTCGCATTCTCTTCTCTAGACAGTGAGTTGACACACTCTCATGTCTGTTCTTACTCACTCATCTCATTCACTCGGGTTGAACTACAGGGCCTGAATTTCAGCACAGGATTGCGGGAATTGCACATCATTTTACTCATTCCAGAACTCACACCCAAAGCAAACACACATAAAGCCGCCTCTCAGATAGCTTGTGAGTATTAAATTGAGTTCATTTTAATTCATTGTGCTTAAAAGGTCAAATGCACACTTATGTCAACATGCCTTGTTGCATTTATTTGTGCAATCATTTGTAATTTGTTTATTTGTTCTTATTTTATTACTGACCGTTTACTTTTTTTTTTTTACTTTGTTTACTGACAAAGTTTGAAATCAAGCTTCCTTGTGCCATGTAAGCTATTGCACAACACAATTAATCTATAGTAAAAACAAATACATTGAGTGAACAAACATTTAGGTGAGTTAATTGTAATAGTAATTGATCAATGTTTATGTATAAATAAAAGCCTGTTCATTATTTAAAGTGATCGTGTTTCTTCAGAAGTCTTGGATTAAACCGTTCAGTTACGGTTACGATGTTATACTTTTTGAAGCTTGAAAATATTGATTACCTAGAGATGATAAAATATAGGAGGGGAAGAAAGAGTGAAAGCTGAGGGTGATATTTGTGTCTGAGTTTGTGGTCCTGCCAAGCATTTGAAAGAGAAAGTCATGCAGCCTCTCCCACTAAGGATGCTAACAATTAATCAACGATCAGTTAATTATCTATAATAATTTAATCAATAAAACTTATTGATGGTCGATTATGTAAGCTCATCATTAGACCGCATAGCTCATGCGCAAAACACATGTAGCAGACAAGAGAGGAAGAGAGTGTGCCTTAGTTACATATTCTAAATGTATTAATGTCTTCAAACCATGCAATGGATTAGGTAGGCTAGCCGTTTATTTTGAAACATAATTAAACAAGGGTCCAAAAAAATCCTTCAAACAAGTGATTTTACATATGAACTACTTGTGCAAACCCAATAATAACAAGACCTGTCAATCTGAGTAAATCAAACCAATCAGAGCATGCTCCAGCTGTAAAAAAAAAAGAAAAAAAAAAAAAGTGTGTGATTGGTCTCTACACATCATCCCTATAGATCCAGTTTCCATTGGTTTAACTTTCAAATGACATTGAAACACTGCGTCATTATTGCGACAATTGAATCCCGGAAGTCCTATAGCTTTAGCAAAGCAGCATGTCATGTCACTCCACGACTTTATGCGTTGTCTCATGTTTAGTCTGGGCTCGTTTGATACAACTTGCTCTAAAGACACGCAATCTACTGTGGTTTATTAATGTTTCGCGAAATTACAAACCAAATCATTGATAAAAAGCTTCATGAGTATATTGTTTGCATGTCTGTGGCGGTGCTTTTCCATCATATACTTGGTACAGTTTGGTCTCTGTGCTCTAAATATTTGTTTCAGTTGAAGTATTTCAGCAAATTTAAAAGCACTTGTTAAAAGGGCGAGTTGACCCAAAAATGAAAATTCTGTAATTAATTACTCACCCTCATATCATTCCACACCCGTAAGACCTTTGTTCATCTTCGTAACACAAATTATGATATTTTTGATCAAATCCTATGGCTCGGTTGAAGCCTCTATTGCCAGCAAGGTAATTAACACTTTAAGATACCAAGAGAGGTACTAAAACATTTAAAACAGTTCATGGGAGTACAGTGGTTCAACCTTAAGATTATAAAGCAACGAGAATACTTTGTGAGGCAAAAAACAAAATAACGACTTTTCAACAAGATCTAGTGATGGCCGATTTCAAAGCACTGCCTCGAAGCTTTGCAAATCTTTTGTTCTAAATCAGTGGTTTGGTTTAAGTATCAAACTGCCAAAGTCACGTGAAGTATTGCCCTTTAGCGTAGTGCAGTGACTTTGGCGCTCCGAAGATGAACGAAGGTCTTACGGGTGTAGAATGACAGGAGTGTGAGAAATAAATGACAGAATTTTCATTTTTGGGTGAACTAAGCCTTTACGTGTTGGTCATATCCCCTACATTGACTGTAAAGCAAAGTTTCTAAGCTTTCAAACGACACATATTTTGTGTTGGTTAAGCAAGTGGTTGTTAAGCAACAAGTGGTTGTTAAGAAAACCCCCGTTTCGGATTTAAGATGTTATGGTTAACATTAAATAGATTGTTAATTTAAACTAAACTACAATCGTTTATGGAAATATATGAAAATTGACCACTTTCTTCCCCAAACAATACTACCTCCCGTGGGCCTCACATTTTACAATATTATGCTGTTTACAAAGACTCATTCGATAGACAAACGATTATGTGTTTGAGCACACGACTACCTGAAATACCTGGCAACCGATTGCAAGCCCCTAACTTCCTTTTCACATTCACCTTGCGTATCAAATTGCACATGTGAAATTGACAACAGATCTTAACGGAAACTACAAGGTACTTTTTCACCAAACTGAAAAACTCAATGAACATCAGCAGCTGCTTTTGACGAGTCTTTATGATGTGCTGGCTGGGTAAAAGCACATTTGACACAGAGAATTGTGTGTGTATATTTGTCTGAAGAGAATGAGGATGAGGATAAAAGGGTGTGGAGTACATCTTTGTGCATGAGTGCTCCCGTTAGTTCCAGAGTGAGTGCCTGTCAGGCATGTATGGTGTATGTGGATGTGAGCATGTCTGTGCGCCTGCAGGTGTGTGGTGTTCAATGTGTGTCTTAAGACTTAAGGAGTGTATTGTAAGGGAGTGGGAGTGTTGTGAGGGGGTGGGGTAGAGTGTCAGTGTGCGTGTTTTCAGGCGAAGGGGTTTGGGGAGGCTACATCACAGTCGTTCCAACTCCTGCCAGAGCCTCGTTGCCATGACTACAGAAGAACGGAAGCCTCCCTCGATATATCCTATTAGGGCCTTGGCGAGACTTAGAAGAAATGATAGAAGGATTGAAATGGAAAGGTACAAAAAGAAACCACCAAAACGTGGAGGGTAAGAGAACTGGCGTGTAAAAATATTATGTTATGCTTCCTTATGGGGAACTTGGTCTATAAGATAACACTAGGCAGAGGGAATGCCAGTTAATGATCACCCTTTCATTTCCTCATGCTCTAATATATTTAGTAACGGAAGAATTTCCAAGTTGCAAAACATTGATCTACGGAATATTGATAGGTGGAGATGTCTTCAAAGAACTTATTTAGCCCTTTCCTAGTCACTACCTAGTATATAGGATGCATTTCTGCTGCATTTTGAATGCTAAACAGGAAGTGCTTTACAAAAAAACAAACTTTAATTTGATTGGTTGACTTCTCACAAATTCTAGGGAAAATTGAGTCAGGGTGCACAGATTTGTATTGGTCTTCCGGGGAAACAAAGTTGTGTGTAAGATACAAGGCAGCTACAATGACCTTTTTAAAAAATAAAAAATAAATAATAATAAAAAAAAAAAAAACAAGAGTTAAATTTTGCAAGGCTCGTGGAAAAAAGTAAATATCACAAAAATCTATGGCTGGTCATCTTGCATCTCACTCAGACAGCACCTTCCTGTCTAATTTGGTTAGCTCTTGACCAGGAGGAGCATTGTGTGATTTATTTTATTTTAGAAAGCATTTAATTGGACAAATCATTTTTGGTCCGTTTACCCAGAAGAGAATAACAAATTTTCAGTGCATATATGCAAAAGATGCCTCCAAGCCAGAGGTGGGGGACTCTAGTCACATGACTTGACTCGAGTCAGACTTAAGTCGCAAATTTTAGGACTTGAGACTTGCTTGAAAAATATTAATAAAAGACTTGACTTGGACTTGATATTCGTGACTTGAGACTTGACTCGAGACTTGACTCGTGCTTGAGTGAAATGACTCGAAAAGTCTTTTGTTTAATAAATCTGTTTTTGAACGCGCCGCAACCTAACCACGTGATGCAGCAGGCAAGCAGAGAGATCTAACGTAAGAGCATGGACACGTGACTGAACAGACGCTACACCAAGAATAATTAAGTTCGGGTAACGTTACCAGGATTATGTGCAAAACGGTGCTAAGAAGAGAAGAACAGCAGTATGCAAGGCCCGCAACATGAAGATATGTGATACAAACACCACCACTTCAAATTTCATTTGACAATTCAAATCCCACAAAAATTGTAAGTGATGAAGTCAGACCCACTGTTTTCAGCTCACTTGGCTAGTCAAAGGTTATACTAGTTGTGATAGACTTAACGTTTTGGACATGTTAAGAGTTTACTTTGAATTGGTTTTGCGTTCATTAAACAGAAAATTGGGTTAAAATCAGTGCTGTCAATGTTAATACATTAACGCATTATTTTTTAATGCGCAGAAAGACGCGCGCCAGTATCGAGTTCTCTGTCACGCTTGAACGAACAATTACTCACACAATAATGCCAAAAATGTCCGTTTTATCGAGTATCCTCATTAGAGCAGCCTTGAATGAGAAATAAAGTCTTAAATGAAAGTAAAGAGGGGGTTAGACCAGTTAGACAGTGAGATCCGTGTCATGTGCGCCAGCTCTTAAAGTGACCCATCTGTCATTGAAGATAATCAAAAAACAAACGTAAAATTATCACATTTAATTTTTTTTTGTTAGTGCAATGCATTGTAAATGGTTATTCACTGTTTATAAGGAAATGTCAGCTTTTTGTAATAGCACTTATGCATGTGTACAGTGTCTAATAATTGGTCTTCAGTGTTAGACATTGAGTGAAAAGCCTATGGATAGTTTATGGGGATGCACATATATTGTATACACACACACACCTGATAAACAGGTCCAAGGTTTGTGTGATTCAGTTATTAATGTTTTTTTCTTGTTGTTATTCTTCTGTTAAAAAGGAAGGCTCTAACTTAAATGTCCCATGAAGTTGATGCCTGTTTGAAGAATGTCATTTGGTGGCAATTCATTATACTTGAATTGTTTAAAGTAAATATGTAAAATAATTTAAATATTTAAATATCCAAAAAAACACTTGCATAGTGTTATAAAATTCGTTCAGCTGTGTACTTCCATTATCCTAAATATTTCCAAGAATTTGTAAATTAAGAGAAAGCCACAATTTTAAATAGTGCACTGTCCCTCACTTGCGCCTGTCAGTGACGTAATATCTGCGTTATTCCTGGTTTATCTTGTGCTGCACAGTAACCATGGCAACAGACACGGACAGCTGCGTAACATCTAGCGCTGCGCTGTTGTTGTTTCGTTCAAACTTTATGGACCATAGCAAACAAACTAGGACAAAAGGAGAAATAAAACAAGAATCAATATCGGCGTGGCCTTTGCAAGATGGCGAGAGTTTTGCGATAAACTTTGACTTGACAGAGACGGTGCTCTTGCACGTTATTAGACAAGGTGAGCAAAAGTAGGCTATAAGACTAATCAATGTTATCAAGCTCAACATGATGAAGTGTTAGAATCTAATGATGATCTAGCTCACTGTTAAGTCTATTACAGACAACAAACTCATACTAAACTTTACAACTTTCAATAAAATCCAGTGCAGTTCAGTATGATAGTGTAACGTTAGAGCAAGTGAAACAGTATCAATATCAATCTCGTCCGTGATTCTCGGCCACGTCCAGCTTCACACCACAGTCATGTTAAAAACATGCATTCACTCATCCATAAACATTATTTCCCCATAAATATTATTAGATCCATCGACATGACGACAAGTTCCATGATTCCATATTCACTGCGTCATCAATCTACACCTTTGTTATTGTTTTGAATTGTTTAGCGACCCCTAGTGCACGAAAAAACTACATAGTGCATCTTTAATACTTTTTCATGGTCTTCTGTAATGTTTGAGGCATATCAAAACAGATGTACCTGAATAC
The DNA here is from genome assembly GCA_038088235.1 of Zacco platypus. Taxonomy (NCBI): domain Eukaryota; kingdom Metazoa; phylum Chordata; class Actinopteri; order Cypriniformes; family Xenocyprididae; genus Zacco; species Zacco platypus. Next base: position 28,622,749 of record CM076070.1, read on the forward strand.
TTTTCATGCTTTTATTTTGGCATAATTTCAGTTACATTTACATTTAAGGCTACGTAGTTTTATTTTTAGATTTTTATTGTATTTTTAATAATAATAATAATAATTTGTATTATTGTACACCTTTTGAGTAGGAATGCATATTGCAATTTTTTTGATGCAAATAAAACTCCCATAGTCCATAACTACTGTATTTTTAACTTATTTTAATATATAAATTCATTTAAATCATCAAATATTTGTATGACTTGCCAGTGACTTGCTTGACCTAAGCTACGACTTGACTTGATTGACAAAGCAGTGACTTGACTTGATTCTCAAAAATTGACTTGGACTTGCTTGAGACTTGCACATGTGAGACTTACTCCCACCTCTGCTCCAAGCTAAATTTCTAATAAAAGTTATCCTGTCTAGTGTCTAAATGCATATCATTAATCTCATTGTAAATGATTCATTTATGCATGCATTTCATTTTTAAAACTTTTACCTCCTAATTTTTAAATAAAATGTAATAACTATCATAAGTTGGACTTATCCAACTTTAGTTTGCATAAACCTTTTATCCTACAAACCACCTTCCAACAATCGATTCCATGCTTGCATTCAGATCAGCCTCCATTAGGATATAGTTTTTTTTCTGACCAACAACCAAAGCTCATTAACCGATCATTAACCGTTAACCAACAAGATTATCAAGTTCAATTAAATTAGATTTAAAATAAATTAGAATGGATAAGTGTCCGTGACCATTAAAATTACCCAAATTTGTTTTCCAGGGGTTTCGTTTTACATGCGCAAATAGCAGCATAAACTACCGAGGTAGAGGATTCACACATCACATCATGCACCTTGAACACTTCTGTAACTGGAGAAAAACAGAATAAAATCATATAGCCAACCATATTGTTCTGATACCAAAAATAAGAAGACCCTGATAAGACAAATCTTGTATTTTATAAAGAAAATGCTGGTTTTTTTTTAAGTTTTCATATTGCATATTTTTCATAGTTTAGTTTTTGTATTATCATATAATTTTTTTACCATATGATAATGATGTACACTGCCAAAATTTTATTAACAGTAGAAGTGAAATCTTATTCTAGTTTTGGAAATTTGGTCCCATCAGCGAGGCACACAAACATGACATTCACGCAGCTCTTAGACGGTAAGATTGTTGACTGTTTTTTGTGTACATCAAGATAACAATTTTAAATGAAAAACATCCTAATTTAGAAGTAATAAGCCATTTTCTATCCCGTTTTTGACCCTCTCTTTCAAACACGGTTTTGATGGGCATTCAAGACTCTGAAGTACACACCCACTGCTGTGAATGGGTAACAGTTTTGCATATTAAAATAATTTCCAACATCCCTTACATTACAAGTGGAAATGTTTTGAAAAATTCTGATGTTACATAGTTGAAACATTTATGTGCATTACATAGGCTTTGTAAGTCTTGGTTGTGGCAAATAAAATTTAAGTACAGAGTTACCACAGTCTCTCTGAAAAGCCTGCATGGTCTTGTTTAAAAACAATGTATAACAGTGTTATACTCACACGACCTGTCCGGAACTTTGTTTAAAATAAAGTTCATCCATGTTTACTTAATTTTAGGGCCACAAGGAAGGCAATGCAATCCTCAGAGGCATCTCTATCATTTTGTTGCTGCAGTTGTTATGTCTCATATATACTACTACATGATCATCTTCTGTAGAGGCGGTCTTTCGTAGCACTATGATGTAAAATTGTGACAAAATCCGAAATGATTCTTTTACTGAGCTTGGTTTCAATAAAAGCTGTTTTTGGACTAATGAGGACGTTTAGAGTTCAGAGATTTGATAAACTTAAAGGATATTTTTATAGTACAATGACCTCATGTAAAAAGACCAAGGAAAATTAAATTTTTCAATTCATGACCCCTTCAAATAATTAAAAGATTAACAAAACTAAAGAAAAAACTCTGACAAGTAGTATATACCAAGTTTAGGTTCATTTTGTAACACGCTCCACAAACAAGTTACGGAAAGGAAACTGAGATGGTAGAAAGCGGCATTCTGTTTGTTTTCTTCATTTTACAAAAGCACAATGGGTCTCATATACTGAGCATGCATATGCACAAGGCTGGGTAGGTTACTTTTAAAATGTATTTCACTACAGATTACAAAATACATGCTTTAAAAAGTAATTTGTAACGTATTTCGTTACATTACTCAAGTTCAGTAACTTAATCTAAATACTTTAGAATACTTTGGAATACTAATAAGTGTGGAACAAACACAAAAAAGGTAATTGCAAGTTATCATCTCCCAATTCTGACTTTATAACTTGCAATTGTGAGTTTAAATGTCGCAATTCTGAGAAAAAGAAGTCAGAATTGTGAAATGCAAACTCACAATTGTGAGGGAAAAAAAACAAATTGTGAGAAAAAGTAGCAGTGACGAGTGAATTATAAAATGACTCACAAACAACTTTCACAAAACATGCAAACAGTCGTGGATCATCCAGGTCATGACAGGACAGTTAAGTTGACAGTTGGGCAATTTTTTTTATAAATTCAGTCATTTTGTGTTGTTCAGGACAGTACTAAATAAAAATAACATTTTTATGATCCCTCTAAAAAGTATTAAAATGTTGATGAAACTTAAGTCCACTTTTTCAGAGTCAGAGAATAACCAATTGCTGTTTAAATGACATTAAAATTCAAAGTAATCACTTTGGTAATCTAAAATACTTTTCAGATGTAACTGTAATCTGATTACCACCCATTTAAAATGTAACTGTAATGAAATACAGTTACTCAAATTTTGTATTTTAAATACGTAACTAAGTTACTTGTATTTCATTACTCCCCAACCCTGCATATGCACAAATTTTTATGTGAAATCTGCGTACAAACATTTTCACAAACAAATCATCATTCATTAAAGGGTTAGTCCCCCCAAAAATGAAAGTTCTGTCATTAATTACTCACCCTCATATCGTTCCATGTTACTACAGTGGTTCAACCTTAATTTAATGAAGCGATGAGAATACTTTTTGTATGCAAAGCTGGCCGGTTATTTTTTAGATTAATCGGATAAAATCCTTATTTCCTTTTCTTTCTTTTTTTTTTATTGACAACAAACGCATTATTCCACATCCTGCCCAATGTCCTTAAAACAAACATGCCAATTGAATTCTATGAAAACATACAGTGCTTAATTTCTTAGACTACCTGTCACAGAAAAGAGAAAAGATATTTTAGGGATCTGACAAAAACTCATTATTCACAGATAATGTCCAAAAAAAACTTTAAATTTTGTTTGGCCTCCTTTGGCTTTGATAACAGCTTGCATTATTGTGGTCATTGTTTTTATGTACTTTTCCACAGTCTCACATCTGAAAAAAGTGCTTTACCATTTTTCTTTCTTGTAAAACAGTAAATTTTGAAAATTCATGACAAAAATATTTATATTTTAGCATTAGAGGTACTACTGTGACTAAACAGCTTACACATACTGGTGGATTAATTATTACAGAAATACAAAAATGATTTTGGTAATCACCAGTACCGTTAGTTTAGGGAAACTGCGGCACAAACCTTAGTCTAACAAACCGTGGTCTATCAAACTTAAGCAATGTATACAGTGAATATAGTTTGAATTTCTACATTAAAAATTAAGATAATAAAGATAAGAAAATAAAAAACACAAACTCAGTGTTAACAAGCAGGCAAGAGAAATGGTTCTGCAGGAACACACACATAACCTCTTATGTTAAGAAATTCTCATTTCTTTATCCTGTGTAAATAATAGACACGTCTTACATTTATTCAATTACATGCCATTATCCCTTTACAGTTACTACTCCCATGAAATACTTGACATATTGATTAATAATAAATTAATAAATGACATTGATTAATAAACCTAAATTGAACTTTCAACAACAGATATTTCAGCAAAATGAATATTTTTACGCTGAACATTAACTGTCTCCCTCTCTACAGTGTTCTGTCTGTCTGACGTGGATGCGCGTGTCGGCACTCATTCAGTAAAGTGAAGTTTGAAGATAAACGCAGACTGTCAGGACAAACCTTTATGTAAAATGGAAATGCTCATATGAATTTGAAACATTTACTGATAAGGATACAGCTGTAGAATGAACGTTTTGCCCCGAGGATGCGCACGCATCTGTCAAGTGCCTGACAGGGTGAGCCATGTTGAACACTGAGCTAATGCATTAACTTGATTTTGTCCATAGAAATGTGTTATTCAGTACTGTAATTTGACAAGACTGGCAGAAGTTTTGCATGCACAGTGGGCAGACACGATTAATCGATAATGACAATCGTTGATTTTCACTCTTTTTTGATTTTATTGATTAGTTGTTGCAGCAGATTAGTTGTTGTTTTTTTTTTTAAATAAAAAAGTCATATACACCTAGAATGGCTTGAGGTTGAGTAAATTATGGGATCATTTTCATTTCTGGGTGAACTTTTTTTTCTGATTAGTTTCACTTGTATGAACATCACAATACTTTCATTTCATTGAGACTTCAACTACTGAATGTACAAGTCATATAATTTAGACAAATCAATCATATTGTAAAGCTAATATTAAATGCATTTGTAGAATAAAGTAAACATCAGCCTAACATTTAGATATGTCCCGGCCTTATCATGAGAAAGGAGATCCAAATTCACCCAGTCTAGAGGAATCCTAAGGACCACTGACTTCTTTCTTATGACACTTCAGCCACACCTCTTTCCAATAACTCTAGGCTACATACCCAGGACTCCCACTATGAGGTTCCACCCCCGCACACGCACACGCACACACACACACGCCACATTACAAAAGCTCACTCACCACCATACACTCCACCTCCTCTGGCTCTGACTTGATTTGTATGGATGGCATCTCCTCAACAGGCTCAGAGGTGGCTGTAGTGGATTTCTTCGGACTCGTCTGACACTGCAAAGGAAAAACAGGACACTTAAGGGCTAATCAGAGCATCAAGATGTAGTTTTACCAACAGTCTGAGAAGTTCGCAGAAAGCTAACGTCTGAACGGATTCGTAAAATCAACAATTCACTTGAGCAAAATGACCCGAGTTATCTTAAAAAGAAAGAGAGTTAGCGAGAGAGCGCGAGAGACTGACGAGTAGAAATCAGGTACAGGTCAATCAGATGTTGGGGGATGTTTGAAGATGGAGGAAAAAGAAAAGAAAAAAAAACAGAAGTGGGAAGACATCAAGCAAGAGAAAAGCAAAAAGGCCTAGTCTAGACTATAATTAAGAAACTTTATAAAGATAATCTAGACTCGGTTTGTAAAGTAAATGACAATGGTGTAGAAAACAGAAAATTAGAGGTGGGGGAAGATGGTTCTAAAGACTGACCAGCTGGAGAAAGACAAGAGGAGAGAAAGAACAACTGAACAAGCTGGGAGGAGTAGTCAGCAATCCCTCCCTCTTTGAGGAGAGTAGAGTCACACCCAGATCTTTAAGACTGAATAGCAAGAGAAAGAGGCCTGTCTCACAGAGTAGAGCAGCAGTATTAGTGGAGAGAGAGAGAGAGGGAGAAATGTGGTAATGCTTAGGCATGGGGGTGGGAGTGGTGGTCACATGACCCAGCTGCAGTAGATTCCACAAAGAGGTGTGCCCCCCTCCCCCCCCCTAAGCTGGGGTGTGGCCTTTTTTAATGTGCCCCTCCTTTTAACCTGGCACAGACACATAGCAAACACGTGCACTGTGAACAAAATTCCTTCTCATGGCCAATGTTGTGTGGGATAGCTAGAAAACAGTGTAAAAAATGCTTCATTCACACTGAATGAGGGTAGGATGTCTGTAAACAGGGACCAAAAAGCACTCACCAAGTGGCTTTGGTGAGTAAATACAATTGTGGTGCTTGCAGAAGGCCAGTAACTTTAATTGGAACTGCCAGATTTAAAACAAATGTTATGAATGATAGGCTGTCCCTTGTTGAAGTAAACAAGAACCACAATAAAAGGGAAAATTGATTAAACCTAAATACACAGTAAATCAATTTTCTATAATTCCTAACTAGGTACTGAACAGTGTACCCATAAAAAGTTGTCTCAGCCAATGAAATTGGTTTGGTGTCCAAGGGAAATGGGTCTCTGCAGGGGTTAGGATGTTGTACTACACATCTTTGCATCCATCAAGGAGTCCTTGATCTGAAGAAAAACAAAAAATAAAAATAAAGACCCTTGTCTTGGAGATTTTATCATCAGTTTATCTATGATAACTAAAGGTTTTGTTTAAATAAAAAAAAAAAACTCCATTTGACATAACAAGGAATATTCCTCACATAGAGCCACCAAGATGAAAATCTGTGTCTGCATGTTTTTTTAGTTGTAGCTAGACTGGATGACAGAGAATGGCTCATCTCAAGAGTCACAATGCAAGACTCAGCTAAATATATATTTTTTGTTCTTTCTTTCTGGTATGTGTATACAAACACACACACACACACACACACACACAGATGCTGGTCATTTAATTAGAATATCATCAAATACTTATTGGGGCTCCTTTTGCCTGAATTACTGCAGCAATGCGGCATGGCATGGTGTCGATCAGTCTGTGGCACTGCTCAGGTGTTATGAGAGCCCAGGTTGCTCTGATAGTGGCCTTCAGCTCTTCTGCATTGTTAGGTCTGGCATATCGCATCCTCCTCTTCACAATACCCCATAGATTTTCTGTGACGTTAAGGTCAGGCGAGATTTCTGGGATTGCAGGGATACCATGGTCCTTAAACCACGTACTGGTTGCTTTGGCACTGTGTGCAGGTGCAAAGTCCTGTTGGAAAATGAAATCTGCATCTCCATAAAGTTTGTCAGCAGCAGGAAGCATGAAGTGCTCTAAAACTTCCTGGTATATGGTTGCGTTGACCTTGGACCTCAGAAAACACAGGTGGACCAACACCAGCAGATGACATGGCACCCCAAACCATCACTGACTGTGGAAAGTTTATACTGGACCTCAAGCAACATGGATTGTGTGCCTCTCCTCTCTTCCTCCAGACTCTGGGACCCTGATTTCCAAAGGAAATGCAAAATTTACTTTAATCAGAGAACATAACTTTGGACCACTCAGCAGCAGTCCAGTCCTTTTTGTCTTTAGCCCAGGCGAGACACTTCTGACGCTGTCTGTTGTTCAAGAGTGGCTCGACACAATGCGACAGCTGAAACCCATGTCTTGCATACGTCTGTGCGTAGTGGTTCTTGAAGCACTGACCTTCCCTTCGCCTCTCTATTAATATGCGTGGACACAGAGCTGTGAACAGCCAGTCTCTTTTGTAATGACCTTTTGTGTCTTGCCCTCCTTGTGCAAGATATCAATGGTCATCTTTTGGACAACTGTCAAGTCAGCAGTCTTCCCCATGATTGTGTAGCCTACAGAACTTAACTCAAAAAAGGCCTTTAAATGGTCTCTCAGTCGAGTTAATTAGCTGATTAGAGTGTGGCACCAGGTGTCTTCAATATTGAACCTTTTCACAATATTCTAATTTTCTGAGATACTGAATTTGGGATTTTCCTTAGTTGTCAGTTATAATCATCAAAATGAAAAGAAATAAACATTTGAAATCTATCAGTCTGTGTGTAATGAACATATACAAGTTTCACTTTTTGAATAGAATTAGTGAAATAAATCAACTTTTTATTGATTATTCTATAATCCTGATATTCTAATTATATGACCAGCACCTGTGTGTGTCTGTGTCTGTGTGTGTAATATATATATATATATGTGTGTGTGTGTAATATATATATATATATATATATATATGCATTTATTATTATTATTATTTTATGGCCCATGTTTTTCTTAACACTGTCTGCAAGTAACACACACAGGACTGGCTACAGCAATATGAACGTATGTGAGCAATTCAATGATTGGGAGTAGTGCTCGCCCACTGGCAAATCCTTTGGAGAGATGATGATGATGATGATGTATATTGGTGAGGAAGCATTACCAGAATATGTGTGTATACATGTGTGAAATGTTCCCTTGTGAGCTTGTGCTATGGGTAGTTCCAGTAATAAAAAAGGGTGGGGTGGGTGTGACCCCAGACCCTCTATGCCCCACCAGGAAGTTATGGAGAGAGGAAAGCATAAAGTAGAGAGGACAGCAAAGGCAGTGAATCAAGTTTAAAAAAAAAAGAAAAGAAAAGAAAAAAACAGGAAAGATGTGAAGAGAGAATGCATGGGGGTGCTGGGGGAGAGGAAAAGAGAACCATTACAATCTGGGTCATGGCGTTCTCTCTCACTCAGTTGCTCCCAAGCCCCTGTAGCAACCAGTGCCCGCATCAGTGCAGTGTGGGTAGAGTGGCAGTCTGGGACTGCATTGCTCACCACACATACCCTTAAGTCCATCCATCTTTCCCCAAAGAAAATCATACTTTGGTACTCATATTTAGGATGCACTGCCTTCCTTGAACTTTAGAGATTCTATTTATTCTAATCTATCCTCATCGCGTTAAGCATTTTAAAAAGAGATGCTGAAACTGTTCGCAGCACAAACCCAGCCCTAGTGCCAGGAAACATTATATCTCTTGTGCACTTTCAGAAAATATCAGGAGCTTCTCAGCCTTGACTCCCAGTTCTCCAAACTTGACCAGCTGAGGTGTCTCAGAGGATCTATGGTCAGCAGAATCTTATTATAAACCCCATTTCTTGTTGAGAATGAAGACTATGATGAGCGAAAACCATGAGACTTACTCTGACCAAATTAGGCCATGAGGCCCTGAGAAGGAAGTTAAAGGCCTTCAGCTCTGAAGGGTTGAAAGGGTGTTCAAAGCCGCATGTTGCACAATCATGTAACCCGAGATTGGACGCTGGCTCATGCTCCATACCACGACTAGGCCCAACTGGACCCCCCTAAGAGGAGTGGTTGAGAGGGTGCAGGAGAAGTACATGCAAAGGGGGTAGGGAGGTGAGGGTTGTTCTTTGAGCAGTGTGGGACAGTTTTCCTAACAGCAGGGAGGGAAGGCAGGGCCTCTTCATCTGCCCTGCTGTAGTGTTACAAATTTCTCTGACCACTGTGCACAAGCAAAACCTTTGCCCAAATTCCAAAGTGCAAGAGCTGCCCCACTCTTAGACCTTGTCCCTTCTCTGGATGATGGAGGGAAGTGGAGGTGGGAGGGAAGTTAAGAATGAACCCATTCCAAGTTTAATAGATTTCTTGAGTCCATGCCCAAAAGTCGAATTCAATCAAAGACTACTTTTCCCATTATAATAAATGGGTATCAAAATAAAACAGGATATGGCATAACCACAATTTCCCCAGTGTTATTATAGATATTTGCCCAACCATGCACATTGCACAATGAGAATTCCAGAAACTAAACTTAAATTCCCAAATTTGACCTTTCCCAACTACATTAACTCTTGTTAACTAAGTACTTGTTAATGTAACTCTTGTTAATGTAACTCTTGTCATATTTAAGCTCACAGAATAAATATAAGAGGGCAGGGGTACTTGGCTGTGTTAGTCTAGAGAGCATTCAGTGCATAAACATTGACATTCATACACATTGGTTTGCAGTCTGGCACAATGGCCCATAAGTCCAGGGAGGGGGAAAAAGATCAGCTTTCTTCTACAGAGTAAACAGAAAATATGACAGTGGCATGGTGCATAGCAAAGTTTGAGGATACAAAGGTAGTGATTTGAGATTCGGAGTCAAATGATTCTACTCATGGATTATTATAAACTAATTACCACATTGTGAAGAAAGTTTGCCAAACCTTTTACCTAATCAGAATTAGTAGGGGGAAAAAAAAAAAAAAATCTCGTTTGCTTGTTCAAGCCCTTTTATTTTTGTATATTACACATTTTGGTGCACATTTGTACTAGTTTGCAGGTTTCTTTCCAATAACTAGTCTGCACAGTTACACTGACAGTGCTTTTTTTGCACTTAGCTCTTCTAAAGGAAGTCAAGTAACATGCTTGGTTGATTGATGTGACACACTTGCATTTAGGGAGCAAGCTTATGGTGTATAACTCTGGTTTGAGCAAAGAAAATCCAGATAAATTCAAAATCTACTTCTAATTACTTTTTTCCTTTCAGCAAAATCTTATCCTGATGATTGTTACTTACTCCATATAACATAACAAGATTGTTTGACCGATAAGTAAAGTCACCAATGGGTTATGTAAAGTCTGCCGAAGAATGTTGCAACGCAAAAACCTCAGACTTTATTAGCTTTGACGCATCCATATGCTACTGTAAATTAACATTTAACAGACATTTTTAAATACATCTTGACTTTTTTTTTTTAAACTTTTAATCAGTTATATACATTTATAATGCATGTCTTTCTCTTCCAGAACAAAAATAATGACTCATTCTTGCATACAAATTTCTGTCCAGTAAAATTAGCAATAGCAAGTAGCAAACCGGGTTTCACACCTGTTACATAGGCTTAAGGCTATTTACATACAAATATATATATATATATATATATATATATATATACACACACACACACATATATACACATACATATACACACACACAAAAAAAAATAAAAAATAAAAAAAGTTAACCTTAAATATTTTCCACATTGACTTTTTTTTTAGTTGGAAATATGTAAGCCTAGGAAGGTAAACTTTTCTTATGAAGCAATTTCAGATCTTTAAAATGTCAACCATCTAAACTCGATTCTATAAAAATGTTTAGGTGAACTGTTTTATATTCTCACTCTCAGTACTGTACCTTTATACCTTTCTCCACTCTCATCTTCATGTTAAGTAACTATCTAAGCCTCCATACATGCTTTGTTTGCCAGGATGCAAGCTCTTCCTACATGTAAGAACTTTGAGCAGTTGTCATTTTTGACATTTAGTGTAAAGCAAATTTTAAATTGCCCTTCCTATTTGCTGGTTATTCTTGAATGCTGTAAAAATATGTTGTGGCATGAGTGTGGAGGAACCAACCTCTAGCTGACTGACAAGTAAACTTACTTTGTCATTGCTTTTCTCAGAGTTGCTCCACTAACTGCCAAATAAGGTGCTCAAGGATCAACTACAAAAACAAATTAGGTGTTCCTTTAGTGTTCACAGGAGAAGACAGCCTGTACATCACTTGGGAGGGTGTACTATTTTGTCAAGAAAATAAGGTCCGTATGTATATGCATGTGCAGATCTGCGTGTAGATGTACATGTTTACCGCTGTTGTTTTATTATGTCAGAACAGTGTAATTTTAATGTAGTCTGTTGGGGCCTGGGGCACATCTTGTTCTGTGTACCAGCCAGTGCTGTCACTGCGTCCCTCCATGTAATCAATTCATCTGTCCAAGAGCGAAAGAAGAGAAAGAAGAGTGAGAGACAGGGAAAGAGAAAAGAGGCAAAAGGGGAGGATACACAAGTAAGGTCACAGCTGCATGAGGTATGGAAGGGGGATAGGCAGGCAAGAGGGTTCTGTGACACACACAGAACAGAAGCTGTGGTGCAAGGACTCGGTCCTACCCGCTGGTTCTTTCCTTTAGCCTCTTAAAGGTACATTGCCACCCTTTGGCCAAAGACCACCCTATATGTCAGGCTTCTCTCCTTTACAGCACTATGCCCTTGCAATGTACTGTTGTGGTATCAGATCGTAATAGTACTTTGTCAATTTTGAAATGTTTGGCTATGTAAGACTAATATCAGAGTCGAATCATGTCCAATTTGCAGCTTATTTTAGACAACACAGATGTGACAGTGAGAAAATTTTCCCACCAGTTAAATCGACATGTGACAACACCGGAAATACCACTCTCACCGGCCTCCACCTCTTTTTTTAAAATCTCTTATGAATGCTGGCGTGACCATGTGCATTTTACTTTCGCTTTCAAATTAGGGGCAATTGCTTGAATGGTGGGTTATTTTTCTTACTGAAAAACACAACAACAAACAACAGTGCAACGACAAACTTACTTATATTAAACATAGAACATTTATTAACAAAACAAATGAGAATACACTATGCTTGGCCTAATATAAAAACAACAAACAGGCTAACTTACACAACATGCATATATATATATATATATATATTTATTAAAAAAAAAAAAAAAAAAAAAAAAAAGTCAAATCATGGAAACTGGAACCAAATAAATAAAAAAATGAGGAAAAAGTTCCTTAGTCAAGAGCAGTGAGTAAATCTCTCACTTACCTGTGTTCTTTGATTAATATTAAATGACAGTAAGATCTGCTGCTGCACACAACACGGATCTGACATGCATCCCATTTTCTCACAAATCTTTACTTTCATTTAAGACTTAATTTGCCTCATTTAAGAATGCTCTTATGAGGACACTTGACAAAACGGTCGTTTTAGCATAATTGGTGTGTGTAATGGTTCGTTCAAACGCGGAAGAGAACTCGATACTGGCGCGTTGTGTGTGTCACAAAGGCAGGACATTCACAGAGAGCATTCTCTGTGATCTTGTCCTCCTTGAATGGTTTAAAAGCATTTGCATGAATAAGAGCTTGATCATATAACGCAGAAAAACAGATACTGCGTTAATTGCGTAAATATTTTTAATGTGTTAAACTGAAAAAAAAAAGAAAAAAAAAATGCCTTTGTGCTTGGGTGAGCAAGTGATGAAGCCGATGTTGCGGCCGAACACCAGTAACACCAACCACGGTAATAAGCCTACTGCCTACTAAAGGCACTGTTACATTAGTGAAATTTTGGCAAAATTTTCGCAGGCAGAAAAAAGTCCATTGTCTACGGTCAAAAGTAGCACCTTAACAGAGGATGAGGTTGTTTGACCGATATGTAAAAGGACTGATGGTTCATGTTAAACCTATTCTGCAGAACTTTGAGCAAAAACGGCATAGAAAATGCAAAAAAAAAAAAAAAAAAAAAAAAAAAGTCAACCAATTCCTTTTGGGCCAGCACATGGGTTACGATTACAAAAATAGGAAGTCGTTAGATTCAGTACAAGGTCTCTATAGGCCTGTGTCACCCAAAAGCAGAGACTGAAGCTGGCCTTGAGTGAAGTCTCTTCTCTTGGCTGCCTACAACTCCACACTTCCTCTTCTGCAAGATGTGTGAGAGAGTCATGTCACCCTCATATACAGAAGTTGTGCTAGAACAAAAGGGCTATGTGCAACTGAGGCCCTGCCTCAGAGGAGTCTGCTGGGGGATGAAATGAGAGATAGCAAGCACTGAAAAGAGAAATGAAGGAGTTTTTGAGGTGAGATTTGAGACATAAGAGAATCACCTGATTAGGTCAAGGCCAACTGGATGACTGTAGCAAAAGGTCTTAAAAAAAAAAAAAAAAAAAAAAAAAAAAAAAAAAAAAAAAGTCAACTGACTCCATTTCAACACATATCACCCTAAAACAATGCATTTCAAAGTATAGTTCTCCCAAGATGTAAATTACATCATTATTTACTACTGAAAACTCACGACTTGTACACTAATGTGTTTTGAAGCCATCTGATTGATCTGTGTGATGAACAGAAGATTTGCGACATTTACTAAACATCTCCACAGTAGCTCTCAAATCAAACATGTCGTCATAGATGTCAATAAGGTTTGGGCCCAAAACATGCAAAAATTATTCCAAATGTGTTAAACAGTATTTGCACGTCGTTTTGCAGTCCAAAAGACCTGTGCAGTTCAGTTCTTGCAGTCCAAAAGACCTGTGTTTATAAAAACTATTATACGGCTTCAGAAGACTTGGAATGTAAAGCTACTTTTAGGCCCGGTTTACACCTGGTATTTAGACGGGTTTTGTATGATCAGATAAGTAGATGAGGGAGTGCAAGAGAAATGTTTCTTGTGTATTCTTCAGACTTCAATCTCATAGATGAATTTCGATACGATTCAATATCGATTCTTACAGCCAGCAATATGATATTTGTCAATACCTCAAAAAACCCTGCAGCATGATTACGGTTTGATCCAGGATGTGTCACGATTTTCGAATATTCGATTAGTTGATTTAATTACAAAATATCAAATAGGTTGTGCTTGAGCAATTACGGTCTTTAAAAAAATCCCCATGTTTTCACTGCTGATGCGGTGGTGACATTCATGTAACCAGAGGGTGGCGTGCGCTGCCAATAATGCACCTAAAAGCTGTCAATCAACTCTCAGACAACAGAAGAACACATTGTCTCACACTCACGGTTTAGACTTGCAGGCATATAACAGACTTTAAAATTAATGTTCACTTAAGTGCCGTCATTCAGGCTGTTTACAATATGTTATAGAGCGTTTAGGCAGCCTAAAATCATTATGGCTTGAGGTAGGCTTGCTGCGATAGTGTTGTCGGTGTTCAGTCGCAACTCCCCCCTCCCCTTATTGAGAATAATAATGATCACACCATTCAAGCATCGCCCAAATTGTGCTTGAGCATTTACACTACGAAAGCAATCCAGTCAAATACATTTTTGAAAACCTCTGGTAGTGGTTGAAAGTGGACAAGCTGAAAACCTTTCAGACCGTGTTAACACCTGTATTCAGAATCATCCACTTGTGATCCGATCGACCAAAATACATCTTAACACCAGAAGTAAACAGGGCCTTAGGGTGTTTTTGGTTCTATTTGGATCTTAACAGAGTGGTTAAACAAAATTAAGAATTCTTATTTTGTGTTCCTCTCAAAAACAAACTAATCATTTGGACCGACGATGAAGAATAAATATTGACAATTGTCCTTTTTGGGCCCACTGTTTCTTTAAGATTACCCGTGATGGCTAGGAGTGTATATTGTATACCACACTTAGGACTCTCTCTTCATGGTTGGCACAGTCACCATAGCAGTGAACTTGCCCTTATCTCACCACACCCTTATGACGCAAACTCTGCTGCTACTTCTCATAGCTCTCCCCACCCTAAAACTCATGCACACACGAACGCGCACACACACAAAATAGTCTAAACCTGCTCATTCCCCCAACTCCAGTTCATTTCCTCAAAAACAAAAGATCTATCCTGCAAACCAGTCCAAATAAAGTTTCTTCACATGATGCTACGCTCAAATGTGTCAATCTGCAAACCTCGATGTTTTATCTCGTCTCAAGCCATTTAATGTATGTGAAGCACCAAAGACAGGAAGGAAGAAGTTTCTATCTTTCTGTAAGGCAGCTAATCTCTGCTGCAGAGATGCATTGAGATAGAAAATATAAAAACAAAGCAAGAGAGCTGGTGATGTCAACTTTAAAGGTATAGGGGCAAGCTGCAAATCCCAAAGCACACCCGAGCGGATAGCCTTTACTTAGCCTCGCTCCTTATAATTATGCTACAGAAAAAGGTTAATGCAAAAGTACATCATTTGCATGCGTTTAAAGTGGGCTACACAAAGGTTCGTATATGGTTTTCAAAATCACGTAAACTTTACATTCTGAGCAATGGCTACCATGCTGTTTCCAAGATCAATAGTCTCACACACACAGAGAGACACACCCTCCCCACCCTGAGCACCCCACCCCCGCTCCCGTTTTTTCCACTGCAGACAGTTTGGCAGAACTGCAGGGGTTGCTATGGGGACAGGATTCTTTCCCTGGTTAATGATTGTGCTGCAATGGTAGGGGGTCATTCTGTCACATCGGCTCTAATCTGGGGAGACATGGACAATATCCTTACAGTCCCATACCATACACACAAATACACCCCAGAGCCCCCACTCATCCAAAACCTCACGTCTAAATTGGTTTACTTCCTTTAGGTCTGGGAGCTAAACTACATAATTGTACAAGTCCCCTTTAACCTCTCTTTACAAGTCTTATTTTTTCTTTTCCTCCTCACTTTCTCTCAAAACGGGCGAATACTCTTGGCATGGGCAGCTCCCAAAGTAAAATAAATAAATTCCTTGATAACATCAAAAGGTACATTTGTTTCTTCCACCACCAGCAATAAACACAACCTCCAAAAAGTCCAGAACATTTAAGGCTTTAGTTGAACTTGATCTTATTTTTATTTTAAAAGCAACATGAATTTATTTATTTTTTCTTATTTACTTTTAGGGAAGCACCAACAACACCTTTGCCAGAACCAGAGGAACAGTACTTTCATTTTTGGTATTTGCCGATCACGAAACCTGTATTTTTATTGCACTTCTAATTTTTCAAAAATATAGGGTTGATAGACCAAAGAGAATGTGAAATATATTTGATGTCTTAATTCTTTTAGATGTGCTATTACAACTATCGGTAATAAAATGGGTTGCGAACTCGAGGAAAAGAGAACCAAAAACAAGCTCAAATATATCCACTTTGTTCACCAACTCAATCCAGAGGTCTTTTAATAAAATAATGTAGTGATCTGAAAATGGTGGGTATTAGTGTAAAACATACTTATTAGAAAGCAAAATGACAAGAAACAGAACTGAATAAAGGGGCAGATGGTAATATTGAAGTCAATGGTCCCAAAATTCATTTTGCATTTAAATTGCATGTAACAACTGCCCTGTCTACAGATGGCATAGAGGGCCGATTCATTTGTGACTTCCTGGAGAATATAAAGTTTCCTTTTCTCAAGAATATAAAACAATCAGTTTAAAGCCCTTTAAGTTTTCTTTGTAGGATGCTGTTCATGTGCTATGTTAATTGCTAACACAGATAAATATGTTAAATATAAAATGTAGAGATCGGCCAATAGTGGATTTTACTGATAACGAGAGTCCAACTAGGTTGGACCACACCGGCTGATAGCAAATTAATAATTTTTAAATTGGATACTAAATGAAAACATACATAACACTCAAAGTAAAATATTATTGAACTTTATTAAAAAATAAAAAAGTACTGAACCAAATTCATTAAATCTTTGACAGGCGCTTTACAAAGTCCTCAATTCTTGCATTGTCAAAATCTTGACCAAAAATTGATGCACCTCTTGACGGAAATAAATGATGTGATGTTATTTCCATTAAGAGACGCATCAATTTTTGGTCAAGATCTTGTATTGACAATGCAACAGTCAAGTATTCTGTAGAATCTACTCCAGCACATCCCAAAAACTTTCAATTAATTTAAGGTCTGGACTCAGAGGTACCAATTCATGCGTGAAAATGATTCTTCATGCTCCCTCCCAACCATTCTTTCAGTTCTCTTTTCCTGATGCATGTGGTCTTTGTCATCCTGGAATATGGCCATGATACGTTTTCCTACATGGTTGTTTAAGAAATATAAAGTTTCATCAATTAGGATTAATACAGACTATATTAAAGCCACAGAAAGACAAATGTTTTGCTGAAAACTGCACAATGCACAATATTCCACCCTATACTACCATTCTATATGAACTGCATTGTTTTATAATGTTAGTATGCTTTTTACATTGAAGTAAAAAAAGTTGTCATAGTTTAGAAATGAAAGACATTATTCCCTCTCAGCGTTCAAATGAGAGGGTTAAAATCTGTTTTAAGGGGCGTGTATGCAGCGCAGTCTCACGCGTCAAATTCCACAAGTCTAGAGGCCATTCTTGTAATGCATCATGACATCTGACCCTTCTCAGCCACTCCAGCAATGGAACATGGAAAAACTATAGGTATGGATATTTGACAAAAAAAAAAAAAAGAACCCAAGTTATCAGTGCCAAATAATCGGCAAAACCAATCAATCGGTTGGCCTCTACAACAATGTGAATGCACCTGTTCGAAGCTTATCAATTAAAGACCAAAGCATACTTTGTTTTTTACATGTACACAAGGATATACCTACAGCGTGTAAGAAACTAATTTTGTCATCAGTACAATACACATGCAGCCTGATTTTTCTAACCCTGCATACTTTGGACGCGCACATGCATCTTGATTTTTTTTTTTCTGGCACCAATTAGTTTTAGTCCAAAGGTGGCAAAACTCACCCAGACCACTGTTTCACAGTCGGAAAAGAAACTAAGAGAATACAGACTACTGGAGAGAGCAACAGCAGATGATGTTGAAGAGCACTTGTGTAGTGTGAGAGGGTTAAAAGATACTGGCAACTCTAGTTTAAATGAGAACAAAAACATTTGTCACTCAGAACTTTGAGAAAAAGACACTGGACAAGAACGAAACTTTCTAGTGTGCATGTGTTTGACCACCTGTGTTCATGCCATTCATAATAAGGCCTAGACTGAAGGTGTCAGGAGCAGACTTCCCATGGTTAACATTCTTGAGAATAGAGCAAAGACAATGTGCTTTTAAGAGGGGGCAATTGTCAAAGCATGTGATGTTGAGGCATCACACCAATTTTGTTGACTTACCTGAAATATCTAAGGAGGAAGTAGACTACTTTACACAATACCAATTCAAGTTTATACAAAACAGAACACTGACTAATTTGTGTTGCACTTTTAGAGCTAAGCTTTAGGACAAATTAAGGGTGTGACATGAAAGTGCAGTCAATAACATGAGGCAATTTAAGACTGGGAGTGAGAGGAACTGCTAGGCGTGCACCACAGCCGCCCTGCAAAAACACAACCTCAGTCACACCCAGGGCTGACTGCACCCTTCTCCTAAAAATAACTGTGCTCTAGAACAGTGACAGTCCCTAAATGTCTCAACTCCTAAAAACAGATACACTAGCCCCATGGCTAGCTAGCTTGATTAGGCTGCCAATGGATGCCTCAACCTAGAACACCCTCCAGAAGCAATGTCACGCAGACAAAACCCAGGCTGAGACCTACAGAGAGTAGATGAGTGTTAAACCACTTTGACCAAAGTTTGTCCACAGATGTTAATGATTACCAGCTGTCTGGCACGCCCAGATCACTCTCTGTTCCTCCAATGATAACGCCTCAGTCTACTCACCTCGCTGTCTCCTTCAATAACAGCTCCTGCAGGAGACACTGCTCCAAAGAATGAGCTCAATTGCAGAACATACCAATGTAATATATTAAAGGCAATAGAGGTTTTAAAAATGGCATTGGATGTCTTGAAAACTTACGGATTGCTCTACGGAGTAGATTACAACACAATACATTAATCATACATATTTGTAGAGATGGATCAATATATAGGCTGATTGCAAGATATTTGGCCATATAGAGATGATCATACCCAATAAGCTGGATATTTTCTCTTTTAATAAACGAGACTCTCTACTTGATTCTGACTGGCAAATCACTGCATTCTGCAGTCAAATCTCTTGGAATAAAGACTGCCATCCAGGGTATTGCTATATAACTGACAATTAAATTGGGAACCATTAACCTTAAAAATACAACTTTGTAATGGACCTATATATTGGCCAGTCTGATTTTTACAAGATATCTGGACACTGAGATGATCAGATTTTTTCCTTTGCAAATGTTCAATAATTGTGTATTGAATTAAAATAAGGTACATCTTTTTTTCTAATACTGAATTTTAGTGAGCATAATGAGCATTGTCCATGTTCTCACATATAAATGACCGTTCAATCATTTCTGAGAGCGGCAGGCATTAAAAGAACTCTAGATATCGATATTACCCTTTAAAGGTTCCAGCACATACTTTTATGCAACAAAAACAAATAAAACAGTTACAAAAGCACACTACAAATGTGACACTTCCCTTGTCATGGGATGTTCATGACAGTTCTCAGTCGCCTACAGACAGTCCTAGGTGAGAACAAGCTGCAGTCTCTTATTAGGCAATGCATTGCCGGCAAAACATTGACATTTAGCCCTTTAATAACAGAGCGGATGACAAAAGACTATAGAATTAGGGAGCACCAAAACAATTTCTTTATCCCATGCAAATTCAAGGCTGCTGTCCCTTTAAGATATCAGCTAAGATGGTGTCTCTCCAGCAAGCAGCATTCGGCGCGCTTCCTTCCTGCCTTTACAGCTTTAAAATAGCACTGCAGATAAGCGACGACACAGACGATTGTGCCACACACTGACTTTGACACAAGTTGCACAAGTACTTCAAATGCACCAGCATTATTGTTAGGAGGCTTTCGGAAAACGGGCTCAGAGACGCATGCAGAGGAGTGAAGTAATCACCCAGCAGCTCAGATATTAAAGGCTCATTACGGCGAGCAAACCGAAACCGGGAAACGTTAGCTGCTGATAGATGAGAAACTCAGGCAGAGCCCTGCAAAATGGAAATCGGACAGTGATTTCGTCAAAAGCTACCGGCAACGTTGCAAATCAGTCTATAGCGAACGATAAACGGACTTACTTTTTTGTTCCGAGTCTCCGTGTGCATCTCGGTATCTAAGCGGCTGTGAAGGGGTGGAGTGGAGGGGGGGGTCGATTGGATCGGGCGGGGTGATATTTGAATTACAGTGAGCTCGATGTCTGTTTTTCCACCTCAGTATTAGATGAGAAGGGAGCACTCGTTGCCTCGGCGGATCACAGAAATCATATCCCCGGCGTCGAGAAATAAACCCTCTTTCCGTCGCCCCGGTCGTCTTTCAGTGTGTGTTTGTTGCCGTGTTTCAGGGTTGGGCTCGAGCTGTGAGTCTCTCCTCCGCCTCTCCCTGCTGCTGACCCCACCCTGCGTCCCCACCCCTTCACTGTGTCAATCACAGTCGCGGTGTGTGCGCTCGAGTGCAGCGGCGTTCAACGCGCCACCGCGAAAGTAGGACTTCAGAATCATCATCTCACAACTCGTGTCACCTCACTTAATGACGTCAACTTGCAACGGATGTTCGGAGCTGCTGAACTATTGTGGTCTTTTTGCATTAGCTAGAGATAATGCCTCACATGTGCATTCATTGCTTGTGTGGAAGGGTACTTGGCTATGGTTTGGAGATAAAATTGCCACTAAAGGCCCTGTCCCAAATGGCACCCTAAACACTCGCAGTCTTCCTACGAGTCCGCACTTTCGTGACATAACGACGCGTTGGATGTCGGGAAGAAGTCTGCAGCGGTGCGCATCGAGTGCGCATATCGTCAGCAAAAGGGTATCCGTGAGCAGACTCTTTTCACATGTCCGGGTTTGTCGAAGCGGAAGTCGTCATAGTTGGGTAAAATTATGAGGGGAAAGAGAATTCATTAAATATTTTGTGGGGGTTTTTTGTGCATTTTTGTATTTTCTCAAATAGCAAGAGAGAAACTCAACAACAGTGTTTTCACAACTTTCAAAAATAGGAAAAAAGAGAGATTGATTTACGATGCTGATGAAACATGTCATCACAGCCCGTGAAAAGGGTCCACTCGTGGACATGTACGGACACGCGTATATGGTCATTGTAAGTCCACAAGACCGAAAGTGCATTGAAGTGTGCCATTTGGGACAGGGCCAACGTACGCAAACTCAGACATTTAGGGACCCTAAAGGAAGTTATTTTTGTTTGTTTGTTTGTTTCTGATTGTGCTTACTTCAGGGACGATTTTGTCTTCAATAAAAAAAATATTTTTTCCCTCTTAAAATGCAGAATGTTAGTGGTAGGATTATGACTTTAAATATAATTGGCTGTATATAAAATAACCAAAGTCTATATTAAGAGTTTTAAAGCTGGAGAGTCTTGAAAAATATACATTAACACTCAGTTACTATTACATTCTACATCTGCTTAATTCATTTAAAACACATATATATGAAATGTCGTTTTTTAATTACACTAGTTATTTCCACAAGATTTTATTGGTTTCCTTGCTAAAGGATCACTGGGGAGTGCTTAGCATTAAACAAAACAGTTTCTTATTTATACATTCTCCTCATGACTGTTAATGGATATAATTATTAATAATAATCGGCGCTTCAATGCCTAACGTATTTCTTTGCAGAGGATAAAGGCGTCTAGTTTATAGGTTCTCAACTACATTTCCCATAATTCTTTCAACCTACACTTCCTGTGATATCCGGAAGTCTTACAACGGGAAACATGAAACGGTAAGAGACAAATTCTTTGTCAAAAGCAGTGTTCTAAGAGGCCGTTCAAAGGGTTTTAAATAAATTACTTGAAAGTTGCAGTGTTGGTATCGGGACAAATATTGTCGGCACTGTCCCATCCTTTAATATAAGCTTCTTTGCGAAGCCTGCATCGAATTGTGAGCGGTTCACAAAACACCCCGTGGATGACGTTATTTTAATGACGGATGTCGAGAGCACTTACTTTAAACGCGAGAGCACATCCACATCTTCTCCGCTCTTGCACGAGAAAGCTCCTGGAATAAACATTGTCAAAAGTTATTAATCTATTACAATAGACTTCCAATACTGAATGACGAAAATGCTACATGAAATCAATATTATGTCATGGGTCAAATACCTAAACTGCGTTTAAAGTGATAATGCACTAAAATCTCACCTGGACCAATGACAATAATGCAATTAGGTTTCCCATCAAATCAACATCAAATGCAATAGAAGATGTAAATGATGCACACTAGGCCTATATCATAACACAATACATGCTCCTCTAGTATCACTGTTTGCACATTTATTAGGAGTGTTTTTTGAACCAGTGTTTTTTTTCAGGTCTGGTTTGATTTAGGTTTTTTTTTTACGAAAACCCACTTCGTAGAAATGCTAGTGATTTATTTGTAATAAATTAAAATGTATCTGAAGTGTAATTTAATTGTTCAGTTTGTCTCACTTTAGATTACATTGAGAGCAGTGGGGTAGGCAGAATTTTATTTTTGGTCGGGCCTGGGCAAACGTGAGCGGCCACTTTCACGTTAACTAACAGACGGACTCAATATTTAGATAATTTCAATCTTATTTTCTTTGATCCCATTGAAAAATAAACCGTATAAAACACTTTGAGGCATGCATATTAAAACTACCATGTTTCCATCTCGACCGTGCCCAGTGTCAACATAACCCAACACTACAGCTACAACCTGTTCACATACAAAAGAAAGAACCTGCGCTTGGAATTGAAAAGTCTTAAAATTACTTGCGGGCTGACCGACGGGTTCTCTCCCGCGTCAATACAAGTTTTTAAAAACCCTTTTTATTGAATTTTGCATCACTGCTGTTTTTCTAAAAAAAAATAAAAAATTAACAACTGCAAATTATGCATAGACTTAGTGAATGGGCAAGCACACATGAACTCACCGGTGCGACATGCCTGCGACAGCCTTAACTTTGACCGTTCGCAAAGACCCGCCCCCTTTAGTTACTGTTCGACAAGGCAGTCGCTCTTAAGGCCAATTCACACCGCGCCAACAAACGACAACGAACAAGTTGGCCGTTGGATTTAGAATGTTACGAAAAATAACTGTCTTGTTCACACTGAACAACAAAAAACGAGTCAGAGAGTCAAGTCTGACTGGGAAAAATTGAGATCGACAACTACATACGTGTAACCATGTTAACAATATTTTCAAGCAAGTTTATGAGATTAATAATATCATATCATATCAGTATCATATATATTTTCATTGTTTCAAAGTATTGAGGCAAACATAAAAATACTAACCTGAAATCTGAAGCGCTAGCCATCTATCTGAAGACTTGCGTTAGGGTTGTACAGCCTTCACCGGTTTTTAAACTTCTTTTAGCGCGACCAAACAAAGCCCTATACAACCATGTGTAGCTAAACAAGCCAAAATGAATTCATTTAAAGCTAAACGTGGGTTAAACCTGCGTTGCTCTCACGCTTATACCTCTCTCTTTCGGCACAAATCCAAATATTTCCATTTCGCAAAGTATTTGGATGCTATAGACTACTTACCATTTATTGTGTAAAGTCTTTCACGCGCGCGTTCCAGTATTTATAGAAAAAAAATAATCCTCTTCATAAGAGTAAAAATGGCATCGACACAGGAGCAGCTTTCTGTTGAACGGCACGGACTATTTACACTACAGACCATTTAAATTGAGTATTGTAACTTTTATATGTATTAACTGTATTTTATTTTTACAATGAACAAACTGCGATGTCAGGTTTGCAGTGCTTTGCTGTGTGTGCGTGAAGCGCGGCGCGATCAAACCGCGATCTTCGCTAGGGATTTGCCTCATCGTCATGGCAACGGTTCGCGGTCATGTCAGATTACGTCAGAGTTTGTTGGCGTTTGTTTGAAAACTATATCACACCGATCAGACATTTCACGACCCACAAACGCCGATTAAACATGTTCAGTCGGGTGAAAACAGACTCCGACCAACTCTCACAGACGCCAACAGGGGTATCACCACGATCCAACAAACTCCAACAGACGTGTTTGTTGGTGCGGTGTGAATTGGCCTACACCACACATCATGTTCTCACGCAGAAAAAAAGACACTGACAACGCGTCAACAGACAAGACAGAGCAGGTTACTTTGGATATGATATTTTGTCATTTTTAAAGAAATGTAATCAATAAATACCGTTTTGTGGCTCTTCAGTGTGTCGTGACAGATCACTAGCGCCTCAGTTCAAGCAGCTTGTAAATTGATCATCTCCTACTAGATAATTTATAGCATCAGCATTTATCATAATGGGCGGGCCTATGCCCGTCAGGCCCGTCCGCTGGTACGCTCCTGATTGAGAGGGTGGGGTTTGTGACCTATACCTCATCCAGCCACCTGGGGGAGATCGACATTTTTTGGCTTCACTTTTCAAGACTTGTGCTGCACACTTGTTCGGTATGGAGGACCAGGAGTGCCACATAAAAATAAAACGAAGAATCAATTAATTAATTTAACAATTCAAACATAAAAATGTATATAAATAAATCACTTTTATATGGGCAAATAAATAGACATATTTAAAGTTGTTTATTTAATTCCTGTTTTTAAATGTAGTTTAATAGAACAATAAAACACTACATTCAGAAAATCTTTTTTTTAATGTATAAATAAATAGACGAATTTGAAATGGGTTATTTAATTCATTTTTTAAAACGTACATTAATAAAACAATAAATAGTACATTATTAAATCATTTTAAATGCGCATTTAAACCCCTTTTTAAAAAAGGATTTGGCAAATCCTTTATCCATTTGACAATCAAGTGCTAAAATGCCATTGGATAGTTCAAACGTGGGAGCAACCAATCAACTTTCACCTCAATTTAAGAGCCAACCCTCTCAAGCAACGCGATCACGCAAAATGCGAAATAAATTCTCCTCTCGATTATCATTTTATATGTAAAAGAGTTTTTCAGTTGAGGGAAGATGCGGCAAACGCAGCGAATAATTGTGGTTGTACAATAAATGGAAGGATTTGGGTTAAGTTTGAGGTCATTCAGCGACTCCGCAACCCTCACGCTATGGTTGAACTTCCAAGTATTCTCAAACAACACCAGTTGTTGGATGTACCGGCAGAAGAGACAGCAAGATGTATTGGTGTGTCTCTAAGGCGAAAACCATTATAACCTCTCCAAACACGTTCAGATTCGCCTGACATTTTGCGTGATCACGTTGCTCGAACTCGTCTTGAGAGGGTTGGCTCTTCAAATTGAGGTTAAAGCTGATTGGTTGTTCCTACGTGTGTACTATCCAATGGCATTTTAGCACTCGATTGTCATATGGATAAAGAAAAGCAATTGGCAAATCCTTTTTTAAAAAGCGATTTAAATGCGCATTTAAAATGATTTAATAATGTACTATTTATTGTTTTATTAATCTACATTTTAAAGAATGATTTAAATAACCCATTTCAAATTCGTCTAATTATTTATACTTAAAAACAGGAATTAAATAAACAACTTTAAATATGTCTATTAATTTGCCCATATAAAAGTGATTTATTTATATAAATTTTTATGTTTGAATTATTAAATGAATTAATTGATTCTTCGTTTTATTTTTATGTGGCACTCCTGGTCCTCCATAGTTTGGGACGCAAATGAAGATCTTTTCGATGATTTATTTTTAATAAATTTAAAATAAATCATCTGCACCTGACCGTCACATTACAATTAATCTAATTCTCACTGTTAAGCGTGATGAAATGGTAACACTGACGTAGGCTGCTTTTAAATGAACACATTTTAAAGTAAAAGTTCTTCTTTGGTGTAAGGGTGGAGCTCCTACAGGTGTTTAGGCTGCAGGGTTGCCGAATGACTTAAGAAATATTATCGGCAAGATGGTAGAAAACTGTACATTTCTTGTCTATTACCACCCACTTCTACTTATACCAACGACGGAAATAAGCACAGTTATAATAGCTAAATATGTGGGAGAGTGTTGCTATAATGTGACAATATTATATTGCAATAGGTAACATATCAAAGTTAATACCAAATCAGAACTAGTTAGCACATAATTTGTAGTGAAAGAGTTTAATGACAATATATTGGTTTATGGTTACACTTAAAATGGTTACAAAATAGATGAGATGACAAAAAACTTATACCATTAATCATACCCAGCATCAGGGTTGGGGAGTAACGAAATACAAGTAACTTAGTTAGGTATTTAAAATACAAAATTTGAGTAACTGTATTTCATTACAGTTACATTTTAAATGGGTAAATTTTAATACTTTTAAGAGGGATCATAAAAATGTTGTTATTTTCTTTTAGTACTGTCCTGAACAAGACAAAATGACTGAATTTGTAAAAAAAAATTGCCAAACTGTCAACCTAACTTAACTGTCCTGTCATGACCTGGATGATCCACGACTGTTTTCATGTTTTGTGATAGTTGTTTCTGAGTCATTTTATAATTCACTCGTCACTGCAACTTTTTCTCACAATTTGTTTTTTTTCCCCTCATAATTGTGAGTTTGCATTTCACAATTCTGACTTCTTTTTCTCAGAATTGCGAGATTTAAACTCACAATTGCAAATTATAAAGTCAGAATTGGGTGATATAAACTTGCAATACTAACTTTTTTCTTGCAATTGTGAATTTAGTATGCAAGTTTATATCTCATTATTCTGACTTTTCTCAATATTTTCTGTTTATATCTCATAATTTTGACTTTTCTCAATATTGCGAGTTTATATCTCATAATTCTGACTTTTCTCAATATTTTCTGTTTATATCTCATAATTTTGACTTTTCTCAATATTGTGAGTTTATATCTCATAATTATGACTTTATAACTCACAATTGCAACTTTATATCACGCAATTCTGAGGGAAAAAGTCAAAATTGTGAGATGATAACTTGCAATTACCTTTTTTGTGTTTGTTCCACACTTATTAGTATTCCAAAGTATTCTAAAGTATTTAGATTAAGTTACTAAACTTGAGTAATGTAACAAAATACGTTACAAATTACTTTTTAAAGCATGTATTTTGTAATCTGTAGTGAAAAACATTTTAAAAGTAACCTACCCAGCCCTGCCCAGCATGTATTTAAAAAGTTACCTGAGAGATAGAAAGAAAGAGAAAGACAAAGAGAGAGAGGACAGAGAGTGCCCAAGTAAGAGAGCAAAAGAAGAGAAGAAGAGAGCAAGAGAGTCAAAAGAAGAGAGAGTAAAAGAAGAGACAGAGCAATAGTTGCACTCTTCTTTTATCTTTTTCCTTGACCATGTGACTGAAACCCAAATGTGAGACATTCAAACTGACCAATCAGAGGTAAAACTTCCCCCACTGTACTGAAGGTGTGACAATTCATAGACCCCCGATGAACAGGCATCTTGGCCTACAGGCCTTGATCACTATCAGCTCCTTTGTGTCTTCCCAAATGGCTCTTGTAGCATGAGAGAGGGGACTGAAACAGCAAAGCCAATGTCTTTGTTCATTTTTAAAATATCTTTGGATATTTTCAGTCTTACATTGGCAAAATGTAATTTTCTTAAAAGGTTAGTTCACCCAAAAATGAAAATTCTGTCAATAATTACTCACCCTCATGTTGTTGCACACCTGTAAAACCTCCGTTCACCTTCGGAACACAAACTAAGATATTTTGAAAAATGAAAGTGTAAATTAACTTGCTGGCAATGAAGGCCTCACTAAGCCATCAGATTTGAACAAAAATATCGGTAACACTTTACAGTAAGGTTCATTAGTTAACATAAACTAATAATGAACTGCAATTACACAGCCTTTATTAATGTTTAATGTTAATATCAACATTTACTAATACATTATTAAGATCTTGTTAACATTAGTTAGTGTACTGTGAACTAGCATGAACAAACAATGAACGACTGTATTTTCATTAACTAACATTAATGAAGATTTGTAAATACAGTAACAAATGTATTGCTCATGGTTAGTTCATGTTAATTAATGCATTAACTAACGTTTAACTAATGAACCTTATTGTAAAGTGTTACCGATATTTTTTATCAAATCCGATGGCTCAGTGAGGCCTTAATTGCCAGCAAGTTAATTTAAACTTTCAATGCCCAGAAAGGTACTAAATACATATTTAAAACAGTTCATGTGACTACAGTTGTTCAACCGTAATATTATGAAGCGAAGAGAATACTTTTGGTGCACCAAAAAACCCCAAAATAACGACTTTATTCAATAATGTCTAGTGATGGGCGATTTCAAAACACTGCTTCATGAAGCTTTACGAATCAGTGGTTTGGAGCGTGAAAGTCACTTGATTTCAGTAAATGAGGGTTCGTTACATCACAAGTTTTTCTAACTGTGGCAGTTTGATATACGCTCTGAAACACTGATTCGAAATAAAAGATTCGTAAAGCTACGAAGCTTCATGAAGCAGTGTTTTGAAATGTAGTTGAAATCTTGTTTTTGTTTTTGCCCATAAAAAGTATTCTCATCGCTTCATAATGTTAAGGTTGAACCAATGTTGTCACATGAATGTTTTAAATATGTTTTCAGTACTTTTCTGGGCATTGAAAGTGTAAATTAACTTGCTGTCAATGTAGGCCTCACTGAGCCATCGGATTTGATCACAAATATCTTAATTTGTGTTCTAAAGATAAACAAAGGTCTAACGGGTGTGGAATGACATGAGGGTGAGTAATTAATGACAGAATTTTATTTTTGGGGGGTGAATTAACCCTTTAATAGCCTAAACAGACTTAAATTGGAATCTCAATGTTTCTGTCACTGCAACTTCGCCAACACAAGATTTAAAGGTCCTCGGAAGTGCTTTGAAACGAAGTGCCTTGTTTTAACATAATTTCAGCTGAAACAGGTAGACAGGGTGGGACATATCTTCCTCCCCTTTTAAAAATAGTCAATAGCGTATAGTTTATATCACAGTGTTGAGCTTGACATAGCCACATTTGACAGCTTATGATAGCCATAGTCTAATAGTTTCCTCTTTCTGCTCTGTGTTATTGTTTCTCTGGACCAGAGAAGACTGTGTGTGCGCGCAGCGGCGGTTTGTGTGACACTAACGTGAAACCAGAATTCATTCGCCCCAATGGAAAGCATATTTACACTTTCTGAATCGTTCTTTATACCCTATATAACCCTATATAGTGCACTATATGCCATTTACCACATAGAATCTAGTAATTGAGTGACTGATTTCAGCCGCATCTTTAGCGTGTTTATAATGTAGAGGGCAGGGTGCTTCAGATTCAAGAGAGCATTTGATTCAACAGGAAATCTGATGAGAAGCTGAAGTGTAGAATGATGTCATCAAAATCATTGATCCATATTGATGGGAGTGAGAGACTGTAAGTTTTGAGCACTAATCTTTTAAATGCAAATGTTGTCATTATTTTGGAAAACACTAGCTTATAGATAACCTTAAGGCTAATATATTCATACCAACTCGGCATTACAGTGACAACAACTCTACAGCAATAAGAGCAAGAAACTAGGGCTTCGATATTTTAGTACATTTCTTTCTTTTACAACAGTGCGCTTTCTTATCTCCCTAACTTAACCCAAGCTCAAACTTAACATTCAAATTAGCTACATCAGTGATTGTCGTAAAATACAGTCTACTGTTGCTAAACTGCAGGACGTTCCCGATAATAAAAATATGTCTTAAAACTGCATTAGCCAAGTGATACTGTTCCTCAAGCGACTTTCTGTGCATGCGCTTTCAGATGGACTGGAACATGGACAAGCAAAGTGAACTTTGAGCTTCAGGTTTAAAAAATCTGTTAAAAACACACAGAAATGTGTCAAAATGCCCGGCTTGGTGAGTATTTGCTTAAACACTATCGGTTGTCTTAAGTAAACATAAGCATTTAGGAAATAGTTGCATGTGTATCAGTAAATTGGACTATACTGTACTGCAGCGGTCCCCAACCTTTTTTGCGCCACGGACCGGTTTAATATCAGACAATATTTTCACGGACCGGCCTTTAAGGTGTGGCGGATAAAAACAACAAAATAAAATGGGGTATTTTTTTAAATATTATAATAAACGTGAATCCAATGTGTAGGCTTACTCGCAACTTTATTAGCAGCGTCCTCGTAACATCGCGCCAACAACATAACATGAGTAACATCCTCTCTGCCCCCTAACGCTCTCTGTCGGGCTTGGTGCGTGTAAATCACCTGTTGCGATAAATCCATATTTCAAGTAGGACTCCTGGTATTGTCTGTTAAATGCAGCTTTCTTTTTCTTGGAAATCGTAGGCTCTTCTTCTGTCTCCTCACTGGGCCGCTTTCCAGAGACGTTTGTTTTTTTACTCATTTTGCTAGCTTGTGTGTTTATTTTTAGCGGTAACGTATCACGTGACCTAAACAAGCGTTGCTATGCGCCAAGAGTGAGTCATAGACGGATGTAACGGAGAGAATTTGAAGTTGAGATGCTGACTCGCGATCTTCGCAGTAGTGAACGCGCCAGAGAGAAATGCACATTTCATACACACATGCACATTTTTTTTTTTTTTTTTTTAAATAAGTTATTTATTCTTTCTGTGCGGCCCGGTACCAAATGACCCACGGACCGGTACCGGTCCGCGGCCCGGGGGTTGGGGACCTCTGCTGTACTGGATAAAGTGACAGCAGCCTAATATTCCTCTATGTCATAAATAAGACAAAATCACTCATTGCTCTTTAGTAGATCTTACAGGATTAATCTATATTTAATTTATACACTGAAGACTATGCAGTGTTGTTTTATATATGATTAGTTTTTGTTGAAATACTTTTTTTTCCCATTTTTTTTCTGATTAATGCTATATTTGTTAAGCTCTAAGTTGTTCCTAATCACCTCTAAGAGAGGGAATGGAATATGTTACACTTGTTGCTTGGCCTAAAGAATTGTCAATTCATGATACTTTCTCATCTCTTAATTTTTTATTCGTATGGGCCTACTTAAAATACATAGTTGTCAAGACTAGTAGACTTTATTTCGGTAATCCGTATCAGTGATCGTTTAGGCAAATACTGCTTCCATTGATCGGCCCCAAAAATCCTGATCGGAGCACCCTTACATTCATTGCTGCTTAAGCAGCTGGACCCTTAAATTGTGTTACTTAATGAGATTCTGCAAATTAGTGCCTGACAAAAAATTAAGCTTTAAACACATTAACCAATATGTTGGAAAGCACTTTTATCAGATTCTGTTAAGCTTATTTTCTGTTAAAGCTGTTAAGTTTAATGATTGTCTCATGTAAGTTTTTTCCTTTTGTATTTTATATAATGACTACTAAGAGGTGCTTTTAGCATATTTCCCTGAAAAAGAAAGTAAAAGAGTGATGCACGTTTGTTGCATTTTACTGTGAAATGCGTCGAGAGTTTGACGCAATGGGAACGCTCTGCGTGATTGCGGCGTGAAGCACTTTTGAAATTAGTCCAATGGCGTGACGGAAGGAGGTTCACGTCATGGCCAGGAAGCGATAAAGCACACACCGACCAAACAATGTCAGCTTCTGTGCCTTCAGCAAGCGCTCTGTGAATTGTCTCTGTCTATTTATATTTGTTTGTCCACAAGCATATTTGTATCTAGACAGGAGTTTAATGGCGGGCAAACCGCGACTGAATCGCGTGTTTCTCCCTCCACTTGCTCGAGTGGGGATACACGTGATTTATGCGTTGTTTGTTGGGAGTGGAGCATGCACGTTGGCTCTCTCTTGGGCTGACGTGTTCATTCATAAAAATATCCCGAAGTGTTTACGATCTTCGGGTGTTTTTGGCTCCGCTCCGGTTGGATTTATTATCGAGGGAATATAAATCTAACGCAAGGCTCTGATCTCGTGTTTGCCGAGGCAGCACGTGGATTATGGTCTGCAATAAAGATCAATAAAGAATAGTAGCTCGGATCTCGTGTTTGCTGAGGCAGCGCGTAGATTTCTTGTCTGCAATATGTGGCTCGGATCTCGCGTTTGCTGAGGCAGGGTGCAGATTTCTTGTCTGCAATAATATGTGGCTCGAATCTCACGTTTGCTGAGGCAGCGCGAAGATTTCTTGTCTGCAATAATATGTGGCCCGGATCTCGCATTTGCTGAGGCAGCGCGTAGATTTTTTGTCTGCAATAATATGTGGCTCGGCTCTCGCGTTTGCTGAGGCAGCGTGCAGATTTCTTGTCTGCAATTTGTGGCTCGGATCTCGCGTTTGCTGAGGCAGCGTGCAGATTATGTGCCCGCAATTCATGTATATACATATATATTTATATTTGGAGGAAACTGAGCAGACGGGAGTTTCCCTTTCTCTCTTGTCCCTATGATCGCATGCAGACTATACCAGCTTTAATTCTTTTTGTATCTCATGTCTGAAGAATTAAACTCATTTGATTTTTGGGTGCCTATTTTATTCACTATAGTCAGCCTTTTCTTTCAGACCGTTTTCTTGTCTGGTTGATTCTGAGGAATTGAATGATGAATTCCCGGGGAGAAATGGATAACACCTCATCGTACGGTGCCCTTTTTTCCTTCGGTGTTATTAGCTGAGGTCTCTTTTGGGCATCGGCATCGGTCAAGTCATGTCAAGTCATCTTTATTTATATAGCGCTTTTTACAATGCAAATTGTGGCAAAGCAGCTTTACATTAATAATTGGCAAATAATTTTGGCTGCGCTGCAGCTCCCAAAGAAAATGGTGTCATTGTCCAGCTTATTCTATATATTATTGATTCATTTCGTTGCAAATATCAATAGTTATTAGTCTAGTTAATTTAGGTATAGCAGCACTGCAGAAAACAGTGACGTAATCGTGCGGCTCAGCTCAGTTCGCATACAACGGCGCCAAATGCAGGCATATCAAAAACACTGCTGAATATCAAGCAAGTGTCCCCAACTTAAGCAAGCCAAAGGCAACAGCGGCAAGGAACCAAAACTCCAACAAATGGAGAAAAAAACCTTGGAAGAAACCAGGCTTAGTCGGGGAGCCAGTTCTCCTCTGGCCAACAGTGAATACTTGTCCGATACTCAGGCAGAGTTACAGGTCATTAAACCGATTTGGAATCGCAACAGTCAAAATATTTAATCTAGTTCCATCTAGTTTAAGATCTTTTGATCATGCCGGTATGGGACGGTTTGTTGGGATATGAGCCACTGGCTGATGAGTCGGTAAGATCTTCACAAAGGATGAGCTAGTTTACAGTCTCCGCCGACACCCCAGGGCCACGTTGCTGCCGCACACAGGCACAGGTTCCCTGTCCGACCCGGACACAGCCCAGATCCAGCCAATCACGTTAATTGGTAAACCTCGAGATAAGCAGAGAGACAAAAATTAGCGTAGACGCCATTCTTCTTCAGATGTAACGAGTACATCTGGTGTTATAGGAAGTGTTCCCGGTTCCGGCTGACCTGATCTATGCAGCCTAACAATCCTTTAACGGATATGAAGACAAAAATTGATAATGCGTCATGTGTATGTCAGGTTAAGATCTAAGAGTGTGTCTGCTTCCCGAACAATGCGTCATGTGTATGCCAGGTTAAATAGATGCGTTTTTAGTCTAGATTTAAACTGACAGAGTGTATCTGCTTCCCGAACAATGCTAGGAAGATTGTTCCAGAGTTTAGGTGCCAAATAGGAAAAGGATCTACCACCTGCGGTTGATTTTGATATTCTAGGTATTAACAACTGGCCAGAATTCTGAGATCGTAATAGACGCGAAGGACTATAATGCATTAAGAGCTCACTCAGATACTGGGGAGCTAAGCCATTTAGTGCTTTGTAAGTAATTAGCAAGATTTTAAAATCTATACAATGTTTAATAAGGAGCCATTGCAGTTTTGACAGAACCTGGCTAATATGTTCATACTTCCTGCGTCGGGACGCAGTGGTCTCCAGCGAGCCCATATCTCAGTGTCCACCCAGAAATGTAGCGGCACTGGGATGCTCGCCCCTCTGAGGAGGGTCTCAAAGCAATCAGTTCGGCTGTTCCCTGCCGGTTCTCCCCTTCAGGGCACCAAATTGGTCGCTTGAGCATTACCAGAGACCAGTCTCGAGAGGCTGGTTCTCTTGGCCTCCGAGGGGGGAAGTGGTTAACACCTCACATTACGGGGCCCATTTCCCTTCCGTACCATCAGGGGGCCATCCTGCCAACCCCGCCACCTCGTGTGCGTCGGGACGCAGTGGTCTCCAGATCAAGTCCGAGGACTGGTTTGTCACAATAGATCTCAAGGACGCATACTTCCATTTATCCATCCTTCCGCAAACACAGGAAGTACCTGAGGTTCGCTTTTGGGGGCGAAGTGTACCAATAGCGGTTTCTTCCATTTGGTCTAGCTCTATCACCCTGCACTTTCACCAAATGTATGGACGCAGCGCTGGCTCCGCTGCGTCTGCAGGGCATTCGTGTTCTCAATTACATCGACGACTGTCTAATTCTAGCTCAGTTACGTCAGTTGGCGGTTCGTCATTGAGATGTTGTTCTCGCTCACATAAGAAAGTTGGAGTTGAGGTTGAACGCCAAGAAAAGTGTGCTTTCTCCAGTACAGAGGACCATTTTTCTGGGCGTTGTTTGGGACTCTGTTGCGATACTGGCGCAGCTTTCGCCTGCTCGCATAGAACCTATCCTTTCTACCGTAAACCGAATAAAGCTAGGCCAGTCACTCACTGTGAAGCCGTTTCTAAGACTGTTGGGTCTGATGGCAGCAGCGTCCAACGTGATACCTTTGGCCTGTTGTACATGAGACCCCTGCAGTGGTGGCTCAGGACCAGGGGGTTTCTCCGAGGGGAAATCCATTTCACATGATCAAGGTCACGCAGCGGTGCCTATGTGCCTTGGTTATGTGGAAGAAGCCCTGGTTCCTATCCCAAGGTCCCGTGCAGGGAGCTCCATGCCGTCGCTGTATGCTAACGACGGATGCTTCCCTTACAGGTTGGGGTTCGATCCTGGAGGGTCGTTCGACTCTGGGTATGTGGAAGGAGCACCATCTTTCCTGGCATTTCAATGGCCTGTAAATGTTGGCTGTCTTTCTTGCTCTCAAGAATTTCCTCCCAGACCTCAGGGGTCACCATGTGCTCATCCGGTTAGACAACACATCGGTGGTCGCCTACACGAGTCATCGGGGGGTTTGCGTTCGCGTCTGCTCTGCAACTGGCGCACCAAATCCTCCTGTGGTCCCAGGGGAAGCTGCTTTCACTCAGGACAGCTTATATCCCTGGGGTCCAGAATTTTGGAGCAGACATCCTGTCGAGGCAGGGGCTGAGGCCCGGGGAATGGAGTCTCCACCCTGAGGTGGTGGAGCTCATATGGAGGTGCAGATGTGGCTGAGGCTGTGTATGTACACTTTTCCCTGATTGTTTTACTCCTGGGAGGTCTGGAGAGCGGTGTTGTGGAGTGTGGCCTCTGAGTGGGCCAAACTCATAGACTCGATTCTCCCAACTGAGGTTTTGGGACCACACTACTGCAGAGCTCCCGGCACAAGGAAACTGGCAGAAATTGTCAGCTGGATCCATTTGGTACAGTGCTGTGAATTCTGCTGAATTGACTCTCTGCAGGATTATCCCCCTCCACTCTAAAGATTATGTGGCAGCCTAGCTGCTTACCATACACCTTTGGGTGGTGTCTTTGGGGAGAACTCCACTGGTGTTTCCTTCGTGGTGCATCTGATCAAGAGGAGTATGGCCCAGTTGTTTGTCTTAGGTGTGCTCGCTGAATTCACACTAGACAGGCACTGGTCAGTATGGCTGCGTGGGTATAGTCATTCCCATTGCGTCAAACTCTCGACGCAGCGCGAGTTCCCTTGAAAGGGAACATCTCGGTTACGACTGTAACCTTAGTTCACTGAAGAGGGAACGAGACGCTGTGTTGCCCTCCATACTTCCGGCATGCCTGTGATCGACTTGCTTCAGCATATCAGAAGATGACATTGTTTGGTCGGGGTGTGCTTTATAGCTTCCTGGCCATGACGTCACCCTCCTTCCGTAACGCCATTGGACTGATTTCACAATTACTTCACGGCGCAATCACGCAGAGCGTTCCCATTGCGTTAAACTCTCAAAGCAGCGTCTCGTTCCCTCTTCAGGGAACTAAGGTTACAGTCGTAACCAAGACGTTCTGTGTCTCTATCTTTCTATCTTTCTCATCCACTCACAATTAGGCCTAATTGGAATGTTATTTTTTTATTACTTGGCCCGCCCAGCGCATATAACCATGATCCGCGCATCACTAATGCATATCCAATGGTACTCTCCTCTATAACTGTGAATTAACAGATAAATGGCAGTTACAGCTCACTACATTGTCTGCATAGAACATGTTATCATATTATGACAAATATGAGAAATTCTCTATGGTTGTATATTTGGTTCCATATTTTAAGTTTTTAGGGAATGGTAATCTGACCCTAATCTAAATAGTTCTGTCTTAAATCAGAAGATATACTTTATACTCAAGACATTTATGAAAACACGAACTTTAAGAACAATTCAATTCATTCATTGATCCAAAACCTTCTGGAGCCTATCCCAGGCAGTTTCTTAGGCCAGAGGCGGAGGAAAGCACCCTGGACAGATAGCCTGTCTTTGGACTGTGGGGGAAACCGGAGTACGCAGAGGATATTCTAAATTTCATCAGAATCCCCCTTGTTATGAAGAAATTAATAACAATGCATGACTTCCATGTCATTTAAATATTTTATTTACATGGTGCTTTTTGCAATCTGTTTTTTTAAAAGCATCATTCCTCTTTGCTTAGTTTTAGGGTTAAATAAAAGACATACTCATGTAGCCCCAAATTATGAAATCTATAAGCTACAAAAAGGTAGTATGCATAAACTAAAAAAGAGTAACATTAAAATTATATATAAAATTATATTCTGTTATAGCCTAAAGGCATGCATTTATGTGATGCTCAACAGGGTACATAGGTCTGCTTAATTTTTAAAGTAGCATGTTTTAAATACTGGTAAGCAGAAAAAGAGGAAAATATAGCAACAAATAGGATACGAAAAAGGACACGGCCAAAAAAACTTAAGGGTCAACACTAAAACATTTATAGTTTAACTCACGGATTGTGAGTTTGGTGTCGGATCAAAAATAGACAGCACTCTTCATTCCTTCAATAAGAGTTTACTTACATAGCCTGTATTAAATTGTGACAGTTTCACAAAAAAGTCCGGACTGAAATGCGCTGGATAGCTTGTTGCTGTTGGGACTGGATTGATCAGGAATATCAGTAAAGAGGAACTTCAGCCATTTGTTTCTGATGCTGGGATCCTTTGGAAGGCTGTGCATCGACGAGGGCTCTATCCTACAGCCATGAATGGCACAACGTGGGATGGATTTACCCCACATCTAGATACCGATACAAATAACACAGAGTTATTCTTCTGTTGTTTAGAACTAATATTAATCTCCTTGTGGTTTCACCATGGGCGGGCCATAAATGGAAAGGCTACTCACTGCAGAGCCATAACCTCCAGCTCCCCCTCTCTTGACCTACTGTGGGCATAATGGGTGGAGCTACATCCCCCAACCACACTCTAACCCTACCCATAACCCAAACTCTCCATTAAACAGGTTAAGTTCCACCCTTGAGCTCCAGAGAGGTGGAGCTGGAGGTTACTGTGCTCTGCAGCGAGCACTACTTGGAGCATTACTTGCATAAATGTGGGAGATCATGTGTTAATGTGCTCATCATAGACATAATGAATGCATAGACGCCCATTGGCCGCTTTGGACTGTTGCAGTGATACTCCGTATTGCACGGGTCAAGAAAGACAAAAAAAGGAATACAAAAAGCGCAATAAAATTCACATTCCTCAACTGATTTTTAACGATTTGTGATCTGTGTAGAGTATGAAAAAGGTTTTCTCTAATTGCTCAATCTCGCTAATTTTGACTTGAAAATTATTCATTGTCATAAGGAATTGTGAACTTGTGCTTCTCAAGGATAGATTTGGTTTATTTTTCAAGGTTAATAATTGTGGAGACGTTCCTCCTGTAATATAATTAAATGTACATGAAATGTGCACATCGATTTTAATTTTGGAAATGGTCTACAGCCTTTTAGCTTTTTCCCTCATGCCTTTAGCTTTTCATTATCACAGCATCTTAAAACCTTATTAATCTGAAACATTTATCTTAAGTCCCTTTTCATTTTTATAATTTGTTTCTATGTTGCCTCCTAACCTTATGCTTGCAGTTTAACACACAAATATTTGCTTTAATATTAGTCATACAACAATAAATGTCTTTATAGAAATTTTATATTATAGTAAAAAAATTACTATAAATTTTACTTTTATTCAAGTTTAATTCCATATATTCATACTTTCATTCCATATATATATATATATATATATATATATACAACCAGTTATAAATACTGTAATTTCCTGAACGGCATGCCTATATATATAAAATAAAAAAGTATATACATTAAAAGTAATTGCAACAAGTTGCGCTTCACTTTATAAATCTCTAAACTTTTAACATTTAAATCTTTAAAGTTTAAAAATAAATAAAAAAGTGATTTGGACATGGTCATTTTCATCAAATTAAAGAAAAACTGATGCAAAAAAACTTAAAAATATATTAGAATTCTACTTGCACATCATGAATAATTAGATTTAAAGAAAAATAAACATCAAGATGCACTTAAAGAGTTTAAAGTAATTGTATTTGGGGTTAAAAGGTGAAAAACAGCTGACAGAAATGTGTTTTGTGAATTTCAGGGTTACACGTCATGCCTGTGATGATGTGCCCATCCCTGAAGAACAGGAGACAGAGGGCCAGAGACAACTACACAATCTGCTGCTACAGCAACTGAATACAGATGTAAACATCGACTGGTCAGTTCCTCATAACTAAGCATGGCTTTTTAATTTGGTACTCTCATATATAGCAGTAACTGACTTGTTTGTTGGTGCTTGGCGTCTGTGTTGGTTATTTTATTGAAAACAATAGAGCACTGCAAGGATTATGTATTTTTGTAGTCCAACCTGTTAATTAAAATCACTCCGGTTCCCTCTAAAAGAACACATCAACACAATAGCATTTTTCCATTGGCTTTTGGACACAGAAAAGAAGATCTGAGGCCACCAAAAGTTTGATTCTTAAATATTTTGTTCATGATAATCTTCACAAATGAACAAAGCTTTTATGAATTTTGAAAATACAATCGCCAGAAGTAAAAAGCTAAACATAGGCTATAACCACTGTTGAATGACTTCAGTGTCACTCACCACCATTAAGCTGCATTTTTTACATCAGGACGATGTAACCGGATGTGCTAAAATGCTAACTTATTTCTGGTTTTGGCCAACAAAAAGGCTTCCTCCCTGCAACACTCTATTGTTTATTCTATGTTATTATTTTAAATAAACTGGTAAACATGTTTTTTTTTCTTTTTTTTAATGATTGAATGTTAAAGGATTAGTTCACGTTCAAATGAATATTACCCCAAGTTTTTCTCACTCTAAAGCCATCCTAGGTGTATATGACTTTCTTCTTTCCGATGAACACAATTGGAGAAATATTAATAAATATCCTGACGCATCCGAGCTTTATAATGGCAGTAAGCGTTACCAAACGATTATGAGCCGAAGAAAGTGTCTCCATCCACATTCATAAACATATTCCAGATGGCTCCGGGGGGGTAATAAAGGCCTTCTGAAGCAAAGCAAAGCGAAACGTTTGTGTTATTTTTTTTTATTTATTTATTTATTTATTTTTAAATCCATATTTAACAAGTTATGAAGTAAAATATCTAGCTTCTCCCAGACCACCAGTTTCACTTTTTTTGGAATTTGAATACAGAAGGTGTTCTGGTGGAAGCTAGATATTTTATGTAATAACTTGTTAAATATGGATATTTTTTAACACAAACGCATGCCCAGAGCCATTTATGATGGATGAATGTGGATGGAGGCACTTACTTCAGCTCGTACTCGTTTGGTAATGCTCACTGCCAATAAAAAGCTTGGATGCATTAGGATGTTTATTAATATTTGTCAGATTGTGTTCATCAGAAAGAAGAAAGTCATATACACCTAGGATGGCTTGAGAATGAGTAAAGCTTGAGGTAATTTTCGTTTGAAAGTGAACTAATCCTTTAACAGATTTATTGACGAGACAAATGACCTCAGACAAGATATTGAGGGAGAGATGGTGATAACAGGCCAAACAATAAGCAGGTACGAATGACAATGAGGTAGGCTGAGAGAGCAGCCTGTTGTGTCAAACCCAGGTAGCCGGTGGGTTGGAGAACTGTGATGGAAAGGTATGGCAAGACAGAAGAGAGATAGCAAGGACCAGGCCGGACAACAGCACAAGAGGATAGACTCTCAGAGCACAATTAGGCACTACACAGGTCTTGCTGCTTGGCAAATATAGTTGTGGCCAGGGGTGCTCTGCCTGCAAGACAGGACTACGATAGACAAGAGACACAGCAAACACAAGACAGAAGGTAGAGATAATGAAATGCAATAACTAAACAGAAACTACAAGTGAAAACTAATGATAGTAAGCAGCTTAAGGAACTGGTAAAAGAAAATGCAAAGGGCAAACTACTATAAAGTAAGGGAAAAGCTATAAACTGAAATAAACAGAGAACTCAAGAAAAGGATGGGAAACTAAGGGAAAATATATTAAACAATGGCAAGGATACTCAGGAACAGGAGGAAACCCGACTAGACTAGGACTAATAACTTAAACTATAAAACACAGCAGACTATCTGTAACAACCAAGTACAAGGTAGCACACTATAGCTACCTATTATATATGATGTATATAATACACTATAGCTCAAGAAAGCACAGTATATAACAAACTGGCAAAACATGAGGGAAAGAAAACACTATAGAGGGTATGCATTGATTTCACTATCCCGTCGGAATTCGCCCCCTCATTTGAATAGCAAAAGAGCCTGCTGCATGACTGGATTTAATGGGACAACTGTGAAAACAAGAGTAAAACAAATGATTAAACTAAAGGTTGGATTCGATAGTGTTTCTGTTACAACTTACCAAAGATCCAGTAATCCATGGATACTGACATGCAGCCAAGAATCGTGTTTCCTGAAAACACTGATCTGGGTGATCACTTACATTAATGTTATATATATCATCCAGTCCTAAAACTTATATAGTTTTTGTCAGTGTTTATTTAAAAACACTAAATTATGCAGAATATAAGATGGTAAATATTTAATTGATGAATTGTCAATACAATATATAACAATACAATATTTTAACATATTGAATATGTTAACTGCAAATCCACGTTTCGCTGCCTGGAATCCAGTTGCTTCTATGAATTGCAGTGATTCATTTGCTTCTGTTTTCTTTAGCTTTTGTCATTCTGTAAAAAGGTACCTCATATTTCTTGTCAAATCTATTTGTGCAGTCAAACGCAAAGCTCTTTCCCCTTTCTTTAATGTGTTTTGTGTGTTTTTCGCACCATTCACGCTGAAAACCAATGTTGCCATTCTTTATTTTTTTGCCACTCAGGTGCGCAACCAAAGTCACTCTAGCCAACGGTGACGTCACATGCATACCCTCTATATCATGGGTCTTCAACCGGGGGTCCGCGACCCCTAGGGGGTCCGCGGGAGTATTGCAGGGGGTCCGTCAATTAATGTTTGATCACAAAAAAAAAATAAAAAATAAAACATGGGTAAAAACATCACAGAGTCAAATTTTAATAAAATATATTTGATTTTACAAATTACATTAACAGCTTTAATAAAACCCTTCCATCCACGTGCAGTCACGTGATCTCATGATACAGTTAACGCAGACTATGAGCACTTTAATCTGAAAATACTACTGGCTAATAATTTCTATACAATTTAGCTCGCCAGAATGGATCGCTTTGTAATATCTTCAGCTTAAAGTTCAGGTAAATGTATAATCGTCCACCTGAGAGTAAAATTAAAATGTGAAGTTTTATTTAAACGTAAAGCTGAAGTTCATGTAAATGTAAAATTGTTCACCTGACAGTAAAATTAAAATGTGAAGTTCTGTTTTAGCCGACTGTCAACTAGGGCGCGCGTTCTGCGCCTGCGTATAAAGGCGATAACTGTCTATTTAAGCAGATATATTTGTCTATATTCGTCATTCAAAAGGGGAAAGCAAAACCAAGACTGCAAGTATACAAACCATAAACAAAGCGGCGCTTGCTTACCGCTTTGAATATCAGTCATGCTGATCAAGTTATTATTTCACTCCGCTCATGTTATTATGAAAATATTCGTGGATTCGAGTGCTCAGGTAAGATGGCGTAAAATTAGAACAAGCTTCTGTCTGTGCCGTCATGACTTCTTTGCTTGCTTTCATAACTTTTGCTTATATTCTCGTGAACTGACTCGTTTGCTATCTAAACCGCCAATCAGAGTTCTCTCTCACTCACCGACGGCCCGACGCCGATTCAACATGTCGAAAAACACCCGACGAGGACCAACTTCAGCCGACGGTGCGGAACACACTGAGAAAACAAAAACTGCCCGACGGCCGACCGTCGGCTTGGTGTGTTCCGGGCTTTAAGTTGAAGTTCAGAGAAACGTATAATTGTCTACCTGACAATAAAATGTAAGTGTATAAAACTGCAAATTTATTAAAATAATTGTGTTCAAGTCAACTCTGAACTTAATAAACTGTGATTTTAATTGCAACAGTTTGGTATGATGCATAAATCTCATTAACAATGAAAATATAGCCTACAGACAATGTACAACAACATGGTTCTAATCTATATTGTCTCAACATAATACTACTATCGTAATATGATTGATTTCTATTAATATCAGAGGCTCTGTTTGACACATTTCGTGTCAGGGGTCCCTGCTCCGTGTCTCGCTCATCTAAGGGGTCCTTGCGCTGAAAAACGTTGAAGACCCCTGCTCTATATAAAGGGAGCTGAGTGGGACAAGACAATTGGAAAAGTTTTTGGGGCAGACCTGACCTGTTGAAAAGAGATGGTATTCATCCCTCCTGGGGTTGTGCCGCTCTTCTCTCTAGTAATATGGCACATAGTCTTAAAGCT
The DNA here is from genome assembly GCA_038088235.1 of Zacco platypus. Lineage (NCBI taxonomy): Eukaryota > Metazoa > Chordata > Actinopteri > Cypriniformes > Xenocyprididae > Zacco > Zacco platypus. The sequence goes on from CM076070.1 coordinate 28,665,763, forward strand.
CAACCTTGACTAACTGGGGCCCAGGTCAGGAAGCAGACAGACTGGCTAAACCGACCGTCTGCTAACTGTCTCACTTCACAGAATTCACATAAATCCCAACACATAGAGACTCTTTCACCTAGATATCATCACATAGAGACTTTGTCTGTACCCTGAACTAATAAATACAGAAAACTTCCAAACCCATTTACGGGTGATAATTTAATTGATGTTCAACAAGTAGTAAACAGAGATTATAAAGATAAACAAATGATAAAGCTTGGGTTGCTGAATATTCGATCCCTTTCATCAAAAGCACTTATTGTAAATGATATTATCACAGAAAATAATCTAGATGTGCTGTGTTTGACAGAAACCTGGCTAAAACCAGACGATTACATTACTTTAAATGAGTCTAGCCCTCAAGGTTACTATTATTGACACGAACCTCGTCAGAAAGGTAAAGGGGGAGGTGTTGCTGTAATCTATAGTAATATCTTCAGTATTACTCAAAAGTCTTTCAAATATATCTCTTTTGAAGTGATGGTGCTCTATGTAACGTTATATAATGTAAGTGACAAATCTCATTTGAAATTTGTGTTGGCTACTGTATACAGGCCACCAGGGCACCATACAGATTTTATCAAAGAATTTGCTGATTTTCTATCGGAGTTAGTACTGGCTGTGGATAAAGTCCTTATTGTTGGTGATTTTAATATACATGTAGATAATGAAAAAGACGCATTGGGATTGGCATTGACAGATATTCTAAGCTCTATTGGAGTTAGACAACACGTGTCAGGACCAACTCATTGTAGTAATCATACTCTAGATCTAATATTGTCACATGGAATCGATATTGATGCCGTTGAAATTCTGCAGCAGCGCGGTGAAGTCTCAGATCATTATCTAGTCTCATGCGTGCTACATTTAACCAAGGTCTGTCTGCCACAAATATGTTAGAACCATCACTTCTACCACTAAAAATTGCTTTATAAATAATCTTCCTGATCAATTTCATCAACTTAGCAAACCAGACACCTTAGAAGAACTCGATTTTGCAACAGAAACTATTGACGCTCTCTTTTCCATCACTCTAGACTCTGTCGCTCCTTTGCGCTTAAAAAAGATTAAGGATATTAGTCCAATGCCATGGTATAACGAGCACACTCGGGCCCTTAAGAGAGCAGCCAGAAAAATGGAGCGCAGCTGGAAGAATTCAAAACTAGAAGTTTTTCGGATTTCATGGAGAGAGAAAATTATGGAGTACAGAAAGGGCGTAAAAAAACGCTAGATCTGCTTATTTTTCAAATCTTTTAGAAGAAAATAAACACAACCCTAAGTATTTATTTAATACAGTGGCTAAATTAACGAGAAATACAGCCTCAACTTCTGATGTTTCCAAACAGTACAGCAGTAATGACTTTATGAACTTCTTTACTTGCAAGATTGACAACATTAGAGAGAAAATTATAGCCATGCAACTGTCTACTACAGTATCACATCAGACAGTGGATTGTAGTATCCCTGAGGAAAAATTCCATTCATTCGCTGCTATAGGAAAGGAAGAATTGTCTAAACTTGTTAAATCATCGAACTCAACAACATGTATGTTAGACCCTATACCGACTAAGCTATTGAAAGAGATGCTTCCAGTGGTCATAGATCCTCTTCTTAAGATCATTAATTCATCTTTATCACTAGGTTACGTACCGAAAAATTTTAAGCAGACTATTATCAAACCTCTTATTAAAAAACCACAACTTGATCCTGGAGAATTAGTCAATTACAGACTGATCTCCAATCTACCTTTTCTGTCAAAAATACTAGAAAAGGCAGTATCATCTCAACTGTGTTCCTACTTGGAAAGAAATGGTATCTGTGAGGATTTCCAGTCAGGATTTAGACCGTACCATAGTACTGAGACTGCTCTCATTAGAGTTACAAATGATTTGCTCTTATCATCAGATCGTGGTTGTATCTCTCTATAAGTGTTACTAGATCTCAGTGCTGCTTTTGACACTATCGACCACAATATTCTTTTGAATAGACTAGAAAATTATGCTGGAATTAGTGGAATTGCATTGGCATGGTTCAAATCATACTTATCTGACCGTTATCAGTTTGTAGTAGTAAACCAAGAGATGTCATTTCGATCACAAGTTAAATATGGAGTACCACAAGGCTCAGTTCTAGGACCCTTGCTTTTCACTCTGTACATGCTACCCTTGGGAGATGTTATTAGGAAGCATGGCATTAGTTTTCACTGTTACGCTGATGATACTCAGCTCTATATTTCCTTGCGCCCTGACGAAACCTACCTATTCTCAAAATTAACAGAATGCGTAGCTGATATAAAAAATTGGATGACTAGTAATTTCCTACTACTAAATTCAGAAAAAACATAGATTCTAATTATTGGACCAAAAACTTCAGCACATAATAACGTAGAATACTGTCTAACACTTGATGGCTGCTCTGTTAAGTCGTCTTCGTCAGTTAGGAACCTGGGTGTGCTCTTTGATACCAATCTTTCATTTGAAAGCCACATTTCTAGCATATGTAAAACTGCATTCTTCCATCTTAAAAATATAGGGAGGGAGCACATGGCCAACACAAAAAAAGAGGTTTAAAATTGACACAACCGACAGAACTGTCAGGGAGAATCCTGCTATTAATAATTATATTATTATTGTTTCAATTATTATTGTAAAAAATATGTTTATAACATTTTCATAACATTTCATGTTATTTGTTTATAGTGTATTTATATAATTTAATTTAATATATGAAATATTTACTCATTCACATATTTATTTATTATAGGTGTGTCGCTAAGAAGAAATGCTTTGCTCCAGCAGCAGTATACAAACCTTTTGGGGGACAGGCAGCAGGTGTGAGGAGTCTGTCTCAGTTCCAGGCCTTGCAGGAATGGGATCAGGAACTGGCCACTCTAAGAGAGTTGGGTCTTACAGATGCTGAAATAGAGCTGTGGAGATGCAGGAACCAGCCGGAGAGCTCTTGGAAGGTCTGTTGTCAGTTTTACAAAAGAATGCATCAATTAGTATTTGAATTATCGCTGAGTGAGTAATTTAGCCATCTTTGGAAGGCCTTTGTCTTTCAAACACATTTTACAGATGCACATCATTTCATATTTACATGCAATGCAGGGATTCCCCAACTTTTTTGACCGCTCCTCTTTGACCTAATATGTTTACTTGAAGTACACCCTGAGATGATGATGATGATGATGATGACAATAATAATAATATACTTTTATTTATTATTATTATTATTATTAAGTTCACAGTTCTCTGGTTAATGGTCACATGACCTGCAGGTAAACTAATGAAATATTTTTAAAATCTTGTTTAGTAAGTATTTTATTTAATTTTTAAATTATTTATTTTAATTAAAAAATGTATAACTCACAAACCTGCAGCTCCATCATGAACACCAGTCTGGAAGACCCTGATGTAATGTAGAGGTGCTGATCATATAATTAGAATTCATCAAAATCATCCAAAAAGTTGATTTATTTCACTAATTCCAATAAAAAATGAAAACTTGTATATTATATTCATTCATTACACATGTAAGGCCCACCCACTGGTCCAATGACGGTTTCCAGTAGAGCGGGTGAAGGGATCTGCGTGTTGCTGTCTTCCTTTATACAACGCAACATCAACTGAATTAAATACATTTCTTTATATGCATTACCTCTGTATTTTCATCTGACTCCAATTAAGAAAAAATTATTAAATTAAAAAAAAAAATTTGATTAGTTATACATTTGAATAAATGTTTGATTATTCCTTTTAACCCTTAGTTTGAATTATACTCGTTCGTTCGGATTCCTATAACCTTTTGAGTCTCGCACCGATCGGGAATACGACCTCTTAGTCACAAACTCGTCAGTCTTGGTCATCTAGACAGAGGCAATTGGCTGATACTTTTAGACGCCGCACCATGCTTGCTTATTTCTAAAAATATGTTATTCAGTCCCCATATATCTGTAAACACTTAATTAGAATAACACTATATCTATACAGAGGTCATGACCATTATCATAGAACCAAGTTGACCAATCTAACTCCCTCTAATGATAACTTTACATAATCATGCCATGGTTTCCCATGTACATTTAGTTAGAATAATATTACAATAATCAGAGGTTGAGGCTGACCCGAATTCAGATTGGTCTAACAACCCTTTTATTGCCAATGTGTTCGTTGGAGCTCCAAAACTGAGTTTTGGTCCGTTACTAACCTGAGCCTAGATTTGTGGAGTTAACGTCACCTACTAGAGTTAATAATTTCAGAGTCAATCAGAATAAATTCAAACATAACGATTTATTAACCAGGTAATAGAACAATAATTCAAATCCAATTCAAAGAATAAAACATACATCAAATCAATAATAAAAGAACATAGAAGCATTTACCTGGCAGTGAAATAGTCTACACACAGCGATTGTGCCAGCTCTTCCCTAAATACCCAGATAATTCAATAAGACCAAATGGTGGTGTCTGCAATTGTAATTAGGTTTGGTCCCCTGTTCAGGGGGTCACAAATGGGCAATCAGCTTGAATGGGTTATTGGTACCTGTAGAAGGGGGCACTTATTTGCATACAGGAGGTAGTTTGAATGAAGGATCTGGGGGCGTGCACACCTTTAGTGGCACACAATATTGCTTGCTTTCTAGAACTTCTTGGAAGTTCGTACTATGTCTGGGAGAATGAGACCATTTTACCAGGTGATGGTGAGGTGTGAACTGCTCGGCATGGGGCGTCTCGGATGGTGCTGTTACTTATGCAGGAGAGCATTCAAATGTTGATTGGAAAGTCCTTTGTTCTGGTAGGGAAAAGTTGTCCTTCAGTCCAGACGATCCGACTCCAGCCTTGCACACACAGACTGATATATTTCAAATGTTTATTTCTTTTAATTTTGATGATTATAACTGACAACTAAGGAAAATCCCAAATTCAGTATCTCAGAAAATTAGAATATTACTTAAGACTTATACAAAGAAAGGAGTTTTTAGAAATCTTGGCCAACTGAAAAGTATGAACATGAAAAGTAGGAGCATGTACAGCACTCAATACTAAGTTGGGGCTCCTTTACTGCAGCAATGCAGCGTGGCATGGAGTCGATCAGTCTGTGGCACTGCTCAGGTGTAATGAGAGCCCAGGTTGCTCTGATAGTGGCCTTCAGCTCTTCTGCATTGTTGGGTCTGGCATATCGCATCTTCCTCTTCACAATACCCCATAGATTTACTATGGTGTTAAGGTCAGGCGAGTTTGCTGGCCAATTAAGAACAGGGATACCATGGCCCTTAAACCACGTACTGGTTGCTTTGGCACTGTGTGCAGGTGTGCATGAAGTGCGCTAAAACTTCCTGGTATACAGCTGCGTTGACCTTGGACCTCAAAAAACACAGTGGACCAACACCAGCAGATGACATAGCACCCCAAACCATCACTGACTATGGAAACTTTACACTGGACCTCAAGCAACATGGATCGTGTGCCTCTCCTCTCTTCCTCCAGACTCTGGGACCCTGATTTCCAAAGGAAATGCAAAATTTACTTTCATCAGAGAACATAACTTTGGACCACTCAGCAGCAGTCCAGTCCTTTTTGTCTTTAGCCCAGGCGAGACGCTTCTGACGCTGTCTATTGTTCAAGAGTGGCTCGACACAAAGTCTGTGTGTCGTGGTTCTTGAAGCACTGACGCCAGCTGCAGTCCACTCTTTGTGAATCTCCCCCACATTTTTGTATGGGTTTTGTTTCACAATCCTCTCCAGTGTGCAGTTATCCCTATTGCTTGTATACACTTTTTTTCTATCACATCTTTTCCTTCCCTTCGCCTCTCTATTAAGAGACCATTTAAAGGCCTTTGCAGGTGTTTTGAGTTAATTATCTGATTAGAGTGTGGCACCAGGTGTCTTCAATATTGAACCTTTTCACAATATTCTAATTTTCTGAGATGCTGAATTTGGGATTTTCCTTAGTTGTCAGATATAGTCTATGTGTAATGAATGAATATAATATACAAGTTTCAATTTTTTTAATGGAATTAATGAAATAAACTTTTTGATGATATTCTAATTACATGACCAGCACCTGTATTTCATGCTCTTAATGTTGTTGATAAAGAATGTAATATATTTTCTTTCTCTTTGTATTGTTATATCAATGTGGTACAAGATGATCCTTTTCATTCAAATGTGAAAAATGAGTTTGGTCAAAAGTAATCTAAAAGTAATCAAAAATTAGTCAGATTATACTACCTTGTAAATGTGTACTGTAATGGATTACATTACTAACTACAGTTTTTTTTCCATGTAATTTGGAGTCTGTAAGTAATTTGTACAATTTGTAAGTGATCTACCCAGCACTGCTTGTTCTAAGCGGAATGGTTTTGAACGGTAAGGAAAGTAAAGGAAATCTAAAGGCTTTGAGTCACTCAGTGTAACCACTTCACTATAGGACAGAGGGATTTGTGTGGCACCAGAGGCAAGGAATGACCGCCTGCAGGCCATCCGGGATAAAATGGTGGCACATGCAGAGCTGCTGTCCCGGCCTCAACGTTTCTCCAGCAGTCGGCCACTTTCCCGTAGGGAGCTGGAAATTGAAAAGGCTCTTTTCCATGGCAGTGACCGCTGCAGCTTCCTCACTGCTCTTTACCATCGAGGTTAGAAAATATAGTAATACTAAGAACAACCCCATTTCCAGAATAGTTGAAACATTTTGTAAAATGCTATAAAATCAAGAATCTGTGGTTTCTTAATTAGTAATTGTTGAAATTGTCAGTTTTATTAGGGGCCAAGGTCCGAAGGGCCTGTAGGCCCTATTGTAATTGTCAGTTTTATTAGGGGCCAAGGTCCGAAAGGCCTGTAGCCCCTATTGTAATTGTAAGCTTTATTATTATTAGGGGCCAAGGCCCAAAGGGCCAGCAGCCCCTATTGTAATTGTCAGTTTTATTATTATTATTATTATTTTTCCCCACTGGGAGTCTATAGCAGCCCTATTAACCGTAATTAGGAAAATGTTGAAAATTGGCACAATTGTAGAGACGGTCATGAATAGTAATTGGACCAAATTTGGAGTCTCTAGAACCAACTCAAGAGTGCCACCACCAGTTCAAACATGCAATATTCTAAAGGTTATAACTTTGGAACCATTTGTCCTAGAAAAATTAAACTTAGTACACCTGATTCCACTCTTCATGCTGATGCCATTTAACATTTTACATTAAGTCTCCACCCATTACAGTAGCAGCCATTTTGAAAAGTAAAGTATTCTGTTAATTTGCTACTCCTCTTACAAATTGATTTTTTTATTAATCTTTGTTCAAGAGTTATGATGTCACAAAGTTAATGAGGTCGACCCGAAATTGGTTCAGAGGCTGTATCTTGGCCAAAGTTTGAGCAATCGAAACAAAAATTGGTACGCGTCATCGGAACCATGGTCTGAGGGTCCACACCAAATTTGGGAACAGCGCCACCTACAGGTCTTGAGATATGAGAAATGTCTAATTTGGCCAATAACTTTTGAACAGTTCTATGTATCTATTTAACAGTATCTATGGATTCCTTAGGTCATACCAAATCCGATGATACCGATTTTGTCAATATCGGATGAACCACGTGTCCGCCATTTTGAATTTCGTCATAAATTGTAATATCTTTTAAGCAATATGACATATCTTCACAAAAATCCATCTCATCATCACTATGTCCTGAAGGTACTTGAGAAGTTTGAGCATAGCGCCAATTAGTTTTCCAGAGATATAAGAGTTTTTGCAAAAATGTTTATAACTTTTGAAAACATTGTACAAAATTTGAAATCAATATATCGTTTTATTCCCTGACTAATGCCGATTTCAACGATTGTAATTTTCCTTTAATGTATCTGTCCGCCATATTGAAGTAAATGTAAAAGTTTTTTCGCTTCTCCTCCCCCAAATTTTATCCAATTTTGTCTAAAATAGGTTCAGATGATCTTTTGACTGAGCCGCACAGAAATGACTGAACAGATTTTTGATATTCGCTACCGTTCCCAAGTGTGACCTAGCTTGTGTTTGTTGTCTAATTCTGGATATCTTAGCTTATTCTTAAATATCAGTAATTGTTTAGCATCCTAACCAATTGTCATTCTTTCTAATGTGGTTCTTCAGCTGTCAGGCTGACCAAAACTTAGTTGGCATTAATTAACTTTGCATACCAATCTGGTTAATGTGCTAAGGAACTTTTTTGTGAGTTCTTTCTCACACTGAAACCTTTCCTTAGCAGATTGTAAATGTGCATTACTGATTAACTCAATGTGTTACACCACGGATCCCGAATGCATTGCATCGTGGGTTCGAAACTCGTGCAGGAGTTGCATCTGTTACAGGCAATGTGCCTAAAAAGCTATCAAATACAGCATGCAGTGTATTTATGTACAAATTCGTTGTTTTTCTTCTTCCTGAATGGTAGTCAATGGCAGTCCTATGAACCATAAGTAGGAAAATGATCAAACTTGGCACACTTGTAGTGGGAATTAAAAGTAATTTGACCAATTTAGGAGTATATAGGATCGACTCAATAGCGCCACCACCAGTTCAAAAATTCAGTTTTGTAAATGTTATAACTTTTTTTTTTTTGCTACTCCTCCTTTAAATGGTGTCTAATTTTGACCCAAATTTGATCAGATGATCTTTGGACAGAGCCATACATAAATGACTGAACAGATTGTGGATTTTATTGCATTTTACAAAATGTCCCAACTTTTCTGGAAATGGGGTTGTAGTACCTGTAGGAGCTTTTTTGGCCATTTGAATCTTTGCTGTCTTTTCTATCCATAGAAGAAGAGTCACTGGTCAGCCAGCAGGGGGCAACATCTGCCATCACAATGGATCATTTCTACAAAGACTTTCTTGATGGCCGGGACACAAATTTTGCTAGTACTTCAGAGCGTTTTCCTCAATCAGAAATTGTCACTAATATCCAATATAAATCATCAAGCACTAAAACTGACCAATCAACTTGCGCAGTCTGTGATTCTAGTCCATCCAAAGACCAACATAAATCCACAGATTCAAGTCCTGTATCGGACACTATCATCCAACCACAGTCTCAAGAAAAAAGTGTTAAAACTATGAAAATGACAGTTAGTCAGTCCATTGGCACACTGTGTGCAGCTCTTGTCCAAGGGCATGATGGGCCTTTTATAGTAAGTGGAAGGATAGAGGAAATTTCAGAGGAAGAGATCAAGAACAATCGTGAGACAGAAGAGGATATACGGAATATTCCCCGATTTAAGAATTACCAGAGAGGAAATCCATCCAACGTAAGTATGGATAATAGCAACATACCTGCTTTAGAGATGTTACAAAATGTTTACGAAAGAAATAATGTATTAGTAAGAAATCTTTTTAATTTTAAAAGTTGGGATTTTATATTATATTATATTATATTATATTATATTATATTCAAATGTTTGGGGTTGGTAAATTTTTGAACAGAATCTCATACTAGCCAGGGATGCATTTATTTGATCAAAACTACTATAGAAACAATAATATTCTGAAATGTTAGTAAACTTTAAAATAACTGTTTTCTATTTTAATATGATTTAAAACATATTTTATTCCTGTGATGCAATGCTGTATTTTCAGCATTATTTCAGTCTTCAGTCACATGATTTCATGCTAAAGAAAGATTTCTTATTATTGTCAATGTTAAAAACTGTTGTGTGGCTTAATTTTTTTTTATAGAAACCTTGATACTTTTTTTAGGATTTGATTATTTGAAAGTTGAAAAAGATCAGCATTTAATTGAAATAGAAATCTTTGTCACATTTTGCCACATTTTGATCATTTTAATGCATTTTACTTTTATTCATATAAAATTTATTTCTTAAAAAAAAAAAAAAATCTTACTGACCCTAGACTTTTAAATGGTAGTGTATGCAAAGATGTATCTATACATCAGAGTACATTTTTGTCTCTCTCTTGTGTATGTAGGTCCTGTGCGTGAAGAACATGAGTCCACAGGCAACAGTGGCTCAGCTAGTTTCTCTTTTTTCAAGGTTTCAGATGGACAAAAAACAGCCTATTCTGTACCGCTTGCTGACTGGCCGACTCAAGGGCCAGGCTTTCATTACACTCTCTGGTAAGAGAAGGACTCATTTGTGCCATATTATTTCCCATAACAAACAACCATATAGGCTCAAAGGTGCAGTGTGTAATATTGACAGATAGCGGTTGAAATGGGTTCTGCAGTCCAAATTCAAAATATTGGGGAGTTGTTTCCTTCTGCCCTGGGGTGACCACCTGGCTATTGATCTGTTACTATTATGCTATGTAAATATTGATTTACTTTTGTTGGCAGACTTGGCATATGTGCCGGTGGGTGCTCACACAATAATGTTGTGCTTCTGGCAACAAAGAGATTCCTGCTCGCACATTTGATGCGCTCTTGCGTTACAATAATGCGCTCTCGACATTTGTCGTTATATTAACGCCATAGAACCCACCTTAAATGAACTATTAACGTGAAAGTCATGTCTAATCAATTTTTTATTGGTTAAAATGAATGGAGAATATCTCGTGTTTTTCCGTAGGTGCTCGATCATTTCGACGCATGTTCGTTGGAAATATTTGCCATCAGGATGGATGCTTTAAACCAGCGGTCCCCAACCTTTTTTGCGCCACGGACCGGTTTAATATCAGACAATATTTTCACGGACCGGCCTTTAAGGTGTAGCGGATAAAAACAACAAAATAAAATGATACGACCAGCATAAAAACTGGGGTATTTTTTTAAATATTATAATAAACGTGAATCCAAAGTGTAGGCTTACTCGCAACTTTATTAGCAGCGTCCTCGTAACATCGCGCCAACAACATAACATGAGTATCATCCTCTCTGCCCCCTAACTCTCTCTGGCGGGCTTGGTGCGTGTAAATCACCTGTTGCGATAAATCCATATTTCAAGTAGGACTCCTGGTATTGTCTGGTAAATGCAGCTTTCTTTTTCTTGGAAATCGTAGGCTCTTCTTTTGTCTCCTCACTGGGCCGTTTCCCCTTCGCAAAGAAGCTTTCCAGAGACGTTTGTTTTTTACTCATTTTGCTAGCTTGTGTGTTTATTTTTAGCGGTAACGTATCACGTGACCTAAACAAGCGTTGCTATGCGCCAAGAGTGAGTCATAGATGGATGTAACGGAGAGAATTTGAAGTTGAGATGCTGACTGCGATCTTCGCAGTAGTGAACGCGCCAGAGAGAAATGCACATTTCATACACACATGCACATTTCATACTAATTACATAAGTCAGGTTTTGTTTTTTGTTTTTTAAATAAGTTATTTATTCTTTCTGTGCGGCCCGGTACCAAATGACCCACGGACCGGTACCGGTCCGCGGCCCGGGGGTTGGGGACCTCTGCTTTAAACCATCAATTATCCAGTATGTGAGATGAAATCCTTGCTGGTTTGGCTGTGTTTACTGACTTTGAGGCCCCCACTTATTCCTTTACTCTGTCCACTCAGTTGTCATCAGTCGGAAAACCTCTCTACCATTGCATCATAGAACTTTTCAGATGGATGCCAAGGCTTTTTAGGTCGGGTAGAATCTATGATCTCTGAGCCAATTTTATTTTTGTTGGCTTCCATGACTGCTATATGCTTTGTTTTCTGCCAACTGCCAACATGGGGGTTCGAAATACTATTGAATAAATTGGCAGAGAGCGGATCACACACACCAAAACAAAAACGGACATTTCGACATGAAATGCAAGTAGAATAACATGACTACTGTTGTTTTTCAGAGAAACAAGTACACGAACTTGTCATGTTTCCTAAATCTCAGCAAACATGTTATTTTTTGTTTAGTAAAGTAAAAAAAATTACATACAGCACCTTTAAATTCACTGTGGACTGCATTCTTTTCTCCATTTAAAGGGATAGTTCACCCAAAAATGACAATTGTGTCATCACTTACTCACCCTGAAATTGTTCCAAACCTGTAAGAATTTCTTTCTTTTGCTGAACACAAAAGGAGAAATTCTGATTAATATATATATTATTATATATATATATATATATATATATATATTTATTTATTTATTTTTTTAATTTTTTGTAGATGTCAAAAGTGCCCAAGCAGCTCTAGACTTGTTAAACGGCTACAAGCTGCTTGAAAAGCCTCTGATCATTGAGTTTGGCAGAGAGAGAAGTAAAGAGGCTGATGCAAAGACTGATGGGTCCTCTGTAGATCCCAACACCCCTTCAATACAAAAGATGAATGATCCTGCAACAAGAAACCTGCCTAACTGTATTTAAACAGATTTTTATGTATTTGATGTATTGTTTTTTTTGTAAATAATCAATTGTATATGCTGTTTATTTGGAAATAATGTCACATTTAAGCACTGTTCCCAAAACAAAGGTTCCTCAAACGATAATAGGATAATTGTAATTTTTCTGTTGACCAGCAGATGCCACATACTAGATCTGATGTTTTACCTTTGCTTCTCTAAAATATGTGCAACTTTGTGCTCAAAGTCAATGAACTCTGCAAGTACAGGACTCACCAAAAGAACCAATTACATTTCAGTACAATATTTGCTATGCTATCTTCCCCACATAGTTACACATTAAAGTGAAGTTAAAATCAATGCAGTAGAGATTCCGTTGGAATGTTTTTACTGTAAATCACTTGTTTATATGATAACGTTACCTTAGCATAAACACATAACACACAGGCTTCAGCATATTGTTGTGATTGTATGGTTGCCATTTGCACAGATTGTCTATAAGGACATATTTGGGTAGTTAATGAAACAAAAATAGCCCATTTTCAGTGTGGTTTTTGCATGTCTTTCATTTGAAGAACAAATAGTTCAGTAACATACTCCACAGGGACCGCCACCCAATCATGAGCTGCGTTCACTCCAAGGATATACAAATTTACATGAAATTTACAATGATTAAATAATTTTTTTTTTAAAAAAGTACTATTTTATGTACTTCTTTATTCTTAGTAAAATAGGATCACAATCCAATCACTGCCAGCAATTAATGTAAAATGTAAACGAAAAAAATTATCATATGGGATTTTAATTACAATGGACATTTTTATTTTAAAAAATGAATCAATCATAATACTTTTATTTATTAATCATAATTTAAAATGAACAACTAAAGGGATAATGGCAACCACTTATAAGACCAAGATATATATTTTCCTTTTGATGTTGTGATGCTGAATTAAAAATGATTTTGCATTATTTTTATATCAAGATATTCTACCCTGAGAAAACCAAATCCCAGGGTTTTTAATCTTTTAAATGTCAAATTTGTGCAAGGGACCTTAGTCCCAAAACATAAAAGTCATTTTCATTTATCAAAAGTTAATAAGATACAGTGGGGAGAACAAGTATTTGATACACTGTCGATTTTGCAGGTTTGCCCACTTACAAAGCATGTAGAAGTCTGTAATTTTTATCGTAGGTACTCTACAACTGTGAATGACGGAATCTAAAACAAAAATCCAAAAAATCACATTGTATGATTTTTAAATAATCAATTTTCATTTTATTGCATGACATAAGTATTTGATCACCTACCAACCGGTAAGAATTCCGGCTCTCACAGACCTGTTAGTTTTTCTTTAAGAAGCCCTCCTGTTCTCCACTCATTACCTGTATTAACTGCATCTGTTTGAACTCATTACCTGTATAAAAGACACCTCTGCACAATGGCCAAGACCAGAGAGCTGTGTAAGGACATCAGGGATAAATTTGTAGACCTGCACAAGGCTGGGATGGGCTACAGGACAGTAGGCAAGCAGCTTCGTGAGAAGGCAACAACTGTTGGCGCAATTATTAGAAAATGGAAGAAGTTCAAGATGACGGTCAATCTCCCTCGGTCTGGGACACCATGCAAAATCTCACCTCGTGGGGCATCAATGATCATGAGGAAGGTGAGGGATCAGCCCAGAACTACATGGCAGGACCTGGTCAATGACCTGAAGAGAGCTGGGACCACAGTCTCAAAGAAAACCACAACGCCATCATGGATTAAAATCCTGCAGTGCACGCAAGGTTCCCCTGCTCAAGCCAGTGCGTGTCCAGGCCCGTCTGAAGCTCTCTTCAGGTCATTGACCAGGTCCTGCCATGTAGCTTTGACTGGGAACTCAAACTACAAAGTATACCAGTCTTTCTTCCACAGTTTGCTCTAAAATTCTCATTGTTTCTGAGAGAAGAAGGGGAACATAGTGTTTTTGAGCTGCTAACCTCTCTGACATAGAGTTTGGAGCCAAAGACTAATAAACCACCAAAAACTTGATTCACGAAGTGAATATGACCATTTAGTGCTCATAGTGAGTGCATATAGATTTGTTAATGTTGACAAAGTGAATTTTACTGTAATATCAAATGATTAAAAAAAAAAAAGCTGTGTAAAACAGTCATCGAAAAGTCATTGTCATATGTTCGCTCTGCATGTTTACATATGATTCTGTCAATCCATATAAGCACCTCATATTCTGTTCAATCAGACACATTTGCTCTTTCTCTGGTAATGTGTCCACTCTGCTTGTGCCTTAATCCAACAATCCAACCTATTATAATAGCCTTTCAATGGTCTGAGTATTAATCACTATAGTGTTTTTTAGGAGAATTGGTACAAAACTGCACAGACTAGCAGAAATCCTCAAACGTAGCCAGTGACGTCATAGCCGGCTGCTGTGTTCTGCCGAGCCGATATCCTGGGACCCTGGGCGGGCGTAGTGGAGTGGGTACTAGTGCTTGTATGGCTGTTAAGGGTCTGGTTCTTGTTTGTAAAGATGGGGCTTGTGGTCGAATGTAGATTAGCTGGATGGTAGGGCATCGAAAGGGGCAGTCCACGCGGGATGGTGCGGTCAGGGTACGGGTAATGGCGTCTGGTTCCCCTGCTGTTCCCCTGCAAATCATCACAACAGGATGCACTCAACAGCCCTCCACCTAGCATGGACAAGAGTGAAGAAGCCAAACCCACATACAGGCAGTCACCAATCTCAAACTTAAGACTGGCTGGCATGTTCTGCATGTAGAAGGTCTGCACCAGCTCATGGGTCTTCCTAGACACAGGGATCAACGACAAAATCCCTGCCAGGAGAAACAGGAAACCACCTACCCCAGCCACCTTGGTCTTGATAGGAGAGCCATCCATGCAGATGGTGCACTGCATGCCGATGGTGGACACTGCACAGGCCATGACAGAAAAGATGGACGAGATGACCATCATGGCCCTGGCTGCTTGTAGATCAGTGGTGAGCCCCAGAAGGGTGTTGTAGGTCTCACACTGGAAGGCTCCAGTGCTCTGGTACACGCACTCCATCCACAGACCTTTCATGCTGACAACCGCTGTCACAATGTTGGGGCCAACGTGTGCAGACGTTGCCCAATATGGCAGAAGAGTGGCTACCAGGGTCCCAAGCATGCCAAAAAGGCCAAAAAAAAACCCCATCAACTCCAGTGCTGTTATCACCATGTTGACCCACTGGATGAACTTGATCACTGTAAAGGAAAACTCACTTAACTCAATACATTTTTAATAATTTTTAATTGTCAATAACTTAACTGTAGTGTGTTATTCAATATTATATTTAAAGTTAATAAATTTTAAATCTATAAAATTGAAACCTAATTATAAATGTGTATTTACAAAATATATTTATATGACGTACAAATTTCAATGGAAATAATGAAAAAGATCCGCACACATGCTTTCAATTTATTATACAAAGGCCAAATATACATCGAAACCAAATATAAATTAAACCCAAAAACGTTTTTCTTTAAAATTATGCACAATAACAAATTATGTAAAAAATAAAAAATAAATAAATAAAAATAAAAGTTTTCGGATTAAACCCTTATACATGGCGCTGAGGAAGGGTTAAACCCGAAAACGTTTTGCTGCACTTCTGCAATTTTTTGCACTTTTATGTATATTTGGCTACTGTAAAATAAATGTATATAAGCTTTTTGGCCGATTTTGGATCTGTGCAGAACTTTTTTTCATTCTTGGATTGTTTAATCGTTTGGATCTATGCACCTAAAGATGTTTAGTATGTGGTCTTTTCAACGAATGTTTGGCACTATGACCTTCTCGGTTTTTCCATTACGTTTTAATTTACCATCAGTGCTTGTCAGTACATTCGGCAATACACTTACATCAAGGATAATGGAAGTAATTAAAAAATTACAGAAAGATGTAATTACTTAAGTCCATTGAAAAGCATTCAATATGGGCTTAAATATATCCTTTTAAAGTATAAAGTGAGTTTCTGTATTAAGAACTCTTTTTAAAAATATGCTAAAATGTAATGCAAGTGTACTTACATTATATATGCTAATGGATGAGACGTTTCCAGTAGTTCTTAGTTCACACATGTGTGGATGCGTGTTCCCACCATCTCTGTTGTGCTGTAAATATTAGCAGCTGCCCTTGTCCATGTACACACAAGCATCTCTGGAAAAGAAAAGTTAAATATTTACTCGTTACTCACCCCAAAACTGACCCTTTCTGCGTTCATCCCAAAAACAAGGCTACTGTGGGAAAAGACAATGTCAATCCTAGTGTGTTAGTGTTATTTTTTCTAAAAGTGTGGAATTCACTCAAATGTTATCAGCTGTTTTGTGTTCTATAAAATTGAAATGCCAATACCAGAATCACAGCATCTCTTATGTGTGTTTGTGTGTGTGTGTGTGTCTGTGTGTGTGTGTGTATTCGATTGGACGCCTTAAATAGATTAATTACAATAAAAAATAATGCATTAAAAATTTAATTGAATTTAACACACCTGCCCCGCCCCAGAACTTTGTAGTTCATCTGACATTACATACAGTTGATTGTTGACAAATATGATGCAGGACACCAACTTATCACAGGAGTAACGAGTCCAGTATTACACGTGTAGCATCTGCACCAATCAGACACCTACAAATTATTCATTATATTTAATGAATAATCCTGCAAACTCATGCTCCCAACAAAGGTCTCTGGACCCATCCCCCAAAAGACCTACTTGGGTAATAAGGGCCTTATAAGGTGCTTTATTGCTCTGAACTATGTAGCCACGTGTAAAAGCAGAGGCCATTGGACAAACTCATAGCCCTTAAAACAGACTTGCCTGCGTTAATTTAATTAAAAATTAATGAACATAAATGAACATGCATTTTAGGACATTGTGTGAATGATTATTACTGTTTTGTGTAGTGTCTTTTGTATGGTATTGTTTTATGCATTTTTTTTTTTTTTTTGCGATTACATCACAAAACAGTGATGTAATCGTCCAGCTCAGTTCAGTTCGTATACAATGGTGTCAATGCAGGCAGATCAAAAACTTGAATATCTAGTCAAGTGTCCCCAACTAAGAAAGGCAACAGCGGCAAGAGGAGAAAAACAAAATGAGGAACATACCAAAGAAGGAACACATTGAAAACAAGAAGAGTCCTAGCATTAGCAGCGAAGGTAAGAAGAGTGTAAGAATCAGTTTGCTGTCAATGAGCAAGATGGGCAGTCTTTGTTTGCTCTGTAGTACAGTACTTGGTGCACCCGCAGCAAGATATGCAACAATGTACAGAGACATCTTTGGCAACGGTACAACTCTGTGAATGTCCTTGAGTGGTCCAGCCAAAGCCCAGACTTGAAACCGATTGAAGATCTCTGGAGCCAAAGCCCTCTGCTTAACACTTCAACTACCAGCTTCCTGAGAGCCTCTGCAGCCACAGAAGGAAAAGGATTAATTCAGGCAACATTAGGATGCGCAATGCCCATTCATGTGACCTGACACAGAAGGCCTTTAACGAACACAAAGATCACAGAAAGGGTTCTTAAGACTCCATTGACTTTGAACTGCAAAACACAGAAGCCAAAGTGGGCACCGGAAGGCACCCAGCATGGCCACAGTTCTACATGGCCTCTACAAAAGTTCCTAGTCAGCATAGTGCATAAAACTTTTAAAGTAGGTGAAAATGTGTGTTGGCAGAAAAGCAGGAAGTCTGCATTAATAACATTTTGAAATTTTGAAAAATTGGTTTCCATGACAATGACCTTTCAAAAAAAGTCAAGTCAAGTCACCTTTACTTATATGGCGCTTTTTACAATGCAAATTATGGCAAAGCAGCTTCACATTAATAATTGGCAAATAATTTTGGCTGCACAGCAGCTCCAAAAGAAAATGGTGTCACTGTCCATCTTATTCTATATATTATTGATTCATTCAGTTGCAAAGGTCAATGGTTATTAGTCTAGTTAATTTATGTATATCAGCACTGGAGAAAACAGTGATGTAATCATCTGGCTTAGCTCAGTTCGCATACAACGGCGAAAAAAAATGGAGAAAAAATCCTTGGGAGAAACCAGGCTTAGTGGGGGGCCAGTTCTACTCTACAGGTCATAAGTCTGATTTGGAATCGCAACAGTCAAAATATTTAACTCATTTCCATCTGGTTTAAGATCTTTTTCATCATGCTGGTATTAGACGGTTTGTTGGGGAGCTGTGCCACTGACTGATGTGTCAGTAAGGCCCTCACAAGGGATGAGCTAGTTCTCACAGTCTCCGCCGACACTCCAGGGCCACGCTGCTGCCTCGCACAGGCGCAGGTTCCCCATCCGACCCGGACACGGCCCGGATCCAGCCAATCACGTTAAATGGTAAACCTCAGGATAAGCAGAGAGACAAAAATTAGCGTAGACGCCATTCTTCTTCTGATGTAACGAGTATATCCGGTGTTATAGAAAGTGTCAGAGGTGGGGGACTCGAGTCACATGACTTGACTCCAGTCAGACTTAAGTCGCAAACTTTAGGACTTGAGACTTGCTTGACAAATATTAATAAAAGACTTGACTTGACTTTGACTTGATATTCGTGACTTGAGACTTGACTCGTACTTGAGTGAAATGACTCGAAAAGTCTTTTGTTTAATAAATATCTGTTTTTGAACGCGCCGCAACCTAACCACGTGATGCAGCAGGCAAGCAGAGCGATCTAACGTAAGAGCATGGACACGTGACTGAACAGACGCTACGCCAAGAATAATTAAATTCGGGTAACGTTACCAGGATTATGTGCAAAACGGTGCTAAGAAGAGAAGAACAGCAGTATGCAAGGCCTGCAACATGAAGATATGTGATACAAACACCACCACTTCAAATTTCATTTGACAATTCAAATCCCACAAAAATTGTAAGTGATGAAGTCAGACCCGCTGTTTTCAGCTCACCTGGCTAGTCAAAGGTTATACTAGTTGTGATAGACTTAACGTTTTGGACATGTTAAGAGTTTACTTTGAATTGGTTTTGCGTTCATTAAACAGCACTGATTTTATCCAATTTTCTGTCAATTTTAATACATTAACGCATTATTTTTTCCAGTTTAACGCGTTAAAAATATTAAACGCAATTAACACAACATCCGTTTTTTCTGTCATCCTTTGGCTAGCATTACAATATATAATCTCGCTCTCATTCACGCAAAACCATTTAAGCGCGCCAAAAGAGAAAAAGAACGCGCGGATGTCACACACACGACGCGCAGAAAGACGCGCGCCAGTATCGAGTTCTCTGTCACGCTTGAACGAACAATTACACACACAGTAATGTCAAAAATGTCCGTTTTGTCATTTTAACGTTACAGTAGAACTCATTAGAGCAGCCTTGAATAAGAAATAAAGTCTTAAATGAAAGTAAAGAGGGGGTTAGGCCAGTTAGATCGTGAGAAAAGAAATTAAGATGGGTCTTAAAGTGACCCATCTGTCATTGAAGATAATCAAACAACAATCACATTTATTTTTTTTTGTAAGTGCAATGCATTGTAAATGGTTATTCACTGTTTATAAGGAAATGTCAGCTTTTTTGCAATAGCACTTATGCATGTGTACAGTGTCTAATAATTGGTCTTCAGTGTTAGACATTGAGTGAAAAGCCTATGGATAGTTTATGGGGATGCACATACATATATTGTATACACACACACACCTGATAAACAGCTCCAAGGTTTGTGTGATTCAATTATTAATGTTTTTTTCTTGTTGTTTTTCTTCTGTTAAAAAGGAAGGATCTAACTTAACTTATATGTCCCATGAAGTTGATGCCTGTTTGAAGAATGTCATTTGGTGGCATAGAAGCCATTATACTTGAATTGTTTCAAGTAAATATGTAAAATTTTTATATTTAAATATCCAAAAAAACACTTGCACAGTGTTATAATTCGTTCAGCTGTGTACTTCCATTATCCTAAATATTTCCAAGAATTTGTAAATTAAGAGAAAGTCACAATTTTACATAGTGCACCATCCCACACTTGCGCCTGTCAGTGACGTAATATCTGCGTTATTCCTGGTTTATCTTGTGCTGCACAGTAACCATGGCAACAGACACGGACAGCTGCGTAACATCTAGCGCTGCGCTGTTGTTGTTTCGTTCAAACTTTATGGACCATAGCAAACACACTAGGACAAAAGGAGAAATAAAACAAGGATCAATATCGGCGTGGCCTTTCCGAGATGGCGAAAGCTTTGCGACAAACTTCGGCTTGACAGAATAACTTGCTCTTGCACGTTATTAGACAAGATAAGCAAATGTAGGCTATAAGACTAATCAATGTTATAAAGCTCAACACGACAAAGTGTTAGAATATCATCAGTATGATAATCTCAGGATGATCTAGCTCACTGTGAAGTCTCATACAGTCAACAAACTAATACTAAACATTACAACTTTTAACAAAATCCAATGCAGTTTAGTATGAAAGTGTAACATTAGAGCAAGTGAAACAGCGCTGCGTTTCCTCACAGTTTTAATTCATCAAATAAACTGACCTGTTTGAGGAGTATTTCAGCACTTATGAGTAGTTCAGAAGAATGAAATGTCCTCGTTTCTTTATATCCCCCGGGTCTCGCGTGTGCCACTGATATCTGTCTCTCAATATCAATCGCGTCCGTGATTCTCGGCCACGTCCTGCTTCACACCACAGTCATGTTAAAAACATGCATTCACTCATCCATAAACATTATTTCCCCATAAATATTATTAGATCCATCGACATGACGACAAGTTCCATGATTCCATATTCACTGCGTCATCAATCTACGCCTTTGTTATTGTTTTGAATTGTTTAGCGACTCCTAGTGCACGAAAAAACTACATAGTGCACCTTTAATACTTTTTCATGGTCTTCTGTAATGTTTGAGGCATATCAAAACAGATGTACCTAAATACTTTTCATGCTTTTATTTTGGCATAATTTCAGTTACATTTACATTTTAGGCTACGTAGTTTTATTTTTAGATTTTTATTGTATTTTTAATAATAATAATAACTTGTATTATTGTACACCTTTTGCATATTGCAATTTTTTTGATGCAAATAAAACTCCCATAGTCCATAACTACTGTATTTTTAACTTATTTTAATATGTAATTTCATTTAAATCATCAAATATTTGTATGACTTGCCAGTGACTTGCTTGACCTAAGCTACGACTTGACTTGACTTGCTTGACATAAAGCAGTGACTTGACTTGACTTGACTTGATTCGCTCAAAAATTGACTTGGACTAGCTTGAGACTTGAAGGTTAAGACTTGAGACTTACTTGTGACTTGCACATGTGTGACTTACTCCCACCTCTGCGCCATACCCTGTAACTCCATCTAAACCTCCACTTGCGAAAAAGCCAACATTCACTAACGTGAAAATGGGGGAATTCTAATCCCGGTGAAATAATCTCGATGCTCGCTAACCTTATCAATACAAGAAGTGATGCTCTGGAATCGATGATCCAAACCGCCTGTGCAGAAATAAGAGTTGAAGAGCAAAATGCTTTACATGGAAAAACGGATCGATAGGAGTGAACAGACAACCAGGCGGGTGACAGATTTAGAGCGGTACGGTAGACGCTGGAACCTGCGAGTATATGGATTGCCAGAGGCGGTCAAAGAGAACGTGCGAGAAGAAGTTATCCGTGTGTGCTAAGAACTGCTTCCACACGAAGCGACGAAACAACCAGATGCTATAGATGTCGCTCACAGATTGGGTACCAAGCGTGCTAACGAATTGAGGCCCCTTGCAACAATCATTTGCTTCACAGCCAGGAGATTCAGAGATGCAGTTTGGAAAGCGGCTAAGAGCAGCGAGTTTCTTCGGAACCAAGGCATACAGTTTAAAGAGGATCTGACGAAGGAGGACAGAGACAGAAGACTAAAGTTATGGCCTCTGATCAAAAAAGCCCGTGATGATGGAAAATCTGCTTCATTCATTGAAGGTACTGAAGTAACAGGGTGAGAGGAGCAGACAAGGCTGATTTCGATATCTTCTCAAGGTTCTCAAAACGTTAATCTCTATGTTTCCATTGCTGATATAAACTCCAATAACTACGATAATGTTTACACTCAAGCTCGGGTCGCAAACTCGGTTTGAAAGGGTGTGACCTGCCCACTGGAATGTTTCACAGTATTTAAATACTATTCGTTTTGTTCTTTCATAATAATCTCGAAGTCTAAAGAGACATGTTACGTTTCGTCAGCCACTGTTGGTTATATTGAGCTTAAAGATTACTTTCCTAATGTTTATTTAGTGATGTTAAAGGTACTGATTTTGATACTAACTTTGATTTCAGCGTTTATACATTGATCAGACGTTTCTTTGTTTAATATTCTTTAACTACTTTGTCTTATCTATCGCTTGTTTCGTTTAATGCTAGGTGGCTAAGAAATAACGTTAAAAGGAAAGCTCTTTTTCTTTTTGCCAAACAATTTAGGCCAGATATTTGTTTTGTACAAGAAGCTCACTCTACTAAAGAGGAGAGTAAATTTTAGACATCACAATGGGGTAATTCGGTATGGTTTTCTCACGGGTCTGAACACTCGGCTGGAGTTATTACCTTAAAGAATAGATTTAATGGAGATGTTTTACATACAGTCGTGGCCAAAAGTTTTGAGAATTACATAAATATTGGAAATTGAAAAAGTTGCTGCTTAAGTTTTTATAATAGCAATTTGCATATTCTCCAGAACGTTATGAAGAGTGATCAGATGAATTGCATAGTCCTTCTTTGCCATGAAAATTAACTTAAAGAAAAACCTTTCCACTGCATTTCATTGCTGTCATTAAAGGACCTGCTGAGATCATTTCAGTAATCGTCTTGTTAACTCAGGTGAGAATGTTGACGAGCACAAGGCTGGAGATCATTATGTCAGGTTGATTGGGTTAGAATGGCAGACTTGACATGTTAAAAGGTGGGTGATGCTTGAAATCATTGTTCTTCCATTGTTAACCATGGTGACCTGCAAAGAAACGCGTGCAGCCATCATTGCGTTGCATAAAAATGGCTTCACAGGCAAGGATATTGTGGCTACTAAGATTGCACCTAAATCAACAATTTATAGGATCATCAGCAACTTCAAGGAAAGAGGTATAGAACCAGTTCAGTTGTCGTGCGCTGACTATATGGTTCTATATAATTAGTTTAATAATATGGTTAATAATAACATAAAATACCTTAAGATAAATTAAATGGAACCTGGATGAATTTAAAATGAATGTACTATATTTCAGATCAATATACTTGTTTTCTTTAAAATATTTCTTCTGAATATCTCTCTCTCTCTCTCTCTCTCTCTCTCTCAGGGTCTTGCAGGTTTAACCCTTTCATTGCTGTCTCATTTTTTCTGCATTATAGGATAGGAAATCTCTTAGCCCTTTCTTATCCACAAATTTGTATAAAGAAATAAAGGCAAAGAACCAGTTCATTTGTATTTCACTGACTATTTAGTTTTATATAATTAGTTTAACAATATAATAAGATAAATTCAGCTGAATATATAACACTTTGAACTGCTAATGATAACTTTGCTATGATATGATCGCTTTTAGTTAGTATTATATTGAATAATCTGACTCAACTAACTGGTCAGTCTCCAACTGGAGACACAGTTTAAATTCATTTTGCCCACCGTGCCCAGTTGTCCTTAAAACATTGAGGTGGCGGTGCCACCGGCTTGGGCCCGCCCATCGCTGCTCGCAGCTATATTTATTAGGGCCCAAGCCCTGTAAGGGCGAAGGCCCTATTGTTTTCCTTAGGATTATTATTCTTATTCTTATTCTTATTCTTATTTATTATTATTTTTTATTCAAGGTTTTTGGCACTTTTGTGGCCCTTAACATGCACGAAAACTCTTGAAACTTTGCACACGCATTGGAAGCTGCGGCCATTAGGGCGTCACAGAGGCTGGGACCCGGGCGTGGCAGGGGGGCTCGACAGCGCCCCCTTGAATGGGGTCCAAAAACTTGGTCCATATATCAAACACGCTTGCACATATTAGTATGAAACTCGGTACACATATAGAACTCATTGGCACTGACAACTTTCGTGCTCTAAGTTGTACGCCCCCTCAACAGGAAGTGAGCTATTATGGGTTGTTTGAAAAACGCATGCTCTGGAATTTGATATACTCCTCCTAGGCGCTTAATCCGATCTCCACCAAACTCGATCAGCATGAAGTCAAGACATTGATGATGCCAAACCTCCAGCGGATTTTTGATATCTCAAACGGTTTGCCCGTGGCGAGGCAATGAATTTATGGCGAGAAAACAGAAACAGAAAGTGTGTTATAACGTCTGCATACATTCATTGATTTTTATGAAACTTCAGCTGTGTGTTCCTTTTAGGAGGCCGAGCACATGGATGTGACTATTGTGTGTAAAAGATATAGTGCCACCAACTGGCAGCAGGAAATGTGTCACTTTCAAAATTCCTTGAGATCACCCTCTTATTTTTACCCAATTTGCTTGAAACTTTACCAGACTAATGTGAAGACATGGTGAATGTAGACCTCTTAAAAAATGTATTATATTTTAAACACTGTTGTCATAGCAACAGATAAAAGTTTCAGATCAAAATGTTTGTTTTGGATGCTTTTGAGACTCTTATCATGCTTCAAATTGCATGAAACTCGACACACATGTCAATATTGTCGACCAGTAGACATGGGCAAAGCCTCAAAAACGGGTGTGGTGGAGGGGCTCTATAGCGCCATCTTTTGACAAAAGTTGGGGGGTTAGTTTAACCTACAGTCACCAAACTCGGTACACATATTGTGCTCATTAAGCCGAACAACTTTCTAATTCATAGTCATTACCTCTGACCAACAGGAAGTCAGATATTTTGGTTTGAATGTGGATATTTTGAATAATCAAGCTCTGAAGTTTTATCTATTCCTCTCAGGGTATTCATGCTATTAACACCAAACCTTCTGAATATGATGACAATATACTGTAAATGCTAAATTGCAAACGATTATAGTATATCTGGAATGGTGTTGCCATGGCGAAGCTTTAAATTAAGAAAAAAAAATTGTCATATTTGAATGATCACAGAATGAGCACTAGAGGGCAGCAAATACCTATTTTTAACCTGGGTTGAGAAGATAAAACATTGTTTTAGAGACATTGTTAATAGACATTGCTTTAACAATACTTTAAAAAAATAATGTTTCTCATATCTTGTAAAGTCATTTGTTTGACTTAATTTACCGTCATTAGCTCTGACCAACAGGAAGTCAGATATTTTGGTTTGAATATGGCTATTTTGAATAAGCAAGCTCTGAATTTTTAAAAAACGGTCTCGTGGCTCCCTCTAGTGGACAGAACTGTTCACTCATAGAAGCACACGAGCCCCGAGTATAGAACCGCTTTCGTTTTACAACTCACGGCAGTCTTCGTTTACATGTCATTTCATTCATTAAAACTTTCAAGCGATCGTATAATATACAAGCAAAGAAACACATGAAAAAAATTAATTTACTGATCGCGAGTATTGACAGAAACAGCCACTAATGTCAAGTCAAGTCATCTTTATTTATACAGCGCTTTTTACAATGCAAATTGTGGCAAAGCAGCTTTACATTAATAAGAAAATGGTGTCATTGTGCAGCTTATTCTATATGTTATTGATTCATTCCGTTACAAATATCAGTAGTTAATATCTAGTTAATTTAGATATAGCAGCACTGCTGAAAACAGTGACGTAATCGTCCGGCTCAGCTCAGTTCGCATACAACGGCGCCAATGCAGGCATATCAAAAACACTGCTGAAATATGTCATAGACGGAGAGAAAGTTTGCTTTCGTTTTACAATTCAGGCCACTTCGTCATTATATATATATATATATATATATATATATATATATATATATATATATATATATATTTAACCATTTAAAACATTCCAGCGATTCTACAATATACAAGCAAACAAACACGAAAGGCATGATTTTACACGCGAGCGCCAAAAGCGGAACTAATGCGACGGAACGTTCTACACGGGTAAATTAGAGCGGCGCCGGACGCGTAAGTGACTCGTATCTCTTGTTGCTCTTGCACAATGTTGTGATGTTAACCACGTAACTTCATCTGTCTTGGCTGTTGCATTGCGATAACATACATTTGAGTAAAGTAATCAACAGGTTATCTGCCCGTGTTAAGTGGGATGACATTTTCTAAGATGTCATTTCTCTGAAAGCGAGAGATCGTGACCGCGTGAAAGCCACTTGATTTTAATTGTTTTTAAACTTTATTCTTTAAAACATTCAAGCGATTAGACAAGATTCGATCACAAGAACATATTAAAAAGCTTCTTGTACAGTTTGGAAGATTTTCTGCCACACAAAGAGACGCGCAGCGTCTCCTAATAACGATCGCACCCAGTTATACAAATAACTTTACACATGCAGTGATTTTAAAAAATAAAATTAAAATATAAACTTCTGCAAATAACTAATAATAAACTTCTGCACATGATGACAACATACTGAAGATGCTAAGATTGCGAACGATTATAGTACATCTCAAATGGTTTTGCCAATGCGAAGGTTTAAATTAAGAACAAAAGGGGAATTTGTAAGTTGTCAATTATTCATTAATAATTGAAATATACACACCTTATTTCTATATTTAATAGCCATTCCATTCCATTCCAGCGATTCTACAATATACAAGCAAATAAACACATGAAAGACTTTCCTGTAGAAATTGCAAGCCGTGTTTGACAGTTTGATGATTTCTGTGAGAGTGATCGCGAAATCATTTACGTGTTTTTTAACCTTGTTCATTCCAGCGATTACACAAGATTTAATCACAAGAATGTTTTAAAGAGCTTCAATTATAGCTTGGAAGATTTTCTGTCACACAAAGAAACGCGCAGCGTCTTCTAATAATGATTGCGCCCAGTTATACAAAGAACGACATCACATGCAGGGATTTAAAAAAATAAAACTAAAATATAAACTTCTGCAAATGAATCGTATTTGGATGCTTTCCTCATACATTGCACGCACACACATTCAGACAGTTCAAGAACACGAACGTCTCTCTGTGTTTTAGTCTGGCAAGTTTAACCCTTTCATTGCTGTGTCCCCTTGTCTGCATTATAGGATAGGAAATAGGAAGGATAGGAAGGCATAGAACCAGTTCAGTTGTCGTGCACTGACTATATGGTTCTATATAATTAGTTTAATAATATGGTTAAAAATAACGTAAAATACCTTAAGATAAATTCAATGGAACCTGGATGAATTTAAAATGAATGTACTATATTTCAGATCAATATATTTGTTTTCTTTAAAATATTTTTTCTGAATATCTCTCTCTCTCTCTCTCTCGGTCTTCCAGGTTTAACCCTTTCATTGCTGTCTCCTTTTGTCTGCATTATAGGATAGGAAATCTCATAAAAAATGATGGCATAGAACCAGTTCAGTTTTAGTGCACTGACTATATGGTTCTATATAATTAGTTTAATAATATGGTTAAAAATAACGTAAAATACCTTAAGATAAATAATAAAATAATTAAAATGAATGTACTATATATCAGATCAATATATTTGCTTTTTTTAAAATATTTTTTCTGAATATCTCTCTTTCTCTCTCTCTCTCTCTCAGAGTCTTGCAGGTTTAACCCTTTCATTGCTGTCTCCTTTTGTCTGCATTATAGTATAGGAAATCTCTTAGCCCTTCTCTTCTATAAATTTGTATAAAGAAATAAAGCCAAAGAACAAGTTCATTTGTATTTCACTGACTATTTACCTCTATATATTTGAGAGTATATATTAAGACAACGTCAAAGATTAATTTCTGTCACAGTATAGACTTCATTCTTATTGTTTAAAATGTTATTGAATAATCTGACTCAACTAACTGGTCAGTCCCCAACTGGAGACACCGTTTAAATTCATTTTGCCCGCCGTGCACAGTTGCCTTGAAGCCACCGGGTTGGCGGTGCCACCGGCTTGGGCCCGCCCATCGCTGCTTGCAGCTATATTTAGGGCCCAAGCCCTGAATGGGCGAAGGGCCCTATTGTTCTTTTTTTTCAAACTTTTGGGGCTTTTTGGGGCCCTTAACATGCTCAAAAACTCTTGAAACTTTGCACACGCATTGGAACCTGCGGCCATTAGGACGTGACAGAGGCTGGGACCCGGGCGTGGCAGGGGGGCTCGACAGCGCCCCCTTGAATGGGGTCCGAAATCTTGGTCGATATATCAAACACGCTTGCACATATTGGTATGAAACTCGGTACACATGAAGATCTCATCGGGCCTGACAACTTTCGTGCTCTAAGTTGTACGCCGCCTCAACAGGAAGTGAGCTATTATGGGTTGTTTGAAAAGCGCATGCTCTGGAATTTGATATACTCCTCCTAGGCACTTAATCCGATCACCACCAAACTCGGTCAGCATGAAGTCAAGACATTGATGACGCAAAATTGCCAGGGGATTTTTGATATCTCAAACGGTTTGCCCGTGGCAAGGCAACGAATTTATGGCGAGAAAAGAGACACAGGAAGTGTGTTATAACGTCTGCATAAATTTATTGATTGTTATGAAACTTCACCTGTGTGTTCGTTGTAGGAGGCCGAGTACATGGATGTGACTATTGTGAGTCAAAGATATAGCGCCACCAATTGGCAGCAGGAAATGTGTCACTTTCAAAATGCTTTGAGATCACCCTCTTATTTTTACCCGATTTGCTTCAAACTTCTTCATTATAATGTCCAAACATGTCAGATGCAGACATGTGAATGTCTTTGTGATATCTTAAATATTGTTGCCATGGCAAGACGTCAAACTTTAATAATATTCTTGGGTGTTTTTGAGGCTCTTAACAAAATGGTCTCGTGGCTCCCTCTAGTGGACACGTGTATCACATATCTGTTCACTCATTGAAAGACACGCCCCGTGTTTGATAGTTTGATAATGTCTGTGAATGATCACGAGCTCATTTGTGTTTTTTAAACTCATAAGTTAAAATATTCCAGCGATTACGCAAGATTTAATCACAAGAATGTATTAAAAAGCTTAATTTGAGTTTGGAAGGTGTTCTGTGACAATTATAGACGCGCCGCGTCTGAGAACGATCGCGTTCGAAGCTCGTTCTTTCTCGCGTCTATCTTTTTAATGTTCCTTTCAATTCTTTGAAATTGAAGTTTGAATTTTTATGTGTATGACTGTGTTAATGTGTTGACGCTGTGTGGCATCTGTGCAAACTTCGTTTCCTAATGGATTAAACAAAGAGCCGCTCGTCATTTCTCTGAAAGCGAGAGATCGTGACCGCGTGAAAGCCACTTGATTTTAAGTGTTTTTAAACCTTATTCTTTAAAACATTCAAGCGATTAGACAAGATTCGATCACAAGAACATAGAAAATCTTCCAAACTGTAAAAGAAGCTTTTTAATGTCACACAAAGAGACGCGCAGCGTCTAATGATCGCGCCCAGTTATACAAATAACTTTACACATGCAGTGATTTTAAAAAATACAATTAAAATATAAACTTCTGCAAATAACTAATAATAAACTTCTGCACATGATGACTACATACTGAAGATGCTGAAGACATTCCAGCGATTCTACAATATAAACACATGAAAGAGAGAGATTGCGTAGAGAGCGCATCAAGAGCACATCAGAGATCGCGAGCCGTGTTTGCAGTTTCATGATGTCTGTGAATGATCACAAACTCATTTACATGTGATTTTTTCATGTTCTTTTCATTCCTTTGTTTGAATTTTTATGTGTATGACTGTTAATGTGGTGACGCTGTGTGGCATCTGTGCAAACTTCGTTTCCTAACGGATTAAACAAAGAGCCGCGCGTCATTTCTCTGAAAGGGAGTGATCACGAAATCATGAAAGCTCATGTTTTTAAACCTTATTCATTAAAGTATTCAAGCGAATAGACAAGATTCGATCACAAGAACATATTAAAAATCTTCAATTACAGTTTGGAAGATTTATGCAGGGATTTTAAAAAATACAATTAAAATATAAACTTCTGCAAATAACTAATAATAAACTTCTGCACATGATGACTACATACTGAAGATGCTAAAATTGCGAACGATTATAGTACATCTCAAATGGTGTTGCCAATGCGAAGGTTTAAATTAAGAACAAAAAGGTAATTTGGAAGTTGTCAATTTTTCATTAATAATTGAAATATACACACCTAATTTCTATATTTAATAGCCATTCCATTCCAGCGATTCTACAATATACAAGCAAATAAACACATGAAAGACTTTCCTGTAGAAATCGCGAGCCGTGTTTGACAGTTTGATGATTTCTGTGAGAGTGATCACGTAATCATTTACGTGTTTTTTAACCTTGTTCATTCCAGCGATTACACAACATTTAATCACAAGAATGTTTTAAAGAGCTTCAATTATAGCTTGGAAGATTTTCTGTCACACAAAGAAACGCGCAGCGTCTTCTAATAATGATCGCGCCCAGTTATACAAATAACTACATCACATACAGGGATTTTAAAAAATAAAACTAAAATATAAACCTCTGCAAATAAATCGTATTTTGATCGTTATCATTTATATTACATTCGTGCTCTCCTCATACATTGCACGCACACACATTCAGACAGTTCAAAAACCCCAACGTCTCTCTGTGTTTTAGTCTGGCAGGTTTAACCCTTTCATTGCTGTGTCCCCTTGTCTGCATTATAGGATAGGAAGGCATAGAACCAGTTCAGTTGTAGTGCACTGACTATATGGTTCTATATAATTAGTTTAATAATATGGTTAAAAATAACGTAAAATACCTTAAGATAAATTCAATTGAACCTGGATGAATTTAAAATGAATGTACTATATTTCAGATCAATATATTTGTTTTCTTTAAAATATTTCTTCTGAATATCTCTCTCTCTCTCTCTCTCTCTCTCTCTCTCTCTCTCTCTCAGGGTCTTGCAGGTTTAAACCTTTCATTGCTGTCTCCTTTTGTCTGTATTATAATATAGGAAATCTCTTTGCCCTTCTCTTCTATAAATTTGTATAAAAAAATAAAGGCAAAGAACCAGTTCATTTGTATTTCACTGACTATTTAGTTTTATATAATTAGTTTAACAATATAATAAGATAAATTCAGCTGAATATATAACACTTTGAACTGCTAATGATAACTTTGCTATGATATGATCGCTTTTAGTTAGTATTATATTGAATAATCTGACTCAACTAACTGGTCAGTCTCCAACTGGAGACACCGTTTAAATTCATTTTGCCCGCCGTGCCCAGTTGTCCTTAAAACACTGAGGTGGCGGTGCCACCGGCTTGGGCCCGCTCATCGCTGCTCACAGCTATATTCTTCTTCTTCATTATTATTTTTTTTTCAAGGTTTTTGGCACTTTTGGGGCCCTTAACATGCACGAAAACTCTTGAAACTTTTCACACGCATTGGAACCTGCGGCCATTAGGGCGTCACCGAGGCTGGGACCCGGGCATGGCAGGGGGGCTCGACAGCGCCCCCTTGAATGGGGTCCGAAAACTTGGTCCATATATCAAACACGCTTGCACATATTGGTATGAAACTCGGTAAACATATACACCTCATCGGGCCTGACAACTTTCGTGCTCTAAGTTGTTCGCCGCCTCAACAGGAAGTGAGCTATTATGGGTTGTTTGAAAAACGCATGCTCTGGAATTTGATATACTCCTCTTAGGCGCTTAATCCGATCACCACCAAACTCGGTCAGCATGAAGACAAGACATTGATGATGCAAAATTGCCAGGGGATTTTTGATATCTCAAACTGTTTGCCCGTGGCGAGGCAACGAATTTATGAAGAGAAAAGAGAAACAGGAAGTGTGTTATAACGTCTGCATACATTCATTGATTTTTATGAAACTTCACCTGTGTGTTCGTTGTAGGAAGCCGAGTACATGGATGTGACTATTGTGAGTCAAAGATATAGCGCCACCAATTGGCAGCAGGAAATGTGTCACTTTCAAAATGCTTTGAGATCACCCTCTTATTTTTACCCGATTTGCTTCAAACTTCTTCATTATAATGTCCAAACATGTCAGATGTAGACATGTGAATGTCTTTGTGATATCTTAAATATTGTTGCCATGGCAAGACGTCAAACTTTAATAATATTCTTGGATGTTTTTGAGGCTCTTCACAAAAACGGTCTCGTGGCTCCCTCTAGTGGACTGCACGTGTATCACATATCTGTTCACTCAGAGAAGCACGCCCGTGTTTGATAGTTTGATGATGTCTGTGAATGATCACGAGCTCATTTGTGTTTTTTAAACTCATAAGTTAAAATATTCCAGCGATTACGCAAGATTTAATCGCAAGAATGTATTAAAAAGCTTAATTTGAGTTTGGAAGGTGTTCTGTGACAATTATAGATGCGCCGCGTCTGAGAACGATCGCGTCCGAAGCGCGTTCTTTCAGAATCTTTTTAATGTTCCTTTCAACTCTTTGAAATTGAAGTTTGAATTTTTATGTGTATGACTGTGTTAATGTGTTGACGCTATGTGGCATCTGTGCAAACTTCGTTTCCTAATGGATTAAACAAAGAGCCGCGCGTCATTTCTCTGAAAGCGAGAGATCGTGACCGCGTGAAAGCCACTTGATTTTAAGTGTTTTTAAACTTTATTCTTTAAAACATTCAAGCGATTAGACAAGATTCGATCACAAGAACATAGAAAATCTTCCAAACTGTAAAAGAAGCTTTTTAATGTCACACAAAGAGACGCTCAGCGTCTAATGATCGCGCCCAATATTATATTCTACAATATAAACACATGAAAGAGAGAGATCGCGTAGAGAGCGCATCAAGAGCACATCAAGTAGAGATCGCGAGCCGTGTTTGCAGTTTCATGATGTCTGTGAATGATCACGAACTCATTTACATGTGATTTTTTCATGTTCTTTTCATTCCTTTGTTTGAATTTTTATGTGTATGACTGTTAATGTGTTGACGCTGTGTGGCATCTGTGCAAACTTCGTTTCCTAACGGATTAAACAAAGAGCCGCGCGTCATTTCTCTGAAAGGGAGTGATCACGAAATCATGAAAGCTCATGTTTTTAAACCTTATTCATTAAAGTATTCAAGCGATTAGACAAGATTTGATCACAAGAACACATTAAAAATCTTTAATTACAGTTTGGTAGATTTATGCAGGGATTTTAAAAAATACAATTAAAATATAAACTTCTGCATATAACTAATAATAAACTTCAAAAGACTTTCCTGTAGAAATCACGAGCCGTGTTTGACAGTTTGATGATTTCTGTGAGAGTGATCACGAAATCATTTACGTGTTTTTTAACCTTGTTCATTCCAGCGATTACATTCCATTCCAGCGATTACACAAGATTTAATCACAAGAATGTTTTAAAGAGCTTCAATTATAGCTTGGAAGATTTTCTGTCACACAAAGAAACGCGCAGCGTCTTCTAATAATGATCGCGCCCAGTTATATTAATAACTACATCACATGCAGGGATTTTAAAAAATAAAACTAAAATATAAACTTCTGCAAATAAATCGTATTTGGATCGTTATCGTTTATATTACATTCGTGCTCTCCTCATACATTGCACACACACACATTCAGACAGTTCACAAGCTCTAACAGTTCTCTGTGTTTTAGTCTGGCAGGTTTAACCCTTTCATTGCTGTGTCCCCTTGTCTGCATTATAGGAAATAGGAAGGATAGGAAGGCATAGAACCAGTTCAGTTGTAGTGCACTGACTATATGGTTTATAATTAGTTTAATAATATGATTAAAAATAGCATTAAATACCTTAAGATAAATTCAATGGAACCTGGATGAATTTAAAATGAATGTACTATATTTCAGATCAATATATTTGTTTTCTTTAAAAAAAAAAATTTCTGAATATCTCTCTCTCTCTCTGGGTCTTCCAGGTTTAACCCTTTCATTGCTGTCTCCTTTTGTCTGCATTATAGGATAGGAAATCTCATAAAAAATGAAGGCATAGAACCAGTTCAGTTTTAGTGCACTGACTATATGGTTCTATATAATTAGTTTAATAATATGGTTAAAAATAACGTAAAATACCTTAAGATAAATTCAATGGAACCTGGATGAATTTAAAATGAATGTACTATATTTCAGATCAATATACTTGTTTTCTTCAAAATATTTCGTCTGAATATCTCTCTCTCTCTCTCTCTCTCTCTCTCTCTCTGGGTCTTCCAGGTTTAACCCTTTCATTGCTGTCTCCTTTTGTCTGTATTATAATATAGGAAATCTGTTAGCCCTTCTCTTCTATAAATTTGTATAAAAAAATAAAGGCAAAGAAACAGTTCATTTGTATTTCACTGACTATTTAGTTTTATATAATTAGTTTACCAATATAATAAGATAAATTCAGTTGAATATATAACACTTTGAACTGCTAATGATAACTTTGCTATGATATGATCGCTTTTAGTTAGTATTATATTGAATAATCTGACTCAACTAACTGGTCAGTCTCCAACTGGAGACACAGTTTAAATTCATTTTGCTCGCCGTGCCCAGTTGTCCTTAAAACACCGAGGTGGCGGTGCCACCGGCTTGGGCCCGCACATCGCTGCTAGCAGCTATATTTATTATTATTATTATTATTATTTTTATTTTTTTTCAACCGTTCGGGGCTTTTTGGGGCCCTTAACATGCTCAA
Organism: Zacco platypus; assembly: GCA_038088235.1. Lineage (NCBI taxonomy): Eukaryota > Metazoa > Chordata > Actinopteri > Cypriniformes > Xenocyprididae > Zacco > Zacco platypus. Next base: position 28,700,764 of record CM076070.1, read on the forward strand.
AAACTCTTGAAACTTTGCACACGCATTGGAACCTGCGGCCATTAAGACGTGACAGAGGCTGGGACCGGGGCGTGGCAGGGGGGCTCGACAGCGCCCCCTTGAATGGGGTCCGACATCTTGGTCCATATATCAAACACGCTTGCACATATTGGTATGAAACTCGGTACACATGAAGATCTCATCGGGCCTGACAACTTTCGTGCTCTAAGCTGTAAACCGCCTCAACAGGAAGTGAGCTATTATGGGTTGTTTGAAAAGCGCATGCTCTGGAATTTGATATACTCCTCCTAGGCGCTTAATCCGATCACCACCAAACTCAGTCAGCATGAAGACAAGACATTGATGACGCAAAATTGCCAGCGGATTTTTGATATGTCAAATGGTTTGCCCGTGGCGAGGCAACGAATTTATGGCGAGAAAACAGAAACAGGAAGTGTGTTATAACGTCTGCATACATTTATTGATTTTTATGAAACTTCACCTGTGTGTTCGTTGTAGGAGGCCGAGTACATGGATGTGACTATTGTGAGTCAAAGATATAGCGCCACCAATTGGCAGCAGGAAATGTGTCACTTTCAAAATGCTTTGAGATCACCCTCTTATTTTTACCCGATTTGCTTCAAACTTCTTCATTATAATGTCCAAACATTTCAGATGTAGAAATTTGAATGTCTTTGTGATATCTTAAATATTGTTGCCATGGCAAGACGTCAAACTTTAATAATATTCTTGGGTGTTTTTGAGGCTCTTAACAAAATGGTCTCGTGGCTCCCTCTAGTGGACACGTGTATCACATATCTGTTCACTCATTGAAAGACACGCCCCGTGTTTGATAGTTTGATAATGTCTGTGAATGATCACGAGCTCATTTGTGTTTTTTAAACTCATAAGTTAAAATATTCCAGCGATTACGCAAGATTTAATCACAAGAATGTATTAAAAAGCTTAATTTGAGTTTGGAAGGTGTTCTGTGACAATTATAGACGCGCCGCGTCTGAGAACGATCGCGTTCGAAGCTCGTTCTTTCTCGCGTCTATCTTTTTAATGTTCCTTTCAATTCTTTGAAATTGAAGTTTGAATTTTTATGTGTATGACTGTGTTAATGTGTTGACGCTGTGTGGCATCTGTGCAAACTTCGTTTCCTAATGGATTAAACAAAGAGCCGCTCGTCATTTCTCTGAAAGCGAGAGATCGTGACCGCGTGAAAGCCACTTGATTTTAAGTGTTTTTAAACCTTATTCTTTAAAACATTCAAGCGATTAGACAAGATTCGATCACAAGAACATAGAAAATCTTCCAAACTGTAAAAGAAGCTTTTTAATGTCACACAAAGAGACGCGCAGCGTCTAATGATCGCGCCCAGTTATACAAATAACTTTACACATGCAGTGATTTTAAAAAATAAAATTAAAATATAAACTTCTGCAAATAACTAATAATAAACTTCTGCACATGATGACAACATACTGAAGATGCTGAAGACATTCCAGCGATTCTACAATATAAACACATGAAAGACATTCAAGTAGAGATCGCGAGCCGTGTTTGCAGTTTCATGATGTCTGTGAATGATCACGAACTCATTTACATGTGATTTTTTTCATGTTCTTTTCATTCCTTTGTTTGAATTTTTATGTGTATGACTGTTAATGTGTTGACGCTGTGTGGCATCTGTGCAAACTTCATTTCCTAACGGATTAAACAAAGAGCCGCGCGTCATTTCTCTGAAAGGGAGTGATCACGAAATCATGAAAGCTCATGTTTTTAAACCTTATTCATTAAAGTATTCAAGCGATTAGACAAGATTCGATCACAAGAACATATTAAAAATCTTCAATTACAGTTTGGAAGATTTATGCAGGGATTTTAAAAAATACAATTAAAATATAAACTTCTGCAAATAACTAATAATAAACTTCTACACATGATGACTACATACTGAAGATGCTAAAATTGCGAACGATTATAGTACATCTCAAATGGTGTTGCCAATGCGAAGGTTTAAATTAAGAACAAAAAGGGAATTTGGAAGTTGTCAATTATTCATTAATAATTGAAATATACACACCTAATTTCTATATTTAATAGCGATTCCATTCAGTTCCAACGATTCTACAATATACAAGCAAATAAACACATGAAAGACTTTCCTGTAGAAATCGCGAGCCGTGTTTTTTGACAGTTTGATGATTTCTGTGAGAGTGATCACGAAATCATTTACGTGTTTTTTAACCTTGTTCATTCCAGCGATTACACAACATTTAATCACAAGAATGTTTTAAAGAGCTTCAATTATAGCTTGAAAGATTTTCTATCACACAAAGAAACGCGCAGCGTCTTCTAATAATGATCGCGCCCAGTTATACAAATAACTACATCACATGCAGGGATTTTAAAAAATAAAACTAAAATATAAACTTCTGCAAATAAATCGTATTTGGATCGTTATCGTTTATATTACATTCGTGCTCTCCTCATACATTGCACGCACACACATTCAGACAGTTCACAAGCTCTAACAGTTCTCTGTGTTTTAGTCTGGCAGGTTTAACCCTTTCATTGCTGTCTCCTTTTGTCTGCATTATAGGATAGGAAATCTCATAAAAAAGGAAGGCATAGAACCAGTTCAGTTTTAGTGCACTGACTATATGGTTCTATATAATTAGTTTAATAATATGGTTAAAAATAATGTAAAATACCTTAAGATAAATTCAATGGAACCTGGATGAATTTAAAATGAATGTACTATATTTCAGATCAATATACTTGTTTTCTTCAAAATATTTCTTCTGAATCTCTCTCTCTCTCTCTCTCTCTCTCTCTCTCTCTCAGGGTCTTGCAGGTTTAACCCTTTCATTGCTGTCTACTTTTGTCTGCATTATAGGATAGGACATCTCTTAGCCCTTTCTCATCCACAAATTTGTATAAAGAAATAAAGGCAAAGAACCAGTTCATTTGTATTTCACTGACTATTTAGTTTTATATAATTAGTTTAACAATATAATAAGATAAATTAAGCTGAATATATAACACTTTGAACTGCTAATGATAACTTTTGCTATGATATGATCGCTTTTAGTTAGTATTATATTGAATAATCTGACTCAACTAACTGGTCAGTCTCCAACTGGAGACACCGTTTAAATTCATTTTGCCCGCCGTGCCCAGTTGTCCTTAAAACACTGAGGTGGCAGTGCCACCGGCTTGGGCCCGCTCATCGCTGCTCGCAGCTATATTTATTATTTTTTTTCAAACTTTCGGGGCTTTTTGGGGCCCTTAACATGCTCAAAAACTCTTGAAACTTTGCACACGCATTGGAACCCGCGGCGATTACGATTTCACAGAGGCTGGGACCCGGACGTGGCAGGGGGGCTCGACAGCGCCCCCTTGAATGGGGTCTGAAAACTTGGTCCATATATCAAACACGCTTGCACATATTGGTATGAAACTCGGTAAACATATACACCTCATCGGGCCTGACAACTTTCGTGCTCTAAGTTGTACGCCGCCTCAACAGGAAGTGAGCTATTATGGGTTGTTTGAAAAGCGCATGCTCTGGAATTTGATATACTCCTCCTAGGCGCTTAATCCGATCACCACCAAACTCGGTCAGCATGAAGTCAAGACATTGATGATGCAAAATTGCCAGCGGATTTTTGATATCTCAAACGGTTTGCCCGTGGCGAGGCAACGAATTTATGGCGAGAAAACAGAAACAGGAAGTGTGTTTTAATGTCTGCATACATTCATTGATTTTTATGAAACTTCAGCTGTGTGTTCGTTGTACAAGCCCAAGCACATGGATGTGACTATTATGAGTCAAATATATAGCGCCACCAACTGGCAGCAGGAAGTGTGTCACTTTCAAAATGCTTTGAGATCACCCTCTTATTTTTACCCGATTTGCTTCAAACTTCTTCATTACAATGTCAAAACACTTCAGATGTAGGCATGTGAATGTCTTTGTGATTTCTTAAATATTGTTGCCATGGCAAGACGTCAAATTTTAATAATATTCTTGGGTGTTTTTGAGGCTCTTACCATGTTTCAAATTGCATGAAACTCGACACATACATCAATATTGTCGACCAGTAGACATGGGCAAAGCCATAAAAACGGGCGTGGAGGAGGGGCTCTATAGCGCCATCTTTTGACAAAAGTTGGGGGGTTAGTTTAACCTACAGTCACCAAACTCGGCACACATATTGTTCTAATTTAGCCAGACAACTTTCTAATTTACAGTCATTAGCTCCGACCAACAGGAAGTCAGATATTTTGGTTTGAATATGGCTATTTTGAATAATAAAGCTCTGAATTTTTAAAAAAACGGTCTCGTGGCTCCCTCTAGTGGACAGAACTGTTCACTCATAGAAGCACACGAGCCCCGAGTTTAGAACAACCGCTTTCGTTTTACAACTCACGACAGTCTTCGTTTACATTTCATTTCATTCATTAAAGCTTTCAAGCGATTGTATAATATACAAGCAAAGAAACACCTGAAAAAAATTAATTTACTGATCGCGAGTACTGACAGAAACAGCCACTCTAATGTCAAGTCAAGTCAAGTCATCTTTATTTATATAGCGCTTTTTACAATGCAAATTGTGGCAAAGCAGCTTTACATTAATAAGAAAATTGTGTCATTGTGCAGCTTATTCTATATATTATTGATTCATTCCGTTACAAATATCAGTAGTTATTAGTCTAGTTAATTTAGGTATAGCAGCACTGCTGAAAACAGTGACGTAATCGTCCGGCTCAGCTCAGTTCGCATACAACGGCGCCAATCCAGGCATATCAAAAACACTGCTGAAATATGTCATAGACGGAGAGTTTGCTTTCGTTTTACAATTCAGGCCACTTCGTCATATATATATATATATATATATATATATATATATATATATATATATATATATATATATATATATATATTTAACCATTTAACCATTTAATTTAACCATTTAAAACATTCCAGCGATTCTACAATATACAAGCAAACAAACACGAAAGGCATGATTTTACACGCGAGCGCCAAAAGCGGAACTAATGCACGGGTAAATTAGAGCGGCGCCGGACGCGTAAGTGACTCGTATCTCTTGTTGCTCTTGCACAATGTTGTGTGTTGTGATGTTAACCACGTAACTTCATCTGTCTTGGCTGTTGCATTGCGATAACATACATTTGAGTAAAGTAATCAACAGGTTATCTGCCCGTGTTAAGTGGGATGGTTAGACAACGACATGTAATGCACGTTTTTTTCTTCCGATAGTTATAATGAAACGAGGAAGGGACATAGCGTCCTTTTTGCCCCAGTAAACAAAAAAGTGAGAGAAACAAATCAAGGTATTGAGAGAGCCAGAGGATTCAGTGGAGGCTGGAGAGAGGGCAGGTGATGAAAGTGAGGATTCTGACACAGAGAGGGAAATTCCAGAGGGTGAGAAGGATGAAGAAGAGGGTGAGGAGGAAGAAAACATACAGGGACAGAGAGAGGAACAGCCAGAGGGACAGAAAGGGGATCCATGTGGATCAAGTACTGCACCATCAGGTTTGTGATGAAGAAGGTTATTACTATTTGCAAAGCAGTTCAATTATAATTTCATTGTAGGCCTACTGTATGTCCTTAAAATGGTGCTTTCTCCTGTAAATAATTTTTTGTGTCAATATGGCTCTAATGTTTCTTTCTTTTAAGTAAATACTTGGCCTACATTTTGAAATACATGCAGATATGCACTACCAGTCAAAAGTTTGGAAACTGAACTATTTTGGTTGTTTTTGAAAGAAGTCTCTTCTGCTCACCAAGGCTGCATATATGTTATTAAAATACAAGAAAAGCTGTAATATTGTGAAATATTATTAAAATGTAAAATGACTTCTCTATTTGAATAAATAGTAAAGTGTCATTTATATCCTATGATCAAAGCTGAATTTATCATCATTACTCCAGTCTCCAGTGTCACATGATCCTTCACAAATCATTGATAATAATCATCAACATTGGTAATAATTATAAATGTTTCTTGAGCAGAAAATCAGCATATTAGAATGATTTGTAAAGGATCATGTGACACTGAAGAGTGGAGTAATGATGCTGAAAATTCAGCTTTGATCACTGGAATAAATTACATTTTAAAATATACCCTATTCAAATATTAAAAATTATTTTAAATTGTAAAAATATTTCACAATAATACTGTTTTTCTTGTACACTTTGACTGGTAGTGTACATGCATAAGTAAATAAATGTACTTGTGCCCTATGTTTACTGTACATCTTTCTACAGATATCAGCAAGTAAAGTAAAACAAAGTTTATAATCTTTACATATAATGTTACCATTTCCAATGTGCCCCTCTGGTTAAACACTGGCCCCTCCTTGGCCATGTTTTAAAGAGCTTCATATAGAGTTTGGAAGATGTTTTGTCACACAAAGAGACGCTCAGCATCTCCTAATAATCATCGCGCCCAGTTATACAAATAACTATACATATTTACACATGCAGGGATTTTAAAAAATAAAACTAAAATATAAACTTCAGCAAATAAATCGTATTTGGATCGTAATCATTTATATTACATTTGTGCTCTCCTCATACATTGCACGCACACACATTCAGACAGTTCATGAGCCGGAACGTCTCTCTGTGTTTTAGTCTGGCAGGTTTAACCCTTTCATTGCTGTGTCCCTTTGTCTGCATTATAGGATAGGAAATCTCATAAAAATAAAGGCATATAACCAGTTCAGTTGTCGTGCACTGACTATATGGTTCTATATAATTAGTTTAATAATATGGTTAATAATAACATAAAATACCTTAAGATAAATTCAATGGAACCTGGATGAATTTAAAATGAATGTGCTATATTTCAGATCAATATACTTGTTTTCTTTAAAATATTTTTTCTGAATCTCTCACTCTCTCTCTCTCAGGATCTTGCAGGTTTAACCCTTTCATTGCTGTGTCTTTTTGTCTGCATTAAAGAATAGGAAATCTCATTAAAATAAAGGCATAGAACCAGTTCAGTTGTCGTGCACTGACTATATGGTTCTATATAATTAGTTTAATAATATGGTTAATAATAACATAAAATACCTTAAGATAAATTAAATGGAACCTGGATGAATTTAAAATGAATGTACTATATTTCAGATCAATATACTTGTTTTCTTTAAAATATTTCTTCTGAATATCTCTCTCTCTCTCTCAGGGTCTTGCAGGTTTAACCCTTTCATTGCTATCTCATTTTTTCTGCATTATAGGATAGGAAATCTCTTAGCCCTTTCTTATCCACAAATTTGTATAAAGAAATAAAGGCAAAGAACCAGTTCATTTGTATTTCACTGACTATTAGGTTTTATATAATTAGTTTAACAATATAATAAGATAAATTCAGCTGAATATATAACACTTTGAACTGCTAATGATAACTTTGCTATGATATGATCGCTTTTAGTTAGTATTATATTGAATAATCTGACTCAACTAACTGGTCAGTCTCCAACTGGAGACACAGTTTAAATTCATTTTGCCCACCGTGCCCAGTTGTCCTTAAAACATTGAGGTGGCGGTGCCACCGGCTTGGGCCCGCCCATCGCTGCTCGCAGCTATATTTATTAGGGCCCAAGCCCTGTAAGGGCGAAGGGCCCTATTGTTCTTCTAAGGATTATTATTAGGGCCCAAGCCCTGTAAGGGCGAAGGCCCTATTGTTAGGGCCCAAGCCCTGAAAGGGCGCAGGACCCTATTGTTCTTCTAAGGATTATTAGGGCCCAAGCCCTGTAAGGGCGAAGGCCCTATTGTTTTCCTTAGGATTCTTATTAGGGCCCAAGCCCTGAAAGGGCGCAGGACCCTATTGTTTTTCTAAGGATTATTATTATTATTATTATTATTATTTTTATTTTTTTTCAACCGTTCGGGGCTTTTTGGGGCCCTTAACATGCTCAAAAACTCTTGAAACTTTGCACACGCATTGGAACCTGCGGCCATTAGGGCGTCACAGAGGCTGGGACCCGGGCGTGGCAGGGGGGCTCGACAGCGCCCCCTTGAATGGGGTCCGAAAACTTGGTCCATATATCAAACACGCTTGCACATATTGGTATGAAACTCGGTACACATATAGACCTTATCGGGCCTGACAACTTTAGTGCTCTAAGTTGTACGCCGCCTCAACAGGAAGTGAGCTATTATGGGTTGTTTGAAAAGCGCATGCTCTGGAATTTGATATACTCCTCCTAGGCGCTTAATCCGATCACCACCAAACTCGGTCAGCATGAAGTCAAGACATTGATGACGCAAAATTGCCAGCGGATTTTTGATATCTCAAACGGTTTGCCCGTGGCGAGGCAACGAATTTATGGCGAGAAAAGAGAAACAGGAAGTGTGTTATAACGTCTGCATACATTCATTGATTTTTATGAAACTTCACCTGTGTGTTCGTTGTAGAAGGCCGAGCACATGGATGTGACTATTGTGTGTAAAAGATATAGCGCCACCAACTGGCAGCAGGAAATGTGTCACTTTCAAAATGCTTTGAGATCAGCCTCTTATTTTTACCCGATTTGCTTCAAACTTCACCAGAATAATGTCAAAACATGGCGAATGTAGACCTGTTAAAAGATCTTATATATTCGAAACACTGTTGTCATAGCAACAGATCAAAGTGTCAGATCAAAATATTTGTTTTGGATCGTTTTGAGACTCTTGGCATCTTTCAAATTGGATGAAACTCGGGCACTTTTGGGGCCCTTATCATGCTCGAAAACTCTTGAAACTTTGCACACACATTGGAACCTACGGCCATTACGAAATCACAGAGGCTGGGACCCGGGCGTGGCAGGGGGGCTCGACAGCGCCCCCTTGAATGGGGTCCAAAAACTTGGTCCATATATCAAACACGCTTGCACATATTAGTATGAAACTCGGTACACATATAGAAATCATTGGCACTGACAACTTTCGTGCTCTAAGTTGTACGCACCATCACCAGGAAGTGAGCTATTATGGGTTGTTTGAAAAGCGCATGCTCTGGAATTTGATATACTCCTCCTAGGCGCTTAATCCGATCACCACCAAACTCGGTCAGCATGAAGTCAAGACATTGATGATGCAAAAAGTCCAGCGGATTTTTGATATCTCAAACGGTTTGCCCGTGGCGAGGCAATGAATTTATGGCGAGAAAACAGAAACAGGAAGTGTGTTATAACGTCTGCATAAATTTATTGATTGTTATGAAACTTCACCTGTGTGTTCGTTGTAGGAGGCCGAGCACATGGATGTGACTATTGTGAGTCAAAGATATAGCGCCACCAATTGGCAGCAGGAAATGTCTCACTTTCAAAATGCTTTGAGATCACCCTCTTATTTTTACCCGATTTGCTTCAAACTTCTTCATTATAATGTCCAAACATTTCAGATTTAGACATGTGAATGTCTTTGTGATATCTTAAATATTGTTGCCATGGCAAGACGTCAAACTTTAATAATATTCTTGGGTGTTTTTGAGGCTCTTAACAAAAACGGTCTCGTGGCTCCCTCTAGTGGACAGTATTGCACGTATTTCTGTTCAATCATAGAAGCAACGCCCCTTGTTTGATAGTTTGATGATGTCTGTGAATGATCACAAACTCATTTGTGTTTTTTAAACTTATAAGTTAAAATATTCCAGCGATTACGCAAGATTTAATCACAAGAATGTATTAAAAAGCTTAATTTTAGTTTGGAAGGTGTTCTGTGACAATTATAGACGCGCCGCGTCTGAGAACGATCGCGTCCGAAGCTCATTCTTTCTCGCGTCTTTCAGAATCTTTTTAATGTTCCTTTCAATTCTTTGAAATTGAAGTTGAATATTTATGTGTATGACTGTGTTAATGTGTTGACGTTGTGTGGCATCTGTGCAAACTTCGTTTCCTAATGGATTAAACAAAGAGCCGCGCGTCATTTCTCTGAAAGCAGTGATCGTGACCGCGTGAAAGGCACTTGATTTTAAATGTTTTTAAACCTTATTCTTTAAAACATTCAAGCGATTAGACAAGATTCGATCACAAGAATATAGAAAATCTTCCAAACTGTAAAAGAAGCTTTTTAATGTCACACAAAGAGACGCGCAGCGTCTCCTAATAATGGTCGCGCCCAGTTATACAACTTTACACATGCAGTGATTTTAAAAAATAAAATTAAAATATAAACTTCTGCAAATTACTAATAATAAACTTCTGCACATGATGACTATATACTGAAGATGCTAAAATTGCGAACGATTATAGTACATCTCAAATGGTGTTGCCAATGCGAAGGTTTAAATTAAGAACAAAAAGGGAATTTGGAAGTTGTCAATTATTCATTAATAATTGAAATATACACATCTAATTTCTATATTTAATAGCGATTCCATTCCAGCGATTCTACAATATACAAGCAAATAAACACATGAAAGACTTTCCTGTAGAAATCGCGAGCCGTGTTTTTTGACAGTTTGATGATTTCTGTGAGAGTGATCACGAAATCATTTACGTGTTTTTTAACCTTGTTCATTCCAGCGATTACACAACATTTAATCACAAGAATGTTTTAAAGAGCTTTAATTATAGCTTGGAAGATTTTCTGTCACACAAAGAAACGCGCACGCAGCGTCTTCTAATAATGATCGCGCCCAGTTATACAAATAACTACATCACATGCAGGGATTTTAAAAAATAAAACTAAAATATAAACTTCTGCAAATAAATCGTATTTGTATCGTTATCGTTTATATTACATTCGTGCTCTCCTCATACATTGCACGCACACACATTCAGACAGTTCACGAGCTCTAACAGCTCTCTGTGTTTTAGTCTGGCAGGTTTAACCCTTTCATTGCTGTGTCCCCTTATCTGCATTATAGGATAGGAAATAGGAAGGATAGGAAGGCATAGAACCAGTTCAGTTGTCGTGCACTGACTATATGGTTCTATATAATTAGTTTAATAATATGATTAAAAATAGCGTTAAATACCTTAAGATAAATTCAATGGAACCTGGATGAATTTAAAATGAATGTACTATATTTCAGATCAATTTATTTGTTTTCTTTAAAATATTTTTTTTCTGAATCTCTCTCTCTCTGGGTCTTCCAGGTTTAACCCTTTCATTGCTGTCTCCTTTTGTCTGCATTATAGAATGGGAAATCTCATAAAAAATGAAGGCATAGAACCAGTTCAGTTTTAGTGCACTGACTATATGGTTCTATATAATTAGTTTAATAATATGGTTAAAAATAACGCGAAATACCTTAAGATAAATTCAATGGAACCTGGATGAATTTAAAATGATTGTACTATATTTCAGATCAATATACTTGTTTTCTTCAAAATATTTCGTCTGAATATCTCTCTCTCTCTCTCTCTCTCTCTCTCTCTCTCTCTTTCCAGGTTTAATTGCTGTCTACTTTTGTCTGCATTACAGTTATACAAATACATCTTTACACATGCAGGGATTTTAAAACATAAAATTGAAATATAAACTTCTGCAAATAACTAATAATAAACTTATGCACATGATGACAACATACTGAAGATGCTGAAGACATTCCAGCGATTCTACAATATAAACACATGAAAGACATTCATGTAGAGATCGCGAGCCGTGTTTGATAGTTTCATGTCTGTGAATGATCACGAACTCATTTACATGTGATTTTTTTTCATGTTCTTTTCATTCCTTGTTTGAATATGTATGACTGTGTTAATGTGTTGACGCTGTGTGGCATCTGTGCGAACTTCATTTCCTAACGGATTAAACAAAGAGCCGCGCGTCATTTCTCTGAAAGGGAGTGACCACGAAATCATGAAAGCTCATGTTTTTAAACCTTATTCATTAAAATATTCAAGCGATTAGACAAGATTCGATCACAAGAACATATTAAAAATCTTCAATTACAGTTTGGAAGATTTTCTGTCACACAAAGAGACGCGCAGCGTCTCCTAATAATGATCGCGCCCAGTTATACAAATAACTTTATGCAGGGATTTAAAAAAAATTAAATTAAAATATAAACTTATGCAAATAACTAATAATAAACTTCTGCACATGATGACAACATACTGAAGATGCTAAATTGCGAACGATTATAGTACATCTCAAATGGTGTTGCCGTGGGGAAGGTTTAAATTAAGAACAAAAAGGGAATTTAGAAGTTGTCAATTATTCATGAATAATTGAAATATACACACCAAATTTCTATATTTATTAGTACAAATATAATAAATAGACATTTTTATATATTTTTTTTTCATTTCAAGATGTATGTGTAAATTAAAATGAGGGGAAACAGTACTCTTAAAATTATTGAAATGATCAAATGAGCACTAGAGGGCAGCATATACCTATTTTTGAGATGACACTCAATGATAATTCATAACACTAAACAATATTCTCCTTTGAATTATACACTGTTTATTTCTATATACAATAACACTAACATTGAATAAGAAATTCAAACTTTTTTTAATCTATGTAGTTTAACTTAAAAATAAGCACAATAACGTTCTGTTTAAGCACAAGAAATAAAAAAGAAATTTAATAATAACCAAAAGATGGAAGATAAATTCAATGGAACCTGGATGAATTTAAAATGAAAATACTACATTTCAGAACAATATATTTGTTTTCTTTAAAATAATTCTTCTGAATCTCTCTCTCTCTCTCTCTCTCTCTCTCTCTCTCTCTCTCTCTATCTAAGGGTCTTCCAGCTTTAACCCTTTCATTGTTGTCTCTTTTTTTCTGAATTATAGAATCGGAAATCTCATAAAAAATAATTATATAGAACCATATAGTCAGTGCACGACAACTGAATTGGTTCTATGGCTTCAGTTTAATAATATGGTTAAAAATAACGTAAAATACCTTAAGATAAAATCAATGGAACCTGGATGAATTTAAAATGAATGGACTATATTTCAGATCAATATACTTGTTTTCTTCAAAATATATCTTCTGAATATCCCCCCCCCCCTCTCTCTGAGGGTCTTGCAGGTTTAACCCTTTCATTGCTGTCTCCTTTTGTCTGCATTAAAGGATAGGAAATCTCTTAGCCCTTCTCTTCTATAAATTTGTATACAGAAATAAAGGCAAAGAACCAGTTCATTTGTATTTCACTGACTATTTAGTTTTATATAATTAGTTTAACAATATAATAAGATAAATTCAGCTGAATATATAACACTTTGAACTGCTAATGATAATTTTGCTATGATATGATCGCTTTTAGTTAGTATTATATTGAATAATCTGACTCAACTAACTGGTCAGTCTCCAACTGGAGACACCGTTTAAATTCATTTTGCCCGCCGTGCCCAGTTGTCCTTAAAACACTGAGGTGGCGGTGCCACCGGCTTGGGCCCGCCCATCGCTGCTCGCAGCTATATTCTTCTTCTTCTTCTTCATTATTATTTTTTTTTCAAGGTTTTTGGCACTTTTGGGGCCCTTAACATGCACGAAAACTCTTGAAACTTTGCACACGCATTGGAACCTGCGGCCATTAGGGCGTCACAGAGGCTGGGACCCGGGTGTGGCAGGGGGGCTCGACAGCGCCCCCTTGAATGGGGTCCGAAAACTTGGTCCATATATCAAACACGCTTGCACATATTGGTATGAAACTCGGTACACATGAAGATCTCATCGGGCCTGACAACTTTCGTGCTCTAAGTTGTACGCCGCCTCAACAGGAAGTGAGCTATTATGGGTTGTTTGAAAAGCGCATGCTCTGGAATTTGATATACTCCTCCTAGGCGCTTAATCCGATCACCACCAAACTCGGTCAGCGTGAAGACAAGACATTGATGACGCAAAATTGCCAGGGGATTTTTGATATCTCAAACGGTTTGCCCGTGGCGAGGCAACGAATTTATGGCGAGAAAACAGAAACAGGAAGTGTGTTATAACGTCTGCATACATTCATTGTTTTTTATGAAACTTCAGCTGTGTGTTCCTTGTAGGAGGCCGAGTACATGGATGTGACTATTGTGAGTCAAAGATATAGCGCCACCAGCTGGCAGCAGGAAATGTGTCACTTTCAAAATGCTTTCAGATCACCCTCTTATTTTTACCCGATTTGCTTCAAACTTCACCAGAATAATGTCAAGACATGGCGAATGTAGACCTGTTAAAAGATCTTATATATTCGAAACACTGTTGTCATAGCAACAGATCAAAGTGTCAGATCAAAATATTTGTTTTGGATCGTTTTGAGTCTCTTGGCATCTTTCAAATTGGATGAAACTCGGGCACTTTTGGGGCCCTTAACATGCTCGAAAACTCTTGAAACTTTGCACACACATTGGAACCAGCGGCCATTAGGAAATCACAGAGGCTGGGACCCGGGCGTGGCAGGGGGGCTCGACAGCGCCCCCTTGAATGGGGTCCGAAAACTTGGTCCATATATCAAACACGCTTGCACATATTAGTATGAAACTCGGTACACATATAGAAATCATTGGCACTGACAACTTTCGTGCTCTAAGTTGTACACCAGCTCAACAGGAAGTGAGCTATTTTGGGTTGTTTGAAAAACGCATGCTCTGGAATTTGATATACTGCTCCTAGGCGCTTAATCCGATCACCACCAAACTCGGTCAGCATGAAGTCAAGATATTGATGATGCCAAATGTCCAGTGAATTTTTGATATCTCACACGGTTTGCCCGTGGCGAGGCAATGAATTTATGGCGAGAAAACAGAAACAGGAAGTGTGTTATAACGTCTGGATACATTCTTTGATTTTTATGAAAATTCACCTGTGTGTTCGTTGTAGGAGGCCGAGCACATGGATGTGACTATTATGAGTCAAAGATATAGCGCCACCAATTGGCAGCAGGAAATGTGTCACTTTCAAAATGCTTTGAGATCACCCTCTTATTTTTACCCGATTTACTTCAAACTTCTTCATTATAATGTCCAAACATTTCAGATGTAGACATGTGAATGTCTTTGTGAATTAAATATTGTTGCCATGGCAAGACGTCAAACTTTAATAATATTCTTGGGTGTTTTTGAGGCTCTTAACATGCTTCAAATTGCATGAAACTCGACACACACGTGAATATTGTCATCTAATAGACATGGGCAAAGCTTTAAAAATGGGCGTGGTGGAGGGGCTCTGTAGCGCCATCTTTTGACAAAAGTTGGGGGGTTAGTTTAACCTACAGTCACCAAACTCGGCACACATATTGTTCTAATTTAGCCAGACAACTTTCTAATTTACAGTCATTAGCTCCGACCAACAGGAAGTCAGATATTTTGGTTTGAATATGGCCATTTTGAATAATCAAGCTCTGAATTTTTAAAAAACCGTCTCGTGGCTCCCTCTAGTGGACAGAACTGTTCACTCATAGAAGCACACGAGCCCCGAGTTTAGAACAACCGCTTTCGTTTTACAACTCACGACAGTCTTCGTTTACATGTCATTTCATTCATTAAAACTTTCAAGCGATTGTATAATATACAAGCAAAGAAACACATGACTGTGTTAATGTGTTGACGCTGTGTGGCATCTGTGCAAACTTCGTTTCCTAATGGATTAAACAAAGAGCCGCGTGTCATTTCTCTGAAAGCGATCAGTGAGCATTTTCTGTCACACAACCTAATAATGATCGCGCCCAGTTATACAAATAACTTTACACATGCAGTGATTTTAAGAAATAAAATTAAAATATAAACTTCTGAAAATAACTAATAATAAACTTCTGCACATGATGACTACATACTGAAGATGCTGAAGACATTCCAGCGATTCTACAATATAAACACATGAAAGAGAGAGATCGCGTAGAGAGCATCAAGAGCACATCAAGTAGAGATCGCGAGCCGTGTTTGCAGTTTCATGATGTCTGTGAATGATCACGAACTCATTTACATGTGATTTTTTCATGTTCTTTTCATTCCTTTGTTTGAATATTTATGTGTATGACTATGTTAATGTGTTGACGCTGTGTGGCATCTGAGCAAACTTCGTTTCCTAACTGATTAAACAAAGAAAGCCCCTCGATTTTAAGTGTTTTTAAACTTTTTTCATTAAAACATTCAAGCGATTAGGCAAGATTCGATCACAAGACCATATTAAAAAGCTTCATTACAGTTTGGAAGATTTGAGACGCACAGCGTCTCCTAAGATTGCGCTTAGTTATACAACTGCATCTTTACACATTGCAGGGATTTAAAAAAATAAATTGCTAAATGGATAAATGGATAAACTTGGATAAATGGATAAATGGATATCCATAATGGATTATGGATAAACTTCTGCAAATAACTAATAATAAACTTCTGCACATGATGACAACATACTGAAGATGCTAAAATTGCGAACGATTATAGTACATCTCAAATGGTGTTGCCATGGCGAAGGTTTAAATTAAGAACAAAAAGGGAATTTGGAAGTTGTCAATTATTCATGAATAATTGAAATATACACACCTAATTTCTATATTTAATAGTACAAATATCATAAATAAACACATTTTAATTTATTTTTTAATTTCAAGATGTATGTGTAAATTAAAATGAAGGGAAACAGTGTCATATATTTATAATGAGCACTAGAGGGCAGCATATACCTATTTTTGAGATGAAAGCGGATTTAAAAGCGGTATGTTATACAGTACACTACAGTATATGTTTTCATATCACTAAAGTAAGTAGTTTGTTGACTAAATGCTGTATTAGTGGGTGTCTGCGTGTCCGTGTTGAACGTGCTTTTTGTAGAAAATGCAGGGACATTTGATTTTTTACTGTGTAACGCGGATTGTTAGGATGAATGTGGCAGGCACGCGGTTTACTGCTGAACAATTCATTCACACACAAAACATGGATTCATATTTTAATAGTATTTTTACCGTTTAATGTTAACATATACTACTCCATATCGCGATTTAATTGAAGTGTACCAACTTGCTTTTGATGTATTCATCGAAAATTTAAAAAAAGTTCCCCCTTAAACAATAAATTCCTTTTATTATGAATGAATTTCGCGATTCCATTTCGCGAAATCATAGGGCCCTTAGTGAATATTTTACTGTTTCATTTGAGAGAAACTATCATCATACCATACACACACAGAAAAAAAGGCCTTTAAGGCAACCCGTAAAATTAAATGTTTGGTTATACTCTTTAACAGTATGTATGTTAACAGTAACAGTTAACAGTATTTATGTATGTCTAATTTCAACAGTAAACCTCTGCCGTGTAGCAATAAAATAAAGGCATAGAACCAGTTCATTTCTTGAATTTAAAATGAATGTGCTATATTTCAGATCAATATATTTGTTTTCTTTAAAATATTTCTTCTGAATACCCCCCCCCCTCTCTCAGGGTCTTGCAGGTTTAACCCTTTCATTGCTGTCTCCTTTTGTCTGCATTATAGGATGGGAAATCACTTAGCCCTTCTATTCTATAAATTTGTATAAAGAAATAAAGGCAAAGAACCAGTTCATTTGTATTTCACTGACTATTTAGTTTTATATTTGAATATATATATTAAGACAACGTCAAAGATTAATTTCTGTCACAGTATAGACTTCATTCTTTTTGTTTAAAATGTTATTGAATAATCTGACTCAACTAACTGGTCAGTCTCCAACTGGAGACACCGTTTAAATTCATTTTGCCCGCCGTGCACAGTTGTCCTTAAACCACCGAGGTGGCGGTGCCACCGGCTTGGGCCCGTCATCGCTGCTTGCAGCTATATTCTTCTTCTTCTTCTTCTTCATTATTATTTTTTTTTCAAGGTTTTTGGCACTTTTGGGGCCCTTAACATGCACGAAAACTCTTGAAACTTTGCACACGCATTGGAACCTGCGGCCATTAGGGCGTCACAGAGGCTGGGACCCGGGTGTGGCAGGGGGGCTCGACAGCGCCCCCTTGAATGGGGTCCGAAAACTTGGTCCATATATCAAACACGCTTGCACATATTGGTATGAAACTCGGTACACATGAAGATCTCATCGGGCCCGACAACTTTCGTGCTCTAAGTTGTACGCCGCCTCAACAGGAAGTGAGCTATTATGGGTTGTTTGAAAAGCGCATGCTCTGGAATTTGATATACTCCTCCTAGGCGCTTAATCCGATCACCACCAAACTCGGTCAGCGTGAAGACAAGACATTGACGACGCAAAATTGCCAGGGGATTTTTGATATCTCAAACGGTTTGCCCGTGGCGAGGCAACGAATTTATGGCGAGAAAACAGAAACAGGAAGTGTGTTATAACGTCTGCATACATTCATTGTTTTTTATGAAACTTCAGCTGTGTGTTCCTTGTAGGAGGCCGAGTACATGGATGTGACTATTGTGAGTCAAAGATATAGCGCCACCAGCTGGCAGCAGGAAATGTGTCACTTTCAAAATGCTTTCAGATCACCCTCTTATTTTTACCCGATTTGCTTCAAACTTCACCAGAATAATGTCAAGACATGGCGAATGTAGACCTGTTAAAAGATCTTATATATTCGAAACACTGTTGTCATAGCAACAGATCAAAGTGTCAGATCAAAATATTTGTTTTGGATCGTTTTGAGTCTCTTGGCATCTTTCAAATTGGATGAAACTCGGGCACTTTTGGGGCCCTTAACATGCTCGAAAACTCTTGAAACTTTGCACACACATTGGAACCAGCGGCCATTAGGAAATCACAGAGGCTGGGACCCGGGCGTGGCAGGGGGGCTCGACAGCGCCCCCTTGAATGGGGTCCGAAAACTTGGTCCATATATCAAACACGCTTGCACATATTAGTATGAAACTCGGTACACATATAGAAATCATTGGCACTGACAACTTTCGTGCTCCAAGTTGTACGCCGGCTCAACAGGAAGTGAGCTATTATGGGTTGTTTGAAAAACGCATGCTCTGGAATTTGATATACTGCTCCTAGGCGCTTAATCCGATCACCACCAAACTCGGTCAGCATGAAGTCAAGATATTGATGATGCCAAATGTCCAGTGAATTTTTGATATCTCACACGGTTTGCCCGTGGCGAGGCAATGAATTTATGGCGAGAAAACAGAAACAGGAAGTGTGTTATAACGTCTGGATACATTCTTTGATTTTTATGAAAATACACCTGTGTGTTCGTTGTAGGAAGCCGAGCACATGGATGTGACTATTGTGTGTCAAAGATATAGCGCCACCAATTGGCAGCAGGAAATGTGTCACTTTCAAAATGTTTTCAGATCACCCTCTTATTTTTACCCGATTTGCTTCAAACTTCTTCATTATAATGTCCAAACATTTCAGATGTAGACATGTGAATGTCTTTGTGATATCTGAAATATTGTTGCCATGGCAAGACGTCAAACTTTAATAATATTCTTGGGTGTTTTTGAGGCTCTTAACAAAAACGGTCTCGTGGCTCCCTCTAGTGGACAGCACTGGACGTGTATCACATATATGTTCACTCAAAGAAGCACGCCCGTGTTTGATAGTTTGATGATGTCTGTGAATGATCACTAACTCATTTGTGTTTTTTCAACTCATAAGTTAAAATATTCCAGCGATTACGCAAGATTTAATCACAAGAATGTATTAAAAAGCTTAATTTTAGTTTGGAAGGTGTTCTGTGAAAATTACAGACGCGGCGCGTCTGAGAACGATCGCGTCCCGAACCTCGTTCTTTCTCGCGTCTTTAAGAATCTTATTATTCATTTTTAATGTTCCTTTCAATTCTTTGAAATTGAAGTTTGAACTTTTATGTGTATGACTGTGTTAATGTGTTGACGCTGTGTGGCATCTGTGCAAACTTCGTTTCCTAATGTATTAAACAAAGAGCCGCGCGTCATTTCTCTGAAAGCGAGAGATCGTGACCGAGTGAAAGCCACTTGATTTTAAGTGTTTTTAAACTTTATTCTTTAAAACATTCAAGCGATTAGACAAGATTCGATCACAAGAACATAGAAAATCTTCCAAACTGTAAAAGAAGCTTTTTAATGTCACACAAAGAGACGCGCAGCGTCTCCTAATAACGATCGCGCCCAGTTATACAAATAATTTTACACATGCAGTGATTTTAAAAAATAAAATTAAAATATAAACTTCTGCAAATAACTAATAATATACTTCTGCACATGATGACAACATACTGAAGATGCAAAAATTGCGAACGATTATAGTACATCTCAAATGGTGTTGCCAATGCGAAGGTTTAAATTAAGAACAAAAAGGGAATTTGGAAGTTGTCAATTATTAATAATTGAAATATGCACACCTAATTTCTATATTTAATAGCGATTCCATTCCATTCCAGCGATTCTACAATATACAAGCAAATAAACACATGAAAGACTTTCCTGTAGAAATCGCGAGCCGTGTTTGACAGTTTGATGATTTCTGTGAGAGTGATCACGAAATCATTTACGTGTTTTTTAACCTTGTTCATTCCAGCGATTACATTCCATTCCAGCAATTACACAAGAATTAATCACAAGAATGTTTTAAAGAGCTTCAATTATAGCTTGGAAGATTTTCTGTCACACAAAGAAACGCGCAGCGTCTTCAAATAATGATCGCGCCCAGTTATACAAATAATTACATCACATGCAGGGATTTAAAAAAATAAAACTAAAATATAAACTTCTGCAAATAAATCGTATTTGGATCGTTATCATTTATATTACATTCGTGCTCTCCTCATACATTGCACGCACACACATTCAGACAGTTCAAGAACACGAACGTCTCTCTGTGTTTTAGTCTGGCAGGTTTAACCCTTTCATTGCTGTGTCCCCTTGTCTGCATTATAGGATAGGAAATGGGAAGGATAGGAAGGATAGGAAGGCATAGAACCAATTCAGTTGTCGTGCACTGACTATATGGTTCTATATAATTAGTTTAATAATATGGTTAAAAATAACGTAAAATACCTTAAGATAAATTCAATGGAACCTGGATGAATTTAAAATGAATGTACTATATTTCAGATCAATATATTTGTTTTCTTTAAAATATTTTTTTTGAATCTCTCTCTCTCTCGCTCTCTCTCTGGGTCTTCCAGGTTTAACCCTTTCATTGCTGTCTCCTTTTGTCTGCATTATAGGATAGGAAATCTCATAAAAAATGAAGGCATAGAACCAGTTCAGTTGTCGTGCACCGACTATATGGTTCTATATAATTAGTTTAATAATATGGTTAAAAATAACGTAAAATACCTTAAGATAAATTCAATGGAACCTGGATGAATTTAAAATGAATGTACTATATTGCAGATCAATATACTTGTTTTCTTCAAAATATTTCTTCTGAATCTCTCTCTCTCTCTCTCTCTCTCTCTCTCTCTCTCAGGGTCTTGCAGATTTAACCCTTTCATTGCTGTCTCCTTTTGTCTGCATTATAGGATAGGAAATCTCTTAGCCCTTCTCTTCTATGAATTTGTATAAAAAAATAAAGGCAAAGAAACAGTTCATTTGTATTTTACTGACTATTTAGTTTTATATAATTAGTTTAACAATATAATAAGATAAATTCAGTTGAATATATAACACTTTGAACTGCTAATGATAACTTTGCTATGATATGATCGCTTTTAGTTAGTATTATATTGAATAATCTGACTCAACTAACTGGTCAGTCTCCAACTGGAGACACCGTTTAAATTCATTTTGCCCGCCGTGCCCAGTTGTCCTTAAAACACTGAGGTGGCGGTGCCACCGGCTTGGGCCCGCTCATCGCTGCTTGCAGCTATATTTATTATTATTATTATTAGGGCCCAAGCCCTGTAAGGGCGAAGGCCCTATTGTTTTCCTTAGGATTATTCTTAATTAGGGCCCAAGCCCTGAAAGGGCGAAGGCCCTATTGTTTTCCTTAGGATTATTATTATTATTCTTTATTATTATTTTTTTTTAGGTTTTTGGCACTTTTGGGGCCCTTAACATGCACGAAAACTCTTGAAACTTTGCACACGCATTGGAACCCGCGGCGATTACGATTTCAGAGAGGCTGGGACCCGGGCGTGGCAGGGGGGCTCGACAGCGCCCCCTTGAATGGGGTCTGAAAACTTGGTCCATATATCAAACACGCTTGCACATATTGGTATGAAACTCGGTAAACATATACACCTCATCGGGCCTGACAACTTTCGTGCTCTAAGTTGTACGCCGCCTCAACAGGAAGTGAGCTATTATGGGTTGTTTGAAAAGCGCATGCTCTGGAATTTGATATACTCCTCCTAGGCGCTTAATCCGATCACCACCAAACTCGGTCAGCATGAAGTCAAGACATTGATGATGCAAAATTGCCAGCGGATTTTTGATATCTCAAACGGTTTGCCCGTGGCGAGGCAACGAATTTATGGCGAGAAAAGAGAAACAGGAAGTGTGTTATAACGTCTGCATAAATTTATTGATTGCTATGAAACTTCACCTGTGTGTTCGTTGTAGGAGGCCGAGCACATGGATGTGACTATTATGAGTCAAAGATATAGCGCCACCAATTGGCAGCAGGAAATGTGTCACTTTCAAAATGCTTTCAGATCACCCTCTTATTTTTACCCGATTTGCTTCAAACTTCTTCATTATAATGTCCAAACATTTCAGATGTAGACATGTGAATGTCTTTGTGATATCTGAAATATTGTTGCCATGGCAAGACGTCAAACTTTAATAATATTCTTGGGTGTTTTTGAGGCTCTTAACAAAAACGGTCTCGTGGCTCCCTCTAGTGGACAGCACTGGACGTGTATCACATATATGTTCACTCAAAGAAGCACGCCCGTGTTTGATAGTTTGATGATGTCTGTGAATGATCACTAACTCATTTGTGTTTTTTCAACTCATAAGTTAAAATATTCCAGCGATTACGCAAGATTTAATCACAAGAATGTATTAAAAAGCTTAATTTTAGTTTGGAAGGTGTTCTGTGAAAATTACAGACGCGGCGCGTCTGAGAACGATCGCGTCCCGAACCTCGTTCTTTCTCGCGTCTTTAAGAATCTTATTATTCATTTTTAATGTTCCTTTCAATTCTTTGAAATTGAAGTTTGAACTTTTATGTGTATGACTGTGTTAATGTGTTGACGCTGTGTGGCATCTGTGCAAACTTCGTTTCCTAATGTATTAAACAAAGAGCCGCGCGTCATTTCTCTGAAAGCGAGAGATCGTGACCGAGT
The DNA here is from genome assembly GCA_038088235.1 of Zacco platypus. NCBI lineage: Eukaryota > Metazoa > Chordata > Actinopteri > Cypriniformes > Xenocyprididae > Zacco > Zacco platypus. The sequence continues at coordinate 28,723,882 of CM076070.1, forward strand.
GAAAGCCACTTGATTTTAAGTGTTTTTAAACTTTATTCTTTAAAACATTCAAGCGATTAGACAAGATTCGATCACAAGAACATAGAAAATCTTCCAAACTGTAAAAGAAGCTTTTTAATGTCACACAAAGAGACGCGCAGCGTCTCCTAATAACGATCGCGCCCAGTTATACAAATAATTTTACACATGCAGTGATTTTAAAAAATAAAATTAAAATATAAACTTCTGCAAATAACTAATAATATACTTCTGCACATGATGACAACATACTGAAGATGCAAAAATTGCGAACGATTATAGTACATCTCAAATGGTGTTGCCAATGCGAAGGTTTAAATTAAGAACAAAAAGGGAATTTGGAAGTTGTCAATTATTAATAATTGAAATATGCACACCTAATTTCTATATTTAATAGCGATTCCATTCCATTCCAGCGATTCTACAATATACAAGCAAATAAACACATGAAAGACTTTCCTGTAGAAATCGCGAGCCGTGTTTGACAGTTTGATGATTTCTGTGAGAGTGATCACGAAATCATTTACGTGTTTTTTAACCTTGTTCATTCCAGCGATTACATTCCATTCCAGCAATTACACAAGAATTAATCACAAGAATGTTTTAAAGAGCTTCAATTATAGCTTGGAAGATTTTCTGTCACACAAAGAAACGCGCAGCGTCTTCAAATAATGATCGCGCCCAGTTATACAAATAATTACATCACATGCAGGGATTTAAAAAAATAAAACTAAAATATAAACTTCTGCAAATAAATCGTATTTGGATCGTTATCATTTATATTACATTCGTGCTCTCCTCATACATTGCACGCACACACATTCAGACAGTTCAAGAACACGAACGTCTCTCTGTGTTTTAGTCTGGCAGGTTTAACCCTTTCATTGCTGTGTCCCCTTGTCTGCATTATAGGATAGGAAATGGGAAGGATAGGAAGGATAGGAAGGCATAGAACCAATTCAGTTGTCGTGCACTGACTATATGGTTCTATATAATTAGTTTAATAATATGGTTAAAAATAACGTAAAATACCTTAAGATAAATTCAATGGAACCTGGATGAATTTAAAATGAATGTACTATATTTCAGATCAATATATTTGTTTTCTTTAAAATATTTTTTTTGAATCTCTCTCTCTCTCGCTCTCTCTCTGGGTCTTCCAGGTTTAACCCTTTCATTGCTGTCTCCTTTTGTCTGCATTATAGGATAGGAAATCTCATAAAAAATGAAGGCATAGAACCAGTTCAGTTGTCGTGCACCGACTATATGGTTCTATATAATTAGTTTAATAATATGGTTAAAAATAACGTAAAATACCTTAAGATAAATTCAATGGAACCTGGATGAATTTAAAATGAATGTACTATATTGCAGATCAATATACTTGTTTTCTTCAAAATATTTCTTCTGAATCTCTCTCTCTCTCTCTCTCTCAGGGTCTTGCAGATTTAACCCTTTCATTGCTGTCTCCTTTTGTCTGCATTATAGGATAGGAAATCTCTTAGCCCTTCTCTTCTATGAATTTGTATAAAAAAATAAAGGCAAAGAAACAGTTCATTTGTATTTTACTGACTATTTAGTTTTATATAATTAGTTTAACAATATAATAAGATAAATTCAGTTGAATATATAACACTTTGAACTGCTAATGATAACTTTGCTATGATATGATCGCTTTTAGTTAGTATTATATTGAATAATCTGACTCAACTAACTGGTCAGTCTCCAACTGGAGACACCGTTTAAATTCATTTTGCCCGCCGTGCCCAGTTGTCCTTAAAACACTGAGGTGGCGGTGCCACCGGCTTGGGCCCGCTCATCGCTGCTTGCAGCTATATTTATTATTATTATTATTAGGGCCCAAGCCCTGTAAGGGCGAAGGCCCTATTGTTTTCCTTAGGATTATTCTTAATTAGGGCCCAAGCCCTGAAAGGGCGAAGGCCCTATTGTTTTCCTTAGGATTATTATTATTATTCTTTATTATTATTTTTTTTTAGGTTTTTGGCACTTTTGGGGCCCTTAACATGCACGAAAACTCTTGAAACTTTGCACACGCATTGGAACCCGCGGCGATTACGATTTCAGAGAGGCTGGGACCCGGGCGTGGCAGGGGGGCTCGACAGCGCCCCCTTGAATGGGGTCTGAAAACTTGGTCCATATATCAAACACGCTTGCACATATTGGTATGAAACTCGGTACACATGAAGATCTCATCGGGCCCGACAACTTTCGTGCTCTAAGTTGTACGCCGCCTCAACAGGAAGTGAGCTATTATGGGTTGTTTGAAAAGCGCATGCTCTGGAATTTGATATACTCCTCCTAGGCGCTTAATCCGATCACCACCAAACTCGGTCAGCGTGAAGACAAGACATTGATGACGCAAAATTGCCAGGGGATTTTTGATATCTCAAACGGTTTGCCCGTGGCGAGGCAACGAATTTATGGCGAGAAAACAGAAACAGGAAGTGTTTTATAACGTCTGCATACATTCATTGTTTTTTATGAAACTTCAGCTGTGTGTTCCTTGTAGGAGGCCGAGTACATGGATGTGACTATTGTGAGTCAAAGATATAGCGCCACCAGCTGGCAGCAGGAAATGTGTCACTTTCAAAATGCTTTCAGATCACCCTCTTATTTTTACCCGATTTGCTTCAAACTTCACCAGAATAATGTCAAGACATGGCGAATGTAGACCTGTTAAAAGATCTTATATATTCGAAACACTGTTGTCATAGCAACAGATCAAAGTGTCAGATCAAAATATTTGTTTTGGATCGTTTTGAGTCTCTTGGCATCTTTCAAATTGGATGAAACTCGGGCACTTTTGGGGCCCTTAACATGCTCGAAAACTCTTGAAACTTTGCACACACATTGGAACCAGCGGCCATTAGGAAATCACAGAGGCTGGGACCCGGGCGTGGCAGGGGGGCTCGACAGCGCCCCCTTGAATGGGGTCCGAAAACTTGGTCCATATATCAAACACGCTTGCACATATTAGTATGAAACTCGGTACACATATAGAAATCATTGGCACTGACAACTTTCGTGCTCCAAGTTGTACGCCGGCTCAACAGGAAGTGAGCTATTATGGGTTGTTTGAAAAACGCATGCTCTGGAATTTGATATACTGCTCCTAGGCGCTTAATCCGATCACCACCAAACTCGGTCAGCATGAAGTCAAGATATTGATGATGCCAAATGTCCAGTGAATTTTTGATATCTCACACGGTTTGCCCGTGGCGAGGCAATGAATTTATGGCGAGAAAACAGAAACAGGAAGTGTGTTATAACGTCTGGATACATTCTTTGATTTTTATGAAAATACACCTGTGTGTTCGTTGTAGGAAGCCGAGCACATGGATGTGACTATTGTGTGTCAAAGATATAGCGCCACCAATTGGCAGCAGGAAATGTGTCACTTTCAAAATGCTTTCAGATCACCCTCTTATTTTTACCCGATTTGCTTCAAACTTCTTCATTATAATGTCCAAACATTTCAGATGTAGACATGTGAATGTCTTTGTGATATCTGAAATATTGTTGCCATGGCAAGACGTCAAACTTTAATAATATTCTTGGGTGTTTTTGAGGCTCTTAACAAAAACGGTCTCGTGGCTCCCTCTAGTGGACAGCACTGGACGTGTATCACATATATGTTCACTCAAAGAAGCACGCCCGTGTTTGATAGTTTGATGATGTCTGTGAATGATCACTAACTCATTTGTGTTTTTTCAACTCATAAGTTAAAATATTCCAGCGATTACGCAAGATTTAATCACAAGAATGTATTAAAAAGCTTAATTTTAGTTTGGAAGGTGTTCTGTGAAAATTACAGACGCGGCGCGTCTGAGAACGATCGCGTCCCGAACCTCGTTCTTTCTCGCGTCTTTAAGAATCTTATTATTCATTTTTAATGTTCCTTTCAATTCTTTGAAATTGAAGTTTGAACTTTTATGTGTATGACTGTGTTAATGTGTTGACGCTGTGTGGCATCTGTGCAAACTTCGTTTCCTAATGTATTAAACAAAGAGCCGCGCGTCATTTCTCTGAAAGCGAGAGATCGTGACCGAGTGAAAGCTACTTGATTTTAAGTGTTTTTAAACTTTATTCTTTAAAACATTCAAGCGATTAGACAAGATTCGATCACAAGAACATAGAAAATCTTCCAAACTGTAAAAGAAGCTTTTTAATGTCACACAAAGAGACGCGCAGCGTCTCCTAATAACGATCGCGCCCAGTTATACAAATAATTTTACACATGCAGTGATTTTAAAAAATAAAATTAAAATATAAACTTCTGCAAATAACTAATAATATACTTCTGCACATGATGACAACATACTGAAGATGCAAAAATTGCGAACGATTATAGTACATCTCAAATGGTGTTGCCAATGCGAAGGTTTAAATTAAGAACAAAAAGGGAATTTGGAAGTTGTCAATTATTAATAATTGAAATATGCACACCTAATTTCTATATTTAATAGCGATTCCATTCCATTCCAGCGATTCTACAATATACAAGCAAATAAACACATGAAAGACTTTCCTGTAGAAATCGCGAGCCGTGTTTGACAGTTTGATGATTTCTGTGAGAGTGATCACGAAATCATTTACGTGTTTTTTAACCTTGTTCATTCCAGCGATTACATTCCATTCCAGCAATTACACAAGAATTAATCACAAGAATGTTTTAAAGAGCTTCAATTATAGCTTGGAAGATTTTCTGTCACACAAAGAAAAGCGCAGCGTCTTCAAATAATGATCGCGCCCAGTTATACAAATAATTACATCACATGCAGGGATTTAAAAAAATAAAACTAAAATATAAACTTCTGCAAATAAATCGTATTTGGATCGTTATCATTTATATTACATTCGTGCTCTCCTCATACATTGCACGCACACACATTCAGACAGTTCAAGAACACGAACGTCTCTCTGTGTTTTAGTCTGGCAGGTTTAACCCTTTCATTGCTGTGTCCCCTTGTCTGCATTATAGGATAGGAAATGGGAAGGATAGGAAGGATAGGAAGGCATAGAACCAATTCAGTTGTCGTGCACTGACTATATGGTTCTATATAATTAGTTTAATAATATGGTTAAAAATAACGTAAAATACCTTAAGATAAATTCAATGGAACCTGGATGAATTTAAAATGAATGTACTATATTTCAGATCAATATATTTGTTTTCTTTAAAATATTTTTTTTGAATCTCTCTCTCTCTCGCTCTCTCTCTGGGTCTTCCAGGTTTAACCCTTTCATTGCTGTCTCCTTTTGTCTGCATTATAGGATAGGAAATCTCATAAAAAATGAAGGCATAGAACCAGTTCAGTTGTCGTGCACCGACTATATGGTTCTATATAATTAGTTTAATAATATGGTTAAAAATAACGTAAAATACCTTAAGATAAATTCAATGGAACCTGGATGAATTTAAAATGAATGTACTATATTGCAGATCAATATACTTGTTTTCTTCAAAATATTTCTTCTGAATCTCTCTCTCTCTCTCTCTCTCTCTCTCAGGGTCTTGCAGATTTAACCCTTTCATTGCTGTCTCCTTTTGTCTGCATTATAGGATAGGAAATCTCTTAGCCCTTCTCTTCTATGAATTTGTATAAAAAAATAAAGGCAAAGAAACAGTTCATTTGTATTTTACTGACTATTTAGTTTTATATAATTAGTTTAACAATATAATAAGATAAATTCAGTTGAATATATAACACTTTGAACTGCTAATGATAACTTTGCTATGATATGATCGCTTTTAGTTAGTATTATATTGAATAATCTGACTCAACTAACTGGTCAGTCTCCAACTGGAGACACCGTTTAAATTCATTTTGCCCGCCGTGCCCAGTTGTCCTTAAAACACTGAGGTGGCGGTGCCACCGGCTTGGGCCCGCTCATCGCTGCTTGCAGCTATATTTATTATTATTATTATTAGGGCCCAAGCCCTGTAAGGGCGAAGGCCCTATTGTTTTCCTTAGGATTATTCTTAATTAGGGCCCAAGCCCTGAAAGGGCGAAGGCCCTATTGTTTTCCTTAGGATTATTATTATTATTCTTTATTATTATTTTTTTTTTAGGTTTTTGGCACTTTTGGGGCCCTTAACATGCACGAAAACTCTTGAAACTTTGCACACGCATTGGAACCCGCGGCGATTACGATTTCAGAGAGGCTGGGACCCGGGCGTGGCAGGGGGGCTCGACAGCGCCCCCTTGAATGGGGTCTGAAAACTTGGTCCATATATCAAACACGCTTGCACATATTGGTATGAAACTCGGTAAACATATACACCTCATCGGGCCTGACAACTTTCGTGCTCTAAGTTGTACACCGCCTCAACAGGAAGTGAGCTATTATGGGTTGTTTGAAAAGCGCATGCTCTGGAATTTGATATACTCCTCCTAGGCGCTTAATCCGATCACCACCAAACTCGGTCAGCATGAAGTCAAGACATTGATGATGCAAAATTGCCAGCGGATTTTTGATATCTCAAACGGTTTGCCCGTGGCGAGGCAACGAATTTATGGCGAGAAAAGAGAAACAGGAAGTGTGTTATAACGTCTGCATAAATTTATTGATTGCTATGAAACTTCACCTGTGTGTTCGTTGTAGGAGGCCGAGCACATGGATGTGACTATTATGAGTCAAAGATATAGCGCCACCAATTGGCAGCAGGAAATGTGTCACTTTCAAAATGCTTTCAGATCACCCTCTTATTTTTACCCGATTTGCTTCAAACTTCTTCATTATAATGTCCAAACATTTCAGATGTAGACATGTGAATGTCTTTGTGATATCTGAAATATTGTTGCCATGGCAAGACGTCAAACTTTAATAATATTCTTGGGTGTTTTTGAGGCTCTTAACAAAAACGGTCTCGTGGCTCCCTCTAGTGGACAGCACTGGACGTGTATCACATATATGTTCACTCAAAGAAGCACGCCCGTGTTTGATAGTTTGATGATGTCTGTGAATGATCACTAACTCATTTGTGTTTTTTCAACTCATAAGTTAAAATATTCCAGCGATTACGCAAGATTTAATCACAAGAATGTATTAAAAAGCTTAATTTTAGTTTGGAAGGTGTTCTGTGAAAATTACAGACGCGGCGCGTCTGAGAACGATCGCGTCCCGAACCTCGTTCTTTCTCGCGTCTTTAAGAATCTTATTATTCATTTTTAATGTTCCTTTCAATTCTTTGAAATTGAAGTTTGAACTTTTATGTGTATGACTGTGTTAATGTGTTGACGCTGTGTGGCATCTGTGCAAACTTCGTTTCCTAATGTATTAAACAAAGAGCCGCGCGTCATTTCTCTGAAAGCGAGAGATCGTGACCGAGTGAAAGCCACTTGATTTTAAGTGTTTTTAAACTTTATTCTTTAAAACATTCAAGCGATTAGACAAGATTCGATCACAAGAACATAGAAAATCTTCCAAACTGTAAAAGAAGCTTTTTAATGTCACACAAAGAGACGCGCAGCGTCTCCTAATAACGATCGCGCCCAGTTATACAAATAATTTTACACATGCAGTGATTTTAAAAAATAAAATTAAAATATAAACTTCTGCAAATAACTAATAATATACTTCTGCACATGATGACAACATACTGAAGATGCAAAAATTGCGAACGATTATAGTACATCTCAAATGGTGTTGCCAATGCGAAGGTTTAAATTAAGAACAAAAAGGGAATTTGGAAGTTGTCAATTATTAATAATTGAAATATGCACACCTAATTTCTATATTTAATAGCGATTCCATTCCATTCCAGCGATTCTACAATATACAAGCAAATAAACACATGAAAGACTTTCCTGTAGAAATCGCGAGCCGTGTTTGACAGTTTGATGATTTCTGTGAGAGTGATCACGAAATCATTTACGTGTTTTTTAACCTTGTTCATTCCAGCGATTACATTCCATTCCAGCAATTACACAAGAATTAATCACAAGAATGTTTTAAAGAGCTTCAATTATAGCTTGGAAGATTTTCTGTCACACAAAGAAACGCGCAGCGTCTTCAAATAATGATCGCGCCCAGTTATACAAATAATTACATCACATGCAGGGATTTAAAAAAATAAAACTAAAATATAAACTTCTGCAAATAAATCGTATTTGGATCGTTATCATTTATATTACATTCGTGCTCTCCTCATACATTGCACGCACACACATTCAGACAGTTCAAGAACACGAACGTCTCTCTGTGTTTTAGTCTGGCAGGTTTAACCCTTTCATTGCTGTGTCCCCTTGTCTGCATTATAGGATAGGAAATGGGAAGGATAGGAAGGATAGGAAGGCATAGAACCAATTCAGTTGTCGTGCACTGACTATATGGTTCTATATAATTAGTTTAATAATATGGTTAAAAATAACGTAAAATACCTTAAGATAAATTCAATGGAACCTGGATGAATTTAAAATGAATGTACTATATTTCAGATCAATATATTTGTTTTCTTTAAAATATTTTTTTTGAATCTCTCTCTCTCTCGCTCTCTCTCTGGGTCTTCCAGGTTTAACCATTTCATTGCTGTCTCCTTTTGTCTGCATTATAGGATAGGAAATCTCATAAAAAATGAAGGCATAGAACCAGTTCAGTTGTCGTGCACCGACTATATGGTTCTATATAATTAGTTTAATAATATGGTTAAAAATAACGTAAAATACCTTAAGATAAATTCAATGGAACCTGGATGAATTTAAAATGAATGTACTATATTGCAGATCAATATACTTGTTTTCTTCAAAATATTTCTTCTGAATCTCTCTCTCTCTCTCTCTCTCTCTCAGGGTCTTGCAGATTTAACCCTTTCATTGCTGTCTCCTTTTGTCTGCATTATAGGATAGGAAATCTCTTAGCCCTTCTCTTCTATGAATTTGTATAAAAAAATAAAGGCAAAGAAACAGTTCATTTGTATTTTACTGACTATTTAGTTTTATATAATTAGTTTAACAATATAATAAGATAAATTCAGTTGAATATATAACACTTTGAACTGCTAATGATAACTTTGCTATGATATGATCGCTTTTAGTTAGTATTATATTGAATAATCTGACTCAACTAACTGGTCAGTCTCCAACTGGAGACACCGTTTAAATTCATTTTGCCCGCCGTGCCCAGTTGTCCTTAAAACACTGAGGTGGCGGTGCCACCGGCTTGGGCCCGCTCATCGCTGCTTGCAGCTATATTTATTATTATTATTATTAGGGCCCAAGCCCTGTAAGGGCGAAGGCCCTATTGTTTTCCTTAGGATTATTCTTAATTAGGGCCCAAGCCCTGAAAGGGCGAAGGCCCTATTGTTTTCCTTAGGATTATTATTATTATTCTTTATTATTATTTTTTTTTAGGTTTTTGGCACTTTTGGGGCCCTTAACATGCACGAAAACTCTTGAAACTTTGCACACGCATTGGAACCCGCGGCGATTACGATTTCAGAGAGGCTGGGACCCGGGCGTGGCAGGGGGGCTCGACAGCGCCCCCTTGAATGGGGTCTGAAAACTTGGTCCATATATCAAACACGCTTGCACATATTGGTATGAAACTCGGTAAACATATACACCTCATCGGGCCTGACAACTTTCGTGCTCTAAGTTGTACGCCGCTTCAACAGGAAGTGAGCTATTATGGGTTGTTTGAAAAGCGCATGCTCTGGAATTTGATATACTCCTCCTAGGCGCTTAATCCGATCACCACCAAACTCGGTCAGCATGAAGTCAAGACATTGATGATGCAAAATTGCCAGCGGATTTTTGATATCTCAAACGGTTTGCCCGTGGCGAGGCAACGAATTTATGGCGAGAAAAGAGAAACAGGAAGTGTGTTATAACGTCTGCATAAATTTATTGATTGCTATGAAACTTCACCTGTGTGTTCGTTGTAGGAGGCCGAGCACATGGATGTGACTATTATGAGTCAAAGATATAGCGCCACCAATTGGCAGCAGGAAATGTGTCACTTTCAAAATGCTTTGAGATCACCCTCTTATTTTTACCCGATTTGCTTCAAACTTCTTCATTATAATGTCCAAACATTTCAGATGTAGACATGTGAATGTCTTTGATATCTTAAATATTGTTGCCATGGCAAGACATCAAACTTTAATAATATTCTTGGGTGTTTTTGAGGCTCTTCACAAAAATGATCTCGTGGCTCCCTCTAGTGGACAGCATGTGTATCACATATCTGTTCACTCAGAGAAGCAACGCCCCGTGTTTGATAGTTTGATGATGTCTGTGAATGATCACGAGCTCATTTGTGTTTTTTAAACTCATAAGTTAAAATATTCCAGCGATTACGCAAGATTTAATCACAAGAATGTATTAAAAAGCTTAATTTGAGTTTGGAAGGTGTTCTGTGACAATTATAGACGCGCCGCGTCTGAGAACGATTGCGTCCGAAGCGCGTTCTTTCTGAATCTTTTTAATGTTCCTTTCAATTCTTTGAAATTGAAGTTTGAATTTTCATGTGTATGACTGTGTTAGTGTGTTGACGCTGTGTGGCATCTGTGCAAACTTCGTTTCCTAATGGATTAAACAAAGAGCCGCGCGTCATTTCTCTGAAAGCGAGAGATCGTGACCGCGTGAAAGCCACTTGATTTGAAGTGTTTTTAAACTTTATTCTTTAAAACATTCAAGCGAATAGACAAGATTCGATCACAAGAACATAGAAAATCTTCCAAACTGTAAAAGAAGCTTTTTAATGTCACACAAAGAGACGCGCAGCGTCTGATCGCGCCCAGTTATACAAATAACTTTACACATGCAGTGATTTTAAAAAATTAAATTAAAATATAAACTTCTGCAAATAACTAATAATAAACTTCTGCACATGATGACAACATACTGAAGATGCTGAAGACATTCCAGCGATTCTACAATATAAACACATGAAAGACATTCAAGTAGAGATCGCGAGCCGTGTTTGCAGTTTCATGATGTCTGTGAATGATCACGAACTCATTTACATGTGATTTTTTCATGTTCTTTTCATTCCTTTGTTTGAATATTTATGTGTATGACTGTGTTAATGTGTTGACGCTGTGTGGCATCTATGCAAACTTCATTTCCTAACGGATTAAACAAAGAGCCGCGCGTCATTTCTCTGAAAGGGAGTGATCACGAAATCATGAAAGCTCATGTTTTTAAACCTTATTCATTAAAGTATTCAAGCGATTAGACAAGATTCGATCACAAGAACATATTAAAAATCTTCAATTACAGTTTGGAAGATTTTCTGTCACACAAAGAGACGCGCGGCGTCTCAATAATGATCGCGCCCAGTTATACAAATAACTTTATGCAGGGATTTTAAAAAATAAAATTAAAATATAAACTTATGCAAATAACTAATAATAAACTTCTGCACATGATGACTACATACTGAAGATGCTAAAATTGCGAACGATTATAGTACATCTCAAATGGTGTTGCCAATGCGAAGGTTTAAATTAAGAACAAAAAGGTAATTTGGAAGTTGTCAATTATTCATTAATCATTTAAATATACACACCTAATTTCTATATTTAATAGCCATTCCATTCCAGCGATTCTACAATATACAAGCAAATAAACACATGAAAGACTTTCCTGTAGAAATCGCGAGCCTTGACAGTTTGATGATTTCTGTGAGAGTGATCACGAAATCATTTACGTGTTTTTTAACCTTGTTCATTCCAGCGATTCCATTCCATTCCAGCGATTACACAACATTTAATCACAAGAATATTTTAAAGAGCTTCAATTATAGCTTGGAAGATTTTCTGTCACACAAAGAAACGCGCAGCGTCTTCTAATAATGATCGCGCCCAGTTATACAAAGAACGACATCACATGTAGGGATTTTAAAAAATAAAACTAAAATATAAACCTCTGCAAATAAATCGTATTTGGATCGTTATCATTTATATTACATTCGTGCTCTCCTCATACATTGCACGCACACACATTCAGACAGTTCAAAAACCCCAACGTCTCCTGTGTTTTAGTCTGGCAGGTTTAACCCTTTCATTGCTGTGTCCCCTTGTCTGCATTATAGGATAGGAAATAGGAAGGATAGGAAGGCATAGAACCAGTTCAGTTGTAGTGCACTGACTATATGGTTCTATATAATTAGTTTAATAATATGGTTAAAAATAACGTAAAATACCTTAAGATAAATTCAATGGGACCTGGATGAATTTAAAATGAATGTACTATATTTCAGATCAATATATTTGTTTTCTTTAAAATATTTCTTCTGAATATCTCTCTCTCTCTCTCTCTCTCTCTCTCAGGGTCTTCCAGGTTTAACCCTTTCATTGCTGTCTCCTTTTGTCTGCATTATAGGATAGGAAATCTCATAAAAAATGAAGGCATAGAACCAGTTCAGTTTTAGTGCACTGACTATATGGTTCTATATAATTAGTTTAATAATATGGTTAAAAATAACGTAAAATACCTTAAGATAAATTCAATGGAACCTGGATGAATTTAAAATGAATGTACTATATTTCAGATCAATATATTTGTTTTCTTCAAAATATTTCTTCTGAATATCTCTCTCTCTCTCTCTCTCTCTCTCTCTCTCTCTCTCTCTCTCTCTCTCTCTCTCTCTCTGGGTCTTGCAGGTTTAACCCTTTCATTGCTGTCTCCTTTTGTCTGTATTATAATATAGGAAATCTCTTTGCCCTTCTCTTCTATAAATTTGTATAAAAAAATAAAGGCAAAGAACCAGTTCATTTGTATTTCACTGACTATTTAGTTTTATATAATTAGTTTAACAATATAATAAGATAAATTCAGCTGAATATATAACACTTTGAACTGCTAATGATAACTTTGCTATGATATGATCGCTTTTAGTTAGTATTATATTGAATAATCTGACTCAACTAACTGGTCAGTCTCCAACTGGAGACACCGTTTAAATTCATTTTGCCCGCCGTGCCCAGTTGTCCTTAAAACACTGAGGTGGCGGTGCCACCGGCTTGGGCCCGCTCATCGCTGCTCGCAGCTATATCCTTCTTCTTCTTCTTCTTCATTATTATTTTTTTTTCAAGGTTTTTGGCACTTTTGGGGCCCTTAACATGCACGAAAACTCTTGAAACTTTGCACACGCATTGGAACCTGCGGCCATTAGGGCGTCACAGAGGCTGGGACCCGGGCGTGGCAGGGGGGCTCGACAGCGCCCCCTTGAATGGGGTCCGAAATCTTGGTCTATATATCAAACACGCTTGCACGTATTGATACAAAACTCGGTAGACATGAAGAACTCATCGGCACTGACAACTTTCGTGCTCTAAGTTGTACGCCACCTCAACAGGAAGTGAGCTATTATGGGTTGTTTGAAAAGCGCATGCTCTGGAATTTGATATACTCCTCCTAGGCGCTTAATCCGATCACCACCAAACTCAGTCAGCATGAAGACAAGACATTGATGATGCAAAATTGCCAGGGGATTTTTGATATCTCAAACGGTTTGCCTGTGGCGAGGCAACGAATTTATGTCCGGTGTGTTCGGACCTGTATGTTCGTTGTAGGAGGCCGAGTACATGGATGTGACTATTGTGAGTCAAAGATATAGCGCCACCAGCTGGCAGCAGGAAATGTGTCACTTTCAAAATGCTTTGAGATCACCCTCTTATTTTTACCCGATTTGCTTCAAACTTCTTCATTATAATGTCCAAACATTTCAGATGTAGACATATGATATCTTAAATATTGTTGCCATGGCAAGACGTCAAACTTTAATAATATTCTTGGGTGTTTTTGAGGCTCTAAACATGCTTCAAATTGCATGAAACTCGACAGACACATCAATATTGTCATCCAGTAGACATGGCAAAAGCCTTAAAAATGGGTGTGGTGGAGGGGCTCTGTAGCGCCATCTTTTGACAAAAGTTGGGGGGTTAGTTTAACCTACAGTCACCAAACTCGGCACACATATTGTCCTAATTTAGCCAGACAAATTTCTAATTTGCAGTCATTAGCTCCGACCAACAGGAAGTCAGATATTTTGGTTTGAAAATGGATATTTTGAATAATCAAGCTCTGTATTTTTAGAAAAATGGTCTCGTGGCTCCCTCTAGTGGACATTGACAGTTTGATGATGTCTGTGAATGATCACGAACTCAATTAGATGTGTTTTTTTCATGTTCTTTTCATTTCTTTGATTGAATATTTGTGTATAACTGTGTTAATGTGTTGACACTGTGTGGCATCCGTGCAAACTTCATTTCCTAACGGATTAAACAAAGAGCCGCGCGTCATTTCTCTGAAAGCGTGTGATCATGACCACGTGAAAGCCCCTCGATTTTAAGTGTTTTTAAACTTTTTTCATTAAAACATTCAAGCGATTAGACAAGATTCGATCACAAGAACATATTAAAAAGCTTCATTACAGTTTGGAAGATTTGAGATGCGCAGCGTCTCCTAAGATCGCGCCCAGTTATACAACTGCATCTTTACACATGCAGGGATTTTAAAAAATAAAATTAAAATAAAAACTTCTGCAAATAACTAATAATAAACTTCTGCACATGATGACAACATACTGAAGATGCTAAATTGCGAACGATTATAGTACATCTCAAATGGTTTCTCAAAAAGTTTAAATTAAGAACAAAAAGGGAATTTGGAAGTTGTCAATTATTCATGAATAATTGAAATATACACACCTAAAGATGGCACTATGGTTATTTTTAAACAAGGTTAGTTTTTTTTTACAAATTTACAAAATAAAGTCCGAAGTACACAGACTGCAAGCAAGCATGTACAAACAAGTGCTGCACAACCACGCTTGATTTCATTTTCTGGGTCACGTCCGTTGCTGGAGTGGCTGAGGAGAGTGCGGTACGAGAGTGACCCCTAGAGGCGCTCTCTGATTAAACGATCACTGAAGCCTCGTACAGTTTGTTTTGATGTGAGGCTGCGCGCTGCACAGAACTGGACACTTCAAGAACGGATTTAAAACAGACAACAAAGCGGTATGTTATACAGTACACTACAGTATATGTTTTCATTTCACTAAAGTAATTACTTTGTTGTCTAAATGCTGTATTAGTGGGTGTCTGCGTGTCCGTGTTGAACGTGCTTTTTGTAGAAAATGCAGGGACATTTGATTCCCGCGATGCAGAAAACGTGGACAGAATCCATTCATAAAAAGGAAATTTACTGTGTAACGCAGATTGTCAGGATGAATGGCGCAGGCATGCTGATTACTGCTGAACAATTCATTCAGACACAAAACATGCAGGATTCATATTTTAATAGTATTTTTACCGTTTAATGCATACTACTCCATATAGCGATTTAATTGAAGTGTACCAACTTGCTTTTGATGTATTCATCGAAAATTTTTAAAAAAAGTTCCCCCTTAAACAATAAATTCCTTTTATTATGAATGAATTCCGCGAGAAACTATCATCATACCATACACACACAGAAAAAAAGGCCTTTAAGGCAACCCGTAAAATTAAATGTTTGGTTATACAAAAACTGTCAACTGTTAACTGTTACTGTTAACATACATACTGTTAATGAGTATGTCTAATTTCAACAGTAAACCTCTGCTGTGTAGCACTTTGAATGTACAAAAATGTATTTTTTTTTTATTTATCTTGGAATAAAAGATAAATGTTCTATTCCTTCATTTAAAACAAATGATATACATTTTACACACAGGCACACATAATTTTTGGTTGAAATAATTCTTTAGCATGTAAATGTACAATTTGTAATTAAAATAAATAAAAGTATATATATATATATATATATATATATATATATACACATATACATACACTTTAAAGTTTAGAATTAGACTGCCCGTCGCTGAGTTAACAATTGTGCAGTGAATATTACCCCAAAGTACCACATAGTGTCCAACCTACTCTAATACTATTATAGCCCGTTTACATGTGAACAAGGGATCTACAATATGAAGAAAGACAATATAACATGAACATGAAAAATCTATAAAAAAAAACAAAATAGACAACTATGGGACACAGCCGTGCAGCAGCAAGCATCACAAAACCCGCCCCCTGTTTCTATGCCCAACAACCCATACGCTCTCATGCCACACATCATGTTCTCCTGCAATGAAAACTGGACACTGACAACGTGTGAAACAGTTTTACATTTAAAATACTGTAATTTTTTAAAGTTTAAATAATAAATAGCGTCTAGTGTCTCTTTAATGTGTCGTGACAGATCGCTGTAGCTCCTCGTGAACTGATCATCTCTTTATACTAGTTCATTTATAGTATCAAAAAAACATGAATGAACATCAGAAGGAATGGTTTCACCCGCCCCTGGTGAAAGTATACATAGCCTAAAAAATGCCTTTGTGCGCAAAAATGGCCATTTTAAGCATGATTGTTTGGATTTATGCGAAATGGAAACACTTTTCAATACCATTTGTAACATTAAAGGTTAATGAAAGCGGTGTTCGTTGTTAACCCTCTGGGGTCTGAGGCTGATTTGGGGTCCTGGAGTAGTTTTACATGCTCTGACATTTGTGCTTATTTCAGCTACTTATAACATACTATTGGCCAACATGTAATTTTGCTGTAACAACCATAAAACACATACTGAATAGTTGTTCACAAGACTTTTGAGTTATCAAGCTTGTAGGCTAGAGTTTTTACTACACAATGATGTGGAAATCATTCTGATTGCTTCAACACAAACAACAATATAATGATTTAAATTTTGTAAATCAGTTTTTGTGTCACCACTGCTGTATGCATGGGAGTGGTGATGGCCATGAATACATTAGCAATTCACACCAGGGGAGACAAAAGACACTCCCCCAGTGGCTAACGGCCCATCCAAAGGCCAAAGCTGTGAAGCATCTTGAACTAAGAATGTTAGGAGATTCACAGAATTTAATCTGTTTTATTGTATTTACTTTATGTGTCACATGATCCTTTAGAAATCATTCTTATGTGCTGCTTTATTATCAATGTTGGAAACAGTTGTGGTACTTTTTTCAAGATTTATTGATCAATAATAAGTTAAAAAGAACAGCATTTATTCAGAATAAAAATCTTTCCTAACAAGTCTTTACTATCGTTGTTTTATCAATTTAACACATCCATGCTGAATAAAAGGGAGCATCATGCACCTCATATAAAAGAATATATAAGAATATAAAATATATTCGCTCTGAATCACATCATAGATAACCAAAACTGAGCGAAAAATATTACAAAAGTCCAAACTATTCGCTGTTCGAAATGCACCCGTTGGGGCGTTATGTGGGCGTTAACTCTCTGTTACAGTAATCGCCTCAGAATTTGTGTTTGAATAGCGCGCGCTCTCCGTGGGCGTGGTCGCATTACAGATAATGAGCTGGCTCGCGAACGACTGATTTCTCTCCGTTTTCAAACAGATTACATAAACAGAGAATATTTGTTTTAGATTTGACTTACATGATTTAAAACCTGACATTTCAACGTTTATTTAGACATGCGTTTCATATTTGTGTGAATAGTATTCACAAAGTTACCGTTCATTTTCTTATGACTATCAGAATGGATTTCATTCGGAGAGAGATCGCAGCTCACGCATCATGTTAGTTTTGTTTATTTTGCAAAAAGCACAACATTTTGTTTTTACTATGAGTGTGCACAAGTAAAAGTAGACATTTCACAGATTGCAATGGTATATATCTCTTAATTGTATGTTCAAAATTGACGGAGCATTTTGAGTCTCTTTCACACTGACAAGAAAAAAGTGAGTAAATCACGCGGGCGTGACGGCCGACCTCAGAGGGTTAATTTTAACGTTTACATTTTAAAGTTGCCTCTTACGTTAATAATAATGCACTATGAATTAACATGAATGATCAAGGCATCATTTTTTGCCATTTTTTTTTTAATTCAAAGCAAACAAAATGTAAGAAATATAGTTAAAACAATCTTGCTGCTCAAACTGTGTGTAGAACAATTTAATAATATTTTCTGCTCCTTTTGTATATTGCATTTACTTGTACTTTTACTTTCAATACTTAATTATGTTTAATATTAAAAAAATACTTTTCGTACTTAAGTACAAAAAATATCAGATACTTTAAAACTTTTGCTCAAGTAATATTCTAAACAGTGACTTTAACATCTACCAAAGTCATTTTCTGGTAAGATACTCAAGTATTGCTTACAAGTACTTTATACACCACTGCTCTTTCTTATTTTATGTGTGTGTGTGTGTGTGTCTTCTCTCTCTGTATTTTAGTCTTGCAGGTTTAACCCTTTCATTGCTGTCTCCTTTTGTCTGCATTATAGTATAGGAAATCTCTTAGCCCTTGTCTTCTATAAATTTGTATAAAAAAAAGGCAAAGAACCAGTTCATTTGTATTTCACTGACTATTTAGTTTTATATTTAAATGTATTAAGACAACGTCAAAGATTAATTTCTGTCATAGTATAGACTTCATTCTTTTTGTTTAAAGTGTTATTGAATAATCTGACTCAACCAACTTGTCTCCAACTGGAGACACCGTTTAAATTCTTTTTGCCCGCCGTGCACAGTTGCCTTGAAGCCACCGGGTTGGCGGTAAAACCTTAATATAGCTTGCAGCTATATTTATTCTTCTTCTTATTATTATTTTTATGCAAGGTTTTTGGCACTTTTGGGGCCCTTAACATGCACGAAAACTCTTGAAACTTTGTACACTCATTGGAACCTGCGGCCATTAGAGCGTCACAGAGGCTGGGACCCGGGCGTGGCAGGGGGGCTCGACAGCGCCCCCTTGAATGGGGTCCAAAAACTTGGTCCATATATCAAACACGCTTGCACATATTGGTATGAAACTCGGTAAACATATACACCTCATCGGGCCTGACAACTTTCGTGCTCTAAGTTGTTCGCCACCTCAACAGGAAGTGAGCTATTATGGGTTGTTTGAAAAGCGCATGCTCTGGAATTTGATATACTCCTCCTAGGCGCTTAATCCGATCACCACCAAACTCGGTCAGCATGAAGTCAAGACATTGATGATGCAAAGTTGCCAGGGGATTTTTGATATCTCAAACGGTTTGCCCGTGGCGAGGCAACGAATTTATGGCGAGAAAACAGAAACAGGAAGTGTGTTATAACGTCTGCATACATTCATTGATTTTTATGAAACTTCACCTGTGTGTTCGCTGTAGGAGGCTGAGCACATGTATGTGACTATTGTGAGTCAAAGATATAGCGCCACTAACTGGCAGCAGGAAATGTGTCACTTTCAAAATGGTTTGAGATCACCCTCTTATTTTGGCCCGATTTGCTTCAAACTTCTTCATTATAATGTCAAAACGTTTCAGATATAGACATGTGAATGTCTTTGTGATATCTTAAATATTGTTGCCATGGCAAGACGTCAAACTTTAATAATATTCTTGGGTGTTTTTGAGGCTCTTAACATGTTTCAAATTGCATGAAACTCGACACACACATCAATATTGTCGACCAGTAGACATGGGCAAAGCCATAAAAACGGGCGTGGAGGAGGGGCTCTATAGCGGCATCTTTTGTCAAAAGTTGGGGGGTTGGTTTAACCTACAGTCACCAAACTCAGTACACATATTGTGCTCATTAAGCCGGACAACTTTCTAATTCATAGTCATTATATACCCTCTTAGGGTATTTATGCTATTGACAATATACAGAACATGATAAATTGCAAACAATTATAGTATATCTCGAATGGTGTTGCAATGACGAAGGTTTAAATTAAGAAAAAAAAATATGGTCATATTTTAATGATTACAGAATGAGCACTAGAGGGCAGCAAATGCCTATTTTTAACCTGGGTTGAGAAGACAAAACAGTGTTTTAGAGACATTGTTAATAGACATTGTTTTAACAACACTTTAAAAAAGAATGTATGTTTGGTAATGAACCTGGATGGATTTAAAATGAAAATACAATTTTCAAATCAATATATTTGTTTTCTTTAATATGTTGTATTTTGAGATGACACTCAATGATAATTCATGATACTGAACAATATTCTCCTCTGAATTATACTCTGTTTATTTCTATATACAATAACACTAACATTGAATAAGAAATTCAAACTTTTTTTAATCAGTGTAGTATGTTTAACTTAAAAATAATCACAATAACGATCTTTAAGGACAAGAAATAAAAAAGAAATTTAATAATAATCAAAAGATGGCACTATATGGTTATTTTTAACAAGTTTAGATACAATTCCGAACAGATTTAAAGTAATTTGTATTATAATCAATGTTTTCCCCATACTCTATTGGCATGTATATTTAGTTATCAAAGACTACTTTTTGTCACGTTTAGATTTTAGTTTTTGTTTAAAATGTTGTTAAATCTTCTGAATCTCTGTCTCACTGTATTAACCATCCCCCATCCCCCATTCCCAGACTGCGAGCAAGCATGTACAAACAAAAGCACAACCGCGCTTGATTTCATTTTCTGGGTCGCGTCCGTTGCTGGAGCGGCTGAGGAGAGTGCGGCACGAGAGCGACCTCTAGAGGCGCTCTCTGATTAAACTATCACGTCACATGATGTGAGGCTGCCGGATTTAAAACAGACAACAAAGCGGTATGTTATACAGTACACTACAGTATATGTTTTCATTTCACTAAAGTAAGTAGTTTGTTGACTAAATGCTGTATTAGTGGGTGTCTGCGTGTCTGTGTTGAACGTGCTTTTTGTAGAAAGTGCAGGGACATTTGATTTCCGCGATGCAGAAAACGCGGACAGAATCCATTCATAAAAAGGGAATTTACTGTGTAACGCGGATTGTCAGGATGAATTGCGCAGGCACGTGGATTACTGCTGAACAATTCATTCAGACACAAAACATGCAGGATTCATATTTTAATAGTATTTTTACCATTTAATGTTAACATATACTACTCCATATCGCCATTTAATTGAAGTGAAGAAAAAAAAGTTCCCCCTTAAACAATAAATTCCTTTTATTATGAATGAATTCCGCAATTCCGTCTGCGTTTTCTGCATCGCGGAAATCATAGGGCCCTTAGTGAACATTTTACTGTTTGATTTGAGAGAAACTATCATCATACCATACACACACAGAAAAAAAGGCCTTTAAGGCAACCCGTAAAATTAAATGTTTGGTTATACTCTTTAAAACTGAGAAGAGCCAGAGGTCCAGCGCCCATCATGTGCACCTTCTACAGAGGCACCATCGAGAGCATCCTGACCAGCTGCATCACTGTGTGGTATGGCGCCTGCAACGCCTCCTGCCGAAAGACACTTCAGCGCATAGTGAGAGCAGCTGAGAAGATCGTTGGTGTCTCTCTCCCCTCCCTCAAGGACATTTATAACACCCGCCTCACCCGCAAAGCCCTCAACATTGCAGGTGACCCCACCCATCCATCACACAGCCTCTTCAGTCTGCTGCCATCAGGGAGGAGACTACGCAGTCTCCAGGCTAGGACAAGCAGACTGAAGGACAGCATCATACACCAAGCTGTCAGGGTGCTGAACTCCCTCCCGTCTCTGCCCCCTCTCGCCTCTTCTGCCCCAAGCACCTGACATCTGTGACCCCCCCCCCCCCCACGCACCTGACCATCCCATTCATCTACCTCATATTCGATGTCTCTTTAAGCATTGGACTCATACACACATATTATTAAGGCTCTTATAATTGCACAGTCTATTCAAATGGTTTGCACTATCTCCTTTGCACTTTATCTACACGTCACTTTACTATTTATCTAATTCTTGTTGTGTTGTTGCTGCTACTGTTATGTTGTATGTTGTTATTGTACTGTTGTTGTTATTGTTATGTTATCTGTATGAAACGGGGGTCTGAGAGTAACAGAATTTCAATTCTCTGTATATACGTGCTGTATATATGGTAGAATTGACAATAAAGCTGACTTTGACTTTGACTTTAACAGTATGTATGTTAACAGTAACAGTTAACAGTATTTATGTATGTCTAATTTCAACAGTAAACCTCTGCTGTGTAGCACTTTGAATGTACAAAAATGTATTTTTTTATTTTTTATTTATTCCTTCATTTAAAACAAATAATATACATTTTACACACAGGCACACATAATTTTTGGTTGAAATAATTCTATAGCATGTAAATGTACAATTTGTAACTAAAATAACTTTAAAGTGTGTATATATATATATATATATATGTACACACTTTAAAGTTTAGAATTAGACAGCCCTTCGCTGAGTTAACAATTGTGCAGTGAATATTACCCCAAAGTACCACATAGTGTCCAACCTACTCTAATACTGTTATAGCCTGTTTACATGTGAACAAGGGATCTACAATATGAAGAAAGACATATAACATGAACATGAAAAATCTATAAAAAAAACTAAATAGACAACTATGGGACACAGCCGTGCAGCAGCAAGCATCACAAAACCCGCCCCCTGTTTCTATGCCCAACAACCCATGCGCTCTCACGCCACACATCATGTTCTCCCGCAATGAAAACTGGACACTGACAATGTATGAAACAGTTTTACATTTAAAATACTGTAATTTTTTAAAGTTTAAATAATAAATAGCGTATAGTGTCTCTTTAATGTGTCGTGACAGATCGCTGTAGCTCCTCGTGAACCGATCATCTCTTCATACTAGTTCATTTATAGCATCAAATAAACATGAATGAACATCAGAAGAAATGGTTTCACCCGCCCCTGGTGAAAGTATACATAGCTTAAAAAATGCCTTTGTGCGCAAAAATGGCCATTTTAAGCATGATTGTTTGGATTTATATGAAATGGAAACACTTTACAATACCATTTGTAACATTAAAGGTTAATGAAAGTGTTGTTCATTGTTAATTTCAACGTTTACATTTTAAAGTTGCCTCTTACGTTAATTATAATGCACTATGAATTAACATGAATGATCAAGGAATCATTTTTTGCCATTTTTTTAAAATTCAAAGCAAACAAAATGTAAGAAATATAGTTAAAACAATCTTGCTGCTCAAACTGTGCATAGAACCATTTTTAATAATATTTTCTGCTACTTTTGTATTTTGCATTTGCTTGTACTTTTACTTTCGATACTTAAGTATGTTTATTATAAAAAAAAATACTTTTCGTACTTAAGTACAAAAAATATCACATACTTTAAAACTTTTACTCAAATAATATTCCAAACAATGACTTTAACTTCTACCAAAGTCATTTTCTGGTAAGATACTCAAGTATTGCTTACAAGTACTTTATACACCACTGCTCTTTCTTACTCTGTGTGTGTGTGTGTGTGTGTGTGTGTGTGTGTGTGTCTTCTCTCTCTCTGTGTTTTAGTCTTGCAGGTTTAACCCTTTCATTGCTGTGTCCCCTTGTCTGCATTATAGGATAGGAACTCTCATAAAAATAAAGGCATAGAACCAGTTCAGTTGTAGTGCACTGACTATATGGTTCTATATAATTAGTTTAATAATATATTTGTTATTTATAACAATATATTTGTTTTCTATAAAATATTTCTTCTGAATACCCCCCCCCCCCTCTCTCTATCTCTCACTCTCTCTCTCTCTCATGGTCTTGCAGGTTTAACCCTTTCATTGCTGTCTCCTTATGTCTGCATTATAGGATAGGAAATCTCTTAGCCCTTCTCTTCTATAAATTTGTATAAAGAAATAAAGGCAAAGAACCAGTTCATTTGTATTTCACTGACTGTTTAGTTTTATATAGTTAGTTTTTTTTATATAATTAGTAATTTAACAATATAATAAGATAAATTCAGCTGAATATATAACACTTTGAACTGCTAATGATATCTTTGCTATGATATGATCGCTTTTAGTTAGTATTATATTTGAATGTATATATTAAGACAATGTCAAAGATTAATTTCTGTCACAGTATAGACTTTATTCTTGTTGTTTAAAATGTTATTGAATAATCTGACTGAATTAACTTATCAGTCTCCAACTGGAGACACCGTTTAAGTTCATTTTGCCCGCCGTGCCCAGTTGTCCTTAAAACACAGAGATGGCGGTGCCACCGGCTTGGGCCCGCCCATCGCTGCTTGCAGCTATATTTAAACTTAAACTTGCAACTGTTTCACATAAACCTTAAAATAAACTCTCAAATCCTGTTATTTAATTTGGTTCTAAAGGAAATTGTTTAGCTTCAAGGTTTTGGGCTCATGGTAATTTTAATAGATATCAGTGTCTGAATAACTATATTCTATTAATAGATCAGTGTGCTAAGAGTAACAAAGTCTTTTCACATAAACAAAATTTGTGACAAAAATTGAGGCCATTATAGCTTTAATAAATTATAGTACTTCGAATACTTAAGTACATTCGAAGGCAAACACTTTTGTACTTTTACTCAAGTAAAATTTAAAAGCGAGTACTTTTAATTTTACTGGAGTAATATTTTACCTAGTGTATCTCTATTTTAACTCGAGTACTTAGTTTGTGTACTTCGTCCACCACTGGCTGTATGGAAGTGAGGTTGGGGTCCACTCAGTGATCAGAGTTACACTAGATGGGACAGGCATCCAACAGAAGCCCTACATACAGAATTCTGCAAAATGATCCTAAAATTACAAAGAAGAACACCCAACAATGCATGTAGGGCAGAATTAGGCCGAAGCCCTACATACAGAATTCTGCAAAATGATCCTAAAATTACAAAGAAGAACACCCAACAATGCATGTAGGGCAGAATTAGGCCGATTCCCATTGATTATTAATATACAAAAAAGAACCCTCAAATTCTGGATGCATCTAAAATCAAGTCCCACAGAATCACAAAATTTTAAAGCATTACAAACCCAAGAACTGAACCCCGAAAAAAAGTCCCATCAGTCAGCTGGTTCTGAAACTTACTAACCTGACTAACTCTACTAACACTAACCAGTCTCAGACCAGCACAGCTTCTCCAAACATCAAAATAAACCAAATTTTCAAACAATCTAAAAATACATATCTGGAACATTGGGATGAGGAAACTAAAACACAAAGTAAATTATGAATTATGAAAATTATGAATTAGAAGAATGTCTCCAAAGTGTCAAAGACACAAAGCAGAGACGGATCCTGACCAAGTACAGGCTCAGTGAGCACAGCCTAGCCATCGAGACTGGCAGACACAGAAAGAGCTGGTTACCCAGAGAGCAAAGGGTGTGTGTTCATTGTAGGACAGGAGAGATTGAGACAGAGATGCACTTCCTCCTTCACTGCCATAAATACACATCTACTAGAGATTTCTACTTCACCAAATTTAGTAATGCAAATTCTCCACAGCCTGAGAGACAGCAGGTGAATGTGTGTAATGTGTGTGTGTTTGACCTCAGTGTGTTTCCCTACCGTCCACCACAGTGACCCTCAGTACGTGTGTGTATATATATATTTGTTACACCACTGTGGTACCAAATGTTCAGACATGTTCTATTGTGTTACACTGTTAATTTAAGTTTAAGTTATGTTGTAATATTTGATAGCGTTATAATATTTGATATTATTTTCTTCTATTATACAGATGTTTTTATTATTGTTTTATGTATGCTTTGGCAATATTGTATGATTTACAGTCATGCCAATAAAGCTATTTTGAATTTGAAAATTTGAGAAGAGACAGAGGCAGAACAGGAAGGTATGGAGAGTGAGGCAGCCACAGCCATGTACACAAGGGAGAAAGAGCCAGAAGACTTTGAGTTTTTGCTTCAGTTACAAAATCCATCAGATGCCCTCAAAATGTCTGTGCACAGCCCTGTTTTTAAATGCCAATTTGTTTCGTTGTTTCGTTTGTTGTGTGTATGCGTACCTTTCCTTTGGACGCGCGTGATGCTTTACACACCATCCTCTTTCAAACGTTTGTCGTTTGTGAGTGATGACATCTCAAAGAGAAAAGATTAAACTACTTGATGTGAACTGTTAAAAACGGGCCATTGCAACGGTCACATTCGCTGTAATTTGAGTTAGAATGACAACTGCTCATGTGCATAGGGGTTGTGTCTGTAGGAGATGTAACATTAGCGGGTGAGCAGCAGAAGAGATTACAGTGTCTCTTCCTTTAATTTTCCTCTTTTTATTCGAGACCTGAGTTAAATGTTTTCTTTGAACTTTTTCTCACTCAATCCCCATGTATGCGAACGAGTGTGATGGCGTTGAAGATTAGCTATCGGAGAGAATAACACAGCTCTCTCTCTCTCACGTGCATCTTTTCATGCTGTACAACTCTGTTTCCCTTTCATGTGAACTCAAGCTGCATCGAGAAAGCGTTGGGTTCAAAGTTCATGACCAAAAAGCGGAAGTGAGACAGCCCGCAGTCCAGCCAAGACGCTCACTAGTAGTGTGTTATTTCTGTGGAAAAGAAGGTCACATAAGCCGTGACTGCAGGGTTTGGAAAGGTCGACAAATGGGGAAGCCGTGGGTAAAGCCACAGCAACACAGAAATAACCCAGGAAATTATCCTACCACGTGGCCAAAGAACCAGCAATGACGCCACCCGCAGAGTTCGGTCCCCAATTTATCAATGATGACCCTAGCTTTCTCGAATCATAGTGAAGATTTACCTTATATCACATTGATGGTGCATGGTCAACCACAGCTGTTCCTTTTAGACTTTGGGGCTGATGTGACGTCAATGACCTCCACCTGCTACGAAGGGCCAATCAGTAATCAAATTGTTAACTCTGTGGGTATATCAGGGACTAACGTTGCATGCCCTGTAACGCTGCTTTTGGAAGTAAAAGCTCCTGGATTCAAACCATTTTTCCAGAAATTCACAATTATTCCAGGGGCCCCAATGAATTTATTGGGACGTGATATCATGCATAAATTGAACATGGACATTAAATTTACTGACAAACAAGTTGTGTTTTCCTTCCAGTCTAGTTTACAGGTCTCTGTGAATCCTTTGCCTACATGGGAGGAGCCCAGTGAACCACAGCGCAGTGAGCCACAGCCAGACACGCCTCAGATGGTGCATCACATGATTAACCCATCCTTGTGGTCACAATATGAAGATGACACAGGTTTCATAGACATGGAACCTTACAAAGCTAAATTAAAGACTAACAAACCAGTCTATATTAAACAATATTCTTTGTCTAAAGATAAGGAACTTGGTATCAAACCACTGATTGATAACTTTGTCCAGCAGGGTGTCCTCATACCAACACATTCACCGTACAACACACCCGTGAATCCGGTGGTCAAGGCTGATGGAAAGACTGTCTCAGGATTTGAGAGTAGTGAACCAGCTAATAACACCTTTAGCTCCCATTGTAGCTGATGTCCCAACTGTTATTAACTCTATTCCATGTACGCACAAATATTTCACGGTTATTGATCTCTGTGCAGCATTCTTCTCTGTACCTGTACATCCAGAAACTCAGCCTAGTTTAGCTTTTACATTTCAAGGTAAACAGCTGACATGGACGCACCTTGCACAGGGTTTAATCGACTCACCCGCTGTTTTCTCGGCAGCAGCGCAAAGAACATTGGCTAAGATGACTGATTTGCCTTCTACAGTTTGTGTGCTTCAATACGCAGATGACATCCTGGTTTCCGGGGAAAATTCAACAAGAGTTCAGATCTTTCCGGGAAACACTGAGAATGATTTCAGTTCCAGATAGCCATGAAAGATGAAATCCACAGTCTATGGAAAGTGGTGGGAAATTCCACCCTTACCATTCACAGACTAACGATTTCAGTTTCTGTGTTCTTTCAAAACAGGAAGTTCAAAGGATCTACTCAATGGGCGGCTCGCCGGTTCAACTCCGCCGTTACGCACAACGAAAGGGGTTGAACAATCCACGATTCAGAAATAAATTATGCTTTAATTGATTTCCATCCACCGCAGACCTATCTAGCATAACATCACATGGAACATTTGCAAGGAAAAGAAAAAAACCTGGCCTTGAAAACAAGGCCAAAAGAACAATTAGCACTTTGCATTAACAATTCCATTTAGTTTAAACAATTTTCAATAAAACACATCAACCAACATCCAACTGTATACTTGCATAATACAGTCGTGGCCAAAAGTTTTGAGAATTACATAAATATTAGTTTTCACAAGTTTGCTAAACTGCTTTTAGATCTTTGTTTCATTTGGCCTAGTGGTGAGGGAGTTGGGCTTGTAATCTGAAGGTTGCCGGTTCGATTCCCATGCCGGCAGGAATTGAAAGTGGGGATTGTGAATAAACAGCACTCTCTCCACCTTCGATACCATGACTAAAGTGCCCTTGAGAAAGGCACCTAACCCCTAATTGCTCCCCTTGTAAGTCGCTTTGGATAAAAGCGTCTGCTAAATGATGAAAAATTAAAAAATGTTTCAGTTGTTTCTGTGATGTACTGAAATATAATTACAAGCACTTCATATGTTTCAAAGGCTTTTATCGACAATTACATGACATTTATGCAAAGAGTCAGTATTTGCAGTGTTGGCCGTTCTTTTTCAGGACCTCTGCAATTCGACTGGGCATGCTCTCAATCAACTTCTGGGCCAAATCCTGACTGATAGCAATCCATTCTTTCATAATCACTTCTTGGAGTTTGTCAGAATTAGTGGGTTTTTGTTTGTCCACCCGCCTCTTGAGGATTGACCACAAGTTCTCAATGGGATTAAGATCTGGGGAGTTTCCAGGCCATGGACCCAAAATTTCAACGTTCTGGTCCCCGAGCCACTTAGTTATCACTTTTGCCGTATGGCACGATGCTCCATCATGCTGGAAAATGCATTGTTCTTCACCAAACTGTTGTTGGATTGTTGGAAGAAGTTGCTGTTGAAGGGTGTTTTGGTACCATTCTTTATTCATGGCTGTGTTTTTGGGCAGAATTGTGAGTGAGCCCACTCCCTTGGATGAGAAGCAACCCCACACATGAATGGTCTCAGGATTCTTTACTGTTGGCATGACACAGGACTGATGGTAGCGCTCACCTTTTCTTCTCCTGACAAGCCTTTTTCCAGATGCCCCAAACAATCGGAAAGGGGCTTCATCGGAGAATATGACTTTGCCCCAGTCCTCAGCAGTCCATTCACGATACTTTCTGCAGAAGATCAATCTGTCCCTGATGTTTTTTTTGGAGAGAAGTGGCTTCTTTGCTGCCCTTCTTGACACCAGGCCAGATGTGCTCACACCTGCCTGCTGCCATTCCTGAGCAAGCTCTGCACTGGTGGCACTCCGATCCCGCAGCTGAATCCTCTTTAGGAGACAATCCTGGCACTTGCTGGACTTTCTTGGACACCCTGAAGCCTTCTTTACAAGAATTGAACCTCTTTCCTTGAAGTTGCTGATGATCCTATAAATTGTTGATTTAGGTGCAATCTTAGTAGCCACAATATCCTTGCCTGTGAAGCCATTTTTATGCGACGCAATGATGGCTGCACGCGTTTCTTTGCAGGTCACCATGGTTAACAATGGAAGAACAATGATTTCAAGCATCACCCTCCTTTTAACATGTCAAGTCTGCCATTCTAACCCAATCAGCCTGACATAATGATCTCCAGCCTTGTGCTCGTCAATATTCTCACCTGTGTTAACAAGACGATTGCTGAAATGATCTCAGCAGGTCCTTTAATGACAGCAATGAAATGCAGTGGAAAGGTTTTTTTGGGATTAAGTTAATTTTCATGGCAAAGAAGGACTATGCAATTCATCTGATCACTCTTCATAACATTCTGGAGTATATGCAAATTGCTATTATAAAAACTTAAGCAGCAACTTTTCCAATTTCCAATATTTATGTAAATCTCAAAACTTTTGGCCACGACTGTACATACTACATATTAATACACAAGCATGTTAAATGTTATCTCACAGAAAACACTTTTTTCACTTTCACACTTCCCATATATATTACATCAAATAAATGTCCATTTACTAATATAATAGTTAGCCATATTGAAATGAGAATTAATTAAAATCGTATAAATATAAACTCACCAAGGAACTCATTCACATAAATATACGTCTGAAGAACAGGAAATTCCAGACGACACGTTTGAAGATGTCATTCAGATGCTATTTGCTTCTCTTAACCCTTGAATTAGAAGATATATGCACCATGTGTTACATATCATTAGCATATTGCTAAAGCTAAGATCGTATTAACATCATATTAGACATACGAGAGCACTGATATCACTTATAGCGCTACACAAGTATTTAAATATATATATGCGGATGCCGATGCATGTCAACAAAGACAGAGTCACACGTGGGCAAAAAGACTTGCAATAAATCATGCAACATTGAAACAGAAGAAATCAAGGCTTTTTCAAACTGTGAATCATGCTAGAATTATCTGGAACTCTGAAACTAAGCCTAAAGGAATATTGGGAGGACATTTAAATATAAGAAGTATACTGCCAAAAATAGGCCAGATACAGAATTTCATTATTGATTCTAATCTGGATTTTTTTGTGTATATCTGAGACTTGGTTGAATCATGATGTTCCTACTGACCTAATTAATATACCTGAATATAGTTGCTATAGGAGAGATAGGGTCAAAGGTAGGGGAGGGGGTGTTTTAATCTACATTAGGGAGCATTTTAAATGTTTAGAACTTGATTTGAATGTGAACATTGAGTGCTTGGGATTGAATGTAATTCTTTCTCCAAGCATGAAATTTAACATAGTTGTGCTTTATAATCCTCCATGTCATGATGTAAATTTCTACAATGAATTGAAGAATCTTCTTTTTCTTGTTGACAACCGTTGTGAATGTATGATGTTTGGGGACTTTAATATTAATTGGATGGTTATGAGTGGTAAAGCAAAACTAAAATCAACTAATTTTAATCAACGAAATTTAAATTTAAACAGTTGATTGATAGACCCACTAGAATTACTAGAAAGAGTGAAACTCTTTTAGATCTGATTTTTACTAATAGGCCAGAGAGAGTAGCAAAAACATATAATCGTATCACTGGCCTCTCAGATCATAATATGACACTGATTGTAAGAAAGAAAAAACGTCTACTTCACCATAATAAAATAGAAAATTCAGTTTTAACAACAGGAATCCCAAAGTCGAAACTAGCTAACTTTGAACATGATTTGAAGGATGTTAACTGGGAAAAGGTAATTAAAGAATCCGACCTAAATTATAGTGCCAATAATTTTGCCTCTATTTTAAATGAACTAATAAGTAAACATATGAAAACTTGGAAAGGTAGGCCTAAGAATTTCTCTCTTCCATGGTTTAACAGTGATATCCTTCAGATCATTAAAAGGCGAGATCTTGCTCTTAAAAGGTCATTAATAACAAAAACTAATACTGACCACTTTATTTTTACTGGCTTGAGAAATAAAGTAGTATCTGAGCTGCAAAGGCTAAGACGAATTATTTTTCCAAATTAATTGAAGAGGCTAGTGGCAGCAGTTTTAAATTGTGGCAACATATAAATAGATTAACCAATCCAAGTAGACAAAAACACCTTAAAATAAATTGTCTTAAAGTTTGTAATAATCTGATTCATAAAAATGAGGCTATTGCAAGTGTTTTTAATAGTTTTTTTTATTGAGTCTGTACAAGAACTAGCAAGTCA
Organism: Zacco platypus; assembly: GCA_038088235.1. Lineage (NCBI taxonomy): Eukaryota > Metazoa > Chordata > Actinopteri > Cypriniformes > Xenocyprididae > Zacco > Zacco platypus. The sequence goes on from CM076070.1 coordinate 28,755,407, forward strand.
TTTTAAATATATTGAGTCATCTCCTGAAGAATTTGATAATACTCATACAGGCTTATTCTATATTAAAGAGGTATCTAGTGATAAATTTAAAAAGGTTATTATAAGCATGAATAACTACAAGTCTAAGGATATCCATAACCTTCATGCTGCATTTATGAAGAGGTATGAAAGCTGTCTGTTGGAGCCAATTACTTATTTAGTAAATTTGTCAGTACAAACAAAAATATTCCCAGACAGCTGGAAAACAGCAATAATTACACCAGTCCATAAATACGGAGATAAGGATATAGCAAGCAATTATAGGCCTATTGCTATTCTTCCTATAGTCTCAAAAGTTCTGGAGAAGATTGTTGCTGAGCAATTAGTGGAACATTTAGAGTCTAACCAATTGCTGTATCCACAGCAGTTTGGATTCAGAGACAAATATTCCACAGAAACAGCTAATTGCTATTTGCTTGAAAAAATAAAAGTCTCACTGGATAAAGGGAATGTTGTCGGGGCAGTGTTCTTGGACCTAAAAAAGGCTCCCCTTGGTCCTGAGCCACCACTGCAAAGGTCTCATGCACAGCAGGCCAAAAGGTATCATGTTGGACGCTGCTACCATCAGACCTAACAGTCTCTGAAACTGTTTCACAGTAAGTGACTGGCCTAGCTTTATCCAGTTTACGGTGGAAAGGATTGATTCTATGCGAGCAAGAGACAGACGCGCCTGCATCGCAACAGAATCCCAAACCATGCCCAGAAAAGTGGTGCTCTGAGCTGGAGACAACACACTGTTCTTTGCATGTAACCTTAACCCCAACACTTTCAGGTGGGCGAGAACGACATCTCGATGCTCAACCGCCACCTGCCGCGACTGAGCTAAAATCAACCAGTCGTCAATGTAGTTCAGTACGCGGATACCCTGTAGACGCAGTGGTGCCAATGCTGCATCCACACATTTGGTGAAAGTGCGGGGTGATAACGCTAGACCGAACGGAAGAACCTGATACTGGTAAGCTTCGCCCCCAAAAGCGAACCTCAGGAACTCCCTGTGTTGAGGAAGGATGGAAATATGGAAGTATGCGTCCTTGAGGTCTATCGTGACAAACCAGTCCTCGGACCTGATCTGTGACATGATCTGCCTGAACTTAAGCTTTTTGAACCTGAGCTTCATTACTGACATATTCAGATGTCGCAGGTCCAAAATGGGACGCAACCCCCCATCCTTCTTTGGAAGGTGACGGCTGTAGAAACCGCTGTCTCTGTCTGGAGGGAGTACATGTTCTATGGCTCCCTTTCCCAGCAGAGTCTTTACTTCTTGTTCCATTACCAGAGCCTGCTCGGGGCCTCCCACTGTGGGTAGGACCCCCATAAATCTGGGCGGGTGAGAACTGAACTGAATGGCATAACCCTTTTCGATCATACACAGGACCCATTGAGAAATGTTTGGCAGTAGTTTCCACGCTGCCAAATACTCTACTAAGGGAACCAGCTTCTCGAGACTGCCCTTGCACAACCAGTTCGGTGCCCTGTAACAAGGAACCGGCAGGGAACACCCGAACTGACTGCTTTGAGACCCTCCTTAGAGGGGGCGCGCAGCCCAGTGCCGCTACGTTCCCGGGCGGACACTGAGCTACACGCCTGCTGAGGACTGCTGCGCCCTGAAGCACCAGAGGTGGCAGGGTTGGCAGAACAGCCCCCTGAGGGCACCCAAGAGAAGCGGGCACCGTAAGCAGAGGTGAACACCGCTTTTCTCCAGAGGGGCCTGCCCTCGGAGGCCTGACACTGGTGGCGTCAGGACCTCTTCCCCGCAGCCTTCCTAGCGGTAATGACGGCCCTCAGGTCCGTCTTACTTTTAGGAGGCTGGGGCTGAGCGCACTTCCCGGGTCCCCTTTCTTTCTGTGGGGGAGCCCGAGAAGCCACGCTCTGCTTTTGTGTGGCACGGTGTGAGGAGCTGGCTTTTGTAGCAGGATGGGGCTGCTGCCCGGAGAACTGAGGGTGGCAGGGGAGGAGCTTCTGGAATGCCGCAGCCTGCTTTGAAGCTTCCTGAAACCTCTCGACGACGCTGTTGACGGCATCACCGAAGAGGCCAGGATGTGAGACTGGGGCATCCAAAAAGAAATTCTTTTCCCTCTCGTTAGTATCACATAACTTGAAGCTCGCTGACCGCCTCAGGCCCAATACCCCTGCCTTCATCGAGCTCTCCAAGCAGGTCAGCCTGGTAGGCCTGCAGCACACCCAGAGTGTGGAGACATGCTGCAGCCTGACCAGACGCTACATAAGCCTTGGCCACCAGTGATGATGTTAGCCTCGTGGGCTTGGTGGGCAATGTCGGGGCCTTCAGGGACAATGCTGACTGGGGAGAGAGACACAACTAATGATGAGAGCACAGTAGAAAGGCACTACTTCAACTGCAAGGGTTCCTCAATAGGGTTCCTCAATAGGCGGGCGTGAGAGAATGTTTGGCCTGCTCTAATGACAAATAGTTTTGTCAAGATAATGTATATAAGCATGTCTCTGTCGCGAAAATTCAAACGCAGCATCATTGCTTACGTTGCGCAACTACTGTGCGCTGAAAATGCTCGTGCTCTGAGCCAGTGGTCACGCGCAGTTCCCTTTCAAGGGAATCTCAACGCTGCGTCGGAATTGACGCATTGTGGGAACGCCTCTGCGTGATTGCATCGTGAAGCACATGTGAAATCTGTCCAATGGTGTGACGGGACGTCAGAGGCGGGTGACGTCATGACCAGGAAGCTACAAACACGCCGGAAACAAACACTGTTAGCTTCTGTGTCTTCAGCAAGCACTCTCTGTTGAAACTGCTTGTCCTATCTGGTGTTGTCTGTCTCTCATATATCTAAAGCAATATATATAATGGCGAATAAACAGCAGTTTAGGCAGTGTGTTCCTCCCTGCCCGCGTTTCTTAACAGGTGGGGATACACATCAGCTTTGTGTTGTTTGTTTGGGACTGGAGCATGCCCGGTCAGCTCTCGAAGGGAGCTGGCTGCGAGCATTGCGATCTGCTGTCTGCGAAGACGCTCCGGTCCCGCCGAGCAGTTTTTGATGAGGCTGCTTCGGCTTGCGGTCCTCGGGGCGCGGGTCCCGCTGCTACTGAGGCACATCGAAGGCTTGCGTCTTGGGGATCGCAAATGGATCTTGCAGAGGGGTTAGAGACGGGCCCCGCCCTTTCTCTGCACTCACCTGCTCGTTCCAGCGCTTCGAACGAGTTGTAAGCACGCGCTGCGGTTTCTTCCGCTCGTGTTGAAGCGCCGATGTTGCAATGCTCCAGTTCTGAGGAATTGGACATTGTTAGCATTGACCCAGTTGATGTTGAGGATTCGCCACCTCACTCACAAGCATATGAGGAGCTCGTGGTGGTTGTGTCTCGCGCTGTGTCCAGATTGAACATAAGCTGGCCAGCCGAGAAACTGGAGGTTCGTCATTCTAGCAAATTAGACGAATGCTTCCTACCGTCAAGATCACAACCTCCACGATGGGGCTTACCGTTTTTTCCTGATCTCCACACTGAGGTGTCGAGATCATGGAAGAAACCGGTGTCATATCGAGCTTTCAGTCCCCAAACGTCTAACTATTCCAATATTATGGGACTAAAGTCATATGGCTATGGAGCGGTGCCTCAGGTGGAAGAGACGCTTGTGAGCTATCTCTCCCCCGAGTCGGCATCGTCCCTTAAAGCCCCGAAATTGCCCACTAAGCCTCAAAGAACGACATCAGCGCTTGTGGGCAAATCGTACTCGGCGGCAGGTCAGGCAGCAGCGTGCCTTCACACCATGGCAGTGCTGCAGGCTTATCAAGCTGACCTGCTCAAAGATTTAGACGAGGGCGAGGAAGTCAGTCAAGAAGTGGTAGCTGAACTACGTAGGGCTACTGATTTATCTCTGAGGGCAGTCCCCTCCGTGGAGAGCCGGTGTTCACCTCAGTATATGGTACCCGTCTCTCCTAGGAGCCCTCAGGGGGCCGTTCTGCCAACCCTGCCACCTCATGTGCTTCAGGGCGCAGTGGCTCTCAGCAAGCGTTCGCCTCAGTGTCCGCCCATAAAAAAAGTAGCGCGCTGGGGTGTTCGCTCCCTCTGAGGAGGGTCTCAAAGCAATCAGTTCGGCGGTTCCCTGCCGGTTCGCCGCTTCAGGGCACCGAGCTGGTCACTCAGGTGTCACCAGAGGCCAGTCTCGAGAGACTGGTTCCCCTAGTAGAATTTTTGACAGCGTGGAAACTTCTGCCAAATATCTCTCGTTGGGTCCTGCAAACAGTTCAGTGTGGGTACAGAATTCAGTTCGGTTTTCATCCGCCCAGGTTCAACGGGGTTGTTTTTACTGTGGTCAACCCAGAGCAGGCTCTGGTTATGCAACAGGAGGTACAGACACTTCTGCGAAAGGAGGCTATAGAAAGGGTTCCCTCCCCCAGCAGAGAGTCAGGGTTTTACAGCCGGTACTTCATAGTTCCGAAGAAGGATGGAGGGTTGCGTCCTATTCTAGATTGTTCTAAAGTTGTAACCCTATGTAAAGTGTTTGTAATTTGTGAAGGAAGCTTTCTTCAAATGTATGTGAAAAACATTCTCTTTTTTTTAAAAGCTTAAAGTACTTTTTTTTTTCTTATAACGTCCTGGTAACAGACTTTTTTGTTTTTTACCTTTTTTACAACTGTATGTGAAAAACTTTTTACATTTTTAAATGATTGAACATTGACTTTTTTTTATGTTTTTGATGTGATGGAAAAGCTTTCTCTAACTTGTTTGACTGTTTTTGATTAGGTTTTTCAGTGATTGAGTGTGAAAAACTGTTTACCTCACATGCTAAAAAATGTTAAAACAACTTTATTTATAAACGTTATTTTGTTTAATTATTTTACTCCCACTTAAATATACACCTCTGCTTGCGTCTATCCTCCTGTGTGGAGGGCGGCGTGTTTGGTGGGCGGACACAGGTATTGGGGGCGTGTTAGGGGTGGAGACTTGGGTGTGCTTCAAAGGCCTCTCTCTGTCCCCATTCTACTTTTATCTTCGGAGAGAAAGGGTGTTCATATGAAGCTGCGTAAGAATTATTTTTTGCTAAAAAACAAAACTTTAACAGTAAATTGTACCGTTAAAATGCTTTGCTTTAAACTACAGGGAGTGCAGAATTATTAGGCAAATGAGTATTTTGACCACATCATCCTCGTTATGCATGTTGTCTTACTCCAAGCTGTATAGGCTGGAAAGCCTACTACCAGTTAAGCATATTAGGTGATGTGCATCTCTGTAATGAGAAGGGGTGTGGTCTAATGACATCAACACCCTATATCAGGTGTGCATAATTATTAGGCAACTTCCTTTCCTTTGGCAAAATGGGTCAAAAGAAGGACTTGACAGGCTCAGAAAAGTCGAAAATAGTGAGATATATTGCAGAGGGATGCAGAAGTCTTAAAATAGCCAAGCTTCTGAAGCGTGATCATCGAACAATCAAGCGTTTCATTCAAAATAGTCAACAGGGTCGCAAGAAGCGTGTGGAAAAACCAAGGCGCAAAATAACTGCCCGTGAACTGAGAAAAGTCAAGCGTGCAGCTGCCAAGATGCCACTTGCCACCAGTTTGGCCATATTTCAGAGCTGCAACATCACTGGAGTGCCCAAAAGCACAAGGTGTGCAATACTCAGAGACATGGCCAAGGTAAGAAAGGCAGAAAGTCGACCACCACTGAACAAGACACACAAGCTGAAACGTCAAGACTGGGCCAAGAAATATCTCAAGACTGATTTTTCTAAGGTTTTATGGACTGATGAAATGAGAGTGAGTCTTGATGGGCCAGATGGATGGGCCCGTGGCTGGATTGGTAAAGGGCAGAGAGCTCCAGTCCGACTCAGACGCCAGCAAGGTGGAGGTGGAGTACTGGTTTGGGCTGGTATCATCAAAGATGAGCTTGTGGGGCCTTTTCGGGTTGAGGATGGAGTCAAGCTCAACTCCCAGTCCTACTGCCAGTTTCTGGAAGACACCTTCTTCAAGCAGTGGTACAGGAAGAAGTCTACATCCTTCAAGAAAAACATGATTTTCATGCAGGACAATGCTCCATCACACGCGTCCAAGTACTCCACAGCGTGGCTGGCAAGAAAGGGTATAAAAGAAGAAAATCTAATGATATGGCCTCCTTGTTCACCTGATCTGAACCCCATTGAGAACCTGTGGTCCATCATCAAATGTGCGATTTACAAGGAGGGAAAACAGTACACCTTTCTGAACAGTGTCTGGGAGGCTGTGGTTGCTGCTGCACGCAATGTTGATGGTGAACAGATCAAAACACTGACAGAATCCATGGATGGCAGGCTTTTGAGTGTCCTTGAAGAAAGGTGGCTATATTGGTCACTGATTTGTTTTTGTTTGGTTTTTGAATGTCAGAAATGTATATTTGTGAATGTTGAGATGTTATATTGGTTTCACTCGTAAAAATAAATAATTGAAATGGGTATAAATTTGTTTTTTGTTAAGGTGCCTAATAATTATGCACAGTAATAGTCACCTGCACACACAGATATCCCCCTAAAATAGCTAAAACTAAAAACTAAAACTTCCAAAAATATTCAGCTTTGATATTAATGAGTTTTTTGTGTTCATTGAGAACATGGTTGTTGTTCAATAATAAAATTAATCCTCAAAAATACAACTTGCCTAATAATTCTGCACTCCCTGTATTCGCATAATGTATTTTTCACAACTATTGTTTGATATGCTTAATGCTAATGCTCGTGTTTGAAACTTTGTTTCAGAAAATGCATTTAACCTTTTTTCTGATATCTTTTATTGCATGAAAAGACATTCACAAACTTGATAACATTTTTCTTATAACGTTTAAATTATCTGCAGGCCTTTGTCTTTTAATGGTACAATTTATTAATGTCTTTAGAATGAGAAAACTATTCAAATGTATGTGAAAACTTTCTTTAATAAAACAACCCTTGACCTCCCAATGGGGTGGGGTGGGGGGGTATTTTTAGGAGGGTAATAAATCAATCAAATTTTTACCACCATTTTTGGTACCACATCTCTCTGTGCTATATTAAAACAAATTAAAACTCAATAAGCATTTTATAGTGGATTTTAATAATTTAATACCTAATATTCTTTTGTACAAGTATGAGCCAAACAATTACAAACTTGTTATCTATATAGACCAAAATTTTGTCAACCATCAGTTCTTTGCCATATGACAAGCACATAGACCTAATGTGAAAAACAATTTGATTCATTATGCTGTCTATTTTGAAAATTTGAATTTAATAGACAACAAAACAATTACACATTACTTTATATAATAAGTGTTGTAGCAAATATACTTAAACATAGCCTACCTGGTTAATTATGTCGTCAAGACTACTAAGAGTTTATACGACTGCAGTAGGCTAATATCACAGAACAGAGTGTGTCTGTGTGTGTGTACAGACACAGTTTGAGCCAGTTTCAACTGAACTCTTGATTCACCTCACTGTAATGAGATTATACCAATAATTCAGCCTCTTACTGGAGGTCAACCATGAACCAGCAAAAACAATAGATACACGTGACTGGAACTTTTTGCCCGTTTATGCCACTAAATTCACATACCTTTGTGGCATTACTTTATAATGTTTTCCAGTTGCACTGCACTGAATAATAAAATAAAATATACAATAAAATACTATAGGGTCACATAATTTGGTGGGTAACAGGATTTGGCACAACACCTGAAATCTTTCAGAATGGGGTCTCTCATTGAACGAAATGTGTTGGTGAGGTGTCCAAAGTCTAGCCTGGCCTGTGTTGTGGCCATCTCTCCAGATGGTTCTTATTGTTTTCTTAAAGAAAGCTCTCAGAGTCAGAAGTTCCAGGCCTTAAAAAGATTATCTTTATTGCCTGGCAACAAAGTGAGATGTCAGCTTAACACCAGGCTTCACGTCACATCACATCTAATCTAAACAGTGTTACTCAGCTCGTTTTTATATGTTTTTCTTATTGTTAGGGGTCCAATGGGGATCTTTCAGTTATCTTTTTTATTTAGCTCCACCCTGCCGTTTTGCCACCATTGTCTATAAGTTCCTCCTAATTTGATTTATAATGGTGAAAAAATACGTTTTTAAGGGCCTCTTTCACACTTTCCACAGCTTTGTTTTTGTTCTTCACAATGAATGCATTTACGTCTGGTGCTCATAAATCAAAGACTTCGTACTTTCCAGTGTTTTACACTCAAGCCATTTTCTATAGGTAATATGTCAATTGTCAATGAATTTCGCCAACACATCCCCCCTTTGTATGGAGGACCAGGAGTGACACATAAATATAAAACGAAGAATCAATTAATTCATTTAATAATTCACACATAAAAATGTATATAAATAAATCACTTTTATATAGGCAAATAAATAGACATATTTTAAGTTGTTTATTTAATTCCTGTTTTTAAACGTAGATTAATAGAACAATAAAAAAATACATTTGTAAATCATTTTAAATCGCTTTTTAAATGGCTTTTTAAATCGCTTTTTAAAAAAGGATTTGCCAAACGCTTTTCTTTATCCATTTGTCAATCAAGTGCTAAAATGCCATTGGACAGTACACACGTGGGAGCAACCAATCAGCTTTCGCCTCAATTTGAAGAGCCGACCCTCTCTAGAAGAGTTCAAGCAACGCGATCACGCAAAATGTCAGGCAAATCTGAACGTGTTTGGAGAGGTTATAATGGTTTTCGTCGGGCTGTCCTTAGCGACACAACAATACATCCTGCTGTCTCTTCTGCCGGTACATCCAACGACTGGTGTTGTTCGAGAATGCTTGGAAGTTCAACCATAGCATGAGGGCTGCGGAGTCGCTGAATGACCTCAAACTGAACTCAAATCCTTCCATTTATTGTACAACCACAATTATCCGCGGCGTTAGCCGCGTCTTCCCTCAACTGAAAAACTTTTTTACATATAAAATGATAATCGAGAGGAGAATTTCTTTCGCAAAAATCAGCTAAAGCAAACAAATCATCTACAATACTTCTAAAAACACATTTAGCTTCGCCTGACATTTTGCTTGATCGCATTGCTCGAACTGTCTTTAGAGAGTCAGCTCTTCAAATTGAGGCGAAAGCTGATTGGTTGCTCCCACGTGTGTACTGTCCAATGGCATTTTAGCACTCGATTGACAAATGGATAAAGAAAAGCGTTTGGCAAATCCTTTTTTAAAAAGCGATTTAAAAAGCCATTTAAAAAGCCATTTAAAATGATTTACAAATGTATTTTTTATTGTTCTATTAATCTACGTTTAAAAACAGGAATTAAATAAACAACTTTAAATATGTCTATTTATTTGCCTATATAAAAGTGATTTATTTATATACATTTTTATGTGTGGATTATTAAATGAATTAATTGATTCTTCGTTTTATTTTTATGTGTCACTCCTGGTCCTCCATACCTTTGGGGCTTTCCCCAAAGGTACCAAAGGCCAGAGGTACCCAGACCTGCCTAGGGTACTGTCTGGAGTTGGGGCTGGCAGCGGGTTTTTAAACCACCAGTAGAGTCAGCCCTTTCTGCCAAGCACTGAGGTGCTGGTCGATCCTTCTACTGGTCATCGGTGGAACTCTCAAAGTGTTAGTGAAAGCACATTATATTCAAAAGTGAATTTTTAGAGATTAAATGATGATAATAAAAATAGAAAGAGGCTTTCATATTCTTTTCTTTTTAATCTGTGCCAGATGATGACCTACTTCCAACCCTCATTCGTCCCCTCTCATCCTTAAAGTGATATTTAACCCTCTGGGGTCTGAGGCTGATTTGGGGTGCTGGAGTAGTTTTACATGCTCTGACATTTGTGCTTATTTCAGCTACTAATAACATACTATTGGCCAACATGTAATTTTGCTGTATTCAGCACAAACTCTGCTACAATAATATGTGAGCAAAATAGATGTACATGTTTGCATTATTTTAAAAATAAAGATTATGCGTGGTTAGTAAGTTTTGGCAAAAAAAATGCCCTTGCAATAAGGCCATAAAACACATACTGAATAGTTGTTCACAAGACTTTTGAGTTATCAAGCTTGTAGGCTAGAATTTTTACTACACAATGATGTGGAAATCATTCTGAATGCTTCAACAAAAAGAGCAATATAATGATTTAAATTTTGTAAATCAGTTTTTGTGTCACCACTGCTGTATGCGTGGGAGTGGTGATGGCCATGAATACATTAGCAATTCACACCAGGGGAGACAAAAGACACTCCCCCAGTGGCTAACGGCCCATCCAAAGGCCAAAGCTGTGAAGCATCTTGAACTAAGAATGTAAGGAGATTCACAGAATTTAATCTGTTTTATTGTATTTACTTTATGTGTCACATGATCCTTCAGAAATCGTTCTAATGTGCTGCTTTATTATCAATGTTGGAAACAGTTGTGGTACTTTTTGCAAGATTTATTGATCAATAATAAGTTAAAAAGAACAGCATTTATTCAGAATAAAAATCTTTCCTAACAAGTCTTTACTATTGTTGTCACAGGTTGATCACACCTATTTAGTGCATTTCACACATTTACACCTGCATTCACAAACATCCACCCCTGCATTCACAAACATCTGTATTAGGCACAAGGCCGTATTATTATACAAGAATATAAAATATATTCGCTCTGAATCACATCATAGATCACCAAAACTGAGTGAAAAATTCTTCCTCGCTGTCCAGAATCATCTGAAGGGCTTCATTACCAGAGTAGCGTGCCATCCTCAAAACGCGATGAACGTTCAGTGAATCTTATGAAGAAACTTCATGTTTTTTATGGCATTGACCGGGGGGCGTGTGCGATGCATATGTGGGCGTTAACTCTGTTACAGTAATCGCCTCAGAATTTGTGTTTGAATAGCGCGCGCTCTCCGTGGGCGTGGTCACATTACAGATAATGAGCTGGCTCGCGAACGACTGATTTCTCTCCGTTTTCAAACAGATTACATAAACAGAGAATATTTGTTTTAGATTTGACTTACATGATTTAAAACCTGACATTTCAACGTTTATTTAGACATGCGTTTCATATTTGTGTGAAAAGTATTCACGAAGTTACCGTTCATTTTCTTATGACTATCAGAATGGATTTCATTCGGAGAGAGATCGCAGCTCACGCATCATGTTAGTTTTGCTTATTTTGCAAAAAGCACAACATTTTGTTTTTACTATGAGTGTGCACAAGTCAAAGTAGCACAACTCAAAATGCTCCGTCAATTTTGAACATACAATCAAGAGATATATACCATTGCAATCTGTGAAATGTGAAAAAAGTGAGTAAATCACGCCGGCGTGACGGCCGACCTCAGAGGGTTAATAATATGCAGGTATTTATAATAATGGAGAAACAAAAATGAAAATAAAATTTAGAGGGGGGGGGGGGGGTTCTGCCAAAATAACAAACAAAACATCCATTTACTACCTGCCTACTCTACCCATAGTCTGAAATGCTTACTTGAGTTTTTATCCCAAAAGAAAATACATGTCTTTGTTTACCTCCCTCTCTATCAAAAACAGCATTAACTTCAGGGCCAAAAATAAAAAATGGCACCCCTTCCATTGTTCCCAGTTAAGGGTTTCTTTTTTATGGGAATTTGTCCAGCTCATCCAGACCTGGACCTATTGGATACCCTCCGGTGGTCGTGGTGCATCCAATGTCAATCCCAGATTGTTTCACAGATATATTCACCATCTGCTTGGCTGCTGCATTCGCTATCATTGATCTGAAGAAAGGTAACACACAACAAAACAACAGCACAAAAATTCCAACAGCAACTCCTACTATTATTCCCACCTTTACCAGCCATTCTTTCCATGAGCCAATGAGAGAATCAAACCATTCTCCAAATTTTCTGTCTTTTCCAGCATTTACAGTGACTTCTGTTCTCAGGTTCTTTAGTTTCTTTAAAGGAGCTTTAGTTTCTTTATCAGGGGCTGTATTTTTTGGGATAAAGGTAAAACAGTCAGTCCTAAACATTACACAAACACCTCCTGCCAATAACCGATTGAGTGCCTGTCTGTTCTGCCAAGTCATTTTACTAGTATACTTCAATTGTTCTCCCAGAGCCATTAGGGCATCATCTGTATAGTTGATGAATCTCTACTGATTGTAGTAAATATAGTTAATCCATTCAGCATTCTTATTTGGGGTTATCCAAACAATTATGGACTCAAATACTGATTTCACTTTATCTCTTGCTTTGAATTCATGTGGTATGCCTCTAGGCTGGCCTATTGCATCTATTTTTACATTAGGATCTGGTTTGTATGCTCTTTTGGCTCTATGTCCGGGAGTTACATGCTGGTTCGGTGTTTCATCATCTTGGTTCCAATCAACCATTGTAACCTCTTGGGCTAGTCTTACTCTAGCACATATTCCTTTCCATTCTTTCAGTAAAGTGGTTCTAAGCCGTTTACCTCAACATATCCAAAAGTGATCAGCAATTGCTTCATCTATCTCTTCAAATTGCTGTATTATTGGAAAAGTTAGTGTGGCATTTTCACAATTTTCCATATCTGTAACAATTGATATATCAATATTTACAGTGGCTGTTGCGTATATTATACTGTATGTTCTGTGTACATTCGGATTTTGATATCCTTATCCAAGTGCCAAATTACTCCACGTTGTCCTTGAAACGTCCCATAGTCTATATTTCCTTTTAATTTGTTAAAGCACTCATATACCGAGGTTCGGTCAAAAACATAATTCTTGGGAGTTTCTCTTGGTCTCAGATCAATCCTTACATCTAATTTTCTGCATTCATCTCTCCAATAGTCCTGCTCATAATACCTATGGTAATACTTGCTTCCTAATAATGCCAGACATTCTGCAGGGCAATAAGGACTAGCTCGCCCTGATATATTTACACAATAATTCATGTAAAATCTGGGACAATGTGTAAAACTGTATTCATCAGGCACCACTGTTAATTTCTTTAAGGGAGATGGTGAACACAATAAACATGTCTTTCTTCTTGATTGTCTGGCAGTATATTCTGCCCATTTATACCACTCATTGTGATAAGCAATGTCCAACAGTTTTTCTTTATGCATCTCCAAAGCCATATCATACCCTAGTCCTTCATAGTCAGTGTCATTCAGGTCTACTGCTCGTTTCCTTATATACCTATCTACAACAGTACCTTGTGTTAAATTAGTCATCTTGAGCTGCAGCATCCCAGTTCAACTCCTAGAGGTGCTGAGATCGGGGAGGTCAATGTCTGGGGAGTCGCTATCTGCAATGGGTAGGTAATATCTTGGAGCTCAGTGAGGAATCCGTTTGGCTGAGGTTGATCACTGGTGGAAGGTCCTGCCTGGTAACCTGACGGCTCTGGATCAGTGGTTGCTGATCCAACAGGTACATCAGCAGCAGGATCAATGTCAGGACCCTCCTGCTCAATCTCACTTGCTTGTGGACTCTCATCCTGTCCCCGCATCTCATCTCGTGTCTCTGACTGCTCAGTTTCCCTAGAAGAAGGTTCAGCAACAACATTACTAGGCCCTTCACCTGGATCCCCTGACACCTCCCCTTCCTCAGCATCTTGGTCTGATACTTCTTCTGTTCTTACCACCTCTTCTCACCTTCGTCTCAGCCTTGGCACTCTAGTGATACCAAGTCATTTTTCCTTCTACTTGGATTGCAGTTTGGGTCGCTCGTACTACAGTATAAGATCCTTCTCGCTTGGCTCCTGAAAACTCTCAAATAGACCTGATCTCCAAGAAACACTGGACAGGGTGCTTCTTCCTCCTCTCTTGGCCCCCTGTTTTGTTCCTGGGTATGTATGGCCTCATGTATGGCAGTCAATTGTCTCATATAGGCCCTTATTTCAGTCTCAAGCTGCTCTAAGGGCGGCCCTTCATATGGGCCTCTTAAATGGGGCACGGGCATGAATGTCCCTGTCAGCCTCTCATGGGGAGACAGATTTGTCACCCTGTTTGTTTGCTTACGATAACTCATAAGGGCAAGAGGCAATGCATCTACCCAGTTGAGTTTTGTGTCTGCACAAATTTTGTTGATTTTGTCCTTTAAGGTACTATTCACGCGTTCAGCGATTCCTTGGGATTGAGGATGATAAACACATCCTAGCCTCTGTTTAATTATTAATTGTTGTATTACTGTTTTTACTGCTCTCTGAATGAAGGCTGAGCCTTTGTCAGAACTGATTTGTGATGGTATGCCAAATCTCGGGATAACCTCTCTGGTCAGGAATCTGATTATGTTTTATGTCCTTGATCTGCTGAGGGTCTGCTTCTACTAAACCGATCTATTATCACTTACATGTTTTTTTTCCCTCTTACTGCTTTAGTCATGTTTACATAGTCCATTACTAAATGTTTAAAGGGTCCCTCTCGAACTGGTATTGAACCTAGTGGTGTTGCTGTTCCTCTTCTGAAATTATTTTGTGCACAGACTTCACATTCACTTACTCATGAACTCATGAACTCTTTGCTGGATATAGGGCGACCAGAATCCCTGTCTTTTTATTTTCTTTAATATCTCTCCCCTTGCGCAATGGGCAATCCCATGCACATCAGTGATTAAAATGTTCATCAATGGGTTTGGAGCTATCGTGTATCCTTCATGAGAGCGCCAAAGTCCATTAGCATCCCTTGTTGCTCGTCGTTGTTGCCATATTGCAACTTCATGGGGGGTGCTCTGTTTTGCATTTCAGTTGTATGTTCGAGAGTTGGAATCGGTTGGATCAAAACTGATGGTGCCATCACAGCCAATTGACACCTTGAGGCCTGTTTTGCACAATAATCAGGAGCATTATTTCCTTTTATTACAAAATCACTGCCTTTTTTATGTGCTTGGCATTTGATGATAGCCAATTGTGTTGGATACATTATAGCCGAAATCAATTTAGTGATTTGGTCTCCATGTAGGATTGTTCCATCACTCTTTTTGAAACCTCTTTGTTTCCATACTGCTTCAAATGAATGGCATACTCATGTGGGGTTCCTTCTCCCTCCAAAGGGATGAAGTTTACTGGGTTTGTCATTGCACATCGTTTAATGGTAACATCAAGATATGTTAGCAGACTAGAATATGTAAGGCATCTTGCCTGGGTTAGAACAAATCTTCCTTTTTCTAACAGCTCGGCCACCTTGTGGTGTGTATATATAATGATTGGTAGCCCATTGTTACACTGGATTCCTTATCATAAGCAAAATATAAAGCTGCTAACCCTTGCTGATAGCATGGTGGGTAGCCTTGGGCTACACTATCCAATTTGGTTCTATAGTAAGCAAGTGGTTGTTTTCCCTTACCCCTACATGTTTCTTGCATTAATACTGCTGAAGCATAGCCATCTTTTCTGCTGGCGACTATAAATGGAACATCTTATCATAGTCTAGCGTGGCGAGTGCAGGATCAGTTTGGAGCTCTTTTTTCAATGTTTCAAAAGCAATCAGTGCCTCAGTATCCCGTATGAGTTTTGCTCTGAGATTTTGACGACCAGCTTGTTTCATGTTTCAGCTTGTGGTTCACATGTGTTTAAACCCTTGGGGCATTCTGGTGTATGTATACTGTTTACCTTGATAAGTGAAGGAAAAAAGGTGTCTGCTTTCTTCTGCTAGAGTAATGCTGAAAAATGCAGAATAGATATCAATAACTGTGAAATAATTAGCAGCAGGTGGAACATTCCTCAACAACGTGTGCGGGTTGGGGACCTCAGCAAGCCACTCTTCCACTACCTCAATCACTGCCCTTAAATTATGGACTAGCCTCCACTTTGATTTGTTGGCTTTTTCAACAGGTAGAATGGGCGTATTGCAATAACTAACTGTCTCAATTAATGCCCCTGCTTCAATTAACCCATCAATTTTTTTCTTAATCCCTTCTACTGCTTCAGGCTTGAGTGGATACTGTTGTTTCTGGGTAATTGAACCCCTGGCTTTGTCTTGATTCTTACTGGGTTGGCTGATTTTACCAGGCCTACATCTGTATCATGTTTAGACCATAATTCTTGTGGTACTCTCTGCTTCATTTCCATCATTAGTTCATCCAATTTGGACTTTTTATTTCCATATTTTCCACTATCATTGTTGTATCCCTTTCATTTTAGTTTGACAGAGAAGTTTGAGATACATCATGTCCACAGTTTGAAAAATGAAAGGGTTTTCTGTGGCTTCCCACATTTTCTCCTTTGCATGCAACATCATTGGTCCTAAGTCCTTGGGCTGCACTCCTCATTTATATATAAAGTAACATGTGGATTTGAATAATCTACTTTAAACCTTTTTTGGATAAATTTATTTCCTTCAATCTACAAGGCTGCTCCCTTTGGTCCAACCATTAAACATTCAGAGGTTAAGGGTATTTCTGACACTTTGGTCTGTTCCAACCATTATTTTTCTTGCTCAGGGTCTCTGGTGGGGTCATATCTCATTGTGCAATGAAACTCAGGCTCTACCGGATTCTTGAGTTGTTCTCTTATGTACTTTCCCCATTTGTTAATGGTTTCTTCTACCTACCTTTCCAAATTTCCTAGCCAATATATATTTGCCTGTGGTTCTTGCAAGTTTTGTTCTCCTGCTACTACCATTTATCTAATTCCCTTTTCATCTATGTATATTCCTTCTGGAGAGCACCATATTTGTAATTTCGGTTTACATATTGCATCTCTTCCTAGTAAATTAACTGGCGTTTGTTCTGATATTAAAACTGGAATCTTTACTTCAGAGTCTTTGACTTTTATGCTGACAGGGACTGTCATTTGGATTAGCTGCGTCTGTCCTGAGAATCCTACTGTCTTGACATATTTGCCAGACTTGGGGAGATGGAGGCGTATTTTGGACTTAAACAAGAAAAAGTGGCCCCTGTGTCAAGCATCATTGGCGTTATCTTGTTCTCTACTTTAACCTGCAGCATAGGTTTTTGATCAGCATCAGAAGATATCATTGGAAGCTGATTTCTCCACGTAGGATTCTCTGGGCATCCCTAATAACCTTGATTCGGGCCTCGCCATGAATTGACTGAGCCTGATGGGGGGCTCTGAGGATTTTGTTGCCATTGTTGCTGCATCTGTCCTGTAGGTGGCATATTCAATGGCCATGGGTTGGTTGGGCATCCTTCTTGTTATGTCCAAATTGGTTGCATCCCCAATACATTCCTGGAGGACCATTCCTCTGCTGATAGTTGAATTGTTTCCCTCTTCCTCTTCCTCTTTGTTGTTGCTAAGCTGGGTTCCTGTTATTTTGCTGTTCAGGTAAGTAGATTACAATTGGCGTATTTGGCTGCTGTGCCCCTCCTGCAGGTGTAGGTGTGTTCTGAGGGACTGGT
This sequence comes from Zacco platypus, assembly GCA_038088235.1. NCBI lineage: Eukaryota > Metazoa > Chordata > Actinopteri > Cypriniformes > Xenocyprididae > Zacco > Zacco platypus. The sequence goes on from CM076070.1 coordinate 28,772,682, forward strand.
GCTTATGTTGCTGCCAGTACTGGAGTCTGTGCTGGTGCCATAACTGAAGCTTGCATAGGAGGACTTGACATGTTTACTGTAGCCATCACTGCAGTCTGGTCTTCACCACTTTTCTGGGTGGCTTGCACTCTCTTCTTTTTATTGTCTAGTTCCTCCAGTTGCAGCTGAGTTAGTTTTCTTTGAAGGTCTCTTTCCTGATTCTTCATTTTTTGTTCAGTCTTACTATATCGCTCCACTGCATGGGCCACATGGTCACAGAATTCCTTTGTTGTCTTTGAGTTCAGACCCACTACATCTTCTAATCGTGCTTTTACTGCTGAAGGCATGGCTTCCACTATGGTGGTTCTAAACAGTGTTGTAATCACTATGTCTCCTTCTGGGTCCTTTTCTAATTCCTCCTTGCATCTTCTCAATTGTTTTTGGATGTAGGAGGTGGGGTTTTCCATTTCTCCTAGTTGCTCTCCTTTCAGCAGCTTAGGGTCCATTTGAGTTGGATAGTGTTTCCTCAGTACTCTCCATATTGCGGTTCGGTACTGGTCAAAGGTAGTAGCATCCTTCCTTGTTCCTCCTACTGCAAACTTCAAGCCTGCATTCTCAAGGATTTAATTGATCTTGGCTCCTCCGAAACTTTTTGTCAGTAGGGACTTGATATCTCCAATGGCCAATATTTTTCCCATTGTTTCTGCTTTCAGCTGTCGAATCCACTTTCCAGCAACTTTATGTATGTCCAGTAGGCGAGCCACAAGTCCTTCTAAATCTTGTCCTGCCCAAGGCACGTATTGTGCCTGTTCCCCCTTAATCAGAATGGGAAGTTGTTTTATCTTCGCTTGCAGCATAGGTGCTAGTAATAAGTCACCTATGGGTTCCGGCTGTAGCATTGAGTTGTGTCCTCCTGGAGAATATCCTGTTTCTGCTAGATACGGGCTTGGAACCTCCATTCCTCTCATTGTTCGGTGTGATGGGTGTGATGTTAAAATTGGCATGGAATCTTCTGTGAATACAGGTCTCCTTTCTTTCCCTCTTCCCCACATTGGATCTTCTTGAGATATCTTTTTGAGTCGAAGGGTTCCTGAAACCCTGCTATATTCTTCATGTGGGCTGCTTTCTCTGTACCTTCCTGGGGGGCTGACAGAGCATGCTCTTTTTTTTTGGCAATATTCATCTTCCTCAATGTCCCTTCTCAGATTTCGTGCCCTTCTAGTCAGGAGTCTCTGCTGCTTTTCCAAGTTTAATCTTTCCACAGTCTCTTGCAGTCTGTTCAGTTCGTGATCCAATGAGTGCATACTGGCATTCTCTTCCTGATCCCTTGCCATGGGTTCACTGGAAGCATCTCTTCTTGACCTGTTCAGTTCCTGTATGGCTTCTGCCATATAGAAGTAAGGGTTATTCAGCAATGGATTTCCTTTTCCTCCTCCCTTTTGTCCTAGTTCTTGTCTTTTTGCTTGGTTTCTGGTATTCACTGTTAGTCTTCTCTTCATTGGTACAGGCTTATCAGTTTTTCTTTGTCCATTGTCTTCTTGGTGGGCATGCTTTTTCTCTCATTCTTCCACTTGCTATTCTTCTTCATCTTCTTCATCAGTTTGTTCATCAACACTCATATCTCCATCCACATGCAATGTACCTCTTACCAGGGGCATTTGTTTCTTTACTTCCTGATAGGAGGGTGCATAAGGGGGTGGACGCTCCACCTTTTCTTCCATTTTCTTATTCTGCTCTTCCATTGGTTTCTTCTGGTGCTCTTGTATTGCTTGCTGTTTAAAAAGGTCTAGAACCTCCTGCTCTTTTTGTCTCTTTTGTTCCCTTTTCTTAGTCTTATCATGGGGCTTATGATTCTTTATGAATGCTTTCATTTCCCTACACATTGCCACATCAAATGTTCCCTCTGCTGGCCATTTTGTTTTTAATCTTTTGGTCCTTTTTTACCACTTCTTTGATAATTTCTTAAGGATGTCTCTAAATATGGGGTATTGAGTTATTATATGTTCTACTGGTATGTCTGTCTCAGGTGACATCAAAGCCATTGTTTCTTTGATCAATCCTTTACCTCTTTAATCCCAGTTAAATTATTTTCTAATTTTATTTTAATTCTTCACCGGATCAGTCAGATGAGGATCACTAAAGGTATCCGACCCCTGACCTTCACCGGACTTGCACTGGGTTGAGGACTGTAAGGCAGAGGCAGAGGCGGCGTCGGAATCCATTTGCGGAAGTTTATTTACAATAAAGGACATACACGTAAATGGATGAACAGGCAAAGGGTCATACACAAGATGGCAGTCCAGACAGGTGACAAACGCAAGGATAGTCCAAGAGACGAAGATCGGTAAACAGGCTTTAGGTCCAAACACAGGCATCAGTCCAAACAGGCAAACAAACACAAGGGATTATCCAACAGGCAATGAAACGGGTAAAACAGGCAAGGTCGTGAACAATGGTAGCAGGCAGGTATACATGGGAAACGCTTAGTAAGGCAGTGAAACTGGCATTACTTCGCACTGGCCTGATGCATGCACACTCATTAAATACACCCCAAACAGGAAGTCCCAGGTGGCAGCAGAGGGAGGGGAGAAGAATAGTCAGTATTCAGGAGAGGGCTCCCTCTGCTGGCGTGGCGTTACAGAACCCCCCCCTATAGGAGTGCCTCCTGGCGCTCGACGTGGGTGTCCCCGTGCTCTTGGTGCTGGACGGTCGGGTCTGGCTCGATGAAAGTCCTCGATGAGTGAAGGATGTAGGATATCATGGGCGGCTACCTATGATCTCTCCTCAGGTCCGTTGCCCTCCCAATCCACCAGATATTGGAGCCGACCCCCTCTACGCCTTGAGTCAAGCAACTCACGTACCTTGTACACCGGATGTCCATTAATGTCCAAGGGCGGTGGAGGCTCTCTGGGCTCGGCGTTGGGGTCAGCTCCCGGGTGGAACGGTTTGAGGAGGGAGACATGGAAAGAGGGAGAGACACAATAATTAGCAGGAAGCTCTAATTTGTATGTGACCTTATTGACTTGACTTAAATTCTTGAAAGGACCTACATACCTGGGGCTGAGCTTCCTGCTGGGTAGCTGAAGTTTCAGATCTCTTGTAGATAACCAGACCCGTTAACCTGGTTGGTAGGGAGGGTGTGGGCGTCGTCGATGATTGGCCTGAGTTTCTTGCTCTCTGACAGCTCGTTGCAAATGAACATGAACAGTGTCCCACACCCTCTCACTACGCTGAATCCAGTCAACTACTGCAGGGTCGGATGATGGTTCACCTGACCACGGGAACAAAGGGGGTTGGTATCCTAGTACGCACTGGAAAGGAGTTAGTCCTGTAGAGGGTTTTGTTAGAGATTTTGTAAATATTCAGCCCAGGGCAGGAACTCTGACCAGCGATGTTGCTCCCGGCTACAGTAGGTTCTGAGATATCGACCGATCTCCTGGTTAAGATGCTCGACTTGTCTGTTAAACTGGGGGTGATAACCTGAAGTCAAACTTATGTTAATGTCAAGATGTTTGCAGAAAGCTTTCCACACTTGGAATGTAAATTGAGTTCCTCTATCGCTCACAATATCTTCAGTAAGTACAAAAGTTAGTTCCCATTTCAGAGAGTCTGGCAGCGTGGAAACCACTGCCAGGTATTTATGCGTGGGTTCAACAAACAGTAGAGTTAGGATACAGAATCCAATTCTTTCGTCGTCCCCCGCGTTTCAACGGCGTGGTCTCCACTACCGCGAAGCCAGGGCAATCAACGTTACTGTTACAAGAGCTTCAGGCTCTCTTAAAGAAAGGGGCAATAGAACATGTTCCCCTGCCAGAGAGAGAGTCAGGCTATTACAGCAGGTACTTCCTGGTCCCCAAAAAGGACGGGGGGGTTGCGTCCAATCTTAGATCTTCGAGGCTTAAACCGTTCAGTAAAAGCTCTCAAGTTCAAGATGTTAACAGTAAAGATGGTCATGTCTCAAATCCAACATTGTGATTGTTTGTCACGATCGATCTAAAGGACGCATATTTTCACATAGAAATATTGTCACAACACAGGAGGTTCCTGAGGTTCGCTTTCGGGGGCGAAGCTGACCAGTATCGGGTTCTTCCATTTGGCCTAGCCCTATCTCCCCGCACATACACAAAATGCATGGATGCAGCACTGGCTCCGTTGCGACTCCGGGGTATCCGCATTTTGAATTACATAGACGACTGGCTAATATTAGCACAGTCTCAATAGATGGCGTTACAACACCGAGATGTCGTACTAGCTCATCTCGTTTCTCTAGGGCTGAGACTAAATGAGAAGAAAAGCGTTCTCTGTCCCATACAGAGAACGACATATCTAGGGGTCATATGGGATTCGACCACAATGCGGGCACAATTGTCTCCCGCTCGAGTCGAGACCATTCACGTAACCCTAAAGAATGTCAGGCTAGGCTAGCATTATACTGTCCTTCAGTATTAAAGAATGTTAGGTCTCATGGCGTCAGCATCCTCAGTGATACCTCTGGGCCTGTTACACATGAGACCGTTTCAGTTGTGGCTCAAAGCCAGGGGATTTCATCCAAGGGCCAAACCCCTGAGAAAAATCAAGGTTACGCGCCGCGGGCTTCGTAACTATGTGGCTAAGACTCCAGTTCCTTACCTTTGGTCCCACTCTAGGGGCGCCATGTCGTCGCAAGTTGCTAACGTTATACGCCTCCCTGAAGGGCTGGGGTGCAGTCTTAAGTGGCCGTCCAGCCCAAGGGGAATGGGAGAGTCATCAACTCATCTGGCACATCAATTGCCTAGAGCTGATGGCTGTATTTCTGGCCCTGAAATACTTTCTCCAATATCTGAGAGGCTGTCATGTCTTGGTGCGGGTAGACAATACAGCGGCAGTCTCTTATATAACTCACCAGGGAGGTCTGCGCTCATGCCGTCTCAACAAGATAGCGAGACAGATCTTCCTCTGGACCCAGGGCAAAATTCTGTCACTCAGAGCAGTGTATATTCCTGGGCACCAGAATGTGGGAGCAGACTTACTGTCCAGACAGGAAGTGCCGACTGGGGAATGGAAACTCCACCCCGAGGTTTTCCAACAGGTGTGGCGGAAATTTTACAGAGCGGAAGTGGACCTCTTCGCCTCTTATCAGACAGCGCAATGTCCCCTCTACTTCTCTCTGAGTTACCCAGCCCCCCTAGGTCTGGATGCGATGGAGCATACTTGGCCCAAAATGCGCCTGCATGCCTTTCCTCCAGTTTCTCTGCTCCCAGAACCTCTAGCCAGAGTTCGCCAACAAGGAATTTGTCTCTTGCTGATAGCACCGCGTTGGCCAAACAGAATGTGGTTCTCGGAGATAAAGTGAAGTGAAGGGGTGGATTCTGGAATCCACTGCCGCTTCAAAAAAAAAAAAAAAAAAAAATATATATATATATATATATATATATATATATATATATATATATTGAGCGATTTTATCACAGAATTATCTTTCTAAATATTGAAGTATTTAGAATGACTAACTTCAACTTATGTTAAAGCCTTTAATTTCCTTTTCATTTTCAAACACTAGAAAATACTGATGTATATTGTATGTACCTCTGACTGAGAGAAAAGTACAACTTATCAGAATGTTTTGGTAAAGTTTCCTGTTCAGTGCAGAGCTCACATCAACTATACAGCCTTGAAGAAACTGTGAATCATGTGTATCTTTGTATGTGCGCTAAATGTTCTGTGCAGGTTTCATATTGAGGGCATGTGGACTGTTGTCATCTGGACTGGAGACCTGAAGGCGCATAGGCTTGACCTAGGGTGCGATCGTCAGCATCATAATGGAAGAAGATATGCTTCTGACTATCTGTCCATGTGTGGAAAATTACCAGTTTTGTCTAGTAGGGGTGTGACGAGACCCCTATCCCACGAGACGAGACGAGATTGGGTTCACGAGACGAGATTTTTATAGTATTTTTAAGAAATCCTCAATAATGAAACGTATGAAGGGAAAATAGTCTTTTATTCAACTGAAAATCATAAAATGCAAAAATGTTGGTGCATTTTGAAATCAACTTGTAATGCATGTCATTTTACTTCTATTTTAATGAATTATTTGCAGTAAAACAACGTGCAAATACTGCTAAATGTTTTGCCACAAAATCAACCAATTGTTTTCTGCCCTGTATAATTTCACATGAGAAATCTCACTGAACTTCTTTCTACAGATTAAACATAAATTAAACAGTATAAATAAAATAAACATATAAATAAAAAATTGAAATAACACTTTAAGTGTCACTTTAACTGCAGTACAAAGTTGACCATTTCCCAGTCACTATTGATTGTGTGGGCTGTAACTGTTATATATCGTTAGCAGTAATAGCGATGCTTTCTGCCTCTTTAGGGGCCGTTAACATATCGCGCCTAAAAATGCGTGTAAAGCGCGGCCGTGTCGCTTCCTCCTTCTTTTGCAAGCGTTCGGGAGCTCGGGGCGTTCGGGATGTTTTCATCTCGCCGCGGCACAGGCGCGCCAGGAAAAAACGAGCGTGCCGCACCGCATGGGCATCTTCAATAATAATTTCACCCTCACACTGATTGCACGACGAGACAAATTTTCACCTCGACGAGAAATCTTGTCACGTTTTAGTCTCGCGAGATCTCGTGGTACGAGATCTCGTCACACCCCTATTGTCTAGTGTTCTTAACCAATCAGTATCTTAGTAATGACGTAGTTAGTAGACTCTGTTAGAGTATAATTGTTCTGGAAATGTGAATGTACGAGAAGAGAGAGAGGGAGAGAGAGAGCGGCCTACGAACTCCTTGTGAGACTTGAAGCTGGCTTCTGCTGATGAAACTGCAAACTATTCTTTATTAAAATTTTCTTCGATTTATTTTTTTTTAACTCTGACTCCGGGTCTTCATTTATCATGGTCTTTTGGGTCTTTAACTGTAAAATCCCCTACAATAGCTTTCCTCGACGGCACGCCGTGGGCGATACCGAAGAGGAAAGACCTTCTGTCTCACGCACAGGGGACAATATTTCATCCCCGGCCAGAGTTATGGAACCTTCATCTTTGACCCCTGAGGGGTACCAACTGAGGGACTCAGGTCTTTCACCAGACGTTATCCAGACTATATTAAGTGCTAGAGCTCCCTCTACCAGAGCAAGTTATGCCAATAAATGGGCTATCTTTCAGAGATGGTGTACTTTACACAATGTAGATCCAGTGAACTGTCAGGTTTCTACAGTTCTGCCAGAAAGACTCGGGAGGTAAATTAACTTGCAATGAAATTTATTAACAATCAGAAAGCAAACATTGAAAGATAAAGTTCCTTGGCGTAGGCCCCGTCCGTAGCTTAGATCCTGGGGGATGCGGACTCTGCATTTCCTGCCTGAAGATGAAGGCAGGGGCGTAGCCGACCCCCAGGGGGTATGGACAGGGACCATCCTGGTGGTGGTAGGGGGGGATGGAGGTTTCACGTCGGCATCTGCGAACTCAGACATGTGTGAGTACCGATCTTATATACTATGAGTGTTGGATGATGATTGGTTAGGTCTAGATTAGTTGTGACATAACATTTGAGTCTTCCCGACAGAACTTGCGCTAGAGCTTCATTTCTGCCAGAAAGACTCGGGAGGTAAATTAACTTGCAATGAAATTTATTAACAATCAGAAAGCAAACATTGAAAGATAAAGTTCCTTGGCGTAGGCCCCGTCCGTAGCTTAGATCCTGGGGGATGCGGACTCTGCATTTCCTGCCTGAAGATGAAGGCAGGGGCGTAGCCGACCCCCCAAAAATGGTGAAGGATAATTTATCCTGTGACGGAGCCTACCCCCCAAAGAACGGTGGAAAAGCCACTAGCCGTGGCGCGAGAAGAGGCAAGGAAGGATGAATACCGCTGAGTGGTGAGAGAGAAAGCAAAGGAAAAGGAAGGGGAAGAGAGAAGAGCTACCGATAACAACGAAGACGAAGCCTGCAATAGGCCACGTATACACGGAGCCTTGGACGGCAATAAAGGTCACGTTAGGCCACTTAGGCGCGACGCCTTGAACGGCGACTCGGCCACGTGAGGCCACATAGACTCGCCTTGAACGGCGACGAGGCCGCAGTGGGCCACATGTACTCAAAGCCTTGGACAGCGATGGAGGCCACGTTAGGCCACATAGGCACAACGCCTTGAACGGCGACGGACGTCAAATTGATTATTAGTGAGTAAGATAGTACCACCACCACCAGTATATGCATGAATTACCTTAGTCGAAACTTGACAGAGCATGCTGAGCTTCGAGGATGATTTTGAAATCTGGTCTTATGTACGTTTCGAGTGCGGAGGAAGACCATCTGCCGAGAAGCTTGATGGCTGATGTTGGAATTCCTCGCTCCGCTGCGGTGGTAGCTGCCCCAATTCTGAATGAATGGCCGGTATATAGGAGGGGAGATAGACCACAGTTTCCTACTAGGATTGCTAATTGAGAATTGAACCAAACTTTAGTGAGGGGTGTTCCGTTGGATAACAGAAAGAGGGGGAAATGGTTGGGAGTTCTAGGACGAACTTTCAGATACTTAATCATGGAAGTGAAGGGACAGAAATTATTATTAAGTTTAGCAAAAGTTAGTGTGTCGCCAGATCCTTTAGAGTCACACTTGGAGTGCTTAAGATTGAGTGTAAAGGAATTAGGCAGAAAAAGTAAATCGGAAAAACACAGCCCGCGAGTAGTATCGAAATGTTTCGAATTCGAGGTAAATTCCCCGGGACGCATGAAGCCGTAAAAGGCTGATAGAAACACGGCTTCTAGCATAATATTAAAATAAGAGGGAAAAAGGCGAATGGAAGTGATTAATCTTTGCAGAATGTTTAAAGTGATTGGCAGACGTTTATCTGGCAGTTTAAGGGAGGATTTGGCAATGCCTTTGAGTAGCAAACGAATAGATGGTACTGAGAAAAGACTTGGGTAGTTAGGATTGAAATATCTTGCATAGAATTGGACGCCTGCTAATAATCTACGGATGGATGAGATTTTTAGATTACGCTTTTCATAGTTAAAAACTAGAAAAGAACAAATGGTCGTAATCAGAATGGGAAATAACGGGACCTGAAAAGAAAGGCAAAACGTTGTGAATGAAGACCAGGCTGAAGTATAAGCGCTGAGTGTGGAAGAAGCCAAGCCTTTTGACATATAATGTCTAGCCGAATTTAGCAAAGCGTCTAAATTAGGATTATCTCTGCTAGGGGGGGGCAAGGAGTTGATTCCTGATTGGTTGAGGGGTGGAGCCTTCTGAAAGCCTGAAAATGAAAATGAGAAAGCACATCAGCAATGACATTGCGGTGGCCGGGAATATGAGCGGCCTTAATGATGAAATTATGAACGACAGATTGCCAGATTAAACGTCTTAAAAAGAGCATAATAGAGGGGGAAGAAGATCTACCTTTGTTGATGATGGCAACCGTCGCTTCGTTATCGCAGAGCATCATGATGCGTTTACGTGACCATGCCGATCCCCAGAGAACGCTAGCTACGGCTAAAGGATAGATTTCGTGTAGAGCGGACGAGACGGAACCTAGAGCTGGCTTTGGGAAATCGATTGGCCATTTCTCTGCGAACCATTTGCCTTTAAAGAATCCCCCGAAGCCGACGGAAGGAGCGGCGTCAGTAAATAATTGCAATTGATCGGAAGATTCGAGCGCGTCGTTGTAGAAAAAGGAAATGCCGTTCCAGTTATTTAATAGCCGAGTCCAAAATGTGAGATCAGACATGCAACCTTCGTCGAGCTGAACTTGGTCGCTTAATTTTTCCACGGAGTGAGCCAGGGTAAGCAGGCGAGAAATAAAAGCCCTGCCTTGAGGAATAATGCTCATGGCGAAATTAAGGTGACCGAGCAGAGAAAGCATGTCGCGCTTAGATACGGAGCGTGGCGATGAAAAGGATTCGAGAAAACTCCTGATCCTTAGAAGTTTTTCGTTAGGGAGGGAAGCTTGCATTTTGACCGTATCGAGAAGAATACCGAGAAATTCTAACGAATTCGAGGGACCTAGGGTTTTCTCTTCCGAGAGTGGAACGCCGACATCGCTAAAAATCTGTCTAAGCGTGTCGAGAATAGAAGATTGGGAAGAAGGAAAATCGATCAGCAAAAAATCATCTAGCAGGTGTAAAACAAAGGGAAGCTTGCAAACGTTCAGCAGGATCCAACACAGCGCTTCGGAAAGGCAATTGAAGATATGGGGACTGCTTCTACACCCGAACGTTAGCCTTACTGCAAAATAGAATTTGGAGTTCCATTTGACGCCAAATTGGGGCCAATCAGAAGGGTGGATTGGCATGGTCTTGAACGCGTCAGTAATGTCGGCTTTAGCCAGCAGAGCGCCTTGACCAGCTAACTTTATTAGGTGAATGGCGTTGTCGACCGTATCGTAATGCAGAGAAAAGGGGGCTAAAGGGATGCACTCATTAACGCTTGCGATGTAATTAGAATGTGGAGAAGACATGTCAAAAATGAGACGTTTTTTACCTGAATATTTACGGGTTGCGACGCCGATGGAGTTAATGCGAAAAGGAGAGAAAGGAGGAGAAGCAAAAGGGCCAATTACATATCCTTTATTTACTTCCTTTTCGAGCAGAGTTCGAACGATTTCTGGCTCTGATAAGGCTGATTGCAAGTTTTTAGCTACAAATGAGGTGGTAAGATGCGAAAGGATGCCCACCCGAAACCCTTGAGACAGACCGGTGATCAGATAATCGACGAAAGTCGGATCGGGGTGAGAAGAAAGATAACATGAGAGTGCGGACACATTAATAGGAGTAGATGGGTGACTAATCAGAATTTTTTCTGAATCGGGGCGTTCCCACGGGTTGCGGGCCTGTACCGGCGTGGGCAGACAGATTTCGGGTGCGGATCCTTGCAAACACTACAGATATGAGCAAATTTGCATTGGGAATAAGAACAAACAGATTCGTTAAAATTATTACATATACAAATGCCATTAAAAGTAGAAATAGGGCGGCCTCTTCCGTCAAAATTAGGCCTTACGTTTTCAGAACCTTGGACAGCGGGCGGGACTTGGCTCGCAAACGCTTTAGGGCAGAAAGAAGCTGAATGTCCGTGAGCGCTACAAATAGTGCAGGCCAAAATCTTTTGGCCGCCAAAATGACGGATAAGCAGTTCGGTGTCAGTGACGGACCAGTCTATCCTCGTGTTAAAGAGGGAAATGAAGGAGGCAGATTTTGCTGCGAATGACTTGTGGTATTCGTAAAATAAGGTGCCACCGTATCTTTGGTTAAGATCCGCCAACATAGACAGGTAGAGATCTAACTCCTCCCTCCGATCTGGAAATACCTGGCACAGAGTGTCTCTGAAGATACCAAAAGCAATAACGAATTCGGCAAATGATAGATTCCTTTGCAATCTGGGATCGGAGGTTTTGAGAAAGACTGCCACGTCACCACAGTCGACCATTTGCCTGTCGGCTGCGGGTGAAGGGAGCAGTAAGGAAGCCAGATTAATGTCCTTACCTTGAAAGATATTAGATCTGAGTTGGGGAGACACCGTAACTGCAGCGGGTGGAACGAAACGCCTACCGAATTCATTAGCTGGTACGGCAGTAGAGAGACTAAAGTTAGATGTTTGAGCAGATACACCTTGAAATGGCGCCTGGATCGTGTGACGCGGCGTTGGAAGAGAGGATGATGTCGAAGCTACGCACTGGGGATCGCTTGATCCGGTGCGAGTAGGGAAGATAGGTGGGAGGGCTGATGAGATTGTAAAAGGAGTAATTGAAGTGTTAGGATTGACGAAAAAATGTTCGATATTCGTCACCTTCGTTTCTAAGCCTTTGACCGTCTCTGAAAGGCTTTGAACGACTTGGATGAGCTTTGAGTTGACATCCTCGGGTTCGGGTGTCCGTGCAGGCAGCGTGGCTTTTTTAGCTGGACGAGGTGAAGCCGACTTGGCCGTTCTTTTTCTGCCGGCTGGATTGGTCTGGCCTGATGACGTGGAAGTAGTTTGGGCGATGTCGGGAGTGGATGGTGGACTACCCAAAGTATTTTGGGCTAGTAGAAGAAGATCTTCTCTCGATAATCCTTGGCTGATCAGTATACCAGCGGCCTCGAAGGTGTTGGAGATTTTTTCGGAGGACCACTGAGCCCATGGAGAATCACGGCGCTGGATGCGCGCACTGCGACGCGCTGGAAGAGGACATGGCTGGACGAATTCTTCTTCAGAATCTGAATATTCACAAACAGCGAGCTTACTCAGGGACATCTTTTAGGTTTGCTACTGAGCGTTTAACAATTAAGTTCCACGTCGGCATCTGCGAACTCAGACATGTGTGAGTACCGATCTTATATACTATGAGTGTTGGATGATGATTGGTTAGGTCTAGATTAGTTGTGACATAACATTTGATTCTTCCCGACAGAACTTGCGCTAGAGCTTCATTTCTGGACTTTCTACAACACAAGCTATCGACGGGTTCATGCCCCGCAACTCTAAGGGTATATGTGGCCGCTCTTTCGGCTTGCCACGCTCTTATTGACGGGACACTGTTGGACCAGTACTCCCTGCTCTCTCGCTTCATTCGAGGAGCTAGGCGACTGAGGCCCCCTGCTAGAACAAGAATTCCTTCTTGTGACCTAGCTGTAGTCCTGGAGGGATTAGTTTTAAGAGCCCTTTGAACCGTTTCAGATAAGCTGTTAACTCTGAACATGGTTTTTCTCATGGCATCTATAGGCTCTGTCCATTATGCCATCCTGTTTAGATTTTGCCCCAGGTATGGTGAAAGCAATTCTGCATCCTCATCCTGATTACTTACCGAAGGTTCCTTTCTCGACCTTACATCCGATAATTCTTGAAGCTATCTGCTCTCCACCGTTTACCACGCCGGATCAGGAAAGACTTCACAAACTGTGTCCAGTCTGTGCTCTTCAGATCTATGTCCACCGCACTAGCCAGTGGCGTAAGTCAGAGCGATTGTTCATCTGCCATGGAAGCCGTAGCAAAGGCGCTACCGCCTCTAAACAGACTATGTCACATTGGGTGAGAGATGCTATTGGCCTTGCCTACGTGGCGCGTGGTCTCATTTTGTCAATAGGCATCAAGGCACATTTAACCAGGGGGGTTGCCTCTTCAAGAGCTTTGGCAGGGGGCGCCCCCCTTCAAAGTGTTTGTGATGCGGCAGGCTGGTAAAATTAATACGATTTTACAGCTTAGATGTTAATGTTACTCCGGGCTCTAGTGTCCTTGAGTCAACGTCTCGAGCTGGTGTCTGAGACTCTTTGTGTCTTGTGACACACTTCACAGCCAGAGGGTCCGGACACACAGAGCGGCAGCATGGGTATTCTCGTTCCCATAGCACTGACGCGCAGCTGGAGTGTAGCTTTTGAAAGGGAACGACCTGGGTTACTTAACTGTAACCTTGTTCGCTGAAAAAGCGGGAACGAAAGTAGCGCTTCCTTGCGGCGCTAGGATGTCCCAGGACTGCTCTTCAGACAAAAGTACCTGCAGATGCACCTGTGGCTCATCTATTTATAGCCTCTCATTGGCGCATAGTGATGACGTCACGGAGGCTATAAATATATGTCAGTTTCAATGACGTGTTCAGACACATATTCACAGCCGGTCACGACTAAAGACGTTCCCATAGCGCTGAAGTGCAGCTTTCGTTCCCGCTTTTTCAGGGAACAGGGTTAGAGTTAAGTAACCCGGGTCATTCAGGAAGTCAAAAATTGGCTACTGCATGGCTGATATATCACCAGAAGGAGTCCAGTGGGTAGAAAAAGAAAGTTCAAAATCGATGACTCTTGGGCCTGATATGAGTCCATTTGGTCAAATATGGACTTCTGAATGACTGATGTAATATCAGAAGGAGTCAATGAGTATGTATAGAAAGTTCAAATTCAAGGACTGAAAAATGTTCACTAGGTCAAATATGGGCTACTATATGGCTGATGTATTACCAGAAGAAGTCAATGGTTAGAAATAAAAAGTTCAAAATTGATGACTCTTGGGTCCGACATGAGTCCATTTGGTCAAATATTGACTTCTAAATCACTAACGTAACATCATAAGGGGTCGATGAGTATGTATAGAAAGTTCAAGATGTAGGAGTGAAACGTGTTCAGTAAGTCAAAAATTGGCTACTGTATGTCTGATCTATCACCAGAAGAAGTCCAGTGGGCAGAAAGAGAAAGTTCAAAATCGACGACTCTTGGGCCCGATATGAGTCCATTTGGTCAAATATGGACTTCTGAATGACTGATGTAACATCAGAAGGAGTCAATAAGTATGTATAGAAAGTTCAAAATTGACGACTCCTGGGCCTGATATGAGTCCATTTGGTCAAATATTGACTTCTGAATGACTGATGTAACATCAGAAGGAGTCAATAAGTATGTATAGAAAGTTCAAGATCAAGAACTGAAACATGTTCAATGGGTCAAATATTTGCTATTCTATGGCTAGAATATCACCAGAAGGAGTCAATTGGTTAGAAATAGAAAGTTCAAAATCGACAACACTTGGGCCCGAAATTAGTCTATTTGGTTAAAAATGGACTTCTGAATGACTGACATAACATCAGAAATAGTCAATGAGTACGTATAGAAATTTCAAGATCCATGACTAAAACATGTTCCATGGGTCAAATATTGGCTACTCTATGGCAAATGCATCGCCAGAAGGAGTCAATTGGGAAGAAACAGAAAGTTCAAAATCGATGACTCTTGGGACTGATATGAGTCCATTTGGTCAAATATGGACTTCTGAATGACTGATGTAAAATCAGAAGTAGTCAATGAGTATGCCTAGAAAGTTCAAGATCAAAGACTGAAACTTGTTCAGTAAGTCACACATTGGCTACTGTATGGCTGATCCATCACCAGAAGGAGTCCAGTGGGCAGAACTAGGAAGTTCAAAATCGACGACTCTTGGGCCCGATATGAATCCATTTGGTCAAATATGGACTTCTGAATGACTGATATAACATCAGAAAGAGTCAATGAGTATGCCTAGAAAGTTCAAGATCAAGGAGTGAAACATGTACAGTAAGTCAAAAACTGGCTACTGTATGGCTGATCCATCACCAGAAGGAGTCAATTGGGAAGATACAGAAAGTTCAAAATCGATGACTCTTGGGCCTGATATAAGTCCATTTGGTCAAATATGGATTTCTGAATGACTGATATAACATCAGAAAGAGTCAATGAGTAGGTATAGAAATTTCAAGATCCATGACTGAATCATATCCAATGGGTCAAATATTGGCTACTCTATGGCTAATGTATCAAAAGAAGGAGTCAATTGGGTAGGAATAGAAAGTTCAAGATCAAGCACTGAAACATGTTCAGTAGGTCAAAAATTGGCTGAACTATCACAAAAAGGAGTCAATGTGTGGAACTAAAAAGTTCAAAATCGATGACTCTTGGGCTATATATTAGTATTTTAGGTCAAATATGGACTCTGAATGGCTGATGTAACAGCAGATGGAGTCAATGAGTGTGTCTAGAAATTTCAAGATCAAAGACTGAAACATGTTCAATGGGTCAAATATTTGCTACTCAATGGCTAATTTATCACCAGAAGGAGTCAATTGGGTAGAAATATAAAGTTCAAAATCGATGACTCTTGGGCCTGATATGAGTCCATTTGCTCAAATATGGACTTCTGAATAACTGATGTAACATAAGTAGGAGTCAATGAGTATGTACAGAAAGTTCAAGATCTGGGTGTGAAACATGTTCAGTAAGTCAAAAATTGGCTACAATATGGCTCATCTATCACCAGAAGGAGTCAATTGGGAAGAAACAGAAAGTTCAAAATCGATGACTCTTGGGACTGATATAAGTCCATTTGGTCAAATATGGACTTCTGAATGATTGACGTAAAATCAGAAGTAGTCAATGAGTATGCCTAGAAAGTTCAAGATCAAGGACTGAAACTTGAAACTTGTTCAGTAATTTATCAGTTATTCAGTGGGGACACAAATGAACACGGCTCCACACTCTAAATACACATCACTAAGCCGTGACAATCAGACCCTGTCTGCTTGATTGAAGATGTGTATTACAAGAAATTGGGTGAATCCACAAAAGGATCCTCCCTTTGTTCCACAATCACAAGCTCAGACCTGGCGGAACTGAGATGTAAAGCCTTTACCTTATAAGGAAGAAATTGACTCTAGGGAGGCGTTACAAAGCCCCATATTCACAGCAGGGCCCAGACATGGCGGCAAAAGGGAATACCGCTTACGCACTTCAAAGACACTGCAGAGTTCCCTTTGATAATTCAGGAATTTCCAGAAAATGAATTCACTCTCTCTAACAAAACAGTCTAAAACTGCCAATGATATGATTTAGTTACTAGCAAGTAGCTAAGACATCATGTATGTACTGTGTGTGTTTCTAGATAGCTTGTGAATTTCCTTTCGTGTTTTTTAACATTTAGTACAGGTAGACTTTTAGGAAAGTCTACCTCAATTATAGGACGTATATTATATTTGGTATCTGTGTGATGGATGAATGATTTCCTGTAATTTGATGCAAATATATTGTTTGTAAAATGTACCACATACCACACCCGTTTCAAGAACTCTCCAAGACTCATCAACTTCCTGCACGAGCCGTCGTCGCCACTGCCGAAGAAAATTCTCTCAAGGTTTTTGCTTCAGCAACTTCACCAGAGACGCAGAGAAACTTGGTCGCGCAACAACGCGTAACCCGGCAACAAACCCACGTGGTTCCCTCCGGCAGCCAACCATCTTTCATCGGAGCCTCGAACGCAACAAAGACCGACCTCCAGCCAATCAGCGCACAGAGAGCCACGTGCAGAGACCCACGTGCAAATCCGTCCCGAAGAGAACGTGCGATCACAGAATGCAAGTATCACAGTCTCCTCAATCTTGCTGAAGCTGGTCCAATTTTTATTAAGCAAATGAACTTTGGTTGAATTGCTAGTATTAGTTCCCTCAGGTTGCGGTTAAAGAAATAGTATTGAACGCTAGATATTTGGGACTCCAACCACCCTCCGTAACAATAACTCAATTTCCCTGTCACTGTATGAATGAGTGTGTGTATGTGTTTTCGTTAGATTAGTTTGTGTGTTTTAGAGTAGCTTAATAAAGTCTTGTTTTAACTTTTCACCTATACAAGCGTCTTGTATTGTGTGTTACAAGTTACTGCCTTAAACTGTCGATTACGTTACCTTGCTCTTATTGGTAATCATAACTGTATATTATTCCCGTTGGCCACGGGATAATATTCTGTCCAGAATTGATAAAGTACCTTAACCTCAATTTGCCAGTGGACGAATAATTGAAAAGGTGTTAAATATTAATTCGGAATAATTTTATATATAGTGAATCGGTTCTTATTCACTGTAATTCAATCACTTTTGAGTTATATTGATATTAGATCCCTATTCCCTTACATCAGTTATTTATCAGTAATTTATCAACAGAAGGAGTCAATTGGGTAGAAATAGAAAGTTCAAAATCGATGACTTTTGGGCTAGATATTAGTATTTTATGTCAAATGTAGACTTCTGAATGGCTGATGTAACATCAGAAGGAGTCAATGAGTAGGTATAGGAATTTCAAGATCCTTGACTGAAACATTTTCAATGGGTCAAATATTGGCTACTCTATGGCTAATTTATCACCAGAAGGAGTCATTTGGGTAGAAACAGAATGTTCAAAATCGATGACTCTTGGGCTTGATATGAGTCCATTTGCTCAAATATGGACTTATGAATGACTGATGTAACATCAGAAGGAGTCAATGAGTATGTGCAGAAAGTTCAAGATCTGGGAGTGAAACATGTTCAATAAGTCAAAAATTGGCTACAATATGGCTCATCTATCACCAAAAGGAGTCCAGTGGGCAGAAATAGAAAGTTCAAAACCGACGACTCTTGGGCCCGATGTGAGTCCATTTGATCAAATATGGACTTCTGAATAACTGATGTAACATCAGTAGGAGTCAATGAGTATGTCATTCACTAACCACTTCAAGGAGGAAGTCAATTTCGGGGGTTCGTGGGAAATGGCCCATGTTAATCGGCTGCCATTGGACGAGTTATTACTCGGAGGGAACGTTGTGTGAAATGGGATCCCAAACTGTAATAAATATAGTGGCCTATTGGACACTTTAGGATTACCCCTTTCCCAATGACCTTTCCCGCGATTCCCCCGGAAACGGGGGTCTACCGACACATATAGGGGGCGACACTGGGCACTGGTGACCATTTCCCCCCGTCGAAAAACCCCCCACACCCCCCGAAAACCCACCAAATGACCGTTTCCAAGGGAATCCATCCCAGATATCCACAAAACGTCTGTTCTCTCATTATCATTATCATTGACCCAATCCCACTAATCCACAATTTGTCCGATTGCCCATTAAAGTCGGCAAATGACCCGTCCCACAAACCCCTAATGTGTCCAATTGCCCATTAAAGTCGGGAAGTGACCCGTCCCACGAACCCCTAATATGTCCATTTGCCCATTAAAGTCGGCAAATGACCGGGGACCCCCGCTGACCGCTCCCAGGCCACGCCCCCCTATTTTGTCCAATTACCCATAAAAGTTGGCAAATGAGCCGGGGAGCCACGCCCACGGCCCCAAGCCACGCCCCATCCCACGGACCCCTATTTTGTCCATTTACCCATAAAAGTTGGCAAATGAGCCGGGAAGCCACGCCCCCATCCCACGGACCCCTATTTTGTCCATTTACCCATAAAAGTTGGCAAATGAGCCGGGAACCACGCCCACAGCCCCAAGCCACGCCCCTATTCCACGGACCCCTAATTTGTCCAATTGCCCATCAAAATTTTCAAACATGCCCCGCGCGGAGATGAAAGGCCGTGGGGCCTCGAGATTCGAGATTCCGAACCTCTCGGGGCCCCCGACTCACGGCCCTGAAGCATGAAACTCTAGGACCTTCCTGAAAAAACGCCCATCCCCCACCCTTGAATCATAATGTCTTTGAATTAGTGAAATAGGCCTGAGAGAGAGATTTGGCTTACAAGCTGAAAATATTTTCCTGCGCTCTAAGGCCCCGCACTTTCGGTATGTCGCTCGGGGGCCCCCCAGGAGCCACGGCGCAAAATTTGGGGCCCGTGGGAAAAATCCCACGCCCCACCGTTTCAATGCGTTAGCAGATGTGGTTTCACGGACGGCGCTTCG
Organism: Zacco platypus; assembly: GCA_038088235.1. Classification (NCBI taxonomy): domain Eukaryota; kingdom Metazoa; phylum Chordata; class Actinopteri; order Cypriniformes; family Xenocyprididae; genus Zacco; species Zacco platypus. The sequence continues at coordinate 28,791,796 of CM076070.1, forward strand.
AAAGGTCCGATTCGCCAGGGGGCGGCGTCTTTCTTCTTGTCACGACCCCCCGAGGCTGGCGGAAAAGTTAAAAGTCCTAGACAGCTGAAATCTGCATTAGACTTAAAGGTCAAAGGTCAGAGAAGCATTTCCATCGTAATGTTATTTTCTGCTATGGTTTTCATATTTATAGCGGATTCTAACACATGCAGTTGAAAGTGTTCTCCACCAGGGGGGTGTCTCGAGGCTGTTAGTTATTTTCTGCAACAACAAATAAGGCCTCAAAATGGCATAGATGGAGCCCAAGATCAAATAAGGCCTCAAAATGGCAAAGTATTGTGAATGTTATTTTCTACTATGGTTTTCCCATTCATGGCGGATTCTAACACATGCAGTTGAAAGGGTTCTCCACTAGGGGGTGTCTTGAGGCTGTTAGTTATTTTCTGCTATGGTTTTCCCATTCATAGCGAATTCTAACACATGCAGTTGAAAGGGTTCTCCACTAGGGGGTGTCTTGAGGCTGTTAGGTTGGAGCCCAAGAACAAATAAGGCCTCAAAATGGCATAGATGGAGCCCAAGATCAAATAAGGCCTCAAAATGGCAAAGTATTGTGAATGTTATTTTCTGCTATGATTTTCACATTCATAGTGGATTCTAACACATGCAAAGACGGTGTGAACTGAATACATGTACTTAGAACTGGAGTGTAAAATCATACATGTCCAGTTCAAAGTTCACAAAAGCGTTCATTTCATCAGTATACATCATCATGTTATTATCTGCTATGATTGTCACATTCATAGCAGATTCTAACACATGCAGTTGAATGTGTTCTCCACCAGGAGGTGTCTAGAGGCTGTTAGTTATTTTCTGCTATGATTGTCACATTCATAGCAGATTCTAACACTTGCAGTTGAACGTGTTCTCCACCAGGAGGTGTCTAGAGGCTGTTAGTTATTTTCTGCTATGATTGTCACATTCATAGCAGATTCTAACATGCTGTTTGTACAGTACATGTTTTGCATCAACACAGACAAAAACACAATAAACACTTTTTATTAAGGAATCTATTATATTCCATTCACTTTTTATTAAATGGGTTTTATTTGAAGGTGTTTAAGCAATGTGTTTTGCATCAACACAGACAAAAACACAATAAACACTTTTTATTAAGGAAGTTATGATATTCCATGCACTTTTTATTAAATGGGTTTTATTTGAAGGTGTTTAAGCAATTTGTTTTGCATCAAAAAAGACAAAAGACATTAGGAACTTTACAAACTTTTTATTTTAAACAACATAAGGGACAGAACGTGTCAACACAAGAAAAAAACAAAATCAACTAAAAAAAAAGTCAGCTTCCTCAACCTCTTTTTGGCCAGGTTGAGGAGCTTGTGAACGTGGGAGTTCCCGGCAGGCCCATCTCAGCCCATGCCTCCTGGAAGTACTGATTTAGGTTCTTGCAGGAGCTGGGCTTGGAGACGGGTGCTTCTCCCGCCCCAGGAAGGACGGGGCGGCGGCAGCCGCCGGCAGGGAAGTAGACGGTCCCTCGTCCTGGGGGCCCTGGCCGGCCGCTTCCTCAAGGGGCAAGGCGAGGGGCTGGTCGTCCTCGGACTCTCCGCCCTCGACCACGCCCTTGCCGGGGGAGCGAAGGGCGGACAGGAGTCGGCCGGTGACTCAGGTGACCTAGGCGGAGGGGGCGGCCCGCTTCCTTCGCTGGAGCAGACGGTAGCGGCGAGTCAAATTATAAGCATCTATAAAAACTGTGTCCACGAACCCCTTGTTTTTCTGCTCTTTTTAATGGGGAACTTGGATCATTTGCGCTTACCTCTTCCCGTTCGGGCATTTCTCGCACAAATGACTCGAAAGTTGCGCTCCTGTCTACGTCTCGGCGCCCTGTGTCGTAATCCAGAGTTTCGAGAAGATCGGAGAAACTTGTTTTTCCGACCCATAAAAACTATAAGGTTAGCTTTTTTTGCGAAAATTTTTGAGTTTCTCCGATCTTCTCGAAATTTGGGATTCCGTTCCAGGGCGACGAGACTTAGATAGGACCGTCAGTTTGGTGGCGCTAGACCCTTCCAGAGCCGAGATACGGTGATCCCACATCAGGCTAATTCCATTGTACCGTTTTATGGGTTCATGGACGATGGAATTTTGGGACGAAACTTGGTGCTACGCACTCAAGGAGGCCTGCTGAGCGCAGTAAAATAGTTTTTATGACGACAGGACCTAACCTTCAAATTCATGTACTGGAAAGTTTTAATAGGTTACTGAACAATCACCCTGGTGACCGACAGAGGGGGGCGTGGCATTGGACACGTGGCTGTTTTTTTTCTTCTTTTTTTTTGAGGTGGTACAAAAAACCGTGAAGCGGGCTGCGAGACCCAGGGCTGTCCCCAGTAGGGCTTGTGCAAGATGTGGGTAGGTTTTGGTGCAGTTTGAGATGAGGGATATCAGATTTTAATTTTAAATTTGGAACGCAGATGCTCACCGTTGCACGCACGCACACAAATGATGGAGGTTGCGCTACCCATCTAACAAGCCTGGTTTGAGGGCAGTGACAGCAAATAAAATGTTTCCAAGCACTTTGCAATATTTCTTGAGCTCTTCTACATCATAAACGGGTGCAATGGAAAGTGTTGTCCACTAGATGGCGCCTTCAGGCTGGGTTTCTCATGTTGAAAGTGTTTGAAGTGTTCTAGATTATAAAACATGAAGAGCCTGATACAAAATTCTGACAATGAAATAATCCATAAAAGGTGGTTACAAAAAAAGTTGTCATGAACTATGGATGGATGGATGTTTGGATGGATGTAAAATGTAAAAATGGATGGATGGATGGATGGATAGACGGATAGACAGATAGACAGACGGATGAGTTTGATCATTTTCCAGTTGCATTAGTGAATATTTTGAGGAGGTCTATCAATGGGTTAGGGCAGTGCTTCCCAAACTGTGGGCCGTAGCTAGTCCAAATCAATATATTAAAATAATTAAAATATTCCAATTGTTCTAAAGTTTTATTTTATTTTTTTTGAAAGTATGTAAGGTTAGTGTTATGGATTTAAATATATTTGTAAAGAATGTTTACATCATAGGTCTCAATTCGTACAAACTTGTTACAGTTTTTCTCAGTCACTTTGGTGCATTTCTCACATCACTATTTACATTTGCACAACAGTTAGTTCAACCTCCACATCATTTAGTCAGTTGTGCACATCATAGTAGCAGTTTCTCATTCCTTCAAACAAATTGCTAATGCTTTTGGACATGCATCAATGGCTTTCATACAACTCTCTGCTGTTTTATAACATCATCATTTGCTTATGTCATGTCAGTCAAAATTAACTATACTTGTGTATGCTGAATAGTCATTCCATATAAAACTAATAGTCCTCATTTCATTGCTTGAGTCATCACATACAAAAATGTTGAACTAGTTGTCAAAATCTTTATTTAGACAAACAAAAAAAAAATTTTAGACACTCTATACAGGGTCATAATCCCTGTGAATGAGAGGGGTCTAACTGGAGACCATCTGAGCAAGCATGTTGTTGTTTTGGATAATGTGCGTTTTCACCACTCAGATGTCGTCCTACAGTGGTCTTGCAGCACATGATAGGATGCTGGTGGAATATCTCCCTCCCTATTCACCATTCCTAAATCCAATAGAGGAGTTTTTCTCTTCCTGGAGGTGGAAGGTATATGACCGACATCCACATACCCAAATGGCCCTGCTAGCGGCCATAGATGCAGCATGTGATCACAGCAGAGTCCTGCAGAGGGTGGATTCGCCACTCGAGATGATACTTTCCTCGCTACATTGCAAGAGATGATATTTGCTGTGATTTAGATTAAATTATGTGGCCAGAGAGGAACGTCTGGATCTGCATGAATGAATACAGTACTATGTATGTTGTGTGTTCAGTTCCAATATGTTCTGTAATATTGTTTACAGTTGTGCACAGCTCTACTCAAAGGGAGTTTATGTTTGTTGAAAATAAGGGTGTATTTTTTCTTTTGCACAATGCTGTGAACAAATTACAACTGCAAAGAGCATATGCAGTAAAAATGCGAAACATCTTTCTCATACTCAGTTACCTCACTAAATACAGTAAATGTGTAACTTTAAAGTATTTTTCAAATGGCTTTTCAAATAGTATATAGTGCTGTCTTGAGCATTTTCAGGTAATGTCACCAAGATGTGACTTTTTTGTATTGGAAAACATTTACAGAGTAAACTGTCATAATGAAAACATGACAAAGTCATTTGACTATCTTATTCATAAACAATGGTGTCAGGACTTTTCATTTTGATGACACTGACACTTTCATTGATATGAATACTTGCTTTTGAGGAATGAGTTATCCATTTTGAGCAAGTGACACGCTTTTGCAGGTTATCAACTAGGTTTTGCAGTTTGTACTAATTGTTTTGAGAACTGCATTAACTGTTGTGCAAATGTAAAGAGTGATGTGAGAAATGCACCAAAGCGACTGAGAAAAACTGTAATAAATGTATTTTCTAGGTAAATGTCGGTATATATATTTTGTAATGGCGGGGTCGTGAAGCTTTTGCAATGTTTTTGGGGGGCCTTACCCCTCTTAAGCTCTGGGTTAGATGTAAAGGTCAATATTCAGAGAACAGTCGGCTCGAACGTTTAAAATGATCCAAGATAGACAGATAGACAGATAGATGAGTTTGATCATTTTCCAATTGCATTAGTGAATATTTTGAGGAGGTCTATGGGGTTAGGGGTTAGTAGGGGATTTATATATATATATATATATATATATATATAGTATATATAAATATATGAACTTTAGGCGAGGGTTCACATTTAAAAAAGAATCTACTGCCTTCTGCTGCATTGATTGGGACACATTTCAGGCAAAACCAGAAACTCGTTTATATGTTTATTTAATATATATATATATATATATATATATAAATTAAAAAAAAAAAAAAAAAATATATATATATATATATATATATATATATATATATATATAAACACGCGGAATATTTAAAAAAGAAAAAGAAAAACAACAAAAAATAAACAAAATAAATAAATCAAGTTACCGTTACTGTGTCACCCTGACCATTTTTCTAATCGGATGGCACTGCCCCTTCTATCTCAGGTGATATGCACTTGTGCCTAAGCCACCCCCACTGAGACCACTGACGACGTGCTATTAATCAAACTTGTTTTTTTCACACGCCAAACCACAAATATAAGGTAAGTCGCTCTTTTTTACGTATTTGCGCGTTATTTAAAAGGTATCTGGACATACGGACTCACATGCATGTTTTAGTCTGCATTACATTCATAAAGTAACAGTTTTCCCAAAAACAACATTAACTATGAAACTATGCACGCACCAATAAACAGTTAAACTACAGTGGTGTAGTTTAACGGGTGTGTTTTCTAACGTTCAACTTTCCAATTCCGACGACACATTTTAACGTAAATCAATCCTCATTAAATACCAACAATGAGAATTAATCTACAGATGCGCAAGCCTGTAACCGGTTTGGGTGGAATGCGTAACCGTGTCGATTGCATGACGGCAGTTTATTCTGAATTAGTTTTTTTTGCAACAAATTACCGCAATAATTGAAGTTTACTTTAAGAATTACAAATGGTGTTGTGTGAACAACCTTCACACATACATAGTTAAGTAGGTCGCAATGAAAATGTAGTTTAATTTAAACCTACAAGTTTGTTTGTTGTTATGTTTAAGAAACAACTTACGGGGGGAGGGGGATGGTGATGATGGTGGTGATGGTGGTGATGGGGTGGGGGGGGGTCCAATTTGTGGTTACAAATGCTAATTTGTGTTCGTTTCTCAGTTGCAGACAAAAAACACTGCTGGAGATAACAGACACCGCTGTAAATCAAATGCATGGAGAAGACAAAATGTAACTACTGAATACTGTAAAAGTCATTGCAGCAAATAGTGTATTGAATCATGTGACCGAGAATTGACCTAGATGCTCTTTAGTTTTCTGCAGGAATCCTTCAAGGCTCATTCACTGCTTGATTTGTTTGAAACCCCAGACTAAAATCGAACACCATTTAAAAAACGTCTTCGGACAGCCGAATCCTGGAAGAAGTGTCGAGGGCCAAGGAATCCCAAGAGAAGTGGGCGAGAGAGGGGAGAATTCTTAATTTTTCTGACATCAGAAAACTGGTCAGGGAGGACCCATCATGCAACTCTTTGGCCGCCTACTTCCAGGGAAAAGGATTCCTTGTCAAAGACCATGACAGGTAGGGAGATGTGTGAATGGAGAAGCAAGTAGGCATTGAAAGTCATTTCAGATGGGTGTAAATAGACTGTACCAAGGTTGTGTTAGTCATACCATAGTAATGGTCCCTTCGTTTCCTAGTGCTGCCATGCAGGAGAGTGAAATTCTGGCTGTCATAGAGGAGGACATAGGTGAGGTGTCCAACCGCCTCAGCCAAAATAAAGGGGTTCCTCCAAAGACAAAGACAGAGTTCAGGAGCTTCTGCATGGCAACAATGATGTGGCTCCATCACCTGGGTCCCACAAATATAAAAGAGTTCATGGTGAGCACACGGCTGATATATATTTTAGATGCGTTCAAACCAATATATTTGGTCTTCTGAGGTAGGAGGAATAAATTTGCATTACATCAGAACCCTATTATTGTCTGAATGGTCGCACAGTTCCAGGAATGGAATGACAGGGTGACAGAGGCAGATGGAGTTGTATTAAAGCTGTCCAAAGGACTGATAAAGTTGAGCGGAAAGGAAGAACAGGTGAGACGATCCTCCACACACACACGTTTGTTTTGCTATCAAAGTGAGGACATTCCATAGGCGTAATGGTTTTTATACTGTACAAACTGTACATACTATCCCCCTACACTACCCCTACCCCTAAACCTACCCATCACAGAAAACATTCTGCATTTTTACATTTTTAATAAAACATTGTTTAGTATGTTTTTAAAGCTATTTGAAAAGTGAGGACATCTGAAATGTCCTCATATTTCACATTGAAGTTGCAATACCAGTGTCATACCCATGTCATTATATATACATTTGTGTCCTGATGTGTCACAAAAACGTGCGCTCACACACATACACACACACACAAGCATGCTCTATTAGTTAATTAACAGTCTTTGTCAATTAACGTTTGTAAAATAATCAAATGTTTGCTGTAGTGGTTGGAGTGCTACTTTAAGCACATCCGGCCAGGATTTTTAGCGGCTCAACCACTGGAGGGAGACGACATGGGCCGATTCTTCCTGGGAGCTTCAGGACTTCCTCTTCGGAATCCAACAGCTGATGTTCAGCGATTACGAGAAAAGCAAGTATTCTAGTCAATGCTTCATGCAGTTGAGTTTTGTGACAGGCCACGACAGACATCTTACCTTCATTTCTCCCTTCAATGCATGCCAACAGGTATCTAAAGAGGCTGCAGGAGAGACCCATGCCTCCACCACCAGAGCCACAGGCAGGAACGTCAACTGGTGAGGAGAAGCCACCACAGATGCTGGAGAGGTACATAATTGCTTCACTTCCTTAAGGTGACCCTCATGAATAGGGTTGGGAATTGTAAGAAATCATCTATTCGTCATTCAGATTCTTATTCAGCTTAACATTCAGTTTTTATTATTATTATTGTTATTGTTATTATTATTATTATTATACAGACAGGGTTGGGTAGGATACTTTTAAAATGTATTTCACTACAGATTACAAAATATATGCTTTAAAAAGTAATTTGTTACGCATTTCATTACTCAAGTTTAGTAACTTAATCTAAATATTTTGGAATACTAATAAGTGTGGTACAAAAAAGGTAACTGTAAGTTTAATTCTCACACTTTTTACCTCAGAATTGCATGATATAAAGTTGCAATTGCGAGTTATGAAGTCAGAATTATGAAATAAACTCACAATATTAAGAAAAGTCAACAATATGAGATAAACTCGCAAATATTGAGAAAATTCAGAATTATGAGATATAAACTGGCAATATTGAGAAAAGTCAGATTTATGAGAAACATAACATACTAAATTCACAATTGCAAGAAAAAATATATAAATATATATTATATATAAAAATATACATAGTTGCAATTGCGAGTTATGAAGTCAGAATTATGACATAAACTCACAATATTAAGAAAAGTCAACAATATAAGATAAACTCGCAAATATTGAGAAAATTCAGAATTATGAGATATAAACTGGCAATATTGAGAAAAGTCAGATTTATGAGAAACATAACATACTAAATTCACAATTGCAAGAAAAAATATATATATATTATATATAAAAAATATACATACCCACAGGACATCTCCACCTAGCCCAGTGGTACAGCTCCCAACTCCTAGATTTTGGAGCGCCTTTGAAGACTTGTTTCCCGTCACCCTCCACGGGAAGCCACCCACGAAGGAGGAGGCAGCAGGGGCAGGATTTGAGGACCGCCGATATTACCACTACTGGAGGAGACTTCAATACAAGTTGTGTATGCAGTATACACTTGGTAAGTGCTTACAATGTTGTCAGTCACTTTACATTCTACATTTTGTGAGGAGTGTTTGGTTAGAACTCACCCGAGGCCTTTCCCCCCCAGAGCAGTCCACTGACAGGACTGGGAAGAAACCCCCAGCATCTCGTGTTCGGCGTACCATCGCAAAAGAAACCACGTGGACCACCAATGTGCCGACGGTGGACAGCGTTCTCATGGCATGGGTGCCCAGCCAGGAACCATCCACTGTCGCAAATGACCCAGTCCTCGTTTCTTCTGTGGTCCATCAGAAGTGGAAAGGGCTGGCCCTTAAGGAATTTCAGGGGAAAGGAAAAGGTGCATTTACCCACATTTCTAATTATTCAGAGGAACCGGTAGAGGGGAGCCGTTTGCTCAAAACCATTTTCTTTTACCTTTGTGCAGGGGGCATAGCCACCATGGTCTTCAAAAAAAACCTGGTGGTGTGCGACTACCATGGAGAGTTGGTCTCCAAACAGGAAGGGGAAGCAAAACTGCAGTCCATGGCAGAGGAACCGTCATACCTGTTTTTCTTCAAGAGCAAGGATGGCAAATCTCTCTGCCTTGATGCGCAGAAATTCCCCTGCGACTGTCACTCAGACATAGACACTTTTGGGAGGAGGATGAACCATTCTCGCAAAAACAATAATGTGCGGCCTCAGACAGTTTCCTTAAACTGTCCTGATGGACCCAGGGAATGTGTCCTTTTTTTTGCTATGCGTGACATTGCAGTTATCAAGGAACTCCTGTGGGACTACGGTGTTCGTAGAGCATCATTTAAAGGGGAAGGGAGAGACCTTCCATGGCTGGACGACTGAAGTGGTCCAAAAAAAATTATTTATTTATTTATTTATAAACAAAATTATTATATATATATATATATATATATATATATATATACATATAAATAATGTTTGATATTCGTTTTGTGTGCTTATTTGGAAATTCAAACTGTTCAAAAATAAAAAATAAAAAATAATTGTATGAGTGAAGACTTTCACGTGTATACTGTCATCGCATAAGAAATCGTCCCAATCAGACCCTCCCAACGCCTTCAAAAGCAACCCGTGCTCCTAGAGGTATCAAAACAAATGTCAAGAAAGAGAGAGAAAGAGAAAAAATATATATAACAAAGTATAAAATGTGAAAAATCGATTTTGATCTAGCTCTGGTTAATAAACCGGTCAATGCATCCATGTGACCGTGTACCAAAAAATATGCAGTCTAAATTCACTTATGATCTTTATTATCATCATCATCATCAAATCATAATAAGCGTCAAGTAGTAACTTGGGGAATTACAGAGATGCAGAAGCAGCTTTTCCAACAGAGAAAGAGGGTCAGAAAAATGGTTGCTTAGGAAGAGGTGGGCCTGTTCTGTTGCCCTTGTGTGTACACCTTATTGCTAATATAGGTAAAGTGTTGAATCGTAAAGTTATAACACATAATATAGCATCTCCTTCACATACACTGTAGCTCGCTATTGTGCAATAGTCGAGCACAAAGATACACATGAGAATTAATTTAACATGAGAAAGTAATGGCATGGCAGCATATGCTTAGGCCCATATGAAAAGGTAAATAAGAATTAAAAATAAAAATTCTATTGAATTTTGTCATGTTTTGTTTGTTAGTTAAAAGATCAAGCAACAAACTTCAGAACATAGTGAAGGTCTGATAAATATTTGGATCAGTTAATAGAATTAATTTAATGTTGCAAAATTCGTTTTACAACCAGTTAACCCGTTGAATACTTGGTTAACGGTTCATTAAGTCTAAGAAATCTTCATTTCTGGGTTATGTCAAAATCTGCATGATTAGGGACACCAGTATATGAGCATGAATGACTGGTAACTTCGCATGTGACATGCACAAGACTTTATTAAATAGATGAAACATTTAAACTACTCTAACATTCACACACATACATGCATACAGTTTACTAAGGGAAAAAGTTAAAAGATCAACAGTCTTCAGCAAACCATCAGTTTAGTTGTAACATGGCCTTCTTTAAACAGGGGTAAGGATACGTGATGTATCGAATAATGAGACTATGTGTGATACCCAAGGCAGGTTCACAGACCTTTGCTGAGGCTGTTTTCATTAACAAGTCGGGCAACAAGTAACTGCTGTTCTTACGGAAATGCTCAAGGAAGTTTGTGAGTACGTGTCTTAAAGTGGAGTGGAACGGAGCCTTTATCTCCAGTGCCGTTACCTCGCCTTCCACTTCTCGTGGATTATCATCTAGAGTTACACGATACCAGTAGCATCTTTTGGGATTTTTTTATCCACCGAGGGAGACTTCCCTGAGAACACTTGCTTGGGGTCATCAAAGTTCTAAACACTCTGCGTGATCTGCCTTCAGCTCCTCGTCTTCTCGGAGCTCAAGTTTATCTAGTGCAACAAACAAACTGTATTCATCTTCACAATCAGTTTTTTACCTCTGCATTTCTCCAGTAACTCAACACCAAACCAGATTTCAGGCAGCGATTGGTCAGGCAGCAAATCTTTAAACCGACCCTGCAAGGGGCTCATCACTGCAGCTCAGCTGCACTTGAACTTTCGATCTGCAGTTGATGTCGCGGGCCCTGTCCAGGTGAGCACTGTGGCACAGCAGGCTGCAACGCTGTTCACAGTTGCTGACGGGGAACAGCGGAGTCAGACGTTCCTCTTCAAGCTCTGTAAAGTACCGTTCATGCACGCTCACCACCACATTGGTCTGGTCCAGGATGCGTAGACTGCTTTTAGCATTGCTTTGTGTGACCCAGGTTGTTGCGTTCCTGGCAGCCGTGGACAAGGCTGTGGTGTGGGACGCACATTTATATATATATAAAGTTTCACCCTGATTGTAACATTGCATCTGATTGGCCTAAGCTTACCTGGCCATATCTGGTGACGCATAGGTACGACTTGCACGTATCATTGAACCTGTATCATTGGATTTGGGAAGCCGTCATCTTTCAGGTGGTGAAAGGTTCTGATGAATGGTGGAAGGGTTGTTGCATTCAAATCCAGTGTGACCATTATTATGTCCACCCAAATATATATATGAGAGAAAGAGACAGATAGATAAGTGTTCGATGGGAGGGGAGGATGAGGAGGATGAGGATGAGGTGAATGAGGAGGAGAATGAAGAGGAGGTGAATTAGGAGGAGGAGAATGAAGAGGAGGAGGAGGAGGTGAATTAGGAGAATGAGGAGGAGGAGGAGAATGAGAAGGAGGAGGAGGAGGAGGAGAATGAGGAGCATCTCCTGCAAAATAACACAGTACAACAGCTGTAAAAACTGCACGTCTCAGTCTAAAAACAGAGGAACTGTTTGATGACAACTTACTGTCCGGCTGATGATGACAAGAAAAACTACATTGAAAAAAATAAATCAATGAAAATGATTAGGGCCCAAGCCCAAAGGACGAAGCAATGAATATCTCAAATGGTATGTCCATAGCAAGGAAATGTGTTATGACTTCTGCGTACATTGATTAATTTTTATGAAACTTCAGCTCTGTGTTTGTATATATATATATAAAACATTGTTTTGACTGAATACAAAATTTTGAACTGCCAATGATAACTTCACACTCATTTGAAATTGAACTATGGTGCTATGTGTCTAGACATGGGCATTACACAAGGTCACATGCCGTGTTTGATAGCAGCACGTATGAGAATGTATTTAGTATTTAGATTAGTTATTTATTTAAATGATTATATTTTATTAAAAAAAGATTAAATTTCACACGATTTTATAAAAAGTGGCGGTTTATAATAATCTTTCATGAGTGAGCAACAAAATCTAGACACACATCTCACTCTTACCGGATGCTTATTTGGCTCTATTCGTTAATTTTATAATTTTTTTTTTTTTTTTTTAATTCGGATACCACCCACATTGTAATTCAATGAATGCATCCTTTCGGTGCATAAGATTGGTGCGCAAATGGTAGATCAGCTAGGCCAAAAAACACATGCAGAGAAGTGTTAGGATAATACAACATCGGCATTCAGGTGGCATTCTGCACTCACTGGAAAGTGACCCATGACATCCTATGAAATGAAATTAATCTAAATGTAAATGATCTCATAGATGTGGCTGTTGTGGTTTGTGATCATATGGGCACCAACTGCTGCAGTAAACGCGGTAAATTCAAACCACTTTGACACAGTCCTCTTACGTTTACCCATTTTAAATGCCCGTTGCTCGCTGTGCACAGTTGCCTTGAAGCAGCTTGGGCAGTCATCACTACTTGTGGCTGTATTCATCATTTTGAAAGCGTTTGAGTTGTACTTACCACACTGCTTCCACCTGAGGTCTTTACTCAACTGTCCGTCATTTCTGCTGCCTAAAATAAATGATAAAATATTAATAACCGGATACAAAATTCTCACAATGAAATAATACTCAGATAAAAGTCAGTTACAAAAAAGTTGTGATTTCTGTATGCGGTAAAAACGATTTTTAGAGAATGGAAGCATTGAATTCACTAATAAATATTGGTTGAATGCCGTTTTATTTTCTGTAACACACTTTTATTTTAACACCATCATCCCATCACTTCTCCACCCCAAATTAACTCAGCTTTCCGTGCCCACCTCTGTCTGTCAGTGGATCACCAGCTTCCTGACAGACAGGCAGCAGCTAGTGAGACTGGGAAAATTCTCATCCAGCACCCACACTGCCCACTGCCCTACTCCCTCTACACCGACGACTGCACCTCTAAAGACCCCTCTGTCAAGCTCCTGAAGTTTGCAGACGACACCACACTGATCGGTCTCATCCAGGATGGTGACGAGTCTGCTTACAGACTGGAGGTTGAACAGTTGACTGTCTGGTGCAGTCTTAACAACCTGGAGCTCAACACGCTCAAGACGGTAGAGATGATCGTGGACTTCAGGAGAAACCCCCCTGCTCTCCCCCCACTCACCATCATGAACAGCACTGTGACTGCAGTGGAGTCATTCAGGTTCCTGGGCACCACAATCTCTCAGGACCTGAAGTGGGACAACCACATTGAGTACATTGTGAAAAAGACCCAGCAGAGGTTGTACTTCCTTCGCCAGCTGAGGAAGTTCAACCTACCACAGGAGCTCCTGAAACAGTTTTACTCTGCCATCATCGAATGTTAAGCATGTAACCATGACAACGTATGTACAAAGGTTGTACTAGTCAAACTAAATCATAGTATTTTCTTTAATGTAATAATATAAGCCATCATTTATACATATATATACATTTATATATATTTACTATTTTAAGTAAATGCACAATGAGGCATGCTTTTTGTATTTTAAGCAAATAAACAGTGTTACCATTACGTGATTAATCCTCTCGGAAGGGGTTAGTCTTGATATCGGTGGCCAGAGGGGAAATAAACAATTTAAATGTACATCCTTCTCACCAAGTTTCTTTGCTGGTGGTCTTGAAGCCCATTCCAGCATTGTGCGAGTCTCTACAATCTTGTCGCTGATGTCCTTTGACTGAATGGAAGTTACAGATTCTTTGGACAGGTGTCTCTTATACACAAAACTGACATTGGGAATGCTTTCTTAAAGTGACGGGACTAATTTGTTTTCGACATGGGCACATCAGAAATCTGTAGGAGGCAGAATTCACTTGATCAAATCCTAATCAATGTAAAACCTTTACATAAAGTGTTTGTTTCTGGATTTTTTGGTCAATATTATGGAAGCCCGTTCCCGCCACTGTTGAGAAAAAACTTTCTCATAATAATGACTTAGTATCTCATAATAATGACTTAACATCTCATAATAATGACTTAGTATCTCATAATAATGACTTAGTATCTCATAATAATGGCTTAGTATCTTTAACTTGATCAAAAAAAAAATAATAATAATTTTTTTTAGAAACTTTTCTCATAATAATGACTTAACATCTGATAATAATGACTTAACATCTCATAATAATGACTTAGTATCTCATAATAATGACTTAGTATCTTTAACTTAATCAAAAAAAAAAATTAAATTTAAATTTAAAATTTTTTTAGAAACTTTTCTCAAAGTTCTCAAAGTTTCTGATTAAGTTAAAGATGCTAAGTCATTATTATGAGATGTTAAGTCATTGTTATGAGATACTAAGTCATTATTATGAGATACTAAGTCATTATTGTGAGAAAGTTTCTCATTATTATGACTTACAGATTTTTGTTTTTTTCTCAACAGTGGCGGGAACGGGCTTCCATACAATATACTGTCTCCATCCATTAAAGTAAAACTATCATAAACATGATAGACTCCTCGTTTCCATTTGTAAGTAGAGTGTGTTACAGTTTTTTTACAATCACTTTGCTACTATTTTCAGAACCTTGATGTAATTTTTCAAAACTCTAGACACAAAACTCAGAACGGTTATCACTTGTAACACAGGCAATGTTCAAAACAGTGCATTGTGCATTCACATCTTTAAAGAAATCTTGTACTTGCACAATCATTGGTTCAAAACATAAATTCACTGTGAAATACCATTGAAACATAACTGTAGATCACCCACACACAAGCAACCGATATTTCACTGTGTCATTGTTCGTATTCATTATAATCATTAAATATTGTAGAACAAAATGGGTGATACAGGTTTCGTTATGGTACTACATGTACAGTAAACACATCTCTGTAAAAGTACTGCAGTAGAGAGAATACTACAGACACAGTGGAATCATTGAACAAAGTTTGTCATATATTGATGCAAAACACTACAGTACAATCTCAACATAGGTTTATTTGAATCAAAGCATAAATAATTAGCTATGAAATAGAAAAGAAAAGACAGTACTGTAAAACATCAAATGCAGTGTTCCTTAACTTGCTTGCTTGTACTCATTAGCCAAACATCTCGGAAAAAACCTTCGGGTTTTGGTAGATTTGCAAGTATATTTGCAAATCCACACACTTGCGAATCTTGGTACAGGGATTGGTCCGGGAATGTTCCTGGAGAGTCCAATGAATCAGAGAAGCTTTGGTTTATGTACTCAAGACGTCTTTGCCAAAATGACCCAATACTTTAAAGAATCAGTGACGCCGGTCACATGGTCAAGATTTTCACTTCCTGCTGCAGCACCTGCAAAGCACTACAATAACAAAATTTTCCCACCTCCATGTTTGATCGTGTGGATGGTGTTCTGGTCATAAGTCATGCCTTTTTTTGTATTCTTTTTTAGTTCACTTACTGCTGCTACATGGGCCCAAAAGTTCCCATTTGGTTGATCACTTCATAAAACATTCTTCCAGAATTATCCAAATTCCTTTGAAGGGGGATAATCAATATCCCTTGTCTCTCAGCATATATTTATCCTCTTCTCTACAATATATATATTTATCCTTTTTGGAGTGAAGCAATAATCAATAATCAGTATTTTACTTATTAAAATTATTTGCATGATGATTTTATTCTATATGTAACCCTAGAATGATGATGTGTGATGTGTGATGCATGTGTCTAGCCATATATCTGTTTTCTTAGCTCCCTGGAGTTTGGGTCACCAAGGACACCACAGCTCCTGGACGGGACGTGACTTTTGCCTCATTTCAACATGTCATCTTAACTTCTGTATTTTTCCACAGGATAAAAATGAATATTGTTTGTACTTCTCGCCAGAACCAAGAACATGTTATCAGCATGTTTTGGGAAACTTTCATGTTGATAGTTGGAGCTAACCAACTATCAACTCTGCAGTAGCGTGTATTGTGTATGTGCGTTAATGTTCTGTGCAGGTTTCGTATTGAGGGCATGTGGATAGGTGTCATCTGGACTGGAGACTTGAGGGCGCCTAGACCTGACCTAGAGGGACCTAACTCAAGGAGTCTGGCGTCAACATCCTGATAGATGAAGATACGCTCCTGACTATCTTCCCAATTTTGTCTAGTTTTCTTAACCAATCAGAATCTTCGTAATCTTAGTAGTGACGTAGTTAGTAGACCCTGTTAGAGTATAATTGCTATGGAAAAATGTATGTACGCAGAGCGGCCTACGAACTCCTTGTGAGACCTGAAGCTGACTTCTGCTGATGAAACTGCAAACTATTCTTCAGTAAATTTTCTTCTATTGATTGCATTTCTGACTCCTGGTCTTCATTCAACGTATCTGGTCAAAGGGTCCTAAACTGTAAAATCCCCTACACCTTCTAACATTCAATTTAGCCCGTTCACACTTGAATCGGATATGTCAAAATGTGCTATTTGTGCAGCAAAATTGCTCTGCAGGTAACATACACGTGAGTAAAGGTCATGTACTTTCATTTATTGAGGAAATCCAAGTTTCCATCATTTGATTAGAATGGCAAGAAGTAATTTTAAAAAGTAATTATTTCCTCACTCTCATGTTTATCTAGCTAAGTAGTTGAGTAGTTTCATTTTCTGTCACTTAAGTTACATATATTGAAATCGCATTTCCATAGAATTGACTGCAGTGACAGGGGTTGCCTGACTTTTATGACTTTTTCAAATGTTTTCTTTTACATTCAGCGCCAAATGTGTGACAACCCAAGGTGTGGAAAAGTATTTTCAATCATTCAGAGACCTTCACTACCCGAAGTGCGGTGATTTGTGGCCTCACGAGATTCCAGGTGAGTGGTTGTTAACATTGCTTCATCAATCTTCTATTTAACACGAACAACTGCAGAGTGAACTTCAGGAGGTTTTACTGCAGACAACAGTTTTCTTATTTTTTGTTTTCTTTCTAATTGGCAGATGAAGGGGTGGATTCTGGAATCCACTGCCGCTTTAATATATATATATATATATATATATATTTTTTTTTTTTTTTTTTTTTTTTTTTTTGAGCGATTTATCATGAAGCTATCTTTCTAAATATTGAATTATTTGGAATGACTAACTTCAACTTATGTTAAAGCATTTATTTTCCTTTTCATTTTTCAAACACTAGAAAATAATGATGTATATTGTCTGTACCTCTGACTGAGAGAAAAGTACAACTTATCAGTATGTTTTGGGAAAGTTTCCTGTTCAGTGCAGAGCTCAGATCAACTTCAGCCTTGAAGAAGCTGTGAATCATGTGTATCTTTGTATGTGCGCTAAGTGTTCTGTACAGGTCCGTTATGGGTACTAGTGGACAACTGGGACTTGAGACCTGCCGACGCCTTGTCCTGACTTAACAGGACATTCTGTGCCTAAGTTCAGGGTCTGATCGTCAGCGTCATGATGGAAGGAGATATGATTCTGACTATCTGTCCATGTGTGGAAAATTACCAGTTTTGTCTAGTTTTCTAAACCAATCAGAATCTTAGTAATGACGTAGTTAGTGGACTCTGTTAGAGTATAATTGTTGTGGAAATATGAATGTAGGAGAGAGAGAGAGCGGCCTACGAACTCCTTGGGAGACTTGAAGCTGCTTCTGCTGATGAAACTGCAAACTATTCTTTATTAAAATTTTCTTCAAGTTATTTTTTTTTTTACACTCTGACTCCGGGTCTTCATTTATCATATCTGGTCTTTTGGGTCTTTAACTGTAAAATCCCCTACACGTTTCCAGTCACAGAGTTCATAAAATCTGCAAGAACACTGGTCCCACACGTCACGCCAGCCAAAAGGTTCTCAAAGCCAGCCATTGATATATTTCGTTTTTTTTAAGAGATTTTTTTTTTTTTTTAAAGAGATATTTTAAGTTTTTTTTAAGAGATATTTTTTTTTTAAAGAGATATTTTAAGTTTTTTTTAAGAGATATTTTAAGTTTTTTTAATTTAAAGAATTTTAATGTTGTTCTTTACATGTTTAATAAAATAACTTTAATGAAAGGAAACAAGGTTTTTTTTTCTCAATTCCACAATTTTTTGAAAAAAAAAATGTTTCTTTACTCTTGTGTGGAAACCTTTTCTGTAGCTGTTGAATTTGAGCACATTTTGTTGGTGTAAGATAAAATAAAGTATTTTGAGAAGCATATTGATCCAAAAAACCACCAATCTAGGCTTAAAGCTCCCAGGGGCTAAAAGCACTAGGTCTCCATCCCACCGGGCTACTATGGGTAGGTTGGTTTGAGTCAGTTAAGGGTTAGGCATATAGAAAAAACTAGTTGGATTCAGGAAGCTGCTCTCTTTCGGGTGGAGTCTGGTAAGTGTTAGGGTCGAAGGTCAGAGAACAGTTGGATCTACCGTTTAAATTGATCTAGGAAATTATATGCAATGAAGGTATGAACTTATTAGATGTACTTGTAAGTGGAGTGTGTTAAATGTTACATTTCCAGGTCAAAGGTCATAGAACAGTTCATTTCCAGCTTCCATCATACTGTGATTTTCTGCTAAGGTTTTTTTTTTAAGTTTTGCATTTTAAGGTAACTTCCAAAAACAATCCTGACAGCAACAGAAACAAACTTTTATTCTTATTTTGTTTCTCATTCAATGTTAGTAATATTGTATATAGAAATAAATAATTCAGAGGAGAATATTGTTTAATGTCATGAATTGTCATTGAGTGTCATCTCAAAAATAGGTATATGCTGTCCTCTAGTGCTCATTCAATATATTACATTTGTCATTAATAGAATTCTGCTTGTTTTTAAGTTACACATACTACATTGATTAAAAAAAAAAACGTTTGAATTTCTCATTCAATGTTAGAAATATTATAATATAGAAATAAACAGTGTATAATTCAGAGAATATTGTTTGGTGTCATGAATTGTCATTGAGTGTCATCTCAAAAATAGGTATATGCTGTCCTCTAGTGCTCATTCAATATATTACATTTTGTCATTAATAGAATTCTGCTTGTTTTTAAGTTACACATACTACATTGATTAAAAAAAAAAACGTTTGAATTTCTCATTCAATGTTAGAAATATTATAATATAGAAATAAACAGTGTATAATTCAGAGAATATTGTTTGGTGTCATGAATTGTCATTGAGTGTCATCTCAAAAATAGGTATATGCTGCCCTCTAGTGCTAATTATAATATATGACATTTTATTATCATTTCATTTATTTTAAGAGTACTTTTCTGCCTCTTTTTAATTCACACATACATCTCGAAATTAAAAAATAAATTAAAATGTGTTTATTTATGATATGTGTACTATTAAATATAGAAATTAGGTGTGTATATTTCAATTATTCATGAATAAATGACAACTTCCAAATTCCATTTTTGTTCTTAATTTGAACCTTTGCCATGGCAAAACCATTTGAAAAAACTTTACCAAACATAAAATCTTAATTTAATTTGTCAAATAATGACTTTACCAAATATGAGACATTCTCTTTTTAAAGTATTTTTAAAACCTTTTGTCATCTCAACCCTGTAAAAATAGGTTATATGATGCCCTCTAGTGCTCATTCAATATATTACATTTTGTTATTAATAGAATTCTTTTGAACCACATAGCAGTTATCTGTTTGAATTTAACTTACACATACATCTTGAATCAAAGAAATGAATTAAAATGTGTTTATTTATAATATTTGTATTATTACATATTGAAATAAAGAGAGAATAATTTCAGTTATTTGAAAATATAAGAGAAATTCCTTTTTTTTTTTTTTGTCCTTTCTTTAAACCTTCGCCATGGCACCAATAGCGCTATTGTTCTTATTTTTATGTTAAACATACTACATTGATTTAAAAAAAAGTTTGAATTTTTTATTTAATGTTAGTGTTATTGTATATAGAAATAAACAGTGTGTAATTCAGAGGAGAATATTGTTTAATGTCATGCATTATTATTGAGTGTCATCTCAAAATACAACATTTTAAAGAAAACAAATATATTGATCTGATGTGCCGTAATCCAGAGTTTCGAGAAGATTATACACCTTATAGTTTTTTTGGGTCTGAAAAAAAAGTTTCTCCGATCTTCTCGAAACTCTGGATTCTGTCCCAGGGCGACGAGACTTAGACAGGACCGCCAGTTTGGTGGCGCTAGACCCTTCCAGAGCCGAGTTATGGCGATCCCACGTCAGGTTAATTCCATTGTACCGTTTAATGAGTTCGTTGATGGGAACCGGGACTGTTTGCACTTACCTCTTCCCGTTCGGCCATTTCTCGCCCGATAGACTCGAAAGTTACATAAACGCTTTCGGCAGAGCGCCCTTACTACGATTTGGGTGTTTTAATCCCGAAAAATTGATATCAAATGTGCACAAGCATCTATAAACACTCTGTCCACCAACCCCAAGTTTGTCTGCTCTTTTTTTATTGGGAACTGGGACTGTTTGCACTTACCTCTTCCCGTGAATGCGCTCCATATGAACCATGCAGTCAATTGACTGCTGTATGGCTGATGTAACATCAGATTAAGTCAATAGGGAAAGTTATTGAAAAAGAATAAAAAGTAACAGAAAGTTCATATTTGAGCACTAATTTCTGAAAAATATGCCCTTTAGTCATTATGTATAAGAACTGCACAGGATTGCGCGCTCTCTGGTCAAAAAAATATGCACTGAGTCTAACATGCATTTCTGCATGGCTGACGAAGGAGTCAAACTGTTTGAAAAATCAGTCTTTATACAAAGACTAAAAATGTAGTACACCTTGACTAGAAATATGTTTCTTTCGTCACAAATGGAGTTTTGTATGTCTGATATAACATCATAAAAATGCAATGAAAATGAAAGTATAAAAAGTTCATGATCTAGGAAACTTCAACCAGAAACATGTACAGCAGTTTCTTGTAGACAACGCCGTGCATTGCAATGTACATAAGTTTTCTTAACGGAATGAGGTAGTTCTTCTAATATGCACTGCAACGCAACAAAGTGCATATCTTTTATTGTGCTCTGTGCAATCCAACAGCACATATTTTTCTCTTCATTGCACAACCAAACGAGGTACTCTATGCAATTCTGCATTATCTCTTCAACAGCACATATGTTAACTACAGGCACAGCAGAATGAGATAATACTGGTACACTTAGTCATTTTTCTGAGAAATTGTGCACGCTAAGGAAAATTACTGTGTCAAAATTCCTCCAGGTGAACCGTGCAGTGTGTGTCTCTGCTCAAGCCGGAGAGAGAGTGAGGTAGGCAGCTTGAAAGTGTAAGGAAGGCCCCCTCTGTGAATCCGCTCAATTCACACTCTCTCCGGCTTGAGGAGAGACAACCACACAGCCTGCTTCCGAGCTAAGCAAAAACACTCAGGAAAATGGTATACGGGGGAATTTTAACGCATAGTCGTTTTTCTGAGAAATGGTGCACGCTCAGAAAAACGACTAAGTGTCCAATTTCCTCGGTCGAACCATACAGTGCTTGTCTCTGCTCAAGCCGCAAAACGTGCGAGGTAAGCGGCTTGAAGGTGTAAGGAAGGGCCCCTCTGTGAATCCGCTCAATTCACACTCTCTCCAGCTGAGGAGAGACACACACAGCCTGCTTCCGAGCTAAGCAAAAACACTCGGGCAGATGGTACACGGAGGAATTTTGACACTTAGTCGTTTTTCTGAGAAATGGTGCACGCTCAGATAAACGACTAAGTGTCAAAATTCCTCCATGTTAACCCTGCAGTGTGTGTCTCTGCTCAAGCCGGAGAAAGTGTGAGGCAGGCGGCTTGAAGGTGTAAGGAAGGGCCCCTCTGTGAACTCGCTCCATATGAACTATGCAGTCAATCGACTGCTGTATGGCTGATGTAACATCAGATTAAGTCAATGAGGAAAGTTATTGAAAAAGAATAAAAAAAGTAACAGAAAGTTCATGTTTGAGCACTAATTTATGAAAAATATGCCCTTTGTGTATATGTATATGTAATATGTATAAGAACTGCTCAGGATTGAGCGCTCTCTGGCCAAAAAAATATGCACTGAGTCTAACATGCATTTCTGCATGGCTGACGAAGGAGTCAAACTGTTTGAAAAATCAGACTTTATACAAAGACTAAAATGTAGTACACCTTGACTAGAAATATGTTTCTTTCGTCACAAATGGAGTTTTGTATGTCTGATATAACATCAGAAAAAGTTTTCTAAACCAATCAGAATCTTAGTAATGACGTAGTTAGTGGACTCTGTTAGAGTATAATTGTTGTGGAAATGTGAATGTAGGAGAGAGAGAGAGCGGCCTACGAACTCCTTGGGAGACTTGAAGCTGCTTCTGCTGATGAAACTGCAAACTATTCTTTATTAAAATTTTCTTCAAGTTATTTTTTTTTTTACACTCTGACTCCGGGTCTTCATTTATCATATCTGGTCTTTTGGGTCTTTAACTGTAAAATCCCCTACACGTTTCCAGTCACAGAGTTCATAAAATCTGCAAGAACACTGGTCCCACACGTCACGCCAGCCAAAAGGTTCTCAAAGCCAGCCATTGATATATTTCGTTTTTTTTAAGAGATATTTTTTTTTTTTTAAAGAGATATTTTAAGTTTTTTTTAAGAGATATTTTTTTTTTTAAAGAGATATTTTAAGTTTTTTTTAAGAGATATTTTAAGTTTTTTTAATTTAAAGAATTTTAATGTTGTTCTTTACATGTTTAATAAAATAACTTTAATGAAAGGAAACAAGGTTTTTTTTTCTCAATTCCACAATTTTTTGAAAAAAAAAATGTTTCTTTACTCTTGTGTGGAAACCTTTTCTGTAGCTGTTGAATTTGAGCACATTTTGTTGGTGTAAGATAAAATAAAGTATTTTGAGAAGCATATTGATCCAAAAAACCACCAATCTAGGCTTAAAGCTCCCAGGGGCTAAAAGCACTAGGTCTCCATCCCACCGGGCTACTATGGGTAGGTTGGTTTGAGTCAGCAATGAGTATGAAAGTATAGAAAGTTCATGATCTAGGAAACTTCAACCAGAAATATGTGCAGCAGTTTCTTGTAGACAGTGCCGTGCATTGCAATGCATATAAGTTTTCTTAACGGAAATGAGTTAGTTCTTCTAATATGCACTGCAACGCAACAAAGTGCATATCTTTTATTGTGCTCTGTGCAATGCAACAGCACATATGTTTTCTCTTTGCACAACCAAACGAGGTACTCTATGCAATTCTGCATTATCTCTTCAACAGCACATATGTTAACTCCATGCACAGAAGAATGAGATAATACTGGTACACTTAGTGGTTTTGCTGAGAAATGGTGCACGCTAAGGAAAACGACTGTGTCAAAATTCTTCCGGGTGAACCGTGCAGTGTGTGTCTCTGCTCAAGCCGGAGAGAGTGTGAGGTAGGCGGCTTGAAAGTGTAAGAAAAGGCCCCCCTGTGAATCTGCTCAACTCACACTTTCTCCGGCTTGAGGAGAGACACACACACAGCCTGCTTCCGAGGCACGACGTAAAATTCTAGGGCAGATGGTACACGGAGGAATTTTGACGCTTAGTCGTTTTTCTGAGAAATGGTGCACGCTAAACTAAGTGTCAAAATTCCTCCGTGTTAACCCTGCAGTGTGTGTCTCTGCTCAAGCCGGAGAGAGTATGAGGTCGCCGGGTTGAAGGTGTAAGGAAGGGCCCCTCTGTGAATACGCTCTATATGAACTATGCAGTCAATCGACTGCATTATGGCTGATGTAACATCAGATTAAGTCAATGAGGAAAGTTATTGAGAAAGAATAAAAAGTAACAGAAAGTTCATGTTTGAGCACTAATTCAAATGCAATTTAGTCATTATATATAAAAACTGCTCAGGATTGAGCGCTCTCTGGCCAAAAAAATATGCACTGAGTCTAACATGCATTTCTGCCTGGCTGACGAAGGAGTCAAACTGTTTGAAAAATCAGACTTTATACAAAGACTAAAATGTAGTACACCTTGACTAGAAATATGTTTCTTTTGTCACAAATGGAGTTTTGTATGTCTGATATAATATCAGAAAAATGCAATGAGTATGAAAGTATAGAAAGTTCATGATCTAGGAAACTTCAACCAGAAATATGTGCAGCAGTTTCTTGTAGACAATGCCGTGCATTGCAATGTATATAAGTTTTCTTAACGGAAATGAGTTAGTTCTTCTAATATGCACTGCAACGCAACAAAGTGCATATCTTTTATTGTGCTCTGTGCAATGCAACAGCATTCATTGCACAACCAAACGAGGTACTCTATGCAATTCTGCATTATCTCTTCAACACCACATATGTCAACTACAGGCACAGCAGAATGAGATAATACTGGTACACTTAGTCGTTTTTCTGAGCGTGCACCATTTCTCAAAAAAACGACTAAGTGTACCAGTATTATCTCATTCTGCTGTGTCAAAATTCCTCCGTGTTAACCCTGCAGTGTGTGTCTCTGCTCAAGACGAAGAAAGTGTGAGGCAGGCGGCTTAAAGGTGTAAGGAAGGGCCCCTCTGTGAATGCGCTCCATATGAACTATGCAGTCAATCGACTGCTGTATGGCTGATGTAACATCAGATTAAGTCAATGAGGATGTATAGAAAGTTCAAGATCAAGGAGTGAAACGTGTTCAGTAAGAAAAAAATTGGCTACTATTTGGCTGCTGAAAGTATCAAGGAGTCAAATTTGTTCAGTAGGTCAAAAATTAGCTACTCAATGGCTAATGTATCACAAGAAGGAGTCAATTGGGTAGGAATAGAAAGCCCAAGATCAAGGACGGAAATATGTTAAGTAGATAAAAAAACTGGTTGAACGATCACCAGAAGGAGTCAATGGGTAGAACTAAAAAGTTCAAAATCGATGACTCTTGGGCCATATATTAGTGTTTTAGGTCAAATATGGACTCTGAATGACCGATGTCACATCATTAGGAGTCAATGAGTATGTATAAAAAGTTGAAGTTCATCAAGGAGTGAAACGTGAATAGTCAAAAATTAGCTACTCTTTGGCTGATCCATAACCAGAAGGAGTCCAAAGGGGAGAAATAGAAAGTTCAGAATCAACGACTCTTGAGCCCGATATGAGCCCATTTGGTCAAATAGTGACTTTTGAATGACTGATATAACATCAGATGGAGTCAATGAGTATGTAAAGAAATTTCAAGATCAAGGACTGAAACTTGTTCAATGGGTCAAAAATTGGCTGAAATATCACCAGAAGGAGTCAATTGTGTAGAACTAAAAAGTTCAAAATTGATGACTTTTGAGCCTATATAGGGCGTTTTTCTGAATGACTGGGGAAACATCAGAAGGAGTCAATGAGATTGTAAAGAAAGTTCAAGATCAAGGACTGAAACACGTCCAATGGGTCAAATATTGGCTACTATATGGCTAACGTGTCACAAAAAGGAGTCAATTGGGTAGGAATAGAAAGTTCAAGATCAAGGACTCAAATATGTTCAGTAGGTCAAAAATTGGCCGCTCTATGGCTGATCCATCACCACAAGGAGTCCAGTGGGCAGAAATAGAAAGTTCAAAATCGACGACTCTTGAGCCCGATATGAGCCCATTTAGTCAAATAGTGACTTTTGAATGACTGATGTAACATCAGATCAAGGACTGAAAATTGTTCAATGGGTAAAATATTGGCTACTCTATCTCTAATGTATCACCAGAAGGAGTCAATTGGGTAGGAATAGAAAGTTCAAAATCAAGGACTCAAATTTGTTAAGTAGGTCAAAAATTGGCTGAAATATCACCAAAAGGAGTCAATTGGGCAATACTAAAAAGTTCAAAATTGATGACTCTTGGGCTAGATATCAGTATTTTATATAAAATATAGACTTCTGAATGACTGACGTAAAATCAGAAGTAGTCAAAGAGTATGTATAGAAAGTTCAAGATCAAGGAGTGAGACATGTTCAGTAAGACAAAAATTGGCTGCTGCATGGCTGATCCATCACCATAAGGAGTCCAGTGGGCAGAAATAGAAAGTTCAAAATCGACGACTCTTGGCCTGATATGAGTCCATTTGGTCAAATATTGACCTCTGAATGGCTATTGTAACATCAGAAAGAGTCAATCAGTTTTTATAAAAGTTCAAGATCAAGGACTGAAACAAGTCCAATGGGTCAAATATTGGCTACTCTATGGCTAATGTGTCACAAAAATGAGTCAATTGGCTAGGAATAAAAAAACAAGATCAAGGACTCAAATATGGTCAGTAGGTCAACAATTGGCTGAAATATCACCAGAAGGAGTCAATTGGGTAGAACTAAAAAGTTAAAAATTGATGACTCTTGAGCCCGATATAGGGCCTTTTTCATTCTGAATGACCGGTGTAAAATCAGAAGGCGTCAATAAGTTTGTATAGAAAGTTCAAGATCAAGGACTGAAACAAGTCCAATAGGTCAAATATTGGCTACTCTATGGCTAATGTGTCACAAAAAGGAGTCAATTGGGTAGGAATAGAAAGTTCAAGATCAAGGACTCAAATATGTTCAGTAGGTTGTAGCGTCTGGACTGGATCACGGATGAACAATTCATTTTTAGGCTTTAAGAAAAGCTTTTAACCCTTTAACTCGCATAGGTAAATCTTAGTCGGCTCCGAAGGTCCTGGCCAAGTGACATTTTAAGTGACGAGGTGTGAGGCAAGGCAGAACCTCTTTGGAAGTCTCCCTGACTTCAAAGAGATACTAATCAGCTCACACCAAATTCTTTACCCCACACAAGACCTGGGACAAGAAGTCCACGCACACACATAGAGACATTCATCAAAATATGAATATTCCCAAGTGTTTTTCCTATGCTGTTCCTTTCGTATGCATGTCTATATTACTCCCACTTAGTTACATCTTGTAACACAACTCTAGTTGTGTTAGTTTCACTGTAAAATGCTTATATTTAAATGTAAGAATGTTTATGCCCTAAAGAGAGGCCGAAACGCACGATTCTTGGATGCAAAATATTCCTCTGTGAATTTCATAACTAGATATTGGTGTTATATCGTGATAATATGCATTATTCTACTTTTAAGGTACTTTGGAGGAAAAAGAACCCAGTTTAAGCACCTCTGTAGATAATGCAAATTAGGCCATAAATAGAAACAAAGGAAAGTTCTCCCGCTAAAAGTCCATGTTCCCTATTGGCCGTACAGCCAGAATAGGTGGGACCGGGTTTATCTTTATAACACCTAAACACGAGCTTATCCATTGCTCAGTCGCTTCATCCTGGACGAGACATCCTTCCTCTTTTATTTTCCGGCATTTTACAAACAGTTAATTCCGTTTTGAAATTCCGCTGAAGAATCATCTGAGAAAGAAACCAATAGAAACTCCAGCTCCACGCACGGAAGTTTGAACGGCATTCACCACAGCACAAAGTACAAATGCAAGTATCTGAATTAATTTCGATGCGCTTTAACTTTATTGCCTGAAGTGATTTCGTTGCTGGCTCTCAAAAGGTTTAACTGTTTGTAATCTTGCTTTCTTTGATCAACTCTTCCTTTCTTTCCTTTCGTTATTTTGGTTGTATGCTCTGCTTAGATTTAGTTGTATGTATTCGTGTATATATATCCTATTTTCATATATTAAACACTTTGTATTCACACAATTCATTGTCTCTGGGTAACTCATACATGAACCAAGTCACTTTAACGTTTGATTTCGCTAGCTATATGCTTTTTAAATACTAGAATAAGTTTCCTTTTCGTGGCCAGAGAAGAAAACTTCCTTTCTAGAATCGATAAGAAAATCGGACTGATAGTTTTGCTGGACAAAACAAACCAGTCTTTCTAAATTAATTCTAAATTAATTCTAAACCTAGAAATAATTTTAGACCATATATGTTCATGATTAATTATAATTCGTTGTAATTGATTATCTATATATACCTAATTCCCTTCGTGGTTGATTCATATTCATAATTGGTCATAACGTGTTATGATTCAGTTGTGAATATATTTCATCCATTTGAACAAGTTACTACATATATTTTTGGTGGAGAACGCGACGACGTTTTAAACTTGGTTTTGTGTTGAGCAACACAGTTTCAATCTTTGTGTGTTTATAAATGTGTTCATGCGCGCTTCATGCATTGAGTCGCAACGCGCGTCTCACCATTGCCCCGCGGTAACAACTGCTATATTTGTCTAACATTGTAGCTACTGTTAACCGTCTAGAATTAACTGCAGTTCATAATTTTAAAATTGTTCCTGTAAAGAGGATCAAATATCTTCACAGCACATTTTAATATTAGTTTTTCCGCCTGTTAGAACGAAGAAACCTTCTTTCAGCGCGAAGACAGATTGATTTGAGCGATGTTCCTCTTATCTTTCTAAAAGGCCTTTATTTGTATCGCTAGATTTGATTCATTGCGTATATCCAGTGTTATTCAACTAAGCGATTTGACTCTGTTAGGTCAAACCACTGCCTTAGCTACCCAGTGTTCGCCTAATGCAAATCTATTTATAAGAACACAGTTATCTGAATTATTTGTAAATCGGAGTCATTTATTTTAACACATTGATCAAGTGTTAATTTTGTAACAGCAGTGAAGAAACCCTGCAAAGTTACACATTCTTGTGCTGTAAACTGGCGCAAAAGGATCCGCTGAGATCTAAAACATTCAATGCGTGCACAAAGGCGCTATTATTTAATTCACTCATGACTGAGTTGAGGGTAGGTCACAGTACCTCTGACTAACCACCAGAGGGCGACCTGCGTAAGCGTGGGACACACCCCACTTTCGTGACGTCGTTGTTGTGTGGGCTCACTGACGCCATCTCGTGGGCATTCTCCGTTAGGTCTGCTGCTTTTCTTTCCTCTTGTTTATTCCATTGTGGTTATTTCAATTTTCCCTTTGGCTATTTTTAATCCTGTTTCTGTTATTTTATTGACTGCTATTATTTGGAATTTGGCACACTTATTTGAAATTTGGTTTAACAAGTTTGAATTCAAATTCGAATTAAGTTTCCCTTTCCAACACCGGGAATTCACTTACTGGAGGCACGCCACCTAGTGGGCCTTCCCCAGATAAGTCAATTTCCTTCCTCTCTCTCCTTTTATTTTTAGATTATATTATTTTACTGCAATTTCTCCCTTCTCAGCTATTTTATTAATTCTATTAGTGTTTCACCTGCATTCCTTATTATTTGAGTTAAGCCTCTCTTGTTATGCACGCTTGTTTAAATTTAATTAAACAAAGTTTTAATTTAAATTTAAATTAAGTTTCTTTGTGCCATCCATTGGCATTTGCTCATTTTGTAGCACTCCCCCTAGTGGGTAGTCACAGATAGAGAAGGCTTTCTCTCTTTTCTCTTGAGATTTCACTTGGAGTTGTGTTTTTTCTGCTTTATTGCTTAGTTCTATTTCTGCTTTTCAGCTAGTTTATTCTGATTAATATCATTATAAGCTCCATTCTTTTACCCCATATACTTAATGATTTAAATTTGGTTTAAGCAAGAATTTAAATCTAAATTAACATTAAGTTGCATTTGTTCAGCCATTTTGTGTACTTGCGGATAGTACTCCCACTAGTGCTCTGTCGTGAATTGACGGTTGTTTTCAGATTGAGTGCCGGTGAGCAGAGGCGCCTGGTCTGTCGGACCCGACGCTGGCTGTGTGTGAATCTCGGACATTTCTGTTCTCGTGCCATTGGTGCTGACACGCAGCCGACATCAGCAATTGGACACCTCAGGTGTAGGAGTCAACGAGTCCAGCTGTCCACAAAGCCAATTTTGGTTAATTACCCTGATTAGGTGTCCGCACCGACGGAACCGCCCGATTTGTAGCAGTACACCACTGCGGTGACTGACTCCAAAGGGGTTATCAGGCGAAACCCAATTTCGACTCGGCAGTCTGGCCGTTGACACGCCTCACTTGAGTGTTGTCCAATTGTGCTAAAAGTCATTGCTGTTTGAGTGGTCACACCGTGGTACAAGGGGAACGGGGTGCCGGGGACACCGCAGTCGAGTGGTTGGAGCCATCAGGGAGGTTAGCCCTGTCACTGAGTTCTCACCTGAACAATCCCAATTCACTCCAGGCATTGTTAAATGGTATACTGCCCATATACTTCAAGTAATCCATAGAATATTAGATATTCTGTGAGCATTTAAGTGTTTGGCTTATCCTTCTGTTCTTAAGCCATACCATCCCCCTAGGTTTTATAACTCAACAGCGCCCTCGTCAGGCCTGCCATAAACCCCAGCAGTGATAGCAAGCTTAAGCCTCTTTCCTCCCCTCTATCTTTTCCTGTTCCTATTTTATTTCTATTTGTTTTTCCATTCTCTTTAATCATTTGGTATTTTTGTTCAGTTTTCTGTTGCTTGTCTCTTGTGTTTTTTTTTTGTTGTTTTCTTTCAGTTCACGTAAAGGCAGAACCTATGAGAGCCATCAAGGAAAGCTGAATAATAGATTGACGACCCAAGCAGCCAGAGTCATTAGATGACCAACTAAGCTACCCGTCGAAATCTCTATTTAGATCCGGTGCTCACCCACACAAATCGGCCCCACCTGGCCACTCACGGCCAAAGACGTTAAGTGTCTGGCCTATATTCCACTAACTGTCTACCCCAGTTTGTCGAAATCACATTAAGTGCACAGAATTACATATTACCGTAGCTCGATTAATTCTGCACGGACTTGCATTGGTCTCTTTGTGCTGTCTTTCTCTCGCCAACAGTGAGCCACTATGTCCCGATCATCCAGCCCTGGCACCCACTGGGATCATCTCGAGACCTGGCTGAGTGACATGACCAACACGTTCCTGCCTAACGCCGCTGGGGACCTACAGGAACTGAGCAGAGAACAACTGGACGAGGACTTGAACAGGCTGATGGCCCACGATCCGACCCAGAGCTACAACCACAAAGAATGGGCCAAGATCGTCGGTGGACTCGCCCACAACCTCATCGTCCAGGCACGGCTCAGCGAACAGAGCAACATCCACCTGGAGCAAGAAGCAGCAGTACTCAAGCTTCAGGCCGAGGAGGCCCGGAGGAACCAGGCCCATGCTCAACAGCGCCTAGACCAGCTACTCCGAGAGACCCAGAACCAGCGCGGGACGGCGGATGAAAAGGTCCCAGAGCTACAGGAGGAGGTGGAAAGACTCCAAAAAGCCCTGGCAGAGCTCCATCTAGAGACAGACCATAAAGAGCAGTTGGAGGACGAATCCAGAGAGGAACTGACTGAAAAACTCCAACAAAGTGGTGCTCACCTAGCAAAAGTAGAGACTGAACTAAAAGAAATGAACGCTAAGGCCAAGGCCTGTGAAAACCACCTGCAGGCGGCCCGAGCTGAAATCCTTTCTTTAGTACAACAAAGAGACTATTTAAAAGATGAACTTGACATTGTTCACAGAGAATTGAAACATTCTTATAGCCTGCAAAGTTACCAGGGAGGGGAAACACCCATCACACCGTTTTCCCCGGCCCGTGGGCCCAGGCCTCCCAGTCAAGAGTCCCTAGTGCAAAAAGCGGGTGAAAGCCCACCGTTCAGGATGCCACCCTCCGGCATCCCAGAACCTTCATCAGCAACAAAGGGCCTTTCCAGAAAGCCCGTGCCACAAGTCACAGCATGGCTCCCAAAGAACTTGACAAGCTGGCCAGAAACATTCCCACATTCACCCCAAACCCTGCAGGAGGCCACGACGTGCACGCCTACTTGCAGGACATAGACTTTCTTTTGCAAAATGTGCCCAACGTGAACGCATGGGACAGATTGTATTTGCTCAGAATCACGTCCAGCCGTGAGGTGCGAAGTTTCCTAGATCGGCAATCAGAAACTGTCAAGTCAGACTACCAGAAGCTGCGACAGGCTCTGATCAGAGAGTTTTCTGACCCTGAATCAGACCAAGGGCTCATCGCTGCTATGGACCTTAAACAGGGCCGACTTGAAACTCCACAGGCTTACTACAACAGACTACGACGGGCCTACTTCGGAGCACGCAACGAGCCAGGCATGGAGGAGGATTTCAACTTCAGAACTCTGTTTCTCCGAAACCTGCATCCTGCAGTGAGTCATCACCTAGGAGTCCTGGCCTGTCCGCGCAGCATGTCTACCCAACAGCTGCGAGACTTAGTCCATAAGGCTTATGTCAAGCAAAAGACTGTTTCTGAAAAGACTGTGAAAAATCCAACCATCTACCCTGTCTCTGCTCACTTTAAAACAGAACTGGCCCTAGAGGGCGCACAGCCACCCCACAGTGACAGAGTGTATAACAGGCAGTCAAAGCCGTTCCCAGCCAGCAGAGGGCAGCCTCACGCTGAGGGTGCCCGTCCCAAGCACCCGGCCGGACGCTTTGAAAGATCCTGGGACCACTCAGGTCCATCCAACAACAAGGGTGATGCCGCGAGGAATGCCAGCCGACGGTCCAGAAATGGCAGACACTCATCTGCCAGAACATCAAGTCCCGACAGCCAGCAGCGGAACGCCTCTCGACAGGTCCCTAACAAGCTCAAGTCTGAACCCTCGCAAGAGCAGAACAGGGCAGCAGCGTCTGAGTCTGCGGAGATTCTGAGGGTTCTCAAGGAACTGATCCAGAAGAAACCCCACAAGGGAGACAAGAAAGAGAAGCCAGACTCCTTATGACTAGGAGTGAGGCCTGTCCCCAAAATCAGCTCTGACATTCCTCCGACAGAACCTAACGTCCAGATCCCTGCTGACCTGCCACTGACCACAGAAACGGCTCACGCATCACCAAATGACAGCATCTCCCAATCACCTCAGCTGATGGCTGCACACCCGGAGCAGACCAACCCATTTCATCACGCTGTCAACAAAGACTCCAAGGTACCAGAAAGTGCTGTTTTTTTTCATTGTCTGCCTCCCTAACGAACTGCAAGAGACCGGCCCCAACTGCTTATCGGTCAGCACACAAGCCCCAGTACCAAGACTCCTGGGGAATCTGATCGAAAAGGGGGTGGCCCGGAAACTCTACCTTACCATCACTGTGGAAAATGATGTGAAAATTGAAGCCCTGGTAGACACCGGAGCAGATCTCACTTTGATGTCATCAGAACTCTTTGAAAGACTCAGAGCTGAAGCTAAGAGACAGAATCGAACTCTTAAATCACAAAAATGTTAGTTGAATGTGCAGTCTGACACATTGAATGTGCAGAATGTGCAGTCTGACGTGCACTAAATTGTGCGTTAGGTGTGGAGGCACCCCCAAGTGAGTGAAGAGTGAAGAGACACTATGTGTGTAAAATCGTGAGCCTGACGCTTCGCCTCGTCCACTCCAGATGGGCCCTGAGTTTAGAGATTCAGATAGGTAGGGAAAAAGTTGTTAGTTAGCTACAAAATATTATAAGATAATAGGGTTGTTTGGTTGGTCAAGGATGCATCAGGAATGATTCTGAGAAAAATAAAGGTTGACCCTAATTGAATTGGACCAGTATATGTAACTTTGAAATTTGAGTATACTTTGCAGTTTCATCAAGCAGAAGCCAAAGCTGTGTTTTTCAAAGGTTGCCGTCTCCATCTCTCTCAGGTGAGTATTAACCGTGACTAAGATATGGCTGACAAATTTAGTAACTTGATCGGTAACTTGATCAGTCCTGATACAGATAATGAGACAGAAGAGAGCAAACGCTGTAAACATCTCTGCTCTGAAGCGCTCACTTCAAAGAAATTTTCTGAACAATTTAAGAAAATGGTTAGCCAGGGTTTTGATTCTGATTGGAACGTCACACAACAACTTGACTGGCTACACACAAAGAAAGATCCTGAAAAATCAAAATTTATAGCTGTTTGTGCTTATTCATGGATTTGTAAAGTGGGTGGGGTACCTTTAACCTTTGAAAGGAAAATCCCAGAAGTAACTGAGGGATGGTACAGTCTGATTGCCAAACGTGAGAAAATAGCTGAAATCAGTGGGATTGATATAGGGTGTGATCTGAGTAGTTTGAGTAAAGGGCTTGAGATAGTTTTTGCAAAAGCAGATAATGCTATGAAGTTTGATTCAGTGTCAGTCTTATCTGCCCCCTCCGCTCCCGCTCTCTCTTCTCAGACTGTTCATGCAGCTGCCGCTTTAGGCACGGTGACAAGGACTAAGAACCAGTCCCCTTATGTTGACCCTACAGAGTTTCCTGCCATGCAAGTAAACCCCATTCCAGCACCTGGGGTCAGAAATCTTGAACTGACTCCCATGGAAGAAAGCATGGTCGTCCCAAGAGGGACGACCTCAGCTGCCCCAATTAGACACACAAATGTTGCTGTGAGAAACACTGAGATGGGGTTTGATCAAGAGGTTGGAGTGGGGACTAGACTCTCAGCTTCTGAGAAAAACAATTTGCTTGCAGGGTTGGAAACTTTTAAGTTGTTTAACCCAAACAAAGCGTTGTGGGATAAAATTGAAGCCATTGCTAGGCAACAAAATCTGGGAATAAATGATGTACGGGTTCTAGTAGAAAGCCTGATTCCGTCTAATAAATTACGAGAAGCTTTTTAAATGCCACAAGTGTGGGAAACTTGGCCATATTCGAAAATTTTGTAAACAAAAGAAAGGAAAGAAACAAACAAAAAAGACTTCCACTCTGTCTGAGAATGAGCTTGTGAAACTGAGAAAGAACAAGAGATAAAAAAAATATGTTTTATAGTGAATGAACAGGTTCATGTCAAATTTCAACAATGACTCCAAAAACATGAGAGTTACAAAAATTTAAAAGTATATAAGATGATAATTGATTATTGGATGTTATGAAAGAATTTTTCACTTAATGGGAAAATATTGAACAGTCTGAAGCATGTTTTCAATGTGATGAGGACATCACTACTGTAGGGTAAATAACTAAACTGATGTAGGAACTCTAAGTTCTAAATGTTTGGTTTTTGATTGACATAGATAGTTTAAATGGCAAGTTAAACGACTTGACTGCCAGTGTCAAAAAGATTCAACCTGATGGGAAATTTGTAATTTCTAAATTCCTTGATATGTGAGTAAATATAAAAATGATGTTTATTCAAAAATGCATGTCAATTCTGGCAAAGTCTTAAGCTGGGCCACAGTTAAAAGATATCAGACAAAAGTCTGATGTTACAAGTTTATGAAAATGCTACCAGTCCTGAATGCCACAGAATCTCTCTCTCTCTCTATCTTGTTCAAACTCAGCTAAATGCTGCTATCTTAGCCGGTGTTATAAGTGATAAGCTATTTATAGTAAAAGCACAGTGTGTCAGTTGAAAATCATTGACAAAGATGTTAAAGAAATGAGTGCCATGAAGAGGGCAATGTTAAATGTGACAAAGTAAAATGAAATGTCTTTAAAGAAGTCTTTAAATACAGACCTGGAATGATAGAAGTGACTATTTTGACAAATTTATTTTATGACCAGTAACTTTTTTGTCTCATCCTAGTCCCCACCATGCACAGGGCGGATGGTTCCAGTTAAAGATGTAGCAGAACATTACACTGAATGGATGGTTGTGATAACTAAATTCACTGAGTATAATCTCAGCATTGATATGTTTCTGCTTTAACGATGTCTAATGACTTTTAGTGATTAAATACTGCTGTAATGAACCTGTTTCCCTGTGTAACACTATTAGGCAGTCCAATGGCTCTGGTGGCTCTTGAATGCATCTTCCTTAAGCTCAACAAAACACCTGATTCTGTTGAAGAAGACTGTCAAAGATTCTGCAATGGGAAAGAGCGGTTACCAGTGTGCACGAGGTAATTTCTCAATGACGGGTAAGATCCTCTTTGGCCAGACAGGGGACAACCTAAGGCAGGGGGTTACCGCCGCCACTGGGCATCTACCCTGAAGGGAGGTGTTTATGTGAGATGGGTATGAGAGTGGAGCGGATGTCTGTGAGGCCAGCAGCATCATTAAGGGGGGATCTGTGAGAAGTACAGAAGTCTGCCCCAAAAATGTTCCTCCATACCACTCACCAGAAACCGCATTCCTAGGATGGCTTGTCTTTAATTGAGACAAGTGTCCACAACTTGATGCAACTATGCAAGGGGACAACACCCTGAGGAAAAGAAGATTATTGATAAAGAGCTGATGGGAATGAGCTTTCAAGAGCCAACTGAGACCATGAGGTGACTGTCCGTAATTTCTGGGGAGATCAGGGCAAAATTTATTAACATGATGTTGATTGCCCTATTGGCAAAAACTGTATAAGTTTTGGATTCAGTATTCCTGTGAATCCCTGAATCTGTGAGACTGTGTTGATTTTGAAATAATACGTCTGCATCATAGTTTTGCTCTAGCAGGTCATTAGACATGGTATAGGAATGCAAAGACATGGTGGTGACTAAAGATGAAGACCGCATTTGCAGATTCAAGAGGAAGTTAAGTAAAGTGAGCATTTAAACTAAAGATAACCTTAAAAGGCTCCTAGGATAACATATAAGGATTGTGGTAATGGTTTTTTTTTTTTAATCTGAAAAATAAACATGTATTATAACATTGGTTAATGATTGGTTAATGAACAGTTTTCTATGCAGTAATGAATTAAATATTTCATTCTGTCTAAGTTACAGTCTTGAGGCTTTTGAAAAGATTATTTGAAAGTAGGAGAGAGAGAGAGACTGCTGGGGTGGAGGCAAGGATGGTGCTGTGTCTGTTATCGGCCTGGTAAAGTTTAAACAAAACAAAGTAATGATGTTAGAACTGTAAGAACTCTGCTGATTTTTCTATATAAAACAAATTATAGTGAAGAGGTATGCTTTGAGACTGGATTACAGATTATATAACACTAAGTATAATTTACGTGAAAAGTGTGAAGTTTAAATATGTTTTTAGACCTAGAAAATGAGCGGTTCATATACATGTGATTAAGTGTGTGTGATGTTGACTGTTTGTATGTCTTCATTTTGGGGAACTATCATTGTATATGTCATTAACCTCTGGAATGAGTGTTTTTGTCATTACAGTGGGTTCAGTGAATCAACAATAATTTTACAGAAGCTGATACTTCTGATCGAATCTGATGAAAAGACGATACAGAACATACAGGACGAGCTTTAAGTGGATTGGTTATCCAGCTCTGTCTGATAATGGTAAATTATGACTTTTGTCATTTATGTTGTTGATTTGAATTACACTCTGGATTAGTATGTTTAAGAGTATTTATGTAAATTGTAATCTTAAATTTAAGATTGCCGTCCATGGGTTAAAAACCCTTGTCTAAATTCAACTGAGGGTCTAAATTAAATACTGTCAGTTATTTGTGATCAGAATGATAAACGTATATGTTATAAGATTTGACGGCAGAGACAAAGTGACACATTGGCTCAGTCACTATCGAACACTATCCAAAGAGCACCCTCATTTATGGAAGGCCGGTGGGCAAATAGAGGAGAGAATATAAATTTAAGATTTATTTAT
Organism: Zacco platypus; assembly: GCA_038088235.1. Taxonomy (NCBI): domain Eukaryota; kingdom Metazoa; phylum Chordata; class Actinopteri; order Cypriniformes; family Xenocyprididae; genus Zacco; species Zacco platypus. Next base: position 28,829,358 of record CM076070.1, read on the forward strand.
TTATTTATTTTACTAAATGGATGTATGACAGTAGATGTCTAGAGAACTACATTTTATGTAATAAGGGTTGAAGGAGAAAGCAGCTATAAGGCTGTCTGTGTAACCTATAGGTTGAGATTTGAGTAAAATAATATTTTGGTTTCTGCAAAATAGTACAGATAAGTGGGACTGAGACAATAATGATCATATTTTTTGAATCCGCAGACTAACCATTTGATAGAGAAATACTGTGACAAGTAGTTATAACAAAAAAAAAGTAAAGCAGTTAAAATTAATGTTATGAAAATAAAAATGCTGATAGTATTAGTGGATTGAGTTATGAACATATTAAGTCAAATCAAGTTAATAATATTACGAACTATGGTAGTGCTCTTTAATAGATGAGACTAAGTTTCAAAACAGATTTAAAGAAATTGATAATGGCCTATAGTAAAAATTTGTATAATTTATGAAGTAATATGGAAGATTATATACATAAAATTGTGTTTAATGTTTATGATAATTTTGGGGTAAAGTGCAAGACTGATGAGATGAGTATCACTGCCAAATGACAGAGGCTTAATATTTTGGTAATTTAGCCCAAGCTGTTCTAACAGACAAGATATTGAGAACAAAACTAACTTTGATGGAAGTACTAATTATTTGATTTTGAATACTGTACTGTGGACATGGTCTGAGTATTGTGAAATGTTGTGAAAATTGAGTTTAAGATTAAGAATAATTAGGTATTGAGTATGATTAAGAATGATATCATGAAAAAGATATTTATAAACAATTTTTTGATATCATTGAATTTTTATATTTTGATGCTTATGTAATTTTGATGAAATGTCTTTAACATTAACAAGTTTTGGTTTATTTTCATTTGTGTTCTATTTTATTTATGTGGGCTATAATGACTGTAAATTGATCTGTTGTGAAAAGAAAGCTTAACAAAAAGGTTATTAAGGTTTAAAGATGAAGGTGATTTTTAGAGAGTTAGTAAGTAAGTAGAAGAATGATCATGGGAGTTACTTATTTTTCATTGTTTATTTAAACAACAATTTTGTTTTTAATCTTAAGGAATGGAAAGGAGAGGATTTAGAATCCATCTTCTTGTATTATATAATGAATTGGAAATTATATTTTTCTAAAAACCAGTGTATATATCCTGGTATTTATGATTATAGGCAATGTCTGTATTTAGGATCTGAGGGGTGACTGAGGGTCTGGCCCATGCCAGGAATGCAGTAACAGTGCTTACTCATTTAGCCCGGCTTCCAGAGAATAAATATGTACTTGTTTTGTAATCAATGAATTTGATATACATATTTGCCAAGATTGATGTAAAGACAACTATGTGTAAGATCTGAAGATCAATAATGCACTATGTGCTCTGTAGAATATTTTGTTCTAGCAAGTCGTTAAAGGGAAAACATATTGTCTATTTTTAACAAAATTGTAACCTGCCAGGGGAGCGTGGGTCAGAAATGTAAAATTTTGAAGCGGATTCTATTGTTAAGACCAGATGTGTAGTTTAGGACTCCACATTGGCCTTTAAGGGGGGACTGAAGGGGTGGATTCTGGAATCCACTGCCGCTTCAATATATATATATTTTGAATGATTTATCACGAAATTATCTTTCTAAATATTGAATTATTTAGAATGACTAACTTCAACTTTTATGTTAAAGCCTTTAATTTCCTTTTCATTTTCAAACACTAGAAAATACTGATGTCTATTGTCTGTACCTCTGACTGAGAGAAAAGTACAACTTATCAGTATGTTTTGGTAAAGTTTCCTGTTCAGTGCAGAGCTCAGATCAACTTCAGCCTTGAAGAAACTGTGAATCAAGTGTATCTATGTATGTGCGCTAAGTGTTCTGTACAGGTCTGTTATGGGTACTGGTGGACCGTTGTCATCTGGACTGGAGACCTGAAGGCGCCTATAGGCCTGACCTAGAAGGACATTCTGTGCCTAAATTCAGGGTCTGATCGTTAGCATCATAATGGAAGAAGATATGCTTCTGACTATCTGTCCATGTGTGGAAAATTACCAGTTTTGTCTAGTGTTCTTAACCAATCAGTATCTTAGTAATGACGTAGTTAGTGGACTCTGTTAGAGTATAATTGTTGTGGAAATGTGAAGAGAGGGAGGAGAAAGGAGAGAGAGAGCGGCCTACGAACTCCTTGTGAGACTTGAAGCTGGCTTCTGCTGATGAAACTGCAAACTATTCTTTATTAAAATTTTCTTCAAATTATTTTTTTAAACTCTGACTCCAGGTCTTCATTTATCATATCTGGTCTTTTGGGTCTTTAACTGTAATATCCCCTACAAGTCGTACAGCCAAGATGAGGTCCAACTTGAACAGATAGCTCCCATTCACCTGACAATTGGTCCAATGAGCCTGGTACATCCTGTGTACATATCACAAGTGGACACATTTCCCCTTCTCATTGGCAAAGATCTGCTAGATCGATTTGAATCCTTATTGGACTTCAGACAGCTGAAAATTTGGGCTCAAGTACGAGAACCTCTGTCTCTCCAGTCACCCAGATCACCTGACCCAGACTGTCAGGTCACCGAGGTCACGGGAAATCTCACAGCTAGGCGTGGGAACACCGTCTCAGCACCAAAGCAAAGTTCAAATTTGCTACTTTGCACTCTGCAACTTACCAGAGACTCTGACTCATACTGCCCTAAGGTCATGGCAGACCTGCAACTGAATGATGCAAAGACAACAGACATTGTTCTCGCACTGTGGGCTGACAACTCAGCCATCAGTCACACACTCTTCAATGCTCTCATTGAGGACACACCTGACCTTCCGTCTGCCAACAAGCGCACCCGTTTTCCTTTGGACTCTCATCTGTCAACCATGACAACTGCCAAGGGCATCTGCGCTTTGAACTTGAAATGGAACAACCGGTGTTTGACTCATTACTTCCTGGTTCTTCGGGACCTGCCACATGATGTCTACATTGGAGCGAACGTTTTGGTTCGCCTCAAGGCTCATGTAGACTTTATTAATGAGGTGGTGTGGGCCCCAATGACCTCACAGCCCCCGACTGTGCCGGTCGACACTGAGAACCTCCTGTCAGGCCAGACCATTCCAGAGGTCTGCACCCTGGTCAGTGAACAGGGAACTGTAGTACCAGCTTACACCAAAGGGGTTGCTGTTCGGCTCAACATGCGACGTGGTCAAACCCTAAACCACACACTGGGTTTCTTTCAACAGTCACCTGAATGTGTGGAACTTGGACTCACTCTGGAAGCCACTCCCCTCACGGAAGTGTCATCCCGCATAGTCTACATCCTGTTCAACAACTGCACGGCAACAGACATCAGAATTCCCAAGGCCTACCGCTTGGGATGGCTAGTGAGTCACGACTTCCATGACTTTGATCTCACTTTACCAGTCATTGGTTCAATCCCATCTGTAATGATACCAGAAGGGAGCTTGGACAATACAGTGTTCACAGCACCCTTCAAGATCATCTCCGTAACGTCTGTCATGCCAGTAGCCACAGAACAAGTATGCAGAACGGAGCTGACAGAGGACCGACACCTTACAGTGTACACAGTCTCTCACCACCCTGCTTGTGAGACTGATGAAATTGCTTCACCATTGACTGCTGATTTGACAAGTGACACAACAACGGAGGAGCCATTTCCAGGATTTGATACTCAGGTCCAACAAATTCTGAAAGATGCAGACGCTTTAAAGAACAATGCAGACCGTCAAAAACTCAGACAGGTCCTGTACAAGTTCAAAGCATCATTTGCCAAAGACTCTTTAGACTGTGGCCTCACTAACCTCCACACGGTGCGTATTCCAACACACCCAAATGCTCCTCCCACTTTTGTCAAGCAATACAAGATTCCCATCGCCTCACACGAACCAGTGCAGGAAATCATCGACTCCATGCTTGACAAAGGTGTCATCCGTCCATGCAACAGCACCTATTCTACCCCCATATGGCCCGTTCTCAAGCCAAACGGCAAGTGGCGACCTACAATCGACTACAGGAAGTTGAACCAGCAAGTGCCACTGTCACGATGGCCCATGACACAGCTGGAACAGGAACTACCTAGAATCAAAGGGGCCACAATCTTTTCTACACTCGATGTAGCCTCGGGATTCTGGACCATAGCCGTGCATCCAGGGGATCAACACAAGCTGGCCTTCACCTTCTGCAACCGACAGTACACTTTCACAAGGTGCCCGTTCGGCTATGCCAACTCACCAGCCGAGTTCAACATCTTCCTGAACAAAGCATGTCCAGACGCCAGAATTAGAGGGAATTTAATTTATGTGGACGATGTTTTGATGAAAAGCACAACTGTGGCTGACCACCTGAAAGAGATAGACCATGTTCTAAACCAGTTAACGGCTGCCGGCGCCAAGATTGCCCTCCACAAAGGTCAGTGGTGCCGAACCAAGGTCAATTATGTGGGTCTACTCATCGGATCCCAGGGCATTGAACCACAGTCCAGCCGTGTCCAAGCCATTCAGAACATCAAGCCTCCCACCAATGTCTCAGAGCTGCGCAGTTTTCTAGGTGTCTGCAACTACTCACGGCAGTTCATTGAGAACTACTCGGACATTGCACGACCTCTAACTGCCCTGCTGAAAAAGAACTGCCCGTTTGTCTGGACAGAAGCTCAAGCAAATGCCATGAATGAACTGAAACGACATTTGTGTACAGCTCCATGTCTGGCTTATCCTGATCCACAGAAGGAGTTTTACTTGGATGCTGGATTCTCCAATGACTGTCTTAGTGCTGGTCTTTACCAACGATACGACCAGGACAAAAGAGTGGTTGCATATGCCAGTAAAACACTTCTATCACCAGAGTGTAAATACTCAGACTGTGAAAAGGCTTTGCTCTGCACTGTATGGGCCATCCAAAGATTCTCCAACTACATTGGAGCACAAAAGGTTATTATAGAGACTTGTCACCAGACTGTCACGTTCCTCAACAGCCAACGCATCCGAGATGGTGTGGTCACCAATTCACGCATAGCCACATGGTTGATGGCCCTCCAGGGGCGCAGCGTTGAGGCACGATACGCTCAAAATCACAAGTCTGCGCTGGGCAACGGCTTGGCCGCCTGCCAAAACTGCTCTGATGACACACCAGCTGCAACGCTGGACGTAGAGAGACCCCAACAACAACCACTGTCTTGTCACAGGTACTTCGAAGAGAATGCGTGCCAGGGCATGCCCACTGCCTACATCGATGGATGCTCCTACAACCATGAGGGCACCTTAAAGGCAGGTGCAGGGGTGCTATGGTTAAACGACCTACCGTGCTCACCACGACTCTTCAAGTTGGGTCCCCAGTCATCGCAGTATGCTGAGGTTGCAGCCATCCTCATAACCCTTCAAATCGCCTCAGCCCATAACATCAGAGAACTCCTCATTTGCACAGACTCAAACTATGCCAGACTCAGTTTCACCTGCCACCTTCCAGGCTGGAAACAAAATGGCTTTAAGACCGCAAACAACAAGCCGGTCAAACACCAACACCTGTTCCAAGCATGTGATGACATCACTCGAACACACGACATGATCATCTACTGGAAAAAGGTGAAGGGCCACTCAAAGCAACCAGGCCTTGACAAAGACTTGAATGACCAAACTGATGCCCTTGCCAAGACTGGCGCATCACATGGCAAAGTATGGTCACCTCCATCCCAGCCGCCCACCCACAGTGTGGCAGCAATAACTCGCAGTCAGCGAACAGTTCCTGCAACAGTGCCTGCCTCTCAGCCACTGTCACTGGCCCCACAAATTTCCAGCAATGACATAGCTGATCTACAAGCTTCTGACACTTCCATACAGGCTATGATAAACCACCTCTCAGACCCCTCCAGCCACCCGATCGCAGCATTTGAACACGCTGCGGCCCCTGGCCTCAAACAGCTGCTAAAGATGAAAGACATGCTGCGTGTGGACGAAAACATACTGTAGTATGTCCCTGACGCCCTCACAGCGCCAAGGCTTGTGGTGCCACAGTGCCAAAAGGGGGTCATGCTAATGTACGCCCACGACGCACCATTTGCCGGACACCATGGTACCAAAGCCACTTATGAGACTTTGAAACAAGTGGCATACTGGCCCGGCATGCAGCAAGATGTGGCAGAGTATGTCAGAGGGTGTCTGGTTTGCTGTCAATTCCAACCAGCAAACCCAAATCACAGAGCTCCACTGCAACGCAGAGGAGTCACATTCCCATGGTCGGACCTCCAAATAGACTGGGTGGGACCTCTGCCCAGGTCGACAAGAGGTAACAAGTACTTCCTCACGGTGGTGTGCCAATTCACCAAGTGGGTAGAGTGTCTTCCAGCACCTAACGACACTGCCCAGACCACGGCATACCTCTTGATGAACCACATCTTCTCCAGGTTCGGACTGCCACTGAGAGTCAACTCTGACAGAGGCACTCACTTTACAGCTGACATCATGCAGCAGATTTGGAAACTCCTGGGTGTACAAGCTCAACTGCACATCAGCCACCATCCCATCTCATCAGGCCAAGTGGAACGAACCAATCGAACTGTGGTCAGCATGCTGAGGAAATATGTGTCGGCTAACCAGAAAGACTGGGACGTGAAACTCCCTCTGGTGCTTATGGCCATCAGAGCCACCCCGCAGGAGTCAACACTTGTGTCTCCCTTTGAACTAATGACAGGCCGGCAGATGACACTGCCGCTGCACCTGCTGTATCAACCAGGAGACTCCAGCCTTGTCACAGCCTACACCACTCACCAGTACCTTGACGAACTACACAGACACCTGAGAACCACATTTGCTTTTGCCCAACAACAGTTTCAAAAGAGTGCTGAGGGCCAGAAAGCATATTATGACCGGAAAGCATCACACCAGGAACTGACGGTGGGTGACAGGGTCTGGTACTACCGTTTCATCCAGCCACCCAAGACAGCCTCCAAGCGGCTGTCAAAGAAACTTCTGCCTCACTGGACGGGACCTCATGAGATTGTAGACAAACTTTCCCCTGTTGCGTACCGAATTCAACTGAGCCGGGGACAGAAAGACCCAAGTTTCAAATGGGTCCACCGTAACCAAATCAAAAGACATGTGGCTGCTGACAGAGACAGGCAGGGAGGGGACAATGCAAGCTAAACTCTGTTGCAATCCTCGAAGCGGTGCCCGGTGGACAGAGAACTCAGCCTGAGGGAACAAAGGCTGAGGACAACTGAAACCCACCTGCTGCCTGACCATCATGATCCACTTGCCAGAGGAACGTCCCACGATGTTCCAAACATGAACTTCGTCGGCCGAAAGGGGGACTGTAGCGTCTGGACTGGATCACGGATGAGCAATTCATTTTTAGGCTTTAAGAAAAGCTTTTAACCCTTTAACTCGCATAAGTAAATCTTAGTCGGCTCCGAAGGTCCTGGCCAAGTGACATTTTAAGTGACGGGGTGTGAGGCAAGGCAGAACCTCTTTGGAAGTCTCCCTGACTTCAAAGAGATACTAATCAGCTCACACCAAATTCTTTACCCCACACAAGACCAGGGACAAGAAGTCCAAGCACACACATAGAGACATTCATCAAAATATGAATATTCCCAAGTGTTTTTCCTATGCTGTTCCTTTTGTATGCATGTCTATATTACTCCCACTTAGTTACATCTTGTAACACAACTCTAGTTGTGTTAGTTTCACTGTAAAATGCTTATATTTAAATGTAAGAATGTTTATGCCCTAAAGAGAGGCCGAAACGCACGATTCTTGGATGCAAAATATTCCTCTGTGAATTTCATAACTAGATATTGGTGTTATATCGTGATAATATGCATTATTCTACTTTTAAGGTACTTTGGAGGAAAAAGAACCCAGTTTAAGCACCTCTGTAGATAATGCAAATTAGGCCATAAAAAGAAACAAAGGAAAGTTCTCCCGCTAAAACTCCATGTTCCCTATTGGCCGTACAGCCAGAATAGGTGGGACCGGGTTTATCTTTATAACACCTAAACACGAGCTTATCCATTGCTCAGTCGCTTCATCCTGGACGAGACATCCTTCCTCTTTTATTTTCCGGCATTTTACAAACAGTTAATTCCGTTTTGAAATTCCCGCTGAAGAATCACCTGAGAAAGAAACCAATAGAAACTCCAGCTCCACGCACGGAAGTTTGAACGGCATTCACCACAGCACAAAGTACAAATGCAAGTATCTGAATTAATTTCGATGCGCTTTAACTTTATTGCCTGAAGTGATTTCGTTGCTGGCTCTCAAAAGGTTTAACTGTTTGTAATCTTGCTTTCTTTGATCAACTCTTCCTTTCTTTCCTTTCGTTATTTTGGTTGTATGCTCTGCTTAGATTTAGTTGTATGTATTCGTGTATATATATCCTATATTCATATATTAAACACTTTGTATTCACACAATTCATTGTCTCTGGGTAACTCATACATGAACCAAGTCACTTTAACGTTTGATTTCGCTAGCTATATGCTTTTTAAATACTAGAATAAGTTTCTTTTCGTGGCCAGAGAAGAAAACTTCCTTTCTAGAATCGATAAGAAAATCAGACTGATAGTTTTGCTGGACAAAACAAACCAGTCTTTCTAAATTAATTCTAAACCTAGAAATAATTTTAGACCATATATGTTCATGATTAATTATAATTCGTTGTAATTGATTATCTATATATACCTAATTCCCTTCGTGGTTGATTCATATTCATAATTGGTCATAACGTGTTATGATTCAGTTGTGAATATATTTCATCCATTTGAACAAGTTACTACAAGGTCAAAAACTTGGCTGAAATATCACCAGAAGGAGTCAATTGGGTAGAACTAAAAAGTTTAAAATTGACGACTCTTGGGCCCGATATGAGCCCATTTGGTCAAATATTGACTTTTGAATGACTGATGTAACATCAGAAGGAGTCAATGAGTATGTATAGAAATTTCAAGATCAAGGACTGAAACTTGTTTAATGGGTCAAATATTTGCTACTCTATGGCTAATGTATCACCAGAAGGAGTCCAGTGGCTAGAAATAGGGAGTTCAAAATCGATGACTCTTGGGCCCGATATGAGTCCATTTGGTCAAACATAGGACTTCTGAATGACTGACATAACATCAGAAAGATTCAATGAGTAGGTATAGAAATTTCAAGATCCATTACTGAAACTTGTTTAATGGGTCAAATATTTGCTACACTATGGCTAATGTATCACCAGAAGGATTCCACTGGGCAGAAATAGAAAGTTCAAAATCGACAACTCTTGGGCCTGATATGAGTCCATTTGGTCAAACATAGGACTTCTGAATGACTGACATAACATCAGAAACATTCAATGAGTTTGTATAGAAAGTTCAAGATCAAGGACTGAAACAAGTCCAATGGGTCAAATATTGGCTACTCTATGGCTAATGTGTCACAAAAAGGAGTCAATTGGGTAGGAATAGAAAGTTCAAGATCAAGGACTCAAATATGTGCAGTAGGTCAAAAATTGGCTGAAATATCACCAGAAGGAGTCAATTGGGTAGAACTAAATAGTTCAAAATTGACGACTCTTGGGCCCGATATGAGCCCATTTGGTCAAATATTGACTTTTGAATGACTGATGTAACATCAGAAGGAGTCAATGAGTATGTATAGAAATATCAAGATCAAGGACTGAAACGTGTTTAATGGGTCAAATATTTGCTACCCTATGGCTAATGTATTACCAGAAGAAGGCAATTGGGTAGAAAAGAAAGTTCAAAATCGATGACTCTTGGGCCATATATTAGTGTTTTATGTCAAATATGGACTCTGAATGACCGATGTAACATCAGTAGGAGTCAATGAGTATGTATAGGAATAATAAAATCGATGACTGAAACATTTTCAATAGGTCAAATATTGGCTACCCTTTGGCAAATTTATTAACCGAAGGAGTCAAGTGGGTAGAAATAGAAAGTTCAAAATCGATGACTCTTGGGCTAGATATTAGTAATTTATGTTAAATATAGACTTCTGAATGGCTGATGTAACATCAGAAGGAGTCAATGAGTAGGTATAGAAATTTCAAGATCCATTACGGAAACATGTTCAGTGGGTCAAATATTGGGTACTCTATGGCTAATTTGTCACCAGAAGGAGTCAAGTGGGTAGAAATATAAAGTTCAAAATTGATTACTCTTGGGCCCGATATAGGTCCTTTTGGTCAAATATGGACTTCTGAATGACTGATGTAAAATCAGAAGTAGTCAATGAGTATGTATAGAAATTTCAAGATCAAGGACTGAAACATTTTCAATGGGTCAAATATCGGCTACTCTATCTCTAATGTATCACCAGAAGGAGTCCACTGGGCAGAAATAGAAAGTTCAAAATCGACGACTCTTGGGCCTGATATGAGTCCATTTGGTCAAATATTGACTTCTGAATGACTGGTGTAACATCAGAAGGAGTTAATGAGTTTGTATAGAAAGTTCAAGATCAAGGACTGAAACAAGTCCAATGGGTCAAATATTGGCTACTCTATGGCTAATGTGTCACAAAAAGGAGTCAATTGGGTAGGAATAGAAAGTTCAAGATCGAGGACTCAAATATGTTCAGTAGGTCAAAAATTGGCTGAGATATCACCAGAAGGAGTCAATTGGGTAGAACTAGAAAGTTCAAATTTGATGACTCTTGTGCCCGATATAGGGCCTTTTTCATTCTGAATGACTGGTGTAACATCAGAAGGAGTCAATGAGTTTGTATAGAAAGTTCAAGATCAAGGACTGAAACAAGTCCAATGGGTCAATTATTGGCTACTCTATGGCTAATGTGTCACAAAAAGGAGTCAATTGGGTAGGAATGGAAAGTTCAAGATCGAGGACTCAAATATGTTCAGTAGGTCAAAAATTGGCTGAGATATCAACAGAAGGAGTCAATTGGGTAGAACTAGAAAGTTCAAATTTGATGACTCTTGTGCCCGATATAGGGCCTTTTTCATTCTGAATGACTGGTGTAACATTAGAAGGAGTCAATGAGTTTGTATAGAAAATTCAAGATCAAGGACCTAAACTTGTTTAATGGGTCAAATATTTGCTACTCTATGTCTAATTTATTACCAGAAGGAGTCAATTGGGTAGAACTAAAAAGTTCAAAATCGACGACTCTTGGGCCTGATTTTAGTACATTTGGTCAAATATTGACTTTTGAATGATCTATGTAACATCAGAAAGAGTCAATAAGTAGGTATAGAAATTTTAAGATCCATGACTGAAACATGTTCAGTGGGTCAAATATTGGCTACTCTATGGCTAATTTATCACCAGAAGGAGTCAATGGGTAGAACTAAAAAGTTCAAAATCGACGACTCTTTGGCCCGATTTTAGTACATTTGGTCATTTATTGACTTTTGAATGATCTATGTAACATCAGAAAGTCAATAAGTAGGTATAGAAATTTCAAGATCCATGACTGAAACATGTTCAGTGGGTCAAATATTGGCTACTCTATGGCTAATTTATCACCAGAAGGAGTCAATGGGTAGAACTAAAAAGTTCAAAATCGACGACTCTTTGGCCCGATTTTAGTACATTTGGTCATTTATTGACTTTTGAATGATCTATGTAACATCAGAAAGTCAATAAGTAGGTATAGAAATTTCAAGATCCATGACTGAAACATGTTCAATGGGTCAAATATTGGCTACTCTATGGCTAATTTATCACCAGAAGGGGGCAAAGGGTAGAACTAAATAGTCCAAAATAGACGACTCTTGGTCCCGATTTTAGTACATTTGGTCAAATATTGACTTTTGAATGACCGATGTAACATCAGATAGAGTCAATAAGTAGGTATAGAAATTTCAAGATCCATAATTGAAACATGTTCAATGGGTAAAATATTGGCTACTCTATTGCTAATTTATCACCAGAAGGAGTCAATTGGGTAGAACTAAAAAGTTCAAATTCGACGACTCTTGGGCCCGATTTTAGTACATTCTGTCAAATATGGATTTCTGAATGACTGACCTAAATTCAGAAAGAGTCAATGAGTAGGTATAAAAATTTCAAGGTCCATAACTGAAACATGTCCAATGGGTAAAATATTGGCTACTCTAAGGCTAATGTATCACAAGAAGGAGTCAATTGGGTAGGAATAGAAAGTTCAAGATCAAGGACTGAAATATTTTCAGTGGGTCAAAAATTGGCTGAACTATCTCCAGAAGGAGTCAATAGTGTAGAACTAAAAAGTTCAAAATAGACGACTCTTGGTCCCGATTTTAGTACATTTGGTCAAATATTGACTTCTGATTGGATGATGTATCATAAGAATGAGTCTATGAGTATGTCTAGAAATTTCAAGATCCATGACTGAAGTTCAAAATCTAGGACTGAAACATGTTCAATGGGTCAAATATTGGCTACTCTATTGCTAATTTATCAACAGACGGAGTCAATGGGTAGAACTAAAAAGTTCAAATTTTAGATTTTAGTACATTTGGTCAAATATGGATTTCTGAATGACTGACCTAAATTACTCTACTAAAGGGTAATGTATAACAAGACAAAGAGAATGTCTCAAATTTGGTAAAGTCATTATTTGAATAATTAAATTAAGATTGTATGTTTGGTAATGTTTTCTCAAATGGTTTTGCCATGGCAAAGGTTTAAATTAAGAACAAAAAGGGAATTTGGAAATTGTCAATTATTCATGAATGATTTAAATATACACACCTAATATCTATATTTAATAGTACAAATATCATAAATAAACGCATTTTATTTTATTTTTTTAATTTCGAGATGTATGTGTGAATTAAAAAGAGGCAGAAAAGTACTCTTAAAATAAAGTAAGTGATGATCAAATATCATATATTATAATGAGCACTAGAGGGCAGCATATACCTATTTAAGAGATGACACTCAATGACAATTCCATGACACTAGATAATATTCTCCTCTTAATTATACACTGTTTATTTCTATATACAATATTACCAACATTGAATGAGAAATTCAAACTCAAACTTAATCTTGAGCATTTCTTATACATAATGACTAAAGGGCATATTTTTAATAAATTAGTCCTAAAACATGAACTTTCTGCTACTTGTTTTCTTTGTCAATAACATTCCTCGTTGACTTAATCTGATGTTACATCAGTCATTGGACTGCATGATTCACAGATTCCTCCAGACTGTGTGTGTGTCTCTCCTCAAGCCGGAGAGAGTTTGAGTTGAGCGGATTCAGAGCGAAGCCCTTTCTTACACTTTCAAGCCGCCTACCTAACACTCTCTCCGGCTTGAGGAGAGAGACACAGTGCACGGTTTACACGGAGGAAAAGAGCACAATATAAGATATGCACTTGTTGAGTTTCAGTGTATATAAAAAATACTTAATGACCAAAGGGCATATTTTTAATGAATTAGTGATCAAACATGAACTTTCTGTTACTTTTTATTCTTTTTTCATAACATTTCCTCGTTGACTTAATCTGATGTTACATCAGCCATACAGCAGTCAATGATTATACATACAGCATGATTCACAGAGCGACCCTTCTTTACACCTTCAAGCCGCCTGCCTCACACTATCTCCGGCTTGAGCAGAGAAACACACCGCATGGTTCACACGGAGGAATTTTGACATTTAGTCGTTTTTCAGAGCGTGCACCATTTCTCAGAAAAACGACCAAGTGTACCTGCACTAACTCATCCGTCTGTGCATGGAGTTAACATGTGTGCTGTTGAAGAGATAATGCAAAATTGCATAGATGTACCTAATTTGGTTGTGCAATGAAGAGAAAACATATGTGCTGTTGCATTGCACAGAGCACAATATAAGATATGCACTTGTTGCGTTTAAGTGTATATAAAAATACTTAATGACCAAAGGGCATATTTTTAAAAAATTAGTGATCAAACATGAACTTTCTGTTACTTTTTATTCTTTTTCAATGAACTCTCCGCATCGACTTAATCTGATGTAAGGCATCAGCCTTACAGCAGTCAGTTGACTGCATGGTTCATATAGTGCGAATTCACAGCGAAGCCCTTCCTTACACTTTCAAGCCGCCTACCTGACACTCTCTCCGGCTCGAGCAGAGAAACACACCGCATGGTTCACACGGAGGAATTTTGACACTTCGTCGTTTTTTCTAAGTATGCATCATTCTCAGTAAAACGACTAAGTGTACCTGCACTACCTCATCCGTCTGTGCATGGAGTTAACGTGTGCTGTTGAAGAGATAGTGCAGAATTGCATAGATGTACCTCATTTGGTTGTGCAATGAAGAGAAAACATACGTGCTTTTGCATTGCACAGAGAACTCAAACATGAACTTTCTGCTACTTTTTATTCTTTTTTCATAACATTTTTTTTCGTTGACTTAATCTGATGTTACATCAGCCATACAGCAGTCAATGGACTGCATGATTCACGGAGCGACCCGTCCTTACACCTTCAAGCCGCCTGCCTCACACTATCTCCGGCTTGAGCAGAGAAACACACCGCATGGTTCACACGGAGGAATTTTGACATTTAGTCGTTTTTCAGAGCGTGCACCATTTCTCAGAAAAACGACTAAGTGTACCTGCACTAACTCATCCGTCTGTGCATGGAGTTAACGTGTGCTGTTGAAGAGATAGTGCAGAATTGCATAGATGTACCTCATTTGGTTGTGCAATGAAGAGAAAACATATGTGCTTTTGCATTGCACAGAGAACTCAAACATGAACTTTCTGCTACTTTTTATTCTTTTTTCATAACATTTCCTCGTTGACTTAATCTGATGTTACATCACCCATACAGCAGTCAATGGACTGCATGATTCACAGAGCGACTCTTCCTTACACCTTCAAGCCGCCTGCCTCACACTATCTCCGGCTTGAGCAGAGAAACACACCGTATGGTTCACACGGAGGAATTTTGACACTTCGTCGTTTTTTCTGAGCATGCACCATTTTCAGTAAAACGACTAAGTGTACCAGCACTAACTCATCCGTCTGTGCATGGAGTTAACATGTGTGCTGTTGAAGAGATAATGCAAAATTGCATAGATGTACCTCATTTGGTTGTGCAATGAAGAGAAAACATATGTGCTGTTGCATTGCACAGAGCACAATATAAGATATGCACTTGTTGCGTTTAAGTGTATATAAAAATACTTAATGACCAAAGGGCATATTTTTAATAAATTAGTGATCAAACATGAACTTTCTATTACTTTTTATTCTTTTTCAATAAACTCTCCGCATCGACTTTATCTGATGTAAGGCATCAGCCTTACAGCAGTCAGTTGACTGCATGGTTCATATAGAGCGAATTCACAGCGAAGCCCTTCCTTACACTTTCAAGCCGCCTACCTGACACTCTCTCCGGCTTGAGCAGAGACACACACTGCATGGTTCACACGGTGGAATTTTGACATTTAGTCGTTTTTCAGAGCGTGCATCATTTCTCAGAAAAACGACTAAGTGTACCTGCACTAACTCATCCGTCTGTGCATGGAGTTAACGTGTGCTGTTGAAGAGATAGTGCAGAATTGCATAGATGTACCTCATTTGGTTGTGCAATGAAGAGAAAACATATGTGCTTTTGCATTGCACAGAGAACTCAAACATGAACTTTCTGCTACTTTTTATTCTTTTTTCATAACATTTTTCTCGTTGACTTAATCTGATGTTACATCAGCCATACAGCAGTCAATGGAATGCATGATTCACGGAGCGACCCTTCTTTACACCTTCAAGCCGCCTGCCTCACACTATCTCCGGCTTGAGCAGAGAAACACACCGCATGGTTCACACGGAGGAATTTTAACACTTCGTCGTTTTTTCTGAGAATGCACCATTTTAAGTAAAACGACTAAGTGTACCAGCACTAACTCATCCGTCTGTGCATGGAGTTAACATGTGTGCTGTTGAAGAGATAATGCAAAATTGCATAGATGTACCTCATTTGGTTGTGCAATGAAGAGAAAACATATGTGCTGTTGCATTGCACAGAGCACAATATAAGATATGCACTTGTTGCGTTTAAGTGTATATAAAAATACTTAATGACCAAAGGGCATATTTTTAAAAAATTAGTGATCAAACATGAACTTTCTGTTACTTTTTATTCTTTTTCAATGAACTCTCCGCATCGACTTAATCTGATGTAAGGCATCAGCCTTACAGCAGTCAGTTGACTGCATGGTTCATATAGTGCGAATTCACAGCGAAGCCCTTCCTTACACTTTCAAGCCGCCTACCTGACACTCTCTCCGGCTCGAGCAGAGAAACACACCGCATGGTTCACACGGAGGAATTTTGACACTTCGTCGTTTTTTCTAAGTATGCATCATTCTCATTAAAACGACTAATTGTCAAAATTTGTCCGTGTACCATATTTTAGAAAAACGACTAATAGTGTCAAAATTCCTCCGTGTACCTTTCCCCGGGGATGCTACTTTGTGCCTAGGAAGCAGGCTGTGTCTGTGTCTCTCCTCCAGGCGGAGAGAGTTTGAGTTGAGCGGATTCACAGAGCGACCCGTCCTTACACCTTCATGCCGCCTGCATCACACTATCTCCGGCTTGAGCAAAGACACACACTGCATGGTTCACACGGAGGAATTTTGACATTTAGTCGTTTTTCAGAGCGTGCACCATTTCTCAGAAAAACGACTAAGTGTACCTGCACTAACTCATCCGTCTGTGCATGGAGTTAACGTGTGCTGTTGAAGAGATAGTGCAGAATTGCATAGATGTACCTCATTTGGTTGTGCAATGAAGAGAAAACATATGTGCTTTTGCATTGCACAGAGAACTCAAACATGAACTTTCTGCTACTTTTTATTCTTTTTTCATAACATTTCCTCGTTGACTTAATCTGATGTTACATCAGCCATACAGCAGTCAATGGACTGCATGATTCACGGAGCGACCCTTCTTTACACCTTCAAGCCGCCTGCCTCACACTATCTCCGGCTTGAGCAGAGAAACACACCGCATGGTTCACACGGAGGAATTTTAACACTTCGTCGTTTTTTCTGAGAATGCACCATTTTAAGTAAAACGACTAAGTGTACCAGCACTAACTCATCCGTCTGTGCATGGAGTTAACATGTGTGCTGTTGAAGAGATAATGCAAAATTGCATAGATGTACCTCATTTGGTTGTGCAATGAAGAGAAAACATATGTGCTGTTGCATTGCACAGAGCACAATATAAGATATGCACTTGTTGCGTTTAAGTGTATATAAAAATACTTAATGACCAAAGGGCATATTTTTAATAAATTAGTGATCAAACATGAACTTTCTATTACTTTTTATTCTTTTTCAATAAACTCTCCGCATCGACTTTATCTGATGTAAGGCATCAGCCTTACAGCAGTCAGTTGACTGCATGGTTCATATAGAGCGAATTCACAGCGAAGCCCTTCCTTACACTTTCAAGCCGCCTACCTGACACTCTCTCCGGCTTGAGCAGAGACACACACTGCATGGTTCACACGGTGGAATTTTGACATTTAGTCGTTTTTCAGAGCGTGCATCATTTCTCAGAAAAACGACTAAGTGTACCTGCACTAACTCATCCGTCTGTGCATGGAGTTAACGTGTGCTGTTGAAGAGATAGTGCAGAATTGCATAGATGTACCTCATTTGGTTGTGCAATGAAGAGAAAACATATGTGCTTTTGCATTGCACAGAGAACTCAAACATGAACTTTCTGCTACTTTTTATTCTTTTTTCATAACATTTTTCTCGTTGACTTAATCTGATGTTACATCAGCCATACAGCAGTCAATGGAATGCATGATTCACGGAGCGACCCTTCTTTACACCTTCAAGCCGCCTGCCTCACACTATCTCCGGCTTGAGCAGAGAAACACACCGCATGGTTCACACGGAGGAATTTTAACACTTCGTCGTTTTTTCTGAGAATGCACCATTTTAAGTAAAACGACTAAGTGTACCAGCACTAACTCATCCGTCTGTGCATGGAGTTAACATGTGTGCTGTTGAAGAGATAATGCAAAATTGCATAGATGTACCTCATTTGGTTGTGCAATGAAGAGAAAACATATGTGCTGTTGCATTGCACAGAGCACAATATAAGATATGCACTTGTTGCGTTTAAGTGTATATAAAAATACTTAATGACCAAAGGGCATATTTTTAAAAAATTAGTGATCAAACATGAACTTTCTGTTACTTTTTATTCTTTTTCAATGAACTCTCCGCATCGACTTAATCTGATGTAAGGCATCAGCCTTACAGCAGTCAGTTGACTGCATGGTTCATATAGTGCGAATTCACAGCGAAGCCCTTCCTTACACTTTCAAGCCGCCTACCTGACTCTCTCTCCGGCTCGAGCAGAGAAACACACCGCATGGTTCACACGGAGGAATTTTGACACTTCGTCGTTTTTTCTAAGTATGCATCATTCTCATTAAAACGACTAATTGTCAAAATTTGTCCGTGTACCATATTTTAGAAAAACGACTAATAGTGTCAAAATTCCTCCGTGTACCTTTCCCCGGGGATGCTACTTTGTGCCTAGGAAGCAGGCTGTGTCTGTGTCTCTCCTCCAGGCGGAGAGAGTTTGAGTTGAGCGGATTCACAGAGCGACCCGTCCTTACACCTTCATGCCGCCTGCATCACACTATCTCCGGCTTGAGCAGAGACACACACTGCATGGTTCACACGGAGGAATTTTGACATTTAGTCGTTTTTCAGAGCGTGCACCATTTCTCAGAAAAACGACTAAGTGTACCTGCACTAACTCATCCGTCTGTGCATGGAGTTAACGTGTGCTGTTGAAGAGATAGTGCAGAATTGCATAGATGTACCTCATTTGGTTGTGCAATGAAGAGAAAACATATGTGCTTTTGCATTGCACAGAGAACTCAAACATGAACTTTCTGCTACTTTTTATTCTTTTTTCATAACATTTCCTCGTTGACTTAATCTGATGTTACATCAGCCATACAGCAGTCAATGGACTGCATGATTCACGGAGCGACCCTTCTTTACACCTTCAAGCCGCCTGCCTCACACTATCTCCGGCTTGAGCAGAGAAACACACCGCATGGTTCACACGGAGGAATTTTAACACTTCGTCGTTTTTTCTGAGAATGCACCATTTTAAGTAAAACGACTAAGTGTACCAGCACTAACTCATCCGTCTGTGCATGGAGTTAACATGTGTGCTGTTGAAGAGATAATGCAAAATTGCATAGATGTACCTCATTTGGTTGTGCAATGAAGAGAAAACATATGTGCTGTTGCATTGCACAGAGCACAATATAAGATATGCACTTGTTGCGTTTAAGTGTATATAAAAATACTTAATGACCAAAGGGCATATTTTTAATAAATTAGTGATCAAACATGAACTTTTTATTACTTTTTATTCTTTTTCAATAAACTCTCCGCATCGACTTTATCTGATGTAAGGCATCAGCCTTACAGCAGTCAGTTGACTGCATGGTTCATATAGAGCGAATTCACAGCGAAGCCCTTCCTTACACTTTCAAGCCGCCTACCTGACACTCTCTCCGGCTCGAGCAGAGAAACACACCGCATGGTTCACACGGAGGAATTTTGACACTTCGTCGTTTTTTCTGAGCATGCACCATTTTCAGTAAAACGACTAAGTGTACCTGCACTAACTCATCCGTCTGTGCATGGAGTTAACGTGTGCTGTTGAAGAGATAGTGCAGAATTGCATAGATGTACCTCATTTGGTTGTGCAATGAAGAGAAAACATATGTGCTGTTGCATTGCACAGAGCACAATATAAGATATGCACTTGTTGCGTTTAAGTGTATATAAAAATACTTAATGACCAAAGGGCATATTTTTAATAAATTAGTGATCAAACATGAACTTTCTGTTACTTTTTATTCTTTTTCAATGAACTCTCCGCATCGACTTTATCTGATGTAAGGCATCAGCCTTACAGCAGTCAGTTGACTGCATGGTTCATATAGAGCGAATATACATATACACTTTCAAGCCGCCTACCTGACACTCTCTCCGGCTCGAGCAGAGAAACACACCGCATGGTTCACACGGAGGAATTTTGACACTTCGTCGTTTTTTCTGAGTGTTGTGGCAGAAATTTTACTTGTACTGCTTAAGAGACAAACTCAAAGAAAATTGTCTTTATAAAGAATTTATTTCTTGCAAGAAAGGTCAAACAGTCATACAGCAACACAGGTTTCTGCAGAGTGCGACCCAGAAGGGCGGGTTCCCTCAGCTTTTATACCCCCCTCGTCCCTTTCAAGGTGACACTTCTTACCATCAGTACTTTTCCACACACATGAAAAAGTAAGAAGACACTCTATCATGACAAAAGGCCTAAACCTAGGACAGGATGGCTTTTTAGGCCTTAGGTCATAAATTTACGACAGAATTAGGGCCAATTAACCCTCCCTCCCCCTTAGGTCACCCTTAGGTTCCCGTCACCGTTGTAGCTGTTATCTAACCACCCCCAGGTCACCCTTAGATTCCCGTCACCTTTGCAGCTGTTATTCTAATGAGGTGTAAACAACAGAAAGAGAAAAACCACGCCTTATTCACAAAAAAAAAACACCTCAATATTGAAATTTCCTTCACAGTTCCCCCTTTTTATCATTTATTGATAACTAATCATTACCTTCATGCTTGATTACTCACTAAGGTTAATATAAATCTAATCACTACAAGATACATTTATATGCTTATCTGAAGACAAATTTAAGTCATCTCATCACATCTATAATCTTCATTTCTGATTTTCATACAGATGATCATTCACTTAAATTTTGAAAGAAGTGTTAAAAACGCTAAGGCAATTTTTATGGGTATAGCCCCTAATAACAGTAAGAAAAAAAAAAAAAAAAGCAAAACAAAAAAAAACAACAAATAGATACACATACATAGATGGGCTCGCACCTGAATACAACATTCTTAAATCTCAAACATACATTTTGTTAAATCCCATTTAACACCTTTCATTGTAGCTTCCCCCACTGGTCAAGTCATCGAATTCTCCTTGTTCCTCACACGAGTCAAAATCTATACTTCCCCCACTGGTCAAGTCATCGAATTCTCCTTGTTCCTCACACAAGTCAAAATCTATACCTTCAATACGTTCAGTTGTTTTAACCATTTGAAGTGATGCATTAGACTTCACCAGTCTCTGTACTGAGCTGGATACACACTGGAAAATACATGGCAGACACATTAACAACAGTAACCCTATTGCTGCAATTGGTAACACAGTGCTGCACACCCAGTAACCCCAGCCTCCACCCAGGCTTGTCAGCCACTCTATCCAAGAATCGTCAGCTTGCCCAGGCTCCTTTACAGCCATTCTCATGTGAGCTACAATATTGGTTATATTCTCACTGTTATCAGGAATGTGAAAACAGCATGACACCCCTAACATTTTACAAACTCCTCCTTTCTCAGCAGTCAACATATCCAGGACTAATCTGTTTTGTATCACCGCTTCTCTTAAGTGTCTCATTTCATCATTTACCATTGTCAGAGCATTTTCGGTGCTATTGGCTATAGCTAACACAGTCCATGCTAAACCATTAATTTTGTTTATGCTTACAGCAGTTCCCACCCCCAGGAAAACTGACCACCCCACATTAGCTCCTGGTGTTGTCCAGGGACTAGACAGCACATACCCATTATAACTTTCAGGTAAAGTCCCCGGTAAAATGTTTACATTCCTTTTTTGTCTACCCCCCCTCTTACTGTTATCACTTGGCAAGTACACAGAAGTCCCCGTATTCATCAAAGCTGGGTAACAGCATCCTGCCCAATCGATCTCAGGCATGCGATGGTATGCTTTACCACCACACACCCAAACTGTTGCAGGCAAAGTGTCACGTGGTTTGCTGAATGGACAATCGAATGGTATTGTCTCTCCGTTGATTATTGCAGTGCAGTTGGTCGTTATCCTGTCCTCCAGGTTGATCTTGATCCTGCAGTCAGACCATCCTGCTTCAATTCTCTCCCCAGGCTTTGTCGTGCAGACACATACATCTCCCCGTACGTGCGTCACTCTCAAGGGGGGAATTATCACATTTGGTTTTCTGTCCCATTGCTTCCCCTTACAAGCTGGCATGACTTTCCTTACTGGTATCCGCCCCTTTTCCAAGTCAGCAGCAGCATTCAATACCTCTGTCATCTGTTGTGGAATCAGACATTCGGTTTGTTTCCTGGTCGCAACGGTCAGTGGGTCAACTGTCCAGGAGTGAGACATTTGCAAGCACAGCCAGCAGCTTGTGTTTATCTCCAGCTCTCTCCTCTGCAATAGAGCCAAAGTACACGCCTTGTTCCCCTGGCACTTTTGCAAAGCTTTCTTTACCGCTGAATGCATCTCCTCTTTTCCATCCTCCTCGATCCCCATCCAGTCTGTGTCCTCCCTCGTCACCGGTTTTGGGGCCGGTTCCGGTGTTGTCACCCGCTCTGCAATTGGCTTAGTCACAACAATACTAATGGGCTCATACCAATCAGTTCCTGACTTGTCAATAGCACAATAGTACTTGCCTTGGTCTGAATGTCTCACTTTCAGCATCACCACTGACATTCCATCTCTGTTGTTCCCGTACATGCTCTTCTTCGTTACTCTAAATCTGCTGTCTGTTCCATAACGGTCAGGGAAGTAATAGGCTTTCACATCTCCCCATTTGCACGGGTCTCTGCAGAAGTAGACTTGTGCAAATTCCACACTATCTCTGTCATGTCGAGTTTCTGTGCAATCTGGACAGTTCTTTTTGTATGGGTTGCATTCAAACCGCACATTGGACCCCTCTGTTACGGTGTAAACTTCCTCCTCCAATCCATGCGTCGGTAGCACCCTGGTCAGTGATGATCTCTTGGTTCGCTGATGGTCTGTCTCGCTGTTGTTGAGGGGGACATTCACTGTTGCTGTAGTGTGTCCCCCCCTGATCTTTTCCAGTTCTGTAGTCAGAAAAATCATGACAGTACAAATTATCACAGTCAATATACACGTGGTACTCTTCAGGCCACACAGTTCAGGTACCCTGAACGGATGCCACTGTTTCCCTTGTTCCATCTTGTTAGTTAGCTGTGTGAGTCGCACAGCGATATGCCCAGAAGACATGAGGTAGATTGGTTGTGGATGCCTCGAGAGTTCTGTCTCCCCTATTAACAAAAAGGGCGCCAACCCCGTTCAGATTGCGCAACTACTGTTGTGAATCCTCTCCAACCTCCTCGGATGTGGATGGAACTCTCCTGCAGTGGCTGGCGTGGATCCAAGTGGCCCTCTCAGCTACTTTCACAGCCGTGTATGTAGTCAGAAGCACCTGGAACGGTCCCAGCCACCTTTTCGCCTTCCAATTCTTCCTCCTTAGATCCTTGACCACCACGTAGTCTCCTGGCTTGATGTTATGCAAGGGGGCTCCCGCAGCTTCCCTCTGGGCAGCTTTTACCTGTGCACAAACACCAGATAGCAAAGAAGACATTTCTTTACAGTAGCTCAGCATGTCATGTTCACACAGTTCTGTTGATGGCAGCTGTTGTTTACCCCCATCTATTCCCATGAATGGTGGCCTTGCAAAGAGAATTTCAAATGGGCTCAAATTCACCCTAGTTCTCTTTCTCATTCTCATATACATGAGAACAATTGGGAGCGCCTTAACCCATGTAAGCCCCGTTTCTTCACAGCACTTAGCCAATTTGTTTTTGATTGTACCGTTTTCACGTTCAACTGCCCCGCCTGACTGGGCGTGGTAACTGCAATGTGTTCTCAAATCAATTCCCAAATATTCACCCACCTGTTTTATTACTTCATTAACAAAATGTGTTCCATTGTCAGAACTGATCTTTCGTGGAATTCCCCACCTTGGAACTATTTCAGTCAGCAAAGCCTTCGCTACTGCTGCTGAGTCCTGTTTTGATGTGGGGAAAACCTCCACCCATTTAGACCACATGTCAACCATCACCAGACAGTACCTCTTCCCTCCACAAGGGGACAATTCGATGAAATCAGTCATCAAATATTCAAAGGGCCCTGCTGATGGTGGCTGAGATGCTTGGGGCATTTTTGTACCTCTTGCCACATTGTGGGTGTTACAAATTACACATCTCTTACAAAAATTTTCTGCAAATGCTGTGAACCCCTTTGTGAACCACAATTCTTTCATCTGCATCACCATTCCCCCTTTCGATGCATGGTCCCTCCCATGCATCGTCTTAGCATAATGAGGAAAGAAATGTCGAGGTAAACAAGGCCTGCCATCAACACCCATCCAGACACCATTTTCCAGCTTGCAGCCAGCCTGCTGCCACGCGTTTTTCTCCAGCCCTAGGGCAAAAGTCTGCATGCTCTGTAAAGAAGGTGAGATGTCAGGGTTAGTTTCAGATAATAGTGTACACTCAGGTTCTTTTGTCTGCTGAGCTGCTGCGGCCTTCGCAGCTGCATCCGCTCTGGCATTCCCTGTTGACACAAAATCAACATTATTTGTATGCGCTGCGCATTTACAGATGGCTATTTTGTCCGGCAACAGAATAGCCTCCAACAGTCCTGCAACCAAAGTGGCGTTGAGTATTGGGCGCCCATCAGACTTCAAAAACTTCCTGTGTTTCCACAGCGCCCCAAAATCGTGTGTAACCCCAAATGCATAGCGCGAGTCTGTGTAAATTGTAACACATTTCCCCTTCATTAATTTACACGCTTCGGTTAAAGCCACAAGCTCTGCTGCTTGTGCAGAATAATTTGACGGCAATGAGCCCGAGGTTACAACTTCAAATTCAGTCGTCACAGCATACCCGACCTTGTTTCGGCCTGTTTGTGGATCTCTGAAAGCCGAGCCATCCACAAACAGGACATTCTCACAGTTCTCGAGCGGCGTATCTAGAAGGTCAGGTCGTGGTGTACAGACTTGATCAAGCGCGGCTAAACAACAATGATGTTCCTCCCCATCCTCCTCCGTCGGAAGGAGGGTGGCAGGATTCAATACTGTACAGCGCCTAACCGTAATGTTTGGCATATCAAGCAAGATCGTATGGTATCGCAACCATCGAGCCGTTGATAAATGCGATGTTTTCTGTTCTTGCAAAATCATGGTCACTGCATGTGGAACCATCAGTGTTAAATCAGAGTACCCCACAAATTCCCTTGAGGCCATTACAGCCTGCTCAGCAGATGCCACCGCCCTTAGACAATGTGGCAACCCTGCTGCCACCGGATCTAATTTGCTTGAAAAATAAGCCACAGGTCGCAGCCTATCACCATGATTTTGCAACAACACAGAAGTCATAAACCCATTTTTCTCATCTACCATCTGTACAAAAGGTTTTGTTGGTGCCGGCAGACCCAGTGTTGGAGCAAGGGACAACTGAATTTTCATATTCACAAATGCCTCCTCCGCCTCCCCTGTCCATTCAATTTTGTCACTAGATTTCAACCCCTTCCCCACGGTGAGGGCTCTCAGAGGCTGTTCTAGAATTGCATAATTTGGAAGGAATGTTCGGCAATATGAACACATTCCCAAAAATGACAACATCTGTTTTTTTGTTATAGGCTTTGGTACATCTTTTATAGCCTGAACCCTTTTGCCAGATAGAGACTTACTTCCTGGGGATATAACATGTCCTAAAAATGTAACCTGTTGTTTCACAAACTGTAGTTTTGACAAGCTGACCTTGTGACCCTCCCGAGCCAAATGGTTGAGGAGAGTCACAGTGTCTGTTACACACGTAGGCTCATCACGAGCACACACCAGCAAGTCATCAACATACTGAAGCAATGCTGTTCCAGCTGTCAGGGTCAGAGGTTCCAGGCTCCTTCTCAATGCCTCATTGTATATTGTCGGAGATTCACAATATCCCTGACAAAGTCTGGTAAATGTATAACTTTTCCCATTGAAATTAAATGCAAACCAGAATTCGCTATCTTTATCCATTGGCACACTAAAAAATGCATTAGCCAAATCCACTACAGAATAAAATGTTGCATCTTGTGGAATTTGTGACAAGATTGTGTATGGATTTGGAACAGTCACCGCCCTTGGCCTGACAGCTGAATTCACTGCTTGCAAGTCTTGGACAAAGCGCCATTCTGTTGGCTGGCCCTTGTCTCTTATCTTTTTCACTGGGAAAATTGGGGTTCGAACAGCAGAATTATTGCATGGCCTTATGACACCTTCTTTTAAAAGTGATTCAAACACTGGTGTAATTCCCAGCACTGCCTCTGGTTTGAGAGGATATTGTTGTTGACACGGTCTGTAATCTGATTTTGGAGTGATTACGACCGGCTCACATCCTTTAATTAATCCTACATCGTACTTGTGCTTGGCCCACAATTCAGTGGGCACCTCTGCCAAAGCAGGGTGTATATCCCAAGCACAAGCATCTGCTATGCAATGATTCTGCTTTGTATTCTTTTCAATGGGGTTCACCACTCTCTCTACTCCAATTTCATGTCTGCATTCTGACATAAACGCTCCCAATGTTTCACTGTACCTTTTGCCATCTCCCTTTTTTCTCCAATCTGTCGCTTCAACACATCTCCTCACAAACTGCCCTACTTCAGCCCATAACTGATTCTCCCCCTTTGAGACAGACACGTGAGGCACAGTTCCTCCCCCCAACTGATAAAGTAAAACCTGTTTCTCCGTTAGACGGATTGAGACTGCACACACATTATCTGTCCAATACAGTTTGTCTAATCTCAATGTCTCTCCTTTTTCCCCTTTAAACCAGTCACTTTCATACTGCTGATCCCTTTCACTCGCGACATGTGACGTGCAATGTAAATTGTCAGGCATCATAACTTCTGTATTGAATGGTTTAGTTTGGATCTTAGCAACTTCACATATCCTTTTAGCCCATTCCCCATCAGTTATGTGCCATTCATACGCCCACTGTGGTTCTGATTGCAAACAACAAATTTGTTCATCCTCTATTACTGTGACCCCAGAGGAATCTGCAACGAGCGTTAAATTTAGTTTGCACATCAAATCTCGACCCATAAGGGGTACAGGGCATTTCTTTGAGTAAATGAATTTGTGTTTTAGTTTTCGACCCCCCTCTGTCTCGCAAGATAAGGGTACTGTAAATTTTTCAGAAATTTGGTGCCCTGAGGCAGAAATGGATTCATTTACATTGTTTGTCATCGACGGTTGACATGGCAGGTCACATGGTCGCACAGAAGATCTGGTGGCCCCCGAGTCCACTAAAAATAGAATCTTTGTTCCTTCCACTAACATGGGGACTCTGGGCATACTTAAAAATCCTTCACTTTCATACATCAACAAACATTTATCAGGCACATCACATTTTTTATCAGAGACACACAAAGAAGTGCAAGCGTTTCCTTCATAGCAGAGAGCAGTATTTAAATCAGTATATGTGTGTGTGTATGTGGTTAGAAAGTGTTCACTTCCCTTATCAGCAGCTGTTGGTTGTTCGCCCGGGGCCCCGCCTTCCTGCTCTCCGCTCTCCTCACTTCAGTCTCTCCATTGCTGGTTCTCTGGGCATTCTCGGGCCCAATGACCATCTTTCTTACACTTTCTGCATTTTGTGCATTCTCTCACTTCATGGTCATCAGTTCCACAGATCCAGCATCTCCATTTCCTCGCAGTCTCCCCCACGTATCCTCTTCCTCTTCGTCCCCCCGTCTGCTTGGGGTTCACAAGCTGACCCCCAGATCTTGATCCCGTGTCCACCCGGGTCAGCTGCCAGTCTCCCTTGACTTTAACCTTTTCTTTTCTTCTTGCCTCTAGTTCTTCAGCATGTATAGCGTACTCTAGAAGTGCCCCCAATCTTCCATTCTTCCACCCCACAAAGTTGTTTTTCACCTGCTGCTCGAGCTCTGGTCTCAGTCCATTCAAAAAAGCAGTTCGCATGTGACACTCCCAAAGTCCTGGGTTCTCCCCTCTCAGCGCTGGCTCTGGGATGCCACTATATTTGTTGAATGTGGTGTACAGTCGGTGATAAAAATCCTGCACATACTCATCTTTGTACTGAGAACACCGGCCAATCGCCACAGTGTCAATACGTGCTGGAAATGTCTCTTTGACGGCTTCAGCCAGTCCTGTGATCGCTGCGCGATACTCAGCATTCAATCTGTGTTCCCAGTCACTGTGGCCTCTCCGGCAATCTTCTTTTTGCAGCTTTCCACTTATCTTGTGCCAGCTCGAAATTCCCAGATTCACTGCGAGCAGCCTTCTCAATTCTTGCACAGTGGGGCTGAACTCTCTGCAAAACATAACCAGTTCATCAGAAAACTTTTCACCTGTTTCCTCTGGATTCGACAGGTGAGCCATCGCCTCTTTCATGTCTCTTTCTGTCCATGGTCTGTAGACCATCATTGGCCCGTCGGGCCCAGAAACTTCCACCATGGGGGCTAGAATGTTCACATTCTCTTCTTGTTGTTTTGTTCTTTTCTTCCTCGTTGGGGGAGCTCTGCGCGCTGTTTCTTCCTCTTCATACTCTGGTTCTTGAAGCAAGGGTTGAGAGGTACCAGGTTCCTCTCTCCACCCTGCCTCAGCCCGCGGTGCTGTTGGTCTTTGCGGCGGAGAGCAGTCTAGGTCGGGGTCCACTTTTAGGGCTTGCAACTCAGCCACAGGGTAGTGATGATATGGTGGTGGTGCATGTGAAGAGACAGAGACAAAAGGGTTAGTAGATTTGTGTTGTGCAATTTCTTTTCTTTCATCCCATTTACATTCTTTTTCTTTCCCATTCATACCATTTTCTTTTTCTCTCTCATTCCTACATGCTAATTCCTTCTGCATTGTTCTTCTTTCCCTCCTATCTGCCTCCTGCAGCCAGCAATTCACTGTTTTCTCACAGTCTTCACACATATGTGTCACACAACACCCTTTCTGCTTTTTACCTCCTTCTTCCACCGATTCTTTCACGACATTCAATCGGATGACACTCATTGTTCCTTCTTCTGGAAAATCATGATATTTGATTAGTTTCTCTATGTCTTTCATGCATTTCTGGCCATACAGTTTTTTCATTTGACAGAACACCGGTGTATCAAATTTCTCGAGTTTGCTCTGGGACTTCCCCATTTTGGTTTATCTTTCTCTGTGGCGTTCCTCGACGCGTCTAATAATCTATTGGACGTCTCCAATAGATCCGATTTCTTCACCTAAATCGGACAGGTATAATATCTGCACAATTTAAACACCCCGTTTAAATGTACAATTTTGCTAAATGCACAGTTTAAATTCTCTTGTTTCCTCAAATTTAACCATGCATTTATCAAGTTTAAAATTTTCCAAGTCTACCCGATGTCAAAGTTCTCTTTTTTTCAACTTTGATCATCCCTTTTTTGACCATAATCTCAGATTTACCCCTATCTTGATCCCTCCGTCCTGACAGTGTGTTCTCAAGTTTCTGCAACTGTCTTGATCACACTGCCCTGGCTCGGGTGATCTCAAGTGTAACTCTCTCTTGATTATGCTGCCACAGAGTCAGATCCGCCACTTTGGTTCGTCCCCCTTTTTCTTTGAAATTTTAACATATTCCCAATTTTCAATTCCAAAATCCCAAAAACAACCTCTTTTTCTTTGAAATTTTGATTTGTCTCTTACCAGCAAAATCTCTGATGCCACCCGGATTCTTTTCTAATTCCAGTGGTGTCCCCTCTGGGCCCCGGCGGTCGGCCCCTCGTCCCTCAAACTTTGTTCGGGGTAGGGCTGTGACTTAAGAGTCCAGGATGATCAGTCACCGTCCGCTCTCGGGTCCAAAAGGCACATCCAAGGAATCCCACTTCTGACACCAATTGTTGTGGCAGAAATTTTACTTGTACTGCTTAAGAGACAAACTCAAAGAAAATTGTCTTTATAAAGAATTTATTTCTTGCAAGAAAGGTCAAACAGTCATACAGCAACACAGGTTTCTGCAGAGTGCGACCCAGAAGGGCGGGTTCCCTCAGCTTTTATACCCCCCTCGTCCCTTTCAAGGTGACACTTCTTACCATCAGTACTTTTCCACACACATGAAAAAGTAAGAAGACACTCTATCATGACAAAAGGCCTAAACCTAGGACAGGATGGCTTTTTAGGCCTTAGGTCATAAATTTACGACAGAATTAGGGCCAATTAACCCTCCCTCCCCCTTAGGTCACCCTTAGGTTCCCGTCACCGTTGTAGCTGTTATCTAACCACCCCCAGGTCACCCTTAGATTCCCGTCACCTTTGCAGCTGTTATTCTAATGAGGTGTAAACAACAGAAAGAGAAAAACCACGCCTTATTCACAAAAAAAAAACACCTCAATATTGAAATTTCCTTCACACTGAGCATGCACCATTTTCAGTAAAACGACTAAGTGTACCAGCACTAACTCATCCGTCTGTGCATGGAGTTAACATGTGTGCTGTTGAAGAGATAATGCAAAATTGCATAGATGTACCTCATTTGGTTGTGCAATGAAGAGAAAACATATGTGCTGTTGCATTGCACAGAGCACAATATAAGATATGCACTTGTTGCGTTTAAGTGTATATAAAAATACTTAATGACCAAAGGGCATATTTTTAATAAATTAGTGATCAAACATGAACTTTCTGTTACTTTTTATTCTTTTTCAATAAACTCTCCGCATCGACTTTATCTGATGTAAGGCATCAGCTTTACAGCAGTCAGTTGACTGCATGGTTCATATAGAGCGAATTCACAGCGAAGCCCTTCCTTACACTTTCAAGCCGCCTACCTGACACTCTCTCCGGCTCGAGCAGAGAAACACACCGCATGGTTCACACGGAGGAATTTTGACACTTCGTCGTTTTTTCTAAGTATGCATCATTCTCATTAAAACGACTAATTGTCAAAATTTGTCCGTGTACCATATTTTAGAAAAACGACTAAAAGTGTCAAAATTCCTCCGTGTACCTTTCCCCGGGGATGCTACTTTGTGCCTAGGAAGCAGGCTGTGTCTGTGTCTCTCCTCCAAGCGGAGAGAGTTTGAGTTGAGCGGATTCACAGAGCGACCCGTCCTTACACCTTCATGCCGCCTGCCTCACACTATCTCCGGCTTGAGCAGAGACACACACTGCATGGTTCACACGGAGGAATTTTGACATTTAGTCGTTTTTCAGAGCGTGCACCATTTCTCAGAAAAACGACTAAGTGTACCTGCACTAACTCATCCGTCTGTGCATGGAGTTAACGTGTGCTGTTGAAGAGATAGTGCAGAATTGCATAGATGTACCTCATTTGGTTGTGCAATGAAGAGAAAACATATGTGCTTTTGCATTGCACAGAGAACTCAAACATGAACTTTCTGCTACTTTTTATTCTTTTTTCATAACATTTCCTCGTTGACTTAATCTGATGTTACATCACCCATACAGCAGTCAATGGACTGCATGATTCACAGAGCGACTCTTCCTTACACCTTCAAGCCGCCTGCCTCACACTATCTCCGGCTTGAGCAGAGAAACACACCGTATGGTTCACACGGAGGAATTTTGACACTTCGTCGTTTTTTCTGAGTATGCACCATTTTCAGTAAAACGACTAAGTGTACCAGCACTAACTCATCCGTCTGTGCATGGAGTTAATATGTGTGCTGTTGAAGAGATAATGCAAAATTGCATAGATGTACCTCATTTGGTTGTGCAATGAAGAGAAAACATATGTGCTGTTGCATTGCACAGAGCACAATATAAGATATGCACTTGTTGCGTTTAAGTGTATATAAAAATACTTAATGACCAAAGGGCATATTTTTAATAAATTAGTGATCAAACATGAACTTTCTGTTACTTTTTATTCTTTTTCAATGAACTCTCCGCATCGACTTAATCTGATGTAAGGCATCAGCCTTACAGCAGTCAGTTGACTGCATGGTTCATATAGAGCGAATTCACAGCGAAGCCCTTCCTTACACTTTCAAGCCGCCTACCTGACACTCTCTCCGGCTTGAGCAGAGACACACACTGCATGGTTCACACGGAGGAATTTTGACATTTAGTCGTTTTTCAGAGCGTGCATCATTTCTCAGAAAAACGACTAAGTGTACCTGCACTAACTCATCCGTCTGTACATGGAGTTAACGTGTGCTGTTGAAGAGATAGTGCAGAATTGCATAGATGTACCTCATTTGGTTGTGCAATGAAGAGAAAACATATGTGCTTTTGCATTGCACAGAGAACTCAAACATGAACTTTCTGCTACTTTTTATTCTTTTTTCATAACATTTTTCTCGTTGACTTAATCTGATGTTACATCAGCCATAAAGCAGTCAATGGAATGCATGATTCACGGAGCGACCCTTCTTTACACCTTCAAGCCGCCTGCCTCACACTATCTCCGGCTTGAGCAGAGAAACACACCGCATGGTTCACACGGAGGAATTTTAACACTTCGTCGTTTTTTCTGAGAATGCACCATTTTAAGTAAAACGACTAAGTGTACCAGCACTAACTCATCCGTCTGTGCATGGAGTTAACATGTGTGCTGTTGAAGAGATAATGCAAAATTGCATAGATGTACCTCATTTGGTTGTGCAATGAAGAGAAAACATATGTGCTGTTGCATTGCACAGAGCACAATATAAGATATGCACTTGTTGCGTTTAAGTGTATATAAAAATACTTAATGACCAAAGGGCATATTTTTAATAAATTAGTGATCAAACATGAACTTTCTGTTACTTTTTATTCTTTTTCAATGAACTCTCCGCATCGACTTAATCTGATGTAAGGCATCAGCCTTACAGCAGTCAGTTGACTGCATGGTTCATATAGAGCGAATTCACAGCGAAGCCCTTCCTTACACTTTCAAGCCGCCTACCTGACACTCTCTCCGGCTCGAGCAGAGAAACACACCGCATGGTTCACACGGAGGAATTTTGACACTTCGTCGTTTTTTCTGAGCATGCACCATTTTCAGTAAAACGACTAAGTGTACCAGCACTAACTCATCCGTCTGTGCATGGAGTTAACATGTGTGCTGTTGAAGAGATAATGCAAAATTGCATAGATGTACCTCATTTGGTTGTGCAATGAAGAGAAAACATATGTGCTGTTGCATTGCACAGAGCACAATATAAGATATGCACTTGTTGCGTTTAAGTGTATATAAAAATACTTAATGACCAAAGGGCATATTTTTAATAAATTAGTGATCAAACATGAACTTTCTGTTACTTTTTATTCTTTTTCAATAAACTCTCCGCATCGACTTTATCTGATGTAAGGCATCAGCTTTACAGCAGTCAGTTGACTGCATGGTTCATATAGAGCGAATTCACAGCGAAGCCCTTCCTTACACTTTCAAGCCGCCTACCTGACACTCTCTCCGGCTCGAGCAGAGAAACACACCGCATGGTTCACACGGAGGAATTTTGACACTTCGTCGTTTTTTCTAAGTATGCATCATTCTCATTAAAACGACTAATTGTCAAAATTTGTCCGTGTACCATATTTTAGAAAAACGACTAAAAGTGTCAAAATTCCTCCGTGTACCTTTCCCCGGGGATGCTACTTTGTGCCTAGGAAGCAGGCTGTGTCTGTGTCTCTCCTCCAGGCGGAGAGAGTTTGAGTTGAGCGGATTCACAGAGCGACCCGTCCTTACACCTTCATGCCGCCTGCCTCACACTATCTCCGGCTTGAGCAGAGACACACACTGCATGGTTCACACGGAGGAATTTTGACATTTAGTCGTTTTTCAGAGCGTGCACCATTTCTCAGAAAAACGACTAAGTGTACCTGCACTAACTCATCCGTCTGTGCATGGAGTTAACGTGTGCTGTTGAAGAGATAGTGCAGAATTGCATAGATGTACCTCATTTGGTTGTGCAATGAAGAGAAAACATATGTGCTTTTGCATTGCACAGAGAACTCAAACATGAACTTTCTGCTACTTTTTATTCTTTTTTCATAACATTTCCTCGTTGACTTAATCTGATGTTACATCACCCATACAGCAGTCAATGGACTGCATGATTCACAGAGCGACTCTTCCTTACACCTTCAAGCCGCCTGCCTCACACTATCTCCGGCTTGAGCAGAGAAACACACCGTATGGTTCACACGGAGGAATTTTGACACTTCGTCGTTTTTGCTGAGCATGCACCATTTTCAGTAAAACGACTAAGTGTACCAGCACTAACTCATCCGTCTGTGCATGGAGTTAACATGTGTGCTGTTGAAGAGATAATGCAAAATTGCATAGATGTACCTCATTTGGTTGTGCAATGAAGAGAAAACATATGTGCTGTTGCATTGCACAGAGCACAATATAAGATATGCACTTGTTGCGTTTAAGTGTATATAAAAATACTTAATGACCAAAGGGCATATTTTTAATAAATTAGTGATCAAACATGAACTTTCTATTACTTTTTATTCTTTTTCAATAAACTCTCCGCATCGACTTTATCTGATGTAAGGCATCAGCCTTACAGCAGTCAGTTGACTGCATGGTTCATATAGAGCGAATTCACAGCGAAGCCCTTCCTTACACTTTCAAGCCGCCTACCTGACACTCTCTCCGGCTTGAGCAGAGACACACACTGCATGGTTCACACGGTGGAATTTTGACATTTAGTCGTTTTTCAGAGCGTGCATCATTTCTCAGAAAAACGACTAAGTGTACCTGCACTAACTCATCCGTCTGTGCATGGAGTTAACGTGTGCTGTTGAAGAGATAGTGCAGAATTGCATAGATGTACCTCATTTGGTTGTGCAATGAAGAGAAAACATATGTGCTTTTGCATTGCACAGAGAACTCAAACATGAACTTTCTGCTACTTTTTATTCTTTTTTCATAACATTTTTCTCGTTGACTTAATCTGATGTTACATCAGCCATACAGCAGTCAATGGAATGCATGATTCACGGAGCGACCCTTCTTTACACCTTCAAGCCGCCTGCCTCACACTATCTCCGGCTTGAGCAGAGAAACACACCGCATGGTTCACACGGAGGAATTTTAACACTTCGTCGTTTTTTCTGAGAATGCACCATTTTAAGTAAAACGACTAAGTGTACCAGCACTAACTCATCCGTCTGTGCATGGAGTTAACATGTGTGCTGTTGAAGAGATAATGCAAAATTGCATAGATGTACCTCATTTGGTTGTGCAATGAAGAGAAAACATATGTGCTGTTGCATTGCACAGAGCACAATATAAGATATGCACTTGTTGCGTTTAAGTGTATATAAAAATACTTAATGACCAAAGGGCATATTTTTAAAAAATTAGTGATCAAACATGAACTTTCTGTTACTTTTTATTCTTTTTCAATGAACTCTCCGCATCGACTTAATCTGATGTAAGGCATCAGCCTTACAGCAGTCAGTTGACTGCATGGTTCATATAGTGCGAATTCACAGCGAAGCCCTTCCTTACACTTTCAAGCCGCCTACCTGACACTCTCTCCGGCTCGAGCAGAGAAACACACCGCATGGTTCACACGGAGGAATTTTGACACTTCGTCGTTTTTTCTAAGTATGCATCATTCTCATTAAAACGACTAATTGTCAAAATTTGTCCGTGTACCATATTTTAGAAAAACGACTAATAGTGTCAAAATTCCTCCGTGTACCTTTCCCCGGGGATGCTACTTTGTGCCTAGGAAGCAGGCTGTGTCTGTGTCTCTCCTCCAGGCGGAGAGAGTTTGAGTTGAGCGGATTCACAGAGCGACCCGTCCTTACACCTTCATGCCGCCTGCATCACACTATCTCCGGCTTGAGCAGAGACACACACTGCATGGTTCACACGGAGGAATTTTGACATTTAGTCGTTTTTCAGAGCGTGCACCATTTCTCAGAAAAACGACTAAGTGTACCTGCACTAACTCATCCGTCTGTGCATGGAGTTAACGTGTGCTGTTGAAGAGATAGTGCAGAATTGCATAGATGTACCTCATTTGGTTGTGCAATGAAGAGAAAACATATGTGCTTTTGCATTGCACAGAGAACTCAAACATGAACTTTCTGCTACTTTTTATTCTTTTTTCATAACATTTTTCTCGTTGACTTAATCTGATGTTACATCAGCCATACAGCAGTCAATGGACTGCATGATTCACGGAGCGACCCTTCTTTACACCTTCAAGCCGCCTGCCTCACACTATCTCCGGCTTGAGCAGAGAAACACACCGCATGGTTCACACGGAGGAATTTTAACACTTCGTCGTTTTTTCTGAGAATGCACCATTTTAAGTAAAACGACTAAGTGTACCAGCACTAACTCATCCGTCTGTGCATGGAGTTAACATGTGTGCTGTTGAAGAGATAATGCAAAATTGCATAGATGTACCTCATTTGGTTGTGCAATGAAGAGAAAACATATGTGCTGTTGCATTGCACAGAGCACAATATAAGATATGCACTTGTTGCGTTTAAGTGTATATAAAAATACTTAATGACCAAAGGGCATATTTTTAATAAATTAGTGATCAAACATGAACTTTCTATTACTTTTTATTCTTTTTCAATAAACTCTCCGCATCGACTTTATCTGATGTAAGGCATCAGCCTTACAGCAGTCAGTTGACTGCATGGTTCATATAGAGCGAATTCACAGCGAAGCCCTTCCTTACACTTTCAAGCCGCCTACCTGACACTCTCTCCGGCTTGAGCAGAGACACACACTGCATGGTTCACACGGTGGAATTTTGACATTTAGTCGTTTTTCAGAGCGTGCATCATTTCTCAGAAAAACGACTAAGTGTACCTGCACTAACTCATCCGTCTGTGCATGGAGTTAACGTGTGCTGTTGAAGAGATAGTGCAGAATTGCATAGATGTACCTCATTTGGTTGTGCAATGAAGAGAAAACATATGTGCTTTTGCATTGCACAGAGAACTCAAACATGAACTTTCTGCTACTTTTTATTCTTTTTTCATAACATTTTTCTCGTTGACTTAATCTGATGTTACATCAGCCATACAGCAGTCAATGGAATGCATGATTCACGGAGCGACCCTTCTTTACACCTTCAAGCCGCCTGCCTCACACTATCTCCGGCTTGAGCAGAGAAACACACCGCATGGTTCACACGGAGGAATTTTAACACTTCGTCGTTTTTTCTGAGAATGCACCATTTTAAGTAAAACGACTAAGTGTACCAGCACTAACTCATCCGTCTGTGCATGGAGTTAACATGTGTGCTGTTGAAGAGATAATGCAAAATTGCATAGATGTACCTCATTTGGTTGTGCAATGAAGAGAAAACATATGTGCTGTTGCATTGCACAGAGCACAATATAAGATATGCACTTGTTGCGTTTAAGTGTATATAAAAATACTTAATGACCAAAGGGCATATTTTTAAAAAATTAGTGATCAAACATGAACTTTCTGTTACTTTTTATTCTTTTTCAATGAACTCTCCGCATCGACTTAATCTGATGTAAGGCATCAGCCTTACAGCAGTCAGTTGACTGCATGGTTCATATAGTGCGAATTCACAGCGAAGCCCTTCCTTACACTTTCAAGCCGCCTACCTGACACTCTCTCCGGCTCGAGCAGAGAAACACACCGCATGGTTCACACGGAGGAATTTTGACACTTCGTCGTTTTTTCTAAGTATGCATCATTCTCATTAAAACGACTAATTGTCAAAATTTGTCCGTGTACCATATTTTAGAAAAACGACTAATAGTGTCAAAATTCCTCCGTGTACCTTTCCCCGGGGATGCTACTTTGTGCCTAGGAAGCAGGCTGTGTCTGTGTCTCTCCTCCAGGCGGAGAGAGTTTGAGTTGAGCGGATTCACAGAGCGACCCGTCCTTACACCTTCATGCCGCCTGCATCACACTATCTCCGGCTTGAGCAGAGACACACACTGCATGGTTCACACGGAGGAATTTTGACATTTAGTCGTTTTTCAGAGCGTGCACCATTTCTCAGAAAAACGACTAAGTGTACCTGCACTAACTCATCCGTCTGTGCATGGAGTTAACGTGTGCTGTTGAAGAGATAGTGCAGAATTGCATAGATGTACCTCATTTGGTTGTGCAATGAAGAGAAAACATATGTGCTTTTGCATTGCACAGAGAACTCAAACATGAACTTTCTGCTACTTTTTATTCTTTTTTCATAACATTTCCTCGTTGACTTAATCTGATGTTACATCAGCCATACAGCAGTCAATGGACTGCATGATTCACGGAGCGACCCTTCTTTACACCTTCAAGCCGCCTGCCTCACACTATCTCCGGCTTGAGCAGAGAAACACACCGCATGGTTCACACGGAGGAATTTTAACACTTCGTCGTTTTTTCTGAGAATGCACCATTTTAAGTAAAACGACTAAGTGTACCAGCACTAACTCATCCGTCTGTGCATGGAGTTAACATGTGTGCTGTTGAAGAGATAATGCAAAATTGCATAGATGTACCTCATTTGGTTGTGCAATGAAGAGAAAACATATGTGCTGTTGCATTGCACAGAGCACAATATAAGATATGCACTTGTTGCGTTTAAGTGTATATAAAAATACTTAATGACCAAAGGGCATATTTTTAATAAATTAGTGATCAAACATGAACTTTTTATTACTTTTTATTCTTTTTCAATAAACTCTTCGCATCGACTTTATCTGATGTAAGGCATCAGCCTTACAGCAGTCAGTTGACTGCATGGTTCATATAGAGCGAATTCACAGCGAAGCCCTTCCTTACACTTTCAAGCCGCCTACCTGACACTCTCTCCGGCTCGAGCAGAGAAACACACCGCATGGTTCACACGGAGGAATTTTGACACTTCGTCGTTTTTTCTGAGCATGCACCATTTTCAGTAAAACGACTAAGTGTACCTGCACTAACTCATCCGTCTGTGCATGGAGTTAACGTGTGCTGTTGAAGAGATAGTGCAGAATTGCATAGATGTACCTCATTTGGTTGTGCAATGAAGAGAAAACATACGTGCTTTTGCATTGCACAGAGAACTCAAACATGAACTTTCTGCTACTTTTTATTCTTTTTTCATAACATTTTTTTTCGTTGACTTAATCTGATGTTACATCAGCCATACAGCAGTCAATGGACTGCATGATTCACGGAGCGACCCTTCTTTACACCTTCAAGCCGCCTGCCTCACACTATCTCCGGCTTGAGCAGAGAAACACACCGCATGGTTCACACCGAGGAATTTTGACATGTAGTCGTTTTTCAGACCGTGCACCATTTCTCAGAAAAACGACTAAGTGTACCAGCACTAACTCATCCGTCTGTGCATGGAGTTAACATGTGTGCTGTTGAAGAAATAATGCAGGATTGCATAGATTTACCTCATTTGGTTGTGCAATGAAGAGAAAACATATGTGCTATTGCATTGCACAGAGAACTCAAACATGAACTTTCTGCTACTTTTTATTCTTTTTCCATAGCATTTCCTCGTTGACTTAATCTGATGTTACATCACCCATACAGCAGTCAATGGACTGCATGATTCACAGAGCGACTCTTCCTTACACCTTCAAGCCGCCTGCCTCACACTATCTCCGGCTTGAGCAGAGAAACACACCGTATGGTTCACACGGAGGAATTTTGACACTTCGTCGTTTTTTCTGAGCATGCACCATTTTCAGTAAAACGACTAAGTGTACCAGCACTAACTCATCCGTCTGTGCATGGAGTTAACATGTGTGCTGTTGAAGAGATAATGCAAAATTGCATAGATGTACCTCATTTGGTTGTGCAATGAAGAGAAAACATATGTGCTGTTGCATTGCACAGAGCACAATATAAGATATGCACTTGTTGCGTTTAAGTGTATATAAAAATACTTAATGACCAAAGGGCATATTTTTAATAAATTAGTGATCAAACATGAACTTTCTGTTACTTTTTATTCTTTTTCAATGAACTCTCCGCATCGACTTTATCTGATGTAAGGCATCAGCCTTACAGCAGTCAGTTGACTGCATGGTTCATATAGAGCGAATTCACAGCGAAGCCCTTCCTTACACTTTCAAGCCGCCTACCTGACACTCTCTCCGGCTCGAGCAGAGAAACACACCGCATGGTTCACACGGAGGAATTTTGACACTTCGTCGTTTTTTCTGAGCATGCACCATTTTCAGTAAAACGACTAAGTGTACCAGCACTAACTCATCCGTCTGTGCATGGAGTTAACATGTGTGCTGTTGAAGAGATAATGCAAAATTGCATAGATGTACCTCATTTGGTTGTGCAATGAAGAGAAAACATATGTGCTGTTGCATTGCACAGAGCACAATATAAGATATGCACTTGTTGCGTTTAAGTGTATATAAAAATACTTAATGACCAAAGGGCATATTTTTAATAAATTAGTGATCAAACATGAACTTTCTGTTACTTTTTATTCTTTTTCAATAAACTCTCTGCATCGACTTTATCTGATGTAAGGCATCAGCTTTACAGCAGTCAGTTGACTGCATGGTTCATATAGAGCGAATTCACAGCGAAGCCCTTCCTTACACTTTCAAGCCGCCTACCTGACACTCTCTCCGGCTCGAGCAGAGAAACACACCGCATGGTTCACACGGAGGAATTTTGACACTTCGTCGTTTTTTCTAAGTATGCATCATTCTCATTAAAACGACTAATTGTCAAAATTTGTCCGTGTACCATATTTTAGAAAAACGACTAAAAGTGTCAAAATTCCTCCGTGTACCTTTCCCCGGGGATGCTACTTTGTGCCTAGGAAGCAGGCTGTGTCTGTGTCTCTCCTCCAGGCGGAGAGAGTTTGAGTTGAGCGGATTCACAGAGCGACCCGTCCTTACACCTTCATGCCGCCTGCCTCACACTATCTCCGGCTTGAGCAGAGACACACACTGCATGGTTCACACGGAGGAATTTTGACATTTAGTCGTTTTTCAGAGCGTGCACCATTTCTCAGAAAAACGACTAAGTGTACCTGCACTAACTCATCCGTCTGTGCATGGAGTTAACGTGTGCTGTTGAAGAGATAGTGCAGAATTGCATAGATGTACCTCATTTGGTTGTGCAATGAAGAGAAAACATATGTGCTTTTGCATTGCACAGAGAACTCAAACATGAACTTTCTGCTACTTTTTATTCTTTTTTCATAACATTTTTCTCGTTGACTTAATCTGATGTTACATCAGCCATACAGCAGTCAATGGAATGCATGATTCACGGAGCGACCCTTCTTTACACCTTCAAGCCGCCTGCCTCACACTATCTCCGGCTTGAGCAGAGAAACACACCGCATGGTTCACACGGAGGAATTTTAACACTTCGTCGTTTTTTCTGAGAATGCACCATTTTAAGTAAAACGACTAAGTGTACCTGCACTAACTCATCCGTCTGTGCATGGAGTTAACATGTGTGCTGTTGAAGAGATAATGCAAAATTGCATAGATGTACCTCATTTGGTTGTGCAATGAAGAGAAAACATATGTGCTGTTGCATTGCACAGAGCACAATATAAGATATGCACTTGTTGCGTTTAAGTGTATATAAAAATACTTAATGACCAAAGGGCATATTTTTAAAAAATTAGTGATCAAACATGAACTTTCTGTTACTTTTTATTCTTTTTCAATGAACTCTCCGCATCGACTTAATCTGATGTAAGGCATCAGCCTTACAGCAGTCAGTTGACTGCATGGTTCATATAGTGCGAATTCACAGCGAAGCCCTTCCTTACACTTTCAAGCCGCCTACCTGACACTCTCTCCGGCTCGAGCAGAGAAACACACCGCATGGTTCACACGGAGGAATTTTGACACTTCGTCGTTTTTTCTAAGTATGCATCATTCTCATTAAAACGACTAATTGTCAAAATTTGTCCGTGTACCATATTTTAGAAAAACGACTAATAGTGTCAAAATTCCTCCGTGTACCTTTCCCCGGGGATGCTACTTTGTGCCTAGGAAGCAGGCTGTGTCTGTGTCTCTCCTCCAGGCGGAGAGAGTTTGAGTTGAGCGGATTCACAGAGCGACCCGTCCTTACACCTTCATGCCGCCTGCATCACACTATCTCCGGCTTGAGCAGAGACACACACTGCATGGTTCACACGGAGGAATTTTGACATTTAGTCGTTTTTCAGAGCGTGCACCATTTCTCAGAAAAACGACTAAGTGTACCTGCACTAACTCATCCGTCTGTGCATGGAGTTAACGTGTGCTGTTGAAGAGATAGTGCAGAATTGCATAGATGTACCTCATTTGGTTGTGCAATGAAGAGAAAACATATGTGCTTTTGCATTGCACAGAGAACTCAAACATGAACTTTCTGCTACTTTTTATTCTTTTTTCATAACATTTCCTCGTTGACTTAATCTGATGTTAAATCAGCCATACAGCAGTCAATGGACTGCATGATTCACGGAGCGACCCTTCTTTACACCTTCAAGCCGCCTGCCTCACACTATCTCCGGCTTGAGCAGAGAAACACACCGCATGGTTCACACGGAGGAATTTTAACACTTCGTCGTTTTTTCTGAGAATGCACCATTTTCAGTAAAACGACTAAGTGTACCAGCACTAACTCATCCGTCTGTGCATGGAGTTAATATGTGTGCTGTTGAAGAGATAATGCAAAATTGTATAGATGTACCTCATTTGGTTGTGCAATGAAGAGAAAACATATGTGCTTTTGCATTGCACAGAGCACAATATAAGATATGCACTCGTTGCGTTTAGGTGTATATAAAAATACTTAATGACCAAAGGGCATATTTTTAATAAATTAGTGATCAAACATGAACTTTCTGTTACTTTTTATTCTTTTCAATAAACTCTCCGCATCGACTTTATCTGATGTAAGGCATCAGCTTTACAGCAGTCAGTTGACTGCATGGTTCATATAGAGCGAATTCACAGCGAAGCCCTTCCTTACACTTTCAAGCCGCCTACCTGACACTCTCTCCGGCTCGAGCAGAGAAACACACCGCATGGTTCACACGGAGGAATTTTGACACTTCGTCGTTTTTTCCAAGTATGCATCATTCTCATTAAAACGACTAATTGTCAAAATTTGTCCGTGTACCATATTTTAGAAAAACGACTAAAAGTGTCAAAATTCCTCCGTGTACCTTTCCCCGGGGATGCTACTTTGTGCCTAGGAAGCAGGCTGTGTCTGTGTCTCTCCTCCAGGCGGAGAGAGTTTGAGTTGAGCGGATTCACAGAGCGACCCGTCCTTACACCTTCATGCCGCCTGCCTCACACTATCTCCGGCTTGAGCAGAGACACACACTGCATGGTTCACACGGAGGAATTTTGACATTTAGTCGTTTTTCAGAGCGTGCACCATTTCTCAGAAAAACGACTAAGTGTACCTGCACTAACTCATCCGTCTGTGCATGGAGTTAACGTGTGCTGTTGAAGAGATAGTGCAGAATTGCATAGATGTACCT
This sequence comes from Zacco platypus, assembly GCA_038088235.1. Classification (NCBI taxonomy): domain Eukaryota; kingdom Metazoa; phylum Chordata; class Actinopteri; order Cypriniformes; family Xenocyprididae; genus Zacco; species Zacco platypus. The sequence goes on from CM076070.1 coordinate 28,872,600, forward strand.
CATTTGGTTGTGCAATGAAGAGAAAACATATGTGCTTTTGCATTGCACAGAGAACTCAAACATGAACTTTCTGCTACTTTTTATTCTTTTTTCATAACATTTCCTCGTTGACTTAATCTGATGTTACATCAGCCATACAGCAGTCAATGGACTGCATGATTCACGGAGCGACCCTTCTTTACACCTTCAAGCCGCCTGCCTCACACTATCTCCGGCTTGAGCAGAGAAACACACCGCATGGTTCACACGGAGGAATTTTAACACTTCGTCGTTTTTTCTGAGAATGCACCATTTTAAGTAAAACGACTAAGTGTACCAGCACTAACTCATCCGTCTGTGCATGGAGTTAACATGTGTGCTGTTGAAGAGATAATGCAAAATTGCATAGATGTACCTCATTTGGTTGTGCAATGAAGAGAAAACATATGTGCTGTTGCATTGCACAGAGCACAATATAAGATATGCACTTGTTGCGTTTAAGTGTATATAAAAATACTTAATGACCAAAGGGCATATTTTTAATAAATTAGTGATCAAACATGAACTTTCTATTACTTTTTATTCTTTTTCAATAAACTCTCCGCATCGACTTTATCTGATGTAAGGCATCAGCCTTACAGCAGTCAGTTGACTGCATGGTTCATATAGAGCGAATTCACAGCGAAGCCCTTCCTTACACTTTCAAGCCGCCTACCTGACACTCTCTCCGGCTTGAGCAGAGACACACACTGCATGGTTCACACGGTGGAATTTTGACATTTAGTCGTTTTTCAGAGCGTGCATCATTTCTCAGAAAAACGACTAAGTGTACCTGCACTAACTCATCCGTCTGTGCATGGAGTTAACGTGTGCTGTTGAAGAGATAGTGCAGAATTGCATAGATGTACCTCATTTGGTTGTGCAATGAAGAGAAAACATATGTGCTTTTGCATTGCACAGAGAACTCAAACATGAACTTTCTGCTACTTTTTATTCTTTTTTCATAACATTTTTCTCGTTGACTTAATCTGATGTTACATCAGCCATACAGCAGTCAATGGAATGCATGATTCACGGAGCGACCCTTCTTTACACCTTCAAGCCGCCTGCCTCACACTATCTCCGGCTTGAGCAGAGAAACACACCGCATGGTTCACACGGAGGAATTTTAACACTTCGTCGTTTTTTCTGAGAATGCACCATTTTAAGTAAAACGACTAAGTGTACCAGCACTAACTCATCCGTCTGTGCATGGAGTTAACATGTGTGCTGTTGAAGAGATAATGCAAAATTGCATAGATGTACCTCATTTGGTTGTGCAATGAAGAGAAAACATATGTGCTGTTGCATTGCACAGAGCACAATATAAGATATGCACTTGTTGCGTTTAAGTGTATATAAAAATACTTAATGACCAAAGGGCATATTTTTAAAAAATTAGTGATCAAACATGAACTTTCTGTTACTTTTTATTCTTTTTCAATGAACTCTCCGCATCGACTTAATCTGATGTAAGGCATCAGCCTTACAGCAGTCAGTTGACTGCATGGTTCATATAGTGCGAATTCACAGCGAAGCCCTTCCTTACACTTTCAAGCCGCCTACCTGACACTCTCTCCGGCTCGAGCAGAGAAACACACCGCATGGTTCACACGGAGGAATTTTGACACTTCGTCGTTTTTTCTAAGTATGCATCATTCTCATTAAAACGACTAATTGTCAAAATTTGTCCGTGTACCATATTTTAGAAAAACGACTAATAGTGTCAAAATTCCTCCGTGTACCTTTCCCCGGGGATGCTACTTTGTGCCTAGGAAGCAGGCTGTGTCTGTGTCTCTCCTCCAGGCGGAGAGAGTTTGAGTTGAGCGGATTCACAGAGCGACCCGTCCTTACACCTTCATGCCGCCTGCATCACACTATCTCCGGCTTGAGCAGAGACACACACTGCATGGTTCACACGGAGGAATTTTGACATTTAGTCGTTTTTCAGAGCGTGCACCATTTCTCAGAAAAACGACTAAGTGTACCTGCACTAACTCATCCGTCTGTGCATGGAGTTAACGTGTGCTGTTGAAGAGATAGTGCAGAATTGCATAGATGTACCTCATTTGGTTGTGCAATGAAGAGAAAACATATGTGCTTTTGCATTGCACAGAGAACTCAAACATGAACTTTCTGCTACTTTTTATTCTTTTTTCATAACATTTCCTCGTTGACTTAATCTGATGTTACATCAGCCATACAGCAGTCAATGGACTGCATGATTCACGGAGCGACCCTTCTTTACACCTTCAAGCCGCCTGCCTCACACTATCTCCGGCTTGAGCAGAGAAACACACCGCATGGTTCACACGGAGGAATTTTGACATGTAGTCGTTTTTCAGACCGTGCACCATTTCTCAGAAAAACGACTAAGTGTACCAGCACTAACTCATCCGTCTGTGCATGGAGTTAACATGTGTGCTGTTGAAGAAATAATGCAGGATTGCATAGATTTACCTCATTTGGTTGTGCAATGAAGAGAAAACATATGTGCTATTGCATTGCACAGAGAACTCAAACATCAACTTTCTGCTACTTTTTATTCTTTTTCCATAGCATTTCCTCGTTGACTTAATCTGATGTTACATCACCCATACAGCAGTCAATGGACTGCATGATTCACAGAGCGACTCTTCCTTACACCTTCAAGCCGCCTGCCTCACACTATCTCCGGCTTGAGCAGAGAAACACACCGTATGGTTCACACGGAGGAATTTTGACACTTCGTCGTTTTTTCTGAGCATGCACCATTTTCAGTAAAACGACTAAGTGTACCAGCACTAACTCATCCGTCTGTGCATGGAGTTAATATGTGTGCTGTTGAAGAGATAATGCAAAATTGCATAGATGTACCTCATTTGGTTGTGCAATGAAGAGAAAACATATGTGCTGTTGCATTGCACAGAGCACAATATAAGATATGCACTTGTTGCGTTTAAGTGTATATAAAAATACTTAATGACCAAAGGGCATATTTTTAATAAATTAGTGATCAAACATGAACTTTCTATTACTTTTTATTCTTTTTCAATAAACTCTCCGCATCGACTTTATCTGATGTAAGGCATCAGCCTTACAGCAGTCAGTTGACTGCATGGTTCATATAGAGCGAATTCACAGCGAAGCCCTTCCTTACACTTTCAAGCCGCCTACCTGACACTCTCTCCGGCTTGAGCAGAGACACACACTGCATGGTTCACACGGAGGAATTTTGACATTTAGTCGTTTTTCAGAGCGTGCATCATTTCTCAGAAAAACGACTAAGTGTACCTGCACTAACTCATCCGTCTGTGCATGGAGTTAACGTGTGCTGTTGAAGAGATAGTGCAGAATTGCATAGATGTACCTCATTTGGTTGTGCAATGAAGAGAAAACATATGTGCTTTTGCATTGCACAGAGAACTCAAACATGAACTTTCTGCTACTTTTTATTCTTTTTTCATAACATTTTTCTCGTTGACTTAATCTGATGTTACATCAGCCATACAGCAGTCAATGGACTGCATGATTCACGGAGCGACCCTTCTTTACACCTTCAAGCCGCCTGCCTCACACTATCTCCGGCTTGAGCAGAGAAACACACCGCATGGTTCACACGGAGGAATTTTGACATGTAGTCGTTTTTCAGACCGTGCACCATTTCTCAGAAAAACGACTAAGTGTACCAGCACTAACTCATCCGTCTGTGCATGGAGTTAACATGTGTGCTGTTGAAGAAATAATGCAGGATTGCATAGATTTACCTCATTTGGTTGTGCAATGAAGAGAAAACATATGTGCTATTGCATTGCACAGAGAACTCAAACATCAACTTTCTGCTACTTTTTATTCTTTTTCCATAGCATTTCCTCGTTGACTTAATCTGATGTTACATCACCCATACAGCAGTCAATGGACTGCATGATTCACAGAGCGACTCTTCCTTACACCTTCAAGCCGCCTGCCTCACACTATCTCCGGCTTGAGCAGAGAAACACACCGTATGGTTCACACGGAGGAATTTTGACACTTCGTCGTTTTTTCTGAGCATGCACCATTTTCAGTAAAACGACTAAGTGTACCAGCACTAACTCATCCGTCTGTGCATGGAGTTAATATGTGTGCTGTTGAAGAGATAATGCAAAATTGCATAGATGTACCTCATTTGGTTGTGCAATGAAGAGAAAACATATGTGCTGTTGCATTGCACAGAGCACAATATAAGATATGCACTTGTTGCGTTTAAGTGTATATAAAAATACTTAATGACCAAAGGGCATATTTTTAATAAATTAGTGATCAAACATGAACTTTCTATTACTTTTTATTCTTTTTCAATAAACTCTCCGCATCGACTTTATCTGATGTAAGGCATCAGCCTTACAGCAGTCAGTTGACTGCATGGTTCATATAGAGCGAATTCACAGCGAAGCCCTTCCTTACACTTTCAAGCCGCCTACCTGACACTCTCTCCGGCTTGAGCAGAGACACACACTGCATGGTTCACACGGAGGAATTTTGACATTTAGTCGTTTTTCAGAGCGTGCATCATTTCTCAGAAAAACGACTAAGTGTACCTGCACTAACTCATCCGTCTGTGCATGGAGTTAACGTGTGCTGTTGAAGAGATAGTGCAGAATTGCATAGATGTACCTCATTTGGTTGTGCAATGAAGAGAAAACATATGTGCTTTTGCATTGCACAGAGAACTCAAACATGAACTTTCTGCTACTTTTTATTCTTTTTTCATAACATTTTTCTCGTTGACTTAATCTGATGTTACATCAGCCATACAGCAGTCAATGGAATGCATGATTCACGGAGCGACCCTTCTTTACACCTTCAAGCCGCCTGCCTCACACTATCTCCGGCTTGAGCAGAGAAACACACCGCATGGTTCACACGGAGGAATTTTAACACTTCGTCGTTTTTTCTGAGAATGCACCATTTTAAGTAAAACGACTAAGTGTACCAGCACTAACTCATCCGTCTGTGCATGGAGTTAACATGTGTGCTGTTGAAGAGATAATGCAAAATTGCATAGATGTACCTCATTTGGTTGTGCAATGAAGAGAAAACATATGTGCTGTTGCATTGCACAGAGCACAATATAAGATATGCACTTGTTGCGTTTAAGTGTATATAAAAATACTTAATGACCAAAGGGCATATTTTTAAAAAATTAGTGATCAAACATGAACTTTCTGTTACTTTTTATTCTTTTTCAATGAACTCTCCGCATCGACTTAATCTGATGTAAGGCATCAGCCTTACAGCAGTCAGTTGACTGCATGGTTCATATAGTGCGAATTCACAGCGAAGCCCTTCCTTACACTTTCAAGCCGCCTACCTGACACTCTCTCCGGCTCGAGCAGAGAAACACACCGCATGGTTCACACGGAGGAATTTTGACACTTCGTCGTTTTTTCTAAGTATGCATCATTCTCATTAAAACGACTAATTGTCAAAATTTGTCCGTGTACCATATTTTAGAAAAACGACTAATAGTGTCAAAATTCCTCCGTGTACCTTTCCCCGGGGATGCTACTTTGTGCCTAGGAAGCAGGCTGTGTCTGTGTCTCTCCTCCAGGCGGAGAGAGTTTGAGTTGAGCGGATTCACAGAGCGACCCGTCCTTACACCTTCATGCCGCCTGCATCACACTATCTCCGGCTTGAGCAGAGACACACACTGCATGGTTCACACGGAGGAATTTTGACATTTAGTCGTTTTTCAGAGCGTGCACCATTTCTCAGAAAAACGACTAAGTGTACCTGCACTAACTCATCCGTCTGTGCATGGAGTTAACGTGTGCTGTTGAAGAGATAGTGCAGAATTGCATAGATGTACCTCATTTGGTTGTGCAATGAAGAGAAAACATATGTGCTTTTGCATTGCACAGAGAACTCAAACATGAACTTTCTGCTACTTTTTATTCTTTTTTCATAACATTTCCTCGTTGACTTAATCTGATGTTACATCAGCCATACAGCAGTCAATGGACTGCATGATCCACGGAGCGACCCTTCTTTACACCTTCAAGCCGCCTGCCTCACACTATCTCCGGCTTGAGCAGAGAAACACACTGCATGGTTCACACGGAGGAATTTTAACACTTCGTCGTTTTTTCTGAGAATGCACCATTTTAAGTAAAACGACTAAGTGTACCAGCACTAACTCATCCGTCTGTGCATGGAGTTAACATGTGTGCTGTTGAAGAGATAATGCAAAATTGCATAGATGTACCTCATTTGGTTGTGCAATGAAGAGAAAACATATGTGCTGTTGCATTGCACAGAGCACAATATAAGATATGCACTTGTTGCGTTTAAGTGTATATAAAAATACTTAATGACCAAAGGGCATATTTTTAATAAATTAGTGATCAAACATGAACTTTCTATTACTTTTTATTCTTTTTCAATAAACTCTCCGCATCGACTTTATCTGATGTAAGGCATCAGCCTTACAGCAGTCAGTTGACTGCATGGTTCATATAGAGCGAATTCACAGCGAAGCCCTTCCTTACACTTTCAAGCCGCCTACCTGACACTCTCTCCGGCTCGAGCAGAGAAACACACCGCATGGTTCACACGGAGGAATTTTGACACTTCGTCGTTTTTTCTGAGCATGCACCATTTTCAGTAAAACGACTAAGTGTACCTGCACTAACTCATCCGTCTGTGCATGGAGTTAACGTGTGCTGTTGAAGAGATAGTGCAGAATTGCATAGATGTACCTCATTTGGTTGTGCAATGAAGAGAAAACATATGTGCTTTTGCATTGCACAGAGAACTCAAACATGAACTTTCTGCTACTTTTTATTCTTTTTTCATAACATTTTTTTTCGTTGACTTAATCTGATGTTACATCAGCCATACAGCAGTCAATGGACTGCATGATTCACGGAGCGACCCTTCTTTACACCTTCAAGCCGCCTGCCTCACACTATCTCCGGCTTGAGCAGAGAAACACACCGCATGGTTCACACGGAGGAATTTTGACATGTAGTCGTTTTTCAGACCGTGCACCATTTCTCAGAAAAACGACTAAGTGTACCAGCACTAACTCATCCGTCTGTGCATGGAGTTAACATGTGTGCTGTTGAAGAAATAATGCAGGATTGCATAGATTTACCTCATTTGGTTGTGCAATGAAGAGAAAACATATGTGCTATTGCATTGCACAGAGAACTCAAACATCAACTTTCTGCTACTTTTTATTCTTTTTCCATAGCATTTCCTCGTTGACTTAATCTGATGTTACATCACCCATACAGCAGTCAATGGACTGCATGATTCACAGAGCGACTCTTCCTTACACCTTCAAGCCGCCTGCCTCACACTATCTCCGGCTTGAGCAGAGAAACACACCGTATGGTTCACACGGAGGAATTTTGACACTTCGTCGTTTTTTCTGAGCATGCACCATTTTCAGTAAAACGACTAAGTGTACCAGCACTAACTCATCCGTCTGTGCATGGAGTTAATATGTGTGCTGTTGAAGAGATAATGCAAAATTGCATAGATGTACCTCATTTGGTTGTGCAATGAAGAGAAAACATATGTGCTGTTGCATTGCACAGAGCACAATATAAGATATGCACTTGTTGCGTTTAAGTGTATATAAAAATACTTAATGACCAAAGGGCATATTTTTAATAAATTAGTGATCAAACATGAACTTTCTATTACTTTTTATTCTTTTTCAATAAACTCTCCGCATCGACTTTATCTGATGTAAGGCATCAGCCTTACAGCAGTCAGTTGACTGCATGGTTCATATAGAGCGAATTCACAGCGAAGCCCTTCCTTACACTTTCAAGCCGCCTACCTGACACTCTCTCCGGCTTGAGCAGAGACACACACTGCATGGTTCACACGGAGGAATTTTGACATTTAGTCGTTTTTCAGAGCGTGCATCATTTCTCAGAAAAACGACTAAGTGTACCTGCACTAACTCATCCGTCTGTGCATGGAGTTAACGTGTGCTGTTGAAGAGATAGTGCAGAATTGCATAGATGTACCTCATTTGGTTGTGCAATGAAGAGAAAACATATGTGCTTTTGCATTGCACAGAGAACTCAAACATGAACTTTCTGCTACTTTTTATTCTTTTTTCATAACATTTTTCTCGTTGACTTAATCTGATGTTACATCAGCCATACAGCAGTCAATGGACTGCATGATTCACGGAGCGACCCTTCTTTACACCTTCAAGCCGCCTGCCTCACACTATCTCCGGCTTGAGCAGAGAAACACACCGCATGGTTCACACGGAGGAATTTTGACATGTAGTCGTTTTTCAGACCGTGCACCATTTCTCAGAAAAACGACTAAGTGTACCAGCACTAACTCATCCGTCTGTGCATGGAGTTAACATGTGTGCTGTTGAAGAAATAATGCAGGATTGCATAGATTTACCTCATTTGGTTGTGCAATGAAGAGAAAACATATGTGCTATTGCATTGCACAGAGAACTCAAACATCAACTTTCTGCTACTTTTTATTCTTTTTCCATAGCATTTCCTCGTTGACTTAATCTGATGTTACATCACCCATACAGCAGTCAATGGACTGCATGATTCACAGAGCGACTCTTCCTTACACCTTCAAGCCGCCTGCCTCACACTATCTCCGGCTTGAGCAGAGAAACACACCGTATGGTTCACACGGAGGAATTTTGACACTTCGTCGTTTTTTCTGAGCATGCACCATTTTCAGTAAAACGACTAAGTGTACCAGCACTAACTCATCCGTCTGTGCATGGAGTTAATATGTGTGCTGTTGAAGAGATAATGCAAAATTGCATAGATGTACCTCATTTGGTTGTGCAATGAAGAGAAAACATATGTGCTGTTGCATTGCACAGAGCACAATATAAGATATGCACTTGTTGCGTTTAAGTGTATATAAAAATACTTAATGACCAAAGGGCATATTTTTAATAAATTAGTGATCAAACATGAACTTTCTATTACTTTTTATTCTTTTTCAATAAACTCTCCGCATCGACTTTATCTGATGTAAGGCATCAGCCTTACAGCAGTCAGTTGACTGCATGGTTCATATAGAGCGAATTCACAGCGAAGCCCTTCCTTACACTTTCAAGCCGCCTACCTGACACTCTCTCCGGCTTGAGCAGAGACACACACTGCATGGTTCACACGGAGGAATTTTGACATTTAGTCGTTTTTCAGAGCGTGCATCATTTCTCAGAAAAACGACTAAGTGTACCTGCACTAACTCATCCGTCTGTGCATGGAGTTAACGTGTGCTGTTGAAGAGATAGTGCAGAATTGCATAGATGTACCTCATTTGGTTGTGCAATGAAGAGAAAACATATGTGCTTTTGCATTGCACAGAGAACTCAAACATGAACTTTCTGCTACTTTTTATTCTTTTTTCATAACATTTTTCTCGTTGACTTAATCTGATGTTACATCAGCCATACAGCAGTCAATGGAATGCATGATTCACGGAGCGACCCTTCTTTACACCTTCAAGCCGCCTGCCTCACACTATCTCCGGCTTGAGCAGAGAAACACACCGCATGGTTCACACGGAGGAATTTTAACACTTCGTCGTTTTTTCTGAGAATGCACCATTTTCAGTAAAACGACTAAGTGTACCAGCACTAACTCATCCGTCTGTGCATGGAGTTAATATGTGTGCTGTTGAAGAGATAATGCAAAATTGCATAGATGTACCTCATTTGGTTGTGCAATGAAGAGAAAACATATGTGCTGTTGCATTGCACAGAGCACAATATAAGATATGCACTTGTTGCGTTTAAGTGTATATAAAAATACTTAATGACCAAAGGGCATATTTTTAATAAATTAGTGATCAAACATGAACTTTCTATTACTTTTTATTCTTTTTCAATAAACTCTCCGCATCGACTTTATCTGATGTAAGGCATCAGCCTTACAGCAGTCAGTTGACTGCATGGTTCATATAGAGCGAATTCACAGCGAAGCCCTTCCTTACACTTTCAAGCCGCCTACCTGACACTCTCTCCGGCTTGAGCAGAGACACACACTGCATGGTTCACACGGAGGAATTTTGACATTTAGTCGTTTTTCAGAGCGTGCATCATTTCTCAGAAAAACGACTAAGTGTACCTGCACTAACTCATCCGTCTGTGCATGGAGTTAACGTGTGCTGTTGAAGAGATAGTGCAGAATTGCATAGATGTACCTCATTTGGTTGTGCAATGAAGAGAAAACATATGTGCTTTTGCATTGCACAGAGAACTCAAACATGAACTTTCTGCTACTTTTTATTCTTTTTTCATAACATTTTTCTCGTTGACTTAATCTGATGTTACATCAGCCATACAGCAGTCAATGGACTGCATGATTCACGGAGCGACCCTTCTTTACACCTTCAAGCCGCCTGCCTCACACTATCTCCGGCTTGAGCAGAGAAACACACCGCATGGTTCACACGGAGGAATTTTGACATGTAGTCGTTTTTCAGACCGTGCACCATTTCTCAGAAAAACGACTAAGTGTACCAGCACTAACTCATCCGTCTGTGCATGGAGTTAACATGTGTGCTGTTGAAGAAATAATGCAGGATTGCATAGATTTACCTCATTTGGTTGTGCAATGAAGAGAAAACATATGTGCTATTGCATTGCACAGAGAACTCAAACATCAACTTTCTGCTACTTTTTATTCTTTTTCCATAGCATTTCCTCGTTGACTTAATCTGATGTTACATCACCCATACAGCAGTCAATGGACTGCATGATTCACAGAGCGACTCTTCCTTACACCTTCAAGCCGCCTGCCTCACACTATCTCCGGCTTGAGCAGAGAAACACACCGTATGGTTCACACGGAGGAATTTTGACACTTCGTCGTTTTTTCTGAGCATGCACCATTTTCAGTAAAACGACTAAGTGTACCAGCACTAACTCATCCGTCTGTGCATGGAGTTAATATGTGTGCTGTTGAAGAGATAATGCAAAATTGCATAGATGTACCTCATTTGGTTGTGCAATGAAGAGAAAACATATGTGCTGTTGCATTGCACAGAGCACAATATAAGATATGCACTTGTTGCGTTTAAGTGTATATAAAAATACTTAATGACCAAAGGGCATATTTTTAATAAATTAGTGATCAAACATGAACTTTCTATTACTTTTTATTCTTTTTCAATAAACTCTCCGCATCGACTTTATCTGATGTAAGGCATCAGCCTTACAGCAGTCAGTTGACTGCATGGTTCATATAGAGCGAATTCACAGCGAAGCCCTTCCTTACACTTTCAAGCCGCCTACCTGACACTCTCTCCGGCTTGAGCAGAGACACACACTGCATGGTTCACACGGAGGAATTTTGACATTTAGTCGTTTTTCAGAGCGTGCATCATTTCTCAGAAAAACGACTAAGTGTACCTGCACTAACTCATCCGTCTGTGCATGGAGTTAACGTGTGCTGTTGAAGAGATAGTGCAGAATTGCATAGATGTACCTCATTTGGTTGTGCAATGAAGAGAAAACATATGTGCTTTTGCATTGCACAGAGAACTCAAACATGAACTTTCTGCTACTTTTTATTCTTTTTTCATAACATTTTTCTCGTTGACTTAATCTGATGTTACATCAGCCATACAGCAGTCAATGGAATGCATGATTCACGGAGCGACCCTTCTTTACACCTTCAAGCCGCCTGCCTCACACTATCTCCGGCTTGAGCAGAGAAACACACCGCATGGTTCACACGGAGGAATTTTAACACTTCGTCGTTTTTTCTGAGAATGCACCATTTTCAGTAAAACGACTAAGTGTACCAGCACTAACTCATCCGTCTGTGCATGGAGTTAATATGTGTGCTGTTGAAGAGATAATGCAAAATTGTATAGATGTACCTCATTTGGTTGTGCAATGAAGAGAAAACATATGTGCTTTTGCATTGCACAGAGCACAATATAAGATATGCACTCGTTGCGTTTAGGTGTATATAAAAATACTTAATGACCAAAGGGCATATTTTTAATAAATTAGTGATCAAACATGAACTTTCTGTTACTTTTTATTCTTTTCAATAAACTCTCCGCATCGACTTTATCTGATGTAAGGCATCAGCTTTACAGCAGTCAGTTGACTGCATGGTTCATATAGAGCGAATTCACAGCGAAGCCCTTCCTTACACTTTCAAGCCGCCTACCTGACACTCTCTCCGGCTCGAGCAGAGAAACACACCGCATGGTTCACACGGAGGAATTTTGACACTTCGTCGTTTTTTCCAAGTATGCATCATTCTCATTAAAACGACTAATTGTCAAAATTTGTCCGTGTACCATATTTTAGAAAAACGACTAAAAGTGTCAAAATTCCTCCGTGTACCTTTCCCCGGGGATGCTACTTTGTGCCTAGGAAGCAGGCTGTGTCTGTGTCTCTCCTCCAGGCGGAGAGAGTTTGAGTTGAGCGGATTCACAGAGCGACCCGTCCTTACACCTTCATGCCGCCTGCCTCACACTATCTCCGGCTTGAGCAGAGACACACACTGCATGGTTCACACGGAGGAATTTTGACATTTAGTCGTTTTTCAGAGCGTGCACCATTTCTCAGAAAAACGACTAAGTGTACCTGCACTAACTCATCCGTCTGTGCATGGAGTTAACGTGTGCTGTTGAAGAGATAGTGCAGAATTGCATAGATGTACCTCATTTGGTTGTGCAATGAAGAGAAAACATATGTGCTTTTGCATTGCACAGAGAACTCAAACATGAACTTTCTGCTACTTTTTATTCTTTTTTCATAACATTTCCTCGTTGACTTAATCTGATGTTACATCAGCCATACAGCAGTCAATGGACTGCATGATTCACGGAGCGACCCTTCTTTACACCTTCAAGCCGCCTGCCTCACACTATCTCCGGCTTGAGCAGAGAAACACACCGCATGGTTCACACGGAGGAATTTTAACACTTCGTCGTTTTTTCTGAGAATGCACCATTTTAAGTAAAACGACTAAGTGTACCAGCACTAACTCATCCGTCTGTGCATGGAGTTAACATGTGTGCTGTTGAAGAGATAATGCAAAATTGCATAGATGTACCTCATTTGGTTGTGCAATGAAGAGAAAACATATGTGCTGTTGCATTGCACAGAGCACAATATAAGATATGCACTTGTTGCGTTTAAGTGTATATAAAAATACTTAATGACCAAAGGGCATATTTTTAATAAATTAGTGATCAAACATGAACTTTCTATTACTTTTTATTCTTTTTCAATAAACTCTCCGCATCGACTTTATCTGATGTAAGGCATCAGCCTTACAGCAGTCAGTTGACTGCATGGTTCATATAGAGCGAATTCACAGCGAAGCCCTTCCTTACACTTTCAAGCCGCCTACCTGACACTCTCTCCGGCTTGAGCAGAGACACACACTGCATGGTTCACACGGTGGAATTTTGACATTTAGTCGTTTTTCAGAGCGTGCATCATTTCTCAGAAAAACGACTAAGTGTACCTGCACTAACTCATCCGTCTGTGCATGGAGTTAACGTGTGCTGTTGAAGAGATAGTGCAGAATTGCATAGATGTACCTCATTTGGTTGTGCAATGAAGAGAAAACATATGTGCTTTTGCATTGCACAGAGAACTCAAACATGAACTTTCTGCTACTTTTTATTCTTTTTTCATAACATTTTTCTCGTTGACTTAATCTGATGTTACATCAGCCATACAGCAGTCAATGGAATGCATGATTCACGGAGCGACCCTTCTTTACACCTTCAAGCCGCCTGCCTCACACTATCTCCGGCTTGAGCAGAGAAACACACCGCATGGTTCACACGGAGGAATTTTAACACTTCGTCGTTTTTTCTGAGAATGCACCATTTTAAGTAAAACGACTAAGTGTACCAGCACTAACTCATCCGTCTGTGCATGGAGTTAACATGTGTGCTGTTGAAGAGATAATGCAAAATTGCATAGATGTACCTCATTTGGTTGTGCAATGAAGAGAAAACATATGTGCTGTTGCATTGCACAGAGCACAATATAAGATATGCACTTGTTGCGTTTAAGTGTATATAAAAATACTTAATGACCAAAGGGCATATTTTTAAAAAATTAGTGATCAAACATGAACTTTCTGTTACTTTTTATTCTTTTTCAATGAACTCTCCGCATCGACTTAATCTGATGTAAGGCATCAGCCTTACAGCAGTCAGTTGACTGCATGGTTCATATAGTGCGAATTCACAGCGAAGCCCTTCCTTACACTTTCAAGCCGCCTACCTGACACTCTCTCCGGCTCGAGCAGAGAAACACACCGCATGGTTCACACGGAGGAATTTTGACACTTCGTCGTTTTTTCTAAGTATGCATCATTCTCATTAAAACGACTAATTGTCAAAATTTGTCCGTGTACCATATTTTAGAAAAACGACTAATAGTGTCAAAATTCCTCCGTGTACCTTTCCCCGGGGATGCTACTTTGTGCCTAGGAAGCAGGCTGTGTCTGTGTCTCTCCTCCAGGCGGAGAGAGTTTGAGTTGAGCGGATTCACAGAGCGACCCGTCCTTACACCTTCATGCCGCCTGCATCACACTATCTCCGGCTTGAGCAGAGACACACACTGCATGGTTCACACGGAGGAATTTTGACATTTAGTCGTTTTTCAGAGCGTGCACCATTTCTCAGAAAAACGACTAAGTGTACCTGCACTAACTCATCCGTCTGTGCATGGAGTTAACGTGTGCTGTTGAAGAGATAGTGCAGAATTGCATAGATGTACCTCATTTGGTTGTGCAATGAAGAGAAAACATATGTGCTTTTGCATTGCACAGAGAACTCAAACATGAACTTTCTGCTACTTTTTATTCTTTTTTCATAACATTTCCTCGTTGACTTAATCTGATGTTACATCAGCCATACAGCAGTCAATGGACTGCATGATTCACGGAGCGACCCTTCTTTACACCTTCAAGCCGCCTGCCTCACACTATCTCCGGCTTGAGCAGAGAAACACACCGCATGGTTCACACGGAGGAATTTTAACACTTCGTCGTTTTTTCTGAGAATGCACCATTTTAAGTAAAACGACTAAGTGTACCAGCACTAACTCATCCGTCTGTGCATGGAGTTAACATGTGTGCTGTTGAAGAGATAATGCAAAATTGCATAGATGTACCTCATTTGGTTGTGCAATGAAGAGAAAACATATGTGCTGTTGCATTGCACAGAGCACAATATAAGATATGCACTTGTTGCGTTTAAGTGTATATAAAAATACTTAATGACCAAAGGGCATATTTTTAATAAATTAGTGATCAAACATGAACTTTTTATTACTTTTTATTCTTTTTCAATAAACTCTCCGCATCGACTTTATCTGATGTAAGGCATCAGCCTTACAGCAGTCAGTTGACTGCATGGTTCATATAGAGCGAATTCACAGCGAAGCCCTTCCTTACACTTTCAAGCCGCCTACCTGACACTCTCTCCGGCTCGAGCAGAGAAACACACCGCATGGTTCACACGGAGGAATTTTGACACTTCGTCGTTTTTTCTGAGCATGCACCATTTTCAGTAAAACGACTAAGTGTACCTGCACTAACTCATCCGTCTGTGCATGGAGTTAACGTGTGCTGTTGAAGAGATAGTGCAGAATTGCATAGATGTACCTCATTTGGTTGTGCAATGAAGAGAAAACATACGTGCTTTTGCATTGCACAGAGAACTCAAACATGAACTTTCTGCTACTTTTTATTCTTTTTTCATAACATTTTTTTTCGTTGACTTAATCTGATGTTACATCAGCCATACAGCAGTCAATGGACTGCATGATTCACGGAGCGACCCTTCTTTACACCTTCAAGCCGCCTGCCTCACACTATCTCCGGCTTGAGCAGAGAAACACACCGCATGGTTCACACCGAGGAATTTTGACATGTAGTCGTTTTTCAGACCGTGCACCATTTCTCAGAAAAACGACTAAGTGTACCAGCACTAACTCATCCGTCTGTGCATGGAGTTAACATGTGTGCTGTTGAAGAAATAATGCAGGATTGCATAGATTTACCTCATTTGGTTGTGCAATGAAGAGAAAACATATGTGCTATTGCATTGCACAGAGAACTCAAACATCAACTTTCTGCTACTTTTTATTCTTTTTCCATAGCATTTCCTCGTTGACTTAATCTGATGTTACATCACCCATACAGCAGTCAATGGACTGCATGATTCACAGAGCGACTCTTCCTTACACCTTCAAGCCGCCTGCCTCACACTATCTCCGGCTTGAGCAGAGAAACACACCGTATGGTTCACACGGAGGAATTTTGACACTTCGTCGTTTTTTCTGAGCATGCACCATTTTCAGTAAAACGACTAAGTGTACCAGCACTAACTCATCCGTCTGTGCATGGAGTTAATATGTGTGCTGTTGAAGAGATAATGCAAAATTGCATAGATGTACCTCATTTGGTTGTGCAATGAAGAGAAAACATATGTGCTGTTGCATTGCACAGAGCACAATATAAGATATGCACTTGTTGCGTTTAAGTGTATATAAAAATACTTAATGACCAAAGGGCATATTTTTAATAAATTAGTGATCAAACATGAACTTTCTGTTACTTTTTATTCTTTTTCAATGAACTCTCCGCATCGACTTTATCTGATGTAAGGCATCAGCCTTACAGCAGTCAGTTGACTGCATGGTTCATATAGAGCGAATTCACAGCGAAGCCCTTCCTTACACTTTCAAGCCGCCTACCTGACACTCTCTCCGGCTCGAGCAGAGAAACACACCGCATGGTTCACACGGAGGAATTTTGACACTTCGTCGTTTTTTCTGAGCATGCACCATTTTCAGTAAAACGACTAAGTGTACCAGCACTAACTCATCCGTCTGTGCATGGAGTTAACATGTGTGCTGTTGAAGAGATAATGCAAAATTGCATAGATGTACCTCATTTGGTTGTGCAATGAAGAGAAAACATATGTGCTGTTGCATTGCACAGAGCACAATATAAGATATGCACTTGTTGCGTTTAAGTGTATATAAAAATACTTAATGACCAAAGGGCATATTTTTAATAAATTAGTGATCAAACATGAACTTTCTGTTACTTTTTATTCTTTTTCAATAAACTCTCCGCATCGACTTTATCTGATGTAAGGCATCAGCTTTACAGCAGTCAGTTGACTGCATGGTTCATATAGAGCGAATTCACAGCGAAGCCCTTCCTTACACTTTCAAGCCGCCTACCTGACACTCTCTCCGGCTCGAGCAGAGAAACACACCGCATGGTTCACACGGAGGAATTTTGACACTTCGTCGTTTTTTCTAAGTATGCATCATTCTCATTAAAACGACTAATTGTCAAAATTTGTCCGTGTACCATATTTTAGAAAAACGACTAAAAGTGTCAAAATTCCTCCGTGTACCTTTCCCCGGGGATGCTACTTTGTGCCTAGGAAGCAGGCTGTGTCTGTGTCTCTCCTCCAGGCGGAGAGAGTTTGAGTTGAGCGGATTCACAGAGCGACCCGTCCTTACACCTTCATGCCGCCTGCCTCACACTATCTCCGGCTTGAGCAGAGACACACACTGCATGGTTCACACGGAGGAATTTTGACATTTAGTCGTTTTTCAGAGCGTGCACCATTTCTCAGAAAAACGACTAAGTGTACCTGCACTAACTCATCCGTCTGTGCATGGAGTTAACGTGTGCTGTTGAAGAGATAGTGCAGAATTGCATAGATGTACCTCATTTGGTTGTGCAATGAAGAGAAAACATATGTGCTTTTGCATTGCACAGAGAACTCAAACATGAACTTTCTGCTACTTTTTATTCTTTTTTCATAACATTTCCTCGTTGACTTAATCTGATGTTACATCACCCATACAGCAGTCAATGGACTGCATGATTCACAGAGCGACTCTTCCTTACACCTTCAAGCCGCCTGCCTCACACTATCTCCGGCTTGAGCAGAGAAACACACCGTATGGTTCACACGGAGGAATTTTGACACTTCGTCGTTTTTTCTGAGCATGCACCATTTTCAGTAAAACGACTAAGTGTACCAGCACTAACTCATCCGTCTGTGCATGGAGTTAATATGTGTGCTGTTGAAGAGATAATGCAAAATTGCATAGATGTACCTCATTTGGTTGTGCAATGAAGAGAAAACATATGTGCTGTTGCATTGCACAGAGCACAATATAAGATATGCACTTGTTGCGTTTAAGTGTATATAAAAATACTTAATGACCAAAGGGCATATTTTTAATAAATTAGTGATCAAACATGAACTTTCTGTTACTTTTTATTCTTTTTCAATGAACTCTCCGCATCGACTTAATCTGATGTAAGGCATCAGCCTTACAGCAGTCAGTTGACTGCATGGTTCATATAGAGCGAATTCACAGCGAAGCCCTTCCTTACACTTTCAAGCCGCCTACCTGACACTCTCTCCGGCTTGAGCAGAGACACACACTGCATGGTTCACACGGAGGAATTTTGACATTTAGTCGTTTTTCAGAGCGTGCATCATTTCTCAGAAAAACGACTAAGTGTACCTGCACTAACTCATCCGTCTGTACATGGAGTTAACGTGTGCTGTTGAAGAGATAGTGCAGAATTGCATAGATGTACCTCATTTGGTTGTGCAATGAAGAGAAAACATATGTGCTTTTGCATTGCACAGAGAACTCAAACATGAACTTTCTGCTACTTTTTATTCTTTTTTCATAACATTTTTCTCGTTGACTTAATCTGATGTTACATCAGCCATACAGCAGTCAATGGAATGCATGATTCACGGAGCGACCCTTCTTTACACCTTCAAGCCGCCTGCCTCACACTATCTCCGGCTTGAGCAGAGAAACACACCGCATGGTTCACACGGAGGAATTTTAACACTTCGTCGTTTTTTCTGAGAATGCACCATTTTAAGTAAAACGACTAAGTGTACCAGCACTAACTCATCCGTCTGTGCATGGAGTTAACATGTGTGCTGTTGAAGAGATAATGCAAAATTGCATAGATGTACCTCATTTGGTTGTGCAATGAAGAGAAAACATATGTGCTGTTGCATTGCACAGAGCACAATATAAGATATGCACTTGTTGCGTTTAAGTGTATATAAAAATACTTAATGACCAAAGGGCATATTTTTAAAAAATTAGTGATCAAACATGAACTTTCTGTTACTTTTTATTCTTTTTCAATGAACTCTCCGCATCGACTTAATCTGATGTAAGGCATCAGCCTTACAGCAGTCAGTTGACTGCATGGTTCATATAGTGCGAATTCACAGCGAAGCCCTTCCTTACACTTTCAAGCCGCCTACCTGACACTCTCTCCGGCTCGAGCAGAGAAACACACCGCATGGTTCACACGGAGGAATTTTGACACTTCGTCGTTTTTTCTAAGTATGCATCATTCTCATTAAAACGACTAATTGTCAAAATTTGTCCGTGTACCATATTTTAGAAAAACGACTAATAGTGTCAAAATTCCTCCGTGTACCTTTCCCCGGGGATGCTACTTTGTGCCTAGGAAGCAGGCTGTGTCTGTGTCTCTCCTCCAGGCGGAGAGAGTTTGAGTTGAGCGGATTCACAGAGCGACCCGTCCTTACACCTTCATGCCGCCTGCATCACACTATCTCCGGCTTGAGCAGAGACACACACTGCATGGTTCACACGGAGGAATTTTGACATTTAGTCGTTTTTCAGAGCGTGCACCATTTCTCAGAAAAACGACTAAGTGTACCTGCACTAACTCATCCGTCTGTGCATGGAGTTAACGTGTGCTGTTGAAGAGATAGTGCAGAATTGCATAGATGTACCTCATTTGGTTGTGCAATGAAGA
This sequence comes from Zacco platypus, assembly GCA_038088235.1. NCBI lineage: Eukaryota > Metazoa > Chordata > Actinopteri > Cypriniformes > Xenocyprididae > Zacco > Zacco platypus. Next base: position 28,892,447 of record CM076070.1, read on the forward strand.
GAAAACATATGTGCTTTTGCATTGCACAGAGAACTCAAACATGAACTTTCTGCTACTTTTTATTCTTTTTTCATAACATTTCCTCGTTGACTTAATCTGATGTTACATCAGCCATACAGCAGTCAATGGACTGCATGATCCACGGAGCGACCCTTCTTTACACCTTCAAGCCGCCTGCCTCACACTATCTCCGGCTTGAGCAGAGAAACACACTGCATGGTTCACACGGAGGAATTTTAACACTTCGTCGTTTTTTCTGAGAATGCACCATTTTAAGTAAAACGACTAAGTGTACCAGCACTAACTCATCCGTCTGTGCATGGAGTTAACATGTGTGCTGTTGAAGAGATAATGCAAAATTGCATAGATGTACCTCATTTGGTTGTGCAATGAAGAGAAAACATATGTGCTGTTGCATTGCACAGAGCACAATATAAGATATGCACTTGTTGCGTTTAAGTGTATATAAAAATACTTAATGACCAAAGGGCATATTTTTAATAAATTAGTGATCAAACATGAACTTTCTATTACTTTTTATTCTTTTTCAATAAACTCTCCGCATCGACTTTATCTGATGTAAGGCATCAGCCTTACAGCAGTCAGTTGACTGCATGGTTCATATAGAGCGAATTCACAGCGAAGCCCTTCCTTACACTTTCAAGCCGCCTACCTGACACTCTCTCCGGCTCGAGCAGAGAAACACACCGCATGGTTCACACGGAGGAATTTTGACACTTCGTCGTTTTTTCTGAGCATGCACCATTTTCAGTAAAACGACTAAGTGTACCTGCACTAACTCATCCGTCTGTGCATGGAGTTAACGTGTGCTGTTGAAGAGATAGTGCAGAATTGCATAGATGTACCTCATTTGGTTGTGCAATGAAGAGAAAACATATGTGCTTTTGCATTGCACAGAGAACTCAAACATGAACTTTCTGCTACTTTTTATTCTTTTTTCATAACATTTTTTTTCGTTGACTTAATCTGATGTTACATCAGCCATACAGCAGTCAATGGACTGCATGATTCACGGAGCGACCCTTCTTTACACCTTCAAGCCGCCTGCCTCACACTATCTCCGGCTTGAGCAGAGAAACACACCGCATGGTTCACACGGAGGAATTTTGACATGTAGTCGTTTTTCAGACCGTGCACCATTTCTCAGAAAAACGACTAAGTGTACCAGCACTAACTCATCCGTCTGTGCATGGAGTTAACATGTGTGCTGTTGAAGAAATAATGCAGGATTGCATAGATTTACCTCATTTGGTTGTGCAATGAAGAGAAAACATATGTGCTATTGCATTGCACAGAGAACTCAAACATCAACTTTCTGCTACTTTTTATTCTTTTTCCATAGCATTTCCTCGTTGACTTAATCTGATGTTACATCACCCATACAGCAGTCAATGGACTGCATGATTCACAGAGCGACTCTTCCTTACACCTTCAAGCCGCCTGCCTCACACTATCTCCGGCTTGAGCAGAGAAACACACCGTATGGTTCACACGGAGGAATTTTGACACTTCGTCGTTTTTTCTGAGCATGCACCATTTTCAGTAAAACGACTAAGTGTACCAGCACTAACTCATCCGTCTGTGCATGGAGTTAATATGTGTGCTGTTGAAGAGATAATGCAAAATTGCATAGATGTACCTCATTTGGTTGTGCAATGAAGAGAAAACATATGTGCTGTTGCATTGCACAGAGCACAATATAAGATATGCACTTGTTGCGTTTAAGTGTATATAAAAATACTTAATGACCAAAGGGCATATTTTTAATAAATTAGTGATCAAACATGAACTTTCTATTACTTTTTATTCTTTTTCAATAAACTCTCCGCATCGACTTTATCTGATGTAAGGCATCAGCCTTACAGCAGTCAGTTGACTGCATGGTTCATATAGAGCGAATTCACAGCGAAGCCCTTCCTTACACTTTCAAGCCGCCTACCTGACACTCTCTCCGGCTTGAGCAGAGACACACACTGCATGGTTCACACGGAGGAATTTTGACATTTAGTCGTTTTTCAGAGCGTGCATCATTTCTCAGAAAAACGACTAAGTGTACCTGCACTAACTCATCCGTCTGTGCATGGAGTTAACGTGTGCTGTTGAAGAGATAGTGCAGAATTGCATAGATGTACCTCATTTGGTTGTGCAATGAAGAGAAAACATATGTGCTTTTGCATTGCACAGAGAACTCAAACATGAACTTTCTGCTACTTTTTATTCTTTTTTCATAACATTTTTCTCGTTGACTTAATCTGATGTTACATCAGCCATACAGCAGTCAATGGACTGCATGATTCACGGAGCGACCCTTCTTTACACCTTCAAGCCGCCTGCCTCACACTATCTCCGGCTTGAGCAGAGAAACACACCGCATGGTTCACACGGAGGAATTTTGACATGTAGTCGTTTTTCAGACCGTGCACCATTTCTCAGAAAAACGACTAAGTGTACCAGCACTAACTCATCCGTCTGTGCATGGAGTTAACATGTGTGCTGTTGAAGAAATAATGCAGGATTGCATAGATTTACCTCATTTGGTTGTGCAATGAAGAGAAAACATATGTGCTATTGCATTGCACAGAGAACTCAAACATCAACTTTCTGCTACTTTTTATTCTTTTTCCATAGCATTTCCTCGTTGACTTAATCTGATGTTACATCACCCATACAGCAGTCAATGGACTGCATGATTCACAGAGCGACTCTTCCTTACACCTTCAAGCCGCCTGCCTCACACTATCTCCGGCTTGAGCAGAGAAACACACCGTATGGTTCACACGGAGGAATTTTGACACTTCGTCGTTTTTTCTGAGCATGCACCATTTTCAGTAAAACGACTAAGTGTACCAGCACTAACTCATCCGTCTGTGCATGGAGTTAATATGTGTGCTGTTGAAGAGATAATGCAAAATTGCATAGATGTACCTCATTTGGTTGTGCAATGAAGAGAAAACATATGTGCTGTTGCATTGCACAGAGCACAATATAAGATATGCACTTGTTGCGTTTAAGTGTATATAAAAATACTTAATGACCAAAGGGCATATTTTTAATAAATTAGTGATCAAACATGAACTTTCTATTACTTTTTATTCTTTTTCAATAAACTCTCCGCATCGACTTTATCTGATGTAAGGCATCAGCCTTACAGCAGTCAGTTGACTGCATGGTTCATATAGAGCGAATTCACAGCGAAGCCCTTCCTTACACTTTCAAGCCGCCTACCTGACACTCTCTCCGGCTTGAGCAGAGACACACACTGCATGGTTCACACGGAGGAATTTTGACATTTAGTCGTTTTTCAGAGCGTGCATCATTTCTCAGAAAAACGACTAAGTGTACCTGCACTAACTCATCCGTCTGTGCATGGAGTTAACGTGTGCTGTTGAAGAGATAGTGCAGAATTGCATAGATGTACCTCATTTGGTTGTGCAATGAAGAGAAAACATATGTGCTTTTGCATTGCACAGAGAACTCAAACATGAACTTTCTGCTACTTTTTATTCTTTTTTCATAACATTTTTCTCGTTGACTTAATCTGATGTTACATCAGCCATACAGCAGTCAATGGAATGCATGATTCACGGAGCGACCCTTCTTTACACCTTCAAGCCGCCTGCCTCACACTATCTCCGGCTTGAGCAGAGAAACACACCGCATGGTTCACACGGAGGAATTTTAACACTTCGTCGTTTTTTCTGAGAATGCACCATTTTAAGTAAAACGACTAAGTGTACCAGCACTAACTCATCCGTCTGTGCATGGAGTTAACATGTGTGCTGTTGAAGAGATAATGCAAAATTGCATAGATGTACCTCATTTGGTTGTGCAATGAAGAGAAAACATATGTGCTGTTGCATTGCACAGAGCACAATATAAGATATGCACTTGTTGCGTTTAAGTGTATATAAAAATACTTAATGACCAAAGGGCATATTTTTAAAAAATTAGTGATCAAACATGAACTTTCTGTTACTTTTTATTCTTTTTCAATGAACTCTCCGCATCGACTTAATCTGATGTAAGGCATCAGCCTTACAGCAGTCAGTTGACTGCATGGTTCATATAGTGCGAATTCACAGCGAAGCCCTTCCTTACACTTTCAAGCCGCCTACCTGACACTCTCTCCGGCTCGAGCAGAGAAACACACCGCATGGTTCACACGGAGGAATTTTGACACTTCGTCGTTTTTTCTAAGTATGCATCATTCTCATTAAAACGACTAATTGTCAAAATTTGTCCGTGTACCATATTTTAGAAAAACGACTAATAGTGTCAAAATTCCTCCGTGTACCTTTCCCCGGGGATGCTACTTTGTGCCTAGGAAGCAGGCTGTGTCTGTGTCTCTCCTCCAGGCGGAGAGAGTTTGAGTTGAGCGGATTCACAGAGCGACCCGTCCTTACACCTTCATGCCGCCTGCATCACACTATCTCCGGCTTGAGCAGAGACACACACTGCATGGTTCACACGGAGGAATTTTGACATTTAGTCGTTTTTCAGAGCGTGCACCATTTCTCAGAAAAACGACTAAGTGTACCTGCACTAACTCATCCGTCTGTGCATGGAGTTAACGTGTGCTGTTGAAGAGATAGTGCAGAATTGCATAGATGTACCTCATTTGGTTGTGCAATGAAGAGAAAACATATGTGCTTTTGCATTGCACAGAGAACTCAAACATGAACTTTCTGCTACTTTTTATTCTTTTTTCATAACATTTCCTCGTTGACTTAATCTGATGTTACATCAGCCATACAGCAGTCAATGGACTGCATGATCCACGGAGCGACCCTTCTTTACACCTTCAAGCCGCCTGCCTCACACTATCTCCGGCTTGAGCAGAGAAACACACTGCATGGTTCACACGGAGGAATTTTAACACTTCGTCGTTTTTTCTGAGAATGCACCATTTTAAGTAAAACGACTAAGTGTACCAGCACTAACTCATCCGTCTGTGCATGGAGTTAACATGTGTGCTGTTGAAGAGATAATGCAAAATTGCATAGATGTACCTCATTTGGTTGTGCAATGAAGAGAAAACATATGTGCTGTTGCATTGCACAGAGCACAATATAAGATATGCACTTGTTGCGTTTAAGTGTATATAAAAATACTTAATGACCAAAGGGCATATTTTTAATAAATTAGTGATCAAACATGAACTTTCTATTACTTTTTATTCTTTTTCAATAAACTCTCCGCATCGACTTTATCTGATGTAAGGCATCAGCCTTACAGCAGTCAGTTGACTGCATGGTTCATATAGAGCGAATTCACAGCGAAGCCCTTCCTTACACTTTCAAGCCGCCTACCTGACACTCTCTCCGGCTCGAGCAGAGAAACACACCGCATGGTTCACACGGAGGAATTTTGACACTTCGTCGTTTTTTCTGAGCATGCACCATTTTCAGTAAAACGACTAAGTGTACCTGCACTAACTCATCCGTCTGTGCATGGAGTTAACGTGTGCTGTTGAAGAGATAGTGCAGAATTGCATAGATGTACCTCATTTGGTTGTGCAATGAAGAGAAAACATATGTGCTTTTGCATTGCACAGAGAACTCAAACATGAACTTTCTGCTACTTTTTATTCTTTTTTCATAACATTTTTTTTCGTTGACTTAATCTGATGTTACATCAGCCATACAGCAGTCAATGGACTGCATGATTCACGGAGCGACCCTTCTTTACACCTTCAAGCCGCCTGCCTCACACTATCTCCGTCTTGAGCAGAGAAACACACCGCATGGTTCACACGGAGGAATTTTGACATGTAGTCGTTTTTCAGACCGTGCACCATTTCTCAGAAAAACGACTAAGTGTACCAGCACTAACTCATCCGTCTGTGCATGGAGTTAACATGTGTGCTGTTGAAGAAATAATGCAGGATTGCATAGATTTACCTCATTTGGTTGTGCAATGAAGAGAAAACATATGTGCTATTGCATTGCACAGAGAACTCAAACATCAACTTTCTGCTACTTTTTATTCTTTTTCCATAGCATTTCCTCGTTGACTTAATCTGATGTTACATCACCCATACAGCAGTCAATGGACTGCATGATTCACAGAGCGACTCTTCCTTACACCTTCAAGCCGCCTGCCTCACACTATCTCCGGCTTGAGCAGAGAAACACACCGTATGGTTCACACGGAGGAATTTTGACACTTCGTCGTTTTTTCTGAGCATGCACCATTTTCAGTAAAACGACTAAGTGTACCAGCACTAACTCATCCGTCTGTGCATGGAGTTAATATGTGTGCTGTTGAAGAGATAATGCAAAATTGCATAGATGTACCTCATTTGGTTGTGCAATGAAGAGAAAACATATGTGCTGTTGCATTGCACAGAGCACAATATAAGATATGCACTTGTTGCGTTTAAGTGTATATAAAAATACTTAATGACCAAAGGGCATATTTTTAATAAATTAGTGATCAAACATGAACTTTCTATTACTTTTTATTCTTTTTCAATAAACTCTCCGCATCGACTTTATCTGATGTAAGGCATCAGCCTTACAGCAGTCAGTTGACTGCATGGTTCATATAGAGCGAATTCACAGCGAAGCCCTTCCTTACACTTTCAAGCCGCCTACCTGACACTCTCTCCGGCTTGAGCAGAGACACACACTGCATGGTTCACACGGAGGAATTTTGACATTTAGTCGTTTTTCAGAGCGTGCATCATTTCTCAGAAAAACGACTAAGTGTACCTGCACTAACTCATCCGTCTGTGCATGGAGTTAACGTGTGCTGTTGAAGAGATAGTGCAGAATTGCATAGATGTACCTCATTTGGTTGTGCAATGAAGAGAAAACATATGTGCTTTTGCATTGCACAGAGAACTCAAACATGAACTTTCTGCTACTTTTTATTCTTTTTTCATAACATTTTTCTCGTTGACTTAATCTGATGTTACATCAGCCATACAGCAGTCAATGGACTGCATGATTCACGGAGCGACCCTTCTTTACACCTTCAAGCCGCCTGCCTCACACTATCTCCGGCTTGAGCAGAGAAACACACCGCATGGTTCACACGGAGGAATTTTGACATGTAGTCGTTTTTCAGACCGTGCACCATTTCTCAGAAAAACGACTAAGTGTACCAGCACTAACTCATCCGTCTGTGCATGGAGTTAACATGTGTGCTGTTGAAGAAATAATGCAGGATTGCATAGATTTACCTCATTTGGTTGTGCAATGAAGAGAAAACATATGTGCTATTGCATTGCACAGAGAACTCAAACATCAACTTTCTGCTACTTTTTATTCTTTTTCCATAGCATTTCCTCGTTGACTTAATCTGATGTTACATCACCCATACAGCAGTCAATGGACTGCATGATTCACAGAGCGACTCTTCCTTACACCTTCAAGCCGCCTGCCTCACACTATCTCCGGCTTGAGCAGAGAAACACACCGTATGGTTCACACGGAGGAATTTTGACACTTCGTCGTTTTTTCTGAGCATGCACCATTTTCAGTAAAACGACTAAGTGTACCAGCACTAACTCATCCGTCTGTGCATGGAGTTAATATGTGTGCTGTTGAAGAGATAATGCAAAATTGCATAGATGTACCTCATTTGGTTGTGCAATGAAGAGAAAACATATGTGCTGTTGCATTGCACAGAGCACAATATAAGATATGCACTTGTTGCGTTTAAGTGTATATAAAAATACTTAATGACCAAAGGGCATATTTTTAATAAATTAGTGATCAAACATGAACTTTCTATTACTTTTTATTCTTTTTCAATAAACTCTCCGCATCGACTTTATCTGATGTAAGGCATCAGCCTTACAGCAGTCAGTTGACTGCATGGTTCATATAGAGCGAATTCACAGCGAAGCCCTTCCTTACACTTTCAAGCCGCCTACCTGACACTCTCTCCGGCTTGAGCAGAGACACACACTGCATGGTTCACACGGAGGAATTTTGACATTTAGTCGTTTTTCAGAGCGTGCATCATTTCTCAGAAAAACGACTAAGTGTACCTGCACTAACTCATCCGTCTGTGCATGGAGTTAACGTGTGCTGTTGAAGAGATAGTGCAGAATTGCATAGATGTACCTCATTTGGTTGTGCAATGAAGAGAAAACATATGTGCTTTTGCATTGCACAGAGAACTCAAACATGAACTTTCTGCTACTTTTTATTCTTTTTTCATAACATTTTTCTCGTTGACTTAATCTGATGTTACATCAGCCATACAGCAGTCAATGGAATGCATGATTCACGGAGCGACCCTTCTTTACACCTTCAAGCCGCCTGCCTCACACTATCTCCGGCTTGAGCAGAGAAACACACCGCATGGTTCACACGGAGGAATTTTAACACTTCGTCGTTTTTTCTGAGAATGCACCATTTTAAGTAAAACGACTAAGTGTACCAGCACTAACTCATCCGTCTGTGCATGGAGTTAACATGTGTGCTGTTGAAGAGATAATGCAAAATTGCATAGATGTACCTCATTTGGTTGTGCAATGAAGAGAAAACATATGTGCTGTTGCATTGCACAGAGCACAATATAAGATATGCACTTGTTGCGTTTAAGTGTATATAAAAATACTTAATGACCAAAGGGCATATTTTTAAAAAATTAGTGATCAAACATGAACTTTCTGTTACTTTTTATTCTTTTTCAATGAACTCTCCGCATCGACTTAATCTGATGTAAGGCATCAGCCTTACAGCAGTCAGTTGACTGCATGGTTCATATAGTGCGAATTCACAGCGAAGCCCTTCCTTACACTTTCAAGCCGCCTACCTGACACTCTCTCCGGCTCGAGCAGAGAAACACACCGCATGGTTCACACGGAGGAATTTTGACACTTCGTCGTTTTTTCTAAGTATGCATCATTCTCATTAAAACGACTAATTGTCAAAATTTGTCCGTGTACCATATTTTAGAAAAACGACTAATAGTGTCAAAATTCCTCCGTGTACCTTTCCCCGGGGATGCTACTTTGTGCCTAGGAAGCAGGCTGTGTCTGTGTCTCTCCTCCAGGCGGAGAGAGTTTGAGTTGAGCGGATTCACAGAGCGACCCGTCCTTACACCTTCATGCCGCCTGCATCACACTATCTCCGGCTTGAGCAGAGACACACACTGCATGGTTCACACGGAGGAATTTTGACATTTAGTCGTTTTTCAGAGCGTGCACCATTTCTCAGAAAAACGACTAAGTGTACCTGCACTAACTCATCCGTCTGTGCATGGAGTTAACGTGTGCTGTTGAAGAGATAGTGCAGAATTGCATAGATGTACCTCATTTGGTTGTGCAATGAAGAGAAAACATATGTGCTTTTGCATTGCACAGAGAACTCAAACATGAACTTTCTGCTACTTTTTATTCTTTTTTCATAACATTTCCTCGTTGACTTAATCTGATGTTACATCAGCCATACAGCAGTCAATGGACTGCATGATTCACAGAGCGACTCTTCCTTACACCTTCAAGCCGCCTGCCTCACACTATCTCCGGCTTGAGCAGAGAAACACACCGTATGGTTCACACGGAGGAATTTTGACACTTCGTCGTTTTTTCTGAGCATGCACCATTTTCAGTAAAACGACTAAGTGTACCAGCACTAACTCATCCGTCTGTGCATGGAGTTAATATGTGTGCTGTTGAAGAGATAATGCAAAATTGCATAGATGTACCTCATTTGGTTGTGCAATGAAGAGAAAACATATGTGCTGTTGCATTGCACAGAGCACAATATAAGATATGCACTTGTTGCGTTTAAGTGTATATAAAAATACTTAATGACCAAAGGGCATATTTTTAATAAATTAGTGATCAAACATGAACTTTCTGTTACTTTTTATTCTTTTTCAATGAACTCTCCGCATCGACTTTATCTGATGTAAGGCATCAGCCTTACAGCAGTCAGTTGACTGCATGGTTCATATAGAGCGAATTCACAGCGAAGCCCTTCCTTACACTTTCAAGCCGCCTACCTGACACTCTCTCCGGCTCGAGCAGAGAAACACACCGCATGGTTCACACGGAGGAATTTTGACACTTCGTCGTTTTTTCTGAGCATGCACCATTTTCAGTAAAACGACTAAGTGTACCAGCACTAACTCATCCGTCTGTGCATGGAGTTAACATGTGTGCTGTTGAAGAGATAATGCAAAATTGCATAGATGTACCTCATTTGGTTGTGCAATGAAGAGAAAACATATGTGCTGTTGCATTGCACAGAGCACAATATAAGATATGCACTTGTTGCGTTTAAGTGTATATAAAAATACTTAATGACCAAAGGGCATATTTTTAATAAATTAGTGATCAAACATGAACTTTCTGTTACTTTTTATTCTTTTTCAATAAACTCTCTGCATCGACTTTATCTGATGTAAGGCATCAGCTTTACAGCAGTCAGTTGACTGCATGGTTCATATAGAGCGAATTCACAGCGAAGCCCTTCCTTACACTTTCAAGCCGCCTACCTGACACTCTCTCCGGCTCGAGCAGAGAAACACACCGCATGGTTCACACGGAGGAATTTTGACACTTCGTCGTTTTTTCTAAGTATGCATCATTCTCATTAAAACGACTAATTGTCAAAATTTGTCCGTGTACCATATTTTAGAAAAACGACTAAAAGTGTCAAAATTCCTCCGTGTACCTTTCCCCGGGGATGCTACTTTGTGCCTAGGAAGCAGGCTGTGTCTGTGTCTCTCCTCCAGGCGGAGAGAGTTTGAGTTGAGCGGATTCACAGAGCGACCCGTCCTTACACCTTCATGCCGCCTGCATCACACTATCTCCGGCTTGAGCAGAGACACACACTGCATGGTTCACACGGAGGAATTTTGACATTTAGTCGTTTTTCAGAGCGTGCACCATTTCTCAGAAAAACGACTAAGTGTACCTGCACTAACTCATCCGTCTGTGCATGGAGTTAACGTGTGCTGTTGAAGAGATAGTGCAGAATTGCATAGATGTACCTCATTTGGTTGTGCAATGAAGAGAAAACATATGTGCTTTTGCATTGCACAGAGAACTCAAACATGAACTTTCTGCTACTTTTTATTCTTTTTTCATAACATTTTTCTCGTTGACTTAATCTGATGTTACATCAGCCATACAGCAGTCAATGGACTGCATGATTCACGGAGCGACCCTTCTTTACACCTTCAAGCCGCCTGCCTCACACTATCTCCGGCTTGAGCAGAGAAACACACTGCATGGTTCACACGGAGGAATTTTAACACTTCGTCGTTTTTTCTGAGAATGCACCATTTTAAGTAAAACGACTAAGTGTACCAGCACTAACTCATCCGTCTGTGCATGGAGTTAACATGTGTGCTGTTGAAGAGATAATGCAAAATTGCATAGATGTACCTCATTTGGTTGTGCAATGAAGAGAAAACATATGTGCTGTTGCATTGCACAGAGCACAATATAAGATATGCACTTGTTGCGTTTAAGTGTATATAAAAATACTTAATGACCAAAGGGCATATTTTTAATAAATTAGTGATCAAACATGAACTTTCTATTACTTTTTATTCTTTTTCAATAAACTCTCCGCATCGACTTTATCTGATGTAAGGCATCAGCCTTACAGCAGTCAGTTGACTGCATGGTTCATATAGAGCGAATTCACAGCGAAGCCCTTCCTTACACTTTCAAGCCGCCTACCTGACACTCTCTCCGGCTCGAGCAGAGAAACACACCGCATGGTTCACACGGAGGAATTTTGACACTTCGTCGTTTTTTCTGAGCATGCACCATTTTCAGTAAAACGACTAAGTGTACCTGCACTAACTCATCCGTCTGTGCATGGAGTTAACGTGTGCTGTTGAAGAGATAGTGCAGAATTGCATAGATGTACCTCATTTGGTTGTGCAATGAAGAGAAAACATATGTGCTTTTGCATTGCACAGAGAACTCAAACATGAACTTTCTGCTACTTTTTATTCTTTTTTCATAACATTTTTTTTCGTTGACTTAATCTGATGTTACATCAGCCATACAGCAGTCAATGGACTGCATGATTCACGGAGCGACCCTTCTTTACACCTTCAAGCCGCCTGCCTCACACTATCTCCGGCTTGAGCAGAGAAACACACCGCATGGTTCACACGGAGGAATTTTGACATGTAGTCGTTTTTCAGACCGTGCACCATTTCTCAGAAAAACGACTAAGTGTACCAGCACTAACTCATCCGTCTGTGCATGGAGTTAACATGTGTGCTGTTGAAGAAATAATGCAGGATTGCATAGATTTACCTCATTTGGTTGTGCAATGAAGAGAAAACATATGTGCTATTGCATTGCACAGAGAACTCAAACATCAACTTTCTGCTACTTTTTATTCTTTTTCCATAGCATTTCCTCGTTGACTTAATCTGATGTTACATCACCCATACAGCAGTCAATGGACTGCATGATTCACAGAGCGACTCTTCCTTACACCTTCAAGCCGCCTGCCTCACACTATCTCCGGCTTGAGCAGAGAAACACACCGTATGGTTCACACGGAGGAATTTTGACACTTCGTCGTTTTTTCTGAGCATGCACCATTTTCAGTAAAACGACTAAGTGTACCAGCACTAACTCATCCGTCTGTGCATGGAGTTAATATGTGTGCTGTTGAAGAGATAATGCAAAATTGCATAGATGTACCTCATTTGGTTGTGCAATGAAGAGAAAACATATGTGCTGTTGCATTGCACAGAGCACAATATAAGATATGCACTTGTTGCGTTTAAGTGTATATAAAAATACTTAATGACCAAAGGGCATATTTTTAATAAATTAGTGATCAAACATGAACTTTCTATTACTTTTTATTCTTTTTCAATAAACTCTCCGCATCGACTTTATCTGATGTAAGGCATCAGCCTTACAGCAGTCAGTTGACTGCATGGTTCATATAGAGCGAATTCACAGCGAAGCCCTTCCTTACACTTTCAAGCCGCCTACCTGACACTCTCTCCGGCTTGAGCAGAGACACACACTGCATGGTTCACACGGAGGAATTTTGACATTTAGTCGTTTTTCAGAGCGTGCATCATTTCTCAGAAAAACGACTAAGTGTACCTGCACTAACTCATCCGTCTGTGCATGGAGTTAACGTGTGCTGTTGAAGAGATAGTGCAGAATTGCATAGATGTACCTCATTTGGTTGTGCAATGAAGAGAAAACATATGTGCTTTTGCATTGCACAGAGAACTCAAACATGAACTTTCTGCTACTTTTTATTCTTTTTTCATAACATTTTTCTCGTTGACTTAATCTGATGTTACATCAGCCATACAGCAGTCAATGGACTGCATGATTCACGGAGCGACCCTTCTTTACACCTTCAAGCCGCCTGCCTCACACTATCTCCGGCTTGAGCAGAGAAACACACCGCATGGTTCACACGGAGGAATTTTGACATGTAGTCGTTTTTCAGACCGTGCACCATTTCTCAGAAAAACGACTAAGTGTACCAGCACTAACTCATCCGTCTGTGCATGGAGTTAACATGTGTGCTGTTGAAGAAATAATGCAGGATTGCATAGATTTACCTCATTTGGTTGTGCAATGAAGAGAAAACATATGTGCTATTGCATTGCACAGAGAACTCAAACATCAACTTTCTGCTACTTTTTATTCTTTTTCCATAGCATTTCCTCGTTGACTTAATCTGATGTTACATCACCCATACAGCAGTCAATGGACTGCATGATTCACAGAGCGACTCTTCCTTACACCTTCAAGCCGCCTGCCTCACACTATCTCCGGCTTGAGCAGAGAAACACACCGTATGGTTCACACGGAGGAATTTTGACACTTCGTCGTTTTTTCTGAGCATGCACCATTTTCAGTAAAACGACTAAGTGTACCAGCACTAACTCATCCGTCTGTGCATGGAGTTAATATGTGTGCTGTTGAAGAGATAATGCAAAATTGCATAGATGTACCTCATTTGGTTGTGCAATGAAGAGAAAACATATGTGCTGTTGCATTGCACAGAGCACAATATAAGATATGCACTTGTTGCGTTTAAGTGTATATAAAAATACTTAATGACCAAAGGGCATATTTTTAATAAATTAGTGATCAAACATGAACTTTCTATTACTTTTTATTCTTTTTCAATAAACTCTCCGCATCGACTTTATCTGATGTAAGGCATCAGCCTTACAGCAGTCAGTTGACTGCATGGTTCATATAGAGCGAATTCACAGCGAAGCCCTTCCTTACACTTTCAAGCCGCCTACCTGACACTCTCTCCGGCTTGAGCAGAGACACACACTGCATGGTTCACACGGAGGAATTTTGACATTTAGTCGTTTTTCAGAGCGTGCATCATTTCTCAGAAAAACGACTAAGTGTACCTGCACTAACTCATCCGTCTGTGCATGGAGTTAACGTGTGCTGTTGAAGAGATAGTGCAGAATTGCATAGATGTACCTCATTTGGTTGTGCAATGAAGAGAAAACATATGTGCTTTTGCATTGCACAGAGAACTCAAACATGAACTTTCTGCTACTTTTTATTCTTTTTTCATAACATTTTTCTCGTTGACTTAATCTGATGTTACATCAGCCATACAGCAGTCAATGGAATGCATGATTCACGGAGCGACCCTTCTTTACACCTTCAAGCCGCCTGCCTCACACTATCTCCGGCTTGAGCAGAGAAACACACCGCATGGTTCACACGGAGGAATTTTAACACTTCGTCGTTTTTTCTGAGAATGCACCATTTTAAGTAAAACGACTAAGTGTACCAGCACTAACTCATCCGTCTGTGCATGGAGTTAACATGTGTGCTGTTGAAGAGATAATGCAAAATTGCATAGATGTACCTCATTTGGTTGTGCAATGAAGAGAAAACATATGTGCTGTTGCATTGCACAGAGCACAATATAAGATATGCACTTGTTGCGTTTAAGTGTATATAAAAATACTTAATGACCAAAGGGCATATTTTTAAAAAATTAGTGATCAAACATGAACTTTCTGTTACTTTTTATTCTTTTTCAATGAACTCTCCGCATCGACTTAATCTGATGTAAGGCATCAGCCTTACAGCAGTCAGTTGACTGCATGGTTCATATAGTGCGAATTCACAGCGAAGCCCTTCCTTACACTTTCAAGCCGCCTACCTGACACTCTCTCCGGCTCGAGCAGAGAAACACACCGCATGGTTCACACGGAGGAATTTTGACACTTCGTCGTTTTTTCTAAGTATGCATCATTCTCATTAAAACGACTAATTGTCAAAATTTGTCCGTGTACCATATTTTAGAAAAACGACTAATAGTGTCAAAATTCCTCCGTGTACCTTTCCCCGGGGATGCTACTTTGTGCCTAGGAAGCAGGCTGTGTCTGTGTCTCTCCTCCAGGCGGAGAGAGTTTGAGTTGAGCGGATTCACAGAGCGACCCGTCCTTACACCTTCATGCCGCCTGCATCACACTATCTCCGGCTTGAGCAGAGACACACACTGCATGGTTCACACGGAGGAATTTTGACATTTAGTCGTTTTTCAGAGCGTGCACCATTTCTCAGAAAAACGACTAAGTGTACCTGCACTAACTCATCCGTCTGTGCATGGAGTTAACGTGTGCTGTTGAAGAGATAGTGCAGAATTGCATAGATGTACCTCATTTGGTTGTGCAATGAAGAGAAAACATATGTGCTTTTGCATTGCACAGAGAACTCAAACATGAACTTTCTGCTACTTTTTATTCTTTTTTCATAACATTTCCTCGTTGACTTAATCTGATGTTACATCAGCCATACAGCAGTCAATGGACTGCATGATTCACAGAGCGACTCTTCCTTACACCTTCAAGCCGCCTGCCTCACACTATCTCCGGCTTGAGCAGAGAAACACACCGTATGGTTCACACGGAGGAATTTTGACACTTCGTCGTTTTTTCTGAGCATGCACCATTTTCAGTAAAACGACTAAGTGTACCAGCACTAACTCATCCGTCTGTGCATGGAGTTAATATGTGTGCTGTTGAAGAGATAATGCAAAATTGCATAGATGTACCTCATTTGGTTGTGCAATGAAGAGAAAACATATGTGCTGTTGCATTGCACAGAGCACAATATAAGATATGCACTTGTTGCGTTTAAGTGTATATAAAAATACTTAATGACCAAAGGGCATATTTTTAATAAATTAGTGATCAAACATGAACTTTCTGTTACTTTTTATTCTTTTTCAATGAACTCTCCGCATCGACTTTATCTGATGTAAGGCATCAGCCTTACAGCAGTCAGTTGACTGCATGGTTCATATAGAGCGAATTCACAGCGAAGCCCTTCCTTACACTTTCAAGCCGCCTACCTGACACTCTCTCCGGCTCGAGCAGAGAAACACACCGCATGGTTCACACGGAGGAATTTTGACACTTCGTCGTTTTTTCTGAGCATGCACCATTTTCAGTAAAACGACTAAGTGTACCAGCACTAACTCATCCGTCTGTGCATGGAGTTAACATGTGTGCTGTTGAAGAGATAATGCAAAATTGCATAGATGTACCTCATTTGGTTGTGCAATGAAGAGAAAACATATGTGCTGTTGCATTGCACAGAGCACAATATAAGATATGCACTTGTTGCGTTTAAGTGTATATAAAAATACTTAATGACCAAAGGGCATATTTTTAATAAATTAGTGATCAAACATGAACTTTCTGTTACTTTTTATTCTTTTTCAATAAACTCTCTGCATCGACTTTATCTGATGTAAGGCATCAGCTTTACAGCAGTCAGTTGACTGCATGGTTCATATAGAGCGAATTCACAGCGAAGCCCTTCCTTACACTTTCAAGCCGCCTACCTGACACTCTCTCCGGCTCGAGCAGAGAAACACACCGCATGGTTCACACGGAGGAATTTTGACACTTCGTCGTTTTTTCTAAGTATGCATCATTCTCATTAAAACGACTAATTGTCAAAATTTGTCCGTGTACCATATTTTAGAAAAACGACTAAAAGTGTCAAAATTCCTCCGTGTACCTTTCCCCGGGGATGCTACTTTGTGCCTAGGAAGCAGGCTGTGTCTGTGTCTCTCCTCCAGGCGGAGAGAGTTTGAGTTGAGCGGATTCACAGAGCGACCCGTCCTTACACCTTCATGCCGCCTGCCTCACACTATCTCCGGCTTGAGCAGAGACACACACTGCATGGTTCACACGGAGGAATTTTGACATTTAGTCGTTTTTCAGAGCGTGCACCATTTCTCAGAAAAACGACTAAGTGTACCTGCACTAACTCATCCGTCTGTGCATGGAGTTAACGTGTGCTGTTGAAGAGATAGTGCAGAATTGCATAGATGTACCTCATTTGGTTGTGCAATGAAGAGAAAACATATGTGCTTTTGCATTGCACAGAGAACTCAAACATGAACTTTCTGCTACTTTTTATTCTTTTTTCATAACATTTTTCTCGTTGACTTAATCTGATGTTACATCAGCCATACAGCAGTCAATGGAATGCATGATTCACGGAGCGACCCTTCTTTACACCTTCAAGCCGCCTGCCTCACACTATCTCCGGCTTGAGCAGAGAAACACACCGCATGGTTCACACGGAGGAATTTTAACACTTCGTCGTTTTTTCTGAGAATGCACCATTTTAAGTAAAACGACTAAGTGTACCTGCACTAACTCATCCGTCTGTGCATGGAGTTAACATGTGTGCTGTTGAAGAGATAATGCAAAATTGCATAGATGTACCTCATTTGGTTGTGCAATGAAGAGAAAACATATGTGCTGTTGCATTGCACAGAGCACAATATAAGATATGCACTTGTTGCGTTTAAGTGTATATAAAAATACTTAATGACCAAAGGGCATATTTTAAAAAAATTAGTGATCAAACATGAACTTTTTGTTACTTTTTATTCTTTTTCAATGAACTCTCCGCATCGACTTAATCTGATGTAAGGCATCAGCCTTACAGCAGTCAGTTGACTGCATGGTTCATATAGTGCGAATTCACAGCGAAGCCCTTCCTTACACTTTCAAGCCGCCTACCTGACACTCTCTCCGGCTCGAGCAGAGAAACACACCGCATGGTTCACACGGAGGAATTTTGACACTTCGTCGTTTTTTCTAAGTATGCATCATTCTCATTAAAACGACTAATTGTCAAAATTTGTCCGTGTACCATATTTTAGAAAAACGACTAATAGTGTCAAAATTCCTCCGTGTACCTTTCCCCGGGGATGCTACTTTGTGCCTAGGAAGCAGGCTGTGTCTGTGTCTCTCCTCCAGGCGGAGAGAGTTTGAGTTGAGCGGATTCACAGAGCGACCCGTCCTTACACCTTCATGCCGCCTGCATCACACTATCTCCGGCTTGAGCAGAGACACACACTGCATGGTTCACACGGAGGAATTTTGACATTTAGTCGTTTTTCAGAGCGTGCACCATTTCTCAGAAAAACGACTAAGTGTACCTGCACTAACTCATCCGTCTGTGCATGGAGTTAACGTGTGCTGTTGAAGAGATAGTGCAGAATTGCATAGATGTACCTCATTTGGTTGTGCAATGAAGAGAAAACATATGTGCTTTTGCATTGCACAGAGAACTCAAACATGAACTTTCTGCTACTTTTTATTCTTTTTTCATAACATTTCCTCGTTGACTTAATCTGATGTTAAATCAGCCATACAGCAGTCAATGGACTGCATGATTCACGGAGCGACCCTTCTTTACACCTTCAAGCCGCCTGCCTCACACTATCTCCGGCTTGAGCAGAGAAACACACCGCATGGTTCACACGGAGGAATTTTAACACTTCGTCGTTTTTTCTGAGAATGCACCATTTTCAGTAAAACGACTAAGTGTACCAGCACTAACTCATCCGTCTGTGCATGGAGTTAATATGTGTGCTGTTGAAGAGATAATGCAAAATTGTATAGATGTACCTCATTTGGTTGTGCAATGAAGAGAAAACATATGTGCTTTTGCATTGCACAGAGCACAATATAAGATATGCACTCGTTGCGTTTAGGTGTATATAAAAATACTTAATGACCAAAGGGCATATTTTTAATAAATTAGTGATCAAACATGAACTTTCTGTTACTTTTTATTCTTTTCAATAAACTCTCCGCATCGACTTTATCTGATGTAAGGCATCAGCTTTACAGCAGTCAGTTGACTGCATGGTTCATATAGAGCGAATTCACAGCGAAGCCCTTCCTTACACTTTCAAGCCGCCTACCTGACACTCTCTCCGGCTCGAGCAGAGAAACACACCGCATGGTTCACACGGAGGAATTTTGACACTTCGTCGTTTTTTCCAAGTATGCATCATTCTCATTAAAACGACTAATTGTCAAAATTTGTCCGTGTACCATATTTTAGAAAAACGACTAAAAGTGTCAAAATTCCTCCGTGTACCTTTCCCCGGGGATGCTACTTTGTGCCTAGGAAGCAGGCTGTGTCTGTGTCTCTCCTCCAGGCGGAGAGAGTTTGAGTTGAGCGGATTCACAGAGCGACCCGTCCTTACACCTTCATGCCGCCTGCCTCACACTATCTCCGGCTTGAGCAGAGACACACACTGCATGGTTCACACGGAGGAATTTTGACATTTAGTCGTTTTTCAGAGCGTGCACCATTTCTCAGAAAAACGACTAAGTGTACCTGCACTAACTCATCCGTCTGTGCATGGAGTTAACGTGTGCTGTTGAAGAGATAGTGCAGAATTGCATAGATGTACCTCATTTGGTTGTGCAATGAAGAGAAAACATATGTGCTTTTGCATTGCACAGAGAACTCAAACATGAACTTTCTGCTACTTTTTATTCTTTTTTCATAACATTTCCTCGTTGACTTAATCTGATGTTACATCACCCATACAGCAGTCAATGGACTGCATGATTCACAGAGCGACTCTTCCTTACACCTTCAAGCCGCCTGCCTCACACTATCTCCGGCTTGAGCAGAGAAACACACCGTATGGTTCACGCGGAGGAATTTTGACACTTCGTCGTTTTTTCTGAGCATGCACCATTTTCAGTAAAACGACTAAGTGTACCAGCACTAACTCATCCGTCTGTGCATGGAGTTAACATGTGTGCTGTTGAAGAGATAATGCAAAATTGCATAGATGTACCTCATTTGGTTGTGCAATGAAGAGAAAACATATGTGCTGTTGCATTGCACAGAGCACAATATAAGATATGCACTTGTTGCGTTTAAGTGTATATAAAAATACTTAATGACCAAAGGGCATATTTTTAATAAATTAGTGATCAAACATGAACTTTCTATTACTTTTTATTCTTTTTCAATAAACTCTCCGCATCGACTTTATCTGATGTAAGGCATCAGCCTTACAGCAGTCAGTTGACTGCATGGTTCATATAGAGCGAATTCACAGCGAAGCCCTTCCTTACACTTTCAAGCCGCCTACCTGACACTCTCTCCGGCTCGAGCAGAGAAACACACCGCATGGTTCACACGGAGGAATTTTGACACTTCGTCGTTTTTTCTGAGCATGCACCATTTTCAGTAAAACGACTAAGTGTACCTGCACTAACTCATCCGTCTGTGCATGGAGTTAACGTGTGCTGTTGAAGAGATAGTGCAGAATTGCATAGATGTACCTCATTTGGTTGTGCAATGAAGAGAAAACATATGTGCTTTTGCATTGCACAGAGAACTCAAACATGAACTTTCTGCTACTTTTTATTCTTTTTTCATAACATTTTTTTTCGTTGACTTAATCTGATGTTACATCAGCCATACAGCAGTCAATGGACTGCATGATTCACGGAGCGACCCTTCTTTACACCTTCAAGCCGCCTGCCTCACACTATCTCCGGCTTGAGCAGAGAAACACACCGCATGGTTCACACGGAGGAATTTTGACATGTAGTCGTTTTTCAGACCGTGCACCATTTCTCAGAAAAACGACTAAGTGTACCAGCACTAACTCATCCGTCTGTGCATGGAGTTAACATGTGTGCTGTTGAAGAAATAATGCAGGATTGCATAGATTTACCTCATTTGGTTGTGCAATGAAGAGAAAACATATGTGCTATTGCATTGCACAGAGAACTCAAACATCAACTTTCTGCTACTTTTTATTCTTTTTCCATAGCATTTCCTCGTTGACTTAATCTGATGTTACATCACCCATACAGCAGTCAATGGACTGCATGATTCACAGAGCGACTCTTCCTTACACCTTCAAGCCGCCTGCCTCACACTATCTCCGGCTTGAGCAGAGAAACACACCGTATGGTTCACACGGAGGAATTTTGACACTTCGTCGTTTTTTCTGAGCATGCACCATTTTCAGTAAAACGACTAAGTGTACCAGCACTAACTCATCCGTCTGTGCATGGAGTTAATATGTGTGCTGTTGAAGAGATAATGCAAAATTGCATAGATGTACCTCATTTGGTTGTGCAATGAAGAGAAAACATATGTGCTGTTGCATTGCACAGAGCACAATATAAGATATGCACTTGTTGCGTTTAAGTGTATATAAAAATACTTAATGACCAAAGGGCATATTTTTAATAAATTAGTGATCAAACATGAACTTTCTATTACTTTTTATTCTTTTTCAATAAACTCTCCGCATCGACTTTATCTGATGTAAGGCATCAGCCTTACAGCAGTCAGTTGACTGCATGGTTCATATAGAGCGAATTCACAGCGAAGCCCTTCCTTACACTTTCAAGCCGCCTACCTGACACTCTCTCCGGCTTGAGCAGAGACACACACTGCATGGTTCACACGGAGGAATTTTGACATTTAGTCGTTTTTCAGAGCGTGCATCATTTCTCAGAAAAACGACTAAGTGTACCTGCACTAACTCATCCGTCTGTGCATGGAGTTAACGTGTGCTGTTGAAGAGATAGTGCAGAATTGCATAGATGTACCTCATTTGGTTGTGCAATGAAGAGAAAACATATGTGCTTTTGCATTGCACAGAGAACTCAAACATGAACTTTCTGCTACTTTTTATTCTTTTTTCATAACATTTTTCTCGTTGACTTAATCTGATGTTACATCAGCCATACAGCAGTCAATGGACTGCATGATTCACGGAGCGACCCTTCTTTACACCTTCAAGCCGCCTGCCTCACACTATCTCCGGCTTGAGCAGAGAAACACACCGCATGGTTCACACGGAGGAATTTTGACATGTAGTCGTTTTTCAGACCGTGCACCATTTCTCAGAAAAACGACTAAGTGTACCAGCACTAACTCATCCGTCTGTGCATGGAGTTAACATGTGTGCTGTTGAAGAAATAATGCAGGATTGCATAGATTTACCTCATTTGGTTGTGCAATGAAGAGAAAACATATGTGCTATTGCATTGCACAGAGAACTCAAACATCAACTTTCTGCTACTTTTTATTCTTTTTCCATAGCATTTCCTCGTTGACTTAATCTGATGTTACATCACCCATACAGCAGTCAATGGACTGCATGATTCACAGAGCGACTCTTCCTTACACCTTCAAGCCGCCTGCCTCACACTATCTCCGGCTTGAGCAGAGAAACACACCGTATGGTTCACACGGAGGAATTTTGACACTTCGTCGTTTTTTCTGAGCATGCACCATTTTCAGTAAAACGACTAAGTGTACCAGCACTAACTCATCCGTCTGTGCATGGAGTTAATATGTGTGCTGTTGAAGAGATAATGCAAAATTGCATAGATGTACCTCATTTGGTTGTGCAATGAAGAGAAAACATATGTGCTGTTGCATTGCACAGAGCACAATATAAGATATGCACTTGTTGCGTTTAAGTGTATATAAAAATACTTAATGACCAAAGGGCATATTTTTAATAAATTAGTGATCAAACATGAACTTTCTATTACTTTTTATTCTTTTTCAATAAACTCTCCGCATCGACTTTATCTGATGTAAGGCATCAGCCTTACAGCAGTCAGTTGACTGCATGGTTCATATAGAGCGAATTCACAGCGAAGCCCTTCCTTACACTTTCAAGCCGCCTACCTGACACTCTCTCCGGCTTGAGCAGAGACACACACTGCATGGTTCACACGGAGGAATTTTGACATTTAGTCGTTTTTCAGAGCGTGCATCATTTCTCAGAAAAACGACTAAGTGTACCTGCACTAACTCATCCGTCTGTGCATGGAGTTAACGTGTGCTGTTGAAGAGATAGTGCAGAATTGCATAGATGTACCTCATTTGGTTGTGCAATGAAGAGAAAACATATGTGCTTTTGCATTGCACAGAGAACTCAAACATGAACTTTCTGCTACTTTTTATTCTTTTTTCATAACATTTTTCTCGTTGACTTAATCTGATGTTACATCAGCCATACAGCAGTCAATGGAATGCATGATTCACGGAGCGACCCTTCTTTACACCTTCAAGCCGCCTGCCTCACACTATCTCCGGCTTGAGCAGAGAAACACACCGCATGGTTCACACGGAGGAATTTTAACACTTCGTCGTTTTTTCTGAGAATGCACCATTTTAAGTAAAACGACTAAGTGTACCAGCACTAACTCATCCGTCTGTGCATGGAGTTAACATGTGTGCTGTTGAAGAGATAATGCAAAATTGCATAGATGTACCTCATTTGGTTGTGCAATGAAGAGAAAACATATGTGCTGTTGCATTGCACAGAGCACAATATAAGATATGCACTTGTTGCGTTTAAGTGTATATAAAAATACTTAATGACCAAAGGGCATATTTTTAAAAAATTAGTGATCAAACATGAACTTTCTGTTACTTTTTATTCTTTTTCAATGAACTCTCCGCATCGACTTAATCTGATGTAAGGCATCAGCCTTACAGCAGTCAGTTGACTGCATGGTTCATATAGTGCGAATTCACAGCGAAGCCCTTCCTTACACTTTCAAGCCGCCTACCTGACACTCTCTCCGGCTCGAGCAGAGAAACACACCGCATGGTTCACACGGAGGAATTTTGACACTTCGTCGTTTTTTCTAAGTATGCATCATTCTCATTAAAACGACTAATTGTCAAAATTTGTCCGTGTACCATATTTTAGAAAAACGACTAATAGTGTCAAAATTCCTCCGTGTACCTTTCCCCGGGGATGCTACTTTGTGCCTAGGAAGCAGGCTGTGTCTGTGTCTCTCCTCCAGGCGGAGAGAGTTTGAGTTGAGCGGATTCACAGAGCGACCCGTCCTTACACCTTCATGCCGCCTGCATCACACTATCTCCGGCTTGAGCAGAGACACACACTGCATGGTTCACACGGAGGAATTTTGACATTTAGTCGTTTTTCAGAGCGTGCACCATTTCTCAGAAAAACGACTAAGTGTACCTGCACTAACTCATCCGTCTGTGCATGGAGTTAACGTGTGCTGTTGAAGAGATAGTGCAGAATTGCATAGATGTACCTCATTTGGTTGTGCAATGAAGAGAAAACATATGTGCTTTTGCATTGCACAGAGAACTCAAACATGAACTTTCTGCTACTTTTTATTCTTTTTTCATAACATTTCCTCGTTGACTTAATCTGATGTTACATCAGCCATACAGCAGTCAATGGACTGCATGATTCACAGAGCGACTCTTCCTTACACCTTCAAGCCGCCTGCCTCACACTATCTCCGGCTTGAGCAGAGAAACACACCGTATGGTTCACACGGAGGAATTTTGACACTTCGTCGTTTTTTCTGAGCATGCACCATTTTCAGTAAAACGACTAAGTGTACCAGCACTAACTCATCCGTCTGTGCATGGAGTTAATATGTGTGCTGTTGAAGAGATAATGCAAAATTGCATAGATGTACCTCATTTGGTTGTGCAATGAAGAGAAAACATATGTGCTTTTGCATTGCACAGAGCACAATATAAGATATGCACTCGTTGCGTTTAGGTGTATATAAAAATACTTAATGACCAAAGGGCATATTTTTAATAAATTAGTGATCAAACATGAACTTTCTGTTACTTTTTATTCTTTTCAATAAACTCTCCGCATCGACTTTATCTGATGTAAGGCATCAGCTTTACAGCAGTCAGTTGACTGCATGGTTCATATAGAGCGAATTCACAGCGAAGCCCTTCCTTACACTTTCAAGCCGCCTACCTGACACTCTCTCCGGCTCGAGCAGAGAAACACACCGCATGGTTCACACGGAGGAATTTTGACACTTCGTCGTTTTTTCCAAGTATGCATCATTCTCATTAAAACGACTAATTGTCAAAATTTGTCCGTGTACCATATTTTAGAAAAACGACTAAAAGTGTCAAAATTCCTCCGTGTACCTTTCCCCGGGGATGCTACTTTGTGCCTAGGAAGCAGGCTGTGTCTGTGTCTCTCCTCCTGGCGGAGAGAGTTTGAGTTGAGCGGATTCACAGAGCGACCCGTCCTTACACCTTCATGCCGCCTGCCTCACACTATCTCCGGCTTGAGCAGAGACACACACTGCATGGTTCACACGGAGGAATTTTGACATTTAGTCGTTTTTCAGAGCGTGCACCATTTCTCAGAAAAACGACTAAGTGTACCTGCACTAACTCATCCGTCTGTGCATGGAGTTAACGTGTGCTGTTGAAGAGATAGTGCAGAATTGCATAGATGTACCTCATTTGGTTGTGCAATGAAGAGAAAACATATGTGCTTTTGCATTGCACAGAGAACTCAAACATGAACTTTCTGCTACTTTTTATTCTTTTTTCATAACATTTTTCTCGTTGACTTAATCTGATGTTACATCAGCCATACAGCAGTCAATGGAATGCATGATTCACGGAGCGACCCTTCTTTACACCTTCAAGCCGCCTGCCTCACACTATCTCCGGCTTGAGCAGAGAAACACACCGCATGGTTCACACGGAGGAATTTTAACACTTCGTCGTTTTTTCTGAGAATGCACCATTTTAAGTAAAACGACTAAGTGTACCTGCACTAACTCATCCGTCTGTGCATGGAGTTAACATGTGTGCTGTTGAAGAGATAATGCAAAATTGCATAGATGTACCTCATTTGGTTGTGCAATGAAGAGAAAACATATGTGCTGTTGCATTGCACAGAGCACAATATAAGATATGCACTTGTTGCGTTTAAGTGTATATAAAAATACTTAATGACCAAAGGGCATATTTTAAAAAAATTAGTGATCAAACATGAACTTTTTGTTACTTTTTATTCTTTTTCAATGAACTCTCCGCATCGACTTAATCTGATGTAAGGCATCAGCCTTACAGCAGTCAGTTGACTGCATGGTTCATATAGTGCGAATTCACAGCGAAGCCCTTCCTTACACTTTCAAGCCGCCTACCTGACACTCTCTCCGGCTCGAGCAGAGAAACACACCGCATGGTTCACACGGAGGAATTTTGACACTTCGTCGTTTTTTCTAAGTATGCATCATTCTCATTAAAACGACTAATTGTCAAAATTTGTCCGTGTACCATATTTTAGAAAAACGACTAATAGTGTCAAAATTCCTCCGTGTACCTTTCCCCGGGGATGCTACTTTGTGCCTAGGAAGCAGGCTGTGTCTGTGTCTCTCCTCCAGGCGGAGAGAGTTTGAGTTGAGCGGATTCACAGAGCGACCCGTCCTTACACCTTCATGCCGCCTGCATCACACTATCTCCGGCTTGAGCAGAGACACACACTGCATGGTTCACACGGAGGAATTTTGACATTTAGTCGTTTTTCAGAGCGTGCACCATTTCTCAGAAAAACGACTAAGTGTACCTGCACTAACTCATCCGTCTGTGCATGGAGTTAACGTGTGCTGTTGAAGAGATAGTGCAGAATTGCATAGATGTACCTCATTTGGTTGTGCAATGAAGAGAAAACATATGTGCTTTTGCATTGCACAGAGAACTCAAACATGAACTTTCTGCTACTTTTTATTCTTTTTTCATAACATTTCCTCGTTGACTTAATCTGATGTTAAATCAGCCATACAGCAGTCAATGGACTGCATGATTCACGGAGCGACCCTTCTTTACACCTTCAAGCCGCCTGCCTCACACTATCTCCGGCTTGAGCAGAGAAACACACCGCATGGTTCACACGGAGGAATTTTAACACTTCGTCGTTTTTTCTGAGAATGCACCATTTTCAGTAAAACGACTAAGTGTACCAGCACTAACTCATCCGTCTGTGCATGGAGTTAATATGTGTGCTGTTGAAGAGATAATGCAAAATTGTATAGATGTACCTCATTTGGTTGTGCAATGAAGAGAAAACATATGTGCTTTTGCATTGCACAGAGCACAATATAAGATATGCACTCGTTGCGTTTAGGTGTATATAAAAATACTTAATGACCAAAGGGCATATTTTTAATAAATTAGTGATCAAACATGAACTTTCTGTTACTTTTTATTCTTTTCAATAAACTCTCCGCATCGACTTTATCTGATGTAAGGCATCAGCCTTACAGCAGTCAGTTGACTGCATGGTTCATATAGAGCGAATTCACAGCGAAGCCCTTCCTTACACTTTCAAGCCGCCTACCTGACACTCTCTCCGGCTCGAGCAGAGAAACACACCGCATGGTTCACACGGAGGAATTTTGACACTTCGTCGTTTTTTCTGAGCATGCACCATTCTCAGTAAAATGACTAATTGTCAAAATTTGTCCGTGTACCATATTTTAGAAAAACGACTAAAAGTGTCAAAATTCCTCCGTGTACCTTTCCCCGGGGATGCTACTTTGTGCCTAGGGAGCAGGCTGTGTCTGTGTCTCTCCTCCAGCCGGAGAGAGTTTGAGTTGAGCGGATTCACAGAGCGACCCGTCCTTACACCTTCATGGCGCCTGCCTCACACTATCTCCGGCTTGCACAGAGTGCACAGAGAACTCAAACATGAACTTTCTGCTACTTTTTATTCTTTTTTCATAACATTTCCTCGTTGACTTAATCTGATGTTACATCAGCCATACAGCAGTCAATGGACTGCATGATTCACAGAGCGACCCTTCTTTACACCTTCAAGCCGCCTGCCTCACACTATCTCCGGCTTGAGCAGAGAAACACACCGCATGGTTGACACGGAGGAATTTTGACATTTAGTCGTTTTTCAGACCGTGCACCATTTTCAGAAAAACGCCATAGAGTAGCCAATATTTGACCCATTGAACATGTTTCAGTAATGGATCTTGAAATTTCTATACCTACTTATTGACTCTTTCTAATGTTACATAGATCATTCAAAAGTCAATATTTGACCAAATGTACTAAAATCGGGCCCAAGAGTCGTCGATTTTGAACTTTTTAGTTCTACCCATTAACTCCTTCTGGTTATAAATTAGCCATAGAGTAGCCAATATTTGACCCATTGAACATGTTTCAGCCATGGATCTTGAAATTTCTAAACCTACTTATTGAATCAATCTGATGTTACATCTGTCATTCAAAAGTCAATATTTGACCAAATGTACTGAAACCGGGCCCAAGAGTCGTCTATTTTGAACTTTTTAGTCATACCCTTTGACTCCTTCTGGTGATAAATTAGGCATAGAGTAGCCAATTATTTGACCCATTTGAACATGTTTCAGTTATGGATCTTGAAGTTTTAATACCTACTCATTGACTCATTCTGAATTTAGGTCAGTCATTTAGAAATCCATATTTGACCAAATGTACTAAAATCGGGCACAAGAGTCGTCGATTTTGAACTTTTTAGTTCTACCCATTGACTCCTTCTGGTGATAAATTAGCCATAGAGTAGCCAATATTTGACCCACTGAAAATGTTTCAGTAATTGATCTTGAAATTTCTATACATACTTATTGACTCTTTCTGATGTTACATAGATCATTCAAAAGTCAATATTTGACCAAATGTACTAAAATCGGGCCCAAGAGTCATCTATTTTGAACTTTTTAGTTCTACCCTTTGACTCCTTCTGTTGATAAATTAGCCATAGAGTAGCCAATATTTGACCCATTGAACATGTTTCAGTCATGGATCTTGAAATTTCTATACCTACTAATTGACTTTTTCTGATGTTAAATTGTTCATTCAAAAGTCAATATTTGACCAAATGTACAAATATCGGGCCAGAGAGTCGTCTATTTTGATCTTTTTAGTTCTACCCTATTGACTCCTTTTGGCGATAGTTCAGCCAATTTTTGAAACACTGAAAATATTTCAGTCCTTCATCTTGAACTTTCTATTCCTACCCAATTGACTCCTTCTGGTGATAAATTAGCCATAGAGTAGCCAATATTTGACCCATTGAACATGTTTCAGTAATGGATCTTGAAATTTCTATACCTACTTATTGACTCTTTCTAATGTTACATAGATCATTCAAAAGTCAATATTTGACCAAATGTACTAAAATCGGGCCCAAGAGTCGTCGATTTTGAACTTTTTAGTTCTACCCATTAACTCCTTCTGGTTATAAATTAGCCATAGAGTAGCCAATATTTGACCCATTGAACATGTTTCAGCCATGGATCTTGAAATTTCTAAACCTACTTATTGAATCAATCTGATGTTACATCTGTCATTCAAAAGTCAATTTTTGACCAAATGTACTGAAACCGGGCCCAAGAGTCGTCTATTTTGAACTTTTTAGTCATACCCTTTGACTCCTTCTGGTGATAAATTAGCCATAGAGTAGCCAATATTTGACCCATTGAACATGTTTCAGTAATGGATCTTGACATTTCTATACCTACTTATTGACTCTTTCTGATGTTACATAGATCATTCAAAAGTCAATATTTGACCAAATATACTAAAATCGGGCCCAAGAATCGTCTATTTTGAACTTTTTAGTTCTATACTTTGACTCCTTCTGGTTATAAATTAGCCATATAGTAGCCAATATTTGACCAATTGAACATGTTTCAGTCATGGATCTTGAAATTTCTATACCTACTTATTGACTCTTTCTGATGTTACATCGGTCATTCAAAAGTCAATATTTGACCAAATGTACTAAAATCGGGCCAGAGAGTCGTCCATTTTGAACTTTTTAGTTCTACCCTATTGACTCCTTTTGGCGATAGTTCAGTCAATTTTTGACCCACTGAAAATATTTCAGTCCTTGATCTTGAACTTTCTATTCCTACCCAATTGACTCCTTCTGGTGATAAATTAGCCATAGAGAAGCCAATATTTTACCCATTGGACATGTTTCAGTTATGGATCTTAAAGTTTTTATACCTACTTATTGACTCTTTCTGATGTTACATCGGTCATTCAAAAGTCAATATTTGACCAAATGTACTAAAATCGGGCCCAAGAGTCATCGATTTTGAACTTTTTAGTTCTACCCATTGACTCCTTCTGGTGATAAATTAGCCATAGAGTAGCCAATATTTGACCCACTGAACATGTTTCAGTAATTGATCTTGAAATTTCTATACCTACTTATTGACTCTTTCTGATGTTACATAGATCATTCAAAAGTCAATATTTGAACAAATGTACTAAAATCGGGCCCAAGAGTCGTCGATTTTGAACTTTTTAGTTCTACCCATTAACTCCTTCTGTTGATAAATTAGCCATAGAGTAGCCAATATTTGACCCATTGAAGATGTTTCAGTCATGGATCTTGAAATTTCTATACCTACTTATTGACTCTTTCTGATGTTACATCGGTCATTCAAAAGTCAATATTTGACCAAATGTACTAAAATCGGGCACAAGAGTCGTCGATTTTGAACTTTTTAGTTCTACCCATTGACTCCTTCTGGTGATAAATTAGCCATAGAGTAGCCAATATTTGACCCACTGAAAATGTTTCAGTAATTGATCTTGAAATTTCTATACATACTTATTGACTCTTTCTGATGTTACATAGATCATTCAAAAGTCAATATTTGACCAAATGTACTAAAATCGGGCCCAAGAGTCATCTATTTTGAACTTTTTAGTTCTACCCTTTGACTCCTTCTGTTGATAAATTAGCCATAGAGTAGCCAATATTTGACCCATTGAACATGTTTCAGTCATGGATCTTGAAATTTCTATACCTACTAATTGACTTTTTCTGATGTTAAATTGTTCATTCAAAAGTCAATATTTGACCAAATGTACAAATATCGGGCCAGAGAGTCGTCTATTTTGATCTTTTTAGTTCTACCCTATTGACTCCTTTTGGCGATAGTTCAGCCAATTTTTGAAACACTGAAAATATTTCAGTCCTTCATCTTGAACTTTCTATTCCTACCCAATTGACTCCTTCTGGTGATAAATTAGCCATAGAGTAGCCAATATTTGACCCATTGAACATGTTTCAGTAATGGATCTTGAAATTTCTATACCTACTTATTGACTCTTTCTAATGTTACATAGATCATTCAAAAGTCAATATTTGACCAAATGTACTAAAATCGGGCCCAAGAGTCGTCGATTTTGAACTTTTTAGTTCTACCCATTAACTCCTTCTGGTTATAAATTAGCCATAGAGTAGCCAATATTTGACCCATTGAACATGTTTCAGCCATGGATCTTGAAATTTCTAAACCTACTTATTGAATCAATCTGATGTTACATCTGTCATTCAAAAGTCAATTTTTGACCAAATGTACTGAAACCGGGCCCAAGAGTCGTCTATTTTGAACTTTTTAGTCATACCCTTTGACTCCTTCTGGTGATAAATTAGCCATAGAGTAGCCAATATTTGACCCATTGAACATGTTTCAGTAATGGATCTTGACATTTCTATACCTACTTATTGACTCTTTCTGATGTTACATAGATCATTCAAAAGTCAATATTTGACCAAATATACTAAAATCGGGCCCAAGAATCGTCTATTTTGAACTTTTTAGTTCTATACTTTGACTCCTTCTGGTTATAAATTAGCCATATAGTAGCCAATATTTGACCAATTGAACATGTTTCAGTCATGGATCTTGAAATTTCTATACCTACTTATTGACTCTTTCTGATGTTACATCGGTCATTCAAAAGTCAATATTTGACCAAATGTACTAAAATCGGGCCAGAGAGTCGTCCATTTTGAACTTTTTAGTTCTACCCTATTGACTCCTTTTGGCGATAGTTCAGTCAATTTTTGACCCACTGAAAATATTTCAGTCCTTGATCTTGAACTTTCTATTCCTACCCAATTGACTCCTTCTGGTGATAAATTAGCCATAGAGAAGCCAATATTTTACCCATTGGACATGTTTCAGTTATGGATCTTAAAGTTTTTATACCTACTTATTGACTCTTTCTGATGTTACATCGGTCATTCAAAAGTCAATATTTGACCAAATGTACTAAAATCGGGCCCAAGAGTCATCGATTTTGAACTTTTTAGTTCTACCCATTGACTCCTTCTGGTGATAAATTAGCCATAGAGTAGCCAATATTTGACCCACTGAACATGTTTCAGTAATTGATCTTGAAATTTCTATACCTACTTATTGACTCTTTCTGATGTTACATAGATCATTCAAAAGTCAATATTTGAACAAATGTACTAAAATCGGGCCCAAGAGTCGTCGATTTTGAACTTTTTAGTTCTACCCATTAACTCCTTCTGTTGATAAATTAGCCATAGAGTAGCCAATATTTGACCCATTGAAGATGTTTCAGTCATGGATCTTGAAATTTCTATACCTACTTATGGACTCTTTCTGATGTTATATCGGTGATTCAAAAGTCAATATTTGACCAAATGTACTAAAATCGGGCCCAAGAGTCGTCTATTTTGAACTTTTTAGTCATACCCTTTGACTCCTTCTGGTGATAAATTAGGCATAGAGTAGCCAATATTTGACCCATTTGAACATGTTTCAGTTATGGATCTTGAAGTTTTAATACCTACTCATTGACTCATTCTGAATTTAGGTCAGTCATTCAAAAGTCAATATTTGACCAAATGTACTAAAATCGGGCACAAGAGTCGTCGATTTTGAACTTTTTAGTTCTACCCATTGACTCCTTCTGGTGATAAATTAGCCATAGAGTAGCCAATATTTGACCCACTGAAAATGTTTCAGTAATTGATCTTGAAATTTCTATACCTACTTATTGACTCTTTCTGATGTTACATAGATCATTCAAAAGTCAATATTTGACCAAATGTACTAAAATCGGGCCCAAGAGTCATCTATTTTGAACTTTTTAGTTCTACCCTTTGACTCCTTCTGTTGATAAATTAGCCATAGAGTAGCCAATATTTGACCCATTGAACATGTTTCAGTCATGGATCTTGAAATTTCTATACCTACTAATTGACTTTTTCTGATGTTAAATTGTTCATTCAAAAGTCAATACTTGACCAAATGTACAAATATCGGGCCAGAGAGTCGTCTATTTTGATCTTTTTAGTTCTACCCTATTGACTCCTTCTTGCGATAGTTCAACCAATTTTTGAAACACTGAAAATATTTCAGTCCTTCATCTTGAACTTTCTATTCCTACCCAATTGACTCCTTCTGGTGATATATTAGCCATAGAGTAGCCAATATTTGACCCATTGAACATGTTTCAGTAATGGATCTTGAAATTTCTATACCTACTTATTGACTCTTTCTAATGTTACATAGATCATTCAAAAGTCAATATTTGACCAAATGTACTAAAATCGGGCCCAAGAGTCGTCGATTTTGAACTTTTTAGTTCTACCCATTAACTCCTTCTGGTTATAAATTAGCCATAGAGTAGCCAATATTTGACCCATTGAACATGTTTCAGCCATGGATCTTGAAATTTCTAAACCTACTTATTGAATCAATCTGATGTTACATCTGTCATTCAAAAGTCAATATTTGACCAAATGTACTGAAATCGGGCCCAAGAGTCGTCTATTTTGAACTTTTTAGTCATACCCTTTGACTCCTTCTGGTGATAAATTAGCCATAGAGTAGCCAATATTTGACCCATTGAACATGTTTCAGTAATGGATCTTGAAATTTCTATACCTACTTATTGACTCTTTCTGATGTTACATAGATCATTCAAAAGTCAATATTTGACCAAATGTACTAACATCGGGCCAGAGAGTCGTCCATTTTGAACTTTTTAGTTCTACCCTATTGACTCCTTCTGGCGATATATCAGCCAATTTTTGACCCACTGAAAATATTTCAGTCCTTGATCTTGAACTTTCTATTCCTACCCAATTGAGTCCTTCTGGTGATAAATTAGCCATAGAGTAGCCAATAATTGACCCATTGAACATATTTCAGTCATGGATCTTGAATTTTCTATACCTACTTATTGACTCTATCTGATGTTACATTGGTCATTCAAATGTCAATATTTGACCAAATGTACTAAAATCGGGCCCAAGAGACGTCTATTTTGAACTTTTTAGTTCTACCCTATTGACTCCTTTTGGCGATAGTTCAGTCAATTTTTGACCCACTGAAAATATTTCAGTCCTTGATCTTGAACTTTCTATTCCTACCCAATTGACTCCTTCTGGTGAAAAATTAGCCATAGAGTAGCCAATATTTTACCCATTGGACATGTTTCAGTTATGGATCTTAAAGTTTTTATACCTACTTATTGACTCTTTCTGATTTTACATCGGTCATTCAAAAGTCAATATTTGACCAAATGTACTAAAATTGGGCCCAAGAGTTGTCTATTTTGAACTTTTTACTTCTACCCTATTGACTCCATCTGGTGATAAATTAGCCATAGAGTAGCCAATATTTGACCCATTGAACATGTTTCAGTCATGGAGCTTGAAATTTCTATGCCTACTTATTGACTCTTTCTGATGTTATATCGGTGATTCAAAAGTCAATATTTGACCAAATGTACTAAAATCGGGCCCAAGAGTCGTCTATTTTGAACTTTTTAGTTCTACCCTTTGACTCCTTCTGGTGATAAATTAGCCATAGAGTAGCCAATATTTGACCTATTGAAAATGTTTCAGTCATGGATCTTGAAATTTCTAGACCTAGTAATTGACTCTTTCTGATGTTCCATAGATCATTCAAAAGTCAATATTTGATCAAATGTACTAAAATCGGGCCCAAGAGTCGTCGATTTTGAACTTTTTAGTTCTACCCATTGACTCCTTCTGGTGATAAAATAGCCATAGAGTAGCCAATATTTGACCCAATGAACATGTTTCAGTCATGGATCTTGAAATTTCTACACCTACTTATTGACTTTTTCAGATTTTACATCGGTCATTCAAAAGTCAATATTTGACCAAATGTACTAAAATCGGGCCCAAGAGTCATCAATTTGAACTTTTTAGTTCTACCCATTGACTCCTTCTGGTGATAAATTAGCCATAGAGTAGCCAATATTTGACCCATTGAACATGTTTCAGTCATGGATCTTGAAATTTCTAGACCTACTTATTGAATCTATCTGATGTTACATCGGTCATTTAAAAGTCAATATTTGACCAAATGTACTAAAATCGGGCCCAAGAGACGTCTATTTTGAACTTTTTAGTTCTACCCTATTGACTCCTTTTGGCGATAGTTCAGCCAATTTTTGACCCACTGAAAATATTTCAGTCCTTGATCTTGAACTTTCTATTCCTACCCAATTGACTCCTTCTGGTGATAAATTTGCCATAGAGTAGTCAATATTTGACCCATTGAACATGTTTCAGTCATGGATCTTGAAATTTCTAGACCTACTTATTGAATCTATCTGATTTTACATCGGTCATTCAAAAGTCAATATTTGACCAAATGTACTAAAATCGGGCCCAAGAGTTGTCTATTTTGAACTTTTTACTTCTACCCTATTGACTCCTTCTGGTGATAAATTAGCCATAGAGTAGTCAATATTTGACCCATTGAACATGTTTCAGTTATGGATCTTGAAATTTCTAGACCTACTTATTGAATCTATCTGATGTTACATCGGTCATTCAAAAGTCAATATTTGACCAAATGTACTAAAATCGGGCCCAAGAGTTGTCTATTTTGAACTTTTTACTTCTACCCTATTGACTCCTTCTGGTGATAAATTAGCCATAGAGTAGC
Source organism: Zacco platypus (assembly GCA_038088235.1). Lineage (NCBI taxonomy): Eukaryota > Metazoa > Chordata > Actinopteri > Cypriniformes > Xenocyprididae > Zacco > Zacco platypus. The sequence goes on from CM076070.1 coordinate 28,928,321, forward strand.
CAATATTTGACCCATTGAACATGTTTCAGTCACGGAGCTTGAAATTTCTATACCTACTTATTGACTCTTTCTGATGTTATATCGGTGATTCAAAAGTCAATATTTGACCAAATGTACTAAAATCGGGCCCAAGAGTCGTCTATTTTGAACTTTTTAGTCATACCCTTTGACTCCTTCTGGTGATAAATTAGCCATAGAGCAGCCAATATTTGACCCAATGAACATGTTTCAGTCATGGATCTTTAAATTTCTTTACCTACTTATTGACTCTTTCTGATTTTACATCGGTCATTCAAAAGTCAATATTTGACCAAATATACTAAAATCGGGCCGAAGAATCGTCTATTTTGAACTTTATAGTTCTATCCTTTGACTCCTTCTAGTTATAAATGGGCCTTAGAGTAGCCAATATTTGACCCATTGAACATGTTTCAGTCATGGATCTTGAAATTTCTATACCTACTTATTGACTCTTTCTGATGATACATCGGTCATTCAAAAGTCAATATTTGACCAAATGTACTAAAATTGGGCCCAAGAGTTGTCTATTTTGAACTTTTTACTTCTACCCTATTGACTCCATCTGGTGATAAATTAGCCATAGAGTAGCCAATATTTGACCCATTGAACATGTTTCAGTCATGGAGCTTGAAATTTCTATGCCTACTTATTGACTCTTTCTGATGTTATATCGGTGATTCAAAAGTCAATATTTGACCAAATGTACTAAAATCGGGCCCAAGAGTCGTCTATTTTGAACTTTTTAGTTCTACCCTTTGACTCCTTCTGGTGATAAATTAGCCATAGAGTAGCCAATATTTGACCCATTGAAAATGTTTCAGTCATGGATCTTGAAATTTCTAGACCTAGTAATTGACTCTTTCTGATGTTCCATAGATCATTCAAAAGTCAATATTTGATCAAATGTACTAAAATCGGGCCCAAGAGTCGTCGATTTTGAACTTTTTAGTTCTACCCATTGACTCCTTCTGGTGATAAAATAGCCATAGAGTAGCCAATATTTGACCCAATGAACATGTTTCAGTCATGGATCTTGAAATTTCTATACCTACTTATTGACTTTTTCTGATTTTACATCGGTCATTCAAAAGTCAATATTTGACCAAATGTACTAAAATCGGGCCCAAGAGTCATCAATTTGAATTTTTTAGTTCTACCCATTGACTCCTTCTGGTGATAAATTAGCCATAGAGTAGCCAATATTTGACCCATTGAACATGTTTCAGTCATGGATCTTGAAATTTCTAGACCTACTTATTGAATCTATCTGATGTTACATCGGTCATTTAAAAGTCAATATTTGACCAAATGTACTAAAATCGGGCCCAAGAGACGTCTATTTTGAACTTTTTAGTTCTACCCTATTGACTCCTTTTGGCGATAGTTCAGCCAATTTTTGACCCACTGAAAATATTTCAGTCCTTGATCTTGAACTTTCTATTCCTACCCAATTGACTCCTTCTGGTGATAAATTAGCCATAGAGTAGCCAATATTTTACCCATTGGACATGTTTCAGTTATGGATCTTAAAGTTTTTATACCTACTTATTGACTCTTTCTGATTTTACATCGGTCATTCAAAAGTCAATATTTGACCAAATGTACTAAAATCGGGCCCAAGAGTTGTCTATTTTGAACTTTTTACTTCTACCCTATTGACTCCTTCTGGTGATAAATTAGCCATAGAGTAGTCAATATTTGACCCATTGAACATGTTTCAGTCATGGATCTTGAAATTTCTAGACCTACTTATTGAATCTATCTGATGTTACATCGGTCATTCAAAAGTCAATATTTGACCAAATGTACTAAAATCGGGCCCAAGAGTTGTCTATTTTGAACTTTTTACTTCTACCCTATTGACTCCTTCTGGTGATAAATTAGCCATAGAGTAGCCAATATTTGACCCATTGAACATGTTTCAGTCACGGAGCTTGAAATTTCTATACCTACTTATTGACTCTTTCTGATGTTATATCGGTGATTCAAAAGTCAATATTTGACCAAATGTACTAAAATCGGGCCCAAGAGTCGTCTATTTTGAACTTTTTAGTCATACCCTTTGACTCCTTCTGGTGATAAATTAGCCATAGAGCAGCCAATATTTGACCCAATGAACATGTTTCAGTCATGGATCTTTAAATTTCTTTACCTACTTATTGACTCTTTCTGATTTTACATCGGTCATTCAAAAGTCAATATTTGACCAAATATACTAAAATCGGGCCGAAGAATCGTCTATTTTGAACTTTATAGTTCTATCCTTTGACTCCTTGTAGTTATAAATGGGCCATAGAGTAGCCAATATTTGACCCATTGAACATGTTTCAGTCATGGATCTTGAAATTTCTATACCTACTTATTGACTCTTTCTGATGATACATCGGTCATTCAAAAGTCAATATTTGACCAAATGTTCTAAAATCGGGCCCAAGAGTCGTCGATTTTGAACTTTTTAGTTATACCCTTTGACTCCTTCTGGTGATAAATTAGCCATAGAGTAGCCAATATTTGACCCATTGAACATGTTTCAGTCATGGATCTTGAAATTTCTATACCTTCTTATTGACTCTTTCTGATGTTACATCAGTCTTTAAAAGTCAATATTTGACCAAATGTACTAAAATCGGGCCCAAGAGTCGTCTATTTTAAACTTTTTAGTTCTACCCTATTGACTCCTTCTGGTGATAAATTAGCCATAGAGTAGTCAATATTTGACCCATTGAACATGTTTCAGTCATGGATCTTGAAATTTCTAGACCTACTTATTGAATCTATCTGATGTTACATCGGTCATTCAAAAGTCAATATTTGACCAAATGTACTAAAATCGGGCCCAAGAGTCGTCTATTTTGAACTTTTTAGTCATACCCTTTGACTCCTTCTGATGATAGATTAGCATAGAGTAGCCAATATTTGACCCATTGAACATGTTTGTCATGGATCTTGAAATTTCTAGACCTACTTATTGAATCTATCTGATGTTACATCGGTGATTCAAAAGTCAATATTTGACCAAATGTACTAAAATCGGGCCCAAGAGTTGTCTATTTTGAACTTTTTACTTCTACCCTATTGACTCCTTCTGGTGATAAATTAGCCAAAGAGTAGCCAATATTTGACCCATTGAACATGTTTCAGTCATGGAGCTTGAAATTTCTATACCTACTTATTTACTCTTTCTGATGTTATATCGGTGATTCAAAAGTCAATATTTGACCAAATGTACTAAAATCGGACCCAAGAGTCGTCGATTTTGAACTTTTTAGTCATACCCTTTGACTCCTTCTGGTGATAAATTAGCCATAGAGCAGCCAATATTTGACCCAATGAACATGTTTCAGTCATGGATCTTGAAATTTCTATACCTACTTATTGACTCTTTCTGATGTTACATAGATCATTCAAAAGTCAATATTTGACCAAATGTACTAACATCGGGCCAGAGAGTCGTCCATTTTGAACTTTTTAGTTCTACCCTATTGACTCCTTCTGGCGATATATCAGCCAATTTTTGACCCACTGAAAATATTTCAGTCCTTGATGTTGAACTTTCTATTCCTACCCAATTGAGTCCTTCTGGTGATAAATTAGCCATAGAGTAGCCAATATTTGACCCATTGAAAATGTTTCAGTCATGGATCTTGAAATTTCTAGACCTAGTAATTGACTCTTTCTGATGTTCCATATATCATTCAAAAGTCAATATTTGATCAAATGTACTAAAATCGGGCCCAAGAGTCGTCAATTTTGAACTTTTTAGTTCTACCCATTGACTCCTTCTGGTGATAAAATAGCCATAGAGTAGCCAATATTTGACCCAATGAACATGTTTCAGTCATGGATCTTGAAATTTCTATACCTACTTATTGACTTTTTCTGATTTTACATCGGTCATTCAAAAGTCAATATTTGACCAAATGTACTAAAATCGGGCCCAAGAGTCATCAATTTGAACTTTTTAGTTCTACCCATTGACTCCTTCTGGTGATAAATTAGCCATAGAGTAGCCAATATTTGACCCATTGAACATGTTTCAGTCATGGATCTTGAAATTTCTAGACCTACTTATTGAATCTATCTGACGTTACATCGGTCATTTAAAAGTCAATATTTGACCAAATGTACTAAAATCGGGCCCAAGAGACGTCTATTTTGAACTTTTTAGTTCTACCCTATTGACTCCTTTTGGCGAAAGTTCAGCCAATTTTTGACCCACTGAAAATATTTCAGTCCTTGATCTTGAACTTTCTATTCCTACCCAATTGACTCCTTCTGGTGATATATTAGCCATAGAGTATCCAATATTTGACCCATTGAACATGTTTCAGTAATGGATCTTGAAATTTCTATACCTACTTATTGACTCTTTCTAATGTTACATAGATCATTCAAAAGTCAATATTTGACCAAATGTACTAAAATCGGGCCCAAGAGTCGTCGATTTTGAACTTTTTAGTTCTACCCATTAACTCCTTCTGGTTATAAATTAGCCATAGAGTAGCCAATATTTGACCCATTGAACATGTTTCAGCCATGGATCTTGAAATTTCTAAACCTACTTATTGAATCAATCTGATGTTACATCTGTCATTCAAAAGTCAATATTTGACCAAATGTACTGAAATCGGGCCCAAGAGTCGTCTATTTTGAACTTTTTAGTCATACCCTTTGACTCCTTCTGGTGATAAATTAGCCATAGAGTAGCCAATATTTGACCCATTGAACATGTTTCAGTAATGGATCTTGAAATTTCTATACCTACTTATTGACTCTTTCTGATGTTACATAGATCATTCAAAAGTCAATATTTGACCAAATGTACTAACATCGGGCCAGAGAGTCGTCCATTTTGAACTTTTTAGTTCTACCCTATTGACTCCTTCTGGCGATATATCAGCCAATTTTTGACCCACTGAAAATATTTCAGTCCTTGATCTTGAACTTTCTATTCCTACCCAATTGAGTCCTTCTGGTGATAAATTAGCCATAGAGTAGCCAATAATTGACCCATTGAACATATTTCAGTCATGGATCTTGAATTTTCTATACCTACTTATTGACTCTATCTGATGTTACATTGGTCATTCAAATGTCAATATTTGACCAAATGTACTAAAATCGGGCCCAAGAGACGTCTATTTTGAACTTTTTAGTTCTACCCTATTGACTCCTTTTGGCGATAGTTCAGTCAATTTTTGACCCACTGAAAATATTTCAGTCCTTGATCTTGAACTTTCTATTCCTACCCAATTGACTCCTTCTGGTGAAAAATTAGCCATAGAGTAGCCAATATTTTACCCATTGGATATGTTTCAGTTATGGATCTTAAAGTTTTTATACCTACTTATTGACTCTTTCTGATTTTACATCGGTCATTCAAAAGTCAATATTTGACCAAATGTACTAAAATTGGGCCCAAGAGTTGTCTATTTTGAACTTTTTACTTCTACCCTATTGACTCCATCTGGTGATAAATTAGCCATAGAGTAGCCAATATTTGACCCATTGAACATGTTTCAGTCATGGAGCTTGAAATTTCTATGCCTACTTATTGACTCTTTCTGATGTTATATCGGTGATTCAAAAGTCAATATTTGACCAAATGTACTAAAATCGGGCCCAAGAGTCGTCTATTTTGAACTTTTTAGTTCTACCCTTTGACTCCTTCTGGTGATAAATTAGCCATAGAGTAGCCAATATTTGACCCATTGAAAATGTTTCAGTCATGGATCTTGAAATTTCTAGACCTAGTAATTGACTCTTTCTGATGTTCCATAGATCATTCAAAAGTCAATATTTGATCAAATGTACTAAAATCGGGCCCAAGAGTCGTCGATTTTGAACTTTTTAGTTCTACCCATTGACTCCTTCTGGTGATAAAATAGCCATAGAGTAGCCAATATTTGACCCAATGAACATGTTTCAGTCATGGATCTTGAAATTTCTACACCTACTTATTGACTTTTTCTGATTTTACATCGGTCATTCAAAAGTCAATATTTGACCAAATGTACTAAAATCGGGCCCAAGAGTCATCAATTTGAACTTTTTAGTTCTACCCATTGACTCCTTCTGGTGATAAATTAGCCATAGAGTAGCCAATATTTGACCCATTGAACATGTTTCAGTCATGGATCTTGAAATTTCTAGACCTACTTATTGAATCTATCTGATGTTACATCGGTCATTTAAAAGTCAATATTTGACCAAATGTACTAAAATCGGGCCCAAGAGACGTCTATTTTGAACTTTTTAGTTCTACCCTATTGACTCCTTTTGGCGATAGTTCAGCCAATTTTTGACCCACTGAAAATATTTCAGTCCTTGATCTTGAACTTTCTATTCCTACCCAATTGACTCCTTCTGGTGATAAATTAGCCATAGAGTAGTCAATATTTGACCCATTGAACATGTTTCAGTCATGGATCTTGAAATTTCTAGACCTACTTATTGAATCTATCTGATTTTACATCGGTCATTCAAAAGTCAATATTTGACCAAATGTACTAAAATCGGGCCCAAGAGTTGTCTATTTTGAACTTTTTACTTCTACCCTATTGACTCCTTCTGGTGATAAATTAGCCATAGAGTAGTCAATATTTGACCCATTGAACATGTTTCAGTCATGGATCTTGAAATTTCTAGACCTACTTATTGAATCTATCTGATGTTACATCGGTCATTCAAAAGTCAATATTTGACCAAATGTACTAAAATCGGGCCCAAGAGTTGTCTATTTTGAACTTTTTACTTCTACCCTATTGACTCCTTCTGGTGATAAATTAGCCATAGAGTAGCCAATATTTGACCCATTGAACATGTTTCAGTCACGGAGCTTGAAATTTCTATACCTACTTATTGACTCTTTCTGATGTTATATCGGTGATTCAAAAGTCAATATTTGACCAAATGTACTAAAATCGGGCCCAAGAGTCGTCTATTTTGAACTTTTTAGTCATACCCTTTGACTCCTTCTGGTGATAAATTAGCCATAGAGCAGCCAATATTTGACCCAATGAACATGTTTTAGTCATGGATCTTTAAATTTCTTTACCTACTTATTGACTCTTTCTGATTTTACATCGGTCATTCAAAAGTCAATATTTGACCAAATATACTAAAATCGGGCCGAAGAATCGTCTATTTTGAACTTTATAGTTCTATCCTTTGACTCCTTCTAGTTATAAATGGGCCTTAGAGTAGCCAATATTTGACCCATTGAACATGTTTCAGTCATGGATCTTGAAATTTCTATACCTACTTATTGACTCTTTCTGATGATACATCGGTCATTCAAAAGTCAATATTTGACCAAATGTACTAAAATTGGGCCCAAGAGTTGTCTATTTTGAACTTTTTACTTCTACCCTATTGACTCCATCTGGTGATAAATTAGCCATAGAGTAGCCAATATTTGACCCATTGAACATGTTTCAGTCATGGAGCTTGAAATTTCTATGCCTACTTATTGACTCTTTCTGATGTTATATCGGTGATTCAAAAGTCAATATTTGACCAAATGTACTAAAATCGGGCCCAAGAGTCGTCTATTTTGAACTTTTTAGTCATACCCTTTGACTCCTTCTGATGATAGATTAGCATAGAGTAGCCAATATTTGACCCATTGAACATGTTTGTCATGGATCTTGAAATTTCTAGACCTACTTATTGAATCTATCTGATGTTACATCGGTGATTCAAAAGTCAATATTTGACCAAATGTACTAAAATCGGGCCCAAGAGTTGTCTATTTTGAACTTTTTACTTCTACCCTATTGACTCCTTCTGGTGATAAATTAGCCAAAGAGTAGCCAATATTTGACCCATTGAACATGTTTCAGTCATGGAGCTTGAAATTTCTATACCTACTTATTTACTCTTTCTGATGTTATATCGGTGATTCAAAAGTCAATATTTGACCAAATGTACTAAAATCGGACCCAAGAGTCGTCGATTTTGAACTTTTTAGTCATACCCTTTGACTCCTTCTGGTGATAAATTAGCCATAGAGCAGCCAATATTTGACCCAATGAACATGTTTCAGTCATGGATCTTGAAATTTCTATACCTACTTATTGACTCTTTCTGATGTTACATAGATCATTCAAAAGTCAATATTTGACCAAATGTACTAACATCGGGCCAGAGAGTCGTCCATTTTGAACTTTTTAGTTCTACCCTATTGACTCCTTCTGGCGATATATCAGCCAATTTTTGACCCACTGAAAATATTTCAGTCCTTGATCTTGAACTTTCTATTCCTACCCAATTGAGTCCTTCTGGTGATAAATTAGCCATAGAGTAGCCAATATTTGACCCATTAAAAATGTTTCAGTCATGGATCTTGAAATTTCTAGACCTAGTAATTGACTCTTTCTGATGTTCCATATATCATTCAAAAGTCAATATTTGATCAAATGTACTAAAATCGGGCCCAAGAGTCGTCGATTTTGAACTTTTTAGTTCTACCCATTGACTCCTTCTGGTGATAAAATAGCCATAGAGTAGCCAATATTTGACCCAATGAACATGTTTCAGTCATGGATCTTGAAATTTCTATACCTACTTATTGACTTTTTCTGATTTTACATCGGTCATTCAAAAGTCAATATTTGACCAAATGTACTAAAATCGGGCCCAAGAGTCATCAATTTGAACTTTTTAGTTCTACCCATTGACTCCTTCTGGTGATAAATTAGCCATAGAGTAGCCAATATTTGACCCATTGAACATGTTTCAGCCATGGATCTTGAAATTTCTAAACCTACTTATTGAATCAATCTGATGTTACATCTGTCATTCAAAAGTCAATATTTGACCAAATGTACTGAAATCGGGCCCAAGAGTCGTCTATTTTGAACTTTTTAGTCATACCCTTTGACTCCTTCTGGTGATAAATTAGCCATAGAGTAGCCAATATTTGACCCATTGAACATGTTTCAGTAATGGATCTTGAAATTTCTATACCTACTTATTGACTCTTTCTGATGTTACATAGATCATTCAAAAGTCAATATTTGACCAAATGTACTAACATCGGGCCAGAGAGTCGTCCATTTTGAACTTTTTAGTTCTACCCTATTGACTCCTTCTGGCGATATATCAGCCAATTTTTGACCCACTGAAAATATTTCAGTCCTTGATCTTGAACTTTCTATTCCTACCCAATTGAGTCCTTCTGGTGATAAATTAGCCATAGAGTAGCCAATAATTGACCCATTGAACATATTTCAGTCATGGATCTTGAATTTTCTATACCTACTTATTGACTCTATCTGATGTTACATTGGTCATTCAAATGTCAATATTTGACCAAATGTACTAAAATCGGGCCCAAGAGACGTCTATTTTGAACTTTTTAGTTCTACCCTATTGACTCCTTTTGGCGATAGTTCAGTCAATTTTTGACCCACTGAAAATATTTCAGTCCTTGATCTTGAACTTTCTATTCCTACCCAATTGACTCCTTCTGGTGAAAAATTAGCCATAGAGTAGCCAATATTTTACCCATTGGATATGTTTCAGTTATGGATCTTAAAGTTTTTATACCTACTTATTGACTCTTTCTGATTTTACATCGGTCATTCAAAAGTCAATATTTGACCAAATGTACTAAAATTGGGCCCAAGAGTTGTCTATTTTGAACTTTTTACTTCTACCCTATTGACTCCATCTGGTGATAAATTAGCCATAGAGTAGCCAATATTTGACCCATTGAACATGTTTCAGTCATGGAGCTTGAAATTTCTATGCCTACTTATTGACTCTTTCTGATGTTATATCGGTGATTCAAAAGTCAATATTTGACCAAATGTACTAAAATCGGGCCCAAGAGTCGTCTATTTTGAACTTTTTAGTTCTACCCTTTGACTCCTTCTGGTGATAAATTAGCCATAGAGTAGCCAATATTTGACCCATTGAAAATGTTTCAGTCATGGATCTTGAAATTTCTAGACCTAGTAATTGACTCTTTCTGATGTTCCATAGATCATTCAAAAGTCAATATTTGATCAAATGTACTAAAATCGGGCCCAAGAGTCGTCGATTTTGAACTTTTTAGTTCTACCCATTGACTCCTTCTGGTGATAAAATAGCCATAGAGTAGCCAATATTTGACCCAATGAACATGTTTCAGTCATGGATCTTGAAATTTCTACACCTACTTATTGACTTTTTCTGATTTTACATCGGTCATTCAAAAGTCAATATTTGACCAAATGTACTAAAATCGGGCCCAAGAGTCATCAATTTGAACTTTTTAGTTCTACCCATTGACTCCTTCTGGTGATAAATTAGCCATAGAGTAGCCAATATTTGACCCATTGAACATGTTTCAGTCATGGATCTTGAAATTTCTAGACCTACTTATTGAATCTATCTGATGTTACATCGGTCATTTAAAAGTCAATATTTGACCAAATGTACTAAAATCGGGCCCAAGAGACGTCTATTTTGAACTTTTTAGTTCTACCCTATTGACTCCTTTTGGCGATAGTTCAGCCAATTTTTGACCCACTGAAAATATTTCAGTCCTTGATCTTGAACTTTCTATTCCTACCCAATTGACTCCTTCTGGTGATAAATTAGCCATAGAGTAGTCAATATTTGACCCATTGAACATGTTTCAGTCATGGATCTTGAAATTTCTAGACCTACTTATTGAATCTATCTGATTTTACATCGGTCATTCAAAAGTCAATATTTGACCAAATGTACTAAAATCGGGCCCAAGAGTTGTCTATTTTGAACTTTTTACTTCTACCCTATTGACTCCTTCTGGTGATAAATTAGCCATAGAGTAGTCAATATTTGACCCATTGAACATGTTTCAGTCATGGATCTTGAAATTTCTAGACCTACTTATTGAATCTATCTGATGTTACATCGGTCATTCAAAAGTCAATATTTGACCAAATGTACTAAAATCGGGCCCAAGAGTTGTCTATTTTGAACTTTTTACTTCTACCCTATTGACTCCTTCTGGTGATAAATTAGCCATAGAGTAGCCAATATTTGACCCATTGAACATGTTTCAGTCACGGAGCTTGAAATTTCTATACCTACTTATTGACTCTTTCTGATGTTATATCGGTGATTCAAAAGTCAATATTTGACCAAATGTACTAAAATCGGGCCCAAGAGTCGTCTATTTTGAACTTTTTAGTCATACCCTTTGACTCCTTCTGGTGATAAATTAGCCATAGAGCAGCCAATATTTGACCCAATGAACATGTTTTAGTCATGGATCTTTAAATTTCTTTACCTACTTATTGACTCTTTCTGATTTTACATCGGTCATTCAAAAGTCAATATTTGACCAAATATACTAAAATCGGGCCGAAGAATAGTCTATTTTGAACTTTATAGTTCTATCCTTTGACTCCTTCTAGTTATAAATGGGCCTTAGAGTAGCCAATATTTGACCCATTGAACATGTTTCAGTCATGGATCTTGAAATTTCTATACCTACTTATTGACTCTTTCTGATGATACATCGGTCATTCAAAAGTCAATATTTGACCAAATGTACTAAAATTGGGCCCAAGAGTTGTCTATTTTGAACTTTTTACTTCTACCCTATTGACTCCATCTGGTGATAAATTAGCCATAGAGTAGCCAATATTTGACCCATTGAACATGTTTCAGTCATGGAGCTTGAAATTTCTATGCCTACTTATTGACTCTTTCTGATGTTATATCGGTGATTCAAAAGTCAATATTTGACCAAATGTACTAAAATCGGGCCCAAGAGTCGTCTATTTTGAACTTTTTAGTTCTACCCTTTGACTCCTTCTGGTGATAAATTAGCCATAGAGTAGCCAATATTTGACCCATTGAAAATGTTTCAGTCATGGATCTTGAAATTTCTAGACCTAGTAATTGACTCTTTCTGATGTTCCATAGATCATTCAAAAGTCAATATTTGATCAAATGTACTAAAATCGGGCCCAAGAGTCGTCGATTTTAAACTTTTTAGTTCTACCCATTGACTCCTTCTGGTGATAAAATAGCCATAGAGTAGCCAATATTTGACCCAATGAACATGTTTCAGTCATGGATCTTGAAATTTCTATACCTACTTATTGACTTTTTCTGATTTTACATCGGTCATTCAAAAGTCAATATTTGACCAAATGTACTAAAATCGGGCCCAAGAGTCATCAATTTGAATTTTTTAGTTCTACCCATTGACTCCTTCTGGTGATAAATTAGCCATAGAGTAGCCAATATTTGACCCATTGAACATGTTTCAGTCATGGATCTTGAAATTTCTAGACCTACTTATTGAATCTATCTGATGTTACATCGGTCATTTAAAAGTCAATATTTGACCAAATGTACTAAAATCGGGCCCAAGAGACGTCTATTTTGAACTTTTTAGTTCTACCCTATTGACTCCTTTTGGCGATAGTTCAGCCAATTTTTGACCCACTGAAAATATTTCAGTCCTTGATCTTGAACTTTCTATTCCTACCCAATTGACTCCTTCTGGTGATAAATTAGCCATAGAGTAGCCAATATTTTACCCATTGGACATGTTTCAGTTATGGATCTTAAAGTTTTTATACCTACTTATTGACTCTTTCTGATTTTACATCGGTCATTCAAAAGTCAATATTTGACCAAATGTACTAAAATCGGGCCCAAGAGTTGTCTATTTTGAACTTTTTACTTCTACCCTATTGACTCCTTCTGGTGATAAATTAGCCATAGAGTAGTCAATATTTGACCCATTGAACATGTTTCAGTCATGGATCTTGAAATTTCTAGACCTACTTATTGAATCTATCTGATGTTACATCGGTCATTCAAAAGTCAATATTTGACCAAATGTACTAAAATCGGGCCCAAGAGTTGTCTATTTTGAACTTTTTACTTCTACCCTATTGACTCCTTCTGGTGATAAATTAGCCATAGAGTAGCCAATATTTGACCCATTGAACATGTTTCAGTCACGGAGCTTGAAATTTCTATACCTACTTATTGACTCTTTCTGATGTTATATCGGTGATTCAAAAGTCAATATTTGACCAAATGTACTAAAATCGGGCCCAAGAGTCGTCTATTTTGAACTTTTTAGTCATACCCTTTGACTCCTTCTGGTGATAAATTAGCCATAGAGCAGCCAATATTTGACCCAATGAACATGTTTCAGTCATGGATCTTTAAATTTCTTTACCTACTTATTGACTCTTTCTGATTTTACATCGGTCATTCAAAAGTCAATATTTGACCAAATATACTAAAATCGGGCCGAAGAATCGTCTAATTTGAACTTTATAGTTCTATCCTTTGACTCCTTGTAGTTATAAATGGGCCATAGAGTAGCCAATATTTGACCCATTGAACATGTTTCAGTCATGGATCTTGAAATTTCTATACCTACTTATTGACTCTTTCTGATGATACATCGGTCATTCAAAAGTCAATATTTGACCAAATGTTCTAAAATCGGGCCCAAGAGTCGTCGATTTTGAACTTTTTAGTTATACCCTTTGACTCCTTCTGGTGATAAATTAGCCATAGAGTAGCCAATATTTGACCCATTGAACATGTTTCAGTCATGGATCTTGAAATTTCTATACCTTCTTATTGACTCTTTCTGATGTTACATCGGTCATTCAAAAGTCAATATTTGACCAAATGTACTAAAATCGGGCCCAAGAGTCGTCTATTTTAAACTTTTTAGTTCTACCCTATTGACTCCTTCTGGTGATAAATTAGCCATAGAGTAGTCAATATTTGACCCATTGAACATGTTTCAGTCATGGATCTTGAAATTTCTAGACCTACTTATTGAATCTATCTGATGTTACATCGGTCATTCAAAAGTCAATATTTGACCAAATGTACTAAAATCGGGCCCAAGAGTCGTCTATTTTGAACTTTTTAGTCATACCCTTTGACTCCTTCTGATGATAGATTAGCATAGAGTAGCCAATATTTGACCCATTGAACATGTTTGTCATGGATCTTGAAATTTCTAGACCTACTTATTGAATCTATCTGATGTTACATCGGTGATTCAAAAGTCAATATTTGACCAAATGTACTAAAATCGGGCCCAAGAGTTGTCTATTTTGAACTTTTTACTTCTACCCTATTGACTCCTTCTGGTGATAAATTAGCCAAAGAGTAGCCAATATTTGACCCATTGAACATGTTTCAGTCATGGAGCTTGAAATTTCTATACCTACTTATTTACTCTTTCTGATGTTATATCGGTGATTCAAAAGTCAATATTTGACCAAATGTACTAAAATCGGACCCAAGAGTCGTCGATTTTGAACTTTTTAGTCATACCCTTTGACTCCTTCTGGTGATAAATTAGCCATAGAGCAGCCAATATTTGACCCAATGAACATGTTTCAGTCATGGATCTTGAAATTTCTATACCTACTTATTGACTCTTTCTGATGTTACATAGATCATTCAAAAGTCAATATTTGACCAAATGTACTAACATCGGGCCAGAGAGTCGTCCATTTTGAACTTTTTAGTTCTACCCTATTGACTCCTTCTGGCGATATATCAGCCAATTTTTGACCCACTGAAAATATTTCAGTCCTTGATCTTGAACTTTCTATTTCTACCCAATTGAGTCCTTCTGGTGATAAATTAGCCATAGAGTAGCCAATATTTGACCCATTAAAAATGTTTCAGTCATGGATCTTGAAATTTCTAGACCTAGTAATTGACTCTTTCTGATGTTCCATATATCATTCAAAAGTCAATATTTGATCAAATGTACTAAAATCGGGCCCAAGAGTCGTCGATTTTGAACTTTTTAGTTCTACCCATTGACTCCTTCTGGTGATAAAATAGCCATAGAGTAGCCAATATTTGACCCAATGAACATGTTTCAGTCATGGATCTTGAAATTTCTATACCTACTTATTGACTTTTTCTGATTTTACATCGGTCATTCAAAAGTCAATATTTGACCAAATGTACTAAAATCGGGCCCAAGAGTCATCAATTTGAACTTTTTAGTTCTACCCATTGACTCCTTCTGGTGATAAATTAGCCATAGAGTAGCCAATATTTGACCCATTGAACATGTTTCAGTCATGGATCTTGAAATTTCTATACCTACTTATTGACTCTTTCTGATGTTACATAGATCATTCAAAAGTCAATATTTGACCAAATGTACTAACATCGGGCCAGAGAGTCGTCCATTTTGAACTTTTTAGTTCTACCCTATTGACTCCTTCTGGCGATATATCAGCCAATTTTTGACCCACTGAAAATATTTCAGTCCTTGATCTTGAACTTTCTATTCCTACCCAATTGAGTCCTTCTGGTGATAAATTAGCCATAGAGTAGCCAATATTTGACCCATTAAAAATGTTTCAGTCATGGATCTTGAAATTTCTAGACCTAGTAATTGACTCTTTCTGATGTTCCATATATCATTCAAAAGTCAATATTTGATCAAATGTACTAAAATCGGGCCCAAGAGTCGTCGATTTTGAACTTTTTAGTTCTACCCATTGACTCCTTCTGGTGATAAAATAGCCATAGAGTAGCCAATATTTGACCCAATGAACATGTTTCAGTCATGGATCTTGAAATTTCTATACCTACTTATTGACTTTTTCTGATTTTACATCGGTCATTCAAAAGTCAATATTTGACCAAATGTACTAAAATCGGGCCCAAGAGTCATCAATTTGAACTTTTTAGTTCTACCCATTGACTCCTTCTGGTGATAAATTAGCCATAGAGTAGCCAATATTTGACCCATTGAACATGTTTCAGCCATGGATCTTGAAATTTCTAAACCTACTTATTGAATCAATCTGATGTTACATCTGTCATTCAAAAGTCAATATTTGACCAAATGTACTGAAATCGGGCCCAAGAGTCGTCTATTTTGAACTTTTTAGTCATACCCTTTGACTCCTTCTGGTGATAAATTAGCCATAGAGTAGCCAATATTTGACCCATTGAACATGTTTCAGTAATGGATCTTGAAATTTCTATACCTACTTATTGACTCTTTCTGATGTTACATAGATCATTCAAAAGTCAATATTTGACCAAATGTACTAACATCGGGCCAGAGAGTCGTCCATTTTGAACTTTTTAGTTCTACCCTATTGACTCCTTCTGGCGATATATCAGCCAATTTTTGACCCACTGAAAATATTTCAGTCCTTGATCTTGAACTTTCTATTCCTACCCAATTGAGTCCTTCTGGTGATAAATTAGCCATAGAGTAGCCAATAATTGACCCATTGAACATATTTCAGTCATGGATCTTGAATTTTCTATACCTACTTATTGACTCTATCTGATGTTACATTGGTCATTCAAATGTCAATATTTGACCAAATGTACTAAAATCGGGCCCAAGAGACGTCTATTTTGAACTTTTTAGTTCTACCCTATTGACTCCTTTTGGCGATAGTTCAGTCAATTTTTGACCCACTGAAAATATTTCAGTCCTTGATCTTGAACTTTCTATTCCTACCCAATTGACTCCTTCTGGTGAAAAATTAGCCATAGAGTAGCCAATATTTTACCCATTGGATATGTTTCAGTTATGGATCTTAAAGTTTTTATACCTACTTATTGACTCTTTCTGATTTTACATCGGTCATTCAAAAGTCAATATTTGACCAAATGTACTAAAATTGGGCCCAAGAGTTGTCTATTTTGAACTTTTTACTTCTACCCTATTGACTCCATCTGGTGATAAATTAGCCATAGAGTAGCCAATATTTGACCCATTGAACATGTTTCAGTCATGGAGCTTGAAATTTCTATGCCTACTTATTGACTCTTTCTGATGTTATATCGGTGATTCAAAAGTCAATATTTGACCAAATGTACTAAAATCGGGCCCAAGAGTCGTCTATTTTGAACTTTTTAGTTCTACCCTTTGACTCCTTCTGGTGATAAATTAGCCATAGAGTAGCCAATATTTGACCCATTGAAAATGTTTCAGTCATGGATCTTGAAATTTCTAGACCTAGTAATTGACTCTTTCTGATGTTCCATAGATCATTCAAAAGTCAATATTTGATCAAATGTACTAAAATCGGGCCCAAGAGTCGTCGATTTTGAACTTTTTAGTTCTACCCATTGACTCCTTCTGGTGATAAAATAGCCATAGAGTAGCCAATATTTGACCCAATGAACATGTTTCAGTCATGGATCTTGAAATTTCTACACCTACTTATTGACTTTTTCTGATTTTACATCGGTCATTCAAAAGTCAATATTTGACCAAATGTACTAAAATCGGGCGCAAGAGTCATCAATTTGAACTTTTTAGTTCTACCCATTGACTCCTTCTGGTGATAAATTAGCCATAGAGTAGCCAATATTTGACCCATTGAACATGTTTCAGTCATGGATCTTGAAATTTCTAGACCTACTTATTGAATCTATCTGATGTTACATCGGTCATTTAAAAGTCAATATTTGACCAAATGTACTAAAATCGGGCCCAAGAGACGTCTATTTTGAACTTTTTAGTTCTACCCTATTGACTCCTTTTGGCGATAGTTCAGCCAATTTTTGACCCACTGAAAATATTTCAGTCCTTGATCTTGAACTTTCTATTCCTACCCAATTGACTCCTTCTGGTGATAAATTAGCCATAGAGTAGTCAATATTTGACCCATTGAACATGTTTCAGTCATGGATCTTGAAATTTCTAGACCTACTTATTGAATCTATCTGATTTTACATCGGTCATTCAAAAGTCAATATTTGACCAAATGTACTAAAATCGGGCCCAAGAGTTGTCTATTTTGAACTTTTTACTTCTACCCTATTGACTCCTTCTGGTGATAAATTAGCCATAGAGTAGTCAATATTTGACCCATTGAACATGTTTCAGTCATGGATCTTGAAATTTCTAGACCTACTTATTGAATCTATCTGATGTTACATCGGTCATTCAAAAGTCAATATTTGACCAAATGTACTAAAATCGGGCCCAAGAGTTGTCTATTTTGAACTTTTTACTTCTACCCTATTGACTCCTTCTGGTGATAAATTAGCCATAGAGTAGCCAATATTTGACCCATTGAACATGTTTCAGTCACGGAGCTTGAAATTTCTATACCTACTTATTGACTCTTTCTGATGTTATATCGGTGATTCAAAAGTCAATATTTGACCAAATGTACTAAAATCGGGCCCAAGAGTCGTCTATTTTGAACTTTTTAGTCATACCCTTTGACTCCTTCTGGTGATAAATTAGCCATAGAGCAGCCAATATTTGACCCAATGAACATGTTTTAGTCATGGATCTTTAAATTTCTTTACCTACTTATTGACTCTTTCTGATTTTACATCGGTCATTCAAAAGTCAATATTTGACCAAATATACTAAAATCGGGCCGAAGAATCGTCTATTTTGAACTTTATAGTTCTATCCTTTGACTCCTTCTAGTTATAAATGGGCCTTAGAGTAGCCAATATTTGACCCATTGAACATGTTTCAGTCATGGATCTTGAAATTTCTATACCTACTTATTGACTCTTTCTGATGATACATCGGTCATTCAAAAGTCAATATTTGACCAAATGTACTAAAATTGGGCCCAAGAGTTGTCTATTTTGAACTTTTTACTTCTACCCTATTGACTCCATCTGGTGATAAATTAGCCATAGAGTAGCCAATATTTGACCCATTGAACATGTTTCAGTCATGGAGCTTGAAATTTCTATGCCTACTTATTGACTCTTTCTGAAGTTATATCGGTGATTCAAAAGTCAATATTTGACCAAATGTACTAAAATCGGGCCCAAGAGTCGTCTATTTTGAACTTTTTAGTTCTACCCTTTGACTCCTTCTGGTGATAAATTAGCCATAGAGTAGCCAATATTTGACCCATTGAAAATGTTTCAGTCATGGATCTTGAAATTTCTAGACCTAGTAATTGACTCTTTCTGATGTTCCATAGATCATTCAAAAGTCAATATTTGATCAAATGTACTAAAATCGGGCCCAAGAGTCGTCGATTTTAAACTTTTTAGTTCTACCCATTGACTCCTTCTGGTGATAAAATAGCCATAGAGTAGCCAATATTTGACCCAATGAACATGTTTCAGTCATGGATCTTGAAATTTCTACACCTACTTATTGACTTTTTCTGATTTTACATCGGTCATTCAAAAGTCAATATTTGACCAAATGTACTAAAATCGGGCCCAAGAGTCATCAATTTGAATTTTTTAGTTCTACCCATTGACTCCTTCTGGTGATAAATTAGCCATAGAGTAGCCAATATTTGACCCATTGAACATGTTTCAGTCATGGATCTTGAAATTTCTAGACCTACTTATTGAATCTATCTGATGTTACATCGGTCATTTAAAAGTCAATATTTGACCAAATGTACTAAAATCGGGCCCAAGAGACGTCTATTTTGAACTTTTTAGTTCTACCCTATTGACTCCTTTTGGCGATAGTTCAGCCAATTTTTGACCCACTGAAAATATTTCAGTCCTTGATCTTGAACTTTCTATTCCTACCCAATTGACTCCTTCTGGTGATAAATTAGCCATAGAGTAGTCAATATTTGACCCATTGAACATGTTTCAGTCATGGATCTTGAAATTTCTAGACCTACTTATTGAATCTATCTGATTTTACATCGGTCATTCAAAAGTCAATATTTGACCAAATGTACTAAAATCGGGCCCAAGAGTTGTCTATTTTGAACTTTTTACTTCTACCCTATTGACTCCTTCTGGTGATAAATTAGCCATAGAGTAGTCAATATTTGACCCATTGAACATGTTTCAGTCATGGATCTTGAAATTTCTAGACCTACTTATTGAATCTATCTGATGTTACATCGGTCATTCAAAAGTCAATATTTGACCAAATGTACTAAAATCGGGCCCAAGAGTTGTCTATTTTGAACTTTTTACTTCTACCCTATTGACTCCTTCTGGTGATAAATTAGCCATAGAGTAGCCAATATTTGACCCATTGAACATGTTTCAGTCACGGAGCTTGAAATTTCTATACCTACTTATTGACTCTTTCTGATGTTATATCGGTGATTCAAAAGTCAATATTTGACCAAATGTACTAAAATCGGGCCCAAGAGTCGTCTATTTTGAACTTTTTAGTCATACCCTTTGACTCCTTCTGGTGATAAATTAGCCATAGAGCAGCCAATATTTGACCCAATGAACATGTTTTAGTCATGGATCTTTAAATTTCTTTACCTACTTATTGACTCTTTCTGATTTTACATCGGTCATTCAAAAGTCAATATTTGACCAAATATACTAAAATCGGGCCGAAGAATCGTCTATTTTGAACTTTATAGTTCTATCCTTTGACTCCTTCTAGTTATAAATGGGCCTTAGAGTAGCCAATATTTGACCCATTGAACATGTTTCAGTCATGGATCTTGAAATTTCTATACCTACTTATTGACTCTTTCTGATGATACATCGGTCATTCAAAAGTCAATATTTGACCAAATGTACTAAAATTGGGCCCAAGAGTTGTCTATTTTGAACTTTTTACTTCTACCCTATTGACTCCATCTGGTGATAAATTAGCCATAGAGTAGCCAATATTTGACCCATTGAACATGTTTCAGTCATGGAGCTTGAAATTTCTATGCCTACTTATTGACTCTTTCTGATGTTATATCGGTGATTCAAAAGTCAATATTTGACCAAATGTACTAAAATCGGGCCCAAGAGTCGTCTATTTTGAACTTTTTAGTTCTACCCTTTGACTCCTTCTGGTGATAAATTAGCCATAGAGTAGCCAATATTTGACCCATTGAAAATGTTTCAGTCATGGATCTTGAAATTTCTAGACCTAGTAATTGACTCTTTCTGATGTTCCATAGATCATTCAAAAGTCAATATTTGATCAAATGTACTAAAATCGGGCCCAAGAGTCGTCGATTTTAAACTTTTTAGTTCTACCCATTGACTCCTTCTGGTGATAAAATAGCCATAGAGTAGCCAATATTTGACCCAATGAACATGTTTCAGTCATGGATCTTGAAATTTCTATACCTACTTATTGACTTTTTCTGATTTTACATCGGTCATTCAAAAGTCAATATTTGACCAAATGTACTAAAATCGGGCCCAAGAGTCATCAATTTGAATTTTTTAGTTCTACCCATTGACTCCTTCTGGTGATAAATTAGCCATAGAGTAGCCAATATTTGACCCATTGAACATGTTTCAGTCATGGATCTTGAAATTTCTAGACCTACTTATTGAATCTATCTGATGTTACATCGGTCATTTAAAAGTCAATATTTGACCAAATGTACTAAAATCGGGCCCAAGAGACGTCTATTTTGAACTTTTTAGTTCTACCCTATTGACTCCTTTTGGCGATAGTTCAGCCAATTTTTGACCCACTGAAAATATTTCAGTCCTTGATCTTGAACTTTCTATTCCTACCCAATTGACTCCTTCTGGTGATAAATTAGCCATAGAGTAGCCAATATTTTACCCATTGGACATGTTTCAGTTATGGATCTTAAAGTTTTTATACCTACTTATTGACTCTTTCTGATTTTACATCGGTCATTCAAAAGTCAATATTTGACCAAATGTACTAAAATCGGGCCCAAGAGTTGTCTATTTTGAACTTTTTACTTCTACCCTATTGACTCCTTCTGGTGATAAATTAGCCATAGAGTAGTCAATATTTGACCCATTGAACATGTTTCAGTCATGGATCTTGAAATTTCTAGACCTACTTATTGAATCTATCTGATGTTACATCGGTCATTCAAAAGTCAATATTTGACCAAATGTACTAAAATCGGGCCCAAGAGTTGTCTATTTTGAACTTTTTACTTCTACCCTATTGACTCCTTCTGGTGATAAATTAGCCATAGAGTAGCCAATATTTGACCCATTGAACATGTTTCAGTCACGGAGCTTGAAATTTCTATACCTACTTATTGACTCTTTCTGATGTTATATCGGTGATTCAAAAGTCAATATTTGACCAAATGTACTAAAATCGGGCCCAAGAGTCGTCTATTTTGAACTTTTTAGTCATACCCTTTGACTCCTTCTGGTGATAAATTAGCCATAGAGCAGCCAATATTTGACCCAATGAACATGTTTCAGTCATGGATCTTTAAATTTCTTTACCTACTTATTGACTCTTTCTGATTTTACATCGGTCATTCAAAAGTCAATATTTGACCAAATATACTAAAATCGGGCCGAAGAATCGTCTAATTTGAACTTTATAGTTCTATCCTTTGACTCCTTGTAGTTATAAATGGGCCATAGAGTAGCCAATATTTGACCCATTGAACATGTTTCAGTCATGGATCTTGAAATTTCTATACCTACTTATTGACTCTTTCTGATGATACATCGGTCATTCAAAAGTCAATATTTGACCAAATGTTCTAAAATCGGGCCCAAGAGTCGTCGATTTTGAACTTTTTAGTTATACCCTTTGACTCCTTCTGGTGATAAATTAGCCATAGAGTAGCCAATATTTGACCCATTGAACATGTTTCAGTCATGGATCTTGAAATTTCTATACCTTCTTATTGACTCTTTCTGATGTTACATCGGTCATTCAAAAGTCAATATTTGACCAAATGTACTAAAATCGGGCCCAAGAGTCGTCTATTTTAAACTTTTTAGTTCTACCCTATTGACTCCTTCTGGTGATAAATTAGCCATAGAGTAGTCAATATTTGACCCATTGAACATGTTTCAGTCATGGATCTTGAAATTTCTAGACCTACTTATTGAATCTATCTGATGTTACATCGGTCATTCAAAAGTCAATATTTGACCAAATGTACTAAAATCGGGCCCAAGAGTCGTCTATTTTGAACTTTTTAGTCATACCCTTTGACTCCTTCTGATGATAGATTAGCATAGAGTAGCCAATATTTGACCCATTGAACATGTTTGTCATGGATCTTGAAATTTCTAGACCTACTTATTGAATCTATCTGATGTTACATCGGTGATTCAAAAGTCAATATTTGACCAAATGTACTAAAATCGGGCCCAAGAGTTGTCTATTTTGAACTTTTTACTTCTACCCTATTGACTCCTTCTGGTGATAAATTAGCCAAAGAGTAGCCAATATTTGACCCATTGAACATGTTTCAGTCATGGAGCTTGAAATTTCTATACCTACTTATTTACTCTTTCTGATGTTATATCGGTGATTCAAAAGTCAATATTTGACCAAATGTACTAAAATCGGACCCAAGAGTCGTCGATTTTGAACTTTTTAGTCATACCCTTTGACTCCTTCTGGTGATAAATTAGCCATAGAGCAGCCAATATTTGACCCAATGAACATGTTTCAGTCATGGATCTTGAAATTTCTATACCTACTTATTGACTCTTTCTGATGTTACATAGATCATTCAAAAGTCAATATTTGACCAAATGTACTAACATCGGGCCAGAGAGTCGTCCATTTTGAACTTTTTAGTTCTACCCTATTGACTCCTTCTGGCGATATATCAGCCAATTTTTGACCCACTGAAAATATTTCAGTCCTTGATCTTGAACTTTCTATTCCTACCCAATTGAGTCCTTCTGGTGATAAATTAGCCATAGAGTAGCCAATATTTGACCCATTAAAAATGTTTCAGTCATGGATCTTGAAATTTCTAGACCTAGTAATTGACTCTTTCTGATGTTCCATATATCATTCAAAAGTCAATATTTGATCAAATGTACTAAAATCGGGCCCAAGAGTCGTCGATTTTGAACTTTTTAGTTCTACCCATTGACTCCTTCTGGTGATAAAATAGCCATAGAGTAGCCAATATTTGACCCAATGAACATGTTTCAGTCATGGATCTTGAAATTTCTATACCTACTTATTGACTTTTTCTGATTTTACATCGGTCATTCAAAAGTCAATATTTGACCAAATGTACTAAAATCGGGCCCAAGAGTCATCAATTTGAACTTTTTAGTTCTACCCATTGACTCCTTCTGGTGATAAATTAGCCATAGAGTAGCCAATATTTGACCCATTGAACATGTTTCAGTCATGGATCTTGAAATTTCTAGACCTACTTATTGAATCTATCTGATGTTACATCGGTCATTTAAAAGTCAATATTTGACCAAATGTACTAAAATCGGGCCCAAGAGACGTCTATTTTGAACTTTTTAGTTCTACCCTATTGACTCCTTTTGGCGAAAGTTCAGCCAATTTTTGACCCACTGAAAATATTTCAGTCCTTGATCTTGAACTTTCTATTCCTACCCAATTGACTCCTTCTGGTGATAAATTAGCCATAGAGTAGCCAATATTTTACCCATTGGACATGTTTCAGTTATGGATCTTAAAGTTTTTATACCTACTTATTGACTCTTTCTGATTTTACATCGGTCATTCAAAAGTCAATATTTGACCAAATGTACTAAAATCGGGCCCAAGAGTTGTCTATTTTGAACTTTTTACTTCTACCCTATTGACTCCTTCTGGTGATAAATTAGCCATAGAGTAGTCAATATTTGACCCATTGAACATGTTTCAGTCATGGATCTTGAAATTTCTAGACCTACTTATTGAATCTATCTGATGTTACATCGGTCATTCAAAAGTCAATATTTGACCAAATGTACTAAAATCGGGCCCAAGAGTTGTCTATTTTGAACTTTTTACTTCTACCCTATTGACTCCTTCTGGTGATAAATTAGCCATAGAGTAGCCAATATTTGACCCATTGAACATGTTTCAGTCACGGAGCTTGAAATTTCTATACCTACTTATTGACTCTTTCTGATCTTATATCGGTGATTCAAAAGTCAATATTTGACCAAATGTACTAAAATCGGGCCCAAGAGTCGTCTATTTTGAACTTTTTAGTCATACCCTTTGACTCCTTCTGGTGATAAATTAGCCATAGAGCAGCCAATATTTGACCCAATGAACATGTTTCAGTCATGGATCTTTAAATTTCTTTACCTACTTATTGACTCTTTCTGATTTTACATCGGTCATTCAAAAGTCAATATTTGACCAAATATACTAAAATCGGGCCGAAGAATCGTCTATTTTGAACTTTATAGTTCTATCCTTTGACTCCTTCTAGTTATAAATGGGCCATAGAGTAGCCAATATTTGACCCATTGAACATGTTTCAGTCATGGATCTTGAAATTTCTATACCTATTTATTGACT
Organism: Zacco platypus; assembly: GCA_038088235.1. Classification (NCBI taxonomy): domain Eukaryota; kingdom Metazoa; phylum Chordata; class Actinopteri; order Cypriniformes; family Xenocyprididae; genus Zacco; species Zacco platypus. Next base: position 28,953,498 of record CM076070.1, read on the forward strand.
CTTTCTGATGATACATCGGTCATTCAAAAGTCAATATTTGACCAAATGTTCTAAAATCGGGCCCAAGAGTCGTCGATTTTGAACTTTTTAGTTATACCCTTTGACTCCTTCTGGTGATAAATTAGCCATAGAGTAGCCAATATTTGACAGATTGAACATGTTTCAGTCATGGATCTTGAAATTTCTATACCTTCTTATTGACTCTTTCTCATGTTACATCGGTCATTCAAAAGTCAATATTTGACCAAATGTACTAAAATCGGGCCCAAGAGTCGTCTATTTTAAACTTTTTAGTTCTACCCTATTGACTCCTTCTGGTGATAAATTAGCCATAGAGTAGTCAATATTTGACCCATTGAACATGTTTCAGTCATGGATCTTGAAATTTCTAGACCTACTTATTGAATCTATCTGATGTTACATCGGTCATTCAAAAGTCAATATTTGACCAAATGTACTAAAATCGGGCCCAACAGTCGTCTATTTTGAACTTTTTAGTCATACCCTTTGACTCCTTCTGATGATAAATTAGCATAGAGTAGCCAATATTTGACCCATTGAACATGTTTGTCATGGATCTTGAAATTTCTAGACCTACTTATTGAATCTATCTGATGTTACATCGGTGATTCAAAAGTCAATATTTGACCAAATGTACTAAAATCGGGCCCAAGAGTCGTCGATTTTGAACTTTTTAGTTCTACCCATTGACTCCTTCTGGTGATAAAATAGCCATAGAGTAGCCAATATTTGACCCAATGAACATGTTTCAGTCATGGATCTTGAAATTTCTATACCTACTTATTGACTTTTTCTGATTTTACATCGGTCATTCAAAAGTCAATATTTGACCAAATGTACTAAAATCGGGCCCAAGAGTCATCAATTTGAACTTTTTTAGTTCTACCCATTGACTCCTTCTGGTGATAAATTAGCCATAGAGTAGCCAATATTTGACCCATTGAACATGTTTCAGTAATGGATCTTGAAATTTCTATACCTACTTATTGACTCTTTCTGATGTTACATAGATCATTCAAAAGTCAATATTTGACCAAATGTACTAACATCGGGCCAGAGAGTCGTCCATTTTGAACTTTTTAGTTCTACCCTATTGACTCCTTCTGGCGATATATCAGCCAATTTTTGACCCACTGAAAATATTTCAGTCCTTGATCTTGAACTTTCTATTCCTACCCAATTGAGTCCTTCTGGTGATAAATTAGCCATAGAGTAGCCAATAATTGACCCATTGAACATATTTCAGTCATGGATCTTGAATTTTCTATACCTACTTATTGACTCTATCTGATGTTACATTGGTCATTCAAATGTCAATATTTGACCAAATGTACTAAAATCGGGCCCAAGAGACGTCTATTTTGAACTTTTTAGTTCTACCCTATTGACTCCTTTTGGCGATAGTTCAGTCAATTTTTGACCCACTGAAAATATTTCAGTCCTTGATCTTGAACTTTCTATTCCTACCCAATTGACTCCTTCTGGTGATAAATTAGCCATAGAGTAGCCAATATTTTACCCATTGGACATGTTTCAGTTATGGATCTTAAAGTTTTTATACCTACTTATTGACTCTTTCTGATTTTACATCGGTCATTCAAAAGTCAATATTTGACCAAATGTACTAAAATTGGGCCCAAGAGTTGTCTATTTTGAACTTTTTACTTCTACCCTATTGACTCCATCTGGTGATAAATTAGCCATAGAGTAGCCAATATTTGACCCATTGAACATGTTTCAGTCATGGAGCTTGAAATTTCTATGCCTACTTATTGACTCTTTCTGATGTTATATCGGTGATTCAAAAGTCAATATTTGACCAAATGTACTAAAATCGGGCCCAAGAGTCGTCTATTTTGAACTTTTTAGTTCTACCCTTTGACTCCTTCTGGTGATAAATTAGCCATAGAGTAGCCAATATTTGACCCATTGAAAATGTTTCAGTCATGGATCTTGAAATTTCTAGACCTAGTAATTGACTCTTTCTGATGTTCCATAGATCATTCAAAAGTCAATATTTGATCAAATGTACTAAAATCGGGCCCAAGACTCGTCGATTTTGAACTTTTTAGTTCTACCCATTGACTCCTTCTGGTGATAAAATAGCCATAGAGTAGCCAATATTTGACCCAATGAACATGTTTCAGTCATGGATCTTGAAATTTCTATACCTACTTATTGACTTTTTCTGATTTTACATCGGTCATTCAAAAGTCAATATTTGACCAAATGTACTAAAATCGGGCCCAAGAGTCATCAATTTGAACTTTTTAGTTCTACCCATTGACTCCTTCTGGTGATAAATTAGCCATAGAGTAGCCAATATTTGACCCATTGAACATGTTTCAGTCATGGATCTTGAAATTTCTAGACCTACTTATTGAATCTGTCTGATGTTACATTGGTCATTTAAAAGTCAATATTTGACCAAATGTACTAAAATCGGGCCCAAGAGACGTCTATTTTGAACTTTTTAGTTCTACCCTATTGACTCCTTTTGGCGATAGTTCAGCCAATTTTTGACCCACTGAAAATATTTCAGTCCTTGATCTTGAACTTTCTATTCCTACCCAATTGACTCCTTCTGGTGATAAATTAGCCATAGAGTAGCCAATATTTTACCCATTGGACATGTTTCAGTTATGGATCTTAAAGTTTTTATACCTACTTATTGACTCTTTCTGATTTTACATCGGTCATTCAAAAGTCAATATTTGACCAAATGTACTAAAATCGGGCCCAAGAGTTGTCTATTTTGAACTTTTTACTTCTACCCTATTGACTCCTTCTGGTGATAAATTAGCCATAGAGTAGTCAATATTTGACCCATTGAACATGCTTCAGTCATGGATCTTGAAATTTCTAGACCTACTTATTGAATCTATCTGATGTTACATCGGTCATTCAAAAGTCAATATTTGACCAAATGTACTAAAATCGGGCCCAAGAGTTGTCTATTTTGAACTTTTTACTTCTACCCTATTGACTCCTTCTGGTGATAAATTAGCCATAGAGTAGCCAATATTTGACTCATTGAACATGTTTCAGTCACGGAGCTTGAAATTTCTATACCTACTTATTGACTCTTTCTGATGTTATATCGGTGATTCAAAAGTCAATATTTGACCAAATGTACTAAAATCGGGCCCAAGAGTCGTCTATTTTGAACTTTTTAGTCATACCCTTTGACTCCTTCTGGTGATAAATTAGCCATAGAGCAGCCAATATTTGACCCAATGAACATGTTTCAGTCATGGATCTTTAAATTTCTTTACCTACTTATTGACTCTTTCTGATTTTACATCGGTCATTCAAAAGTCAATATTTGACCAAATATACTAAAATCGGGCCGAAGAATCGTCTATTTTGAACTTTATAGTTCTATCCTTTGACTCCTTCTAGTTATAAATGGGCCATAGAGTAGCCAATATTTGACCCATTGAACATGTTTCAGTCATGGATCTTGAAATTTCTATACCTACTTATTGACTCTTTCTGATGATACATCGGTCATTCAAAAGTCAATATTTGACCAAATGTTCTAAAATCGGGCCCAAGAGTCGTTGATTTTGAACTTTTTAGTTATACCCTTTGACTCCTTCTGGTGATAAATTAGCCATAGAGTAGCCAATATTTGACCCATTGAACATGTTTGTCATGGATCTTGAAATTTCTAGACCTACTTATTGAATCTATCTGATGTTACATCGGTGATTCAAAAGTCAATATTTGACCAAATGTACTAAAATCGGGCCCAAGAGTTGTCTATTTTGAACTTTTTACTTCTACCCTATTGACTCCTTCTGGTGATAAATTAGCCAAAGAGTAGCCAATATTTGACCCATTGAACATGTTTCAGTCATGGAGCTTGAAATTTCTATACCTACTTATTTACTCTTTCTGATGTTATATCGGTGATTCAAAAGTCAATATTTGACCAAATGTACTAAAATCGGACCCAAGAGTCGTCGATTTTGAACTTTTTAGTCATACCCTTTGACTCCTTCTGGTGATAAATTAGCCATAGAGCAGCCAATATTTGACCCAATGAACATGTTTCAGTCATGGATCTTGAAATTTCTATACCTACTTATTGACTCTTTCTGATGTTACATAGATCATTCAAAAGTCAATATTTGACCAAATGTACTAACATCGGGCCAGAGAGTCGTTCATTTTGAACTTTTTAGTTCTACCCTATTGACTCCTTCTGGCGATATATCAGCCAATTTTTGACCCACTGAAAATATTTCAGTCCTTGATCTTGAACTTTCTATTCCTACCCAATTGAGTCCTTCTGGTGATAAATTAGCCATAGAGTAGCCAATAATTGACCCATTGAACATATTTCAGTCATGGATCTTGAATTTTCTATACCTACTTATTGACTCTATCTGATGTTACATTGGTCATTCAAATGTCAATATTTGACCAAATGTACTAAAATCGGGCCCAAGAGACGTCTATTTTGAACTTTTTAGTTCTACCCTATTGACTCCTTTTGGCGATAGTTCAGTCAATTTTTGACCCACTGAAAATATTTCAGTCCTTGATCTTGAAATTTCTATTCCTACCCAATTGACTCCTTCTGGTGATAAATTAGCCATAGAGTAGCCAATATTTTACCCATTGGACATGTTTCAGTTATGGATCTTAAAGTTTTTATACCTACTTATTGACTCTTTCTGATTTTACATCGGTCATTCAAAAGTCAATATTTGACCAAATGTACTAAAATTGGGCCCAAGAGTTGTCTATTTTGAACTTTTTACTTCTACCCTATTGACTCCATCTGGTGATAAATTAGCCATAGAGTAGCCAATATTTGACCCATTGAACATGTTTCAGTCATGGAGCTTGAAATTTCTATGCCTACTTATTGACTCTTTCTGATGTTATATCGGTGATTCAAAAGTCAATATTTGACCAAATGTACTAAAATCGGGCCCAAGAGTCGTCTATTTTGAACTTTTTAGTTCTACCCTTTGACTCCTTCTGGTGATAAATTAGCCATAGAGTAGCCAATATTTGACCCATTGAAAATGTTTCAGTCATGGATCTTGAAATTTCTAGACCTATTAATTGACTCTTTCTGATGTTCCATAGATCATTCAAAAGTCAATATTTGATCAAATGTACTAAAATCGGGCCCAAGAGTTGTCGATTTTGAACTTTTTAGTTCTACCCATTGACTCCTTCTGGTGATAAATTAGCCATAGAGTAGCCAATATTTGACCCATTAAACATGTTTCAGTCATGGATCTTGAAATTTCTAGACCTACTTATTGAATCTATCTAATGTTACATCGGTCATTTAAAAGTCAATATTTGACCAAATGTACTAAAATCGGGCCCAAGAGACGTCTATTTTGAACTTTTTAGTTCTACCCTATTGACTCCTTTTGGCGATAGTTCAGCCAATTTTTGACCCACTGAAAATATTTCAGTCCTTGATCTTGAACTTTCTATTCCTACCCAATTGACTCCTTTGGGTGATAAATTAGCCATAGAGTAGCCAATATTTTACCCATTGGACATGTTTCAGTTATGGATCTTAAAGTTTTTATACCTACTTATTGACTCTTTCTGATTTCACATCGGTCATTCAAAAGTCAATATTTGACCAAATGTACTAAAATCGGGCCCAAGAGTTGTCTATTTTGAACTTTTTACTTCTACCCTATTGACTCCTTCTGGTGATAAATTAGCCATAGAGTAGTCAATATTTGACCCATTGAACATGTTTCAGTCATGGATCTTGAAATTTCTAGACCTACTTATTGAATCTATCTGATGTTACATCGGTCATTCAAAAGTCAATATTTGACCAAATGTACTAAAATCGGGCCCAAGAGTTGTCTATTTTGAACTTTTTACTTCTACCCTATTGACTCCCTCTGGTGATAAATTAGCCATAGAGTAGCCAATATTTGACCCATTGAACATGTTTCAGTCATGGAGCTTGAAATTTCTATGCCTACTTATTGACTCTTTCTGATGTTATATCGGTGATTCAAAAGTCAATATTTGACCAAATGTACTAAAATCGGGCCCAGGAGTCGTCTATTTTGAACTTTTTAGTTCTACCCTTTGACTCCTTCTGGTGATAAATTAGGCATAGAGTAGCCAATATTTGACCCAATGAACATGTTTCAGTCATGGATCTTGAAATTTCTATACCTACTTATTGACTTTTTCTGATTTTACATCGGTCATTCAAAAGTCAATATTTGAACAAATGTACTAAAATCAGGCCCAAGAGTCATCAATTTGAACTTTTTAGTTCTACCCATTGACTCCTTCTGGTGATAAATTAGCCATAGAGTAGCCAATATTTGACCCATTGAACATGTTTCAGTCATGGATCTTGAAATTTCTAGACCTACTTATTGAATCTATCTGATGTCACATCGGTCATTAAAAAGTCGATATTTGACCAAATGTACTAAAATCGGGCCCAAGAGTTGTCTATTTTAAACTTTTTACTTCTACCCTATTGACTCCTTCTGGTGATAAATTAGCCATAGAGTAGCCAATATTTGACCCATTGAACATGTTTCAGTCATGGATCTTGAAATTTCTATACCTACTTATTGACTCTTTCTGATTTTACATCAGTGATTCAAAAGTCAATATTTGACCAAATGTACTAAAATCGGGCCCAAGAGTTGTCTATTTTGAACTTTTTACTACTACCCTATTGACTCCTTCTGGTGATAAATTAGCCATAGAGTAGCCAATATTTGACCCATTGAACATGTTTCAGTCACGGAGCTTGAAATTTCTATACCTACTTATTGACTCTTTCTGATGTTATATCGGTGATTCAAAAGTCAATATTTGACCAAATGTACTAAAATCGGGCCCAAGAGTCGTCTATTTTGAACTTTTTAGTCATACCCTTTGACTCCTTCTGGTGATAAATTAGCCATAGAGCAGCCAATATTTGACCCAATGAACATGTTTCAGTCATGGATCTTTAAATTTCTTTACCTACTTATTGACTCTTTCTGATTTTAAATCGGTCATTCAAAAGTCAATATTTGACCAAATATACTAAAATCGGGCCGAAGAATCGTCTATTTTGAACTTTATAGTTCTATCCTTTGACTCCTTCTAGTTATAAATGGGCCATAGAGTAGCCAATATTTGACCCATTGAACATGTTTCAGTCATGGATCTTGAAATTTCTATACCTACTTATTGACTCTTTCTGATGTTACATCGGTCATTCAAAAGTCAATATTTGACCAAATGTTCTAAAATCGGGCCCAAGAGTCGTCGATTTTGAACTTTTTAGTTATACCCTTTGACTCCTTCTGGTGATAAATTAGCCATAGAGTAGCCAATATTTGACCCATTGAACATGTTTCAGTCATGGAGCTTGAAATTTCTATGCCTACTTATTGACTCTTTCTGATGTTATATCGGTGATTCAAAAGTCAATATTTGACCAAATGTACTAAAATCGGGCCCAAGAGTCTTCTATTTTGCACTTTTTAGTTCTACCCTTTGACTCCTTCTGGTGATAAATTAGCCATAGAGTAGCCAATATTTGACCCATTGAAAATGTTTCAGTCATGGATCTTGAAATTTCTAGACCTAGTAATTGACTCTTTCTGATGTTCCATAGATCATTCAAAAGTCAATATTTGATCAAATGTACTAAAATCGGGCCCAAGAGTCGTCGATTTTGAACTTTTTAGTTCTACCCATTGACTCCTTCTGGTGATAAAATAGCCATAGAGTAGCCAATATTTGACCCAATGAACATGTTTCAGTCATGGATCTTGAAATTTCTATGCCTACTTATTGACTTTTTCTGATTTTACATCGGTCATTCAAAAGTCAATATTTGACCAAATGTACTAAAATCGGGCCCAAGAGTCATCAATTTGAACTTTTTAGTTCTACCCATTGACTCCTTCTGGTGATAAATTAGCCATAGAGTAGCCAATATTTGACCCATTGAACATGTTTCAGTCATGGATCTTGAAATTTCTAGACCTACTTATTGAATCTATCTGATGTTACATCGGTCATTTAAAAGTCAATATTTGACCAAATGTACTAAAATCGGGCCCAAGAGACGTCTATTTTGAACTTTTTAGTTCTACCCTATTGACTCCTTTTGGCGATAGTTCAGCCAATTTTTGACCCACTGAAAATATTTCAGTCCTTGATCTTGAACTTTCTATTCCTACCCAATTGACTCCTTCTGGTGATAAATTAGCCATAGAGTAGCCAATATTTTACCCATTGGACATGTTTCAGTTATGGATCTTAAAGTTTTTATACCTACTTATTGACTCTTTCTGATTTTACATCGGTCATTCAAAAGTCAATATTTGACCAAATGTACTAAAATCGGGCTCAAGAGTTGTCTATTTTGAACTTTTTACTTCTACCCTATTGACTCCTTCTGGTGATAAATTAGCCATAGAGTAGTCAATATTTGACCCATTGAACATGTTTCAGTCATGGATCTTGAAATTTCTAGACCTACTTATTGAATCTATCTGATGTTACATCGGTCATTCAAAAGTCAATATTTGACCAAATATACTAAAATCGGGCCGAAGAATCGTCTATTTTGAACTTTATAGTTCTATCCTTTGACTCCTTCTAGTTATAAATGGGCCATAGAGTAGCCAATATTTGACCCATTGAACATGTTTCAGTCATGGATCTTGAAATTTCTATACCTACTTATTGACTCTTTCTGATGATACATCGGTCATTCAAAAGTCAATATTTGACCAAATGTTCTAAAATCGGGCCCAAGAGTCGTCGATTTTGAACTTTTTAGTTATACCCTTTGACTCCTTCTGGTGATAAATTAGCCATAGAGTAGCCAATATTTGACCCATTGAACATGTTTCAGTCATGGATCTTGAAATTTCTATACCTTCTTATTGACTCTTTCTGATGTTACATCGGTCATTCAAAAGTCAATATTTGACCAAATGTACTAAAATCGGGCCCAAGAGTCGTCTATTTTAAACTTTTTAGTTCTACCCTATTGACTCCTTCTGGTGATAAATTAGCCATAGAGTAGTCAATATTTGACCCATTGAACATGTTTCAGTCATGGATCTTGAAATTTCTAGACCTACTTATTGAATCTATCTGATGTTACATCGGTCATTCAAAAGTCAATATTTGACCAAATGTACTAAAATCGGGCCCAAGAGTCGTCTATTTTGAACTTTTTAGTCATACCCTTTGACTCCTTCTGATGATAAATTAGCATAGAGTAGCCAATATTTGACCCATTGAACATGTTTGTCATGGATCTTGAAATTTCTAGACCTACTTATTGAATCTATCTGATGTTACATCGGTGATTCAAAAGTCAATATTTGACCAAATGTACTAAAATCGGGCCCAAGAGTTGTCTATTTTGAACTTTTTACTTCTACCCTATTGACTCCTTCTGGTGATAAATTAGCCAAAGAGTAGCCAATATTTGACCCATTGAACATGTTTCAGTCATGGAGCTTGAAATTTCTATACCTACTTATTTACTCTTTCTGATGTTATATCGGTGATTCAAAAGTCAATATTTGACCAAATGTACTAAAATCGGACCCAAGAGTCGTCGATTTTGAACTTTTTAGTTCTACCCTATTGACTCCTTCTGGCGATATATCAGCCAATTTTTGACCCACTGAAAATATTTCAGTCCTTGATCTTGAACTTTCTATTCCTACCCAATTGAGTCCTTCTGGTGATAAATTAGCCATAGAGTAGCCAATAATTGACCCATTGAACATATTTCAGTCATGGATCTTGAATTTTCTATACCTACTTATTGACTCTATCTGATGTTACATTGGTCATTCAAATGTCAATATTTGACCAAATGTACTAAAATCGGGCCCAAAAGACGTCTATTTTGAACTTTTTAGTTCTACACTATTGACTCCTTTTGGCGATAGTTCAGTCAATTTTTGACCCACTGAAAATATTTCAGTCCTTGATCTTGAACTTTCTATTCCTACCCAATTGACTCCTTCTGGTGATAAATTAGCCATAGAGTAGCCAATATTTTACCCATTGGACATGTTTCAGTTATGGATCTTAAAGTTTTTATACCTACTTATTGACTCTTTCTGATTTTACATCGGTCATTCAAAAGTCAATATTTGACCAAATGTACTAAAATTGGGCCCAAGAGTTGTCTATTTTGAACTTTTTACTTCTACCCTATTGACTCCATCTGGTGATAAATTAGCCATAGAGTAGCCAATATTTGACCCATTGAACATGTTTCAGTCATGGATCTTGAAATTTCTATACCTTCTTATTGACTCTTTCTGATGTTACATCGGTCATTCAAAAGTCAATATTTGACCAAATGTACTAAAATCGGGCCCAAGAGTCGTCTATTTTAAACTTTTTAGTTCTACCCTATTGACTCCTTCTGGTGATAAATTAGCCATAGAGTAGTGAATATTTGACCCATTGAACATGTTTCAGTCATGGATCTTGAAATTTCTAGACCTACTTATTGAATCTATCTGATGTTACATCGGTCATTCAAAAGTCAATATTTGACCAAATGTACTAAAATCGGGCCCAAGAGTCGTCTATTTTGAACTTTTTAGTCATACCCTTTGACTCCTTCTGATGATAAATTAGCATAGAGTAGCCAATATTTGACCCATTGAACATGTTTGTCATGGATCTTGAAATTTCTAGACCTACTTATTGAATCTATCTGATGTTACATCAGTGATTCAAAAGTCAATATTTGACCAAATGTACTAAAATCGGGCCCAAGAGTTGTCTATTTTGAACTTTTTACTTCTACCCTATTGACTCCTTCTGGTGATAAATTAGCCAAAGAGTAGCCAATATTTGACCCATTGAACATGTTTCAGTCATGGAGCTTGAAATTTCTATACCTACTTATTTACTCTTTCTGATGTTATATCGGTGATTCAAAAGTCAATATTTGACCAAATGTACTAAAATCGGACCCAAGAGTCGTCGATTTTGAACTTTTTAGTTCTACCCTATTGACTCCTTCTGGCGATATATCAGCCAATTTTTGACCCACTGAAAATATTTCAGTCCTTGATCTTGAACTTTCTATTCCTACCCAATTGAGTCCTTCTGGTGATAAATTAGCCATAGAGTAGCCAATAATTGACCCATTGAACATATTTCAGTCATGGATCTTGAATTTTCTATACCTACTTATTGACTCTATCTGATGTTACATTGGTCATTCAAATGTCAATATTTGACCAAATGTACTAAAATCGGGCCCAAAAGACGTCTATTTTGAACTTTTTAGTTCTACCCTATTGACTCCTTTTGGCGATAGTTCAGTCAATTTTTGACCCACTGAAAATATTTCAGTCCTTGATCTTGAACTTTCTATTCCTACCCAATTGACTCCTTCTGGTGATAAATTAGCCATAGAGTAGCCAATATTTTACCCATTGGACATGTTTCAGTTATGGATCTTAAAGTTTTTATACCTACTTATTGACTCTTTCTGATTTTACATCGGTCATTCAAAAGTCAATATTTGACCAAATGTACTAAAATTGGGCCCAAGAGTTGTCTATTTTGAACTTTTTACTTCTACCCTATTGACTCCATCTGGTGATAAATTAGCCATAGAGTAGCCAATATTTGACCCATTGAACATGTTTCAGTCATGGAGCTTGAAATTTCTATGCCTACTTATTGACTCTTTCTGATGTTATATCGGTGATTCAAAAGTCAATATTTGACCAAATGTACTAAAATGGGGCCCAAGAGTCGTCTATTTTGAACTTTTTAGTTCTACCCTTTGACTCCTTCTGGTGATAAATTAGCCATAGAGTAGCCAATATTTGACCCATTGAAAATGTTTCAGTCATGGATCTTGAAATTTCTAGACCTAGTAATTGACTCTTTCTGATGTTCCATAGATCATTCAAAAGTCAATATTTGATCAAATGTACTAAAATCGGGCCCAAGAGTCGTCGATTTTGAACTTTTTAGTTCTACCCATTGACTCCTTCTGGTGATAAATTAGCCATAGAGTAGCCAATATTTGACCCATTGAACATGTTTCAGTCCTTGATCTTGAACTTTCTATTCCTACCCAATTGACTCCTTTGGGTGATAAATTAGCCATAGAGTAGCCAATATTTTACCCATTGGACATGTTTCAGTTATGGATCTTAAAGTTTTTATACCTACTTATTGACACTTTCTGATTTTACATCGGTCATTCAAAAGTCAATATTTGACCAAATGTACTAAAATCGGGCTCAAGAGTTGTCTATTTTGAACTTTTTACTTCTACCCTATTGACTCCTTCTGGTGATAAATTAGCCATAGAGTAGTCAATATTTGACCCATTGAACATGTTTCAGTCATGGATCTTGAAATTTCTAGACCTACTTATTGAATCTATCTGATGTTACATCGGTCATTCAAAAGTCAATATTTGACCAAATGTACTAAAATCGGGCCCAAGAGTTGTCTATTTTGAACTTTTTACTTCTACCCTATTGACTCCTTCTGGTGATAAATTAGCCATAGAGTAGCCAATATTTGACCCATTGAATATGTTTCAGTCATGGAGCTTGAAATTTCTATGCCTACTTATTGACTCTTTCTGATGTTATATCGGTGATTCAAAAGTCAATATTTGACCAAATGTACTAAAATCGGGCCCAAGAGTCGTCTATTTTGAACTTTTTAGTCATACCCTTTGACTCCTTCTGGTGATAAATTAGCCATAGAGCAGCCAATATTTGACCCAATGAACATGTTTCAGTCATGGATCTTTAAATTTCTTTACCTACTTATTGACTCTTTCTGATTTTAAATCGGTCATTCAAAAGTCAATATTTGACCAAATATACTAAAATCGGGCCGAAGAATCGTCTATTTTGAACTTTATAGTTCTATCCTTTGACTCCTTCTAGTTATAAATGGGCCATAGAGTAGCCAATATTTGACCCATTGAACATGTTTCAGTCATGGATCTTGAAATTTCTATACCTACTTATTGACTCTTTCTGATGTTACATCGGTCATTCAAAAGTCAATATTTGACCAAATGTTCTAAAATCGGGCCCAAGAGTCGTCGATTTTGAACTTTTTAGTTATACCCTTTGACTCCTTCTGGTGATAAATTAGCCATAGAGTAGCCAATATTTGACCCATTGAACATGTTTCAGTCATGGAGCTTGAAATTTCTATGCCTACTTATTGACTCTTTCTGATGTTATATCGGTGATTCAAAAGTCAATATTTGACCAAATGTACTAAAATCGGGCCCAAGAGTCTTCTATTTTGCACTTTTTAGTTCTACCCTTTGACTCCTTCTGGTGATAAATTAGCCATAGAGTAGCCAATATTTGACCCATTGAAAATGTTTCAGTCATGGATCTTGAAATTTCTAGACCTAGTAATTGACTCTTTCTGATGTTCCATAGATCATTCAAAAGTCAATATTTGATCAAATGTACTAAAATCGGGCCCAAGAGTCGTCGATTTTGAACTTTTTAGTTCTACCCATTGACTCCTTCTGGTGATAAAATAGCCATAGAGTAGCCAATATTTGACCCAATGAACATGTTTCAGTCATGGATCTTGAAATTTCTATGCCTACTTATTGACTTTTTCTGATTTTACATCGGTCATTCAAAAGTCAATATTTGACCAAATGTACTAAAATCGGGCCCAAGAGTCATCAATTTGAACTTTTTAGTTCTACCCATTGACTCCTTCTGGTGATAAATTAGCCATAGAGTAGCCAATATTTGACCCATTGAACATGTTTCAGTCATGGATCTTGAAATTTCTAGACCTACTTATTGAATCTATCTGATGTTACATCGGTCATTTAAAAGTCAATATTTGACCAAATGTACTAAAATCGGGCCCAAGAGACGTCTATTTTGAACTTTTTAGTTCTACCCTATTGACTCCTTTTGGCGATAGTTCAGCCAATTTTTGACCCACTGAAAATATTTCAGTCCTTGATCTTGAACTTTCTATTCCTACCCAATTGACTCCTTCTGGTGATAAATTAGCCATAGAGTAGCCAATATTTTACCCATTGGACATGTTTCAGTTATGGATCTTAAAGTTTTTATACCTACTTATTGACTCTTTCTGATTTTACATCGGTCATTCAAAAGTCAATATTTGACCAAATGTACTAAAATCGGGCTCAAGAGTTGTCTATTTTGAACTTTTTACTTCTACCCTATTGACTCCTTCTGGTGATAAATTAGCCATAGAGTAGTCAATATTTGACCCATTGAACATGTTTCAGTCATGGATCTTGAAATTTCTAGACCTACTTATTGAATCTATCTGATGTTACATCGGTCATTCAAAAGTCAATATTTGACCAAATATACTAAAATCGGGCCGAAGAATCGTCTATTTTGAACTTTATAGTTCTATCCTTTGACTCCTTCTAGTTATAAATGGGCCATAGAGTAGCCAATATTTGACCCATTGAACATGTTTCAGTCATGGATCTTGAAATTTCTATACCTACTTATTGACTCTTTCTGATGATACATCGGTCATTCAAAAGTCAATATTTGACCAAATGTTCTAAAATCGGGCCCAAGAGTCGTCGATTTTGAACTTTTTAGTTATACCCTTTGACTCCTTCTGGTGATAAATTAGCCATAGAGTAGCCAATATTTGACCCATTGAACATGTTTCAGTCATGGATCTTGAAATTTCTATACCTTCTTATTGACTCTTTCTGATGTTACATCGGTCATTCAAAAGTCAATATTTGACCAAATGTACTAAAATCGGGCCCAAGAGTCGTCTATTTTAAACTTTTTAGTTCTACCCTATTGACTCCTTCTGGTGATAAATTAGCCATAGAGTAGTCAATATTTGACCCATTGAACATGTTTCAGTCATGGATCTTGAAATTTCTAGACCTACTTATTGAATCTATCTGATGTTACATCGGTCATTCAAAAGTCAATATTTGACCAAATGTACTAAAATCGGGCCCAAGAGTCGTCTATTTTGAACTTTTTAGTCATACCCTTTGACTCCTTCTGATGATAAATTAGCATAGAGTAGCCAATATTTGACCCATTGAACATGTTTGTCATGGATCTTGAAATTTCTAGACCTACTTATTGAATCTATCTGATGTTACATCGGTGATTCAAAAGTCAATATTTGACCAAATGTACT
This sequence comes from Zacco platypus, assembly GCA_038088235.1. Lineage (NCBI taxonomy): Eukaryota > Metazoa > Chordata > Actinopteri > Cypriniformes > Xenocyprididae > Zacco > Zacco platypus. The sequence continues at coordinate 28,968,714 of CM076070.1, forward strand.
AAAATCGGGCCCAAGAGTTGTCTATTTTGAACTTTTTACTTCTACCCTATTGACTCCTTCTGGTGATAAATTAGCCAAAGAGTAGCCAATATTTGACCCATTGAACATGTTTCAGTCATGGAGCTTGAAATTTCTATACCTACTTATTTACTCTTTCTGATGTTATATCGGTGATTCAAAAGTCAATATTTGACCAAATGTACTAAAATCGGACCCAAGAGTCGTCGATTTTGAACTTTTTAGTTCTACCCTATTGACTCCTTCTGGCGATATATCAGCCAATTTTTGACCCACTGAAAATATTTCAGTCCTTGATCTTGAACTTTCTATTCCTACCCAATTGAGTCCTTCTGGTGATAAATTAGCCATAGAGTAGCCAATAATTGACCCATTGAACATATTTCAGTCATGGATCTTGAATTTTCTATACCTACTTATTGACTCTATCTGATGTTACATTGGTCATTCAAATGTCAATATTTGACCAAATGTACTAAAATCGGGCCCAAAAGACGTCTATTTTGAACTTTTTAGTTCTACCCTATTGACTCCTTTTGGCGATAGTTCAGTCAATTTTTGACCCACTGAAAATATTTCAGTCCTTGATCTTGAACTTTCTATTCCTACCCAATTGACTCCTTCTGGTGATAAATTAGCCATAGAGTAGCCAATATTTTACCCATTGGACATGTTTCAGTTATGGATCTTAAAGTTTTTATACCTACTTATTGACTCTTTCTGATTTTACATCGGTCATTCAAAAGTCAATATTTGACCAAATGTACTAAAATTGGGCCCAAGAGTTGTCTATTTTGAACTTTTTACTTCTACCCTATTGACTCCATCTGGTGATAAATTAGCCATAGAGTAGCCAATATTTGACCCATTGAACATGTTTCAGTCATGGATCTTGAAATTTCTATACTTCTTATTGACTCTTTCTGATGTTACATCGGTCATTCAAAAGTCAATATTTGACCAAATGTACTAAAATCGGGCCCAAGAGTCGTCTATTTTAAACTTTTTAGTTCTACCCTATTGACTCCTTCTGGTGATAAATTAGCCATAGAGTAGTGAATATTTGACCCATTGAACATGTTTCAGTCATGGATCTTGAAATTTCTAGACCTACTTATTGAATCTATCTGATGTTACATCGGTCATTCAAAAGTCAATATTTGACCAAATGTACTAAAATCGGGCCCAAGAGTCGTCTATTTTGAACTTTTTAGTCATACCCTTTGACTCCTTCTGATGATAAATTAGCATAGAGTAGCCAATATTTGACCCATTGAACATGTTTGTCATGGATCTTGAAATTTCTAGACCTACTTATTGAATCTATCTGATGTTACATCGGTGATTCAAAAGTCAATATTTGACCAAATGTACTAAAATCGGGCCCAAGAGTTGTCTATTTTGAACTTTTTACTTCTACCCTATTGACTCCTTCTGGTGATAAATTAGCCAAAGAGTAGCCAATATTTGACCCATTGAACATGTTTCAGTCATGGAGCTTGAAATTTCTATACCTACTTATTTACTCTTTCTGATGTTATATCGGTGATTCAAAAGTCAATATTTGACCAAATGTACTAAAATCGGACCCAAGAGTCGTCGATTTTGAACTTTTTAGTTCTACCCTATTGACTCCTTCTGGCGATATATCAGCCAATTTTTGACCCACTGAAAATATTTCAGTCCTTGATCTTGAACTTTCTATTCCTACCCAATTGAGTCCTTCTGGTGATAAATTAGCCATAGAGTAGCCAATAATTGACCCATTGAACATATTTCAGTCATGGATCTTGAATTTTCTATACCTACTTATTGACTCTATCTGATGTTACATTGGTCATTCAAATGTCAATATTTGACCAAATGTACTAAAATCGGGCCCAAAAGACGTCTATTTTGAACTTTTTAGTTCTACCCTATTGACTCCTTTTGGCGATAGTTCAGTCAATTTTTGACCCACTGAAAATATTTCAGTCCTTGATCTTGAACTTTCTATTCCTACCCAATTGACTCCTTCTGGTGATAAATTAGCCATAGAGTAGCCAATATTTTACCCATTGGACATGTTTCAGTTATGGATCTTAAAGTTTTTATACCTACTTATTGACTCTTTCTGATTTTACATCGGTCATTCAAAAGTCAATATTTGACCAAATGTACTAAAATTGGGCCCAAGAGTTGTCTATTTTGAACTTTTTACTTCTACCCTATTGACTCCATCTGGTGATAAATTAGCCATAGAGTAGCCAATATTTGACCCATTGAACATGTTTCAGTCATGGAGCTTGAAATTTCTATGCCTACTTATTGACTCTTTCTGATGTTATATCGGTGATTCAAAAGTCAATATTTGACCAAATGTACTAAAATGGGGCCCAAGAGTCGTCTATTTTGAACTTTTTAGTTCTACCCTTTGACTCCTTCTGGTGATAAATTAGCCATAGAGTAGCCAATATTTGACCCATTGAAAATGTTTCAGTCATGGATCTTGAAATTTCTAGACCTAGTAATTGACTCTTTCTGATGTTCCATAGATCATTCAAAAGTCAATATTTGATCAAATGTACTAAAATCGGGCCCAAGAGTCGTCGATTTTGAACTTTTTAGTTCTACCCATTGACTCCTTCTGGTGATAAATTAGCCATAGAGTAGCCAATATTTGACCCATTGAACATGTTTCAGTCCTTGATCTTGAACTTTCTATTCCTACCCAATTGACTCCTTTGGGTGATAAATTAGCCATAGAGTAGCCAATATTTTACCCATTGGACATGTTTCAGTTATGGATCTTAAAGTTTTTATACCTACTTATTGACACTTTCTGATTTTACATCGGTCATTCAAAAGTCAATATTTGACCAAATGTACTAAAATCGGGCTCAAGAGTTGTCTATTTTGAACTTTTTACTTCTACCCTATTGACTCCTTCTGGTGATAAATTAGCCATAGAGTAGTCAATATTTGACCCATTGAACATGTTTCAGTCATGGATCTTGAAATTTCTAGACCTACTTATTGAATCTATCTGATGTTACATCGGTCATTCAAAAGTCAATATTTGACCAAATGTACTAAAATCGGGCCCAAGAGTTGTCTATTTTGAACTTTTTACTTCTACCCTATTGACTCCTTCTGGTGATAAATTAGCCATAGAGTAGCCAATATTTGACCCATTGAATATGTTTCAGTCATGGAGCTTGAAATTTCTATGCCTACTTATTGACTCTTTCTGATGTTATATCGGTGATTCAAAAGTCAATATTTGACCAAATGTACTAAAATCGGGCCCAGGAGTCGTCTATTTTGAACTTTTTAGTTCTACCCTTTGACTCCTTCTGGTGATAAATTAGGCATAGAGTAGCCAATATTTGACCCAATGAACATGTTTCAGTCATGGATCTTGAAATTTCTATACCTACTTATTGACTTTTTCTGATTTTACATCGGTCATTCAAAAGTCAATATTTGAACAAATGTACTAAAATCGGGCCCAAGAGTCATCAATTTGAACTTTTTAGTTCTACCCATTGACTCCTTCTGGTGATAAATTAGCCATAGAGTAGCCAATATTTGACCCATTGAACATGTTTCAGTCAAGGATCTTGAAATTTCTAGACCTACTTATTGAATCTATCTGATGTCACATCGGTCATTAAAAAGTCGATATTTGACCAAATGTACTAAAATCGGGCCCAAGAGTTGTCTATTTTAAACTTTTTACTTCTACCCTATTGACTCCTTCTGGTGATAAATTAGCCATAGAGTAGCCAATATTTGACCCATTGAACATGTTTCAGTCATGGATCTTGAAATTTCTATACCTACTTATTGACTCTTTCTGATTTTACATCAGTGATTCAAAAGTCAATATTTGACCAAATGTACTAAAATCGGGCCCAAGAGTCGTCTATTTTGCACTTTTTAGTTCTACCCTTTGACTCCTTCTGGTGATAAATTAGCCATAGAGTAGCCAATATTTGACCCATTGAAAATGTTTCAGTCATGGATCTTGAAATTTCTAGACCTAGTAATTGACTCTTTCTGATGTTCCATAGATCATTCAAAAGTCAATATTTGATCAAATGTACTAAAATCGGGCCCAAGAGTCGTCGATTTTGAACTTTTTAGTTCTACCCATTGACTCCTTCTGGTGATAAAATAGCCATAGAGTAGCCAATATTTGAACCAATGAACATGTTTCAGTCATGGATCTTGAAATTTCTATACCTACTTATTGACTTTTTCTGATTTTACATCGGTCATTCAAAAGTCAATATTTGACCAAATGTACTAAAATCGGGGCCAAGAGTCATCAATTTGAACTTTTTAGTTCTACCCATTGACTCCTTCTGGTGATAAATTAGCCATAGAGTAGCCAATATTTGACCCATTGAACATGTTTCAGTCATGGATCTTGAAATTTCTAGACCTACTTATTGAATCTATCTGATGTTACATCGGTCATTTAAAAGTCAATATTTGACCAAATGTACTAAAATCGGGCCAAAGAGACGTCTATTTTGAACTTTTTAGTTCTACCCTATTGACTCCTTTTGGCGATAGTTCAGCCAATTTTTGACCCACTGAAAATATTTCAGTCCTTGATCTTGAACTTTCTATTCCTACCCAATTGACTCCTTCTGGTGATAAATTAGCCATAGAGTAGCCAATATTTTACCCATTGGACATGTTTCAGTTATGGATCTTAAAGTTTTTATACCTACTTATTGACTCTTTCTGATTTTACATCGGTCATTCAAAAGTCAATATTTGACCAAATGTACTAAAATCGGGCTCAAGAGTTGTCTATTTTGAACTTTTTACTTCTACCCTATTGACTCCTTCTGGTGATAAATTAGCCATAGAGTAGTCAATATTTGACCCATTGAACATGTTTCAGTCATGGATCTTGAAATTTCTAGACCTACTTATTGAATCTATCTGATGTTACATCGGTCATTCAAAAGTCAATATTTGACCAAATATACTAAAATCGGGCCGAAGAATCGTCTATTTTGAACTTTATAGTTCTATCCTTTGACTCCTTCTAGTTATAAATGGGCCATAGAGTAGCCAATATTTGACCCATTGAACATGTTTCAGTCATGGATCTTGAAATTTCTATACCTACTTATTGACTCTTTCTGATGATACATCGGTCATTCAAAAGTCAATATTTGACCAAATGCTCTAAAATCGGGCCCAAGAGTCGTCGATTTTGAACTTTTTAGTTATACCCTTTGACTCCTTCTGGTGATAAATTAGCCATAGAGTAGCCAATATTTGACCCATTGAACATGTTTCAGTCATGGATCTTGAAATTTCTATACCTTCTTATTGAATCTATCTGATGTTACATCGGTGATTCAAAAGTCAATATTTGACCAAATGTACTAAAATCGGGCCCAAGAGTTGTCTATTTTGAACTTTTTACTTCTACCCTATTGACTCCTTCTGGTGATAAATTAGCCAAAGAGTAGCCAATATTTGACCCATTGAACATGTTTCAGTCATGGAGCTTGAAATTTCTATACCTACTTATTTACTCTTTCTGATGTTATATCGGTGATTCAAAAGTCAATATTTGACCAAATGTACTAAAATCGGACCCAAGAGTCGTCGATTTTGAACTTTTTAGTCATACCCTTTGACTCCTTCTGGTGATAAATTAGCCATAGAGCAGCCAATATTTGACCCAATGAACATGTTTCAGTCATGGATCTTGAAATTTCTATACCTACTTATTGACTCTTTCTGATGTTACATAGATCATTCAAAAGTCAATATTTGACCAAATGTACTAACATCGGGCCAGAGAGTCGTCCATTTTGAACTTTTTAGTTCTACCCTATTGACTCCTTCTGGCGATATATCAGCCAATTTTTGACCCACTGAAAATATTTCAGTCCTTGATCTTGAACTTTCTATTCCTACCCAATTGAGTCCTTCTGGTGATAAATTAGCCATAGAGTAGCCAATAATTGACCCATTGAACATATTTCAGTCATGGATCTTGAATTTTCTATACCTACTTATTGACTCTATCTGATGTTACATTGGTCATTCAAATGTCAATATTTGACCAAATGTACTAAAATCGGGCCCAAGAGACGTCTATTTTGAACTTTTTAGTTCTACCCTATTGACTCCTTTTGGCGATAGTTCAGTCAATTTTTGACCCACTGAAAATATTTCAGTCCTTGATCTTGAACTTTCTATTCCTACCCAATTGACTCCTTCTGGTGATAAATTAGCCATAGAGTAGCCAATATTTTACCCATTGGACATGTTTCAGTTATGGATCTTAAAGTTTTTATACCTACTTATTGACTCTTTCTGATTTTACATCGGTCATTCAAAAGTCAATATTTGACCAAATGTACTAAAATCGGGCCCAAGAGTCGTCTATTTTGAACTTTTTAGTCATACCCTTTGACTCCTTCTGATGATAAATTAGCATAGAGTAGCCAATATTTGACCCATTGAACATGTTTGTCATGGATCTTGAAATTTCTAGACCTACTTATTGAATCTATCTGATGTTACATCGGTGATTCAAAAGTCAATATTTGACCAAATGTACTAAAATCGGGCCCAAGAGTTGTCTATTTTGAACTTTTTACTTCTACCCTATTGACTCCTTCTGGTGATAAATTAGCCAAAGAGTAGCCAATATTTGACCCATTGAACATGTTTCAGTCATGGAGCTTGAAATTTCTATACCTACTTATTTACTCTTTCTGATGTTATATCGGTGATTCAAAAGTCAATATTTGACCAAATGTACTAAAATCGGACCCAAGAGTCGTCGATTTTGAACTTTTTAGTTCTACCCTATTGACTCCTTCTGGCGATATATCAGCCAATTTTTGACCCACTGAAAATATTTCAGTCCTTGATCTTGAACTTTCTATTCCTACCCAATTGAGTCCTTCTGGTGATAAATTAGCCATAGAGTAGCCAATAATTGACCCATTGAACATATTTCAGTCATGGATCTAGAATTTTCTATACCTACTTATTGACTCTATCTGATGTTACATTGGTCATTCAAATGTCAATATTTGACCAAATGTACTAAAATCGGGCCCAAGAGACGTCTATTTTGAACTTTTTAGTTCTACCCTATTGACTCCTTTTGGCGATAGTTCAGTCAATTTTTGACCCACTGAAAATATTTCAGTCCTTGATCTTGAACTTTCTATTCCTACCCAGTTGACTCCTTCTGGTGATAAATTAGCCATAGAGTAGCCAATATTTTACCCATTGGACATGTTTCAGTTATGGATCTTAAAGTTTTTATACCTACTTATTGACTCTTTCTGATTTTACATCGGTCATTCAAAAGTCAATATTTGACCAAATGTACTAAAATTGGGCCCAAGAGTTGTCTATTTTGAACTTTTTACTTCTACCCTATTGACTCCATCTGGTGATAAATTAGCCATAGAGTAGCCAATATTTGACCCATTGAACATGTTTCAGTCATGGAGCTTGAAATTTCTATGCCTACTTATTGACTCTTTCTGATGTTATATCGGTGATTCAAAAGTTAATATTTGACCAAATGTACTAAAATGGGGCCCAAGAGTCGTCTATTTTGAACTTTTTAGTTCTACCCTTTGACTCCTTCTGGTGATAAATTAGCCATAGAGTAGCCAATATTTGACCCATTGAAAATGTTTCAGTCATGGATCTTGAAATTTCTAGACCTAGTAATTGACTCTTTCTGATGTTCCATAGATCATTCAAAAGTCAATATTTGATCAAATGTACTAAAATCGGGCCCAAGAGTCGTCGATTTTGAACTTTTTAGTTCTACCCATTGACTCCTTCTGGTGATAAATTAGCCATAGAGTAGCCAATATTTGACCCATTGAACATGTTTCAGTCATGGATCTTGAAATTTCTAGACCTACTTATTGAATCTATCTGATGTTACATCCGTCATTTAAAAGTCAATATTTGACCAAATGTACTAAAATCGGGCCCAAGAGACGTCTATTTTGAACTTTTTAGTTCTACCCTATTGACTCCTTTTGGCGATAGTTCAGCCAATTTTTGACCCACTGAAAATATTTCAGTCCTTGATCTTGAACTTTCTATTCCTACCCAATTGACTCCTTTGGGTGATAAATTAGCCATAGAGTAGCCAATATTTTACCCATTGGACATGTTTCAGTTATGGATCTTAAAGTTTTTATACCTACTTATTGACTCTTTCTGATTTTACATCGGTCATTCAAAAGTCAATATTTGACCAAATGTACTAAAATCGGGCCCAAGAGTTGTCTATTTTGAACTTTTTACTTCTACCCTATTGACTCCTTCTGGTGATAAATTAGCCATAGAGTAGTCAATATTTGACCCATTGAACATGTTTCAGTCATGGATCTTGAAATTTCTAGACCTACTTATTGAATCTATCTGATGTTACATCGGTCATTCAAAAGTCAATATTTGACCAAATGTACTAAAATCGGGCCCAAGAGTTGTCTATTTTGAACTTTTTACTTCTACCCTATTGACTCCTTCTGGTGATAAATTAGCCATAGAGTAGCCAATATTTGACCCATTGAACATGTTTCAGTCATGGAGCTTGAAATTTCTATGCCTACTTATTGACTCTTTCTGATGTTATATCGGTGATTCAAAAGTCAATATTTGAACAAATGTACTAAAATCGGGCCCAAGAGTCATCAATTTGAACTTTTTAGTTCTACCCATTGACTCCTTCTGGTGATAAATTAGCCATAGAGTAGCCAATATTTGACCCATTGAACATGTTTCAGTCATGGATCTTGAAATTTCTAGACCTACTTATTGAATCTATCTGATGTCTCATCGGTCATTAAAAAGTCGATATTTGACCAAATGTACTAAAATCGGGCCCAAGAGTTGTCTATTTTAAACTTTTTACTTCTACCCTATTGACTCCTTCTGGTGATAAATTAGCCATAGAGTAGCCAATATTTGACCCATTGAACATGTTTCAGTCATGGATCTTGAAATTTCTATACCTACTTATTGACTCTTTCTGATTTTACATCAGTGATTCAAAAGTCAATATTTGACCAAATGTACTAAAATCGGGCCCAAGAGTCGTCTATTTTGCACTTTTTAGTTCTACCCTTTGACTCCTTCTGGTGATAAATTAGCCATAGAGTAGCCAATATTTGACCCATTGAAAATGTTTCAGTCATGGATCTTGAAATTTCTAGACCTAGTAATTGACTCTTTCTGATGTTCCATAGATCATTCAAAAGTCAATATTTGATCAAATGTACTAAAATCGGGCCCAAGAGTCGTCGATTTTGAACTTTTTAGTTCTACCCATTGACTCCTTCTGGTGATAAAATAGCCATAGAGTAGCCAATATTTGACCCAATGAACATGTTTCAGTCATGGATCTTGAAATTTCTATACCTACTTATTGACTTTTTCTGATTTTACATCGGTCATTCAAAAGTCAATATTTGACAAAATGTACTAAAATCGGGCCCAAGAGTCATCAATTTGAACTTTTTAGTTCTACCCATTGACTCCTTCTGGTGATAGTTCAGCCAATTTTTGACCCACTGAAAATATTTCAGTCCTTGATCTTGAACTTTCTATTCCTACCCAATTGACTCCTTCTGGTGATAAATTAGCCATAGAGTAGCCAATATTTTACCCATTGGACAAGTTTCAGTTATGGATCTTAAAGTTTTTATACCTACTTATTGACACTTTCTGATTTTACATCGGTCATTCAAAAGTCAATATTTGACCAAATGTACTAAAATCGGGCTCAAGAGTTGTCTATTTTGAACTTTTTACTTCTACCCTATTGACTCCTTCTGGTGATAAATTAGGCATAGAGTAGCCAATATTTGACCCAATGAACATGTTTCAGTCATGGATCTTGAAATTTCTATACCTACTTATTGACTTTTTCTGATTTTACATCGGTCATTCAAAAGTCAATATTTGAACAAATGTACTAAAATCGGGCCCAAGAGTCATCAATTTGAACTTTTTAGTTCTACCCATTGACTCCTTCTGGTGATAAATTAGCCATAGAGTAGCCAATATTTGACCCATTGAACATGTTTCAGTCATGGATCTTGAAATTTCTAGACCTACTTATTGAATCTATCTGATGTCACATCGGTCATTAAAAAGTCGATATTTGACCAAATGTACTAAAATCGGGCCCAAGAGTTGTCTATTTTAAACTTTTTACTTCTACCCTATTGACTCCTTCTGGTGATAAATTAGCCATAGAGTAGCCAATATTTGACAGATTGAACATGTTTCAGTCATGGATCTTGAAATTTCTATACCTACTTATTGACTCTTTCTGATTTTACATCAGTGATTCAAAAGTCAATATTTGACCAAATGTACTAAAATCGGGCCCAAGAGTCGTCTATTTTGCACTTTTTAGTTCTACCCTTTGACTCCTTCTGGTGATAAATTAGCCATAGAGTAGCCAATATTTGACCCATTGAAAATGTTTCAGTAATGGATCTTGAAATTTCTAGACCTACTTATTGACTATTTCTGATGTTACATAGATCATTCAAAAGTCAATATTTGACCAAATGTACTAATATCAGGCCAGAGAGTCGTCTATTTCGAACTTTTTAGTTCTACCGTATTGACTCATTCTGGAGATAGTTCAGCCAATATTTGACCCACTGAAAATATTTCAGTCCTTGATCTTGAACTTTCTATTCCTACCCAATTGACTAGTTCTGGTGATAAATTAGCCATAGAGTAGCCAAAATTTTACCCATTGGACATGTTTCAGTTATGGATCTTGAAGTTTTTATACCTACTCATTGACTCATTCTGAATTTAGGTCAGTCATTCAGAAATCCATATTTGACCAAATGTACTAATATCGGGCCCAAGTGTCGTCGATTTTGAACTTTCTATTTCTACCCAATTGACTCCTTCCGGTGATAAATTAGCCATAGAGTAGCCAATTTTTGACCAATTGAACATGTTTCAGTCATGGATCTTAAAATATCTATACCTACTTATTGACTCTTTCTGATGTTACATCGGTCATTCAAAAGTCAATATTTGACCAAATGTACTAAAATCGGGCCCAAGAGTTGTCTATTTTGAACTTTTTACTTCTACCCTATTGACTCCTTCTGGTGATAAATTAGCCATAGAGTAGCCAATATTTGACCCATTGAACATGTTTCAGTCACGGAGCTTGAAATTTCTATGCCTACTTATTGACTTTTTCTGATGTTATATCGGTGATTCAAAAGTCAATATTTGACCAAATGTACTAAAATCGGGCCCAAGAGTCGTCTATTTTAAACTTTTTAGTTATACCCTTTGACTCCTTCTGGTGATAAATTAGCCATAGAGTAGCCAATATTTGACCCAATGAACATGTTTCAGTCATGGATCTTGAAATTTCTATACCTACTTATTGACTTTTTCTGATTTTACATCGGTCATTCAAAAGTCAATATTTGTCCAAATGTACTAAAATCGGGCCCAAGAGTCATCAATTTGAACTTTTTAGTTCTACCCATTGACTCCTTCTGGTGATAAATTAGCCATAGAGTAGCCAATATTTGACCCATTGAACATGTTTCAGTCATGGATCTTGAAATTTCTAGACCTACTTATTGAATCTATCTGATGTTACATCGGTCATTAAAAAGTCAATATTTGACCAAATGTACTAAAATCGGGCCCAAGAGTTGTCTATTTTGAACTTTTTACTTCTACCCTATTGACTCCTTCTGGTGATAAATTAGCCATAGAGTAGCCAATATTTGACCCATTGAACATGTTTCAGTCATGGATCTTGAAATTTCTATACCTACTTATTGACTCTTTCTGATTTTACATCGGTGATTCAAAAGTCAATATTTGACCAAATGTACTAAAATCGGGCCCAAGAGTCGTCTATTTTGAACTTTTTAGTCATACCCTTTGACTCCTTCTGATGATAAATTAGCCATAGAGTAGCCAATATTTGACCCATTGAACATGTTTCAGTCATGGATCTTGAAATTTCTAGACCTACTTATTGAATCTATCTGATGTTACATCGGTGATTCAAAAGTCAATATTTGACCAAATGTACTAAAATTGGGCCCAAGAGTTGTCTATTTTGAACTTTTTACTTCTACCCTATTGACTCCTGGTGATAAATTAGCCAAAGAGTAGCCAATATTTGACCCATTGAACATGTTTCAGTCATGGAGCTTGAAATTTCTAGACCTACTTATTGAATCTATCTGATGTTATATCGGTGATTCAAAAGTCAATATTTGACCAAATGTACTAAAATCGGGCCCAAGAGTCGTCTATTTTTAACTTTTTAGTCATACCCTTTGACTCCTTCTGGTGATAAATTAGCCATAGAGCAGCTAATATTTGACCCAATGAACATGTTTCAGTCATGGATCTTGAAATTTCTATACCTACTTATTGACTCTTTCTGATTTTACATCGGTCATTCAAAAGTCAATATTTGACCAAATGTACTAAAATCGTGCCCAAGAGTCTTCAATTTTGAACTTTTTAGTTCTACCCATTGACTCCTTTTGGTGATAAATTAGCCATAGAGTAGCCAATATTTGACCCATTGAACATGTTTCAGTCATGGATCTTGAAATTTCTAGACCTACTTATTGAATCTATCTGACGGTGATTCAAAAGTCAATATTTGACCAAATGTACTAAAATCGGGCCCAAGAGTTGTCTATTTTGAACTTTTTACTTCTACCCTATTGACTCCTTCTGGTGATAAATTAGCCAAAGCGTAGCCAATATTTGACCCATTGAACATGTTTCAGTCATGGAGCTTGAAATTTCTATACCTACTTATTTACTCTTTCTGATGTTATATCGGTGATTCAAAAGTCAATATTTGACCAAATGTACTAAAATCGGACCCAAGAGTCGTCGATTTTGAACTTTTTAGTTCTACCCTATTGACTCCTTCTGGCGATATATCAGCCAATTTTTGACCCACTGAAAATATTTCAGTCCTTGATCTTGAACTTTCTATTCCTACCCAATTGAGTCCTTCTGGTGATAAATTAGCCATAGAGTAGCCAATAATTGACCCATTGAACATATTTCAGTCATGGATCTAGAATTTTCTATACCTACTTATTGACTCTATCTGATGTTACATTGGTCATTCAAATGTCAATATTTGACCAAATGTACTAAAATCGGGCCCAAGAGACGTCTATTTTGAACTTTTTAGTTCTACCCTATTGACTCCTTTTGGCGATAGTTCAGTCAATTTTTGACCCACTGAAAATATTTCAGTCCTTGATCTTGAACTTTCTATTCCTACCCAGTTGACTCCTTCTGGTGATAAATTAGCCATAGAGTAGCCAATATTTTACCCATTGGACATGTTTCAGTTATGGATCTTAAAGTTTTTATACCTACTTATTGACTCTTTCTGATTTTACATCGGTCATTCAAAAGTCAATATTTGACCAAATGTACTAAAATTGGGCCCAAGAGTTGTCTATTTTGAACTTTTTACTTCTACCCTATTGACTCCATCTGGTGATAAATTAGCCATAGAGTAGCCAATATTTGACCCATTGAACATGTTTCAGTCATGGAGCTTGAAATTTCTATGCCTACTTATTGACTCTTTCTGATGTTATATCGGTGATTCAAAAGTTAATATTTGACCAAATGTACTAAAATGGGGCCCAAGAGTCGTCTATTTTGAACTTTTTAGTTCTACCCTTTGACTCCTTCTGGTGATAAATTAGCCATAGAGTAGCCAATATTTGACCCATTGAAAATGTTTCAGTCATGGATCTTGAAATTTCTAGACCTAGTAATTGACTCTTTCTGATGTTCCATAGATCATTCAAAAGTCAATATTTGATCAAATGTACTAAAATCGGGCCCAAGAGTCGTCGATTTTGAACTTTTTAGTTCTACCCATTGACTCCTTCTGGTGATAAATTAGCCATAGAGTAGCCAATATTTGACCCATTGAACATGTTTCAGTCATGGATCTTGAAATTTCTAGACCTACTTATTGAATCTATCTGATGTTACATCCGTCATTTAAAAGTCAATATTTGACCAAATGTACTAAAATCGGGCCCAAGAGACGTCTATTTTGAACTTTTTAGTTCTACCCTATTGACTCCTTTTGGCGATAGTTCAGCCAATTTTTGACCCACTGAAAATATTTCAGTCCTTGATCTTGAACTTTCTATTCCTACCCAATTGACTCCTTTGGGTGATAAATTAGCCATAGAGTAGCCAATATTTTACCCATTGGACATGTTTCAGTTATGGATCTTAAAGTTTTTATACCTACTTATTGACTCTTTCTGATTTTACATCGGTCATTCAAAAGTCAATATTTGACCAAATGTACTAAAATCGGGCCCAAGAGTTGTCTATTTTGAACTTTTTACTTCTACCCTATTGACTCCTTCTGGTGATAAATTAGCCATAGAGTAGTCAATATTTGACCCATTGAACATGTTTCAGTCATGGATCTTGAAATTTCTAGACCTACTTATTGAATCTATCTGATGTTACATCGGTCATTCAAAAGTCAATATTTGACCAAATGTACTAAAATCGGGCCCAAGAGTTGTCTATTTTGAACTTTTTACTTCTACCCTATTGACTCCTTCTGGTGATAAATTAGCCATAGAGTAGCCAATATTTGACCCATTGAACATGTTTCAGTCATGGAGCTTGAAATTTCTATGCCTACTTATTGACTCTTTCTGATGTTATATCGGTGATTCAAAAGTCAATATTTGAACAAATGTACTAAAATCGGGCCCAAGAGTCATCAATTTGAACTTTTTAGTTCTACCCATTGACTCCTTCTGGTGATAAATTAGCCATAGAGTAGCCAATATTTGACCCATTGAACATGTTTCAGTCATGGATCTTGAAATTTCTAGACCTACTTATTGAATCTATCTGATGTCTCATCGGTCATTAAAAAGTCGATATTTGACCAAATGTACTAAAATCGGGCCCAAGAGTTGTCTATTTTAAACTTTTTACTTCTACCCTATTGACTCCTTCTGGTGATAAATTAGCCATAGAGTAGCCAATATTTGACCCATTGAACATGTTTCAGTCATGGATCTTGAAATTTCTATACCTACTTATTGACTCTTTCTGATTTTACATCAGTGATTCAAAAGTCAATATTTGACCAAATGTACTAAAATCGGGCCCAAGAGTCGTCTATTTTGCACTTTTTAGTTCTACCCTTTGACTCCTTCTGGTGATAAATTAGCCATAGAGTAGCCAATATTTGACCCATTGAAAATGTTTCAGTCATGGATCTTGAAATTTCTAGACCTAGTAATTGACTCTTTCTGATGTTCCATAGATCATTCAAAAGTCAATATTTGATCAAATGTACTAAAATCGGGCCCAAGAGTCGTCGATTTTGAACTTTTTAGTTCTACCCATTGACTCCTTCTGGTGATAAAATAGCCATAGAGTAGCCAATATTTGACCCAATGAACATGTTTCAGTCATGGATCTTGAAATTTCTATACCTACTTATTGACTTTTTCTGATTTTACATCGGTCATTCAAAAGTCAATATTTGACAAAATGTACTAAAATCGGGCCCAAGAGTCATCAATTTGAACTTTTTAGTTCTACCCATTGACTCCTTCTGGTGATAGTTCAGCCAATTTTTGACCCACTGAAAATATTTCAGTCCTTGATCTTGAACTTTCTATTCCTACCCAATTGACTCCTTCTGGTGATAAATTAGCCATAGAGTAGCCAATATTTTACCCATTGGACAAGTTTCAGTTATGGATCTTAAAGTTTTTATACCTACTTATTGACACTTTCTGATTTTACATCGGTCATTCAAAAGTCAATATTTGACCAAATGTACTAAAATCGGGCTCAAGAGTTGTCTATTTTGAACTTTTTACTTCTACCCTATTGACTCCTTCTGGTGATAAATTAGGCATAGAGTAGCCAATATTTGACCCAATGAACATGTTTCAGTCATGGATCTTGAAATTTCTATACCTACTTATTGACTTTTTCTGATTTTACATCGGTCATTCAAAAGTCAATATTTGAACAAATGTACTAAAATCGGGCCCAAGAGTCATCAATTTGAACTTTTTAGTTCTACCCATTGACTCCTTCTGGTGATAAATTAGCCATAGAGTAGCCAATATTTGACCCATTGAACATGTTTCAGTCATGGATCTTGAAATTTCTAGACCTACTTATTGAATCTATCTGATGTCACATCGGTCATTAAAAAGTCGATATTTGACCAAATGTACTAAAATCGGGCCCAAGAGTTGTCTATTTTAAACTTTTTACTTCTACCCTATTGACTCCTTCTGGTGATAAATTAGCCATAGAGTAGCCAATATTTGACAGATTGAACATGTTTCAGTCATGGATCTTGAAATTTCTATACCTACTTATTGACTCTTTCTGATTTTACATCAGTGATTCAAAAGTCAATATTTGACCAAATGTACTAAAATCGGGCCCAAGAGTCGTCTATTTTGCACTTTTTAGTTCTACCCTTTGACTCCTTCTGGTGATAAATTAGCCATAGAGTAGCCAATATTTGACCCATTGAAAATGTTTCAGTAATGGATCTTGAAATTTCTAGACCTACTTATTGACTATTTCTGATGTTACATAGATCATTCAAAAGTCAATATTTGACCAAATGTACTAATATCAGGCCAGAGAGTCGTCTATTTCGAACTTTTTAGTTCTACCGTATTGACTCATTCTGGAGATAGTTCAGCCAATATTTGACCCACTGAAAATATTTCAGTCCTTGATCTTGAACTTTCTATTCCTACCCAATTGACTAGTTCTGGTGATAAATTAGCCATAGAGTAGCCAAAATTTTACCCATTGGACATGTTTCAGATATGGATCTTGAAGTTTTTATACCTACTCATTGACTCATTCTGAATTTAGGTCAGTCATTCAGAAATCCATATTTGACCAAATGTACTAATATCGGGCCCAAGTGTCGTCGATTTTGAACTTTCTATTTCTACCCAATTGACTCCTTCCGGTGATAAATTAGCCATAGAGTAGCCAATTTTTGACCAATTGAACATGTTTCAGTCATGGATCTTAAAATATCTATACCTACTTATTGACTCTTTCTGATGTTACATCGGTCATTCAAAAGTCAATATTTGACCAAATGTACTAAAATCGGGCCCAAGAGTTGTCTATTTTGAACTTTTTACTTCTACCCTATTGACTCCTTCTGGTGATAAATTAGCCATAGAGTAGCCAATATTTGACCCATTGAACATGTTTCAGTCACGGAGCTTGAAATTTCTATGCCTACTTATTGACTTTTTCTGATGTTATATCGGTGATTCAAAAGTCAATATTTGACCAAATGTACTAAAATCGGGCCCAAGAGTCGTCTATTTTAAACTTTTTAGTTATACCCTTTGACTCCTTCTGGTGATAAATTAGCCATAGAGTAGCCAATATTTGACCCAATGAACATGTTTCAGTCATGGATCTTGAAATTTCTATACCTACTTATTGACTTTTTCTGATTTTACATCGGTCATTCAAAAGTCAATATTTGTCCAAATGTACTAAAATCGGGCCCAAGAGTCATCAATTTGAACTTTTTAGTTCTACCCATTGACTCCTTCTGGTGATAAATTAGCCATAGAGTAGCCAATATTTGACCCATTGAACATGTTTCAGTCATGGATCTTGAAATTTCTAGACCTACTTATTGAATCTATCTGATGTTACATCGGTCATTAAAAAGTCAATATTTGACCAAATGTACTAAAATCGGGCCCAAGAGTTGTCTATTTTGAACTTTTTACTTCTACCCTATTGACTCCTTCTGGTGATAAATTAGCCATAGAGTAGCCAATATTTGACCCATTGAACATGTTTCAGTCATGGATCTTGAAATTTCTATACCTACTTATTGACTCTTTCTGATTTTACATCGGTGATTCAAAAGTCAATATTTGACCAAATGTACTAAAATCGGGCCCAAGAGTCGTCTATTTTGAACTTTTTAGTCATACCCTTTGACTCCTTCTGATGATAAATTAGCCATAGAGTAGCCAATATTTGACCCATTGAACATGTTTCAGTCATGGATCTTGAAATTTCTAGACCTACTTATTGAATCTATCTGATGTTACATCGGTGATTCAAAAGTCAATATTTGACCAAATGTACTAAAATTGGGCCCAAGAGTTGTCTATTTTGAACTTTTTACTTCTACCCTATTGACTCCTGGTGATAAATTAGCCAAAGAGTAGCCAATATTTGACCCATTGAACATGTTTCAGTCATGGAGCTTGAAATTTCTAGACCTACTTATTGAATCTATCTGATGTTATATCGGTGATTCAAAAGTCAATATTTGACCAAATGTACTAAAATCGGGCCCAAGAGTCGTCTATTTTTAACTTTTTAGTCATACCCTTTGACTCCTTCTGGTGATAAATTAGCCATAGAGCAGCTAATATTTGACCCAATGAACATGTTTCAGTCATGGATCTTGAAATTTCTATACCTACTTATTGACTCTTTCTGATTTTACATCGGTCATTCAAAAGTCAATATTTGACCAAATGTACTAAAATCGTGCCCAAGAGTCTTCAATTTTGAACTTTTTAGTTCTACCCATTGACTCCTTTTGGTGATAAATTAGCCATAGAGTAGCCAATATTTGACCCATTGAACATGTTTCAGTCATGGATCTTGAAATTTCTAGACCTACTTATTGAATCTATCTGACGGTGATTCAAAAGTCAATATTTGACCAAATGTACTAAAATCGGGCCCAAGAGTTGTCTATTTTGAACTTTTTACTTCTACCCTATTGACTCCTTCTGGTGATAAATTAGCCAAAGCGTAGCCAATATTTGACCCATTGAACATGTTTCAGTCATGGAGTTTGAAATTTCTATACCTACTTATTTACTCTTTCTGATGTTATATCGGTGATTCAAAAGTCAATATTTGACCAAATGTACTAAAATCGGACCCGAGAGTCGTCAATTTTGAACTTTTTAGTTCTACCCATTGACTCCTTCTGGTGATAAATTAGCCATAGAGCAGCCAATATTTGACCCATTGAACATGTTTCAGTCATGGATCTTGAAATTTCTAGACCTACTTATTGAATCTATCTGATGTTACAACGGTGATTCAAAAGTCAATATTTGACCAAATGTACTAAAATCGGGCCCAAGAGTTGTCTATTTTGAACTTTTTACTTCTACCCTATTGACTCCTTCTGGTGATAAATTAGCCATAGAGTAGCCAATATTTGACCCATTGAACATGTTTCAGTCATGGAGCTTGAAATTTCTATACCTACTTATTCACTCTTTCTGATGTTATATCGGTGATTCAAAAGTCAATATTTGACCAAATGTACTAAAATCGGGCCCAAGAGTCGTCTATTTTGAACTTTTTAGTCATACCCTTTGACTCCTTCTGGTGATAAATTAGCCATAGAGCAGCCAATATTTGACCCAATGAACATGTTTCAGTCATGGATCTTGAAATTTCTATACCTACTTATTGACTCTTTCTGATTTTACATCGGTCATTCAAAAGTCAATATTTGACCAAATGTACTAAAATCGGGCCCAAGAGTCGTCAATTTTGAACTTTTTAGTTCTACCCATTGACTCCTTCTGGTGATAAATTAGCCATAGAGTAGCCAATATTTGACCCATTGAACATGTTTCAGTCATGGATCTTGAAATTTCTAGACCTACTTATTTACTCTTTCTGATGTTATATCGGTGATTCAAAAGTCAATATTTGACCAAATGTACTAAAATCGGACCCAAGAGTCGTCGATTTTGAACTTTTTAGTCATACCCTTTGACTCCTTCTGGTGATAAATTAGCCATAGAGCAGCCAATATTTGACCCAATGAACATGTTTCAGTCATGGATCTTGAAATTTCTATACCTACTTATTGACTCTTTCTGATTTTACATCGATCATTCAAAAGTCAATATTTGACCAAATGTACTAAAATCGGGCCCAAGAGTCGTCAATTTTGAACTTTTTAGTTCTACCCATTGACTCCTTCTGGTGATAAATTAGCCATAGAGTAGCCAATATTTGACCCATTGAACATGTTTCAGTCATGGATCTTGAAATTTCTAGACCTACTTATTGAATCTATCTGATGTTACAACGGTGATTCAAAAGTCAATATTTGACCAAATGTACTAAAATCGGGCCCAAGAGTCGTCTATTTTGAACTTTTTAGTCATACTCTTTGACTCCTTCTGGTGATAAATTAGCCATAGAGCAGCCAATATTTGACCCAATGAACATGTTTCAGTCATGGATCTTGAAATTTCTATACCTACTTATTGACTCTTTCTGATTTTACATCGGTCATTCAAAAGTCAATATTTGACCAAATGTACTAAAATCGGGCCCAAGAGTCGTCAATTTTGAACTTTTTAGTTCTACCCATTGACTCCTTCTGGTGATCAATTAGCCATAGAGTAGCCAATATTTGACCCATTGAACATGTTTCAGTCATGGATCTTGAAATTTCTAGACCTACTTATTGAATCTATCTGATGTTACAACGGTGATTCAAAAGTCAATATTTGACCAAATGTACTAAAATCGGGCCCAAGAGTCGTCTATTTTGAACTTTTTAGTCATACCCTTTGACTCCTTCTGGTGATAAATTAGCCATAGAGCAGCCAATATTTGACACAATGAACATGTTTCAGTCATGGATCTTGAAATTTCTATACCTACTTATTGACACTTTCTGATTTTACATCGGTCATTCAAAAGTCAATATTTGACCAAATGTACTAAAATCGGGCCCAGGAGTCGTCAATTTTGAACTTTTTAGTTCTACCCATTGACTCCTTCTGGTGATAAATTAGCCATAGAGTAGCCAATATTTGACCCATTGAACATGTTTCAGTCATGGATCTTGACATTTCTAGACCTACTTATTGAATCTATCTGATGTTACAACGGTGATTCAAAAGTCAATATTTGACCAAATGTACTAAAATCGGGCCCAAGAGTTGTCTATTTTGAACTTTTTACTTCTACCCTATTGACTCCTTCTGGTGATAAATTAGCCATAGAGTAGCCAATATTTGACCCATTGAACATGTTTTAGTCATGGAGCTTGAAATTTCTATACCTACTTATTGACTCTTTCTGATGTTATATCGGTGTTTCAAAAGTCAATATTTGACCAAATGTACTAAAATCGGGCCCAAGAGTCGTCGATTTTGAACTTTTTAGTCATACCCTTTGACTCCTTCTGGTGATAAATTAGCCATAGAGTAGCCAATATTTGACCCAATGAACATGTTTCAGTCATGGATCTTGAAATTTCTATACCTACTTATTGACTTTTTCTGATGTTACATCGGCGATTCAAAAGTCAATATTTGACCAAATGTACTAAAATCGGGCCCAAGAGTTGTCGATTTTGAACTTTTTAGTTCTAACCATTGACTCCTTCTGGTGATAAATTAGCCATAGAGTAGCCAATATTTGACCCACTGAACATGTTTCAGTAATTGATCTTGAAATTTCAATACCTACTTATTGACTCTTTCTGATGTTACATAGATCATTCAAAAGTCAATATTTTACCAAATATACTAAAATCGGGCCCAAAAGTCGTCGATTTTGAACTTTTTAGTTCTACCAATTGATTCCTTCTGGTGATAAATTAGCCACAAAGTAGCCAATATTTGACCCATTGAATATGTTTAAGTCATGGATCTTGAAATTTTTATACCTACTTATTGACTCTTTCTGATGTTATATCGGTGATTCAAAAGTCAATATTTGACCAAATGTACTAAAATCGGGCCCAAGAGTCGTCTATTTTGAACTTTTTAGTCATACCCTTTGACTCCTTCTGGTGATAAATTAGCGATAGAGTAGCCAATTATTGACCCATTGAACATGTTTCAGTCATGGATCTTGAAATTTCTATACCTACTTATTGACTCTATCTGATGTTACATCGGTCATTCAAAAGTCAATATTTGACCAAATGTACTAAAATCGGGCCCAAGAGTCGTCTATTTTGAACTTTTTAGTTCTACCGTATTGACTCCTTCTGGCGATAGTTCAGCCAATTTTTGACCCACTGAAAATATTTCAGTCCTTGATCTTGAACTTTCTATTCCTACCCAATTCACTCCTTCTGGTGATAAATTAGCCATAGAGTAGCCAATATTTTACCCATTGGACATGTTTCAGTTATGGATCTTAAAGTTTTTATACCTACTCATTGACTCTTTCTGAATTTAGGTCAGTCATTCAGAAATCCATATTTGACCAAATGTACTAATATCGGGCCCAAGAGTTGTCGATTTTGAACTTTCTATTCATACCCACTTGACTCCTTTTGGTTTTAAATTAGCCATAAAGTAGCCAATATTTGACCCATTGAACATGTTTCAGTCATGGATCTTTAAATTTCTTTACCTACTTATTGACTCTTTCTGATTTTACATCGGTCATTTAAAAGTCAATATTTGACCAAATGTACTAAAATCGGGCCCAAGAGTCGTTGATTTTGAACTTTTTAGTTCTACCTATTGACTCCTTCTGGTGATAAATTAGCCATAGAGTAGCCAATATTTGACTCATTGAACATGTTTCAGTCATGGAGCTTGAAATTTATATACCTACTTATTGACTCTTTCTGATGTTATATCAGTGATTAAAAGTCAATATTTGACCAAATGTACTAAAATCGGGCCCAAGAGTAGTCTATTTTGAACTTTTTAGTTCTACCTATTGACTCCTTCTGGTGATAAATTAGCCATAGAGTAGCCAATATTTGACTCATTGAACATGTTTCAGTCATGGAGCTTGAAATTTATATACCTACTTATTGACTCTTTCTGATGTTATATCAGTGATTAAAAGTCAATATTTGACCAAATGTACTAAAATCGGGCCCAAGAGTCGTCTATTTTAAACTTTTTAGTTCTACCCTTTGACTCCTTCTGGTGATAAATTAGCCATAGAGTAGCCAATATTTGACCCAATGAACATGTTTCAGTCATGGATCTTGAAATTTCTATACCTACTTATTGACTCTTTCTGATTTTACATCGGTGATTCAAAAGTCAATATTTGACCAAATGTACTAAAATCGGGCCCAAGAGTAGTCTATTTTGAACTTTTTAGTTCTACCTATTGACTCCTTCTGGTGATAAATTAGCCATAGAGTAGCCAATATTTGACTCATTGAACATGTTTCAGTCATGGAGCTTGAAATTTATATACCTACTTATTGACTCTTTCTGATGTTATATCAGTGATTAAAAGTCAATATTTGACCAAATGTACTAAAATCGGGCCCAAGAGTCGTCTATTTTAAACTTTTTAGTTCTACCCTTTGACTCCTTCTGGTGATAAATTAGCCATAGAGTAGCCAATATTTGACCCAATGAACATGTTTCAGTCATGGATCTTGAAATTTCTATACCTACTTATTGACTCTTTCTGATTTTACATCGGTGATTCAAAAGTCAATATTTGACCAAATGTACTAAAATCGGGCCCAAGAGTCATCTATTTTGAACTTTTTAGTCATACCCTTTGACTCCTTCTGATGATAAATTAGCCATAGAGTAGCCAATATTTGACCCATTGAACATGTTTCAGTCATGGATCTTGAAATTTCTAGACCTACTTATTGACTCTTTCTGAATTTAGGTCAGACATTCAGAAATCCAAATTTGACCAAATGTACTAATATCGGGCCCAAGAGTTGTCGATTTTGAACTTTCTATTCATACCCACTTGACTCCTTTTGGTTTTAAATTAGCCATAAAGTAGCCAATATTTGACCCATTGAACATGTTTCAGTCATGGATCTTTAAATTTCTTTACCTACTTATTGACTCTTTCTGATTTTACATCGGTCATTCAAAAGTCAATATTTGACCAAATGTACTAAAATCGGGCCCAAGAGTCGTCGATTTTGAACTTTTTAGTTCTACCCATTGACTCCTTCTGGTGATAAATTAGCCATAGAGTATCCAATATTTGACTCATTGAACATGTTTCAGTCATGGAGCTTGAAATTTATATACCTACTTATTGACTCTTTCTGATGTTATATCAGTGATTAAAAGTCAATATTTTACCAAATGTACTAAAATCGGGCCAAAGAGTCGTCTATTTTTAACTTTTTAGTTATACCCTTTGACTCCTTCTGGTGATAAATTAGCCATAGAGTAGCCAATATTTGACCCATTGAACATGTTTCAGTAATGGATCTTGAAATTTCTATACCTACTTATTGACTATTTCTGATGTTACATAGATCATTCAAAAGTCAATATTTGACCAAATGTACTAATATCAGGCCAGAGAGTCGTCTATTTTGAACTTTTTAGTTCTACCGTATTGACTCATTCTGGAGATAGTTCAGCCAATTTTTCACCCACGGAAAATATTTCAGTCCTTGATCTTGAACTTTCTATTCCTACCCAATTGACTAGTTCTGGTGATAAATTAGCCATAGAGTAGTCAATATTTGACCCATTGAACATGTTTCAGTCATGGATCTTGAAATTTCTAGACCTACTTATTGAATCTATCTGATGTTACATCGGTCATTCAAAAGTCAATATTTGACCAAATGTACTAAAATCGGTCCCAAGAGTTGTCTATTTTGAACTTTTTACTTCTACCCTATTGACTCCTTCTGGTGATAAATTAGCCATAGAGTAGCCAATATTTGACCCATTGAACATGTTTCAGTCACGGAGCTTGAAATTTCTATGCCTACTTATTGACTTTTTCTGATGTTATATCGGTGATTCAAAAGTCAATATTTGACCAAATGTACTAAAATCGGGCCCAAGAGTCGTCTATTTTTAACTTTTTAGTCATACCCTTTGACTCCTTCTGGTGATAAATTAGCCATAGAGCAGCCAATATTTGACCCAATGAACATGTTTCAGTCATGGATCTTGAAATTTCTATACCTACTTATTGACTCTTTCTGATTTTACATCGGTCATTCAAAAGTCAATATTTGACCAAATGTACTAAAATCGGGCCCAAGAGTCTTCAATTTTGAACTTTTTAGTTCTACCCATTGACTCCTTTTGGTGATAAATTAGCCATAGAGTAGCCAATATTTGACCCATTGAACATGTTTCAGTCATGGATCTTGAAATTTCTATACCTACTTATTGAATCTATCTGACGGTGATTCAAAAGTGAATATTTGACCAAATGTACTAAAATCGGGCCCAAGAGTTGTCTATTTTGAACTTTTTACTTCTACCCTATTGACTCCTTCTGGTGATAAATTAGCCATAGAGTAGCCAATATTTGACCCATTGAACATGTTTCAGTCATGGAGCATGAAATTTCTATACCTACTTATTGACTCTTTCTGATGTTATATCGGTCATTCAAAAGTCAATATTTTACCAAATGTACTAAAATCGGGCCCAAGAGTCGTCGATTTTTAACTTTTTAGTTCTACCAATTGATTCCTTCTGGTGATAAATTAGCCACAAAGTAGCCAATATTTGACCCATTGAACATGTTTCAGTCATGGATCTTGAAATTTCTATACCTACTTATTGAATCTATCTGATGTTACATCGGTCATTCAAAAGTCAATATTTGACCAAATGTACTAAAATCGGGCCCAAGAGTTGTCTATTTTGAACTTTTTACTTCTACCCTATTGACTCCTTCTGGTGATAAATTAGCCATAGAGGAGCCAATATTTGACCCATTGAACATATTTCAGTCATGGAGCTTGAAATTTCTATACCTACTTATTGACTCTTCCTGATGATATAGCGGTGATTCAAAAGTCAATATTTGACCAAATGTACTAAAATCGGGCCCAAGAGTCGTCTATTTTGAACTTTTTAGTTATACCCTTTGACTCCTTCTGGTGATAAATTAGCCATAGAGTAGCCAATATTTGACCCATTGAACGTGTTTCAGTAATGGATCTTGAATTTTCTATACCTACTTATTGACTATTTCTGATGTTACATAGATCATTCAAAAGTCAATATTTGACCAAATGTACTAATATCGGGCCAGAGAGTCGTCTATTTTGAACTTTTCAGTTCTACCCTATTGACTCCTTCTGGAGATAGTTCAGCCAATTTTTGACCCACTGAAAATATTTCAGTCCTTGATCTTGAACTTTCTATTCCTACCCAATTGACTGCCTCTGGTGATAAATTAGCCATAGAGTAGCCAATATTTTACCCATTGGACATGTTTCAGTTATGGATCTTGAAATTTCTATACCTACTTATTGACTCTTACTGATGTTAAATCGGTCATTCAAAAGTCAATATTTGACCAAATGTACTAAAATCGGGCCTAAAAGTAGTCGATTTTGAAATATTGACTTATTGACCAAATGTACTAAAATCGGGCCCAAGAAACGTCTATTTTGAACTTTTTAGTTCTACCGTTTGACTCCTTCTGGTGATAAATTAGCCATAGAGTAGCCAATATTTGACCTATTGAACATGTTTCAGTCATGGATCTTGAAATTTCTATACCTACTTATTGACTTTTTCTGATGTTATATCGGTGATTCAAAAGTCAATATTTGACCAAATGTACTAAAATCGGGCCCAAGAGTCGTCGATTTTTAACTTTTTAGTCATACCCTTTGACTCCTTCTGGTGATAAATTAGCCATAGAGTAGCCAATATTTGACCCAATGAACATGTTTCAGTCATGGATCTTGAAATTTCTATACCTACTTATTTACTTTTTCTGATGTTACATCGGCCATTCAAAAGTCAATATTTGACCAAATGTACTAAAATCGGGCCCAAGAGTCGTCGATTTTTAACTTTTTAGTCATACCCTTTGACTCCTTCTGGTGATAAATTAGCCATAGAGTAGCCAATATTTGACCCATTGAACATGTTTCAGTCATGGATCTTGAAATTTCTATACCTACTTATTGACTCTATCTGATGTTATATCGGTGATTAAAAGTCAATATTTGACCAAATGTACTAAAATCGGGCCCAAGAGTCGTCTATTTTTAACTTTTTAGTTATACCCTTTGACTCCTTCTGGTGATAAATTAGCCATAGAGTAGCCAATATTTGACCCATTGAACATGTTTCAGTAATGGATCGTGAAATTTCTATACCTACTTATTGACTCTTTCTGATGTTACATAGATAATTCAAATGTCAATATTTGACCAAATGTACTAAAATCGGGCCCAAGAGTTGTCTATTTTGAACTTTTTACTTCTACCCTATTGACTCCTTCTGGTGATAAATTAGCCATAGAGTAGCCAATATTTGACCCATTGAACATGTTTCAGTCATGGAGCATGAAATTTCTATACCTACTTATTGACTCTTTCTGATGTTATATCGGTCATTCAAAAGTCAATATTTTACCAAATGTACTAAAATCGGGCCCAAGAGTCGTCGATTTTTAACTTTTTAGTTCTACCAATTGATTCCTTCTGGTGATAAATTAGCCACAAAGTAGCCAATATTTGACCCATTGAACATGTTTCAGTCATGGATCTTGAAATTTCTATACCTACTTATTGAATCTATCTGATGTTACATCGGTCATTCAAAAGTCAATATTTGACCAAATGTACTAAAATCGGGCCCAAGAGTTGTCTATTTTGAACTTTTTACTTCTACCCTATTGACTCCTTCTGGTGATAAATTAGCCATAGAGGAGCCAATATTTGACCCATTGAACATATTTCAGTCATGGAGCTTGAAATTTCTATACCTACTTATTGACTCTTCCTGATGATATAGCGGTGATTCAAAAGTCAATATTTGACCAAATGTACTAAAATCGGGCCCAAGAGTCGTCTATTTTGAACTTTTTAGTTATACCCTTTGACTCCTTCTGGTGATAAATTAGCCATAGAGTAGCCAATATTTGACCCATTGAACGTGTTTCAGTAATGGATCTTGAATTTTCTATACCTACTTATTGACTATTTCTGATGTTACATAGATCATTCAAAAGTCAATATTTGACCAAATGTACTAATATCGGGCCAGAGAGTCGTCTATTTTGAACTTTTCAGTTCTACCCTATTGACTCCTTCTGGAGATAGTTCAGCCAATTTTTGACCCACTGAAAATATTTCAGTCCTTGATCTTGAACTTTCTATTCCTACCCAATTGACTGCCTCTGGTGATAAATTAGCCATAGAGTAGCCAATATTTTACCCATTGGACATGTTTCAGTTATGGATCTTGAAATTTCTATACCTACTTATTGACTCTTACTGATGTTAAATCGGTCATTCAAAAGTCAATATTTGACCAAATGTACTAAAATCGGGCCTAAAAGTAGTCGATTTTGAAATATTGACTTATTGACCAAATGTACTAAAATCGGGCCCAAGAAACGTCTATTTTGAACTTTTTAGTTCTACCGTTTGACTCCTTCTGGTGATAAATTAGCCATAGAGTAGCCAATATTTGACCTATTGAACATGTTTCAGTCATGGATCTTGAAATTTCTATACCTACTTATTGACTTTTTCTGATGTTATATCGGTGATTCAAAAGTCAATATTTGACCAAATGTACTAAAATCGGGCCCAAGAGTCGTCGATTTTTAACTTTTTAGTCATACCCTTTGACTCCTTCTGGTGATAAATTAGCCATAGAGTAGCCAATATTTGACCCAATGAACATGTTTCAGTCATGGATCTTGAAATTTCTATACCTACTTATTTACTTTTTCTGATGTTACATCGGCCATTCAAAAGTCAATATTTGACCAAATGTACTAAAATCGGGCCCAAGAGTCGTCGATTTTTAACTTTTTAGTCATACCCTTTGACTCCTTCTGGTGATAAATTAGCCATAGAGTAGCCAATATTTGACCCATTGAACATGTTTCAGTCATGGATCTTGAAATTTCTATACCTACTTATTGACTCTATCTGATGTTATATCGGTGATTAAAAGTCAATATTTGACCAAATGTACTAAAATCGGGCCCAAGAGTCGTCTATTTTTAACTTTTTAGTTATACCCTTTGACTCCTTCTGGTGATAAATTAGCCATAGAGTAGCCAATATTTGACCCATTGAACATGTTTCAGTAATGGATCGTGAAATTTCTATACCTACTTATTGACTCTTTCTGATGTTACATAGATAATTCAAATGTCAATATTTGACCAAATGTACTAAAATCGGGCCCAAGAGTCGTCTATTTTGAACTTTTTAGTTATACCCTTTGACTCCTTCTGGTGATATATTAGCCATAGAGTAGCCAATATTTGACCCATTGAACATGTTTCAGTAATGGATCGTGAAATTTCTATACCTACTTATTGACTATTTCTGATGTTACAAAGATCATTCTAAAGTCAATATTTGACCAAATGTACTAATATCGGGCCAGAGAGTCGTCTATTTTGAACTTTTTAGTTCTACCGTATTGACTCCTGGCGATAGTTCAGCCAATTTTTGACCCACTGAAAATATTTCAGTCCTGATCTTGAACTTTCTATTCCTACCCAATTGACTCCTGGTGATAAATTAGCCATAGAGTAGCCAATATTTGACCCATTGAACATGTTTCAGTCATGGATCTTGAAATTTCTATACCTACTTATTGACTCTATCTGATGTTATATCGGTGATGAAAAGTCAATATTTGACCAAATGTACAAAAATCGGGCCCAAGAGTCGTCGATTTTGAACTTTTTAGTTATACCCTTTGACTCCTTCTGGTGATAAATTAGCCATAGAGTAGCCAATATTTGACCCATTGAACATGTTTCAGTCATGGATCTTGAAATTTCTATACCTACTTATTGACTCTTTCTGATGTTACATCGGTCATTCAAAAGTCAATATTTGACCAAATGTACTAAAATCGGGCCCAAGAGTTGTCTATTTTGAACTTTTTAGTTCTACCCTTTGACTCCTTCTGGTGATAAATTATCCATAGAGTAGCCAATATTTGACCCATTGAACATGTTTCAGTCATGGATCTTTAAATTTCTTTACCTACTTATTGACTCTTTCTGATTTTACATCGGTCATTCAAAAGTCAATATTTGACCAAATGTACTAAAATCGGGCCCAAGAGTTGTCTATTTTGAACTTTTTACTTCTACCCTATTGACTCCTTCTGGTGATAAATTAGCCATAGAGTAGCCAATATTTGACCCATTGAACATGTTTCAGTCATGGATCTTGAAATTTCTAGACCTACTTATTGACTCTTTCTGATGTTACATCGGTCATTCAAAAGTCAATATTTGACCAAATGTACTAACACTGGGCCCAAGAGTCGTCTATGTTGAACTTTTTAGTTCTACTCTATTGACTACTTCTGGCGATAGTTCAGCCAATTTTTGACCCACTGAAAATATTTCAGTCCTTGATCTTGAACTTTCTATTCCTACCCAATTGACTCCTTCTGGTGATAAATTAGCCATAGAGTAGCCAATATTTTACCCATTGGACATGTTTCAGTTATGGATCTTGAAATTTCTATACCTACTCATTGACTCTTTCTGAATTTAAGTCAGTCATTCAGAAATCCATATTTGACCAAATGTACTAATTTCGGGCCCAAGAGTCGTCGATTTTGAACTTTTTAGTTCTACCCATTGACTCCTTCTGGTGATAAATTAGCCATAGAGTAGCCAATATTTGAACCATTGAACATGTTTCTGTCATGGATCTTGAAATTTCTATACCTACTTATTGACTCTTTCTGATGTTACATAGATCATTCAAAAGTCAATATTTGACCAAATGTACTAACACTGGGCCCAAGAGTCGTCTATGTTGAACTTTTTAGTTCTACCCTATTGACTACTTCTGGAGATAGTTCAGCCAATTTTTGACCCACTGAAAATATTTCAATCCTTGATCTTGAACTTTCTTTTTCTACCCAATTGACTCCTTCTTGTGATACATTAGCCTTAGAGTAGCCAATATTTTACCCATTGAACATGTTTCATTAATGAATCTTGAAATTTCTATACCTACTTATTGCCTCTATCTGATGTTACATCGGTCATTCAAAAGTCAATATTTGACCAAATGTACTAAAATCGGGCCCAAGAGTCGTCTATTTTGAACTTTTTAGTTCTACCGTATTGACTCCTTCTGGCGATAGTTCAGCCAATTTTTGACCCACTGAAAATATTTCAGTCCTTGATCTTGAACTTTCTTATTCTACCCAATTGACTCCTTCTTGTGATACATTAGCCTTAGAGTAGCCAATATTTTACCCATTGAACATGTTTCATTAATGAATCTTGAAATTTCTATACCTACTTATTGCCTCTATCTGATGTTACATCGGTCATTCAAAAGTCAATATTTGACCAAATGTACTAAAATCGGGCCCAAGAGTCGTCTATTTTGAACTTTTAAGTTCTACCGTATTGACTCCTTCTGGCGATAGTTCAGCCAATTTTTGACCCACTGAAAATATTTCAGTCCTTGATCTTGAACTTTCTATTCCTACCCAATTGACTCCTTCTGGTGATAAATTAGCCATAGAGTAGCCAATATTTTACCCACTGGACATGTTTCAGTTATGGATATTGAAATTTCTTTACCTACTCATTGACTCTTTCTGAATTTAGGTCAGTCATTCAGAAATCCATTTTTGACCAAATGTACTAATTTCGGGCCCAAGAGTCGTCGATTTTGAACTTTCTATTTATACCCACTTGACTCCTTTTGGTGATAAATTAGCCATAGAGTAGCCAATATTTGAACCATTGAACATGTTTCTGTCATGGATCTTTAAATTTCTTTACCTACTTATTGACTCTTTCTGATTTTACATCGGTCATTCAAAAGTCAATATTTGACCAAATGTACTAAAATCGGGCCCAAGAGTTGTCTATTTTGAACTTTTTACTTCTACCCTATTGACTCCTTCTGGTGATAAATTAGCCATAGAGTAGCCAATATTTGACCCATTGAACATGTTTCAGTCATGGATCTTGAAATTTCTAGACCTACTTATTGACTCTTTCTGATGTTACATCGGTCATTCAAAAGTCAATATTTGGGAGACTTCCGGTGGCGCGCGCTGCAAGATGGCTGCACAGCACTAGGCTCCTGACTAAAACTTTCTAATTGAACGTTTGTTTTTCACGCTGAGGAAGAATATCATATGTTTTCACAGCTGTACAAGTTTTATTTTAAGTATGGCAACTAAGAAATCGAGTTCACCACAGAAATCGACAACGGGCTGCAAACGACTCAAAACGCTCGAGGACGACGTAGCCTCAATTGTTAACCACGCAATCGAAGCACAACAGGAGGCCATGCGCGAAATGATCTCCCGCATGCTGACAGAGGCAATACAATCGGCCCTTAAGCCATTCAATGACTTTATCATCGAAAACAACGCTGCTCTTCGTTCGATGAAAGAGGAAATGGATTCCTTGAGTAAAAATGTGGCGTCAATCACAATCAAAGTAGATAATCTTCAGGGCAGTTTACGCAACACTAAAAAAGACGCGAACCTCTGCCTATCTCAGCTTGAACAGATGCAACGAAAATGCAATGACCTCGAAGACCGGTCACGTCGCAACAACATCCGCCTGGTCAATCTTCCAACTGGCATGGAAGGGGATGATCCGGTCGGTTTTCTACAGAAAATGCTACCTAAATGGATCCCTGACCTTCCGGCGCACTCAAGTCGGATCGAGATTGATAGAGCTCACCGAGTGTATTCGAGTTCCAACTCACCAAAACCACGATCGTTGATATTTCGGCTCCTCCGCTATCCTGATAGGCAAGCCATACTTCAGGGAGCCCGGAAAGCAAAACCCACTTTGCCCGGAGGAGCGCGCCTGGAATTCTATGCCGACTACAGCCACGAGACAGCTCAAAAGAGGAAAGCTTTTTCGACCGTAAGATTCAAGCTTCACCAGAAAGGCGCAGAAACATTCCTAATCTACCCAGCATCGCTGAGAGTCTCCCACAAGGGTCAGAAATACTCATTTGAATCCCCAGAGAGTGCTGAAAAATATCTCGAAGGTCTTGATGTAGACGCATCAGTATCCACTGTTCGTAGATCCTTAAACTTCCGGCTACCGGAGGTCATGGAGGGGTAGACCTCACTTGGTGACACCGTTGGAGTTTTCTGCTGAATAACAATACATGGACCGATTCTCTATCAGCGTATATGGATTTTAGTTCATCCAAAGTGAAATGGTAAATTACTTTATATACATAATTGCATTGTGCCAAACATTTTTCAGTTTTCAAAATTCAATTTTCAAATTGAGCTGGTTGTAGTTAATTCTGAAGATCTGGTTTTACTCAGAAAATGCGGACTAAATTACAGTCCTTAGACTAGTTAAATCTGGTTGCCGTAAAATCTAGTTATGAGAATGTTTTACAGTTATTCTGATTTTGGAATATTTGTTCTTTTATTTAAATCTCCTCAACTGTTAAATTCACAGGGGGCTAAAGGTTAATAGTGTTCAGACATTGCCTCGCGATCGCCACAGACGTTTGCTAAAAGGGGAAGGGGGGAGAGGGAGGGGTCGCTTAGGCGCTTAAAGCACTCGGGACCTTTTTTGTTTTTGTTTTTGCACATTACAATGGGGACTTTAATGGTACACTCAATAACTTGCTCTAACCATTACATGCTAATCTGGGTTTGTCTGGTTATTACAGACTATGGTTAAAATAAACATGATGTCTTTAAACGTCAGGGGGTTAAACTCTCCTATTAAACGTACGCGAGTGTTAGATCTTTTACATAGGAAAAAGGTTGATGTAGCGTTTCTTCAGGAAACCCACCTGACCGCCATGGATGCTAAAAGACTGCAAAATAGGCGTTATATCCCCATAGTATCATCTAGCTGTAAATCTAAGAAGAAGGGAGTGACAATTTTATTTAAACGTAATTCTAACTTTATTATTGAACACACAGGCTCCGACGAGAATGGTAGAATTGCATATTGCTGTACGTTAATAGAAGGAAAAAGGATGGCATTTGTTAATATTTATGCCCCTAACTCTTATGACGCCTCCTTCTTTCCAAATGTTTCCAAAACCATACTATCTCTCCAAGGCTATTCTATTATCATTGGATCTGATATGAATGCCGTGCTCGACACAGTTTTGGACCGTTCCAATCCTTCAGTTTCAGTAGCACAAGCTCAGTCTTCTACAGCACTGAGATCGCTCATTAAAGATATAGATGTATGTGATGCTTGGCGAATACATAATCCAACAGCCAAGGAATACACCTATTTCTCCCCAAGTCATAAATCATTTTCAAGAATTGATTATATTTTACTTTCATCTTCGTTACTTTCAGGGCTAATCAATATTGAATTTCTACCACAAACCGTTTCCGATCATAATGCTGTACTAGCACTTTTTCAGATTAATACATCTTGTAAACCATCCCGATGGAGATTTAATACTTTTTTACTGCAAAATGAAGACTTTCTTTCTCAACTGAGAGCAGAACTGAATGAATTTATCAATATAAACCAGGGCTCTGTTGCTAATCAGGAAATGTTATGGGCTTCCATCAAAGGGTTTCTAAGGAACAATGCTATCTCCTTTTCGGCTAAGCTTAAAAAAACTTATCTTGCACAAATATCAATGTTAGAGAGAAGATGTGGGGAATTAGAAAAGGAATTAAGCAATCAATTTTCCAATGACACACAACAAAAATTACATCTAGAGAGGGCTACACTTAATGATCTGTTGCGAAGAAGAGCAGAGTATTTAATGCACATTACAAAACATAAATATTATATAGATGGAAGCAGACCAAGCAGACTCCTTGCACTTACTCTTAAAAAACATGAGCGACGTTTTAACATCCAAGCAATCCAGAGTTCAAAAAATGTTCTCACCTCACATCCCACCGAGATTAACAAAACGTTCATGTCATTTTTTGAAAAATTGTATACTTCAGAAATGCAACCCAGTACGGATCAGTTAAAACATTTTTTTGACCAGTTGAACTTAAACATACTTTCAAAGGAGGAAGCTGACAGCCTTGAATCCGAAATCACTATAGAAGAACTACACTGCGCATTAGTAAGTTCAAAGAAAGGAAAGTCCCCCGGAATCGACGGCTTACCAGTGGATTTATATCTAGCGCTGTGGGATCAACCTGGCCATATCTGGTTAGATACTATAAATGAGTCCATATTCAAAGGCCGTTTTCATAAAGATCTCAATACAGCTCTAATCACGGTTATGCCTAAACCTGGCAAAGATCATTCAGACTGTTCTAATTATAGGCCCATCTCCTTGATTAATGATGACATTAAAATGTATGCTAAAGTTATCGCCAGGCGTCTACAGTCAGTGATTCATAAACTAATTGACTCAGATCAATCAGGATTTATAACAGGTCGTTTGGCTTCCGATAACATTCGTCGAGTTTTACATATCATTGCTGAATCCGAGAAATTAGAAACACCCAGCGGCCTCCTGTTTATTGACGCTGAAAAAGCCTTTGATCGGCTTGAATGGAGATATCTATGGTATACACTGAAGAAGTTCAATTTTGGTGACCATTTTATTAGAATGATTCAAACTCTATACACAAATCCCATGGCCAGGGTTTCTACTGGTGGACTCATTTCAGATACTTTTAATATTTGCCGAGGCACAAGACAGGGGTGTCCGCTTTCTCCTTTTATGTTCAACTTATCGTTAGAACCTTTGGCGCAGTATATTAGACAATGTAAACTTATTTCCCCAATTCAGTTAGACTCATCAACCCATTCTATTTCTTTATATGCGGACGATACTCTGCTATTTTAATCTGATCTACAACGATCACTTCCTAACGCCCTTCAAATTATTGACGAATTTGGCACATTATCGGGGTTTAAAATGAATCATCCTAAAACTATTTTAATGCCTCTCAATTCAGATGGTTTTAATTTTTCTATTCCAAGTAATATTCAGATTTCAACACAAGTCAAATATTTAGGGATTCAGTTGAGACCTACTTTGCCCCTTATTTCCAAAGTTAACTATATGTCAATTTATGGGGAAGTTGAGTCAGATATTCAAAGATGGATGTGTTTGCCTTCATCTCCATCCGCCCGAATGTCAACAATAAAAATGAATATTTTGCCCCGCATTAATTTCATTAGCTCTATGCTTCCCCTCCCCCCACCAGTGAATTATTGGAAAAAGCTGGACTCTTTACTGATAAAATATATCTGGAATGGAAAGCGTCCTCGTATTAAGTGGTCTACACTTCAAAAAAGTAAAATAAAAGGAGGAATGGGCTGTCCTAATTTTAAATGGTATCACTGGTCCTTTATCCTGCGCTCAGTTTTGAAATGGTTTGATTTGAGCTCACAGTCTTCATGGAAACAGTTAGAAAAAGATCGTATTTCACCAATTCGTTTGCAAGATTTTTTATTTTCAGGCCTTTCGCACAGGAAATGCTCACTGTATCATGGTCCTATAATTGCTTACACTCTTCAAATATTCAAAAAGATTGAAGCCTGTTTTGCATCTAAAACTTTATGGCACACTCATACCCCGATTTGGCACAATCTGAACATACTTTCTGGCGGTCAACCTTTCGTACAGCCTTCCTGGGC
Source organism: Zacco platypus (assembly GCA_038088235.1). NCBI lineage: Eukaryota > Metazoa > Chordata > Actinopteri > Cypriniformes > Xenocyprididae > Zacco > Zacco platypus. The sequence continues at coordinate 29,005,362 of CM076070.1, forward strand.
TACAAAAGGCATTCTAACGTTAAACGACATAAAAGGGGAAGATTCAATTTTGGATTTTCGGGATTTAATAGGAAGATTTAATATCTCGTCTAACACTTTATTTTTATATTTCAAACTACGTGCCGTGCTAAAGGCCCATAAGGTTCCTTGGGGTGTAAATCTTCATACTCACCCGGTAGTGAATTGGATCTCAAACGCAACAAGCACAGGAATTGTGTCATACTTTTATCTCTGCTTTCAAAATCTTAATACAGATAACTTTTCTAAAGCTAGAGCTTGGATAGTAGATCTCAAAGTTCCTAACAGGACAATTGAATGGAATACAGTGTGGGATAATACATTCCATGCATCCACAAACCCAAACCACCAATTCATTCATTTTAAAGTTATTCACAGGGCATATCTTACCACACGCATAAGACATGTAATGGGGCTATCACCTCACCCGTATTGTAATTTCTGTGGACCGGGTTGTATGGACACTTTGGTACATATGCTGTGGGACTGTCCAGATGTGCAAAAATTCTGGGATAGGGTGCTTGATGTTTTGTACAAGGCATCGAGGATTTGTATCCCCAAAGATCCTGTTATTTTATTGTTGAATGACAATTCTCAATTTCCTCTATGTGAGAAGGTACGCAAATTCTGGCTAGCTGCCATGACCGCCGCAAAAAAGTCTCTTGTTCAACGATGGAAACCTCCCCATGACCTTTCTATTAAACATTGGCTTCACTCTTTACTGGAGATTTTATACCTGGAGTTGTCATCTGCGCGGACCAATCACGCAAACCCTAGGACTGTTTCGATGTGGGAGAACTGGATATCTACAGTCAAGACTTTTTTGGATAATTAATCTGCAGCTACTTATGGGTGTTACCATTAACATTATTTTATTTGTCTTTCTCTGTGTAAAATTTTATTTTATCCCTTGCTATTCAGATACTGCTCAATGTCACGAAGTGCAATGGGGTGGGTGCGGGAGGGTGACTTTAGATGGGAATTAGTAGTCTTATAAGTTTTCTTTCTTTTATTGCAAACATTTTGTAAAAAACTGTCAAAATAAATAAAAACACTAAATTACAAAAAAAAAAAAAAGTCAATATTTGACCAAATGTACTAACACTGGGCCCAAGAGTCGTCTATGTTGAACTTTTTAGTTCTACTCTATTGACTACTTCTGGCGATAGTTCAGCCAATTTTTGACCCACTGAAAATATTTCAGTCCTTGATCTTGAACTTTCTATTCCTACCCAATTGACTCCTTCTGGTGATAAATTAGCCATAGAGTAGCCAATATTTTACCCATTGGACATGTTTCAGTTATGGATCTTGAAATTTCTATACCTACTCATTGACTCTTTCTGAATTTAAGTCAGTCATTCAGAAATCCATATTTGACCAAATGTACTAATTTCGGGCCCAAGAGTCGTCGATTTTGAACTTTTTAGTTCTACCCATTGACTCCTTCTGGTGATAAATTAGCCATAGAGTAGCCAATATTTGAACCATTGAACATGTTTCTGTCATGGATCTTGAAATTTCTATACCTACTTATTGACTCTTTCTGATGTTACATAGATCATTCAAAAGTCAATATTTGACCAAATGTACTAACACTGGGCCCAAGAGTCGTCTATGTTGAACTTTTTAGTTCTACCCTATTGACTACTTCTGGAGATAGTTCAGCCAATTTTTGACCCACTGAAAATATTTCAATCCTTGATCTTGAACTTTCTTTTTCTACCCAATTGACTCCTTCTTGTGATACATTAGCCTTAGAGTAGCCAATATTTTACCCATTGAACATGTTTCATTAATGAATCTTGAAATTTCTATACCTACTTATTGCCTCTATCTGATGTTACATCGGTCATTCAAAAGTCAATATTTGACCAAATGTACTAAAATCGGGCCCAAGAGTCGTCTATTTTGAACTTTTTAGTTCTACCGTATTGACTCCTTCTGGCGATAGTTCAGCCAATTTTTGACCCACTGAAAATATTTCAGTCCTTGATCTTGAACTTTCTTATTCTACCCAATTGACTCCTTCTTGTGATACATTAGCCTTAGAGTAGCCAATATTTTACCCATTGAACATGATTCATTAATGAATCTTGAAATTTCTATACCTACTTATTGCCTCTATCTGATGTTACATCGGTCATTCAAAAGTCAATATTTGACCAAATGTACTAAAATCGGGCCCAAGAGTCGTCTATTTTGTACTTTTAAGTTCTACCGTATTGACTCCTTCTGGCGATAGTTCAGCCAATTTTTGACCCACTGAAAATATTTCAGTCCTTGATCTTGAACTTTCTATTCCTACCCAATTGACTCTTTCTGGTGATAAATTAGCCATAGAGTAGCCAATATTTTACCCACTGGACATGTTTCAGTTATGGATATTGAAATTTCTTTACCTACTCATTGACTCTTTATGAATTTAGGTCAGTCATTCAGAAATCCATTTTTGACCAAATGTACTAATTTCGGGCCCAAGAGTCGTCGATTTTGAACTTTCTATTTATACCCACTTGACTCCTTTTGGTGATAAATTAGCCATAGAGTAGCCAATATTTGAACCATTGAACATGTTTCTGTCATGGATCTTTAAATTTCTTTACCTACTTATTGACTCTTTCTGATTTTACATCGGTCATTCAAAAGTCAATATTTGACCAAATGTACTAAAATCGAGCCGAAGAGTCGTCGATTTTGAACTTTCTATTTCTATACAATTGACTCCTTCTGGTGATAAATTAGCCATGGAGTAGCCAATATTTGACCCATTGAACATGTTTCAGTCATGGATCTTGAAATTTCTATACCTACTTATTGACTCTTTCTGATGTTACATAGATCATTCAAAAGTCAATATTTGACCAAATGTACTAACACTGGGCCCAAGAGTCGTCTATGTTGAACTTTTTAGTTCTACTCTATTGACTACTTCTGGCGATAGTTCAGCCAATTTTTGACCCACTGAAAATATTTCAGTCCTTAATCTTGAACTTTCTATTCCTACCCAATTGACTCCTTCTGGTGATAAATTAGCCCTAGAGTAGCCAATATTTTACCCATTGGACATGTTTCAGTTATGGATCTTGAAATTTCTATACCTACTCATTGACTCTTTCTGAATTTAAGTCAGTCATTCAGAAATCCATATTTGACCAAATGTACTAATTTCGGGCCCAAGAGTCGTCGATTTTGAACTTTCTATTTATACCTACTTGACTCCTTTTGGTGATAAATTAGCCATAGAGTAGCCAATATTTGACCCATTGAACATGTTTCAGTCATGGATCTTTAAATTTCTTTACCTACTTATTGACTCTTTCTGATTTTACATCGGTCATTCAAAAGTCAATATTTGACCAAATGTACTAAAATCAGGCCGAAGATTCGTCCATTTTGAACTTTATAGTTCTATCCTTTGACTCCTTCTGGTTATAAATGGGCCATAGAGTAGCCAATATTTGACCCATTGAACATGTTTCAGTCATGGATCTAGAAATTTCTATACCTACTTATTGACTCTTTCTGATGTTACATCGGTCATTCAAAAGTCAATATTTGACCAAATGTACTAAAATCGGGCCCAAGAGTCGTTGATTTTGAACTTTTTAGTTATACCCTTTGACTCCTTCTGGTGATAAATTAGCCATAGAGTAGCCAATATTTGACCCATTGAACATGTTTCAGTCATGGATCTTGAAATTTCTATACCTACTTATTGACTCTTTCTGATGTTACATCGGTCATTCAAAAGTCAATATTTGACCAAATGTACTAAAATCGGGCCCAAGAGTCGTCTATTTTAAACTTTTTAGTTCTACCCTTTGACTCCTTCTGGTGATAAATTAGCCATAGAGTAGCCAATATTTGACCCAATGAACATGTTTCAGTCATGGATCTTGAAATTTCTATACCTACTTATTGACTCTTTCTGATGTTACATCGGTCATTCAAAAGTCAATATTTGACCAAATGTACTAAAATCGGGCCCAAGAGTCGTTGATTTTAAACTTTTTAGTTCTACCCTTTGACTCCTTCTGGTGATAAATTAGCCATAGAGTAGCCAATATTTGACCCAATGAACATGTTTCAGTCATGGATCTTGAAATTTCTATACCTACTTATTGACTCTTTCTGATGTTACATCGGTCATTCAAAAGTCAAAATTTGACCAAATGTACTAAAATCGGGCCTAAGAGTCGTCTATTTTGAACTTTTTAGTTCTACCCTTTGACTCCTTCTGGTGATAAATTAGCCATAGAGTAGCCAATATTTGACCCATTGAACATGTTTCAGTCATGGATCTTGAAATTTCTATACCTACTTATTGACTCTATCTGACGTTACATCGGTCATTCAAAAGTCAATATTTGACCAAATGTACTAAAATCGGGCCCAAGAGTCAACTATTTTGAACTTTTTAGTTCTACCGTATTGACTCCTTCTGGCGATAGTTCAGCCAATTTTTGACCCACTGAAAATATTTCAGTCCTTGATCTTGAACTTTCTATTCCTACCCAATTGACTCCTTCTGGTGATAAATTAGCCATAGAGTAGCCAATATTTTACTCATTGGACATGTTTCAGTTATGGATCTTAAAGTTTTTATACCTACTCATTGACTCTTTCTGAACTTAGGTCAGTCATTCAGAAATCCATATTTGACCAAATGTACTAAAATCGGGCCCAAGAGTCGTCGATTTTGACCTTTTTAGTTCTACCCATTGACTCCTTCTGGTGATAAATTAGCCATAGAGTAGCCAATATTTGACCCATTGAACATGTTTCAGTAATTGATCTTGAAATTTCTATACCTACTTATTGACTCTTTCTGATGTTACATAGATCATTCAAAAGTCAATATTTGACCAAATGTACTAAAATCGGGCCCAAAAGTAGTCGATTTTGAAATTTTTAGTTCTACCCATTGACTCCTTCTGGTGATAAATTAGCCATAGAGTAGCCAATATTTGACCCATTGAACATGTTTCAGTCATGGATCTTGAAATTTATAGACCTTATTGAATCTATCTGATGTTACATCGGTCATTCAAAAGACAATATTTGACCAAATGTACTAAAATCGGGCCCAAGAGTCGTCTATTTTAAACTTTTTAGTTCTAACCGTTGACTCCTTCTGGTGATAAATTAGCCATAGAGTAGCAAAAATTTGACCCATTGAACATGTTTCAGTCATGGATCTTGAAATTTCTAGACCTACTTATTGACTCTTTCTGATGTTACATCGGTCATTCAAAAGTCAATATTTGACCAAATGTACAAACACTGGGCCCAAGAGTCGTCTATGTTGAACTTTTTAGTTCTACTCTATTGACTACTTCTGGCGATAGTTCAGCCAATTTTTGACCCACTGAAAATATTTCAGTCCTTGATCTTGAACTTTCTATTCCTACCCAATTGACTCCTTCTGGCGATAAATTAGCCATAGAGTAGCCAATATTTGACCCATTGAACATGTTTCAGTCATGGATCTTTAAATTTCTTTACCTACTTATTGACTCTTTCTGATTTTACATCGGTCATTCAAAAGTCAATATTTGACCAAATGTACTAAAATCAGGCCGAAGATTCGTCCATTTTGAACTTTCTATTCCTACCCAATTGACTCCTTCTGGAGATAGTTCAGCCAATTTTTGACCCACTGAAAATATTTCAGTCCTTGATCTTGAACTTTCTATTTCTATCCAATTGACTCCTTCTGGTTATAAATTAGCCATAGAGTAGCCAAAATTTGACCCATTGAACATGTTTCAGTCATGGATCTTGAAATTTCTAGACCTACTTATTGAATCTATCTGATGTTACATCGGTCATTCAAAAGTCAATAGTTACCAAATGTACTAAAATCGGGCCCAAGAGTTGTCTATTTTGAACTTTTTAGTTATACCCTTTGACTCCCTCTGGTGATAAATTAGCCATAGAGTAGCCAATATTTGACCCATTGAACATGTTTCAGTCATGGATCTTGAAATTTCTATACCTACTTATTGACTCTTTCTGATGTTACATCGGTCATTCAAAAGTCAATATTTGACCAAATGTACTAAAATCGGGCCCAAGAGTCGTCTATTTCAACTTTTTAGTTCTACCATTTGACTCCTTCTGGTGATAAATTAGCCATAGAGTAGCCAATATTTGACCCATTGAACATGTTTCAGTCATGGATCTTGAAATTTCTATACCTACTTATTGACTCTATCTGATGTTACATCGGACATTCAAAAGTCAATATTTGACCAAATGTACTAAAATCGGGCCAGAGAGTCGTCTATTTTGAACTTTTTAGTTCTACCGTATTGACTCCTTCTGGCGATAGTTCAGCCAATTTTTGACCCACTGAAAATATTTCAGTCCTGATCTTGAACTTTCTAATCCTACCCAATTGACTCCTTCTGGTGATAAATTAGCCATAGAGTAGCCAATATTTTACCCATTGGACATGTTTCAGTTATGGATCTTAAAGTGTTTATACCTACTCATTGACTCTTTCTGAATTTAGGTCAGTCATTCAGAAATCCATATTTGACCAAATGTACTAAAATCGGGCCCAAGAGTTGTCTATTTTGAACTTTTTACTTCTACCCTATTGACTCCTTCTGGTGATAAATTAGCCATAGAGTAGCCAATATTTGACCCATTGAACATGTTTCAGTCATGGATCTTGAAATTTCTAGACCTACTTATTGACTCTTTCTGATGTATATCGGTTGTTCAAAAGTCAATTTTTGACCAAATATACTAAAGTCGGGCCCAAGAGTCGTCTATTTTGAACTTTTTAGTTATACCCTTTGACTCCTTCTGGTGATAAATTAGCCATAGAGTAGCCAATATTTGACCCATTGAACATGTTTCAGTAATGGATCGTGAAATTTCTAGACCTACTTATTGACTCTTTCTGATGTTACATAGATCATTCAAAAGTCAATATTTGACCAAATGTACTAATATCGGGCCCAAGAGTCGTCGATTTTGAGCTTTCTATTTCTAACCAATTGACTCCTGGTAGATAAATTAGCCATAGAGTAGCCAATATTTGACCCATTGAACATGTTTCAGTCATGGATCTTGAAATTTCTATACCTACTTATTGACTCTATCTGATGTTATATCGGTGATTAAAAGTCAATATTTGACCAAATGTACTAAAATCGGGCCCAAGAGTCGTCGATTTTGAACTTTTTAGTTATACCCTTTGACTCCTTCTGGTGATAAATTAGCCATAGAGTAGCCAATGTTTGACCCATTGAACATGTTTCAGTCATGGATCTTGAAATTTCTATACCTACTTATTGACTCTTTCTGATGTTACATCGGTCATTCAAAAGTCAATATTTGACCAAATGTACTAAAATCGGGCCCAAGAGTCGTCTATTTTGAACTTTTTAGTTCTACCCTTTGACTCCGTCTGGTGATAAATTATCCATAGAGTAGCCAATATTTGACCCATTGAACATGTTTCAGTCATGGATCTTTAAATTTCTTTACCTACTTATTGACTCTTTCTGATGTTACATCGGTCATTCAAAAGTCAATATTTGACCAAATGTACTAACACTGGGCCCAAGAGTCGTCTATGTTGAACTTTTTAGTTCTACTCTATTGACTACTTCTGGCGATAGTTCAGCCAATTTTTGACCCACTGAAAATATTTCAGTCCTTGATCTTGAACTTTCTATTCCTACCCAATTGACTCCTTCTGGTGATAAATTAGCCATAGAGTAGCCAATATTTTACCCATTGGACATGTTTCAGTTATGGATCTTGAAATTTCTATACGTACTCATTGACTCTTTCTGAATTTAGGTCAGTCATTCAGAAATCCATATTTGACCAAATGTACTAATTTCGGGCCCAAGAGTCGTCGATTTTGAACTTTCTATTTATACCTACTTGACTCCTTTTGGTGATAAATTAGCCATAGAGTAGCCAATATTTGACCCATTGAACATGTTTCAGTCATGGATCTTTAAATTTCTTTACCTACTTATTGACTCTTTCTGATTTTACATCGGTCATTCAAAAGTCAATATTTGACCAAATGTACTAAAATCAGGCCGAAGATTCGTCCATTTTGAACTTTCTATTCCTACCCAATTGACTCCTTCTGGTGATAAATTAGCCATAGAGTAGCCAAAATTTGACCCATTGAACATGTTTCAGTCATGGATCTTGAAATTTCTAGACCTACTTATTGAATCTATCTGATGTTACATCGGTCATTCAAAAGTCAATATTTACCAAATGTACTAAAATCGGGCCCAAGAGTTGTCTATTTTGAACTTTTTAGTTATACCCTTTGACTCCCTCTGGTGATAAATTAGCCATAGAGTAGCCAATATTTGACCCATTGAACATGTTTCAGTCATGGATCTTTAAATTTCTTTACCTACTTATTGACTCTTTCTGATGTTACATCGGTCATTCAAAAGTCAATATTTGACCAAATGTACTAAAATCGGGCCCAAGAGTCGTCTATTTCAACTTTTTAGTTCTACCCTTTGACTCCTTCTGGTGATAAATTAGCCATAGAGTAGCCAATATTTGACCCATTGAACATGTTTCAGTCATGGATCTTGAAATTTCTATACCTACTTATTGACTCTATCTGATGTTACATCGGACATTCAAAAGTCAATATTTGACCAAATGTACTAAAATCGGGCCAGAGAGTCGTCTATTTTGAACTTTTTAGTTCTACCGTATTGACTCCTTCTGGCGATAGTTCAGCCAATTTTTGACCCACTGAAAATATTTCAGTCCTGATCTTGAACTTTCTAATCCTACCCAATTGACTCCTTCTGGTGATAAATTAGCCATAGAGTAGCCAATATTTTACCCATTGGACATAATTCAGTTATGGATCTTAAAGTGTTCATACCTACTCATTGACTCTTTCTGAATTTAGGTCAGTCATTCAGAAATCCATATTTGACCAAATGTACTAAAATCGGGCCCAAGAGTTGTCTATTTTGAACTTTTTACTTCTACCCTATTGACTCCTTCTGGTGATAAATTAGCCATAGAGTAGCCAATATTTGACCCATTGAACATGTTTCAGTCATGGATCTTGAAATTTCTAGACCTACTTATTGACTCTTTCTGATGTATATCGGTTGTTCAAAAGTCAATTTTTGACCAAATATACTAAAGTCGGGCCCAAGAGTCGTCTATTTTGAACTTTTTAGTTATACCCTTTGACTCCTTCTGGTGATAAATTAGCCATAGAGTAGCCAATATTTGACCCATTGAACATGTTTCAGTAATGGATCGTGAAATTTCTAGACCTACTTATTGACTCTTTCTGATGTTACATAGATCATTCAAAAGTCAATATTTGACCAAATGTACTAATATCGGGCCCAAGAGTCGTCGATTTTGAGCTTTCTATTTCTAACCAATTGACTCCTGGTGATAAATTAGCCATAGAGTAGCCAATATTTGACCCATTGAACATGTTTCAGTCATGGATCTTGAAATTTCTATACCTACTTATTGACTCTATCTGATGTTATATCGGTGATTAAAAGTCAATATTTGACCAAATGTACTAACATCGGGCCCAAGAGTCGTCGATTTTGAACTTTTTAGTTATACCCTTTGACTCCTTCTGGTGATAAATTAGCCATAGAGTAGCCAATATTTGACCCATTGAACATGTTTCAGTCATGGATCTTAAAATTTCTATACCTACTTATTGACTCTTTCTGATGTTACATCGGTCATTCAAAAGTCAATATTTGACCAAATGTACTAAAATCGGGCCCAAGAGTCGTCTATTTTGAACTTTTTAGTTCTACCCTTTGACTCCGTCTGGTGATAAATTATCCATAGAGTAGCCAATATTTGACCCATTGAACATGTTTCAGTCATGGATCTTGAAATTTCTAGACCTACTTATTGACTCTTTCTGATGTTACATCGGTCATTCAAAAGTCAATATTTGACCAAATGTACTAACACTGGGCCCAAGAGTCGTCTATGTTGAACTTTTTAGTTCTACTCTATTGACTACTTCTGGCGATAGTTCAGCCAATTTTTGACCCACTGAAAATATTTCAGTCCTTGATCTTGAACTTTCTATTCCTACCCAATTGACTCCTTCTGGTGATAAATTAGCCATAGAGTAGCCAATATTTTACCCATTGGACATGTTTCAGTTATGGATCTTGAAATTTCTATACGTACTCATTGACTCTTTCTGAATTTAGGTCAGTCATTCAGAAATCCATATTTGACCAAATGTACTAATTTCGGGCCCAAGAGTCGTCGATTTTGAACTTTCTATTTATACCTACTTGACTCCTTTTGGTGATAAATTAGCCATAGAGTAGCCAATATTTGACCCATTGAACATGTTTCAGTCATGGATCTTTAAATTTCTTTACCTACTTATTGACTCTTTCTGATTTTACATCGGTCATTCAAAAGTCAATATTTGACCAAATGTACTAAAATCAGGCCGAAGATTCGTCCATTTTGAACTTTCTATTCCTACCCAATTGACTCCTTCTGGTGATAAATTAGCCATAGAGTAGCCAATATTTTACCCATTGGACATGTTTCAGTTATGGATCTTAAAGTTTTTATACCTACTCATTGACTCTTTCTGAATTTAGGTCAGTCATTGAGAAATCCATATTTGACCAAATGTACCAATATCGGGCCCAAGAATCGTCGATTTTGAACTTTCTATTTATACCCATTGACTCCTTCTGGTGATAAATTAGCCATAGAGTAGCCAATATTTGACCCATTGAAGATGTTTCAGTCATAGATCTTGAAATTTCTAGACCTTATTGAATCTATCTGATGTTACATCGGTCATTCAAAAGTCAATATTTGACCAAATGTACTAATATCGGGCCCAAGAGTCGTCTATTTTAAACTTTTTAGTTATACCCTTTGACTCCTTCTGGTGATAAATTAGCCATAGAGTAGCCAATATTTGACCCATTGAACATGTTTAAGTCATGGAGCTTGAAATTTCTATACCTACTTATTGACTATTTCTGATGTTACATAGATCATTCAAAAGTCAATATTTGACCAAATGTACTAATATCGGGCCAGAGAGTCGTCTATTTTGAACTTTTTAGTTCTATCCTATTGACTACTTCTGGAGATAGTTCAGCCAATTTTTGACCCACTGAAAATATTTCAGTCCTTGATCTTGAACTTTCTATTTCTATCCAATTGACTCCTTCTGGTTATAAATTAGTGATAGAGTAGCCAATTATTGACCCATTGAACATGTTTCAGTCATGGATCTTGAAATTTCTATACCTACTTATTGCCTCTATCTGATGTTACATCGGTCATTCAAAAGTCAATATTTGACCAAATGTACTAAAATCGGGCCCAAGAGTCGTCTATTTTGAACTTTTTAGTTCTACCGTATTGACTCCTTCTGGCGATAGTTCAGCCAATTTTTGACCCACTGAAAATATTTCAGTCCTTGATCTTGAACTTTCTATTCCTACCCAATTGACTCCTTCTGGTGATAAATTAGCCATAGAGTAGCCAATATTTTACCCATTGGACATGTTTCAGTTATGGATCTTGAAATTTCTTTACCTACTCATTGACTCTTTCTGAATTTAGGTCAGTCATTCAGAAATCCATGTTTGACCACATGTACTAATTTCGGGCCCAAGAGTCGTCGATTTTGAACTTTCTATTAATACCCACTTGACTCCTTTTGGTGATAAATTAGCCATAGAGTAGCCAATATTTGACCCATTGAACATGTTCCAGTCATGGATCTTTAAATTTCTACACCTACTTATTGACTCTTTCTGATTTTACATCGGTCATTCAAAAGTCAATATTTGACCAAATGTACTAAAATCGGTCCCAAGAGTCGTCGATTTTGAACTTTTTAGTTCTACCCATTGACTCCTTCTGGTGATAAATTAGCTATAGAGTAGCCAATATTTGACCCATTGAACATGTTTCAGTCATGGATCTTGAAATTTCTATACCTACTTATTGACTCTTTCTGATGTTACATAGATCATTCAAAAGTCAATATTTGACCAAATGTACTAAAATCGGGCCCAAAAGTAGTCGATTTTGAACTTTTTAGTTCTAGCCATTGACTCCTTCTGGTGATAAATTAGCCATAGAGTAGCCAATATTTGACCCATTGAAGATGTTTCAGTCATAGATCTTGAAATTTCTAGACCTTATTGAATCTATCTGATGTTATATCGGTGATTTAAAAGTCAATATTTGACCAAATGTACTAAAATCGGGCCCAAGAGTCGTCTATTTTGAACTTTTTAGTCATACCCTTTGACTCCTTCTGGTGGTAAATTAGCCATAGAGTAGCCAATATTTGACCCATTGAACATTTTTCAGTAATGGATCTTGAAGTTTATATACCTACTTATTGACTATTTCTGATGTTACATAGATCATTCAAAAGTCAATATTTGACCAAATGTACTAATATCGGGCCAGAGAGTCGTCTATTTTGAACTTTTTAGTTCTATCCTATTGACTCCTTCTGGAGATAGTTCAGCCAATTTTTGACCCACTGAAAATATTTCAGTCCTTGATCTTGAACTTTCTATTCCTACCCAATTGACTCCTTCTGGTGATAAATTAGCCATAAAGTAGCCAATATTTTACCCATTGGACATGTTTCAGTTATGGATCTTAAAGTTTTTATACCTACTCATTGACTCTTTCTGAATTTAGGTCAGTCATTCAGAAATCCATATTTGACCACATGTACTAATATCGGGCCCAAGAGTCGTCGATTTTGAACTTTCTATTTATACCCACTTGACTCCTTTTGGTGATGAATTAGCCATAGAGTAGCCAATATTTGACCCATTGAACATGTTTCAGTCATGGATCTTTAAATTTCTTTACCTACTTATTGACTCTTTCTGATTTTACATCGGTCATTCAAAAGTCAATATTTGACCAAATGTACTAAAATCGGGCCCAAGAGTTGTCTATTTTGAACTTTTTACTTCTACCCTATTGACTCCTACTGGTGATAAATTAGCCATAGAGTAGCCAATATTTGACCCATTGAACATGTTTCAGTAATGGATCTTGAAATTTCTATACCTACTTATTGACTATTTCTGATGTTACATAGATCATTCTAAAGTCAATATTTGACCAAATGTACTAAAATCGGGCCCAAGAGTCGTCGATTTTGAACTTTTTAGTTCTACCCATTGACTCCTTCTGGTGATAAATTAGCCATAGAGTAGCCAGTATTTGACCCACTGAACATGTTTCAGTAATTGATCTTGAAATTTCTATACCTACTTATTGACTCTTTCTGATGTTACATAGATCATTCAAATGTCAATATTTGACCAAATGTACTAAAATCTGGCCCAAGAGTCGTCGATTTTGAACTTTCTATTTATACCCAATTGACTCCTTCTGGTTATAAATTAGCCATAGAGTAGCCAATATTTTACCCATTGGACATGTTTCAGTTATGGATCTTAAAGTGTTTATACCTACTCATTGACTCTTTCTGAATTTAGGTCAGTCATTCAGAAATCCATATTTGACCAAATGTACTAAAATCGGGCCCAAGAGTTGTCTATTTTGAACTTTTTACTTCTACCCTATTGACTCCTTCTGGTGATAAATTAGCCATAGAGTAGCCAATATTTGACCCATTGAACATGTTTCAGTCATGGATCTTGAAATTTCTAGACCTACTTATTGACTCTTTCTGATGTATATCGGTTGTTCAAAAGTCAATTTTTGACCAAATATACTAAAGTCGGGCCCAAGAGTCGTCTATTTTGAACTTTTTAGTTATACCCTTTGACTCCTTCTGGTGATAAATTAGCCATAGAGTAGCCAATATTTGACCCATTGAACATGTTTCAGTAATGGATCGTGAAATTTCTAGACCTACTTATTGACTCTTTCTGATGTTACATAGATCATTCAAAAGTCAATATTTGACCAAATGTACTAATATCGGGCCCAAGAGTCGTCGATTTTGAGCTTTCTATTTCTAACCAATTGACTCCTGGTAGATAAATTAGCCATAGAGTAGCCAATATTTGACCCATTGAACATGTTTCAGTCATGGATCTTGAAATTTCTATACCTACTTATTGACTCTATCTGATGTTATATCGGTGATTAAAAGTCAATATTTGACCAAATGTACTAAAATCGGGCCCAAGAGTCGTCGATTTTGAACTTTTTAGTTATACCCTTTGACTCCTTCTGGTGATAAATTAGCCATAGAGTAGCCAATGTTTGACCCATTGAACATGTTTCAGTCATGGATCTTGAAATTTCTATACCTACTTATTGACTCTTTCTGATGTTACATCGGTCATTCAAAAGTCAATATTTGACCAAATGTACTAAAATCGGGCCCAAGAGTCGTCTATTTTGAACTTTTTAGTTCTACCCTTTGACTCCGTCTGGTGATAAATTATCCATAGAGTAGCCAATATTTGACCCATTGAACATGTTTCAGTCATGGATCTTTAAATTTCTTTACCTACTTATTGACTCTTTCTGATGTTACATCGGTCATTCAAAAGTCAATATTTGACCAAATGTACTAACACTGGGCCCAAGAGTCGTCTATGTTGAACTTTTTAGTTCTACTCTATTGACTACTTCTGGCGATAGTTCAGCCAATTTTTGACCCACTGAAAATATTTCAGTCCTTGATCTTGAACTTTCTATTCCTACCCAATTGACTCCTTCTGGTGATAAATTAGCCATAGAGTAGCCAATATTTTACCCATTGGACATGTTTCAGTTATGGATCTTGAAATTTCTATACGTACTCATTGACTCTTTCTGAATTTAGGTCAGTCATTCAGAAATCCATATTTGACCAAATGTACTAATTTCGGGCCCAAGAGTCGTCGATTTTGAACTTTCTATTTATACCTACTTGACTCCTTTTGGTGATAAATTAGCCATAGAGTAGCCAATATTTGACCCATTGAACATGTTTCAGTCATGGATCTTTAAATTTCTTTACCTACTTATTGACTCTTTCTGATTTTACATCGGTCATTCAAAAGTCAATATTTGACCAAATGTACTAAAATCAGGCCGAAGATTCGTCCATTTTGAACTTTCTATTCCTACCCAATTGACTCCTTCTGGTGATAAATTAGCCATAGAGTAGCCAAAATTTGACCCATTGAACATGTTTCAGTCATGGATCTTGAAATTTCTAGACCTACTTATTGAATCTATCTGATGTTACATCGGTCATTCAAAAGTCAATATTTACCAAATGTACTAAAATCGGGCCCAAGAGTTGTCTATTTTGAACTTTTTAGTTATACCCTTTGACTCCCTCTGGTGATAAATTAGCCATAGAGTAGCCAATATTTGACCCATTGAACATGTTTCAGTCATGGATCTTTAAATTTCTTTACCTACTTATTGACTCTTTCTGATGTTACATCGGTCATTCAAAAGTCAATATTTGACCAAATGTACTAAAATCGGGCCCAAGAGTCGTCTATTTCAACTTTTTAGTTCTACCCTTTGACTCCTTCTGGTGATAAATTAGCCATAGAGTAGCCAATATTTGACCCATTGAACATGTTTCAGTCATGGATCTTGAAATTTCTATACCTACTTATTGACTCTATCTGATGTTACATCGGACATTCAAAAGTCAATATTTGACCAAATGTACTAAAATCGGGCCAGAGAGTCGTCTATTTTGAACTTTTTAGTTCTATCGTATTGACTCCTTCTGGCGATAGTTCAGCCAATTTTTGACCCACTGAAAATATTTCAGTCCTGATCTTGAACTTTCTAATCCTACCCAATTGACTCCTTCTGGTGATAAATTAGCCATAGAGTAGCCAATATTTTACCCATTGGACATAATTCAGTTATGGATCTTAAAGTGTTCATACCTACTCATTGACTCTTTCTGAATTTAGGTCAGTCATTCAGAAATCCATATTTGACCAAATGTACTAAAATCGGGCCCAAGAGTTGTCTATTTTGAACTTTTTACTTCTACCCTATTGACTCCTTCTGGTGATAAATTAGCCATAGAGTAGCCAATATTTGACCCATTGAACATGTTTCAGTCATGGATCTTGAAATTTCTAGACCTACTTATTGACTCTTTCTGATGTATATCGGTTGTTCAAAAGTCAATTTTTGACCAAATATACTAAAGTCGGGCCCAAGAGTCGTCTATTTTGAACTTTTTAGTTATACCCTTTGACTCCTTCTGGTGATAAATTAGCCATAGAGTAGCCAATATTTGACCCATTGAACATGTTTCAGTAATGGATCGTGAAATTTCTAGACCTACTTATTGACTCTTTCTGATGTTACATAGATCATTCAAAAGTCAATATTTGACCAAATGTACTAATATCGGGCCCAAGAGTCGTCGATTTTGAGCTTTCTATTTCTAACCAATTGACTCCTGGTGATAAATTAGCCATAGAGTAGCCAATATTTGACCCATTGAACATGTTTCAGTCATGGATCTTGAAATTTCTATACCTACTTATTGACTCTATCTGATGTTATATCGGTGATTAAAAGTCAATATTTGACCAAATGTACTAAAATCGGGCCCAAGAGTCGTCGATTTTGAACTTTTTAGTTATACCCTTTGACTCCTTCTGGTGATAAATTAGCCATAGAGTAGCCAATATTTGACCCATTGAACATGTTTCAGTCATGGATCTTAAAATTTCTATACCTACTTATTGACTCTTTCTGATGTTACATCGGTCATTCAAAAGTCAATATTTGACCAAATGTACTAAAATCGGGCCCAAGAGTCGTCTATTTTGAACTTTTTAGTTCTACCCTTTGACTCCGTCTGGTGATAAATTATCCATAGAGTAGCCAATATTTGACCCATTGAACATGTTTCAGTCATGGATCTTGAAATTTCTAGACCTACTTATTGACTCTTTCTGATGTTACATCGGTCATTCAAAAGTCAATATTTGACCAAATGTACTAACACTGGGCCCAAGAGTCGTCTATGTTGAACTTTTTAGTTCTACTCTATTGACTACTTCTGGCGATAGTTCAGCCAATTTTTGACCCACTGAAAATATTTCAGTCCTTGATCTTGAACTTTCTATTCCTACCCAATTGACTCCTTCTGGTGATAAATTAGCCATAGAGTAGCCAATATTTTACCCATTGGACATGTTTCAGTTATGGATCTTGAAATTTCTATACGTACTCATTGACTCTTTCTGAATTTAGGTCAGTCATTCAGAAATCCATATTTGACCAAATGTACTAATTTCGGGCCCAAGAGTCGTCGATTTTGAACTTTCTATTTATACCTACTTGACTCCTTTTGGTGATAAATTAGCCATAGAGTAGCCAATATTTGACCCATTGAACATGTTTCAGTCATGGATCTTTAAATTTCTTTACCTACTTATTGACTCTTTCTGATTTTACATCGGTCATTCAAAAGTCAATATTTGACCAAATGTACTAAAATCAGGCCGAAGATTCGTCCATTTTGAACTTTCTATTCCTACCCAATTGACTCCTTCTGGTGATAAATTAGCCATAGAGTAGCCAATATTTTACCCATTGGACATGTTTCAGTTATGGATCTTAAAGTTTTTATACCTACTCATTGACTCTTTCTGAATTTAGGTCAGTCATTGAGAAATCCATATTTGACCAAATGTACCAATATCGGGCCCAAGAATCGTCGATTTTGAACTTTCTATTTATACCCATTGACTCCTTCTGGTGATAAATTAGCCATAGAGTAGCCAATATTTGACCCATTGAAGATGTTTCAGTCATAGATCTTGAAATTTCTAGACCTTATTGAATCTATCTGATGTTACATCGGTCATTCAAAAGTCAATATTTGACCAAATGTACTAATATCGGGCCCAAGAGTCGTCTATTTTAAACTTTTTAGTTATACCCTTTGACTCCTTCTGGTGATAAATTAGCCATAGAGTAGCCAATATTTGACCCATTGAACATGTTTAAGTCATGGAGCTTGAAATTTCTATACCTACTTATTGACTATTTCTGATGTTACATAGATCATTCAAAAGTCAATATTTGACCAAATGTACTAATATCGGGCCAGAGAGTCGTCTATTTTGAACTTTTTAGTTCTATCCTATTGACTACTTCTGGAGATAGTTCAGCCAATTTTTGACCCACTGAAAATATTTCAGTCCTTGATCTTGAACTTTCTATTTCTATCCAATTGACTCCTTCTGG
This sequence comes from Zacco platypus, assembly GCA_038088235.1. NCBI lineage: Eukaryota > Metazoa > Chordata > Actinopteri > Cypriniformes > Xenocyprididae > Zacco > Zacco platypus. Next base: position 29,023,626 of record CM076070.1, read on the forward strand.
TTATAAATTAGTGATAGAGTAGCCAATTATTGACCCATTGAACATGTTTCAGTCATGGATCTTGAAATTTCTATACCTACTTATTGCCTCTATCTGATGTTACATCGGTCATTCAAAAGTCAATATTTGACCAAATGTACTAAAATCGGGCCCAAGAGTCGTCTATTTTGAACTTTTTAGTTCTACCGTATTGACTCCTTCTGGCGATAGTTCAGCCAATTTTTGACCCACTGAAAATATTTCAGTCCTTGATCTTGAACTTTCTATTCCTACCCAATTGACTCCTTCTGGTGATAAATTAGCCATAGAGTAGCCAATATTTTACCCATTGGACATGTTTCAGTTATGGATCTTGAAATTTCTTTACCTACTCATTGACTCTTTCTGAATTTAGGTCAGTCATTCAGAAATCCATATTTGACCACATGTACTAATTTCGGGCCCAAGAGTCGTCGATTTTGAACTTTCTATTAATACCCACTTGACTCCTTTTGGTGATAAATTAGCCATAGAGTAGCCAATATTTGACCCATTGAACATGTTCCAGTCATGGATCTTTAAATTTCTACACCTACTTATTGACTCTTTCTGATTTTACATCGGTCATTCAAAAGTCAATATTTGACCAAATGTACTAAAATCGGTCCCAAGAGTCGTCGATTTTGAACTTTTTAGTTCTACCCATTGACTCCTTCTGGTGATAAATTAGCTATAGAGTAGCCAATATTTGACCCATTGAACATGTTTCAGTCATGGATCTTGAAATTTCTATACCTACTTATTGACTCTTTCTGATGTTACATAGATCATTCAAAAGTCAATATTTGACCAAATGTACTAAAATCGGGCCCAAAAGTAGTCGATTTTGAACTTTTTAGTTCTAGCCATTGACTCCTTCTGGTGATAAATTAGCCATAGAGTAGCCAATATTTGACCCATTGAAGATGTTTCAGTCATAGATCTTGAAATTTCTAGACCTTATTGAATCTATCTGATGTTATATCTGTGATTCAAAAGTCAATATTTGACCAAATGTACTAAAATCGGGCCCAAGAGTCGTCTATTTTGAACTTTTTAGTCATACCCTTTGACTCCTTCTGGTGGTATATTAGCCATAGAGTAGCCAATATTTGACCCATTGAACATTTTTCAGTAATGGATCTTGAAGTTTATATACCTACTTATTGACTATTTCTGATGTTACATAGATCATTCAAAAGTCAATATTTGACCAAATGTACTAATATCGGGCCAGAGAGTCGTCTATTTTGAACTTTTTAGTTCTATCCTATTGACTCCTTCTGGAGATAGTTCAGCCAATTTTTGACCCACTGAAAATATTTCAGTCCTTGATCTTGAACTTTCTATTCCTACCCAATTGACTCCTTCTGGTGATAAATTAGCCATAAAGTAGCCAATATTTTACCCATTGGACATGTTTCAGTTATGGATCTTAAAGTTTTTATACCTACTCATTGACTCTTTCTGAATTTAGGTCAGTCATTCAGAAATCCATATTTGACCACATGTACTAATATCGGGCCCAAGAGTCGTCGATTTTGAACTTTCTATTTATACCCACTTGACTCCTTTTGGTGATGAATTAGCCATAGAGTAGCCAATATTTGACCCATTGAACATGTTTCAGTCATGGATCTTTAAATTTCTTTACCTACTTATTGACTCTTTCTGATTTTACATCGGTCATTCAAAAGTCAATATTTGACCAAATGTACTAAAATCGGGCCCAAGAGTTGTCTATTTTGAACTTTTTACTTCTACCCTATTGACTCCTACTGGTGATAAATTAGCCATAGAGTAGCCAATATTTGACCCATTGAACATGTTTCAGTAATGGATCTTGAAATTTCTATACCTACTTATTGACTATTTCTGATGTTACATAGATCATTCTAAAGTCAATATTTGACCAAATGTACTAAAATCGGGCCCAAGAGTCGTCGATTTTGAACTTTTTAGTTCTACCCATTGACTCCTTCTGGTGATAAATTAGCCATAGAGTAGCCAGTATTTGACCCACTGAACATGTTTCAGTAATTGATCTTGAAATTTCTATACCTACTTATTGACTCTTTCTGATGTTACATAGATCATTCAAATGTCAATATTTGACCAAATGTACTAAAATCTGGCCCAAGAGTCGTCGATTTTGAACTTTCTATTTATACCCAATTGACTCCTTCTGGTTATAAATTAGCCATAGAGTAGCCAATATTTTACCCATTGGACATGTTTCAGTTATGGATCTTAAAGTTTTTATACCTACTCATTGACTCTTTCTGAATTTAAGTCAGTCATTCAGAAATCCATATTTGACCACATGTACTAATATCGGGCCCAAGAGTCGTCGATTTTGAACTTTCTATTTATACCCACTTGACTCCTTTTGGTGATAAATTAGCCATAGAGAAGCCAATATTTGACCCATTGAACATGTTTCAGTCATGGATCTTTAAATTTCTTTACCTACTTATTGACTCCTTCTGAATTTAGGTCAGTCATTCAGAAATCCATATTTGACCAAATGTACTAATATCGGGCCCAAGAGTCGTCGATTTTGAACTTTTTAGTTCTACCCATTGACTCCTTCTGGTGATAAATTAGCCATAGAGTAGCCAATATTTGACCCATTGAACATGTTTCAGTCATGGATCTTTAAATTTCTAGACCTACTTATTGACTCTTTCTGATGTTACATCGGTCATTCAAAAGTCAATATTTGACCAAATGTACTAACACTGGGCCCAAGAGTCGTCTATGTTGAACTTTTTAGTTCTACCCATTGACTCCTTCTGGTGATAAATTAGCCATAGAGTAGCCAATATTTGACCCATTGAACATGTTTCAGTCATGGATCTTGAAATTTCTAGACCTACTTATTGACTCTTTCTGATGTTACATCGGTCATTCAAAAGTCAATATTTGACCAAATGTACTAACACTGGGCCCAAGAGTCGTCTATGTTGAATTTTTTATTTCTACCCTATTGACTATTTCTGGAGATAGTTCAGCCAATTTTTGACCCACTGAAAATATTTCAGTCCTTGATCTTGAACTTTCTATTTCTATCCAATTGACTCCTTCTGGTTATAAATTAGCGATAGAGTAGCCAATTATTGACCCATTGAACATGTTTCAGTCATGGATCTTGAAATTTCTATACCTACTTATTGCCTCTATCTGATGTTACATCGGTCATTCAAAAGTCAATATTTGACCAAATGTACTAAAATCGGGCCCAAGAGTCGTCTATTTTGAACTCTTTAGTTCTACCGTATTGACTCCTTCTGGCGATATTTCAGCCAATTTTTGACCCACTGAAAATATTTCAGTCCTTGATCTTGAACTTTCTATTCCTACCCAATTGACTCCTTCTGGTGATAAATTAGCCATAGAGTAGCCAATATTTTACCCATTGGACATGTTTCAGTTATGGATCTTGAAATTTCTTTACCTACTCATTGACTCTTTCTGAATTTAGGTCAGTCATTCAGAAATCCATATTTGACCAAATGTACTAATTTGGGTTCCAAGAGTCGTCGATTTTGAACTTTCTATTTATACCCACTTGACTCCTTTTGGTAATAAATTAGCCATAGAGTAGCCAATATTTGACCCATTGAACATGTTTCAGTCATTGATCTTTAAATTTCTTTACCTACTTATTGACTCTTTCTGATTTTACATCGGTCATTCAAAAGTCAATATTTGACCAAATGTACTAAAATCGGGCCCAAAAGTAGTCGATTTTGAACTTTTTAGTTCTACCCATTGACTCCTTCTGGTGATAAATTAGCCATAGAGTAGCCAATATTTGACCCATTGAACATGTTTCAGTCATGGATCTTGAAATTTATAGACCTTATTGAATCTATCTGATGTTACATCGGTCATTCAAAAGTCAATATTTGACCAAATGTACTAAAATCGGGCCCAAGAGTCGTCTATTTTAAACTTTTTAGTTCTACCCTTTGACTCCTTCTGGTGATAAACTAGCCATAGAGTAGCCAAAATTTGACCCATTGAACATGTTTCAGTCAAGGATCTTGAAATTTCTAGACCTACTTATTGAATCTATCTGATGTTACATCGGTCATTCAAAAGTCAATATTTGACCAAATGTACTAAAATCGGGCCCAAGAGTTGTCTATTTTGAACTTTTTACTTCTACCCAATTGACTCCTTCTGGTGATAAATTAGCCATAGAGTAGCCAATATTTGACCCATTGAACATGTTTCAGTCATGGAGCTTGAAATTTCTATAACTACTTATTGACTCTTTCTGATGTTATATCGGTGATTCAAAAGTCAATATTTGACCAAATGTACTAATATCGGGCCAGAGAGTCGTCTATTTTGAACTTTTTAGTTCTACCCTATTGACTCCTTCTGGAGATAGTTCAGCCAATTTTTGACCCACTGAAAATAATTCAGTCCTTGATCTTGAACTTTCTATTCCTACCCAATTGACTCCTTCTGGTGATAAATTAGCCATAGAGTAGCCAATATTTTACCCATTGGACATGTTTCAGTTATGGATCTTGAAGTTTTTATACCTATTCATTGACTCATTCTGAATTTAGGTCAGTCATTCAGAAATCCATATTTGACCAAATGTACTAATATCGGGCCCAAGAGTCGTCGATTTTGAGCTTTCTATTTCTAACCAATTGACTCCTACTGGTGATAAATTAGCCATAGAGTAGCCAATATTTGACCCATTGAACATGTTTCAGTAATGGATCTTGAAATTTCTATACCTACTTATTGACTATTTCTGATGTTACATAGATCATTCTAAAGTCAATATTTGACCAAATGTACTAAAATCGGGCCCAAGAGTCGTCGATTTTGAACTTTTTAGTTCTACCCATTGACTCATTCTGGTGATAAATTAGCCATAGAGTAGCCAGTATTTGACCCACTGAACATGTTTCAGTAATTGATCTTGAAATTTCTATACCTACTTATTGACTCTTTCTGATGTTACATAGATCATTCAAATGTCAATATTTGACCAAATGTACTAAAATCGGGCCCAAGAGTCGTCGATTTTGAACTTTTTAGTTCTACCCATTGACTCCTTCTGGAGATAAATTAGCCACAGAGTAGCCAATATTTGACCCATTGAACATGTTTCAGTCATGGATCTTGAAATTTCTATACCTACTTATTGACTATTTCTGATGTTACATAGATCATTCAAAAGTCAATATTTGACCAAATGTACTAAAATCGGGCCCAAGAGTTGTCTATTTTGAACTTTTTACTTCTACCCTATTGACTCCTTCTGGTGATAAATTAGCCATAGAGTAGCCAATATTTGACCCATTGAACATGTTTCAGTAATGGATCTTGAAATTTCTATACCTACTTATTGACTATTTCTGATGTTACATAGATCATTCAAATGTCAATATTTGACCAAATGTACTAAAATCGGGCCCAAGAGTCGTCTATTTTGAACTTTTTAGTTCTACCGTATTGACTCCTTCTGGCGATAGTTCAGCCAATTTTTGACCCACTGAAAATATTTCAGTCCTTGATCTTGAACTTTCTATTCCTACCCAATTGACTCCTTCTGTTGATAAATTAGCCATAGAGTAGCCAATATTTTACCCATTGGACATGTTTCAGTTATGGATCTTGAAGTTTTTATACCTACTCATTGACTCATTCTGAATTTAGGTCAGTCATTCAGAAATCCATATTTGACCAAATGTACTAATATCGGGCCCAAGAGTCGTCGATTTTGAGCTTTCTATTTCTAACCAATTGACTCCTACTGGTGATAAATTAGCCATAGAGTAGCCAATATTTGACCCATTGAACATGTTTCAGTAATGGATCTTGAAATTTCTATACCTACTTATTGACTATTTCTGATGTTACATAGATCATTCTAAAGTCAATATTTGACCAAATGTACTAAAATCGGGCCCAAGAGTCTTCGATTTTGACCTTTCTATTTCTATACAATTGAGTCCTTCTGGTGATAAATTAGCCATAGAGTAGCCAACATTTGACCCATTGAACATGTTTCAGTAATTGATCTTGAAATTTCTATACCTACTTATTGACTCTTTCTGATGTTACATAGATCATTCAAAAGTCAATATTTGACCAAATGTACTAAAATCGGGCCCAAAAGTAGTCGATTTTGAACTTTTTAGTTCTACCCATTGACTCCTTCTGGTGATAAATTAGCCATAGAGTAGCCAATATTTGACCCATTGAACATGTTTCAGTCATGGATCTTGAAATTTATAGACCTTATTGAATCTATCTGATGTTACATCGGTCATTCAAAAGTCAATATTTGACCAAATGTACTAAAATCGGGCCCAAGAGTCGTCTATTTTAAACTTTTTAGTTCTACCCTTTGACTTTTTCTGGTGATAAACTAGCCATAGAGTAGCCAAAATTTGACCCATTGAACATGTTTCAGTCATGGATCTTGAAATTTCTAGACCTACTTATTGAATCTATCTGATGTTACATCGGTCATTCAAAAGTCAATATTTGACCAAATGTACTAATATCGGGCCCAAGAGTCGTCGATTTTGAGCTTTCTATTTCTAACCAATTGACTCCTACTGGTGATAAATTAGCCATAGAGTAGCCAATATTTGACCCATTGAACATGTTTCAGTAATGGATCTTGAAATTTCTATACCTACTTATTGACTATTTCTGATGTTACATAGATCATTCTAAAGTCAATATTTGACCAAATGTACTAAAATCGGGCCCAAGAGTCTTCGATTTTGAACTTTCTATTTCTATACAATTGAGTCCTTCTGGTGATAAATTAGCCATAGAGTAGCCAACATTTGACCCATTGAACATGTTTCAGTAATTGATCTTGAAATTTCTATACCTACTTATTGACTCTTTCTGATGTTACATAGATCATTCAAAAGTCAATATTTGACCAAATGTACTAAAATCGGGCCCAAAAGTAGTCGATTTTGAACTTTTTAGTTCTACCCATTGACTCCTTCTGGTGATAAATTAGCCATAGAGTAGCCAATATTTGACCCATTGAACATGTTTCAGTCATGGATCTTGAAATTTATAGACCTTATTGAATCTATCTGATGTTACATCGGTCATTCAAAAGTCAATATTTGACCAAATGTACTAAAATCGGGCCCAAGAGTCGTCTATTTTAAACTTTTTAGTTCTACCCTTTGACTCCTTCTGGTGATAAACTAGCCATAGAGTAGCCAAAATTTGACCCATTGAACATGTTTCAGTCATGGATCTTGAAATTTCTAGACCTACTTATTGAATCTATCTGATGTTACATCGGTCATTCAAAAGTCAATATTTGACCAAATGTACTAAAATCGGGCCCAAGAGTTGTCTATTTTGAACTTTTTACTTCTACCCAATTGACTCCTTCTGGTGATAAATTAGCCATAGAGTAGCCAATATTTGACCCATTGAACATGTTTCAGTCATGGAGCTTGAAATTTCTATAACTACTTATTGACTCTTTCTGATGTTATATCGGTGATTCAAAAGTCAATATTTGACCAAATGTACTAATATCGGGCCAGAGAGTCGTCTATTTTGAACTTTTTAGTTCTACCCTATTGACTCCTTCTGGAGATAGTTCAGCCAATTTTTGACCCACTGAAAATATTTCAGTCCTTGATCTTGAACTTTTTATTCCTACCCAATTGACTCCTTCTGGTGATAAATTAGCCATAGAGTAGCCAATATTTTACCCATTGGACATGTTTCAGTTATGGATCTTGAAGTTTTTATACCTACTCATTGACTCATTCTGAATTTAGGTCAGTCATTCAGAAATCCATATTTGACCAAATGTACTAATATCGGGCCCAAGAGTCGTCGATTTTGAACTTTCTATTTCTAACCAATTGACTCCTACTGGTGATAAATTAGCCATAGAGTAGCCAATATTTGACCCATTGAACATGTTTCAGTAATGGATCTTGAAATTTCTATACCTACTTATTGACTATTTCTGATGTTACATAGATCATTCTAAAGTCAATATTTGACCAAATGTACTAAAATCGGGCCCAAGAGTCGTCGATTTTGAACTTTTTAGTTCTACCCATTGACTCCTTCTGGTGATAAATTAGCCATAGAGTAGCCAGTATTTGACCCAATGAACATGTTTCAGTAATTGATCTTGAAATTTCTATACCTACTTATTGACTCTTTCTGATGTTACATAGATCATTCAAATGTCAATATTTGACCAAATGTACTAATATCGGGCCCAAGAGTCGTCGATTTTGAACTTTTTAGTTCTATCCATTGACTCCTTCTGGAGATAAATTAGCCACAGAGTAGCCAAAATTTGACCCATTGAACATGTTTCAGTCATGGATCTTGAAATTTCTATACCTACTTATTGACTATTTCTGATGTTACATAGATCATTCAAAAGTCAATATTTGACCAAATGTACTAAAATCGGGCCCAAGAGTTGTCTATTTTGAACTTTTTACTTCTACCCTATTTACTCCTTCTGGTGATAAATTAGCCATAGAGTAGCCAATATTTGACCCATTGAACATGTTTCAGTAATGGATCTTGAAATTTCTATACCTACTTATTGACTATTTCTGATGTTACATAGATCATTCAAATGTCAATATTTGACCAAATGTACTAAAATCGGGCCCAAGAGTCGTCTATTTTGAACTTTTTAGTTCTACCGTATTGACTCCTTCTGGCGATAGTTCAGCCAATTTTTGACCCACTGAAAATATTTCAGTCCTTGATCTTGAACTTTCTATTTCTATCCAATTGACTCCTTCTGGTTATAAATTAGCGATAGAGTAGCCAATTATTGACCCATTGAACATGTTTCAGTCATGGATCTTGAAATTTCTATACCTACTTATTGCCTCTATCTGATGTTACATCGGTCATTCAAAAGTCAATATTTGACCAAATGTACTAAAATCGGGCCCAAGAGTCGTCGATTTTGAACTTTCTATTTATACCCAATTGACTCCTTCTGGTGATAAATTAGCCATAGAGTAGCCAATATTTTACCCATTGGACATGTTTCAGTTATGGATCTTAAAGTTTTTATACCTACTCATTGACTCTTTCTGAATTTAGGTCAGTCATTAAGAAATCCATATTTGACCAAATGTACTAATATCGGGCCCAAGAGTCGTCGATTTTGAACTTTCTATTTATACCCACTTGACTCCTTTTGGTGATAAATTAGCCATAGAGTAGCCAATATTTGACCCATTGAACATGTTTCAGTCATGGATCTTTAAATTTCTTTACCTACTTATTGACTCCTTCTGATTTTACATCGGTCATTCAAAAGTCAATATTTGACCAAATGTACTAAAATCGGGCCCAAGAGTCGTCGATTTTGAACTTTTTAGTTCTACCCATTGACTCCTTCTGTTGAAAAATTAGCCATAGAGTAGCCAATATTTGACCCATTGAACATGTTTCAGTCATGGATCTTGAAATTTCTAGACCTTACTTATTGACTCTTTCTGATGTTACATCGGTCATTCAAAAGTCAATATTTGACCAAATGTACTAACACTGGGCCCAAGAGTCGTCTATGTTGAACTTTTTAGTTCTACCCTATTGACTACTTCTGGAGATAGTTCAGCCAATTTTTGACCCACTGAAAATATTTCAGTCCTTGATCTTGAACTTTCTATTTCTATCCAATTGACTCCTTCTGGTTATAAATTAGCGATAGAGTAGCCAATTATTGACCCATTGAACATGTTTCAGTCATGGATCTTGAAATTTCTATACCTACTTATTGCCTCTATCTGATGTTACATCGGTCATTCAAAAGTCAATATTTGACCAAATGTACTAAAATCGGGCCCAAGAGTCGTCGATTTTGAACTTTCTATTTATACCCAATTGACTCCTTCTGGTGATAAATTAGCCATAGAGTAGCCAATATTTTACCCATTGGACATGTTTCAGTTATGGATCTTAAAGTTTTTATACCTACTCATTGACTCTTTCTGAATTTAGGTCAGTCATTAAGAAATCCATATTTGACCAAATGTACTAATATCGGGCCCAAGAGTCGTCGATTTTGAACTTTCTATTTATACCCACTTGACTCCTTTTGGTGATAAATTAGCCATAGAGTAGCCAATATTTGACCCATTGAACATGTTTCAGTCATGGATCTTTAAATTTCTTTACCTACTTATTGACTCCTTCTGATTTTACATCGGTCATTCAAAAGTCAATATTTGACCAAATGTACTAAAATCGGGCCCAAGAGTCGTCGATTTTGAACTTTTTAGTTCTACCCATTGACTCCTTCTGTTGAAAAATTAGCCATAGAGTAGCCAATATTTGACCCATTGAACATGTTTCAGTCATGGATCTTGAAATTTCTAGACCTTACTTATTGACTCTTTCTGATGTTACATCGGTCATTCAAAAGTCAATATTTGACCAAATGTACTAACACTGGGCCCAAGAGTCGTCTATGTTGAACTTTTTAGTTCTACCCTATTGACTACTTCTGGAGATAGTTCAGCCAATTTTTGACCCACTGAAAATATTTCAGTCCTTGATCTTGAACTTTCTATTTCTATCCAATTGACTCCTTCTGGTTATAAATTAGCGATAGAGTAGCCAATTATTGACCCATTGAACATGTTTCAGTCATGGATCTTGAAATTTCTATACCTACTTATTGCCTCTATCTGATGTTACATCGGTCATTCAAAAGTCAATATTTGACCAAATGTACTAAAATCGGGCCCAAGAGTCGTCGATTTTGAACTTTCTATTTCTATACAATTGACTCCTTCTGGTGATAAATTAGCCATAGAGTAGCCAGTATTTGACCCACTGAACATGTTTCAGTAATTGATCTTGAAATTTCTATACCTACTTATTGACTCTTTCTGATGTTACATAGATCATTCAAATGTCAATATTTGACCAAATGTACTAAAATCGGGCCCAAGAGTCGTCGATTTTGAACTTTTTAGTTCTACCCATTGACTCCTTCTGTTGAAAAATTAGCCATAGAGTAGCCAATATTTGACCCATTGAACATGTTTCAGTCATGGATCTTGAAATTTCTAGACCTTACTTATTGACTCTTTCTGATGTTACATCGGTCATTCAAAAGTCAATATTTGACCAAATGTACTAACACTGGGCCCAAGAGTCGTCTATGTTGAACTTTTTAGTTCTACCCTATTGACTACTTCTGGAGATAGTTCAGCCAATTTTTGACCCACTGAAAATATTTCAGTCCTTGATCTTGAACTTTCTATTTCTATCCAATTGACTCCTTCTGGTTATAAATTAGCGATAGAGTAGCCAATTATTGACCCATTGAACATGTTTCAGTCATGGATCTTGAAATTTCTATACCTACTTATTGCCTCTATCTGATGTTACATCGGTCATTCAAAAGTCAATATTTGACCAAATGTACTAAAATCGGGCCCAAGAGTCGTCGATTTTGAACTTTCTATTTCTATACAATTGACTCCTTCTGGTGATAAATTAGCCATAGAGTAGCCAGTATTTGACCCACTGAACATGTTTCAGTAATTGATCTTGAAATTTCTATACCTACTTATTGACTCTTTCTGATGTTACATAGATCATTCAAATGTCAATATTTGACCAAATGTACTAAAATCGGGCCCAAGAGTCGTCGATTTTGAACTTTTTAGTTCTACCCATTGACTCCTTCTGGAGATAAATTAGCCACAGAGTAGCCAATATTTGACCCATTGAACATGTTTCAGTCATGGATCTTGAAATTTCTATACCTACTTATTGACTATTTCTGATGTTACATAGATCATTCAAATGTCAATATTTGACCAAATGTACTAAAATCGGGGCCAAGAGTCGTCTATTTTGAACTTTTTAGTTCTACCGTATTGACTCCTTCTGGCGATAGTTCAGCCAATTTTTGACCCACTGAAAATATTTCAGTCCTTGATCTTGAACTTTCTATTTCTATCCAATTGACTCCTTCTGGTTATAAATTAGTGATAGAGTAGCCAATTATTGACCCATTGAACATGTTTCAGTCATGGATCTTGAAATTTCTATACCTACTTATTGCCTCTTTCTGATGTTACATCGGTCATTCAAAAGTCAATATTTGACCAAATGTACTAAAATCGGGCCCAAGAGTCGTCGATTTTGAACTTTCTATTTATACCCAATTGACTCCTTCTGGTGATAAATTAGCCATAGAGTAGCCAATATTTGACCCATTGGACATGTTTCAGTTATGGATCTTAAAGTTTTTATACCTACTTATTGACTCCTTCTGATTTTACATCGGTCATTCAAAAGTCAATATTTGACCAAATGTACTAAAATCGGGCCCAAGAGTCGTCGATTTTGAACTTTCTATTTCTATACAATTGACTCCTTCTGGTGATAAATTAGCCATAGAGTAGCCAATATTTGACCCATTGAACATGTTTCAGTAATTGATCTTGAAATTTCTATACCTACTTATTGACTCTTTCTGATGTTACATAGATCATTCAAAAGACAACATTTGACCAAATGTACTAAAATCGGGCCCAAAAGTAGTCGATTTTGAACTTTTTAGTTCTACCCATTGACTCCTTCTGGTGATAAATTAGCCATAGAGTAGCCAATATTTGACCCATTGAACATGTTTCAGTCATGGATCTTGAAATTTCTAGACCTACTTATTGAATCTATCTGATGTTACATCGGTCATTCAAAAGTCAATATTTGACCAAATGTACTAATATCGGGCCCAAGAGTTGTCTATTTTGAACTTTTTACTTCTACCCAATTGACTCCTTCTGGTGATAAATTAGCCATAGAGTAGCCAATATTTGACCCATTGAACATGTTTCAGTCATGGATCTTAAAATATCTATACCTACTTATTGACTCTTTCTGATGTTATATCGGTGATTAAAAAGTCAATATTTGACCAAATGTACTAAAATCGGGCCCAAGAGTCGTCTATTTTAAACTTTTTACTTCTACCCAATTGACTCCTTCTGGTGATAAATTAGCCATAGAGTAGCCAATATTTGACCCATTGAACATGTTTCAGTCATGGAGCTTGAAATTTCTATAACTACTTATTGACTCTTTCTGATGTTATATCGGTGATTCAAAAGTCAATATTTGACCAAATGTACTAATATCGGGCCAGAGAGTCGTCTATTTTGAACTTTTTAGTTCTACCCTATTGACTCCTTCTGGAGATAGTTCAGCCAATTTTTGACCCACTGAAAATAATTCAGTCCTTGATCTTGAACTTTCTATTCCTACCCAATTGACTCCTTCTGGTGATAAATTAGCCATAGAGTAGCCAATATTTTACCCATTGGACATGTTTCAGTTATGGATCTTGAAGTTTTTATACCTATTCATTGACTCATTCTGAATTTAGGTCAGTCATTCAGAAATCCATATTTGACCAAATGTACTAATATCGGGCCCAAGAGTCGTCGATTTTGAGCTTTCTATTTCTAACCAATTGACTCCTACTGGTGATAAATTAGCCATAGAGTAGCCAATATTTGACCCATTGAACATGTTTCAGTAATGGATCTTGAAATTTCTATACCTACTTATTGACTATTTCTGATGTTACATAGATCATTCTAAAGTCAATATTTGACCAAATGTACTAAAATCGGGCCCAAGAGTCGTCGATTTTGAACTTTTTAGTTCTACCCATTGACTCATTCTGGTGATAAATTAGCCATAGAGTAGCCAGTATTTGACCCACTGAACATGTTTCAGTAATTGATCTTGAAATTTCTATACCTACTTATTGACTCTTTCTGATGTTACATAGATCATTCAAATGTCAATATTTGACCAAATGTACTAAAATCGGGCCCAAGAGTCGTCGATTTTGAACTTTTTAGTTCTACCCATTGACTCCTTCTGGAGATAAATTAGCCACAGAGTAGCCAATATTTGACCCATTGAACATGTTTCAGTCATGGATCTTGAAATTTCTATACCTACTTATTGACTATTTCTGATGTTACATAGATCATTCAAAAGTCAATATTTGACCAAATGTACTAAAATCGGGCCCAAGAGTTGTCTATTTTGAACTTTTTACTTCTACCCTATTGACTCCTTCTGGTGATAAATTAGCCATAGAGTAGCCAATATTTGACCCATTGAACATGTTTCAGTAATGGATCTTGAAATTTCTATACCTACTTATTGACTATTTCTGATGTTACATAGATCATTCAAATGTCAATATTTGACCAAATGTACTAAAATCGGGCCCAAGAGTCGTCTATTTTGAACTTTTTAGTTCTACCGTATTGACTCCTTCTGGCGATAGTTCAGCCAATTTTTGACCCACTGAAAATATTTCAGTCCTTGATCTTGAACTTTCTATTTCTATCCAATTGACTCCTTCTGGTTATAAATTAGTGATAGAGTAGCCAATTATTGACCCATTGAACATGTTTCAGTCATGGATCTTGAAATTTCTATACCTACTTATTGCCTCTTTCTGATGTTACATCGGTCATTCAAAAGTCAATATTTGACCAAATGTACTAAAATCGGGCCCAAGAGTCGTCGATTTTGAACTTTCTATTTATACCCAATTGACTCCTTCTGGTGATAAATTAGCCATAGAGTAGCCAATATTTTACCCATTGGACATGTTTCAGTTATGGATCTTAAAGTTTTTATACCTACTCATTGACTCTTTCTGAATTTAGGTCAGTCGTTCAGATATCCATATTTGACCAAATGTACTAATATCGGGCCCAAGAGTCGTCGATTTTGAACTTTCTATTTATACCCACTTGACTCCTTTTGGTGATAAATTAGCCATAGAGAAGCCAATATTTGACCCATTGAACATGTTTCAGTCATGGATCTTTAAATTTCTTTACCTACTTATTGACTCCTTCTGAATTTAGGTCAGTCATTCAGAAATCCATATTTGACCAAATGTACTAATATCGGGCCCAAGAGTCGTCGATTTTGAACTTTTTAGTTCTACCCATTGACTCCTTCTGGTGATAAATTAGCCATAGAGTAGCCAATATTTGACCCATTGAACATGTTTCAGTCATGGATCTTTAAATTTCTAGACCTACTTATTGACTCTTTCTGATGTTACATCGGTCATTCAAAAGTCAATATTTGACCAAATGTACTAACACTGGGCCCAAGAGTCGTCTATGTTGAACTTTTTAGTTCTACCCATTGACTCCTTCTGGTGATAAATTAGCCATAGAGTAGCCAATATTTGACCCATTGAACATGTTTCAGTCATGGATCTTGAAATTTCTAGACCTACTTATTGACTCTTTCTGATGTTACATCGGTCATTCAAAAGTCAATATTTGACCAAATGTACTAACACTGGGCCCAAGAGTCGTCTATGTTGAATTTTTTATTTCTACCCTATTGACTATTTCTGGAGATAGTTCAGCCAATTTTTGACCCACTGAAAATATTTCAGTCCTTGATCTTGAACTTTCTATTTCTATCCAATTGACTCCTTCTGGTTATAAATTAGCGATAGAGTAGCCAATTATTGACCCATTGAACATGTTTCAGTCATGGATCTTGAAATTTCTATACCTACTTATTGCCTCTATCTGATGTTACATCGGTCATTCAAAAGTCAATATTTGACCAAATGTACTAAAATCGGGCCCAAGAGTCGTCTATTTTGAACTTTTTAGTTCTACCGTATTGACTCCTTCTGGCGATATTTCAGCCAATTTTTGACCCACTGAAAATATTTCAGTCCTTGATCTTGAACTTTCTATTCCTACCCAATTGACTCCTTCTGGTGATAAATTAGCCATAGAGTAGCCAATATTTTACCCATTGGACATGTTTCAGTTATGGATCTTGAAATTTCTTTACCTACTCATTGACTCTTTCTGAATTTAGGTCAGTCATTCAGAAATCCATATTTGACCAAATGTACTAATTTGGGTTCCAAGAGTCGTCGATTTTGAACTTTCTATTTATACCCACTTGACTCCTTTTGGTAATAAATTAGCCATAGAGTAGCCAATATTTGACCCATTGAACATGTTTCAGTCATGGATCTTTAAATTTCTTTACCTACTTATTGACTCTTTCTGATTTTACATCGGTCATTCAAAAGTCAATATTTGACCAAATGTACTAAAATCGGGCCCAAAAGTAGTCGATTTTGAACTTTTTAGTTCTACCTATTGACTCCTTCTGGTGATAAATTAGCCATAGAGTAGCCAATATTTGACCCATTGAACATGTTTCAGTCATGGATCTTGAAATTTATAGACCTTATTGAATCTATCTGATGTTACATCGGTCATTCAAAAGTCAATATTTGACCAAATGTACTAAAATCGGGCCCAAGAGTCGTCTATTTTAAACTTTTTAGTTCTACCCTTTGACTCCTTCTGGTGATAAACTAGCCATAGAGTAGCCAAAATTTGACCCATTGAACATGTTTCAGTCAAGGATCTTGAAATTTCTAGACCTACTTATTGAATCTATCTGATGTTACATCGGTCATTCAAAAGTCAATATTTGACCAAATGTACTAAAATCGGGCCCAAGAGTTGTCTATTTTGAACTTTTTACTTCTACCCAATTGACTCCTTCTGGTGATAAATTAGCCATAGAGTAGCCAATATTTGACCCATTGAACATGTTTCAGTCATGGAGCTTGAAATTTCTATAACTACTTATTGACTCTTTCTGATGTTATATCGGTGATTCAAAAGTCAATATTTGACCAAATGTACTAATATCGGGCCAGAGAGTCGTCTATTTTGAACTTTTTAGTTCTACCCTATTGACTCCTTCTGGAGATAGTTCAGCCAATTTTTGACCCACTGAAAATATTTCAGTCCTTGATCTTGAACTTTCTATTCCTACCCAATTGACTCCTTCTGTTGATAAATTAGCCATAGAGTAGCCAATATTTTACCCATTGGACATGTTTCAGTTATGGATCTTGAAGTTTTTATACCTACTCATTGACTCATTCTGAATTTAGGTCAGTCATTCAGAAATCCATATTTGACCAAATGTACTAATATCGGGCCCAAGAGTCGTCGATTTTGAGCTTTCTATTTCTAACCAATTGACTCCTACTGGTGATAAATTAGCCATAGAGTAGCCAATATTTGACCCATTGAACATGTTTCAGTAATGGATCTTGAAATTTCTATACCTACTTATTGACTATTTCTGATGTTACATAGATCATTCTAAAGTCAATATTTGACCAAATGTACTAAAATCGGGCCCAAGAGTCTTCGATTTTGAACTTTCTATTTCTATACAATTGAGTCCTTCTGGTGATAAATTAGCCATAGAGTAGCCAACATTTGACCCATTGAACATGTTTCAGTAATTGATCTTGAAATTTCTATACCTACTTATTGACTCTTTCTGATGTTACATAGATCATTCAAAAGTCAATATTTGACCAAATGTACTAAAATCGGGCCCAAAAGTAGTCGATTTTGAACTTTTTAGTTCTACCCATTGACTCCTTCTGGTGATAAATTAGCCATAGAGTAGCCAATATTTGACCCATTGAACATGTTTCAGTCATGGATCTTGAAATTTATAGACCTTATTGAATCTATCTGATGTTACATCGGTCATTCAAAAGTCAATATTTGACCAAATGTACTAAAATCGGGCCCAAGAGTCGTCTATTTTAAACTTTTTAGTTCTACCCTTTGACTCCTTCTGGTGATAAACTAGCCATAGAGTAGCCAAAATTTGACCCATTGAACATGTTTCAGTCATGGATCTTGAAATTTCTAGACCTACTTATTGAATCTATCTGATGTTACATCGGTCATTCAAAAGTCAATATTTGACCAAATGTACTAATATCGGGCCCAAGAGTCGTCGATTTTGAGCTTTCTATTTCTAACCAATTGACTCCTACTGGTGATAAATTAGCCATAGAGTAGCCAATATTTGACCCATTGAACATGTTTCAGTAATGGATCTTGAAATTTCTATACCTACTTATTGACTATTTCTGATGTTACATAGATCATTCTAAAGTCAATATTTGACCAAATGTACTAAAATCGGGCCCAAGAGTCTTCGATTTTGAACTTTCTATTTCTATACAATTGAGTCCTTCTGGTGATAAATTAGCCATAGAGTAGCCAACATTTGACCCATTGAACATGTTTCAGTAATTGATCTTGAAATTTCTATACCTACTTATTGACTCTTTCTGATGTTACATAGATCATTCAAAAGTCAATATTTGACCAAATGTACTAAAATCGGGCCCAAAAGTAGTCGATTTTGAACTTTTTAGTTCTACCCATTGACTCCTTCTGGTGATAAATTAGCCATAGAGTAGCCAATATTTGACCCATTGAACATGTTTCAGTCATGGATCTTGAAATTTATAGACCTTATTGAATCTATCTGATGTTACATCGGTCATTCAAAAGTCAATATTTGACCAAATGTACTAAAATCGGGCCCAAGAGTCGTCTATTTTAAACTTTTTAGTTCTACCCTTTGACTCCTTCTGGTGATAAACTAGCCATAGAGTAGCCAAAATTTGACCCATTGAACATGTTTCAGTCATGGATCTTGAAATTTCTAGACCTACTTATTGAATCTATCTGATGTTACATCGGTCATTCAAAAGTCAATATTTGACCAAATGTACTAAAATCGGGCCCAAGAGTTGTCTATTTTGAACTTTTTACTTCTACCCAATTGACTCCTTCTGGTGATAAATTAGCCATAGAGTAGCCAATATTTGACCCATTGAACATGTTTCAGTCATGGAGCTTGAAATTTCTATAACTACTTATTGACTCTTTCTGATGTTATATCGGTGATTCAAAAGTCAATATTTGACCAAATGTACTAATATCGGGCCAGAGAGTCGTCTATTTTGAACTTTTTAGTTCTACCCTATTGACTCCTTCTGGAGATAGTTCAGCCAATTTTTGACCCACTGAAAATATTTCAGTCCTTGATCTTGAACTTTCTATTCCTACCCAATTGACTCCTTCTGGTGATAAATTAGCCATAGAGTAGCCAATATTTTACCCATTGGACATGTTTCAGTTATGGATCTTGAAGTTTTTATACCTACTCATTGACTCATTCTGAATTTAGGTCAGTCATTCAGAAATCCATATTTGACCAAATGTACTAATATCGGGCCCAAGAGTCGTCGATTTTGAACTTTCTATTTCTAACCAATTGACTCCTACTGGTGATAAATTAGCCATAGAGTAGCCAATATTTGACCCATTGAACATGTTTCAGTAATGGATCTTGAAATTTCTATACCTAGTTATTGACTATTTCTGATGTTACATAGATCATTCTAAAGTCAATATTTGACCAAATGTACTAAAATCGGGCCCAAGAGTCGTCGATTTTGAACTTTTTAGTTCTACCCATTGACTCCTTCTGGTGATAAATTAGCCATAGAGTAGCCAGTATTTGACCCAATGAACATGTTTCAGTAATTGATCTTGAAATTTCTATACCTACTTATTGACACTTTCTGATGTTACATAGATCATTCAAATGTCAATATTTGACCAAATGTACTAAAATCGGGCCCAAGAGTCGTCGATTTTGAACTTTTTAGTTCTATCCATTGACTCCTTCTGGAGATAAATTAGCCACAGAGTAGCCAATATTTGACCCATTGAACATGTTTCAGTCATGGATCTTGAAATTTCTATACCTACTTATTGACTATTTCTGATGTTACATAGATCATTCAAAAGTCAATATTTGACCAAATGTACTAAAATCGGGCCCAAGAGTTGTCTATTTTGAACTTTTTACTTCTACCCTATTTACTCCTTCTGGTGATAAATTAGCCATAGAGTAACCAATATTTGACCCATTGAACATGTTTCAGTAATGGATCTTGAAATTTCTATACCTACTTATTGACTATTTCTGATGTTACATAGATCATTCAAATGTCAATATTTGACCAAATGTACTAAAATCGGGCCCAAGAGTCGTCTATTTTGAACTTTTTAGTTCTACCGTATTGACTCCTTCTGGCGATAGTTCAGCCAATTTTTGACCCACTGAAAATATTTCAGTCCTTGATCTTGAACTTTCTATTTCTATCCAATTGACTCCTTCTGGTTATAAATTAGCGATAGAGTAGCCAATTATTGACCCATTGAACATGTTTCAGTCATGGATCTTGAAATTTCTATACCTACTTATTGCCTCTATCTGATGTTACATCGGTCATTCAAAAGTCAATATTTGACCAAAT
The DNA here is from genome assembly GCA_038088235.1 of Zacco platypus. Taxonomy (NCBI): domain Eukaryota; kingdom Metazoa; phylum Chordata; class Actinopteri; order Cypriniformes; family Xenocyprididae; genus Zacco; species Zacco platypus. The sequence goes on from CM076070.1 coordinate 29,043,928, forward strand.
GTACTAAAATCGGGCCCAAGAGTCGTCGATTTTGAACTTTCTATTTATACCCAATTGACTCCTTCTGGTGATAAATTAGCCATAGAGTAGCCAATATTTTACCCATTGGACATGTTTCAGTTATGGATCTTAAAGTTTTTATACCTACTCATTGACTCTTTCTGAATTTAGGTCAGTCATTCAGAAATCCATATTTGACCAAATGTACTAATATCGGGCCCAAGAGTCGTCGATTTTGAACTTTCTATTTATACCCACTTGACTCCTTTTGGTGATAAATTAGCCATAGAGTAGCCAGTATTTGACCCATTGAACATGTTTCAGTCATGGATCTTTAAATTTCTTTACCTACTTATTGACTCCTTCTGATTTTACATCGGTCATTCAAAAGTCAATATTTGACCAAATGTACTAAAATCGGGCCCAAGAGTCGTCGATTTTGAACTTTTTAGTTCTACCCATTGACTCCTTCTGTTGATAAATTAGCCATAGAGTAGCCAATATTTGACCCATTGAACATGTTTCAGTCATGGATCTTGAAATTTCTAGACCTTACTTATTGACTCTTTCTGATGTTACATCGGTCATTCAAAAGTCAATATTTGACCAAATGTACTAACACTGGGCCCAAGAGTCGTCTATGTTGAACTTTTTAGTTCTACCCTATTGACTACTTCTGGAGATAGTTCAGCCAATTTTTGACCCACTGAAAATATTTCAGTCCTTGATCTTGAACTTTCTATTTCTATCCAATTGACTCCTTCTGGTTATAAATTAGCGATAGAGTAGCCAATTATTGACCCATTGAACATGTTTCAGTCATGGATCTTGAAATTTCTATACCTACTTATTGCCTCTATCTGATGTTACATCGGTCATTCAAAAGTCAATATTTGACCAAATGTACTAAAATCGGGCCCAAGAGTCGTCGATTTTGAACTTTCTATTTCTATACAATTGACTCCTTCTGGTGATAAATTAGCCATAGAGTAGCCAATATTTGACCCATTGAACATGTTTCAGTAATTGATCTTGAAATTTCTATACCTACTTATTGACTCTTTCTGATGTTACATAGATCATTCAAAAGTCAATATTTGACCAAATGTACTAAAATCGGGCCCAAAAGTAGTCGATTTTGAACTTTTTAGTTCTACCCATTGACTCCTTCTGGTGATAAATTAGCCATAGAGTAGCCAATATTTGACCCATTGAACATGTTTCAGTCATGGATCTTGAAATTTCTAGACCTACTTATTGAATCTATCTGATGTTACATCGGTCATTCAAAAGTCAATATTTGACCAAATGTACTAATATCGGGCCCAAGAGTTGTCTATTTTGAACTTTTTACTTCTACCCAATTGACTCCTTCTGGTGATAAATTAGCCATAGAGTAGCCAATATTTGACCCATTGAACATGTTTCAGTCATGGATCTTAAAATATCTATACCTACTTATTGACTCTTTCTGATGTTATATCGGTGATTAAAAAGTCAATATTTGACCAAATGTACTAAAATCGGGCCCAAGAGTCGTCTATTTTAAACTTTTCACTTCTACCCAATTGACTCCTTCCGGTGATAAATTAGCCATAGAGTAGCCAATATTTGACCCATTGAACATGTTTCAGTTATGAAGCTTGAAATTTCTATAACTACTTATTGACTCTTTCTGATGTTATATCGGTGATTCAAAAGTCAATATTTGACCAAATGTACTAATATCGGGCCAGAGAGTCGTCTATTTTGAACTTTTTAGTTCTACCCTATTGACTCCTTCTGGAGATAGTTCAGCCAATTTTTGACCCACTGAAAATAATTCAGTCCTTGATCTTGAACTTTCTATTCCTACCCAATTGACTCCTTCTGGTGATAAATTAGCCATAGAGTAGCCAATATTTTACCCATTGGACATGTTTCAGTTATGGATCTTGAAGTTTTTATACCTATTCATTGACTCATTCTGATTTTAGGTCAGTCATTCAGAAATCCATATTTGACCAAATGTACTAATATCGGGCCCAAGAGTCGTCGATTTTGAGCTTTCTATTTCTTACCAATTGACTCCTACTGGTGATAAATTAGCCATAGAGTAGCCAATATTTGACCCATTGAACATGTTTCAGTAATGGATCTTGAAATTTCTATACCTACTTATTGACTATTTCTGATGTTACATAGATCATTCTAAAGTCAATATTTGACCAAATGTACTAAAATCGGGCCCAAGAGTCGTCGATTTTGAACTTTTTAGTTCTACCCATTGACTCCTTCTGGTGATAAATTAGCCATAGAGTAGCCAGTATTTGACCCACTGAACATGTTTCAGTAATTGATCTTGAAATTTCTATACCTACTTATTGACTCTTTCTGATGTTACATAGATCATTCAAATGTCAATATTTGACCAAATGTACTAAAATCGGGCCCAAGAGTCGTCGATTTTGAACTTTTTAGTTCTACCCATTGACTCCTTCTGGAGATAAATTAGCCACAGAGTAGCCAATATTTGACCCATTGAACATGTTTCAGTCATGGATCTTGAAATTTCTATACCTACTTATTGACTATTTCTGATGTTACATAGATCATTCAAAAGTCAATATTTGACCAAATGTACTAAAATCGGGCCCAAGAGTTGTCTATTTTGAACTTTTTACTTCTACCCTATTGACTCCTTCTGGTGATAAATTAGCCATAGAGTAGCCAATATTTGACCCATTGAACATGTTTCAGTAATGGATCTTGAAATTTCTATACCTACTTATTGACTATTTCTGATGTTACATAGATCATTCAAATGTCAATATTTGACCAAATGTACTAAAATCGGGGCCAAGAGTCGTCTATTTTGAACTTTTTAGTTCTACCGTATTGACTCCTTCTGGCGATAGTTCAGCCAATTTTTGACCCACTGAAAATATTTCAGTCCTTGATCTTGAACTTTCTATTTCTATCCAATTGACTCCTTCTGGTTATAAATTAGTGATAGAGTAGCCAATTATTGACCCATTGAACATGTTTCAGTCATGGATCTTGAAATTTCTATACCTACTTATTGCCTCTTTCTGATGTTACATCGGTCATTCAAAAGTCAATATTTGACCAAATGTACTAAAATCGGGCCCAAGAGTCGTCGATTTTGAACTTTCTATTTATACCCAATTGACTCCTTCTGGTGATAAATTAGCCATAGAGTAGCCAATATTTTACCCATTGGACATGTTTCAGTTATGGATCTTAAAGTTTTTATACCTACTCATTGACTCTTTCTGAATTTAGGTCAGTCGTTCAGAAATCCATATTTGACCAAATGTACTAATATCGGGCCCAAGAGTCGTCGATTTTGAACTTTCTATTTATACCCACTTGACTCCTTTTGGTGATAAATTAGCCATAGAGTAGCCAATATTTGACCCATTGAACATGTTTCAGTCATGGATCTTTAAATTTCTTTACCTACTTATTGACTCCTTCTGATTTTACATCGGTCATTCAAAAGTCAATATTTTACCAAATGTACTAAAATCGGGCCCAAGAGTCGTCGATTTTGAACTTTCTATTTCTATACAATTGACTCCTTCTGGTGATAAATTAGCCATAGAGTAGCCAATATTTGACCCATTGAACATGTTTCAGTAATTGATCTTGAAATTTCTATACCTACTTATTGACTCTTTCTGATGTTACATAGATCATTCAAAAGACAATATTTGACCAAATGTACTAAAATCGGGCCCAAAAGTAGTCGATTTTGAACTTTTTAGTTCTACCCATTGACTCCTTCTGGTGATAAATTAGCCATAGAGTAGCCAATATTTGACCCATTGAACATGTTTCAGTCATGGATCTTGAAATTTCTAGACCTACTTATTGAATCTATCTGATGTTACATCGGTCATTCAAAAGTCAATATTTGACCAAATGTACTAATATCGGGCCCAAGAGTTGTCTATTTTGAACTTTTTACTTCTACCCAATTGACTCCTTCTGGTGATAAATTAGCCATAGAGTAGCCAATATTTGACCCATTGAACATGTTTCAGTCATGGATCTTAAAATATCTATACCTACTTATTGACTCTTTCTGATGTTATATCGGTGATTAAAAAGTCAATATTTGACCAAATGTACTAAAATCGGGCCCAAGAGTCGTCTATTTTAAACTTTTTACTTCTACCCAATTGACTCCTTCTGGTGATAAATTAGCCATAGAGTAGCCAATATTTGACCCATTGAACATGTTTCAGTCATGGAGCTTGAAATTTCTATAACTACTTATTGACTCTTTCTGATGTTATATCGGTGATTCAAAAGTCAATATTTGACCAAATGTACTAATATCGGGCCAGAGAGTCGTCTATTTTGAACTTTTTAGTTCTACCCTATTGACTCCTTCTGGAGATAGTTCAGCCAATTTTTGACCCACTGAAAATAATTCAGTCCTTGATCTTGAACTTTCTATTCCTACCCAATTGACTCCTTCTGGTGATAAATTAGCCATAGAGTAGCCAATATTTTACCCATTGAACATGTTTCAGTCATGGATCTTGAAATTTATAGACCTTATTGAATCTATCTGATGTTACATCGGTCATTCAAAAGTCAATATTTGACCAAATGTACTAAAATCGGGCCCAAGAGTCGTCTATTTTAAACTTTTTAGTTCTACCCTTTGACTCCTTCTGGTGATAAACTAGCCATAGAGTAGCCAAAATTTGACCCATTGAACATGTTTCAGTCATGGATCTTGAAATTTCTAGACCTACTTATTGAATCTATCTGATGTTACATCGGTCATTCAAAAGTCAATATTTGACCAAATGTACTAATATCGGGCCCAAGAGTCGTCGATTTTGAGCTTTCTATTTCTAACCAATTGACTCCTACTGGTGATAAATTAGCCATAGAGTAGCCAATATTTGACCCATTGAACATGTTTCAGTAATGGATCTTGAAATTTCTATACCTACTTATTGACTATTTCTGATGTTACATAGATCATTCTAAAGTCAATATTTGACCAAATGTACTAAAATCGGGCCCAAGAGTCTTCGATTTTGAACTTTCTATTTCTATGCAATTGAGTCCTTCTGGTGATAAATTAGCCATAGAGTAGCCAACATTTGACCCATTGAACATGTTTCAGTAATTGATCTTGAAATTTCTATACCTACTTATTGACTCTTTCTGATGTTACATAGATCATTCAAAAGTCAATATTTGACCAAATGTACTAAAATCGGGCCCAAAAGTAGTCGATTTTGAACTTTTTAGTTCTACCCATTGACTCCTTCTGGTGATAAATTAGCCATAGAGTAGCCAATATTTGACCCATTGAACATGTTTCAGTCATGGATCTTGAAATTTATAGACCTTATTGAATCTATCTGATGTTACATCGGTCATTCAAAAGTCAATATTTGACCAAATGTACTAAAATCGGGCCCAAGAGTCGTCTATTTTAAACTTTTTAGTTCTACCCTTTGACTCCTTCTGGTGATAAACTAGCCATAGAGTAGCCAAAATTTGACCCATTGAACATGTTTCAGTCATGGATCTTGAAATTTCTAGACCTACTTATTGAATCTATCTGATGTTACATCGGTCATTCAAAAGTCAATATTTGACCAAATGTACTAAAATCGGGCCCAAGAGTTGTCTATTTTGAACTTTTTACTTCTACCCAATTGACTCCTTCTGGTGATAAATTAGCCATAGAGTAGCCAATATTTGACCCATTGAACATGTTTCAGTCATGGAGCTTGAAATTTCTATAACTACTTATTGACTCTTTCTGATGTTATATCGGTGATTCAAAAGTCAATATTTGACCAAATGTACTAATATCGGGCCAGAGAGTCGTCTATTTTGAACTTTTTAGTTCTACCCTATTGACTCCTTCTGGAGATAGTTCAGCCAATTTTTGACCCACTGAAAATATTTCAGTCCTTGATCTTGAACTTTCTATTCCTACCCAATTGACTCCTTCTGGTGATAAATTAGCCATAGAGTAGCCAATATTTTACCCATTGGACATGTTTCAGTTATGGATCTTGAAGTTTTTATACCTACTCATTGACTCATTCTGAATTTAGGTCAGTCATTCAGAAATCCATATTTGACCAAATGTACTAATATCGGGCCCAAGAGTCGTCGATTTTGAACTTTCTATTTCTAACCAATTGACTCCTACTGGTGATAAATTAGCCATAGAGTAGCCAATATTTGACCCATTGAACATGTTTCAGTAATGGATCTTGAAATTTCTATACCTACTTATTGACTATTTCTGATGTTACATAGATCATTCTAAAGTCAATATTTGACCAAATGTACTAAAATCGGGCCCAAGAGTCGTCGATTTTGAACTTTTTAGTTCTACCCATTGACTCCTTCTGGTGATAAATTAGCCATAGAGTAGCCAGTATTTGACCCAATGAACATGTTTCAGTAATTGATCTTGAAATTTCTATACCTACTTATTGACTCTTTCTGATGTTACATAGATCATTCAAATGTCAATATTTGACCAAATGTACTAAAATCGGGCCCAAGAGTCGTCGATTTTGAACTTTTTAGTTCTATCCATTGACTCCTTCTGGAGATAAATTAGCCACAGAGTAGCCAATATTTGACCCATTGAACATGTTTCAGTCATGGATCTTGAAATTTCTATACCTACTTATTGACTATTTCTGATGTTACATAGATCATTCAAAAGTCAATATTTGACCAAATGTACTAAAATCGGGCCCAAGAGTTGTCTATTTTGAACTTTTTACTTCTACCCTATTTACTCCTTCTGGTGATAAATTAGCCATAGAGTAGCCAATATTTGACCCATTGAACATGTTTCAGTAATGGATCTTGAAATTTCTATACCTACTTATTGACTATTTCTGATGTTACATAGATCATTCAAATGTCAATATTTGACCAAATGTACTAAAATCGGGCCCAAGAGTCGTCTATTTTGAACTTTTTAGTTCTACCGTATTGACTCCTTCTGGCGATAGTTCAGCCAATTTTTGACCCACTGAAAATATTTCAGTCCTTGATCTTGAACTTTCTATTTCTATCCAATTGACTCCTTCTGGTTATAAATTAGCGATAGAGTAGCCAATTATTGACCCATTGAACATGTTTCAGTCATGGATCTTGAAATTTCTATACCTACTTATTGCCTCTATCTGATGTTACATCGGTCATTCAAAAGTCAATATTTGACCAAATGTACTAAAATCGGGCCCAAGAGTCGTCGATTTTGAACTTTCTATTTCTATCCAATTGACTCCTTCTGGTTATAAATTAGCGATAGAGTAGCCAATTATTGACCCATTGAACATGTTTCAGTCATGGATCTTGAAATTTCTATACCTACTTATTGCCTCTATCTGATGTTACATCGGTCATTCAAAAGTCAATATTTGACCAAATGTACTAAAATCGGGCCCAAGAGTCGTCGATTTTGAACTTTCTATTTATACCCAATTGACTCCTTCTGGTGATAAATTAGCCATAGAGTAGCCAATATTTTACCCATTGGACATGTTTCAGTTATGGATCTTAAAGTTTTTATACCTACTCATTGACTCTTTCTGAATTTAGGTCAGTCATTCAGAAATCCATATTTGACCAAATGTACTAATATCGGGCCCAAGAGTCGTCGATTTTGAACTTTCTATTTATACCCACTTGACTCCTTTTGGTGATAAATTAGCCATAGAGTAGCCAATATTTGACCCATTGAACATGTTTCAGTCATGGATCTTGAAATTTCTAGACCTTACTTATTGACTCTTTCTGATGTTACATCGGTCATTCAAAAGTCAATATTTGACCAAATGTACTAACACTGGGCCCAAGAGTCGTCTATGTTGAACTTTTTAGTTCTACCCTATTGACTACTTTTGGAGATAGTTCAGCCAATTTTTGACCCACTGAAAATATTTCAGTCCTTGATCTTGAACTTTCTATTTCTATCCAATTGACTCCTTCTGGTTATAAATTAGCGATAGAGTAGCCAATTATTGACCCATTGAACATGTTTCAGTCATGGATCTTGAAATTTCTATACCTACTTATTGCCTCTATCTGATGTTACATCGGTCATTCAAAAGTCAATATTTGACCAAATGTACTAAAATCGGGCCCAAGAGTCGTCGATTTTGAACTTTCTATTTCTATACAATTGACTCCTTCTGGTGATAAATTAGCCATAGAGTAGCCAATATTTGACCCATTGAACATGTTTCAGTAATTGATCTTGAAATTTCTATACCTACTTATTGACTCTTTCTGATGTTACATAGATCATTCAAAAGTCAATATTTGACCAAATGTACTAAAATCGGGCCCAAAAGTAGTCGATTTTGAACTTTTTAGTTCTACCCATTGACTCCTTCTGGTGATAAATTAGCCATAGAGTAGCCAATATTTGACCCATTGAACATGTTTCAGTCATGGATCTTGAAATTTCTAGACCTACTTATTGAATCTATCTGATGTTACATCGGTCATTCAAAAGTCAATATTTGACCAAATGTACTAATATCGGGCCCAAGAGTTGTCTATTTTGAACTTTTTACTTCTACCCAATTGACTCCTTCTGGTGATAAATTAGCCATAGAGTAGCCAATATTTGACCCATTGAACATGTTTCAGTCATGGATCTTAAAATATCTATACCTACTTATTGACTCTTTCTGATGTTATATCGGTGATTAAAAAGTCAATATTTGACCAAATGTACTAAAATCGGGCCCAAGAGTCGTCTATTTTGAACTTTTTACTTCTACCCTATTGACTCCTTCTGGTGATAAATTAGCCATAGAGTAGCCAATATTTGACCCATTGAACATGTTTCAGTCATGGAGCTTGAAATTTCTATAACTACTTATTGACTCTTTCTGATGTTATATCGGTGATTCAAAAGTCAATATTTGACCAAATGTACTAATATCGGGCCAGAGAGTCGTCTATTTTGAACTTTTTAGTTCTACCCTATTGACTCCTTCTGGAGATAGTTCAGCCAATTTTTGACCCACTGAAAATATTTCAGTCCTTGATCTTGAACTTTCTATTCCTACCCAATTGACTCCTTCTGGTGATAAATTAGCCATAGAGTAGCCAATATTTTACCCATTGGACATGTTTCAGTTATGGATCTTGAAGTTTTTATACCTACTCATTGACTCATTCTGAATTTAGGTCAGTCATTCAGAAATCCATATTTGACCAAATGTACTAATATCGGGCCCAAGAGTCGTCGATTTTGAACTTTCTATTTCTAACCAATTGACTCCTACTGGTGATAAATTAGCCATAGAGTAGCCAATATTTGACCCATTGAACATGTTTCAGTAATGGATCTTGAAATTTCTATACCTACTTATTGACTATTTCTGATGTTACATAGATCATTCTAAAGTCAATATTTGACCAAATGTACTAAAATCGGGCCCAAGAGTCGTCGATTTTGAACTTTTTAGTTCTACCCATTGACTCCTTCTGGTGATAAATTAGCCATAGAGTAGCCAGTATTTGACCCAATGAACATGTTTCAGTAATTGATCTTGAAATTTCTATACCTACTTATTGACTCTTTCTGATGTTACATAGATCATTCAAATGTCAATATTTGACCAAATGTACTAAAATCGGGCCCAAGAGTCGTCGATTTTGAACTTTTTAGTTCTATCCATTGACTCCTTCTGGAGATAAATTAGCCACAGAGTAGCCAATATTTGACCCATTGAACATGTTTCAGTCATGGATCTTGAAATTTCTATACCTACTTATTGACTATTTCTGATGTTACATAGATCATTCAAAAGTCAATATTTGACCAAATGTACTAAAATCGGGCCCAAGAGTTGTCTATTTTGAACTTTTTACTTCTACCCTATTTACTCCTTCTGGTGATAAATTAGCCATAGAGTAGCCAATATTTGACCCATTGAACATGTTTCAGTAATGGATCTTGAAATTTCTATACCTACTTATTGACTATTTCTGATGTTACATAGATCATTCAAATGTCAATATTTGACCAAATGTACTAAAATCGGGCCCAAGAGTCGTCTATTTTGAACTTTTTAGTTCTACCGTATTGACTCCTTCTGGCGATAGTTCAGCCAATTTTTGACCCACTGAAAATATTTCAGTCCTTGATCTTGAACTTTCTATTTCTATCCAATTGACTCCTTCTGGTTATAAATTAGCGATAGAGTAGCCAATTATTGACCCATTGAACATGTTTCAGTCATGGATCTTGAAATTTCTATACCTACTTATTGCCTCTATCTGATGTTACATCGGTCATTCAAAAGTCAATATTTGACCAAATGTACTAAAATCGGGCCCAAGAGTCGTCGATTTTGAACTTTCTATTTCTATCCAATTGACTCCTTCTGGTTATAAATTAGCGATAGAGTAGCCAATTATTGACCCATTGAACATGTTTCAGTCATGGATCTTGAAATTTCTATACCTACTTATTGCCTCTATCTGATGTTACATCGGTCATTCAAAAGTCAATATTTGACCAAATGTACTAAAATCGGGCCCAAGAGTCGTCGATTTTGAACTTTCTATTTATACCCAATTGACTCCTTCTGGTGATAAATTAGCCATAGAGTAGCCAATATTTTACCCATTGGACATGTTTCAGTTATGGATCTTAAAGTTTTTATACCTACTCATTGACTCTTTCTGAATTTAGGTCAGTCATTCAGAAATCCATATTTGACCAAATGTACTAATATCGGGCCCAAGAGTCGTCGATTTTGAACTTTCTATTTATACCCACTTGACTCCTTTTGGTGATAAATTAGCCATAGAGTAGCCAATATTTGACCCATTGAACATGTTTCAGTCATGGATCTTGAAATTTCTAGACCTTACTTATTGACTCTTTCTGATGTTACATCGGTCATTCAAAAGTCAATATTTGACCAAATGTACTAACACTGGGCCCAAGAGTCGTCTATGTTGAACTTTTTAGTTCTACCCTATTGACTACTTTTGGAGATAGTTCAGCCAATTTTTGACCCACTGAAAATATTTCAGTCCTTGATCTTGAACTTTCTATTTCTATCCAATTGACTCCTTCTGGTTATAAATTAGCGATAGAGTAGCCAATTATTGACCCATTGAACATGTTTCAGTCATGGATCTTGAAATTTCTATACCTACTTATTGCCTCTATCTGATGTTACATCGGTCATTCAAAAGTCAATATTTGACCAAATGTACTAAAATCGGGCCCAAGAGTCGTCGATTTTGAACTTTCTATTTCTATACAATTGACTCCTTCTGGTGATAAATTAGCCATAGAGTAGCCAATATTTGACCCATTGAACATGTTTCAGTAATTGATCTTGAAATTTCTATACCTACTTATTGACTCTTTCTGATGTTACATAGATCATTCAAAAGTCAATATTTGACCAAATGTACTAAAATCGGGCCCAAAAGTAGTCGATTTTGAACTTTTTAGTTCTACCCATTGACTCCTTCTGGTGATAAATTAGCCATAGAGTAGCCAATATTTGACCCATTGAACATGTTTCAGTCATGGATCTTGAAATTTCTAGACCTACTTATTGAATCTATCTGATGTTACATCGGTCATTCAAAAGTCAATATTTGACCAAATGTACTAATATCGGGCCCAAGAGTTGTCTATTTTGAACTTTTTACTTCTACCCAATTGACTCCTTCTGGTGATAAATTAGCCATAGAGTAGCCAATATTTGACCCATTGAACATGTTTCAGTCATGGATCTTAAAATATCTATACCTACTTATTGACTCTTTCTGATGTTATATCGGTGATTAAAAAGTCAATATTTGACCAAATGTACTAAAATCGGGCCCAAGAGTCGTCTATTTTAAACTTTTCACTTCTACCCAATTGACTCCTTCTGGTGATAAATTAGCCATAGAGTAGCCAATATTTGACCCATTGAACATGTTTCAGTTATGAAGCTTGAAATTTCTATAACTACTTATTGACTCTTTCTGATGTTATATCGGTGATTCAAAAGTCAATATTTGACCAAATGTACTAATATCGGGCCAGAGAGTCGTCTATTTTGAACTTTTTAGTTCTACCCTATTGACTCCTTCTGGAGATAGTTCAGCCAATTTTTGACCCACTGAAAATAATTCAGTCCTTGATCTTGAACTTTCTATTCCTACCCAATTGACTCCTTCTGGTGATAAATTAGCCATAGAGTAGCCAATATTTTACCCATTGGACATGTTTCAGTTATGGATCTTGAAGTTTTTATACCTATTCATTGACTCATTCTGATTTTAGGTCAGTCATTCAGAAATCCATATTTGACCAAATGTACTAATATCGGGCCCAAGAGTCGTCGATTTTGAGCTTTCTATTTCTTACCAATTGACTCCTACTGGTGATAAATTAGCCATAGAGTAGCCAATATTTGACCCATTGAACATGTTTCAGTAATGGATCTTGAAATTTCTATACCTACTTATTGACTATTTCTGATGTTACATAGATCATTCTAAAGTCAATATTTGACCAAATGTACTAAAATCGGGCCCAAGAGTCGTCGATTTTGAACTTTTTAGTTCTACCCATTGACTCCTTCTGGTGATAAATTAGCCATAGAGTAGCCAGTATTTGACCCACTGAACATGTTTCAGTAATTGATCTTGAAATTTCTATACCTACTTATTGACTCTTTCTGATGTTACATAGATCATTCTAAAGTCAATATTTGACCAAATGTACTAAAATCGGGCCCAAGAGTTGTCTATTTTGAACTTTTTACTTCTACCCTATTGACTCCTTCTGGTGATAAATTAGCCATAGAGTAGCCAATATTTGACCCATTGAACATGTTTCAGTAATGGATCTTGAAATTTATAGACCTTATTGAATCTATCTGATGTTACATCGGTCATTCAAAAGTCAATATTTGACCAAATGTACTAAAATCGGGCCCAAGAGTCGTCTATTTTAAACTTTTTAGTTCTACCCTTTGACTCCTTCTGGTGATAAACTAGCCATAGAGTAGCCAAAATTTGACCCATTGAACATGTTTCAGTCATGGATCTTGAAATTTCTAGACCTACTTATTGAATCTATCTGATGTTACATCGGTCATTCAAAAGTCAATATTTGACCAAATGTACTAATATCGGGCCCAAGAGTCGTCGATTTTGAGCTTTCTATTTCTAACCAATTGACTCCTACTGGTGATAAATTAGCCATAGAGTAGCCAATATTTGACCCATTGAACATGTTTCAGTAATGGATCTTGAAATTTCTATACCTACTTATTGACTATTTCTGATGTTACATAGATCATTCTAAAGTCAATATTTGACCAAATGTACTAAAATCGGGCCCAAGAGTCTTCGATTTTGAACTTTCTATTTCTATGCAATTGAGTCCTTCTGGTGATAAATTAGCCATAGAGTAGCCAACATTTGACCCATTGAACATGTTTCAGTAATTGATCTTGAAATTTCTATACCTACTTATTGACTCTTTCTGATGTTACATAGATCATTCAAAAGTCAATATTTGACCAAATGTACTAAAATCGGGCCCAAAAGTAGTCGATTTTGAACTTTTTAGTTCTACCCATTGACTCCTTCTGGTGATAAATTAGCCATAGAGTAGCCAATATTTGACCCATTGAACATGTTTCAGTCATGGATCTTGAAATTTATAGACCTTATTGAATCTATCTGATGTTACATCGGTCATTCAAAAGTCAATATTTGACCAAATGTACTAAAATCGGGCCCAAGAGTCGTCTATTTTAAACTTTTTAGTTCTACCCTTTGACTCCTTCTGGTGATAAACTAGCCATAGAGTAGCCAAAATTTGACCCATTGAACATGTTTCAGTCATGGATCTTGAAATTTCTAGACCTACTTATTGAATCTATCTGATGTTACATCGGTCATTCAAAAGTCAATATTTGACCAAATGTACTAAAATCGGGCCCAAGAGTTGTCTATTTTGAACTTTTTACTTCTACCCAATTGACTCCTTCTGGTGATAAATTAGCCATAGAGTAGCCAATATTTGACCCATTGAACATGTTTCAGTCATGGAGCTTGAAATTTCTATAACTACTTATTGACTCTTTCTGATGTTATATCGGTGATTCAAAAGTCAATATTTGACCAAATGTACTAATATCGGGCCAGAGAGTCGTCTATTTTGAACTTTTTAGTTCTACCCTATTGACTCCTTCTGGAGATAGTTCAGCCAATTTTTGACCCACTGAAAATATTTCAGTCCTTGATCTTGAACTTTCTATTCCTACCCAATTGACTCCTTCTGGTGATAAATTAGCCATAGAGTAGCCAATATTTTACCCATTGGACATGTTTCAGTTATGGATCTTGAAGTTTTTATACCTACTCATTGACTCATTCTGAATTTAGGTCAGTCATTCAGAAATCCATATTTGACCAAATGTACTAATATCGGGCCCAAGAGTCGTCGATTTTGAACTTTCTATTTCTAACCAATTGACTCCTACTGGTGATAAATTAGCCATAGAGTAGCCAATATTTGACCCATTGAACATGTTTCAGTAATGGATCTTGAAATTTCTATACCTACTTATTGACTATTTCTGATGTTACATAGATCATTCTAAAGTCAATATTTGACCAAATGTACTAAAATCGGGCCCAAGAGTCGTCGATTTTGAACTTTTTAGTTCTACCCATTGACTCCTTCTGGTGATAAATTAGCCATAGAGTAGCCAGTATTTGACCCACTGAACATGTTTCAGTAATTGATCTTGAAATTTCTATACCTACTTATTGACTCTTTCTGATGTTACATAGATCATTCTAAAGTCAATATTTGACCAAATGTACTAAAATCGGGCCCAAGAGTTGTCTATTTTGAACTTTTTACTTCTACCCTATTGACTCCTTCTGGTGATAAATTAGCCATAGAGTAGCCAATATTTGACCCATTGAACATGTTTCAGTAATGGATCTTGAAATTTATAGACCTTATTGAATCTATCTGATGTTACATCGGTCATTCAAAAGTCAATATTTGACCAAATGTACTAAAATCGGGCCCAAGAGTCGTCTATTTTAAACTTTTTAGTTCTACCCTTTGACTCCTTCTGGTGATAAACTAGCCATAGAGTAGCCAAAATTTGACCCATTGAACATGTTTCAGTCATGGATCTTGAAATTTCTAGACCTACTTATTGAATCTATCTGATGTTACATCGGTCATTCAAAAGTCAATATTTGACCAAATGTACTAATATCGGGCCCAAGAGTCGTCGATTTTGAGCTTTCTATTTCTAACCAATTGACTCCTACTGGTGATAAATTAGCCATAGAGTAGCCAATATTTGACCCATTGAACATGTTTCAGTAATGGATCTTGAAATTTCTATACCTACTTATTGACTATTTCTGATGTTACATAGATCATTCTAAAGTCAATATTTGACCAAATGTACTAAAATCGGGCCCAAGAGTCTTCGATTTTGAACTTTCTATTTCTATGCAATTGAGTCCTTCTGGTGATAAATTAGCCATAGAGTAGCCAACATTTGACCCATTGAACATGTTTCAGTAATTGATCTTGAAATTTCTATACCTACTTATTGACTCTTTCTGATGTTACATAGATCATTCAAAAGTCAATATTTGACCAAATGTACTAAAATCGGGCCCAAAAGTAGTCGATTTTGAACTTTTTAGTTCTACCCATTGACTCCTTCTGGTGATAAATTAGCCATAGAGTAGCCAATATTTGACCCATTGAACATGTTTCAGTCATGGATCTTGAAATTTATAGACCTTATTGAATCTATCTGATGTTACATCGGTCATTCAAAAGTCAATATTTGACCAAATGTACTAAAATCGGGCCCAAGAGTTGTCTATTTTGAACTTTTTACTTCTACCCAATTGACTCCTTCTGGTGATAAATTAGCCATAGAGTAGCCAAAATTTGACCCATTGAACATGTTTCAGTCATGGATCTTGAAATTTCTAGACCTACTTATTGAATCTATCTGATGTTACATCGGTCATTCAAAAGTCAATATTTGACCAAATGTACTAAAATCGGGCCCAAGAGTTGTCTATTTTGAACTTTTTACTTCTACCCAATTGACTCCTTCTGGTGATAAATTAGCCATAGAGTAGCCAATATTTGACCCATTGAACATGTTTCAGTCATGGAGCTTGAAATTTCTATAACTACTTATTGACTCTTTCTGATGTTATATCGGTGATTCAAAAGTCAATATTTGACCAAATGTACTAATATCGGGCCAGAGAGTCGTCTATTTTGAACTTTTTAGTTCTACCCTATTGACTCCTTCTGGAGATAGTTCAGCCAATTTTTGACCCACTGAAAATATTTCAGTCCTTGATCTTGAACTTTCTATTCCTACCCAATTGACTCCTTCTGGTGATAAATTAGCCATAGAGTAGCCAATATTTTACCCATTGGACATGTTTCAGTTATGGATCTTGAAGTTTTTATACCTACTCATTGACTCATTCTGAATTTAGGTCAGTCATTCAGAAATCCATATTTGACCAAATGTACTAATATCGGGCCCAAGAGTCGTCGATTTTGAACTTTCTATTTCTAACCAATTGACTCCTACTGGTGATAAATTAGCCATAGAGTAGCCAATATTTGACCCATTGAACATGTTTCAGTAATGGATCTTGAAATTTCTATACCTACTTATTGACTATTTCTGATGTTACATAGATCATTCTAAAGTCAATATTTGACCAAATGTACTAAAATCGGGCCCAAGAGTCGTCGATTTTGAACTTTTTAGTTCTACCCATTGACTCCTTCTGGTGATAAATTAGCCATAGAGTAGCCAGTATTTGACCCAATGAACATGTTTCAGTAATTGATCTTGAAATTTCTATACCTACTTATTGACTCTTTCTGATGTTACATAGATCATTCAAATGTCAATATTTGACCAAATGTACTAAAATCGGGCCCAAGAGTCGTCGATTTTGAACTTTTTAGTTCTATCCATTGACTCCTTCTGGAGATAAATTAGCCACAGAGTAGCCAATATTTGACCCATTGAACATGTTTCAGTCATGGATCTTGAAATTTCTATACCTACTTATTGACTATTTCTGATGTTACATAGATCATTCAAAAGTCAATATTTGACCAAATGTACTAAAATCGGGCCCAAGAGTTGTCTATTTTGAACTTTTTACTTCTACCCTATTTACTCCTTCTGGTGATAAATTAGCCATAGAGTAGCCAATATTTGACCCATTGAACATGTTTCAGTAATGGATCTTGAAATTTCTATACCTACTTATTGACTATTTCTGATGTTACATAGATCATTCAAATGTCAATATTTGACCAAATGTACTAAAATCGGGCCCAAGAGTCGTCTATTTTGAACTTTTTAGTTCTACCGTATTGACTCCTTCTGGCGATAGTTCAGCCAATTTTTGACCCACTGAAAATATTTCAGTCCTTGATCTTGAACTTTCTATTTCTATCCAATTGACTCCTTCTGGTTATAAATTAGCGATAGAGTAGCCAATTATTGACCCATTGAACATGTTTCAGTCATGGATCTTGAAATTTCTATACCTACTTATTGCCTCTATCTGATGTTACATCGGTCATTCAAAAGTCAATATTTGACCAAATGTACTAAAATCGGGCCCAAGAGTCGTCGATTTTGAACTTTCTATTTCTATCCAATTGACTCCTTCTGGTTATAAATTAGCGATAGAGTAGCCAATTATTGACCCATTGAACATGTTTCAGTCATGGATCTTGAAATTTCTATACCTACTTATTGCCTCTATCTGATGTTACATCGGTCATTCAAAAGTCAATATTTGACCAAATGTACTAAAATCGGGCCCAAGAGTCGTCGATTTTGAACTTTCTATTTATACCCAATTGACTCCTTCTGGTGATAAATTAGCCATAGAGTAGCCAATATTTTACCCATTGGACATGTTTCAGTTATGGATCTTAAAGTTTTTATACCTACTCATTGACTCTTTCTGAATTTAGGTCAGTCATTCAGAAATCCATATTTGACCAAATGTACTAATATCGGGCCCAAGAGTCGTCGATTTTGAACTTTCTATTTATACCCACTTGACTCCTTTTGGTGATAAATTAGCCATAGAGTAGCCAATATTTGACCCATTGAACATGTTTCAGTCATGGATCTTGAAATTTCTAGACCTTACTTATTGACTCTTTCTGATGTTACATCGGTCATTCAAAAGTCAATATTTGACCAAATGTACTAACACTGGGCCCAAGAGTCGTCTATGTTGAACTTTTTAGTTCTACCCTATTGACTACTTTTGGAGATAGTTCAGCCAATTTTTGACCCACTGAAAATATTTCAGTCCTTGATCTTGAACTTTCTATTTCTATCCAATTGACTCCTTCTGGTTATAAATTAGCGATAGAGTAGCCAATTATTGACCCATTGAACATGTTTCAGTCATGGATCTTGAAATTTCTATACCTACTTATTGCCTCTATCTGATGTTACATCGGTCATTCAAAAGTCAATATTTGACCAAATGTACTAAAATCGGGCCCAAGAGTCGTCGATTTTGAACTTTCTATTTCTATACAATTGACTCCTTCTGGTGATAAATTAGCCATAGAGTAGCCAATATTTGACCCATTGAACATGTTTCAGTAATTGATCTTGAAATTTCTATACCTACTTATTGACTCTTTCTGATGTTACATAGATCATTCAAAAGTCAATATTTGACCAAATGTACTAAAATCGGGCCCAAAAGTAGTCGATTTTGAACTTTTTAGTTCTACCCATTGACTCCTTCTGGTGATAAATTAGCCATAGAGTAGCCAATATTTGACCCATTGAACATGTTTCAGTCATGGATCTTGAAATTTCTAGACCTACTTATTGAATCTATCTGATGTTACATCGGTCATTCAAAAGTCAATATTTGACCAAATGTACTAATATCGGGCCCAAGAGTTGTCTATTTTGAACTTTTTACTTCTACCCAATTGACTCCTTCTGGTGATAAATTAGCCATAGAGTAGCCAATATTTGACCCATTGAACATGTTTCAGTCATGGATCTTAAAATATCTATACCTACTTATTGACTCTTTCTGATGTTATATCGGTGATTAAAAAGTCAATATTTGACCAAATGTACTAAAATCGGGCCCAAGAGTCGTCTATTTTAAACTTTTCACTTCTACCCAATTGACTCCTTCTGGTGATAAATTAGCCATAGAGTAGCCAATATTTGACCCATTGAACATGTTTCAGTTATGAAGCTTGAAATTTCTATAACTACTTATTGACTCTTTCTGATGTTATATCGGTGATTCAAAAGTCAATATTTGACCAAATGTACTAATATCGGGCCAGAGAGTCGTCTATTTTGAACTTTTTAGTTCTACCCTATTGACTCCTTCTGGAGATAGTTCAGCCAATTTTTGACCCACTGAAAATAATTCAGTCCTTGATCTTGAACTTTCTATTCCTACCCAATTGACTCCTTCTGGTGATAAATTAGCCATAGAGTAGCCAATATTTTACCCATTGGACATGTTTCAGTTATGGATCTTGAAGTTTTTATACCTATTCATTGACTCATTCTGATTTTAGGTCAGTCATTCAGAAATCCATATTTGACCAAATGTACTAATATCGGGCCCAAGAGTCGTCGATTTTGAGCTTTCTATTTCTTACCAATTGACTCCTACTGGTGATAAATTAGCCATAGAGTAGCCAATATTTGACCCATTGAACATGTTTCAGTAATGGATCTTGAAATTTCTATACCTACTTATTGACTATTTCTGATGTTACATAGATCATTCTAAAGTCAATATTTGACCAAATGTACTAAAATCGGGCCCAAGAGTCGTCGATTTTGAACTTTTTAGTTCTACCCATTGACTCCTTCTGGTGATAAATTAGCCATAGAGTAGCCAGTATTTGACCCACTGAACATGTTTCAGTAATTGATCTTGAAATTTCTATACCTACTTATTGACTCTTTCTGATGTTACATAGATCATTCTAAAGTCAATATTTGACCAAATGTACTAAAATCGGGCCCAAGAGTTGTCTATTTTGAACTTTTTACTTCTACCCTATTGACTCCTTCTGGTGATAAATTAGCCATAGAGTAGCCAATATTTGACCCATTGAACATGTTTCAGTAATGGATCTTGAAATTTCTATACCTACTTATTGACTATTTCTGATGTTACATAGATCATTCAAATTACAATATTTGACCAAATGTACTAAAATCGGGGCCAAGAGTCGTCTATTTTGAACTTTTTAGTTCTACCGTATTGACTCCTTCTGGCGATAGTTCAGCCAATTTTTGACCCACTGAAAATATTTCAGTCCTTGATCTTGAACTTTCTATTTCTATCCAATTGACTCCTTCTGGTTATAAATTAGTGATAGAGTAGCCAATTATTGACCCATTGAACATGTTTCAGTCATGGATCTTGAAATTTCTATACCTACTTATTGCCTCTTTCTGATGTTACATCGGTCATTCAAAAGTCAATATTTGACCAAATGTACTAAAATCGGGCCCAAGAGTCGTCGATTTTGAACTTTCTATTTATACCCAATTGAGTCCTTCTGGTGATAAATTAGCCATAGAGTAGCCAATATTTTACCCATTGGACATGTTTCAGTTATGGATCTTAAAGTTTTTATACCTACTCATTGACTCTTTCTGAATTTAGGTCAGTCGTTCAGAAATCCATATTTGACCAAATGTACTAATATCGGGCCCAAGAGTCGTCGATTTTGAACTTTCTATTTATACCCACTTGACTCCTTTTGGTGATAAATTAGCCATAGAGTAGCCAATATTTGACCCATTGAACATGTTTCAGTAATTGATCTTGAAATTTCTATACCTACTTATTGACTCTTTCTGATGTTACATAGATCATTCAAAAGACAATATTTGACCAAATGTACTAAAATCGGGCCCAAAAGTAGTCGATTTTGAACTTTTTAGTTCTACCCATTGACTCCTTCTGGTGATAAATTAGCCATAGAGTAGCCAATATTTGACCCATTGAACATGTTTCAGTCATGGATCTTGAAATTTCTAGACCTACTTATTGAATCTATCTGATGTTACATCGGTCATTCAAAAGTCAATATTTGACCAAATGTACTAATATCGGGCCCAAGAGTTGTCTATTTTGAACTTTTTACTTCTACCCAATTGACTCCTTCTGGTGATAAATTAGCCATAGAGTAGCCAATATTTGACCCATTGAACATGTTTCAGTCATGGATCTTAAAATATCTATACCTACTTATTGACTCTTTCTGATGTTATATCGGTGATTAAAAAGTCAATATTTGACCAAATGTACTAAAATCGGGCCCAAGAGTCGTCTATTTTAAACTTTTTACTTCTACCCAATTGACTCCTTCTGGTGATAAATTAGCCATAGAGTAGCCAATATTTGACCCATTGAACATGTTTCAGTCATGGAGCTTGAAATTTCTATAACTACTTATTGACTCTTTCTGATGTTATATCGGTGATTCAAAAGTCAATATTTGACCAAATGTACTAATATCGGGCCAGAGAGTCGTCTATTTTGAACTTTTTAGTTCTACCCTATTGACTCCTTCTGGAGATAGTTCAGCCAATTTTTGACCCACTGAAAATAATTCAGTCCTTGATCTTGAACTTTCTATTCCTACCCAATTGACTCCTTCTGGTGATAAATTAGCCATAGAGTAGCCAATATTTTACCCATTGGACATGTTTCAGTTATGGATCTTGAAGTTTTTATACCTATTCATTGACTCATTCTGAATTTAGGTCAGTCATTCAGAAATCCATATTTGACCAAATGTACTAATATCGGGCCCAAGAGTCGTCGATTTTGAGCTTTCTATTTCTAACCAATTGACTCCTACTGGTGATAAATTAGCCATAGAGTAGCCAATATTTGACCCATTGAACATGTTTCAGTAATGGATCTTGAAATTTCTATACCTACTTATTGACTATTTCTGATGTTACATAGATCATTCTAAAGTCAATATTTGACCAAATGTACTAAAATCGGGCCCAAGAGTCGTCGATTTTGAACTTTTTAGTTCTACCCATTGACTCATTCTGGTGATAAATTAGCCATAGAGTAGCCAGTATTTGACCCACTGAACATGTTTCAGTAATTGATCTTGAAATTTCTATACCTACTTATTGACTCTTTCTGATGTTACATAGATCATTCAAATGTCAATATTTGACCAAATGTACTAAAATCGGGCCCAAGAGTCGTCGATTTTGAACTTTTTAGTTCTACCCATTGACTCCTTCTGGAGATAAATTAGCCACAGAGTAGCCAATATTTGACCCATTGAACATGTTTCAGTCATGGATCTTGAAATTTCTATACCTACTTATTGACTATTTCTGATGTTACATAGATCATTCAAAAGTCAATATTTGACCAAATGTACTAAAATCGGGCCCAAGAGTTGTCTATTTTGAACTTTTTACTTCTACCCAATTGACTCCTTCTGGTGATAAATTAGCCATAGAGTAGCCAATATTTTACCCATTGGACATGTTTCAGTTATGGATCTTAAAGTTTTTATACCTACTCATTGA
This sequence comes from Zacco platypus, assembly GCA_038088235.1. Classification (NCBI taxonomy): domain Eukaryota; kingdom Metazoa; phylum Chordata; class Actinopteri; order Cypriniformes; family Xenocyprididae; genus Zacco; species Zacco platypus. The sequence continues at coordinate 29,066,619 of CM076070.1, forward strand.
CTCTTTCTGAATTTAGGTCAGTCGTTCAGAAATCCATATTTGACCAAATGTACTAATATCGGGCCCAAGAGTCGTCGATTTTGAACTTTCTATTTATACCCACTTGACTCCTTTTGGTGATAAATTAGCCATAGAGTAGCCAATATTTGACCCATTGAACATGTTTCAGTCATGGATCTTTAAATTTCTTTACCTACTTATTGACTCCTTCTGATTTTACATCGGTCATTCAAAAGTCAATATTTGACCAAATGTACTAAAATCGGGCCCAAGAGTCGTCGATTTTGAACTTTTTAGTTCTACCCATTGACTCCTTCTGGTGATAAATTAGCCATAGAGTAGCCAATATTTGACCCATTGAACATATTTCAGTCATGGATCTTGAAATTTCTAGACCTACTTATTGACTCTTTCTGATGTTACATCGGTCATTCAAAAGTCAATATTTGACCAAATGTACTAACACTGGGCCCAAGAGTCGTCTATGTTGAACTTTTTAGTTCTACCCTATTGACTACTTCTGGAGATAGTTCAGCCAATTTTTGACCCACTGAAAATATTTCAGTCCTTGATCTTGAACTTTCTATTTCTATCCAATTGACTCCTTCTGGTTATAAATTAGCGATAGAGTAGCCAATTATTGACCCATTGAACATGTTTCAGTCATGGATCTTGAAATTTCTATACCTACTTATTGCCTCTATCTGATGTTACATCGGTCATTCAAAAGTCAATATTTGACCAAATGTACTAAAATCGGGCCCAAGAGTCGTCGATTTTGAACTTTCTATTTATACCCAATTGACTCCTTCTGGTGATAAATTAGCCATAGAGTAGCCAATATTTTACCCATTGGACATGTTTCAGTTATGGATCTTGAAATTTCTTTACCTACTCATTGACTCTTTCTGAATTTAGGTCAGTCATTCAGAAATCCATATTTGACCAAATGTACTAATTTGGGTTCCAAGAGTCGTCGATTTTGAACTTTCTATTTATACCCACTTGACTCCTTTTGGTAATAAATTAGCCATAGAGTAGCCAATATTTGACCCATTGAACATGTTTCAGTCATGGATCTTTAAATTTCTTTACCTACTTATTGACTCTTTCTGATTTTACATCGGTCATTCAAAAGTCAATATTTGACCAAATGTACTAAAATCGGGCCCAAAAGTAGTCGATTTTGAACTTTTTAGTTCTACCCATTGACTCCTTCTGGTGATACATTAGCCATAGAGTAGCCAATATTTGACGCATTGAACATGTTTCAGTCATGGATCTTGAAATTTATAGACCTTATTGAATCTATCTGATGTTACATCGGTCATTCAAAAGTCAATATTTGACCAAATGTACTAAAATCGGGCCCAAGAGTCGTCTATTTTAAACTTTTTAGTTGTACCCTTTGACTCCTTCTGGTGATAAATTAGCCATAAAGTAGCCAAAATTTGACCCACTGAACATGTTTCAGTCATGGATCTTGAAATTTCTAGACCTACTTATTGAATCTATCTGATGTTACATCGGTCATTCAAAAGTCAATATTTGACCAAATGTACTAAAATCGGGCCCAAGAGTTGTCTATTTTGAACTTTTTACTTCTACCCAATTGACTCCTTCTGGTGATAAATTAGCCATAGAGTAGCCAATATTTGACCCATTGAACATGTTTCAGTCATGGAGCTTGAAATTTCTATAACTACTTATTGACTCTTTCTGATGTTATATCGGTGATTCAAAAGTCAATATTTGACCAAATATACTAAAATCGGGCCCACGAATCGTCGATTTTGAACTTTTTAGTTCTACCCATTGACTCCTTCTGGTGATAAATTAGCCATAGAGTAGCCAGTATTTGACCCACTGAACATGTTTCAGTAATTGATCTTGAAATTTCTATACCTACTTATTGACTCTTTCTGATGTTACATAGATCATTCAAATGTCAATATTTGACCAAATGTACTAAAAAAGGTCCCAAGAGTCGTCGATTTTGAACTTTTTAGTTCTACCCATTGACTCCTTCTGGGGATAAATTAGCCACAGAGTAGCCAATATTTGACCCATTGAACATGTTTCAGTCATGGATCTTGAAATTTCTATACCTACTTATTGACTATTTCTGATGTTACATAGATCATTCAAAATTCAATATTTGACCAAATGTACTAAAATCGGGCCCAAGAGTTGTCTATTTTGAACTTTTTACTTCTACCCTATTGACTCCTTCTGGTGATAAATTAGCCATAGAGTAGCCAATATTTGACCCATTGAACATGTTTCAGTAATGGATCTTGAAATTTCTATACCTACTTATTGACTATTTCTGATGTTACATAGATCATTCAAATGTCAATATTTGACCAAATGTACTAAAATCGGGCCCAAGAGTCGTCTGTTTTGAACTTTTTAGTTCTACCGTATTGACTCCTTCTGGCGATAGTTCAGCCAATTTTTGACCCACTGAAAATATTTCAGTCCTTGATCTTGAACTTTCTATTCCTACCCAATTGACTCCTTCTGGTGATAAATTAGCCATAGAGTAGCCAATATTTTACCCATTGGACATGTTTCAGTTATGGATCTTAAAGTTTTTATACCTACTCATTGACTCATTCTGAATTTAGGTCAGTCATTCAGAAATCCATATTTGACCAAATGTACTAATATCGGGCCCAAGAGTCGTCGATTTTGAGCTTTCTATTTCTAACCAATTGACTCCTACTGGTGATAAATTAGCCATAGAGTAGCCAATATTTGACCCATTGAACACGTTTCAGTAATGGATCTTGAAATTTCTATACCTACTTATTGACTATTTCTGATGTTACATAGATCATTCTAAAGTCAATATTTGACCAAATGTACTAAAATCGGGCCCAAGAGTCGTCGATTTTGAACTTTTTAGTTCTACCCATTGACTCCTTCTGGTGATAAATTAGCCATAGAGTAGCCAGTATTTGACCCATTGAACATGTTTCAGTCATGGATCTTGAAATTTCTATACCTACTTATTGACTATTTCTGATGTTACATAGATCATTCAAATGTCAATATTTGACCAAATGTACTAAAATCGGGCCCAAGAGTCGTCTATTTTGAACTTTTTAGTTCTACCGTATTGACTCCTTCTGGCGATAGTTCAGCCAATTTTTGACCCACTGAAAATATTTCAGTCCTTGATCTTGAACTTTCTATTCCTACCCAATTGACTCCTTCTGGTGATAAATTAGCCATAGAGTAGCCAATATTTTACCCATTGGACATGTTTCAGTTATGGATCTTAAAGTTTTTATACCTACTCATTGACTCATTCTGAATTTAGGTCAGTCATTCAGAAATCCATGTTTGACCAAATGTACTAATATCGGGCCCAAGAGTCGTCGATTTTGAACTTTCTATTTATACCCACTTGACTCCATTTGGTGATGAATTAGCCATAGAGTAGCCAATATTTGACCCATTGAACATGTTTCAGTCATGGATCTTTAAATTTCTTTACCTACTTATTGACTCTTTCTGATTTTACATCGGTCATTCAAAAGTCAATATTTGACCAAATGTACTAAAATCGGGGCCAAAAGTTGTCTATTTTGAACTTTTTACTTCTACCCTATTGACTCCTTCTGGTGATAAATTAGCCATAGAGTAGCCAATATTTGACCCATTGAACATGTTTCAGTCATGGATCTTGAAATTTCTAGAATTACTTATTGACTCTTTCTGATGTATATCGGTTGTTCAAAAGTCAATTTTTGACCAAATATACTAAAATCGGGCCCACGAATCGTCGATTTTGAACTTTTTAGTTCTACCCATTGACTCCTTCTGGTGATAAATTAGCCATAGAGTAGCCAGTATTTGACCCACTGAACATGTTTCAGTAATTGATCTTGAAATTTCTATACCTACTTATTGACTCTTTCTGATGTTACATAGATCATTCAAATGTCAATATTTGACCAAATGTACTAAAAAAGGGCCCAAGAGTCGTCGATTTTGAACTTTTTAGTTCTACCCATTGACTCCTTCTGGGGATAAATTAGCCACAGAGTAGCCAATATTTGACCCATTGAACATGTTTCAGTCATGGATCTTGAAATTTCTATACCTACTTATTGACTATTTCTGATGTTACATAGATCATTCAAAATTCAATATTTGACCAAATGTACTAAAATCGGGCCCAAGAGTTGTCTATTTTGAACTTTTTACTTCTACCCTATTGACTCCTTCTGGTGATAAATTAGCCATAGAGTAGCCAATATTTGACCCATTGAACATGTTTCAGTCATGGAGCTTGAAATTTCTATAACTACTTATTGACTCTTTCTGATGTTATATCGGTGATTAAAAAGTCAATATTTGACCAAATGTACTAAAATCGGGCCCAAGAGTCGTCTATTTTAAACTTTTTACTTCTACCCAATTGACTCCTTCTGGTGATAAATTAGCCATAGAGTAGCCAATATTTGACCCATTGAACATGTTTCAGTCATGGAGCTTGAAATTTCTATAACTACTTATTGACTCTTTCTGATGTTATATCGGTGATTCAAAAGTCAATATTTGACCAAATGTACTAATATCGGGCCAGAGAGTCGTCTATTTTGAACTTTTTAGTTCTACCCTATTGACTCCTTCTGGAGATAGTTCAGCCAATTTTTGACCCACTGAAAATAATTCAGTCCTTGATCTTGAACTTTCTATTCCTACCCAATTGACTCCTTCTGGTGATAAATTAGCCATAGAGTAGCCAATATTTTACCCATTGGACATGTTTCAGTTATGGATCTTGAAGTTTTTATACCTATTCATTGACTCATTCTGAATTTAGGTCAGTCATTCAGAAATCCATATTTGACCAAATGTACTAATATCGGGCCCAAGAGTCGTCGATTTTGAGCTTTCTATTTCTAACCAATTGACTCCTACTGGTGATAAATTAGCCATAGAGTAGCCAATATTTGACCCATTGAACATGTTTCAGTAATGGATCTTGAAATTTCTATACCTACTTATTGACTATTTCTGATGTTACATAGATCATTCTAAAGTCAATATTTGACCAAATGTACTAAAATCGGGCCCAAGAGTCGTCGATTTTGAACTTTTTAGTTCTACCCATTGACTCATTCTGGTGATAAATTAGCCATAGAGTAGCCAGTATTTGACCCACTGAACATGTTTCAGTAATTGATCTTGAAATTTCTATACCTACTTATTGACTCTTTCTGATGTTACATAGATCATTCAAATGTCAATATTTGACCAAATGTACTAAAATCGGGCCCAAGAGTCGTCGATTTTGAACTTTTTAGTTCTACCCATTGACTCCTTCTGGAGATAAATTAGCCACAGAGTAGCCAATATTTGACCCATTGAACATGTTTCAGTCATGGATCTTGAAATTTCTATACCTACTTATTGACTATTTCTGATGTTACATAGATCATTCAAAAGTCAATATTTGACCAAATGTACTAAAATCGGGCCCAAGAGTTGTCTATTTTGAACTTTTTACTTCTACCCAATTGACTCCTTCTGGTGATAAATTAGCCATAGAGTAGCCAATATTTTACCCATTGGACATGTTTCAGTTATGGATCTTAAAGTTTTTATACCTACTCATTGACTCTTTCTGAATTTAGGTCAGTCGTTCAGAAATCCATATTTGACCAAATGTACTAATATCGGGCCCAAGAGTCGTCGATTTTGAACTTTCTATTTATACCCACTTGACTCCTTTTGGTGATAAATTAGCCATAGAGTAGCCAATATTTGACCCATTGAACATGTTTCAGTCATGGATCTTTAAATTTCTTTACCTACTTATTGACTCCTTCTGATTTTACATCGGTCATTCAAAAGTCAATATTTGACCAAATGTACTAAAATCGGGCCCAAGAGTCGTCGATTTTGAACTTTTTAGTTCTACCCATTGACTCCTTCTGGTGATAAATTAGCCATAGAGTAGCCAATATTTGACCCATTGAACATATTTCAGTCATGGATCTTGAAATTTCTAGACCTACTTATTGACTCTTTCTGATGTTACATCGGTCATTCAAAAGTCAATATTTGACCAAATGTACTAACACTGGGCCCAAGAGTCGTCTATGTTGAACTTTTTAGTTCTACCCTATTGACTACTTCTGGAGATAGTTCAGCCAATTTTTGACCCACTGAAAATATTTCAGTCCTTGATCTTGAACTTTCTATTTCTATCCAATTGACTCCTTCTGGTTATAAATTAGCGATAGAGTAGCCAATTATTGACCCATTGAACATGTTTCAGTCATGGATCTTGAAATTTCTATACCTACTTATTGCCTCTATCTGATGTTACATCGGTCATTCAAAAGTCAATATTTGACCAAATGTACTAAAATCGGGCCCAAGAGTCGTCGATTTTGAACTTTCTATTTATACCCAATTGACTCCTTCTGGTGATAAATTAGCCATAGAGTAGCCAATATTTTACCCATTGGACATGTTTCAGTTATGGATCTTGAAATTTCTTTACCTACTCATTGACTCTTTCTGAATTTAGGTCAGTCATTCAGAAATCCATATTTGACCAAATGTACTAATTTGGGTTCCAAGAGTCGTCGATTTTGAACTTTCTATTTATACCCACTTGACTCCTTTTGGTAATAAATTAGCCATAGAGTAGCCAATATTTGACCCATTGAACATGTTTCAGTCATGGATCTTTAAATTTCTTTACCTACTTATTGACTCTTTCTGATTTTACATCGGTCATTCAAAAGTCAATATTTGACCAAATGTACTAAAATCGGGCCCAAAAGTAGTCGATTTTGAACTTTTTAGTTCTACCCATTGACTCCTTCTGGTGATACATTAGCCATAGAGTAGCCAATATTTGACGCATTGAACATGTTTCAGTCATGGATCTTGAAATTTATAGACCTTATTGAATCTATCTGATGTTACATCGGTCATTCAAAAGTCAATATTTGACCAAATGTACTAAAATCGGGCCCAAGAGTCGTCTATTTTAAACTTTTTAGTTGTACCCTTTGACTCCTTCTGGTGATAAATTAGCCATAAAGTAGCCAAAATTTGACCCACTGAACATGTTTCAGTCATGGATCTTGAAATTTCTAGACCTACTTATTGAATCTATCTGATGTTACATCGGTCATTCAAAAGTCAATATTTGACCAAATGTACTAAAATCGGGCCCAAGAGTTGTCTATTTTGAACTTTTTACTTCTACCCAATTGACTCCTTCTGGTGATAAATTAGCCATAGAGTAGCCAATATTTGACCCATTGAACATGTTTCAGTCATGGAGCTTGAAATTTCTATAACTACTTATTGACTCTTTCTGATGTTATATCGGTGATTCAAAAGTCAATATTTGACCAAATATACTAAAATCGGGCCCACGAATCGTCGATTTTGAACTTTTTAGTTCTACCCATTGACTCCTTCTGGTGATAAATTAGCCATAGAGTAGCCAGTATTTGACCCACTGAACATGTTTCAGTAATTGATCTTGAAATTTCTATACCTACTTATTGACTCTTTCTGATGTTACATAGATCATTCAAATGTCAATATTTGACCAAATGTACTAAAAAAGGTCCCAAGAGTCGTCGATTTTGAACTTTTTAGTTCTACCCATTGACTCCTTCTGGGGATAAATTAGCCACAGAGTAGCCAATATTTGACCCATTGAACATGTTTCAGTCATGGATCTTGAAATTTCTATACCTACTTATTGACTATTTCTGATGTTACATAGATCATTCAAAATTCAATATTTGACCAAATGTACTAAAATCGGGCCCAAGAGTTGTCTATTTTGAACTTTTTACTTCTACCCTATTGACTCCTTCTGGTGATAAATTAGCCATAGAGTAGCCAATATTTGACCCATTGAACATGTTTCAGTAATGGATCTTGAAATTTCTATACCTACTTATTGACTATTTCTGATGTTACATAGATCATTCAAATGTCAATATTTGACCAAATGTACTAAAATCGGGCCCAAGAGTCGTCTGTTTTGAACTTTTTAGTTCTACCGTATTGACTCCTTCTGGCGATAGTTCAGCCAATTTTTGACCCACTGAAAATATTTCAGTCCTTGATCTTGAACTTTCTATTCCTACCCAATTGACTCCTTCTGGTGATAAATTAGCCATAGAGTAGCCAATATTTTACCCATTGGACATGTTTCAGTTATGGATCTTAAAGTTTTTATACCTACTCATTGACTCTTTCTGAATTTAGGTCAGTCATTCAGAAATCCATATTTGACCAAATGTACTAATATCGGGCCCAAGAGTCGTCGATTTTGAACTTTCTATTTATACCCACTTGACTCCTTTTGGTGATAAATTAGCCATAGAGTAGCCAATATTTGACCCATTGAACATGTTTCAGTCATGGATCTTGAAATTTCTAGACCTACTTATTGACTCTTTCTGATGTATATCGGTTGTTCAAAAGTCAATTTTTGACCAAATATACTAAAATCGGGCCCAAGAGTCGTCTATTTTGAACTTTTTAGTTATACCCTTTGACTCCTTCTGGTGATAAATTAGCCATAGAGTAGCCAATATTTGACCCATTGAACATGTTTCAGTAATGGATCGTGAAATTTCTATACCTACTTATTGACTCTTTCTGATGTTACATAGATCATTCAAAAGTCAATATTTGACCAAATGTACTAATATCGGGCCCAAGAGTCGTCGATTTTGAGCTTTCTATTTCTAACCAATTGACTCCTACTGGTGATAAATTAGCCATAGAGTAGCCAATATTTGACCCATTGAACATGTTTCAGTAATGGATCTTGAAATTTCTATACCTACTTATTGACTATTTCTGATGTTACATAGATCATTCTAAAGTCAATATTTGACCAAATGTACTAATATCGGGCCAGAGAGTCGTCTATTTTGAACTTTTTAGTTCTACCCTATTGACTCCTTCTGGAGATAGTTCAGCCAATTTTTGACCCACTGAAAATATTTCAGTCCTTGATCTTGAACTTTCTATTCCTACAAAATTGACTCCTTCTGGTGATAAATTAGCCATAGAGTAGCCAATATTTTACCCATTGGACATGTTTCAGTTATGGATCTTGAAGTTTTTATACCTACTCATTGACTCATTCTGAATTTAGGTCAGTCATTCAGAAATCCATATTTGACCAAATGTACTAATATCGGGCCCAAGAGTAGTCGATTTTGAGCTTTCTATTTCTAACCAATTGACTCCTACTGGTGATAAATTAGCCATAGAGTAGCCAATATTTGACCCATTGAACACGTTTCAGTAATGGATCTTGAAATTTCTATACCTACTTATTGACTCTTTCTGATGTTACATAGATCATTCTAAAGTCAATATTTGACCAAATGTACTAAAATCGGGCCCAAGAGTCGTCGATTTTGAACTTTTTAGTTCTACCCATTGACTCCTTCTGGTGATAAATTAGCCATAGAGTAGCCAGTATTTGACCCATTGAACATGTTTCAGTCATGGATCTTGAAATTTCTATACCTACTTATTGACTATTTCTGATGTTACATAGATCATTCAAAAGTCAATATTTGACCAAATGTACTAAAATCGGGCCCAAAAGTCGTCGATTTTGAACTTTTTACTTCTACCCTATTGACTCCTTCTGGTGATAAATTAGCCATAGAGTAGCCAATATTTGACCCATTGAACATGTTTCAGTAATGGATCTTGAAATTTCTATACCTACTTATTGACTATTTCTGATGTTACATAGATCATTCAAATGTCAATATTTGACCAAATGTACTAAAATCGGGCCCAAGAGTCGTCTATTTTGAACTTTTTAGTTCTACCGTATTGACTCCTTCTGGCGATAGTTCAGCCAATTTTTGACCCACTGAAAATATTTCAGTCCTTGATCTTGAACTTTCTATTCCTACCCAATTGACTCCTTCTGGTGATAAATTAGCCATAGAGTAGCCAATATTTTACCCATTGGACATGTTTCAGTTATGGATCTTAAAGTTTTTATACCTACTCATTGACTCATTCTGAATTTAGGTCAGTCATTCAGAAATCCATGTTTGACCAAATGTACTAATATCGGGCCCAAGAGTCGTCGATTTTGAACTTTCTATTTATACCCACTTGACTCCATTTGGTGATGAATTAGCCATAGAGTAGCCAATATTTGACCCATTGAACATGTTTCAGTCATGGATCTTTAAATTTCTTTACCTACTTATTGACTCTTTCTGATTTTACATCGGTCATTCAAAAGTCAATATTTGACCAAATGTACTAAAATCGGGGCCAAGAGTTGTCTATTTTGAACTTTTTACTTCTACCCTATTGACTCCTTCTGGTGATAAATTAGCCATAGAGTAGCCAGTATTTGACCCATTGAACATGTTTCAGTCATGGATCTTGAAATTTCTATACCTACTTATTGACTATTTCTGATGTTACATAGATCATTCAAAAGTCAATATTTGACCAAATGTACTAAAATCGGGCCCAAAAGTCGTCGATTTTGAACTTTTTACTTCTACCCTATTGACTCCTTCTGGTGATAAATTAGCCATAGAGTAGCCAATATTTGACCCATTGAACATGTTTCAGTCATGGAGCTTGAAATTTCTATAACTACTTATTGACTCTTTCTGATGTTATATCGGTGATTCAAAAGTCAATATTTGACCAAATGTACTAATATCGGGCCAGAGAGTCGTCTATTTTGAACTTTTTAGTTCTACCCTATTGACTCCTTCTGGAGATAGTTCAGCCAATTTTTGACCCACTGAAAATAATTCAGTCCTTGATCTTGAACTTTCTATTCCTACCCAATTGACTCCTTCTGGTGATAAATTAGCCATAGAGTAGCCAATATTTTACCCATTGGACATGTTTCAGTTATGGATCTTGAAGTTTTTATACCTATTCATTGACTCATTCTGAATTTAGGTCAGTCATTCAGAAATCCATATTTGACCAAATGTACTAATATCGGGCCCAAGAGTCGTCGATTTTGAGCTTTCTATTTCTAACCAATTGACTCCTACTGGTGATAAATTAGCCATAGAGTAGCCAATATTTGACCCATTGAACATGTTTCAGTAATGGATCTTGAAATTTCTATACCTACTTATTGACTATTTCTGATGTTACATAGATCATTCTAAAGTCAATATTTGACCAAATGTACTAAAATCGGGCCCAAGAGTCGTCGATTTTGAACTTTTTAGTTCTACCCATTGACTCATTCTGGTGATAAATTAGCCATAGAGTAGCCAGTATTTGACCCACTGAACATGTTTCAGTAATTGATCTTGAAATTTCTATACCTACTTATTGACTCTTTCTGATGTTACATAGATCATTCAAATGTCAATATTTGACCAAATGTACTAAAATCGGGCCCAAGAGTCGTCGATTTTGAACTTTTTAGTTCTACCCATTGACTCCTTCTGGAGATAAATTAGCCACAGAGTAGCCAATATTTGACCCATTGAACATGTTTCAGTCATGGATCTTGAAATTTCTATACCTACTTATTGACTATTTCTGATGTTACATAGATCATTCAAAAGTCAATATTTGACCAAATGTACTAAAATCGGGCCCAAGAGTTGTCTATTTTGAACTTTTTACTTCTACCCAATTGACTCCTTCTGGTGATAAATTAGCCATAGAGTAGCCAATATTTTACCCATTGGACATGTTTCAGTTATGGATCTTAAAGTTTTTATACCTACTCATTGACTCTTTCTGAATTTAGGTCAGTCGTTCAGAAATCCATATTTGACCAAATGTACTAATATCGGGCCCAAGAGTCGTCGATTTTGAACTTTCTATTTATACCCACTTGACTCCTTTTGGTGATAAATTAGCCATAGAGTAGCCAATATTTGACCCATTGAACATGTTTCAGTCATGGATCTTTAAATTTCTTTACCTACTTATTGACTCCTTCTGATTTTACATCGGTCATTCAAAAGTCAATATTTGACCAAATGTACTAAAATCGGGCCCAAGAGTCGTCGATTTTGAACTTTTTAGTTCTACCCATTGACTCCTTCTGGTGATAAATTAGCCATAGAGTAGCCAATATTTGACCCATTGAACATATTTCAGTCATGGATCTTGAAATTTCTAGACCTACTTATTGACTCTTTCTGATGTTACATCGGTCATTCAAAAGTCAATATTTGACCAAATGTACTAACACTGGGCCCAAGAGTCGTCTATGTTGAACTTTTTAGTTCTACCCTATTGACTACTTCTGGAGATAGTTCAGCCAATTTTTGACCCACTGAAAATATTTCAGTCCTTGATCTTGAACTTTCTATTTCTATCCAATTGACTCCTTCTGGTTATAAATTAGCGATAGAGTAGCCAATTATTGACCCATTGAACATGTTTCAGTCATGGATCTTGAAATTTCTATACCTACTTATTGCCTCTATCTGATGTTACATCGGTCATTCAAAAGTCAATATTTGACCAAATGTACTAAAATCGGGCCCAAGAGTCGTCGATTTTGAACTTTCTATTTATACCCAATTGACTCCTTCTGGTGATAAATTAGCCATAGAGTAGCCAATATTTTACCCATTGGACATGTTTCAGTTATGGATCTTGAAATTTCTTTACCTACTCATTGACTCTTTCTGAATTTAGGTCAGTCATTCAGAAATCCATATTTGACCAAATGTACTAATTTGGGTTCCAAGAGTCGTCGATTTTGAACTTTCTATTTATACCCACTTGACTCCTTTTGGTAATAAATTAGCCATAGAGTAGCCAATATTTGACCCATTGAACATGTTTCAGTCATGGATCTTTAAATTTCTTTACCTACTTATTGACTCTTTCTGATTTTACATCGGTCATTCAAAAGTCAATATTTGACCAAATGTACTAAAATCGGGCCCAAAAGTAGTCGATTTTGAACTTTTTAGTTCTACCCATTGACTCCTTCTGGTGATACATTAGCCATAGAGTAGCCAATATTTGACGCATTGAACATGTTTCAGTCATGGATCTTGAAATTTATAGACCTTATTGAATCTATCTGATGTTACATCGGTCATTCAAAAGTCAATATTTGACCAAATGTACTAAAATCGGGCCCAAGAGTCGTCTATTTTAAACTTTTTAGTTGTACCCTTTGACTCCTTCTGGTGATAAATTAGCCATAAAGTAGCCAAAATTTGACCCACTGAACATGTTTCAGTCATGGATCTTGAAATTTCTAGACCTACTTATTGAATCTATCTGATGTTACATCGGTCATTCAAAAGTCAATATTTGACCAAATGTACTAAAATCGGGCCCAAGAGTTGTCTATTTTGAACTTTTTACTTCTACCCAATTGACTCCTTCTGGTGATAAATTAGCCATAGAGTAGCCAATATTTGACCCATTGAACATGTTTCAGTCATGGAGCTTGAAATTTCTATAACTACTTATTGACTCTTTCTGATGTTATATCGGTGATTCAAAAGTCAATATTTGACCAAATATACTAAAATCGGGCCCACGAATCGTCGATTTTGAACTTTTTAGTTCTACCCATTGACTCCTTCTGGTGATAAATTAGCCATAGAGTAGCCAGTATTTGACCCACTGAACATGTTTCAGTAATTGATCTTGAAATTTCTATACCTACTTATTGACTCTTTCTGATGTTACATAGATCATTCAAATGTCAATATTTGACCAAATGTACTAAAAAAGGTCCCAAGAGTCGTCGATTTTGAACTTTTTAGTTCTACCCATTGACTCCTTCTGGGGATAAATTAGCCACAGAGTAGCCAATATTTGACCCATTGAACATGTTTCAGTCATGGATCTTGAAATTTCTATACCTACTTATTGACTATTTCTGATGTTACATAGATCATTCAAAATTCAATATTTGACCAAATGTACTAAAATCGGGCCCAAGAGTTGTCTATTTTGAACTTTTTACTTCTACCCTATTGACTCCTTCTGGTGATAAATTAGCCATAGAGTAGCCAATATTTGACCCATTGAACATGTTTCAGTAATGGATCTTGAAATTTCTATACCTACTTATTGACTATTTCTGATGTTACATAGATCATTCAAATGTCAATATTTGACCAAATGTACTAAAATCGGGCCCAAGAGTCGTCTGTTTTGAACTTTTTAGTTCTACCGTATTGACTCCTTCTGGCGATAGTTCAGCCAATTTTTGACCCACTGAAAATATTTCAGTCCTTGATCTTGAACTTTCTATTCCTACCCAATTGACTCCTTCTGGTGATAAATTAGCCATAGAGTAGCCAATATTTTACCCATTGGACATGTTTCAGTTATGGATCTTAAAGTTTTTATACCTACTCATTGACTCATTCTGAATTTAGGTCAGTCATTCAGAAATCCATATTTGACCAAATGTACTAATATCGGGCCCAAGAGTCGTCGATTTTGAGCTTTCTATTTCTAACCAATTGACTCCTACTGGTGATAAATTAGCCATAGAGTAGCCAATATTTGACCCATTGAACACGTTTCAGTAATGGATCTTGAAATTTCTATACCTACTTATTGACTATTTCTGATGTTACATAGATCATTCTAAAGTCAATATTTGACCAAATGTACTAAAATCGGGCCCAAGAGTCGTCGATTTTGAACTTTTTAGTTCTACCCATTGACTCCTTCTGGTGATAAATTAGCCATAGAGTAGCCAGTATTTGACCCATTGAACATGTTTCAGTCATGGATCTTGAAATTTCTATACCTACTTATTGACTATTTCTGATGTTACATAGATCATTCAAATGTCAATATTTGACCAAATGTACTAAAATCGGGCCCAAGAGTCGTCTATTTTGAACTTTTTAGTTCTACCGTATTGACTCCTTCTGGCGATAGTTCAGCCAATTTTTGACCCACTGAAAATATTTCAGTCCTTGATCTTGAACTTTCTATTCCTACCCAATTGACTCCTTCTGGTGATAAATTAGCCATAGAGTAGCCAATATTTTACCCATTGGACATGTTTCAGTTATGGATCTTAAAGTTTTTATACCTACTCATTGACTCATTCTGAATTTAGGTCAGTCATTCAGAAATCCATGTTTGACCAAATGTACTAATATCGGGCCCAAGAGTCGTCGATTTTGAACTTTCTATTTATACCCACTTGACTCCATTTGGTGATGAATTAGCCATAGAGTAGCCAATATTTGACCCATTGAACATGTTTCAGTCATGGATCTTTAAATTTCTTTACCTACTTATTGACTCTTTCTGATTTTACATCGGTCATTCAAAAGTCAATATTTGACCAAATGTACTAAAATCGGGGCCAAAAGTTGTCTATTTTGAACTTTTTACTTCTACCCTATTGACTCCTTCTGGTGATAAATTAGCCATAGAGTAGCCAATATTTGACCCATTGAACATGTTTCAGTCATGGATCTTGAAATTTCTAGAATTACTTATTGACTCTTTCTGATGTATATCGGTTGTTCAAAAGTCAATTTTTGACCAAATATACTAAAATCGGGCCCACGAATCGTCGATTTTGAACTTTTTAGTTCTACCCATTGACTCCTTCTGGTGATAAATTAGCCATAGAGTAGCCAGTATTTGACCCACTGAACATGTTTCAGTAATTGATCTTGAAATTTCTATACCTACTTATTGACTCTTTCTGATGTTACATAGATCATTCAAATGTCAATATTTGACCAAATGTACTAAAAAAGGGCCCAAGAGTCGTCGATTTTGAACTTTTTAGTTCTACCCATTGACTCCTTCTGGGGATAAATTAGCCACAGAGTAGCCAATATTTGACCCATTGAACATGTTTCAGTCATGGATCTTGAAATTTCTATACCTACTTATTGACTATTTCTGATGTTACATAGATCATTCAAAATTCAATATTTGACCAAATGTACTAAAATCGGGCCCAAGAGTTGTCTATTTTGAACTTTTTACTTCTACCCTATTGACTCCTTCTGGTGATAAATTAGCCATAGAGTAGCCAATATTTGACCCATTGAACATGTTTCAGTAATGGATCTTGAAATTTTTACACCTACTTATTGACTATTTCTGATGTTACATAGATCATTCAAATGTCAATATTTGACCAAATGTACTAAAATCGGGCCCAAGAGTCGTCTGTTTTGAACTTTTTAGTTCTACCGTATTGACTCCTTCTGGCGATAGTTCAGCCAATTTTTGACCCACTGAAAATATTTCAGTCCTTGATCTTGAACTTTCTATTCCTACCCAATTGACTCCTTCTGGTGATAAATTAGCCATAGAGTAGCCAATATTTTACCCATTGGACATGTTTCAGTTATGGATCTTAAAGTTTTTATACCTACTCATTGACTCTTTCTGAATTTAGGTCAGTCATTCAGAAATCCATATTTGACCAAATGTACTAATATCGGGCCCAAGAGTCGTCGATTTTGAACTTTCTATTTATACCCACTTGACTCCTTTTGGTGATAAATTAGCCATAGAGTAGCCAATATTTGACCCATTGAACATGTTTCAGTCATGGATCTTTAAATTTCTTTACCTACTTATTGACTCCTTCTGATTTTACATCGGTCATTCAAAAGTCAATATTGGACCAAATGTACTAAAATCGGGCCCAAGAGTCGTCGATTTTGAACTTTTTAGTTCTACCCATTGACTCCTTCTGGTGATAAATTAGCCATAGAGTAGCCAATATTTGACCCATTGAACATGTTTCAGTCATGGATCTTGAAATTTCTAGACCTACTTATTGACTCTTTCTGATGTTACATCGGTCATTCAAAAGTCAATATTTGACCAAATGTACTAACACTGGGCCCAAGAGTCGTCTATGTTGAACTTTTTAGTTCTACCCTATTGACTACTTCTGGAGATAGTTCAGCCAATTTTTGACCCACTGAAAATATTTCAGTCCTTGATCTTGAACTTTCTATTTCTATCCAATTGACTCCTTCTGGTTATAAATTAGCGATAGAGTAGCCAATTATTGACCCATTGAACATGTTTCAGTCATGGATCTTGAAATTTCTATACCTACTTATTGCCTCTATCTGATGTTACATCGGTCATTCAAAAGTCAATATTTGACCAAATGTACTAAAATCGGGCCCAAGAGTCGTCGATTTTGAACTTTCTATTTATACCCAATTGACTCCTTCTGGTGATAAATTAGCCATAGAGTAGCCAATATTTTACCCATTGGACATGTTTCAGTTATGGATCTTGAAATTTCTTTACCTACTCATTGACTCTTTCTGAATTTAGGTCAGTCATTCAGAAATCCATATTTGACCAAATGTACTAATTTGGGTTCCAAGAGTCGTCGATTTTGAACTTTCTATTTATACCCACTTGACTCCTTTTGGTAATAAATTAGCCATAGAGTAGCCAATATTTGACCCATTGAACATGTTTCAGTCATGGATCTTGAAATTTCTAGACCTACTTATTGAATCTATCTGATGTTACATCGGTCATTCAAAAGTCAATATTTGACCAAATGTACTAAAATCGGGCCCAAGAGTTGTCTATTTTGAACTTTTTACTTCTACCCAATTGACTCCTTCTGGTGATAAATTAGCCATAGAGTAGCCAATATTTGACCCATTGAACATGTTTCAGTCATGGATCTTAAAATATCTATACCTACTTATTGACTCTTTCTGATGTTATATCGGTGATTAAAAAGTCAATATTTGACCAAATGTACTAAAATCGGGCCCAAGAGTGGTTTATTTTGAACTTTTTAGTCATACCCTTTGACTCCTTCTGGTGATAATATAGCCATAGAGTAGCCAATATTTGACCCAATGAACATGTTTCAGTCATGGATCTTGAAATTTCTATACCTACTTATTGACTCTTTCTGATGTTACATCGGTCATTCAAAAGTCAATATTTGACCAAATGTACTAAAATCAGGCCCAAGAGTCGTCGATTTTGAACTTTTTAGTTCTACCGTATTGACTCCTTCTGGCGATAGTTCAGCCAATTTTTGACCCACTGAAAATATTTCAGTCCTTGATCTTGAACTTTCTATTCCTACCCAATTGACTCCTTCTGGTGATAAATTAGCCATAGAGTAGCCAATATTTTACCCATTGGACATGTTTCAGTTATGGATCTTAAAGTTTTTATACCTACTCATTGACTCTTTCTGAATTTAGGTCAGTCATTCAGAAATCCATATTTGACCAAATGTACTAATATCGGGCCCAAGAGTCGTCGATTTTGAGCTTTCTATTTCTAACCAATTGACTCCTACTGGTGATAAATTAGCCATAGAGTAGCCAATATTTGACCCATTGAACATGTTTCAGTCATGGATCTTTAAATTTCTATACCTACTTATTGACTATTTCTGATGTTACATAGATCATTCTAAAGTCAATATTTGACCAAATGTACTAAAATCGGGCCCAAGAGTCGTCGATTTTGAACTTTTTAGTTCTACCCATTGACTCCTTCTGGAGATAAATTAGCCATAGAGTAGCCAATATTTGACCCATTGAACATGTTTCAGTCATGGATCTTGAAATTTCTAGACCTACTTATTGACTCTTTCTGATGTTACATCGGTCATTCAAAAGTCAATATTTGACCAAATGTACTAACACTGGGCCCAAGAGTCGTCTATGTTGAACTTTTTAGTTCTACCCTATTGACTACTTCTGGAGATAGTTCAGCCAATTTTTGACCCACTGAAAATATTTCAGTCCTTGATCTTGAACTTTCTATTTCTATCCAATTGACTCCTTCTGGTTATAAATTAGCGATAGAGTAGCCAATTATTGACCCATTGAACATGTTTCAGTCATGGATCTTGAAATTTCTATACCTACTTATTGCCTCTATCTGATGTTACATCGGTCATTCAAAAGTCAATATTTGACCAAATGTACTAAAATCAGGCCCAAGAGTCGTCGATTTTGAACTTTTTAGTTCTACCCATTGACTCCTTCTGGTGATAAATTAGCCATAGAGTAGCCAATATTTGACCGACTGAACATGTTTCAGTCATGGATCTTGAAATTTCTATACCTACTTATTGACTCTTTCTGATTTTACATCGGTCATTCAAAAGTCAATATTTGACCAAATGTACTAAAATCGGGCCCAAGAGTCGTCGATTTTGAACTTTTTAGTTCTACCCATTGACTCCTTCTGGTGATAAATTAGCCATAGAGTAGCCAGTATTTGACCCACTGAACATGTTTCAGTAATTGATCTTGAAATTTCTATACCTACTTATTGACTCTTTCTGATGTTACATAGATCATTCAAATGTCAATATTTGACCAAATGTACTAAAATCGGGCCCAAGAGTCGTCGATTTTGAACTTTTTAGTTCTACCCATTGACTCCTTCTGGAGATAAATTAGCCACAGAGTAACCAATATTTGACCCATTGAACATGTTTCAGTCAGGGATCTTGAAATTTCTATACCTACTTATTGACTATTTCTGATGTTACATAGATAATTCAAATGTCAATATTTGACCAAATGTACTAAAATCGGGCCCAAGAGTCGTCTATTTTGAACTTTTTAGTTCTACCGTATTGACTCCTTCTGGCGATAGTTCAGCCAATTTTTGACCCACTGAAAATATTTCAGTCCTTAATCTTGAACTTTCTATTCCTACCCAATTGACTCCCTCTGGTGATAAATTAGCCATAGAGTAGCCAATATTTTACCCATTGGACATGTTTCAGTTATGGATCTTAAAGTTTTTATACCTACTCATTGACTCTTTCTGAATTTAGGTCAGTCATTCAGAAATCCATATTTGACCAAATGTACTAATATCGGGCCCAAGAGTCGTCGATTTTGAGCTTTCTATTTCTAACCAATTGACTCCTACTGGTGATAAATTAGCCATAGAGTAGCCAATATTTGACCCATTGAACATGTTTCAGTAATGGATCTTGAAATTTCTATACCTACTTATTGACTATTTCTGATGTTACATAGATCATTCTAAAGTCAATATTTGACCAAATGTACTAAAATCGGGCCCAAGAGTCGTCGATTTTGAACTTTTTAGTTCTACCCATTGACTCCTTCTGGAGATAAATTAGCCACAGAGTAGCCAATATTTGACCCATTGAACATGTTTCAGTCATGGATCTTGAAATTTCTATACCTACTTATTGACTATTTCTGATGTTACATAGATCATTCAAAAGTCAATATTTGACCAAATGTACTAAAATCGGGCCCAAGAGTCGTCGATTTTGAACTTTTTAGTTCTACCCATTGACTCCTTCTGGAGATAAATTAGCCACAGAGTAGCCAATATTTGACCCATTGAACATGTTTCAGTCATGGATCTTGAAATTTCTATACCTACTTATTGACTATTTCTGATGTTACATAGATCATTCAAAAGTCAATATTTGACCAAATGTACTAAAATCGGGCCCAAGAGTTGTCTATTTTGAACTTTTTACTTCTACCCTATTGACTCCTTCTGGTGATAAATTAGCCATAGAGTAGCCAATATTTGACCCATTGAACATGTTTCAGTAATGGATCTTGAAATTTCTATACCTACTTATTGACTATTTCTGATGTTACATAGATCATTCAAATGTCAATATTTGACCAAATGTACTAAAATCGGGCCCAAGAGTCGTCTATTTTGAACTTTTTAGTTCTACCGTATTGACTCTTTCTGGCGATAGTTCAGCCAATTTTTGACCCACTGAAAATATTTCAGTCCTTGATCTTGAACTTTCTATTTCTATCCAATTGACTCCTTCTGGTTATAAATTAGTGATAGAGTAGCCAATTATTGACCCATTGAACATGTTTTAGTCATGGATCTTGAAATTTCTATACCTACTTATTGCCTCTTTCTGATGTTACATCGGTCATTCAAAAGCCAATATTTGACCAAATGTACTAAAATCGGGCCCAAGAGTCGTCGATTTTGAACTTTCTATTTATACCAATTGACTCCTTCTGGTGATAAATTAGCCATAGAGTAGCCAATATTTTACCCATTGGACATGTTTCAGTTATGGATCTTGAAATTTTTTTACCTACTCATTGACTCTTTCTGAATTTAGGTCAGTCATTCAGAAATCCATATTTGACCAAATGTACTAATTTGGGTTCCAAGAGTCGTCGATTTTGAACTTTCTATTTATACCCACTTGACTCCTTTTGGTAATAAATTAGCCATAGAGTAGCCAATATTTGACCCATTGAACATGTTTCAGTCATGGATCTTTAAATTTCTTTACCTACTTATTGACTCTTTCTGATTTTACATCGGTCATTCAAAAGTCAATATTTGACCAAATGTACTAAAATCGGGCCCAAAAGTAGTCGATTTTGAACTTTTTAGTTGTACCCTTTGACTCCTTCTGGTGATAAATTAGCCATAAAGTAGCCAAAATTTGACCCATTGAACATGTTTCAGTCATGGATCTTGAAATTTCTAGACCTACTTATTGAATCTATCTGATGTTACATCGGTCATTCAAAAGTCAATATTTGACCAAATGTACTAAAATCGGGCCCAAGAGTTGTCTATTTTGAACTTTTTACTTCTACCCAATTGACTCCTTCTGGTGATAAATTAGCCATAGAGTAGCCAATATTTGACCCATTGAACATGTTTCAGTCATGGAGCTTGAAATTTCTATAACTACTTATTGACTCTTTCTGATGTTATATCGGTGATTCAAAAGTCAATATTTGACCAAATATACTAAAATCGGGCCCACGAATCGTCGATTTTGAACTTTTTAGTTCTACCCATTGACTCCTTCTGGTGATAAATTAGCCATAGAGTAGCCAGTATTTGACCCACTGAACATGTTTCAGTAATTGATCTTGAAATTTCTATACCTACTTATTGACTCTTTCTGATGTTACATAGATCATTCAAATGTCAATATTTGACCAAATGTACTAAAAAAGGTCCCAAGAGTCGTCGATTTTGAACTTTTTAGTTCTACCCATTGACTCCTTCTGGGGATAAATTAGCCACAGAGTAGCCAATATTTGACCCATTGAACATGTTTCAGTCATGGATCTTGAAATTTCTATACCTACTTATTGACTATTTCTGATGTTACATAGATCATTCAAAATTCAATATTTGACCAAATGTACTAAAATCGGGCCCAAGAGTTGTCTATTTTGAACTTTTTACTTCTACCCTATTGACTCCTTCTGGTGATAAATTAGCCATAGAGTAGCCAATATTTGACCCATTGAACATGTTTCAGTAATGGATCTTGAAATTTCTATACCTACTTATTGACTATTTCTGATGTTACATAGATCATTCAAATGTCAATATTTGACCAAATGTACTAAAATCGGGCCCAAGAGTCGTCTGTTTTGAACTTTTTAGTTCTACCGTATTGACTCCTTCTGGCGATAGTTCAGCCAATTTTTGACCCACTGAAAATATTTCAGTCCTTGATCTTGAACTTTCTATTCCTACCCAATTGACTCCTTCTGGTGATAAATTAGCCATAGAGTAGCCAATATTTTACCCATTGGACATGTTTCAGTTATGGATCTTAAAGTTTTTATACCTACTCATTGACTCTTTCTGAATTTAGGTCAGTCATTCAGAAATCCATATTTGACCAAATGTACTAATATCGGGCCCAAGAGTCGTCGATTTTGAACTTTCTATTTATACCCACTTGACTCCTTTTGGTGATAAATTAGCCATAGAGTAGCCAATATTTGACCCATTGAACATGTTTCAGTCATGGATCTTGAAATTTCTAGACCTACTTATTGACTCTTTCTGATGTATATCGGTTGTTCAAAAGTCAATTTTTGACCAAATATACTAAAATCGGGCCCAAGAGTCGTCTATTTTGAACTTTTTAGTTATACCCTTTGACTCCTTCTGGTGATAAATTAGCCATAGAGTAGCCAATATTTGACCCATTGAACATGTTTCAGTAATGGATCGTGAAATTTCTATACCTACTTATTGACTCTTTCTGATGTTACATAGATCATTCAAAAGTCAATATTTGACCAAATGTACTAATATCGGGCCCAAGAGTCGTCGATTTTGAGCTTTCTATTTCTAACCAATTGACTCCTACTGGTGATAAATTAGCCATAGAGTAGCCAATATTTGACCCATTGAACATGTTTCAGTAATGGATCTTGAAATTTCTATACCTACTTATTGACTATTTCTGATGTTACATAGATCATTCTAAAGTCAATATTTGACCAAATGTACTAATATCGGGCCAGAGAGTCGTCTATTTTGAACTTTTTAGTTCTACCCTATTGACTCCTTCTGGAGATAGTTCAGCCAATTTTTGACCCACTGAAAATATTTCAGTCCTTGATCTTGAACTTTCTATTCCTACAAAATTGACTCCTTCTGGTGATAAATTAGCCATAGAGTAGCCAATATTTTACCCATTGGACATGTTTCAGTTATGGATCTTGAAGTTTTTATACCTACTCATTGACTCATTCTGAATTTAGGTCAGTCATTCAGAAATCCATATTTGACCAAATGTACTAATATCGGGCCCAAGAGTAGTCGATTTTGAGCTTTCTATTTCTAACCAATTGACTCCTACTGGTGATAAATTAGCCATAGAGTAGCCAATATTTGACCCATTGAACACGTTTCAGTAATGGATCTTGAAATTTCTATACCTACTTATTGACTCTTTCTGATGTTACATAGATCATTCTAAAGTCAATATTTGACCAAATGTACTAAAATCGGGCCCAAGAGTCGTCGATTTTGAACTTTTTAGTTCTACCCATTGACTCCTTCTGGTGATAAATTAGCCATAGAGTAGCCAGTATTTGACCCATTGAACATGTTTCAGTCATGGATCTTGAAATTTCTATACCTACTTATTGACTATTTCTGATGTTACATAGATCATTCAAAAGTCAATATTTGACCAAATGTACTAAAATCGGGCCCAAAAGTCGTCGATTTTGAACTTTTTACTTCTACCCTATTGACTCCTTCTGGTGATAAATTAGCCATAGAGTAGCCAATATTTGACCCATTGAACATGTTTCAGTAATGGATCTTGAAATTTCTATACCTACTTATTGACTATTTCTGATGTTACATAGATCATTCAAATGTCAATATTTGACCAAATGTACTAAAATCGGGCCCAAGAGTCGTCTATTTTGAACTTTTTAGTTCTACCGTATTGACTCCTTCTGGCGATAGTTCAGCCAATTTTTGACCCACTGAAAATATTTCAGTCCTTGATCTTGAACTTTCTATTCCTACCCAATTGACTCCTTCTGGTGATAAATTAGCCATAGAGTAGCCAATATTTTACCCATTGGACATGTTTCAGTTATGGATCTTAAAGTTTTTATACCTACTCATTGACTCATTCTGAATTTAGGTCAGTCATTCAGAAATCCATGTTTGACCAAATGTACTAATATCGGGCCCAAGAGTCGTCGATTTTGAACTTTCTATTTATACCCACTTGACTCCATTTGGTGATGAATTAGCCATAGAGTAGCCAATATTTGACCCATTGAACATGTTTCAGTCATGGATCTTTAAATTTCTTTACCTACTTATTGACTCTTTCTGATTTTACATCGGTCATTCAAAAGTCAATATTTGACCAAATGTACTAAAATCGGGGCCAAGAGTTGTCTATTTTGAACTTTTTACTTCTACCCTATTGACTCCTTCTGGTGATAAATTAGCCATAGAGTAGCCAGTATTTGACCCATTGAACATGTTTCAGTCATGGATCTTGAAATTTCTATACCTACTTATTGACTATTTCTGATGTTACATAGATCATTCAAAAGTCAATATTTGACCAAATGTACTAAAATCGGGCCCAAAAGTCGTCGATTTTGAACTTTTTACTTCTACCCTATTGACTCCTTCTGGTGATAAATTAGCCATAGAGTAGCCAATATTTGACCCATTGAACATGTTTCAGTAATGGATCTTGAAATTTCTATACCTACTTATTGACTATTTCTGATGTTACATAGATCATTCAAATGTCAATATTTGACCAAATGTACTAAAATCGGGCCCAAGAGTCGTCTATTTTGAACTTTTTAGTTCTACCGTATTGACTCCTTCTGGCGATAGTTCAGCCAATTTTTGACCCACTGAAAATATTTCAGTCCTTGATCTTGAACTTTCTATTCCTACCCAATTGACTCCTTCTGGTGATAAATTAGCCATAGAGTAGCCAATATTTTACCCATTGGACATGTTTCAGTTATGGATCTTAAAGTTTTTATACCTACTCATTGACTCATTCTGAATTTAGGTCAGTCATTCAGAAATCCATGTTTGACCAAATGTACCAATTTCGGGCCCAAGAGTCGTCGATTTTGAACTTTCTATTTATACCCACTTGACTCCATTTGGTGATGAATTAGCCATAGAGTAGCCAATATTTGACCCATTGAACATGTTTCAGTCATGGATCTTTAAATTTCTTTACCTACTTATTGACTCTTTCTGATTTTACATCGGTCATTCAAAAGTCAATATTTGACCAAATGTACTAAAATCGGGGCCAAGAGTTGTCTATTTTGAACTTTTTACTTCTACCCTATTGACTCCTTCTGGTGATAAATTAGCCATAGAGTAGCCAATATTTGACCCATTGAACATGTTTCAGTCATGGATCTTGAAATTTCTAGAATTACTTATTGACTCTTTCTGATGTATATCGGTTGTTCAAAAGTCAATTTTTGACCAAATATACTAAAATCGGGCCCACGAATCGTCGATTTTGAACTTTTTAGTTCTACCCATTGACTCCTTCTGGTGATAAATTAGCCATAGAGTAGCCAGTATTTGACCCATTGAACATGTTTCAGTAATGGATCTTGAAATTTTTATACCTACTTATTGACTATTTCTGATGTTACATAGATCATTCAAATGTCAATATTTGACCAAATGTACTAAAATCGGGCCCAAGAGACGTCTATTTTGAACTTTTTAGTTCTACCCTATTGACTCCTTTTGGCGAAAGTTCAGCCAATTTTTGACCCACTGAAAATATTTCAGTCCTTGATCTTGAACTTTCTATTCCTACCCAATTGACTCCTTCTGGTGATAAATTAGCCATAGAGTAGCCAATATTTTACCCATTGGACATGTTTCAGTTATGGATCTTAAAGTTTTTATACCTACTCATTGACTCTTTCTGAATTTAGGTCAGTCATTCAGAAATCCATATTTGACCAAATGTACTAAAATCGGGCCCAAGAGTTGTCTATTTTGAGCTTTCTATTTCTACCCAATTGACTCCTTCTGGTGATAAATTAGCCATAGAGTAGCCAATATTTGACCCATTGAACATGTTTCAGTCATGGATCTTAAAATATCTATACCTACTTATTGACTCTTTCTGATGTTATATCGGTGATTAAAAAGTCAATATTTGACCAAATGTACTAAAATCGGGCCCAAGAGTGGTTTATTTTGAACTTTTTAGTCATACCCTTTGACTCCTTCTGGTGATAATATAGCCATAGAGTAGCCAATATTTGACCCAATGAACATGTTTCAGTCATGGATCTTGAAATTTCTATACCAACTTATTGACTCTTTCTGATGTTACATCGGTCATTCAAAAGTCAATATTTGACCAAATGTACTAAAATCAGGCCCAAGAGTCGTCGATTTTGAACTTTTTAGTTCTACCCATTGACTCCTTCTGGTGATAAATTAGCCATAGAGTAGCCAATATTTGACCCAATGAACATGTTTCAGTCATGGATCTTGAAATTTCTATACCTACTTATTGACTCTTTCTGATTTTACATCGGTCATTCAAAAGTCAATATTTGACCAAATGTACTAAAATCGGGCCCAAGAGTCGTCGATTTTGAACTTTTTAGTTCTACCCATTGACTCCTTCTGGTGATAAATTAGCCATAGAGTAGCCAGTATTTGACCCACTGAACATGTTTCAGTAATTGATCTTGAAATTTCTATACCTACTTATTGACTCTTTCTGATGTTACATAGATCATTCAAATGTCAATATTTGACCAAATGTACTAAAATCGGGCCCAAGAGTCGTCGATTTTGAACTTTTTAGTTCTACCCATTGACTCCTTCTGGAGATAAATTAGCCACAGAGTAGCCAATATTTGACCCATTGAACATGTTTCAGTAATGGATCTTGAAATTTCTTTACCTACTCATTGACTCTTTCTGAATTTAGGTCAGTCATTCAGAAATCCATATTTGACCAAATGTACTAATTTGGGTTCCAAGAGTCGTCGATTTTGAACTTTCTATTTATACCCACTTGACTCCTTTTGGTAATAAATTAGCCATAGAGTAGCCAATATTTGACCCATTGAACATGTTTCAGTCATGGATCTTTAAATTTCTTTACCTACTTATTGACTCTTTCTGATTTTACATCGGTCATTCAAAAGTCAATATTTGACCAAATGTACTAAAATCGGGCCCAAAAGTAGTCGATTTTGAACTTTTTAGTTCTACCCATTGACTCCTTCTGGTGATACATTAGCCATAGAGTAGCCAATATTTGACCCATTGAACATGTTTCAGTCATGGATCTTGAAATTTATAGACCTTATTGAATCTATCTGATGTTACATCGGTCATTCAAAAGTCAATATTTGACCAAATGTACTAAAATCGGGCCCAAGAGTCGTCTATTTTAAACTTTTTAGTTGTACCCTTTGACTCCTTCTGGTGATAAATTAGCCATAAAGTAGCCAAAATTTGACCCATTGAACATGTTTCAGTCATGGATCTTGAAATTTCTAGACCTACTTATTGAATCTATCTGATGTTACATCGGTCATTCAAAAGTCAATATTTGACCAAATGTACTAAAATCGGGCCCAAGAGTTGTCTATTTTGAACTTTTTACTTCTACCCAATTGACTCCTTCTGGTGATAAATTAGCCATAGAGTAGCCAATATTTGACCCATTGAACATGTTTCAGTCATGGAGCTTGAAATTTCTATAACTACTTATTGACTCTTTCTGATGTTATATCGGTGATTCAAAAGTCAATATTTGACCAAATATACTAAAATCGGGCCCACGAATCGTCGATTTTGAACTTTTTAGTTCTACCCATTGACT
Organism: Zacco platypus; assembly: GCA_038088235.1. Classification (NCBI taxonomy): domain Eukaryota; kingdom Metazoa; phylum Chordata; class Actinopteri; order Cypriniformes; family Xenocyprididae; genus Zacco; species Zacco platypus. The sequence continues at coordinate 29,094,775 of CM076070.1, forward strand.
CCTTCTGGTGATAAATTAGCCATAGAGTAGCCAGTATTTGACCCACTGAACATGTTTCAGTAATTGATCTTGAAATTTCTATACCTACTTATTGACTCTTTCTGATGTTACATAGATCATTCAAATGTCAATATTTGACCAAATGTACTAAAAAAGGTCCCAAGAGTCGTCGATTTTGAACTTTTTAGTTCTACCCATTGACTCCTTCTGGGGATAAATTAGCCACAGAGTAGCCAATATTTGACCCATTGAACATGTTTCAGTCATGGATCTTGAAATTTCTATACCTACTTATTGACTATTTCTGATGTTACATAGATCATTCAAAATTCAATATTTGACCAAATGTACTAAAATCGGGCCCAAGAGTTGTCTATTTTGAACTTTTTACTTCTACCCTATTGACTCCTTCTGGTGATAAATTAGCCATAGAGTAGCCAATATTTGACCCATTGAACATGTTTCAGTAATGGATCTTGAAATTTCTATACCTACTTATTGACTATTTCTGATGTTACATAGATCATTCAAATGTCAATATTTGACCAAATGTACTAAAATCGGGCCCAAGAGTCGTCTGTTTTGAACTTTTTAGTTCTACCGTATTGACTCCTTCTGGCGATAGTTCAGCCAATTTTTGACCCACTGAAAATATTTCAGTCCTTGATCTTGAACTTTCTATTTCTACCCAATTGACTCCTTCTGGTGATAAATTAGCCATAGAGTAGCCAATATTTTACCCATTGGACATGTTTCAGTTATGGATCTTAAAGTTTTTATACCTACTCATTGACTCTTTCTGAATTTAGGTCAGTCATTCAGAAATCCATATTTGACCAAATGTACTAATATCGGGCCCAAGAGTCGTCGATTTTGAACTTTCTATTTATACCCACTTGACTCCTTTTGGTGATAAATTAGCCATAGAGTAGCCAATATTTGACCCATTGAACATGTTTCAGTCATGGATCTTGAAATTTCTAGACCTACTTATTGACTCTTTCTGATGTATATCGGTTGTTCAAAAGTCAATTTTTGACCAAATATACTAAAATCGGGCCCAAGAGTCGTCTATTTTGAACTTTTTAGTTATACCCTTTGACTCTTTCTGGTGATAAATTAGCCATAGAGTAGCCAATATTTGACCCATTGAACATGTTTCAGTAATGGATCGTGAAATTTCTATACCTACTTATTGACTCTTTCTGATGTTACATAGATCATTCAAAAGTCAATATTTGACCAAATGTACTAATATCGGGCCCAAGAGTCGTCGATTTTGAGCTTTCTATTTCTAACCAATTGACTCCTACTGGTGATAAATTAGCCATAGAGTAGCCAATATTTGACCCATTGAACATGTTTCAGTAATGGATCTTGAAATTTCTATACCTACTTATTGACTATTTCTGATGTTGCATAGATCATTCTAAAGTCAATATTTGACCAAATGTACTAATATCGGGCCAGAGAGTCGTCTATTTTGAACTTTTTAGTTCTACCCTATTGACTCCTTCTGGAGATAGTTCAGCCAATTTTTGACCCACTGAAAATATTTCAGTCCTTGATCTTGAACTTTCTATTCCTACAAAATTGACTCCTTCTGGTGATAAATTAGCCATAGAGTAGCCAATATTTTACCCATTGGACATGTTTCAGTTATGGATCTTGAAGTTTTTATACCTACTCATTGACTCATTCTGAATTTAGGTCAGTCATTCAGAAATCCATATTTGACCAAATGTACTAATATCGGGCCCAAGAGTCGTCGATTTTGAGCTTTCTATTTCTAACCAATTGACTCCTACTGGTGATAAATTAGCCATAGAGTAGCCAATATTTGACCCATTGAACACGTTTCAGTAATGGATCTTGAAATTTCTATACCTACTTATTGACTATTTCTGATGTTACATAGATCATTCTAAAGTCAATATTTGACCAAATGTACTAAAATCGGGCCCAAGAGTCGTCGATTTTGAACTTTTTAGTTCTACCCATTGACTCCTTCTGGTGATAAATTAGCCATAGAGTAGCCAGTATTTGACCCATTGAACATGTTTCAGTCATGGATCTTGAAATTTCTATACCTACTTATTGACTATTTCTGATGTTACATAGATCATTCAAAAGTCAATATTTGACCAAATGTACTAAAATCGGGCCCAAAAGTCGTCGATTTTGAACTTTTTACTTCTACCCTATTGACTCCTTCTGGTGATAAATTAGCCATAGAGTAGCCAATATTTGACCCATTGAACATGTTTCAGTAATGGATCTTGAAATTTCTATACCTACTTATTGACTATTTCTGATGTTACATAGATCATTCAAATGTCAATATTTGACCAAATGTACTAAAATCGGGCCCAAGAGTCGTCTATTTTGAACTTTTTAGTTCTACCGTATTGACTCCTTCTGGCGATAGTTCAGCCAATTTTTGACCCACTGAAAATATTTCAGTCCTTGATCTTGAACTTTCTATTCCTACCCAATTGACTCCTTCTGGTGATAAATTAGCCATAGAGTAGCCAATATTTTACCCATTGGACATGTTTCAGTTATGGATCTTAAAGTTTTTATACCTACTCATTGACTCATTCTGAATTTAGGTCAGTCATTCAGAAATCCATGTTTGACCAAATGTACTAATATCGGGCCCAAGAGTCGTCGATTTTGAACTTTCTATTTATACCCACTTGACTCCATTTGGTGATGAATTAGCCATAGAGTAGCCAATATTTGACCCATTGAACATGTTTCAGTCATGGATCTTGAAGTTTCTAGAATTACTTATTGACTCTTTCTGATGTATATCGGTTGTTCAAAAGTCAATTTTTGACCAAATATACTAAAATCGGGCCCACGAATCGTCGATTTTGAACTTTTTAGTTCTACCCATTGACTCCTTCTGGTGATAAATTAGCCATAGAGTAGCCAGTATTTGACCCACTGAACATGTTTCAGTAATTGATCTTGAAATTTCTATACCTACTTATTGACTCTTTCTGATGTTACATAGATCATTCAAACGTCAATATTTGACCAAATGTACTAAAAAAGGGCCCAAGAGTCGTCGATTTTGAACTTTTTAGTTCTACCCATTGACTCCTTCTGGTGATAAATTAGCCATAGAGTAGCCAGTATTTGACCCATTGAACATGTTTCAGTCATGGATCTTGAAATTTCTATACCTACTTATTGACTATTTCTGATGTTACATAGATCATTCAAAAGTCAATATTTGACCAAATGTACTAAAATCGGGCCCAAAAGTCGTCGATTTTGAACTTTTTACTTCTACCCTATTGACTCCTTCTGGTGATAAATTAGCCATAGAGTAGCCAATATTTGACCCATTGAACATGTTTCAGTAATGGATCTTGAAATTTCTATACCTACTTATTGACTATTTCTGATGTTACATAGATCATTCAAATGTCAATATTTGACCAAATGTACTAAAATCGGGCCCAAGAGTCGTCTATTTTGAACTTTTTAGTTCTACCGTATTGACTCCTTCTGGCGATAGTTCAGCCAATTTTTGACCCACTGAAAATATTTCAGTCCTTGATCTTGAACTTTCTATTCCTACCCAATTGACTCCTTCTGGTGATAAATTAGCCATAGAGTAGCCAATATTTTACCCATTGGACATGTTTCAGTTATGGATCTTAAAGTTTTTATACCTACTCATTGACTCATTCTGAATTTAGGTCAGTCATTCAGAAATCCATGTTTGACCAAATGTACTAATATCGGGCCCAAGAGTCGTCGATTTTGAACTTTCTATTTATACCCACTTGACTCCATTTGGTGATGAATTAGCCATAGAGTAGCCAATATTTGACCCATTGAACATGTTTCAGTCATGGATCTTTAAATTTCTTTACCTACTTATTGACTCTTTCTGATTTTACATCGGTCATTCAAAAGTCAATATTTGACCAAATGTACTAAAATCGGGGCCAAGAGTTGTCTATTTTGAACTTTTTACTTCTACCCTATTGACTCCTTCTGGTGATAAATTAGCCATAGAGTAGCCAATATTTGACCCATTGAACATGTTTCAGTAATGGATCGTGAAATTTCTATACCTACTTATTGACTCTTTCTGATGTTACATAGATCATTCAAAAGTCAATATTTGACCAAATGTACTAATATCGGGCCCAAGAGTCGTCGATTTTGAGCTTTCTATTTCTAACCAATTGACTCCTACTGGTGATAAATTAGCCATAGAGTAGCCAATATTTGACCCATTGAACATGTTTCAGTAATGGATCTTGAAATTTCTATACCTACTTATTGACTATTTCTGATGTTACATAGATCATTCTAAAGTCAATATTTGACCAAATGTACTAATATCGGGCCAGAGAGTCGTCTATTTTGAACTTTTTAGTTCTACCCTAATGACTCCTTCTGGAGATAGTTCAGCCAATTTTTGACCCACTGAAAATATTTCAGTCCTTGATCTTGAACTTTCTATTCCTACAAAATTGACTCCTTCTGGTGATAAATTAGCCATAGAGTAGCCAATATTTTACCCATTGGACATGTTTCAGTTATGGATCTTGAAGTTTTTATACCTACTCATTGACTCATTCTGAATTTAGGTCAGTCATTCAGAAATCCATATTTGACCAAATGTACTAATATCGGGCCCAAGAGTCGTCGATTTTGAGCTTTCTATTTCTAACCAATTGACTCCTACTGGTGATAAATTAGCCATAGAGTAGCCAATATTTGACCCATTGAACACGTTTCAGTAATGGATCTTGAAATTTCTATACCTACTTATTGACTATTTCTGATGTTACATAGATCATTCTAAAGTCAATATTTGACCAAATGTACTAAAATCGGGCCCAAGAGTCGTCGATTTTGAACTTTTTAGTTCTACCCATTGACTCCTTCTGGTGATAAATTAGCCATAGAGTAGCCAGTATTTGACCCATTGAACATGTTTCAGTCATGGATCTTGAAATTTCTATACCTACTTATTGACTATTTCTGATGTTACATAGATCATTCAAAAGTCAATATTTGACCAAATGTACTAAAATCGGGCCCAAAAGTCGTCGATTTTGAACTTTTTACTTCTACCCTATTGACTCCTTCTGGTGATAAATTAGCCATAGAGTAGCCAATATTTGACCCATTGAACATGTTTCAGTAATGGATCTTGAAATTTCTATACCTACTTATTGACTATTTCTGATGTTACATAGATCATTCAAATGTCAATATTTGACCAAATGTACTAAAATCGGGCCCAAGAGTCGTCTATTTTGAACTTTTTAGTTCTACCGTATTGACTCCTTCTGGCGATAGTTCAGCCAATTTTTGACCCACTGAAAATATTTCAGTCCTTGATCTTGAACTTTCTATTCCTACCCAATTGACTCCTTCTGGTGATAAATTAGCCATAGAGTAGCCAATATTTTACCCATTGGACATGTTTCAGTTATGGATCTTAAAGTTTTTATACCTACTCATTGACTCATTCTGAATTTAGGTCAGTCATTCAGAAATCCATGTTTGACCAAATGTACTAATATCGGGCCCAAGAGTCGTCGATTTTGAACTTTCTATTTATACCCACTTGACTCCATTTGGTGATGAATTAGCCATAGAGTAGCCAATATTTGACCCATTGAACATGTTTCAGTCATGGATCTTTAAATTTCTTTACCTACTTATTGACTCTTTCTGATTTTACATCGGTCATTCAAAAGTCAATATTTGACCAAATGTACTAAAATCGGGGCCAAGAGTTGTCTATTTTGAACTTTTTACTTCTACCCTATTGACTCCTTCTGGTGATAAATTAGCCATAGAGTAGCCAATATTTGACCCATTGAACATGTTTCAGTCATGGATCTTGAAATTTCTAGAATTACTTATTGACTCTTTCTGATGTATATCGGTTGTTCAAAAGTCAATTTTTGACCAAATATACTAAAATCGGGCCCAAGAGTCGTCTAATTTGAACTTTTTAGTTATACCCTTTGACTCCTTCTGGTGATAAATTAGCCATAGAGTAGCCAATATTTGACCCATTGAACATGTTTCAGTAATGTATCGTGAAATTTCTATACCTACTTATTGACTCTTTCTGATGTTACATAGATCATTCAAAAGTCAATATTTGACCAAATGTACTAATATCGGGCCCAAGAGTCGTCGATTTTGAGCTTTCTATTTGTAACCAATTGACTCCTACTGGTGATAAATTAGCCATAGAGTACCCAATACTTGACCCATTGAACATGTTTCAGTAATGGATCTTGAAATTTCTATACCTACTTATTGACTATTTCTGATGTTACATAGATCATTCTAAAGTCAATATTTGACCAAATGTACTAATATCGGGCCAGAGAGTCGTCTATTTTGAACTTTTTAGTTCTACCCTATTGACTCCTTCTGGAGATAGTTCAGCCAATTTTTGACCCACTGAAAATATTTCAGTCCTTGATCTTGAACTTTCTATTCCTACAAAATTGACTCCTTCTGGTGATAAATTAGCCATAGAGTAGCCAATATTTTACCCATTGGACATGTTTCAGTTATGGATCTTGAAGTTTTTATACCTGCTCATTGACTCATTCTGAATTTAGGTCAGTCATTCAGAAATCCATATTTGACCAAATGTACTAATATCGGGCCCAAGAGTCGTCGATTTTGAGCTTTCTATTTCTAACCAATTGACTCCTACTGGTGATAAATTAGCCATAGAGTAGCCAATATTTGACCCATTGAACATGTTTCAGTAATGGATCTTGAAATTTCTATACCTACTTATTGACTATTTCTGATGTTACATAGATCATTCTAAAGTCAATATTTGACCAAATGTACTAAAATCGGGCCCAAGAGTCGTCGATTTTGAACTTTTTAGTTCTACCCATTGACTCCTTCTGGTGATAAATTAGCCATAGAGTAGCCAGTATTTGACCCACTGAACATGTTTCAGTAATTGATCTTGAAATTTCTATACCTACTTATTGACTCTTTCTGATGTTACATAGATCATTCAAATGTCAATATTTGACCAAATGTACTAAAATCGGGCCCAAGAGTCGTCGATTTTGAACTTTTTAGTTCTACCCATTGACTCCTTCTGGAGATAAATTAGCCACAGAGTAGCCAATATTTGACCCATTGAACATGTTTCAGTCATGGATCTTGAAATTTCTATACCTACTTATTGACTATTTCTGATGTTACATAGATCATTCAAAAGTCAATATTTGACCAAATGTACTAAAATCAGGCCCAAGAGTTGTCTATTTTGAACTTTTTACTTCTACCCTATTGACTCCTTCTGGTGATAAATTAGCCATAGAGTAGCCAATATTTGACCCATTGAACATGTTTCAGTAATGGATCTTGAAATTTCTATACCTACTTATTGACTATTTCTGATGTTACATAGATCATTCAAATGTCAATATTTGACCAAATGTACTAAAATCGGGCCCAAGAGTCGTCTATTTTGAACTTTTTAGTTCTACCGTATTGACTCCTTCTGGCGATAGTTCAGCCAATTTTTGACCCACTGAAAATATTTCAGTCCTTGATCTTGAACTTTCTATTCCTACCCAATTGACTCCTTCTGGTGATAAATTAGCCATAGAGTAGCCAATATTTTACCCATTGGACATGTTTCAGTTATGGATCTTAAAGTTTTTATACCTACTCATTGACTCTTTCTGAATTTAGGTCAGTCATTCAGAAATCCATATTTGACCAAATGTACTAATATCGGGCCCAAGAGTCGTCGATTTTGAGCTTTCTATTTCTAACCAATTGACTCCTACTGGTGATAAATTAGCCATAGAGTAGCCAATATTTGACCCATTGAACATGTTTCAGTAATGGATCTTGAAATTTCTATACCTACTTATTGACTATTTCTGATGTTACATAGATCATTCTAAAGTCAATATTTGACCAAATGTACTAATATCGGGCCAGAGAGTCGTCTATTTTGAACTTTTTAGTTCTACCCTATTGACTCCTTCTGGAGATAGTTCAGCCAATTTTTGACCCACTGAAAATATTTCAGTCCTTGATCTTGAACTTTCTATTCCTACAAAATTGACTCCTTCTGGTGATAAATTAGCCATAGAGTAGCCAATATTTTACCCATTGGACATGTTTCAGTTATGGATCTTGAAGTTTTTATACCTACTCATTGACTCATTCTGAATTTAGGTCAGTCATTCAGAAATCCATATTTGACCAAATGTACTAATATCGGGCCCAAGAGTCGTCGATTTTGAGCTTTCTATTTCTAACCAATTGACTCCTACTGGTGATAAATTAGCCATAGAGTAGCCAATATTTGACCCATTGAACACGTTTCAGTAATGGATCTTGAAATTTCTATACCTACTTATTGACTATTTCTGATGTTACATAGATCATTCTAAAGTCAATATTTGACCAAATGTACTAAAATCGGGCCCAAGAGTCGTCGATTTTGAACTTTTTAGTTCTACCCATTGACTCCTTCTGGTGATAAATTAGCCATAGAGTAGCCAGTATTTGACCCATTGAACATGTTTCAGTCATGGATCTTGAAATTTCTATACCTACTTATTGACTATTTCTGATGTTACATAGATCATTCAAAAGTCAATATTTGACCAAATGTACTAAAATCGGGCCCAAAAGTCGTCGATTTTGAACTTTTTACTTCTACCCTATTGACTCCTTCTGGTGATAAATTAGCCATAGAGTAGCCAATATTTGACCCATTGAACATGTTTCAGTAATGGATCTTGAAATTTCTATACCTACTTATTGACTATTTCTGATGTTACATAGATCATTCAAATGTCAATATTTGACCAAATGTACTAAAATCGGGCCCAAGAGTCGTCTATTTTGAACTTTTTAGTTCTACCGTATTGACTCCTTCTGGCGATAGTTCAGCCAATTTTTGACCCACTGAAAATATTTCAGTCCTTGATCTTGAACTTTCTATTCCTACCCAATTGACTCCTTCTGGTGATAAATTAGCCATAGAGTAGCCAATATTTTACCCATTGGACATGTTTCAGTTATGGATCTTAAAGTTTTTATACCTACTCATTGACTCATTCTGAATTTAGGTCAGTCATTCAGAAATCCATGTTTGACCAAATGTACTAATATCGGGCCCAAGAGTCGTCGATTTTGAACTTTCTATTTATACCCACTTGACTCCATTTGGTGATGAATTAGCCATAGAGTAGCCAATATTTGACCCATTGAACATGTTTCAGTCATGGATCTTTAAATTTCTTTACCTACTTATTGACTCTTTCTGATTTTACATCGGTCATTCAAAAGTCAATATTTGACCAAATGTACTAAAATCGGGGCCAAGAGTTGTCTATTTTGAACTTTTTACTTCTACCCTATTGACTCCTTCTGGTGATAAATTAGCCATAGAGTAGCCAATATTTGACCCATTGAACATGTTTCAGTCATGGATCTTGAAATTTCTAGAATTACTTATTGACTCTTTCTGATGTATATCGGTTGTTCAAAAGTCAATTTTTGACCAAATATACTAAAATCGGGCCCAAGAGTCGTCTAATTTGAACTTTTTAGTTATACCCTTTGACTCCTTCTGGTGATAAATTAGCCATAGAGTAGCCAATATTTGACCCATTGAACATGTTTCAGTAATGTATCGTGAAATTTCTATACCTACTTATTGACTCTTTCTGATGTTACATAGATCATTCAAAAGTCAATATTTGACCAAATGTACTAATATCGGGCCCAAGAGTCGTCGATTTTGAGCTTTCTATTTGTAACCAATTGACTCCTACTGGTGATAAATTAGCCATAGAGTACCCAATACTTGACCCATTGAACATGTTTCAGTAATGGATCTTGAAATTTCTATACCTACTTATTGACTATTTCTGATGTTACATAGATCATTCTAAAGTCAATATTTGACCAAATGTACTAATATCGGGCCAGAGAGTCGTCTATTTTGAACTTTTTAGTTCTACCCTATTGACTCCTTCTGGAGATAGTTCAGCCAATTTTTGACCCACTGAAAATATTTCAGTCCTTGATCTTGAACTTTCTATTCCTACAAAATTGACTCCTTCTGGTGATAAATTAGCCATAGAGTAGCCAATATTTTACCCATTGGACATGTTTCAGTTATGGATCTTGAAGTTTTTATACCTGCTCATTGACTCATTCTGAATTTAGGTCAGTCATTCAGAAATCCATATTTGACCAAATGTACTAATATCGGGCCCAAGAGTCGTCGATTTTGAGCTTTCTATTTCTAACCAATTGACTCCTACTGGTGATAAATTAGCCATAGAGTAGCCAATATTTGACCCATTGAACATGTTTCAGTAATGGATCTTGAAATTTCTATACCTACTTATTGACTATTTCTGATGTTACATAGATCATTCTAAAGTCAATATTTGACCAAATGTACTAAAATCGGGCCCAAGAGTCGTCGATTTTGAACTTTTTAGTTCTACCCTTTGACTCCTTCTGGTGATAAATTAGCCATAGAGTAGCCAGTATTTGACCCACTGAACATGTTTCAGTAATTGATCTTGAAATTTCTATACCTACTTATTGACTCTTTCTGATGTTACATAGATCATTCAAATGTCAATATTTGACCAAATGTACTAAAATCGGGCCCAAGAGTCGTCGATTTTGAACTTTTTAGTTCTACCCATTGACTCCTTCTGGAGATAAATTAGCCACAGAGTAGCCAATATTTGACCCATTGAACATGTTTCAGTCATGGATCTTGAAATTTCTATACCTACTTATTGACTATTTCTGATGTTACATAGATCATTCAAAAGTCAATATTTGACCAAATGTACTAAAATCAGGCCCAAGAGTTGTCTATTTTGAACTTTTTACTTCTACCCTATTGACTCCTTCTGGTGATAAATTAGCCATAGAGTAGCCAATATTTGACCCATTGAACATGTTTCAGTAATGGATCTTGAAATTTCTATACCTACTTATTGACTATTTCTGATGTTACATAGATCATTCAAATGTCAATATTTGACCAAATGTACTAAAATCGGGCCCAAGAGTCGTCTATTTTGAACTTTTTATTTCTACCGTATTGACTCCTTCTGGCGATAGTTCAGCCAATTTTTGACCCACTGAAAATATTTCAGTCCTTGATCTTGAACTTTCTATTCCTACCCAATTGACTCCTTCTGGTGATAAATTAGCCATAGAGTAGCCAATATTTTACCCATTGGACATGTTTCAGTTATGGATCTTAAAGTTTTTATACCTACTCATTGACTCTTTCTGAATTTAGGTCAGTCATTCAGAAATCCATATTTGACCAAATGTACTAATATCGGGCCCAAGAGTCGTCGATTTTGAACTTTCTATTTATACCCACTTGACTCCTTTTGGTGATAAATTAGCCATAGAGAAGCCAATATTTGACCCATTGAACATGTTTCAGTCATGGATCTTTAAATTTCTTTACCTACTTATTGACTCTTTGTGATTTTACATCGGTCATTCAAAAGTCAATATTTGACCAAATGTACTAAAATCGGGCCCAAGAGTCGTCGATTTTGAACTTTTTAGTTCTACCCATTGACTCCTTCTGGTGATAAATTAGCCATAGAGTAGCCAATATTTGACCCATTGAACATGTTTCAGTCATGGATCTTGAAATTTCTATACCTACTTATTGACTATTTCTGATGTTACATAGATCATTCAAATGTCAATATTTGACCAAATGTACTAAAATCGGGCCCAAGAGTCGTCTATTTTGAACTTTTTAGTTCTACCGTATTGACTCCTTCTGGCGATAGTTCAGCCAATTTTTGACCCACTGAAAATATTTCAGTCCTTGATCTTGAACTTTCTATTCCTACCCAATTGACTCCTTCTGGTGATAAATTAGCCATAGAGTAGCCAATATTTTACCCATTGAACATGTTTCAGTTATGGATCTTAAAGTTTTTATACCTACTCATTGACTCTTTCTGAATTTAGGTCAGTCATTCAGAAATCCATATTTGACCAAATGTACTAATATCGGGCCCAAGAGTCGTCGATTTTGAACTTTCTATTTATACCCACTTGACTCCTTCTGGTGATAAATTAGCCATAGAGTAGCCAATATTTGACCCATTGAACATGTTTCAGTCATGGATCTTGAAATTTCTAGACCTACTTATTGACTCTTTCTGATGTTACATAGATCATTCAAAAGTCAATATTTGACCAAATGTACTATCGGGCCCAAGAGTCGTCGATTTTGAGCTTTCTATTTCTAACCAATTGACTCCTACTGGTGATAAATTAGCCATAGAGTAGCCAATATTTGACCCATTGAACATGTTTCAGTAATGGATCTTGAAATTTCTATACCTACTTATTGACTATTTCTGATGTTACATAGATCATTCTAAAGTCAATATTTGACCAAATGTACTAATATCGGGCCAGAGAGTCGTCTATTTTGAACTTTTTAGTTCTACCCTATTGACTCCTTCTGGAGATAGTTCAGCCAATTTTTGACCCACTGAAAATATTTCAGTCCTTGATCTTGAACTTTCTATTCCTACAAAATTGACTCCTTCTGGTGATAAATTAGCCATAGAGTAGCCAATATTTTACCCATTGGACATGTTTCAGTTATGGATCTTGAAGTTTTTATACCTACTCATTGACTCATTCTGAATTTAGGTCAGTCATTCAGAAATCCATATTTGACCAAATGTACTAATATCGGGCCCAAGAGTCGTCGATTTTGAGCTTTCTATTTCTAACCAATTGACTCCTACTGGTGATAAATTAGCCATAGAGTAGCCAATATTTGACCCATTGAACATGTTTCAGTAATGGATCTTGAAATTTCTATACCTACTTATTGACTATTTCTGATGTTACATAGATCATTCTAAAGTCAATATTTGACCAAATGTACTAAAATCGGGCCCAAGAGTCGTCGATTTTGAACTTTTTAGTTATACCCATTGACTCCTTCTGGTGATAAATTAGCCATAAAGTAGCCAGTATTTGACCCATTGAACATGTTTCAGTCATGGATCTTGAAATTTCTATACCTACTTATTGACTATTTCTGATGTTACATAGATCATTCAAAAGTCAATATTTGACCAAATGTACTAAAATCGGGCCCAAAAGTCGTCGATTTTGAACTTTTTACTTCTACCCTATTGACTCCTTCTGGTGATAAATTAGCCATAGAGTAGCCAATATTTGACCCATTGAACATGTTTCAGTAATGGATCTTGAAATTTCTATACCTACTTATTGACTATTTCTGATGTTACATAGATCATTCAAATGTCAATATTTGACCAAATGTACTAAAATCGGGCCCAAGAGTCGTCTATTTTGAACTTTTTAGTTCTACCGTATTGACTCCTTCTGGCGATAGTTCAGCCAATTTTTGACCCACTGAAAATATTTCAGTCCTTGATCTTGAACTTTCTATTCCTACCCAATTGACTCCTTCTGGTGATAAATTAGCCATAGAGTAGCCAATATTTTACCCATTGGACATGTTTCAGTTATGGATCTTAAAGTTTTTATACCTACTCATTGACTCTTTCTGAATTTAGGTCAGCCATTCAGAAATCCATATTTGACCAAATGTACTAATATCGGGCCCAAGATTCGTCTATTTTGAACTTTCTATTTCTACCCAATTGACTTCTTCCGGTGATAAATTAGCCATAGAGTAGCCAATATTTGACCCATTGAACATGTTTCAGTAATTGATCTTGAAATTTCTATACCTACTTATTGACTATTTCTGATGTTACATAGATCATTTTAAAGTCAATATTTGACCAAATGTACTAAAATCGGGCCCAAGAGTCGTCGATTTTGAACTTTTTAGTCATACCCTTTGACTCCTTCTGGTGGTAAATTAGCCATAGAGTAGCCAATATTTGACCCATTGAACATTTTTCAGTAATGGATCTTGAAATTTCTATACCTACTTATTGACTATTTCTGATGTTACATAGATCATTCAAAAGTCAATATTTGACCAAATGTACTAATATCGGGCCAGAGAGTCGTCTATTTTGAACTTTTTAGTTCTATCCTATTGACTCCTTCTGGAGATAGTTCAGCCAATTATTGACCCACTGAAAATATTTCAGTCCTTGATCTTGAACTTTCTATTCCTACCCAATTGACTCCTTCTGGTGATAAATTAGCCATAGAGTAGCCAATATTTTACCCATTGGACATGTTTCAGTTATGGATCTTGAAGTTTTTATACCTACTCATTGACTCATTCTGAATTTAGGTCAGTGATTCAGAAATCCATGTTTGACCAAATGTACTAATATCGGGCCCAAGAGTCGTCGATTGTGAACTTTCTATTTATACCCACTTGACTCCTTTTGGTGATGAATTAGCCATAGAGTAGCCAATATTTGACCCATTGAACATGTTTCAGTCATGGATCTTGAAATTTCTAGACCTACTTATTGACTCTTTCTGATGTTACATAGATCATTCAAAAGTCAATATTTGACCAAATGTACTAATATCGGGCCCAAGAGTCGTCGTTTTTGAGCTTTCTATTTCTAACCAATTGACTCCTACTGGTGATAAATTAGCCATAGAGTAGCCAATATTTGACCCATTGAACATGTTTCAGTAATGGATCTTGAAATTTCTATACCTACTTATTGACTATTTCTGATGTTACATAGATCATTCTAAAGTCAATATTTGACCAAATGTACTAATATCGGGCCAGAGAGTCGTCTATTTTGAACTTTTTAGTTCTACCCTATTGACTCCTTCTGGAGATAGTTCAGCCAATTTTTGACCCACTGAAAATATTTCAGTCCTTGATCTTGAACTTTCTATTCCTACAAAATTGACTCCTTCTGGTGATAAATTAGCCATAGAGTAGCCAATATTTTACCCATTGGACATGTTTCAGTTATGGATCTTGAAGTTTTTATACCTACTCATTGACTCATTCTGAATTTAGGTCAGTCATTCAGAAATCCATATTTGACCAAATGTACTAATATCGGGCCCAAGAGTCGTCGATTTTGAGCTTTCTATTTCTAACCAATTGACTCCTACTGGTGATAAATTAGCCATAGAGTAGCCAATATTTGACCCATTGAACATGTTTCAGTAATGGATCTTGAAATTTCTATACCTACTTATTGACTATTTCTGATGTTACATAGATCATTCTAAAGTCAATATTTGACCAAATGTACTAAAATCGGGCCCAAGAGTCGTCGATTTTGAACTTTTTAGTTATACCCATTGACTCCTTCTGGTGATAAATTAGCCATAAAGTAGCCAGTATTTGACCCATTGAACATGTTTCAGTCATGGATCTTGAAATTTCTATACCTACTTATTGACTATTTCTGATGTTACATAGATCATTCAAAAGTCAATATTTGACCAAATGTACTAAAATCGGGCCCAAAAGTCGTCGATTTTGAACTTTTTACTTCTACCCTATTGACTCCTTCTGGTGATAAATTAGCCATAGAGTAGCCAATATTTGACCCATTGAACATGTTTCAGTAATGGATCTTGAAATTTCTATACCTACTTATTGACTATTTCTGATGTTACATAGATCATTCAAATGTCAATATTTGACCAAATGTACTAAAATCGGGCCCAAGAGTCGTCTATTTTGAACTTTTTAGTTCTACCGTATTGACTCCTTTTGGCGATAGTTCAGCCAATTTTTGACCCACTGAAAATATTTCAGTCCTTGATCTTGAACTTTCTATTCCTACCCAATTGACTCCTTCTGGTGATAAATTAGCCATAGAGTAGCCAATATTTTACCCATTGGACATGTTTCAGTTATGGATCTTAAAGTTTTTATACCTACTCATTGACTCTTTCTGAATTTAGGTCAGCCATTCAGAAATCCATATTTGACCAAATGTACTAATATCGGGCCCAAGATTCGTCTATTTTGAACTTTCTATTTCTACCCAATTGACTTCTTCCGGTGATAAATTAGCCATAGAGTAGCCAATATTTGACCCATTGAACATGTTTCAGTAATTGATCTTGAAATTTCTATACCTACTTATTGACTATTTCTGATGTTACATAGATCATTTTAAAGTCAATATTTGACCAAATGTACTAAAATCGGGCCCAAGAGTCGTCGATTTTGAACTTTTTAGTCATACCCTTTGACTCCTTCTGGTGGTAAATTAGCCATAGAGTAGCCAATATTTGACCCATTGAACATTTTTCAGTAATGGATCTTGAAATTTCTATACCTACTTATTGACTATTTCTGATGTTACATAGATCATTCAAAAGTCAATATTTGACCAAATGTACTAATATCGGGCCAGAGAGTCGTCTATTTTGAACTTTTTAGTTCTATCCTATTGACTCCTTCTGGAGATAGTTCAGCCAATTATTGACCCACTGAAAATATTTCAGTCCTTGATCTTGAACTTTCTATTCCTACCCAATTGACTCCTTCTGGTGATAAATTAGCCATAGAGTAGCCAATATTTTACCCATTGGACATGTTTCAGTTATGGATCTTGAAGTTTTTATACCTACTCATTGACTCATTCTGAATTTAGGTCAGTGATTCAGAAATCCATGTTTGACCAAATGTACTAATATCGGGCCCAAGAGTCGTCGATTGTGAACTTTCTATTTATACCCACTTGACTCCTTTTGGTGATGAATTAGCCATAGAGTAGCCAATATTTGACCCATTGAACATGTTTCAGTCATGGATCTTTAAATTTCTTTACCTACTTATTGACTCTTTCTGATTTTACATCGGTCATTCAAAAGTCAATATTTGACCAAATGTACTAAAATCGGGGCCAAGAGTTGTCTATTTTGAACTTTTTACTTCTACCCTATTGACTCCTTCTGGTGATAAATTAGCCATAGAGTAGCCAATATTTGACCCATTGAACATGTTTCAGTCATGGATCTTGAAATTTCTAGACCTACTTATTGACTCTTTCTGATGTTACATAGATCATTCAAAAGTCAATATTTGACGAAATGTACTAATATCGGGCCCAAGAGTCGTCGATTTTGAGCTTTCTATTTCTAACCAATTGACTCCTACTGGTGATAAATTAGCCATAGAGTAGCCAATATTTGACCCATTGAACATGTTTCAGTAATGGATCTTGAAATTTCTATACCTACTTATTGACTATTTCTGATGTTACATAGATCATTCTAAAGTCAATATTTGACCAAATGTACTAATATCGGGCCAGAGAGTCGTCTATTTTGAACTTTTTAGTTCTACCCTATTGACTCCTTCTGGAGATAGTTCAGCCAATTTTTGACCCACTGAAAATATTTCAGTCCTTGATCTTGAACTTTCTATTCCTACAAAATTGACTCCTTCTGGTGATAAATTAGCCATAGAGTAGCCAATATTTTACCCATTGGACATGTTTCAGTTATGGATCTTGAAGTTTTTATACCTACTCATTGACTCATTCTGAATTTAGGTCAGTCATTCAGAAATCCATATTTGACCAAATGTACTAATATCGGGCCCAAGAGTCGTCGATTTTGAGCTTTCTATTTCTAACCAATTGACTCCTACTGGTGATAAATTAGCCATAGAGTAGCCAATATTTGACCCATTGAACATGTTTCAGTAATGGATCTTGAAATTTCTATACCTACTTATTGACTATTTCTGATGTTACATAGATCATTCTAAAGTCAATATTTGACCAAATGTACTAAAATCGGGCCCAAGAGTCGTCGATTTTGAACTTTTTAGTTATACCCATTGACTCCTTCTGGTGATAAATTAGCCATAAAGTAGCCAGTATTTGACCCATTGAACATGTTTCAGTCATGGATCTTGAAATTTCTATACCTACTTATTGACTATTTCTGATGTTACATAGATCATTCAAAAGTCAATATTTGACCAAATGTACTAAAATCGGGCCCAAAAGTCGTCGATTTTGAACTTTTTACTTCTACCCTATTGACTCCTTCTGGTGATAAATTAGCCATAGAGTAGCCAATATTTGACCCATTGAACATGTTTCAGTAATGGATCTTGAAATTTCTATACCTACTTATTGACTATTTCTGATGTTACATAGATCATTCAAATGTCAATATTTGACCAAATGTACTAAAATCGGGCCCAAGAGTCGTCTATTTTGAACTTTTTAGTTCTACCGTATTGACTCCTTCTGGCGATAGTTCAGCCAATTTTTGACCCACTGAAAATATTTCAGTCCTTGATCTTGAACTTTCTATTCCTACCCAATTGACTCCTTCTGGTGATAAATTAGCCATAGAGTAGCCAATATTTTACCCATTGGACATGTTTCAGTTATGGATCTTAAAGTTTTTATACCTACTCATTGACTCTTTCTGAATTTAGGTCAGCCATTCAGAAATCCATATTTGACCAAATGTACTAATATCGGGCCCAAGATTCGTCTATTTTGAACTTTCTATTTCTACCCAATTGACTTCTTCCGGTGATAAATTAGCCATAGAGTAGCCAATATTTGACCCATTGAACATGTTTCAGTAATTGATCTTGAAATTTCTATACCTACTTATTGACTATTTCTGATGTTACATAGATCATTCTAAAGTCAATATTTGACCAAATGTACTAAAATCGGGCCCAAGAGTCGTCGATTTTGAACTTTTTAGTCATACCCTTTGACTCCTTCTGGTGGTAAATTAGCCATAGAGTAGCCAATATTTGACCCATTGAACATTTTTCAGTAATGGATCTTGAAATTTCTATACCTACTTATTGACTATTTCTGATGTTACATAGATCATTCAAAAGTCAATATTTGACCAAATGTACTAATATCGGGCCAGAGAGTCGTCTATTTTGAACTTTTTAGTTCTATCCTATTGACTCCTTCTGGAGATAGTTCAGCCAATTTTTGACCCACTGAAAATATTTCAGTCCTTGATCTTGAACTTTCTATTCCTACCCAATTGACTCCTTCTGGTGATAAATTAGCCATAGAGTAGCCAATATTTTACCCATTGGACATGTTTCAGTTATGGATCTTGAAGTTTTTATACCTACTCATTGACTCATTCTGAATTTAGGTCAGTCATTCAGAAATCCATGTTTGACCAAATGTACTAATATCGGGCCCAAGAGTCGTCGATTGTGAACTTTCTATTTATACCCACTTGACTCCTTTTGGTGATGAATTAGCCATAGAGTAGCCAATATTTGACCCATTGAACATGTTTCAGTCATGGATCTTTAAATTTCTTTACCTACTTATTGACTCTTTCTGATTTTACATCGGTCATTCAAAAGTCAATATTTGACCAAATGTACTAAAATCGGGGCCAAGAGTTGTCTATTTTGAACTTTTTACTTCTACCCTATTGACTCCTTCTGGTGATAAATTAGCCATAGAGTAGCCAATATTTGACCCATTGAACATGTTTCAGTCATGGATCTTGAAATTTCTAGACCTACTTATTGACTCTTTCTGATGTATATCGGTTGTTCAAAAGTCAATTTTTGACCAAATATACTAAAATCGGGCCCAAGAGTCGTCTAATTTGAACTTTTTAGTTATACCCTTTGACTCCTTCTGGTGATAAATTAGCCATAGAGTAGCCAATATTTGACCCATTGAACATGTTTCAGTAATGTATCGTGAAATTTCTATACCTACTTATTGACTCTTTCTGATGTTACATAGATCATTCAAAAGTCAATATTTGACCAAATGTACTAATATCGGGCCCAAGAGTCGTCGATTTTGAGCTTTCTATTTGTAACCAATTGACTCCTACTGGTGATAAATTAGCCATAGAGTACCCAATACTTGACCCATTGAACATGTTTCAGTAATGGATCTTGAAATTTCTATACCTACTTATTGACTATTTCTGATGTTACATAGATCATTCTAAAGTCAATATTTGACTAAATGTACTAATATCGGGCCAGAGAGTCGTCTATTTTGAACTTTTTAGTTCTACCCTATTGACTCCTTCTGGAGATAGTTCAGCCAATTTTTGACCCACTGAAAATATTTCAGTCCTTGATCTTTAACTTTCTATTCCTACAAAATTGACTCCTTCTGGTGATAAATTAGCCATAGAGTAGCCAGTATTTGACCCATTGAACATGTTTCAGTCATGGATCTTGAAATTTCTATACCTACTTATTGACTATTTCTGATGTTACATAGATCATTCAAAAGTCAATATTTGACCAAATGTACTAAAATCGGGCCCAAAAGTCGTCGATTTTGAACTTTTTACTTCTACCCTATTGACTCCTTCTGGTGATAAATTAGCCATAGAGTAGCCAATATTTGACCCATTGAACATGTTTCAGTAATGGATCTTGAAATTTCTATACCTACTTATTGACTATTTCTGATGTTACATAGATCATTCAAATGTCAATATTTGACCAAATGTACTAAAATCGGGCCCAAGAGTCGTCTATTTTGAACTTTTTAGTTCTACCGTATTGACTCCTTCTGAAGATAGTTCAGCCAATTTTTGACCCACTGAAAATATTTCAGTCCTTAATCTTGAACTTTCTATTCCTACCCAATTGACTCCTTCTGGTGATAAATTAGCCATAGAGTAGCCAATATTTTACCCATTGGACATGTTTCAGTTATGGATCTTAAAGTTTTTATACCTACTCATTGACTCTTTCTGAATTTAGGTCAGTCATTCAGAAATACATATTTGACCAAATGTACTAATATCGGGCCCAAGAGTCGTCGATTTTGAACTTTCTATTTATACCCACTTGACTCCTTTTGGTGATAAATTAGCCATAGAGTAGCCAATATTTGACCCATTGAACATGTTTCAGTAATGGATCTTGAAATTTCTTTACCTACTTATTGACTCTTTCTGATTTTACATCGGTCATTCAAAAGTCAATATTTGACCAAATGTACTAAAATCGGGCCCAAGAGTCGTCGATTTTGAACTTTTTAGTTCTACCCATTGACTCCTTCTGGTGATAAATTAGCCATAGAGTAGCCAATATTTGACCCATTGAACATGTTTCAGTCATGGATCTTGAAATTTCTAGACTTACTTATTGACTCTTTCTGATGTTACATCGGTCATTCAAAAGTCAATATTTGACCAAATGTACTAACACTGGGCCCAAGAGTCGTCTATGTTGAATTTTTTAGTTCTACCCTATTGACTACTTCTGGAGATAGTTCAGCCAATTTTTGACCCACTGAAAATATTTCAGTCCTTGATCTTGAACTTTCTATTTCTATCCAATTGACTCCTTCTGGTTATAAATTAGCCATAGAGTAGCCAATATTTTACCCATTGGACATGTTTCAGTTATGGATCTTGAAATTTCTTTACCTACTCATTGACTCTTTCTGAATTTAGGTCAGTCATTCAGAAATCCATATTTGACCAAATGTACTAATTTGGGTTCCAAGAGTCGTCGATTTTGAACTTTCTATTTATACCCACTTGACTCCTTTTGGTGATAAATTAGCCATAGAGTAGCCAATAATTGACCCATTGAACATGTTTCAGTCATGGATCTTTAAATTTCTTTACCTACTTATTGACTCTTTCTGATTTTACATCGGTCATTCAAAAGTCAATATTTGACCAAATGTACTAAAATCGGGCCCAAGAGTCTTTGATTTTGAACTTTCTATTTCTATACAATTGACTCCTTCTGGTGATAAATTAGCCATAGAGTAGCCAATATTTGACCCATTGAACATGTTTCAGTAATTGATCTTGAAATTTCTATACCTACTTATTGACTCTTTCTGATGTTACATAGATCATTCAAAAGTCAATATTTGACCAAATGTACTAAAATCGGGCCCAAAAGTAGTCGATTTTGAACTTTTTAGTTCTACCCATTGACTCCTTCTGGTGATAAATTAGCCATAGAGTAGCCAATATTTGACCCATTGAACATGTTTCAGTCATGGATTTTGAAATTTATAGACCTTATTGAATCTATCTGATGTTACATCGGTCATTCAAAAGTCAATATTTGACCAAATGTACTAAAATCGGGCCCAAGAGTCGTCTATTTTAAACTTTTTAGTTCTACCCTTTGACTCCTTCTGGTGATAAATTAGCCATAGAGTAGCCAAAATTTGACCCATTGAACATGTTTCAGTCATGGATCTTGAAATTTCTAGACCTACTTATTGAATCTATCTGATGTTACATCGGTCATTCAAATGTCAATATTTGACCAAATGTACTAAAATCGGGCCCAAGAGTTGTCTATTTTGAACTTTTTAGTTCTACCCTATTGACTCCTTCTGGAGATAGTTCAGCCAATTTTTGACCCACTGAAAATATTTCAGTCCTTGATCTTGAACTTTCTATTCCTACCCAATTGACTCCTTCTGGTGATAAATTAGCCATAGAGTAGCCAATATTTTACCCATTGGACATGTTTCATATATGGATCTTGAAGTTTTTATACCTACTCATTGACTAATTCTGAATTTAGGTCAGTCATTCAGAAATCCATATTTGACCAAATGTACTAATATCGGGCCCAAGAGTCGTCGATTTTGAACTTTCTATTTCTACCCTATTGACTCCTTCTGGTGATAAATTAGCCATAGAGTAGCCAATATTTGACCCATTGAACACGTTTCAGTAATGGATCTTGAAATTTCTATACCTACTTATTGACTCTTTCTGATGTTACATAGATCATTCTAAAGTCAATATTTGACCAAATATACTAAAATCGGGCCCAAGAGTCGTCGATTTTGAACTTTTTAGTTCTACCCATTGACTCCTTCTGGTGATAAATTAGCCATAGAGTAGCCAGTATTTGACCCATTGAACATGTTTCAGTCATGGATCTTGAAATTTCTATACCTACTTATTGACTATTTCTGATGTTACATAGATCATTCAAAAGTCAATATTTGACCAAATGTACTAAAATCGGGCCCAAAAGTCGTCGATTTTGAACTTTTTACTTCTACCCTATTGACTCCTTCTGGTGATAAATTAGCCATAGAGTAGCCAATATTTGACCCATTGAACATGTTTCAGTAATGGATCTTGAAATTTCTATACCTACTTATTGACTATTTCTGATGTTACATAGATCATTCAAATGTCAATATTTGACCAAATGTACTAAAATCGGGCCCAAGAGTCGTCTATTTTGAACTTTTTAGTTCTACCGTATTGACTCCTTCTGGCGATAGTTCAGCCAATTTTTGACCCACTGAAAATATTTCAGTCCTTGATCTTGAACTTTCTATTCCTACCCAATTGACTCCTTCTGGTGATAAATTAGCCATAGAGTAGCCAATATTTTACCCATTGGACATGTTTCAGTTATGGATCTTAAAGTTTTTATACCTACTCATTGACTCATTCTGAATTTAGGTCAGTCATTCAGAAATCCATGTTTGACCAAATGTACTAATATCGGGCCCAAGAGTCGTCGATTTTGAACTTTCTATTTATACCCACTTGACTCCATTTGGTGATGAATTAGCCATAGAGTAGCCAATATTTGACCCATTGAACATGTTTCAGTCATGGATCTTTAAATTTCTTTACCTACTTATTGACTCTTTCTGATTTTACATCGGTCATTCAAAAGTCAATATTTGACCAAATGTACTAAAATCGGGGCCAAGAGTTGTCTATTTTGAACTTTTTACTTCTACCCTATTGACTCCTTCTGGTGATAAATTAGCCATAGAGTAGCCAATATTTGACCCATTGAACATGTTTCAGTCATGGATCTTGAAATTTCTAGAATTACTTATTGACTCTTTCTGATGTATATCGGTTGTTCAAAAGTCAATTTTTGACCAAATATACTAAAATCGGGCCCAAGAGTCGTCTAATTTGAACTTTTTAGTTATACCCTTTGACTCCTTCTGGTGATAAATTAGCCATAGAGTAGCCAATATTTGACCCATTGAACATGTTTCAGTAATGTATCGTGAAATTTCTATACCTACTTATTGACTCTTTCTGATGTTACATAGATCATTCAAAAGTCAATATTTGACCAAATGTACTAATATCGGGCCCAAGAGTCGTCGATTTTGAGCTTTCTATTTGTAACCAATTGACTCCTACTGGTGATAAATTAGCCATAGAGTACCCAATACTTGACCCATTGAACATGTTTCAGTAATGGATCTTGAAATTTCTATACCTACTTATTGACTATTTCTGATGTTACATAGATCATTCTAAAGTCAATATTTGACCAAATGTACTAATATCGGGCCAGAGAGTCGTCTATTTTGAACTTTTTAGTTCTACCCTATTGACTCCTTCTGGAGATAGTTCAGCCAATTTTTGACCCACTGAAAATATTTCAGTCCTTGATCTTGAACTTTCTATTCCTACAAAATTGACTCCTTCTGGTGATAAATTAGCCATAGAGTAGCCAATATTTTACCCATTGGACATGTTTCAGTTATGGATCTTGAAGTTTTTATACCTGCTCATTGACTCATTCTGAATTTAGGTCAGTCATTCAGAAATCCATATTTGACCAAATGTACTAATATCGGGCCCAAGAGTCGTCGATTTTGAGCTTTCTATTTCTAACCAATTGACTCCTACTGGTGATAAATTAGCCATAGAGTAGCCAATATTTGACCCATTGAACATGTTTCAGTAATGGATCTTGAAATTTCTATACCTACTTATTGACTATTTCTGATGTTACATAGATCATTCTAAAGTCAATATTTGACCAAATGTACTAAAATCGGGCCCAAGAGTCGTCGATTTTGAACTTTTTAGTTCTACCCATTGACTCCTTCTGGTGATAAATTAGCCATAGAGTAGCCAGTATTTGACCCACTGAACATGTTTCAGTAATTGATCTTGAAATTTCTATACCTACTTATTGACTCTTTCTGATGTTACATAGATCATTCAAATGTCAATATTTGACCAAATGTACTAAAATCGGGCCCAAGAGTCGTCGATTTTGAACTTTTTAGTTCTACCCATTGACTCCTTCTGGAGATAAATTAGCCACAGAGTAGCCAATATTTGACCCATTGAACATGTTTCAGTCATGGATCTTGAAATTTCTATACCTACTTATTGACTATTTCTGATGTTACATAGATCATTCAAAAGTCAATATTTGACCAAATGTACTAAAATCAGGCCCAAGAGTTGTCTATTTTGAACTTTTTACTTCTACCCTATTGACTCCTTCTGGTGATAAATTAGCCATAGAGTAGCCAATATTTGACCCATTGAACATGTTTCAGTAATGGATCTTGAAATTTCTATACCTACTTATTGACTATTTCTGATGTTACATAGATCATTCAAATGTCAATATTTGACCAAATGTACTAAAATCGGGCCCAAGAGTCGTCTATTTTGAACTTTTTAGTTCTACCGTATTGACTCCTTCTGGCGATAGTTCAGCCAATTTTTGACCCACTGAAAATATTTCAGTCCTTGATCTTGAACTTTCTATTCCTACCCAATTGACTCCTTCTGGTGATAAATTAGCCATAGAGTAGCCAATATTTTACCCATTGGACATGTTTCAGTTATGGATCTTAAAGTTTTTATACCTACTCATTGACTCTTTCTGAATTTAGGTCAGTCATTCAGAAATCCATATTTGACCAAATGTACTAATATCGGGCCCAAGAGTCGTCGATTTTGAGCTTTCTATTTCTAACCAATTGACTCCTACTGGTGATAAATTAGCCATAGAGTAGCCAATATTTGACCCATTGAACATGTTTCAGTAATGGATCTTGAAATTTCTATACCTACTTATTGACTATTTCTGATGTTACATAGATCATTCTAAAGTCAATATTTGACCAAATGTACTAATATCGGGCCAGAGAGTCGTCTATTTTGAACTTTTTAGTTCTACCCTATTGACTCCTTCTGGAGATAGTTCAGCCAATTTTTGACCCACTGAAAATATTTCAGTCCTTGATCTTGAACTTTCTATTCCTACAAAATTGACTCCTTCTGGTGATAAATTAGCCATAGAGTAGCCAATATTTTACCCATTGGACATGTTTCAGTTATGGATCTTGAAGTTTTTATACCTACTCATTGACTCATTCTGAATTTAGGTCAGTCATTCAGAAATCCATATTTGACCAAATGTACTAATATCGGGCCCAAGAGTCGTCGATTTTGAGCTTTCTATTTCTAACCAATTGACTCCTACTGGTGATAAATTAGCCATAGAGTAGCCAATATTTGACCCATTGAACACGTTTCAGTAATGGATCTTGAAATTTCTATACCTACTTATTGACTATTTCTGATGTTACATAGATCATTCTAAAGTCAATATTTGACCAAATGTACTAAAATCGGGCCCAAGAGTCGTCGATTTTGAACTTTTTAGTTCTACCCATTGACTCCTTCTGGTGATAAATTAGCCATAGAGTAGCCAGTATTTGACCCATTGAACATGTTTCAGTCATGGATCTTGAAATTTCTATACCTACTTATTGACTATTTCTGATGTTACATAGATCATTCAAAAGTCAATATTTGACCAAATGTACTAAAATCGGGCCCAAAAGTCGTCGATTTTGAACTTTTTACTTCTACCCTATTGACTCCTTCTGGTGATAAATTAGCCATAGAGTAGCCAATATTTGACCCATTGAACATGTTTCAGTAATGGATCTTGAAATTTCTATACCTACTTATTGACTATTTCTGATGTTACATAGATCATTCAAATGTCAATATTTGACCAAATGTACTAAAATCGGGCCCAAGAGTCGTCGATTTTGAACTTTTTAGTTCTACCCATTGACTCCTTCTGGTGATAAATTAGCCATAGAGTAGCCAGTATTTGACCCATTGAACATGTTTCAGTCATGGATCTTGAAATTTCTATACCTACTTATTGACTATTTCTGATGTTACATAGATCATTCAAAAGTCAATATTTGACCAAATGTACTAAAATCGGGCCCAAAAGTCGTCGATTTTGAACTTTTTACTTCTACCCTATTGACTCCTTCTGGTGATAAATTAGCCATAGAGTAGCCAATATTTGACCCATTGAACATGTTTCAGTAATGGATCTTGAAATTTCTATACCTACTTATTGACTATTTCTGATGTTACATAGATCATTCAAATGTCAATATTTGACCAAATGTACTAAAATCGGGCCCAAGAGTCGTCTATTTTGAACTTTTTAGTTCTACCGTATTGACTCCTTCTGGCGATAGTTCAGCCAATTTTTGACCCACTGAAAATATTTCAGTCCTTGATCTTGAACTTTCTATTCCTACCCAATTGACTCCTTCTGGTGATAAATTAGCCATAGAGTAGCCAATATTTTACCCATTGGACATGTTTCAGTTATGGATCTTAAAGTTTTTATACCTACTCATTGACTCATTCTGAATTTAGGTCAGTCATTCAGAAATCCATGTTTGACCAAATGTACTAATATCGGGCCCAAGAGTCGTCGATTTTGAACTTTCTATTTATACCCACTTGACTCCATTTGGTGATGAATTAGCCATAGAGTAGCCAATATTTGACCCATTGAACATGTTTCAGTCATGGATCTTTAAATTTCTTTACCTACTTATTGACTCTTTCTGATTTTACATCGGTCATTCAAAAGTCAATATTTGACCAAATGTACTAAAATCGGGGCCAAGAGTTGTCTATTTTGAACTTTTTACTTCTACCCTATTGACTCCTTCTGGTGATAAATTAGCCATAGAGTAGCCAATATTTGACCCATTGAACATGTTTCAGTCATGGATCTTGAAATTTCTAGAATTACTTATTGACTCTTTCTGATGTATATCGGTTGTTCAAAAGTCAATTTTTGACCAAATATACTAAAATCGGGCCCAAGAGTCGTCTAATTTGAACTTTTTAGTTATACCCTTTGACTCCTTCTGGTGATAAATTAGCCATAGAGTAGCCAATATTTGACCCATTGAACATGTTTCAGTAATGTATCGTGAAATTTCTATACCTACTTATTGACTCTTTCTGATGTTACATAGATCATTCAAAAGTCAATATTTGACCAAATGTACTAATATCGGGCCCAAGAGTCGTCGATTTTGAGCTTTCTATTTGTAACCAATTGACTCCTACTGGTGATAAATTAGCCATAGAGTACCCAATACTTGACCCATTGAACATGTTTCAGTAATGGATCTTGAAATTTCTATACCTACTTATTGACTATTTCTGATGTTACATAGATCATTCTAAAGTCAATATTTGACCAAATGTACTAATATCGGGCCAGAGAGTCGTCTATTTTGAACTTTTTAGTTCTACCCTATTGACTCCTTCTGGAGATAGTTCAGCCAATTTTTGACCCACTGAAAATATTTCAGTCCTTGATCTTGAACTTTCTATTCCTACAAAATTGACTCCTTCTGGTGATAAATTAGCCATAGAGTAGCCAATATTTTACCCATTGGACATGTTTCAGTTATGGATCTTGAAGTTTTTATACCTGCTCATTGACTCATTCTGAATTTAGGTCAGTCATTCAGAAATCCATATTTGACCAAATGTACTAATATCGGGCCCAAGAGTCGTCGATTTTGAGCTTTCTATTTCTAACCAATTGACTCCTACTGGTGATAAATTAGCCATAGAGTAGCCAATATTTGACCCATTGAACATGTTTCAGTAATGGATCTTGAAATTTCTATACCTACTTATTGACTATTTCTGATGTTACATAGATCATTCTAAAGTCAATATTTGACCAAATGTACTAAAATCGGGCCCAAGAGTCGTCGATTTTGAACTTTTTAGTTCTACCCATTGACTCCTTCTGGTGATAAATTAGCCATAGAGTAGCCAGTATTTGACCCACTGAACATGTTTCAGTAATTGATCTTGAAATTTCTATACCTACTTATTGACTCTTTCTGATGTTACATAGATCATTCAAATGTCAATATTTGACCAAATGTACTAAAATCGGGCCCAAGAGTCGTCGATTTTGAACTTTTTAGTTCTACCCATTGACTCCTTCTGGAGATAAATTAGCCACAGAGTAGCCAATATTTGACCCATTGAACATGTTTCAGTCATGGATCTTGAAATTTCTATACCTACTTATTGACTATTTCTGATGTTACATAGATCATTCAAAAGTCAATATTTGACCAAATGTACTAAAATCAGGCCCAAGAGTTGTCTATTTTGAACTTTTTACTTCTACCCTATTGACTCCTTCTGGTGATAAATTAGCCATAGAGTAGCCAATATTTGACCCATTGAACATGTTTCAGTAATGGATCTTGAAATTTCTATACCTACTTATTGACTATTTCTGATGTTACATAGATCATTCAAATGTCAATATTTGACCAAATGTACTAAAATCGGGCCCAAGAGTCGTCTATTTTGAACTTTTTAGTTCTACCGTATTGACTCCTTCTGGCGATAGTTCAGCCAATTTTTGACCCACTGAAAATATTTCAGTCCTTGATCTTGAACTTTCTATTCCTACCCAATTGACTCCTTCTGGTGATAAATTAGCCATAGAGTAGCCAATATTTTACCCATTGGACATGTTTCAGTTATGGATCTTAAAGTTTTTATACCTACTCATTGACTCTTTCTGAATTTAGGTCAGTCATTCAGAAATCCATATTTGACCAAATGTACTAATATCGGGCCCAAGAGTCGTCGATTTTGAACTTTCTATTTATACCCACTTGACTCCTTTTGGTGATAAATTAGCCATAGAGAAGCCAATATTTGACCCATTGAACATGTTTCAGTCATGGATCTTTAAATTTCTTTACCTACTTATTGACTCTTTGTGATTTTACATCGGTCATTCAAAAGTCAATATTTGACCAAATGTACTAAAATCGGGCCCAAGAGTCGTCGATTTTGAACTTTTTAGTTCTACCCATTGACTCCTTCTGGTGATAAATTAGCCATAGAGTAGCCAATATTTGACCCATTGAACATGTTTCAGTCATGGATCTTGAAATTTCTATACCTACTTATTGACTATTTCTGATGTTACATAGATCATTCAAATGTCAATATTTGACCAAATGTACTAAAATCGGGCCCAAGAGTCGTCTATTTTGAACTTTTTAGTTCTACCGTATTGACTCCTTCTGGCGATAGTTCAGCCAATTTTTGACCCACTGAAAATATTTCAGTCCTTGATCTTGAACTTTCTATTCCTACCCAATTGACTCCTTCTGGTGATAAATTAGCCATAGAGTAGCCAATATTTTACCCATTGAACATGTTTCAGTTATGGATCTTAAAGTTTTTATACCTACTCATTGACTCTTTCTGAATTTAGGTCAGTCATTCAGAAATCCATATTTGACCAAATGTACTAATATCGGGCCCAAGAGTCGTCGATTTTGAACTTTCTATTTATACCCACTTGACTCCTTCTGGTGATAAATTAGCCATAGAGTAGCCAATATTTGACCCATTGAACATGTTTCAGTCATGGATCTTGAAATTTCTAGACCTACTTATTGACTCTTTCTGATGTTACATAGATCATTCAAAAGTCAATATTTGACCAAATGTACTAATATCGGGCCCAAGAGTCGTCGATTTTGAGCTTTCTATTTCTAACCAATTGACTCCTACTGGTGATAAATTAGCCATAGAGTAGCCAATATTTGACCCATTGAACATGTTTCAGTAATGGATCTTGAAATTTCTATACCTACTTATTGACTATTTCTGATGTTACATAGATCATTCTAAAGTCAATATTTGACCAAATGTACTAATATCGGGCCAGAGAGTCGTCTATTTTGAACTTTTTAGTTCTACCCTATTGACTCCTTCTGGAGATAGTTCAGCCAATTTTTGACCCACTGAAAATATTTCAGTCCTTGATCTTGAACTTTCTATTCCTACAAAATTGACTCCTTCTGGTGATAAATTAGCCATAGAGTAGCCAATATTTTACCCATTGGACATGTTTCAGTTATGGATCTTGAAGTTTTTATACCTACTCATTGACTCATTCTGAATTTAGGTCAGTCATTCAGAAATCCATATTTGACCAAATGTACTAATATCGGGCCCAAGAGTCGTCGATTTTGAGCTTTCTATTTCTAACCAATTGACTCCTACTGGTGATAAATTAGCCATAGAGTAGCCAATATTTGACCCATTGAACATGTTTCAGTAATGGATCTTGAAATTTCTATACCTACTTATTGACTATTTCTGATGTTACATAGATCATTCTAAAGTCAATATTTGACCAAATGTACTAAAATCGGGCCCAAGAGTCGTCGATTTTGAACTTTTTAGTTATACCCATTGACTCCTTCTGGTGATAAATTAGCCATAAAGTAGCCAGTATTTGACCCATTGAACATGTTTCAGTCATGGATCTTGAAATTTCTATACCTACTTATTGACTATTTCTGATGTTACATAGATCATTCAAAAGTCAATATTTGACCAAATGTACTAAAATCGGGCCCAAAAGTCGTCGATTTTGAACTTTTTACTTCTACCCTATTGACTCCTTCTGGTGATAAATTAGCCATAGAGTAGCCAATATTTGACCCATTGAACATGTTTCAGTAATGGATCTTGAAATTTCTATACCTACTTATTGACTATTTCTGATGTTACATAGATCATTCAAATGTCAATATTTGACCAAATGTACTAAAATCGGGCCCAAGAGTCGTCTATTTTGAACTTTTTAGTTCTACCGTATTGACTCCTTCTGGCGATAGTTCAGCCAATTTTTGACCCACTGAAAATATTTCA
This sequence comes from Zacco platypus, assembly GCA_038088235.1. Lineage (NCBI taxonomy): Eukaryota > Metazoa > Chordata > Actinopteri > Cypriniformes > Xenocyprididae > Zacco > Zacco platypus. The sequence goes on from CM076070.1 coordinate 29,126,584, forward strand.
GTCCTTGATCTTGAACTTTCTATTCCTACCCAATTGACTCCTTCTGGTGATAAATTAGCCATAGAGTAGCCAATATTTTACCCATTGGACATGTTTCAGTTATGGATCTTAAAGTTTTTATACCTACTCATTGACTCTTTCTGAATTTAGGTCAGCCATTCAGAAATCCATATTTGACCAAATGTACTAATATCGGGCCCAAGATTCGTCTATTTTGAACTTTCTATTTCTACCCAATTGACTTCTTCCGGTGATAAATTAGCCATAGAGTAGCCAATATTTGACCCATTGAACATGTTTCAGTAATTGATCTTGAAATTTCTATACCTACTTATTGACTATTTCTGATGTTACATAGATCATTTCAAAGTCAATATTTGACCAAATGTACTAAAATCGGGCCCAAGAGTCGTCGATTTTGAACTTTTTAGTCATACCCTTTGACTCCTTCTGGTGGTAAATTAGCCATAGAGTAGCCAATATTTGACCCATTGAACATTTTTCAGTAATGGATCTTGAAATTTCTATACCTACTTATTGACTATTTCTGATGTTACATAGATCATTCAAAAGTCAATATTTGACCAAATGTACTAATATCGGGCCAGAGAGTCGTCTATTTTGAACTTTTTAGTTCTATCCTATTGACTCCTTCTGGAGATAGTTCAGCCAATTATTGACCCACTGAAAATATTTCAGTCCTTGATCTTGAACTTTCTATTCCTACCCAATTGACTCCTTCTGGTGATAAATTAGCCATAGAGTAGCCAATATTTTACCCATTGGACATGTTTCAGTTATGGATCTTGAAGTTTTTATACCTACTCATTGACTCATTCTGAATTTAGGTCAGTGATTCAGAAATCCATGTTTGACCAAATGTACTAATATCGGGCCCAAGAGTCGTCGATTGTGAACTTTCTATTTATACCCACTTGACTCCTTTTGGTGATGAATTAGCCATAGAGTAGCCAATATTTGACCCATTGAACATGTTTCAGTCATGGATCTTTAAATTTCTTTACCTACTTATTGACTCTTTCTGATTTTACATCGGTCATTCAAAAGTCAATATTTGACCAAATGTACTAAAATCGGGGCCAAGAGTTGTCTATTTTGAACTTTTTACTTCTACCCTATTGACTCCTTCTGGTGATAAATTAGCCATAGAGTAGCCAATATTTGACCCATTGAACATGTTTCAGTCATGGATCTTAAAATTTCTAGACCTACTTATTGACTCTTTCTGATGTTACATAGATCATTCAAAAGTCAATATTTGACCAAATGTACTAATATCGGGCCCAAGAGTCGTCGATTTTGAGCTTTCTATTTCTAACCAATTGACTCCTACTGGTGATAAATTAGCCATAGAGTAGCCAATATTTGACCCATTGAACATGTTTCAGTAATGGATCTTGAAATTTCTATACCTACTTATTGACTATTTCTGATGTTACATAGATCATTCTAAAGTCAATATTTGACCAAATGTACTAATATCGGGCCAGAGAGTCGTCTATTTTGAACTTTTTAGTTCTACCCTATTGACTCCTTCTGGAGATAGTTCAGCCAATTTTTGACCCACTGAAAATATTTCAGTCCTTGATCTTGAACTTTCTATTCCTACAAAATTGACTCCTTCTGGTGATAAATTAGCCATAGAGTAGCCAATATTTTACCCATTGGACATGTTTCAGTTATGGATCTTGAAGTTTTTATACCTACTCATTGACTCATTCTGAATTTAGGTCAGTCATTCAGAAATCCATATTTGACCAAATGTACTAATATCGGGCCCAAGAGTCGTCGATTTTGAGCTTTCTATTTCTAACCAATTGACTCCTACTGGTGATAAATTAGCCATAGAGTAGCCAATATTTGACCCATTGAACATGTTTCAGTAATGGATCTTGAAATTTCTATACCTACTTATTGACTATTTCTGATGTTACATAGATCATTCTAAAGTCAATATTTGACCAAATGTACTAAAATCGGGCCCAAGAGTCGTCGATTTTGAACTTTTTAGTTATACCCATTGACTCCTTCTGGTGATAAATTAGCCATAAAGTAGCCAGTATTTGACCCATTGAACATGTTTCAGTCATGGATCTTGAAATTTCTATACCTACTTATTGACTATTTCTGATGTTACATAGATCATTCAAAAGTCAATATTTGACCAAATGTACTAAAATCGGGCCCAAAAGTCGTCGATTTTGAACTTTTTACTTCTACCCTATTGACTCCTTCTGGTGATAAATTAGCCATAGAGTAGCCAATATTTGACCCATTGAACATGTTTCAGTAATGGATCTTGAAATTTCTATACCTACTTATTGACTATTTCTGATGTTACATAGATCATTCAAATGTCAATATTTGACCAAATGTACTAAAATCGGGCCCAAGAGTCGTCTATTTTGAACTTTTTAGTTCTACCGTATTGACTCCTTCTGGCGATAGTTCAGCCAATTTTTGACCCACTGAAAATATTTCAGTCCTTGATCTTGAACTTTCTATTCCTACCCAATTGACTCCTTCTGGTGATAAATTAGCCATAGAGTAGCCAATATTTTACCCATTGGACATGTTTCAGTTATGGATCTTAAAGTTTTTATACCTACTCATTGACTCTTTCTGAATTTAGGTCAGCCATTCAGAAATCCATATTTGACCAAATGTACTAATATCGGGCCCAAGATTCGTCTATTTTGAACTTTCTATTTCTACCCAATTGACTTCTTCCGGTGATAAATTAGCCATAGAGTAGCCAATATTTGACCCATTGAACATGTTTCAGTAATTGATCTTGAAATTTCTATACCTACTTATTGACTATTTCTGATGTTACATAGATCATTCTAAAGTCAATATTTGACCAAATGTACTAAAATCGGGCCCAAGAGTCGTCGATTTTGAACTTTTTAGTCATACCCTTTGACTCCTTCTGGTGGTAAATTAGCCATAGAGTAGCCAATATTTGACCCATTGAACATTTTTCAGTAATGGATCTTGAAATTTCTATACCTACTTATTGACTATTTCTGATGTTACATAGATCATTCAAAAGTCAATATTTGACCAAATGTACTAATATCGGGCCAGAGAGTCGTCTATTTTGAACTTTTTAGTTCTATCCTATTGACTCCTTCTGGAGATAGTTCAGCCAATTTTTGACCCACTGAAAATATTTCAGTCCTTGATCTTGAACTTTCTATTCCTACCCAATTGACTCCTTCTGGTGATAAATTAGCCATAGAGTAGCCAATATTTTACCCATTGGACATGTTTCAGTTATGGATCTTGAAGTTTTTATACCTACTCATTGACTCATTCTGAATTTAGGTCAGTCATTCAGAAATCCATGTTTGACCAAATGTACTAATATCGGGCCCAAGAGTCGTCGATTGTGAACTTTCTATTTATACCCACTTGACTCCTTTTGGTGATGAATTAGCCATAGAGTAGCCAATATTTGACCCATTGAACATGTTTCAGTCATGGATCTTTAAATTTCTTTACCTACTTATTGACTCTTTCTGATTTTACATCGGTCATTCAAAAGTCAATATTTGACCAAATGTACTAAAATCGGGGCCAAGAGTTGTCTATTTTGAACTTTTTACTTCTACCCTATTGACTCCTTCTGGTGATAAATTAGCCATAGAGTAGCCAATATTTGACCCATTGAACATGTTTCAGTCATGGATCTTGAAATTTCTAGACCTACTTATTGACTCTTTCTGATGTATATCGGTTGTTCAAAAGTCAATTTTTGACCAAATATACTAAAATCGGGCCCAAGAGTCGTCTAATTTGAACTTTTTAGTTATACCCTTTGACTCCTTCTGGTGATAAATTAGCCATAGAGTAGCCAATATTTGACCCATTGAACATGTTTCAGTAATGTATCGTGAAATTTCTATACCTACTTATTGACTCTTTCTGATGTTACATAGATCATTCAAAAGTCAATATTTGACCAAATGTACTAATATCGGGCCCAAGAGTCGTCGATTTTGAGCTTTCTATTTGTAACCAATTGACTCCTACTGGTGATAAATTAGCCATAGAGTACCCAATACTTGACCCATTGAACATGTTTCAGTAATGGATCTTGAAATTTCTATACCTACTTATTGACTATTTCTGATGTTACATAGATCATTCTAAAGTCAATATTTGACTAAATGTACTAATATCGGGCCAGAGAGTCGTCTATTTTGAACTTTTTAGTTCTACCCTATTGACTCCTTCTGGAGATAGTTCAGCCAATTTTTGACCCACTGAAAATATTTCAGTCCTTGATCTTTAACTTTCTATTCCTACAAAATTGACTCCTTCTGGTGATAAATTAGCCATAGAGTAGCCAGTATTTGACCCATTGAACATGTTTCAGTCATGGATCTTGAAATTTCTATACCTACTTATTGACTATTTCTGATGTTACATAGATCATTCAAAAGTCAATATTTGACCAAATGTACTAAAATCGGGCCCAAAAGTCGTCGATTTTGAACTTTTTACTTCTACCCTATTGACTCCTTCTGGTGATAAATTAGCCATAGAGTAGCCAATATTTGACCCATTGAACATGTTTCAGTAATGGATCTTGAAATTTCTATACCTACTTATTGACTATTTCTGATGTTACATAGATCATTCAAATGTCAATATTTGACCAAATGTACTAAAATCGGGCCCAAGAGTCGTCTATTTTGAACTTTTTAGTTCTACCGTATTGACTCCTTCTGAAGATAGTTCAGCCAATTTTTGACCCACTGAAAATATTTCAGTCCTTAATCTTGAACTTTCTATTCCTACCCAATTGACTCCTTCTGGTGATAAATTAGCCATAGAGTAGCCAATATTTTACCCATTGGACATGTTTCAGTTATGGATCTTAAAGTTTTTATACCTACTCATTGACTCTTTCTGAATTTAGGTCAGTCATTCAGAAATACATATTTGACCAAATGTACTAATATCGGGCCCAAGAGTCGTCGATTTTGAACTTTCTATTTATACCCACTTGACTCCTTTTGGTGATAAATTAGCCATAGAGTAGCCAATATTTGACCCATTGAACATGTTTCAGTAATGGATCTTGAAATTTCTTTACCTACTTATTGACTCTTTCTGATTTTACATCGGTCATTCAAAAGTCAATATTTGACCAAATGTACTAAAATCGGGCCCAAGAGTCGTCGATTTTGAACTTTTTAGTTCTACCCATTGACTCCTTCTGGTGATAAATTAGCCATAGAGTAGCCAATATTTGACCCATTGAACATGTTTCAGTCATGGATCTTGAAATTTCTAGACTTACTTATTGACTCTTTCTGATGTTACATCGGTCATTCAAAAGTCAATATTTGACCAAATGTACTAACACTGGGCCCAAGAGTCGTCTATGTTGAATTTTTTAGTTCTACCCTATTGACTACTTCTGGAGATAGTTCAGCCAATTTTTGACCCACTGAAAATATTTCAGTCCTTGATCTTGAACTTTCTATTTCTATCCAATTGACTCCTTCTGGTTATAAATTAGCCATAGAGTAGCCAATATTTTACCCATTGGACATGTTTCAGTTATGGATCTTGAAATTTCTTTACCTACTCATTGACTCTTTCTGAATTTAGGTCAGTCATTCAGAAATCCATATTTCACCAAATGTACTAATTTGGGTTCCAAGAGTCGTCGATTTTGAACTTTCTATTTATACCCACTTGACTCCTTTTGGTGATAAATTAGCCATAGAGTAGCCAATAATTGACCCATTGAACATGTTTCAGTCATGGATCTTTAAATTTCTTTACCTACTTATTGACTCTTTCTGATTTTACATCGGTCATTCAAAAGTCAATATTTGACCAAATGTACTAAAATCGGGCCCAAGAGTCTTTGATTTTGAACTTTCTATTTCTATACAATTGACTCCTTCTGGTGATAAATTAGCCATAGAGTAGCCAATATTTGACCCATTGAACATGTTTCAGTAATTGATCTTGAAATTTCTATACCTACTTATTGACTCTTTCTGATGTTACATAGATCATTCAAAAGTCAATATTTGACCAAATGTACTAAAATCGGGCCCAAAAGTAGTCGATTTTGAACTTTTTAGTTCTACCCATTGACTCCTTCTGGTGATAAATTAGCCATAGAGTAGCCAATATTTGACCCATTGAACATGTTTCAGTCATGGATTTTGAAATTTATAGACCTTATTGAATCTATCTGATGTTACATCGGTCATTCAAAAGTCAATATTTGACCAAATGTACTAAAATCGGGCCCAAGAGTCGTCTATTTTAAACTTTTTAGTTCTACCCTTTGACTCCTTCTGGTGATAAATTAGCCATAGAGTAGCCAAAATTTGACCCATTGAACATGTTTCAGTCATGGATCTTGAAATTTCTAGACCTACTTATTGAATCTATCTGATGTTACATCGGTCATTCAAATGTCAATATTTGACCAAATGTACTAAAATCGGGCCCAAGAGTTGTCTATTTTGAACTTTTTAGTTCTACCCTATTGACTCCTTCTGGAGATAGTTCAGCCAATTTTTGACCCACTGAAAATATTTCATTCCTTGATCTTGAACTTTCTATTCCTACCCAATTGACTCCTTCTGGTGATAAATTAGCCATAGAGTAGCCAATATTTTACCCATTGGACATGTTTCATATATGGATCTTGAAGTTTTTATACCTACTCATTGACTAATTCTGAATTTAGGTCAGTCATTCAGAAATCCATATTTGACCAAATGTACTAATATCGGGCCCAAGAGTCGTCGATTTTGAACTTTCTATTTCTACCCAATTGACTCCTTCCGGTGATAAATTAGCCATAGAGTAGCCAATATTTGACCCATTGAACATGTTTCAGTCATGGATCTTAAAATTTCTATACCTACTTATTGACTCTTTCTGATGTTATATCGGTGATCAAAAAGTCAATATTTGACCAAATGTACTAAAATCGGGCCCAAGAGAGGTTTATTTTGAACTTTTTAGTCATACCCTTTGACTCCTTCTGGTGATAAATTAGCCATAGAGTAGCCAATTTTTGACCCAATGAACATGTTTCAGTCCTGGATCTTGAAATTTCTATACCTACTTATTGACTCTTTCTGATGTTACATCGGTCATTCAAAAGTCAATATTTGACCAAATGTACTAAAATCGGACCCAAGAGTCGTCGATTTTGAACTTTTTAGTTCTACCCATTGACTCCTTCTGGTGATAAATTAGCCATAGAGTAGCCAATATTTGACCGACTGAACATGTTTCAGTCATGGATCTTGAAATTTCTATACCTACTTATTGACTCTTTCTGATGTTACATCGGTCATTCAAAAGTCAATTTTTGACCAAATATACTAAAATCGGGCCCACGAATCGTCGATTTTGAACTTTTTAGTTCTACCCATTGACTCCTTCTGGTGATAAATTAGCCATAGAGTAGCCAGTATTTGACCCACTGAACATGTTTCAGTAATGGATCTTGAAATTTCTATACCTACTTATTGACTCTTTCTGATGTTACATAGATCATTCAAATGTCAATATTTGACCAAATGTACTAAAATCGGGCCCAAGAGTCGTCGATTGTGAACTTTTTAGTTCTACCCATTGACTCCTTCTGGTGATAAATTAGCCGTAGAGAAGCCAATATTTGACCCATTGAACATGTTTCAGTCATGGATCTTGAAATTTCTATACCTACTTATTGAATCTATCTGATGTTACATCGGTCGTTCAAAAGTCAATATTTGACCAAATGTACTAAAATCGGGGCAAAGAGTCATCAATTTTGAACTTTTTAGTTCTACCCATTGACTCCTTCTGGTGATAAATTAGCCATAGAGAAGCCAATATTTGACCCATTGAACATGTTTCAGTCATGGATCTTGAAATTTCTATACCTACTTATTGAATCTTTCTGATGTATATTGGTTATTCAAAAGTCAATTTTTGACCAAATATACTAAAATCGGGCACACGAATCGTCGATTTTGAACTTTTTAGTTCTACCCATTGACTCCTTCTGGTGATAAATTAGCCATAGAGTAGCCAGTATTTGACCCACTGAACAAGTTTCAGTAATTGATCTTGAAATTTCTAGACCTACTTATTGACTCTTTCTGATGTTACATAGATCATTCAAATGTCAATATTTGACCAAATATACTAAAATCGGGCCCAAGAGTCGTCGATTTTGAACTTTTTAGTTCTACCCAATGACTCCTTCTGGAGATAAATTAGCCACAGAGTAGCCAATATTTGACCCATTGAACATGTTTCAGTAATGGATCTTGAAATTTCTATACCTACTTATTGACTATTTCTGATGTTACATAGATCATTCAAAAGTCAATATTTGACCAAATGTACTAAAATCGGGCCCAAGAGTCGTCTATTTTGAACTTTTTAGTTCTACCGTATTGACTCCTTCTGGCGATAGTTCAGCCAATTTTTGACCCACTGAAAATATTTCAGTCCTTGATCTTGAACGTTCTATTCCTACCCAATTGACTCCTTCCGGTGATAAATTAGCCATAGAGTAGCCAATATTTTACCAATTGGACATGTTTCAGTTATGGATCTTAAAGTTTTTATACCTACTCATTGACTCTTTCTGAATTTAGGTCAGTCATTCAGAAATCCATATTTGACCAAATGTACTAATATCGGGACCAAGAGTCGTCGATTTTGAACTTTCTATTTATACCCACTTGACTCCTTTTGGTGATAAATTAGCCATAGAGTAGCCAATATTTGACCCATTGAACATGTTTAAGTCATGGATCTTTAAATTTCTTTACCTACTTATTGACTCTTTCTGATTTTACATCGGTCATTCAAAAGTCAATATTTGACCAAATGTACTAAAATTGGGCCCAAGAGTCGTCGATTTTGAACTTTTTAGTTCTACCCATTGACTCCTTCTGGTGATAAATTAGCCATAGAGTAGCCAATATTTGACACATTGAACATGTTTCAGTCATGGATCTTGAAATTTCTAGACCTACTTATTGACTCTTTCTGATGTTACATCGGTCATTCAAAAGTCAATATTTGACCAAATGTACTAACACTGGGCCCAAGAGTCGTCTATGTTGAACTTTTTAGTTCTACCCTATTGACTACTTCTGGAGATAGTTCAGCCAATTTTTGACCCACTGAAAATATTTCAGTCCTTGATCTTGAACTTTCTATTTCTATCCAATTGACTCCTTCTGGTTATAAATTAGCGATAGAGTAGCCAATTATTGACCCATTGAACATATTTCAGTCATGGATCTTGAAATTTCTATACCTACTTATTGCCTCTATCTGATGTTACATCGGTCATTCAAAAGTCAATATTTGACCAAATGTACTAAAATCGGGCCCAAGAGTTGTCTATTTTGAACTTTTTACTTCTACCCTATTGACTCCTTCTGGTGATAAATTAGCCATAGAGTAGCCAATATTTGACCCATTGAACATGTTTCAGTAATGGATCTTGAAATTTCTATATTTACTTATTGACTATTTCTGATGTTACATAGATCATTCAAAAGTCAATATTTGACCAAATGTACTAAAATCGGGCCCAAGAGTCGTCTATTTTGAACTTTTTAGTTCTACCGTATTGACTCCTTCTGGCGATAGTTCAGCCAATTTTTGACCCACTGAAAATATTTCAGTCCTTGATCTTGAACTTTCTATTCCTACCCAATTGACTCCTTCCGGTGATAAATTAGCCATAGAGTAGCCAATATTTTACCCATTGGACATGTTTCAGTTATGGATCTTAAAGTTTTTATACCTACTCATTGACTCTTTCTGAATTTAGGTCAGTCATTCAGAAATCCATATTTGACCAAATGTACTAATATCGGGACCAAGAGTCGTCGATTTTGAACTTTCTATTTATACCCACTTGACTCCTTTTGGTGATAAATTAGCCATAGAGTAGCCAATATTTGACCCATTGAACATGTTTCAGTCATGGATCTTTAAATTTCTTTACCTACTTGCTGACTCTTTCTGATTTTACATCGGTCATTCAAAAGTCAATATTTGACCAAATGTACTAAAATCAGGCCCAAGAGTCGTCGATTTTGAACTTTTTAGTTCTACCCATTGACTCCTTCTGGTGATAAATTAGCCATAGAGTAGCCAATATTTGACCCATTGAACATGTTTCAGTCATGGATCTTGAAATTTCTAGACCTACTTATTGACTCTTTCTGATGTTACATCGGTCATTCAAAAGTCAATATTTGACCAAATGTACTAACACTGGGCCCAAGAGTCGTCTATGTTGAACTTTTTAGTTCTACCCTATTGACTACTTCTGGAGATAGTTCAGCCAATTTTTGACCCACTGAAAATATTTCAGTCCTTGATCTTGAACTTTCTATTTCTATCCAATTGACTCCTTCTGGTTATAAATTAGCGATAGAGTAGCCAATTATTGACCCATTGAACATGTTTCAGTCATGGATCTTGAAATTTCTATACCTACTTATTGCCTCTATCTGATGTTACATCGGTCATTCAAAAGTCAATATTTGACCAAATGTACTAAAATCGGGCCCAAGAGTCGTCGATTGTGAACTTTTTAGTTCTACCCATTGACTCCTTCTGGAGATAAATTAGCCACAGAGTAGCCAATATTTGACCCATTGAACATGTTTCAGTCATGGATCTTGAAATTTCTATACCTACTTATTGACTATTTCTGATGTTACATAGATCATTCAAAAGTCAATATTTGACCAAATGTACTAAAATCGGGCCCAAGAGTCGTCTATTTTGAACTTTTTACTTCTACCCTATTGACTCTTTCTGGTGATAAATTAGCCATAGAGAAGCCAATATTTGACCCATTGAACATGTTTCAGTCATGGATCTTGAAATTTCTAGACCTACTTATTGACTCTTTCTGATGTTACATAGATCATTCAAAAGTCAATATTTGACCGAATGAACTAATATCGAGCCCAAGAGTCTTCGATTTTGAGCTTTCTATTTCTAACCAATTGACTCCTTCTGGTGATAAATTAGCCATAGAGTAGCCAATATTTGACCCATTGAACATGTTTCAGTCATGGATCTTAAAATTTCTATACCTTCTTATTGACTCTTTCTGATGTATATTTGTTATTCAAAAGTCAATTTTTGACCAAATATACTAAAATCGGGCCCACGAATCGTCGATTTTGAACTTTTTAGTTCTACCCATTGACTCCTTCTGGTGATAAATTAGCCATAGAGTAGCCAGTATTCGACCCACTGAACATGTTTCAGTAATTGATCTTGAAATTTCTATACCTACTTATTGACTCTTTCTGATGTTACATAGATCATTCAAATGTCAATATTTAACCAAATGTACTAAAATCGGGCCCAAGAGTCGTCTATTTTGAACTTTTTAGTTCTACCCTATTGACTCCTTCTGGTGATAAATTAGCCATAGAGTAGCCAATATTTGACCCATTGAACATGTTTCAGTAATGGATCTTGAAATTTCTATACCTACTTATTGACTATTTCTGATGTTACATAGATCATTCAAATGTCAATATTTAACCAAATGTACTAAAATCGGGCCCAAGAGTCGTCTATTTTGAACTTTTTAGTTCTACCGTATTGACTCCTTCTGGCGATAGTTCAGCCAATTTTTGACCCACTGAAAATATTTCAGTCCTTGATCTTGAACTTTCTATTCCTACCCAATTGACTCCTTCTGGTGATAAATTAGCCATAGAGTAGCCAATATTTTACCCATTGGACATGTTTCAGTTATGGATCTTAAAGTTTTTATACCTACTCATTGACTCTTTCTGAATTTAGGTCAGTCATTCAGAAATCCATATTTGACCAAATGTACTAATATCGGGCCCAAGAGTCGTCGATTTTGAACTTTCTATTTATACCCACTTGACTCCTTTTGGTGATAAATTAGCCATAGAGTAGCCAATATTTGACCCATTGAACATGTTTCAGTCATGGATCTTTAAATTTCTTTACCAACTTATTGACTCTTTCTGATTTTACATCGGTCATTCAAAAGTCAATATTTGACCAAATGTACTAAAATCGGGCCCAAGAGTCGTCGATTTTGAACTTTTTAGTTCTACCCATTGACTCCTTCTGGTGATAAATTAGCCATAGAGTAGCCAATATTTGACCCATTGAACATGCTTCAGTCATGGAGCTTGAAATTTCTATACCTACTTATTGACTCTTTCTGATGTTACATAGATCATTCAAAAGTCAATATTTGACCGAATGTACTAATATCGGGCCCAAGAGTCGTCGATTTTGAGCTTTCTATTTCTAACCAATTGACTCCTTCTGGTGATAAATTAGCCATAGAGTAGCCAATATTTGACCCATTGAACATGTTTCAGTCATGGATCTTAAAATTTCTATACCTTCTTATTGACTCTTTCTGATGTATATCGGTTATTCAAAAGTCAATTTTTGACCAAATATACTAAAATCGGGCCCACGAATCTTCGATTTTGAACTTTTTAGTTCTACCCATTGACTCCTTCTGGTGATAAATTAGCCATAGAGTAGCCAGTATTTGACCCACTGAACATGTTTCAGTAATTGATCTTGAAATTTCTATACCTACTTATTGACTCTTTCTGATGTTACATAGATCATTCAAATGTTAATATTTGACCAAATATACTAAAATCGGGCCCAAGAGTCGTCGATTTTGAACTTTTTAGTTCTACCCATTGACTCCTTCTGGAGATAAATTAGCCACAGAGTAGCCAATATTTGACCCATTGAACATGTTTCAGTCATGGATCTTGAAATTTCTATACCTACTTATTGAATCTTTCTGATGTATATTGGTTATTCAAAAGTCAATTTTTGACCAAATATACTAAAATCGGGCACACGAATCGTCGATTTTGAACTTTTTAGTTCTACCCATTGACTCCTTCTGGTGATAAATTAGCCATAGAGTAGCCAGTATTTGACCCACTGAACAAGTTTCAGTAATTGATCTTGAAATTTCTAGACCTACTTATTGACTCTTTCTGATGTTACATAGATCATTCAAATGTCAATATTTGACCAAATATACTAAAATCGGGCCCAAGAGTCGTCGATTTTGAACTTTTTAGTTCTACCCAATGACTCCTTCTGGAGATAAATTAGCCACAGAGTAGCCAATATTTGACCCATTGAACATGTTTCAGTAATGGATCTTGAAATTTCTATACCTACTTATTGACTATTTCTGATGTTACATAGATCATTCAAAAGTCAATATTTGACCAAATGTACTAAAATCGGGCCCAAGAGTCGTCTATTTTGAACTTTTTAGTTCTACCGTATTGACTCCTTCTGGCGATAGTTCAGCCAATTTTTGACCCACTGAAAATATTTCAGTCCTTGATCTTGAACGTTCTATTCCTACCCAATTGACTCCTTCCGGTGATAAATTAGCCATAGAGTAGCCAATATTTTACCAATTGGACATGTTTCAGTTATGGATCTTAAAGTTTTTATACCTTCTCATTGACTCTTTCTGAATTTAGGTCAGTCATTCAGAAATCCATATTTGACCAAATGTACTAATATCGGGACCAAGAGTCGTCGATTTTTAACTTTCTATTTATACCCACTTGACTCCTTTTGGTGATAAATTAGCCATAGAGTAGCCAATATTTGACCCATTGAACATGTTTAAGTCATGGATCTTTAAATTTCTTTACCTACTTATTGACTCTTTCTGATTTTACATCGGTCATTCAAAAGTCAATATTTGACCAAATGTACTAAAATCGGGCCCAAGAGTCGTCTATTTTAAACTTTTTAGTTCTACCCTTTGACTCCTTCTGGTGATAAATTAGCCATAGAGTAGCCAAAATTTGACCCATTGAACATGTTTCAGTCATGGATCTTGAAATTTCTAGACCTACTTATTGAATCTATCTGATGTTACATCGGTCATTCAAATGTCAATATTTGACCAAATGTACTAAAATCGGGCCCAAGAGTTGTCTATTTTGAACTTTTTAGTTCTACCCTATTGACTCCTTCTGGAGATAGTTCAGCCAATTTTTGACCCACTGAAAATATTTCATTCCTTGATCTTGAACTTTCTATTCCTACCCAATTGACTCCTTCTGGTGATAAATTAGCCATAGAGTAGCCAATATTTTACCCATTGGACATGTTTCATATATGGATCTTGAAGTTTTTATACCTACTCATTGACTAATTCTGAATTTAGGTCAGTCATTCAGAAATCCATATTTGACCAAATGTACTAATATCGGGCCCAAGAGTCGTCGATTTTGAACTTTCTATTTCTACCCAATTGACTCCTTCCGGTGATAAATTAGCCATAGAGTAGCCAATATTTGACCCATTGAACATGTTTCAGTCATGGATCTTAAAATTTCTATACCTACTTATTGACTCTTTCTGATGTTATATCGGTGATCAAAAAGTCAATATTTGACCAAATGTACTAAAATCGGGCCCAAGAGAGGTTTATTTTGAACTTTTTAGTCATACCCTTTGACTCCTTCTGGTGATAAATTAGCCATAGAGTAGCCAATTTTTGACCCAATGAACATGTTTCAGTCCTGGATCTTGAAATTTCTATACCTACTTATTGACTCTTTCTGATGTTACATCGGTCATTCAAAAGTCAATATTTGACCAAATGTACTAAAATCGGACCCAAGAGTCGTCGATTTTGAACTTTTTAGTTCTACCCATTGACTCCTTCTGGTGATAAATTAGCCATAGAGTAGCCAATATTTGACCGACTGAACATGTTTCAGTCATGGATCTTGAAATTTCTATACCTACTTATTGACTCTTTCTGATGTTACATCGGTCATTCAAAAGTCAATTTTTGACCAAATATACTAAAATCGGGCCCACGAATCGTCGATTTTGAACTTTTTAGTTCTACCCATTGACTCCTTCTGGTGATAAATTAGCCATAGAGTAGCCAGTATTTGACCCACTGAACATGTTTCAGTAATGGATCTTGAAATTTCTATACCTACTTATTGACTCTTTCTGATGTTACATAGATCATTCAAATGTCAATATTTGACCAAATGTACTAAAATCGGGCCCAAGAGTCGTCGATTGTGAACTTTTTAGTTCTACCCATTGACTCCTTCTGGTGATAAATTAGCCGTAGAGAAGCCAATATTTGACCCATTGAACATGTTTCAGTCATGGATCTTGAAATTTCTATACCTACTTATTGAATCTATCTGATGTTACATCGGTCGTTCAAAAGTCAATATTTGACCAAATGTACTAAAATCGGGGCAAAGAGTCATCAATTTTGAACTTTTTAGTTCTACCCATTGACTCCTTCTGGTGATAAATTAGCCATAGAGAAGCCAATATTTGACCCATTGAACATGTTTCAGTCATGGATCTTGAAATTTCTATACCTACTTATTGAATCTTTCTGATGTATATTGGTTATTCAAAAGTCAATTTTTGACCAAATATACTAAAATCGGGCACACGAATCGTCGATTTTGAACTTTTTAGTTCTACCCATTGACTCCTTCTGGTGATAAATTAGCCATAGAGTAGCCAGTATTTGACCCACTGAACAAGTTTCAGTAATTGATCTTGAAATTTCTAGACCTACTTATTGACTCTTTCTGATGTTACATAGATCATTCAAATGTCAATATTTGACCAAATATACTAAAATCGGGCCCAAGAGTCGTCGATTTTGAACTTTTTAGTTCTACCCAATGACTCCTTCTGGAGATAAATTAGCCACAGAGTAGCCAATATTTGACCCATTGAACATGTTTCAGTAATGGATCTTGAAATTTCTATACCTACTTATTGACTATTTCTGATGTTACATAGATCATTCAAAAGTCAATATTTGACCAAATGTACTAAAATCGGGCCCAAGAGTCGTCTATTTTGAACTTTTTAGTTCTACCGTATTGACTCCTTCTGGCGATAGTTCAGCCAATTTTTGACCCACTGAAAATATTTCAGTCCTTGATCTTGAACGTTCTATTCCTACCCAATTGACTCCTTCCGGTGATAAATTAGCCATAGAGTAGCCAATATTTTACCAATTGGACATGTTTCAGTTATGGATCTTAAAGTTTTTATACCTACTCATTGACTCTTTCTGAATTTAGGTCAGTCATTCAGAAATCCATATTTGACCAAATGTACTAATATCGGGACCAAGAGTCGTCGATTTTGAACTTTCTATTTATACCCACTTGACTCCTTTTGGTGATAAATTAGCCATAGAGTAGCCAATATTTGACCCATTGAACATGTTTAAGTCATGGATCTTTAAATTTCTTTACCTACTTATTGACTCTTTCTGATTTTACATCGGTCATTCAAAAGTCAATATTTGACCAAATGTACTAAAATTGGGCCCAAGAGTCGTCGATTTTGAACTTTTTAGTTCTACCCATTGACTCCTTCTGGTGATAAATTAGCCATAGAGTAGCCAATATTTGACACATTGAACATGTTTCAGTCATGGATCTTGAAATTTCTAGACCTACTTATTGACTCTTTCTGATGTTACATCGGTCATTCAAAAGTCAATATTTGACCAAATGTACTAACACTGGGCCCAAGAGTCGTCTATGTTGAACTTTTTAGTTCTACCCTATTGACTACTTCTGGAGATAGTTCAGCCAATTTTTGACCCACTGAAAATATTTCAGTCCTTGATCTTGAACTTTCTATTTCTATCCAATTGACTCCTTCTGGTTATAAATTAGCGATAGAGTAGCCAATTATTGACCCATTGAACATATTTCAGTCATGGATCTTGAAATTTCTATACCTACTTATTGCCTCTATCTGATGTTACATCGGTCATTCAAAAGTCAATATTTGACCAAATGTACTAAAATCGGGCCCAAGAGTTGTCTATTTTGAACTTTTTACTTCTACCCTATTGACTCCTTCTGGTGATAAATTAGCCATAGAGTAGCCAATATTTGACCCATTGAACATGTTTCAGTAATGGATCTTGAAATTTCTATATTTACTTATTGACTATTTCTGATGTTACATAGATCATTCAAAAGTCAATATTTGACCAAATGTACTAAAATCGGGCCCAAGAGTCGTCTATTTTGAACTTTTTAGTTCTACCGTATTGACTCCTTCTGGCGATAGTTCAGCCAATTTTTGACCCACTGAAAATATTTCAGTCCTTGATCTTGAACTTTCTATTCCTACCCAATTGACTCCTTCCGGTGATAAATTAGCCATAGAGTAGCCAATATTTTACCCATTGGACATGTTTCAGTTATGGATCTTAAAGTTTTTATACCTACTCATTGACTCTTTCTGAATTTAGGTCAGTCATTCAGAAATCCATATTTGACCAAATGTACTAATATCGGGACCAAGAGTCGTCGATTTTGAACTTTCTATTTATACCCACTTGACTCCTTTTGGTGATAAATTAGCCATAGAGTAGCCAATATTTGACCCATTGAACATGTTTCAGTCATGGATCTTTAAATTTCTTTACCTACTTGCTGACTCTTTCTGATTTTACATCGGTCATTCAAAAGTCAATATTTGACCAAATGTACTAAAATCAGGCCCAAGAGTCGTCGATTTTGAACTTTTTAGTTCTACCCATTGACTCCTTCTGGTGATAAATTAGCCATAGAGTAGCCAATATTTGACCCATTGAACATGTTTCAGTCATGGATCTTGAAATTTCTAGACCTACTTATTGACTCTTTCTGATGTTACATCGGTCATTCAAAAGTCAATATTTGACCAAATGTACTAACACTGGGCCCAAGAGTCGTCTATGTTGAACTTTTTAGTTCTACCCTATTGACTACTTCTGGAGATAGTTCAGCCAATTTTTGACCCACTGAAAATATTTCAGTCCTTGATCTTGAACTTTCTATTTCTATCCAATTGACTCCTTCTGGTTATAAATTAGCGATAGAGTAGCCAATTATTGACCCATTGAACATGTTTCAGTCATGGATCTTGAAATTTCTATACCTACTTATTGCCTCTATCTGATGTTACATCGGTCATTCAAAAGTCAATATTTGACCAAATGTACTAAAATCGGGCCCAAGAGTCGTCGATTGTGAACTTTTTAGTTCTACCCATTGACTCCTTCTGGAGATAAATTAGCCACAGAGTAGCCAATATTTGACCCATTGAACATGTTTCAGTCATGGATCTTGAAATTTCTATACCTACTTATTGACTATTTCTGATGTTACATAGATCATTCAAAAGTCAATATTTGACCAAATGTACTAAAATCGGGCCCAAGAGTCGTCTATTTTGAACTTTTTACTTCTACCCTATTGACTCTTTCTGGTGATAAATTAGCCATAGAGAAGCCAATATTTGACCCATTGAACATGTTTCAGTCATGGATCTTGAAATTTCTAGACCTACTTATTGACTCTTTCTGATGTTACATAGATCATTCAAAAGTCAATATTTGACCGAATGAACTAATATCGAGCCCAAGAGTCTTCGATTTTGAGCTTTCTATTTCTAACCAATTGACTCCTTCTGGTGATAAATTAGCCATAGAGTAGCCAATATTTGACCCATTGAACATGTTTCAGTCATGGATCTTAAAATTTCTATACCTTCTTATTGACTCTTTCTGATGTATATTTGTTATTCAAAAGTCAATTTTTGACCAAATATACTAAAATCGGGCCCACGAATCGTCGATTTTGAACTTTTTAGTTCTACCCATTGACTCCTTCTGGTGATAAATTAGCCATAGAGTAGCCAGTATTCGACCCACTGAACATGTTTCAGTAATTGATCTTGAAATTTCTATACCTACTTATTGACTCTTTCTGATGTTACATAGATCATTCAAATGTCAATATTTAACCAAATGTACTAAAATCGGGCCCAAGAGTCGTCTATTTTGAACTTTTTAGTTCTACCCTATTGACTCCTTCTGGTGATAAATTAGCCATAGAGTAGCCAATATTTGACCCATTGAACATGTTTCAGTAATGGATCTTGAAATTTCTATACCTACTTATTGACTATTTCTGATGTTACATAGATCATTCAAATGTCAATATTTAACCAAATGTACTAAAATCGGGCCCAAGAGTCGTCTATTTTGAACTTTTTAGTTCTACCGTATTGACTCCTTCTGGCGATAGTTCAGCCAATTTTTGACCCACTGAAAATATTTCAGTCCTTGATCTTGAACTTTCTATTCCTACCCAATTGACTCCTTCTGGTGATAAATTAGCCATAGAGTAGCCAATATTTTACCCATTGGACATGTTTCAGTTATGGATCTTAAAGTTTTTATACCTACTCATTGACTCTTTCTGAATTTAGGTCAGTCATTCAGAAATCCATATTTGACCAAATGTACTAATATCGGGCCCAAGAGTCGTCGATTTTGAACTTTCTATTTATACCCACTTGACTCCTTTTGGTGATAAATTAGCCATAGAGTAGCCAATATTTGACCCATTGAACATGTTTCAGTCATGGATCTTTAAATTTCTTTACCAACTTATTGACTCTTTCTGATTTTACATCGGTCATTCAAAAGTCAATATTTGACCAAATGTACTAAAATCGGGCCCAAGAGTCGTCGATTTTGAACTTTTTAGTTCTACCCATTGACTCCTTCTGGTGATAAATTAGCCATAGAGTAGCCAATATTTGACCCATTGAACATGCTTCAGTCATGGAGCTTGAAATTTCTATACCTACTTATTGACTCTTTCTGATGTTACATAGATCATTCAAAAGTCAATATTTGACCGAATGTACTAATATCGGGCCCAAGAGTCGTCGATTTTGAGCTTTCTATTTCTAACCAATTGACTCCTTCTGGTGATAAATTAGCCATAGAGTAGCCAATATTTGACCCATTGAACATGTTTCAGTCATGGATCTTAAAATTTCTATACCTTCTTATTGACTCTTTCTGATGTATATCGGTTATTCAAAAGTCAATTTTTGACCAAATATACTAAAATCGGGCCCACGAATCTTCGATTTTGAACTTTTTAGTTCTACCCATTGACTCCTTCTGGTGATAAATTAGCCATAGAGTAGCCAGTATTTGACCCACTGAACATGTTTCAGTAATTGATCTTGAAATTTCTATACCTACTTATTGACTCTTTCTGATGTTACATAGATCATTCAAATGTTAATATTTGACCAAATATACTAAAATCGGGCCCAAGAGTCGTCGATTTTGAACTTTTTAGTTCTACCCATTGACTCCTTCTGGAGATAAATTAGCCACAGAGTAGCCAATATTTGACCCATTGAACATGTTTCAGTCATGGATCTTGAAATTTCTATACCTACTTATTGAATCTATCTGATGTTACATCGGTCGTTCAAAAGTCAATATTTGACCAAATGTACTAAAATCGGGGCAAAGAGTCATCAATTTTGAACTTTTTAGTTCTACCCATTGACTCCTTCTGGTGATAAATTAGCCATAGAGAAGCCAATATTTGACCCATTGAACATGTTTCAGTCATGGATCTTGAAATTTCTATACCTACTTATTGAATCTTTCTGATGTATATTGGTTATTCAAAAGTCAATTTTTGACCAAATATACTAAAATCGGGCACACGAATCGTCGATTTTGAACTTTTTAGTTCTACCCATTGACTCCTTCTGGTGATAAATTAGCCATAGAGTAGCCAGTATTTGACCCACTGAACAAGTTTCAGTAATTGATCTTGAAATTTCTAGACCTACTTATTGACTCTTTCTGATGTTACATAGATCATTCAAATGTCAATATTTGACCAAATATACTAAAATCGGGCCCAAGAGTCGTCGATTTTGAACTTTTTAGTTCTACCCAATGACTCCTTCTGGAGATAAATTAGCCACAGAGTAGCCAATATTTGACCCATTGAACATGTTTCAGTAATGGATCTTGAAATTTCTATACCTACTTATTGACTATTTCTGATGTTACATAGATCATTCAAAAGTCAATATTTGACCAAATGTACTAAAATCGGGCCCAAGAGTCGTCTATTTTGAACTTTTTAGTTCTACCGTATTGACTCCTTCTGGCGATAGTTCAGCCAATTTTTGACCCACTGAAAATATTTCAGTCCTTGATCTTGAACGTTCTATTCCTACCCAATTGACTCCTTCCGGTGATAAATTAGCCATAGAGTAGCCAATATTTTACCAATTGGACATGTTTCAGTTATGGATCTTAAAGTTTTTATACCTACTCATTGACTCTTTCTGAATTTAGGTCAGTCATTCAGAAATCCATATTTGACCAAATGTACTAATATCGGGACCAAGAGTCGTCGATTTTGAACTTTCTATTTATACCCACTTGACTCCTTTTGGTGATAAATTAGCCATAGAGTAGCCAATATTTGACCCATTGAACATGTTTAAGTCATGGATCTTTAAATTTCTTTACCTACTTATTGACTCTTTCTGATTTTACATCGGTCATTCAAAAGTCAATATTTGACCAAATGTACTAAAATTGGGCCCAAGAGTCGTCGATTTTGAACTTTTTAGTTCTACCCATTGACTCCTTCTGGTGATAAATTAGCCATAGAGTAGCCAATATTTGACACATTGAACATGTTTCAGTCATGGATCTTGAAATTTCTAGACCTACTTATTGACTCTTTCTGATGTTACATAGGTCATTCAAAAGTCAATATTTGACCAAATGTACTAACACTGGGCCCAAGAGTCGTCTATGTTGAACTTTTTAGTTCTACCCTATTGACTACTTCTGGAGATAGTTCAGCCAATTTTTGACCCACTGAAAATATTTCAGTCCTTGATCTTGAACTTTCTATTTCTATCCAATTGACTCCTTCTGGTTATAAATTAGCGATAGAGTAGCCAATTATTGACCCATTGAACATATTTCAGTCATGGATCTTGAAATTTCTATACCTACTTATTGCCTCTATCTGATGTTACATCGGTCATTCAAAAGTCAATATTTGACCAAATGTACTAAAATCGGGCCAAAGAGTTGTCTATTTTGAACTTTTTACTTCTACCCTATTGACTCCTTCTGGTGATAAATTAGCCATAGAGTAGCCAATATTTGACCCATTGAACATGTTTCAGTAATGGATCTTGAAATTTCTATATTTACTTATTGACTATTTCTGATGTTACATAGATCATTCAAAAGTCAATATTTGACCAAATGTACTAAAATCGGGCCCAAGAGTCGTCTATTTTGAACTTTTTAGTTCTACCGTATTGACTCCTTCTGGCGATAGTTCAGCCAATTTTTGACCCACTGAAAATATTTCAGTCCTTGATCTTGAACTTTCTATTCCTACCCAATTGACTCCTTCCGGTGATAAATTAGCCATAGAGTAGCCAATATTTTACCCATTGGACATGTTTCAGTTATGGATCTTAAAGTTTTTATACCTACTCATTGACTCTTTCTGAATTTAGGTCAGTCATTCAGAAATCCATATTTGACCAAATGTACTAATATCGGGACCAAGAGTCGTCGATTTTGAACTTTCTATTTATACCCACTTGACTCCTTTTGGTGATAAATTAGCCATAGAGTAGCCAATATTTGACCCATTGAACATGTTTCAGTCATGGATCTTTAAATTTCTTTACCTACTTGCTGACTCTTTCTGATTTTACATCGGTCATTCAAAAGTCAATATTTGACCAAATGTACTAAAATCAGGCCCAAGAGTCGTCGATTTTGAACTTTTTAGTTCTACCCATTGACTCCTTCTGGTGATAAATTAGCCATAGAGTAGCCAATATTTGACCCATTGAACATGTTTCAGTCATGGATCTTGAAATTTCTAGACCTACTTATTGACTCTTTCTGATGTTACATCGGTCATTCAAAAGTCAATATTTGACCAAATGTACTAACACTGGGCCCAAGAGTCGTCTATGTTGAACTTTTTAGTTCTACCCTATTGACTACTTCTGGAGATAGTTCAGCCAATTTTTGACCCACTGAAAATATTTCAGTCCTTGATCTTGAACTTTCTATTTCTATCCAATTGACTCCTTCTGGTTATAAATTAGCGATAGAGTAGCCAATTATTGACCCATTGAACATGTTTCAGTCATGGATCTTGAAATTTCTATACCTACTTATTGCCTCTATCTGATGTTACATCGGTCATTCAAAAGTCAATATTTGACCAAATGTACTAAAATCGGGCCCAAGAGTCGTCGATTGTGAACTTTTTAGTTCTACCCATTGACTCCTTCTGGAGATAAATTAGCCACAGAGTAGCCAATATTTGACCCATTGAACATGTTTCAGTCATGGATCTTGAAATTTCTATACCTACTTATTGACTATTTCTGATGTTACATAGATCATTCAAAAGTCAATATTTGACCAAATGTACTAAAATCGGGCCCAAGAGTCGTCTATTTTGAACTTTTTACTTCTACCCTATTGACTCTTTCTGGTGATAAATTAGCCATAGAGAAGCCAATATTTGACCCATTGAACATGTTTCAGTCATGGATCTTGAAATTTCTAGACCTACTTATTGACTCTTTCTGATGTTACATAGATCATTCAAAAGTCAATATTTGACCGAATGAACTAATATCGAGCCCAAGAGTCTTCGATTTTGAGCTTTCTATTTCTAACCAATTGACTCCTTCTGGTGATAAATTAGCCATAGAGTAGCCAATATTTGACCCATTGAACATGTTTCAGTCATGGATCTTAAAATTTCTATACCTTCTTATTGACTCTTTCTGATGTATATTTGTTATTCAAAAGTCAATTTTTGACCAAATATACTAAAATCGGGCCCACGAATCGTCGATTTTGAACTTTTTAGTTCTACCCATTGACTCCTTCTGGTGATAAATTAGCCATAGAGTAGCCAGTATTCGACCCACTGAACATGTTTCAGTAATTGATCTTGAAATTTCTATACCTACTTATTGACTCTTTCTGATGTTACATAGATCATTCAAATGTCAATATTTAACCAAATGTACTAAAATCGGGCCCAAGAGTCGTCTATTTTGAACTTTTTAGTTCTACCCATTGACTCCTTCTGGTGATAAATTAGCCATAGAGTAGCCAGTATTTGACCCACTGAACATGTTTCAGTAATTGATCTTGAAATTTCTATACCTACTTATTGACTCTTTCTGATGTTACATAGATCATTCAAATGTTAATATTTGACCAAATATACTAAAATCGGGCCCAAGAGTCGTCGATTTTGAACTTTTTAGTTCTACCCATTGACTCCTTCTGGAGATAAATTAGCCACAGAGTAGCCAATATTTGACCCATTGAACATGTTTCAGTCATGGATCTTGAAATTTCTATACCTACTTATTGACTATTTCTGATGTTACATAGATCATTCAAAAGTCAATATTTGACCAAATGTACTAAAATCGGGCCCAAGAGTTGTCAATTTTGAACTTTTTACTTCTACCCTATTGACTCCTTCTGGTGATAAATTAGCCATAGAGTAGCCAATATTTGACCCATTGAACATGTTTCAGGAATGGATCTTGAAATTTCTATACCTACTTATTGACTATTTCTGATGTTACATAGATCATTCAAAAGTCAATATTTGACCAAATGTACTAAAATCGGGCCCAAGAGTCGTCTATTTTGAACTTTTTAGTTCTACCGTATTGACTCCTTCTGGCGATAGTTCAGCCAATTTTTGACCCACTGAAAATATTTCAGTCCTTGATCTTGAACGTTCTATTCCTACCTAATTGACTCCTTCCAGTGATAAATTAGCCATAGAGTAGCCAATATTTTACCCATTGGACATGTTTCAGTTATGGATCTTAAAGTTTTTATACCTACTCATTGACTCTTTCTGAATTTAGGTCAGTCATTCAGAAATCCATATTTGACCAAATGTACTAATATCGGGACCAAGAGTCGTCAATTTTGTACTTTCTATTTATACCCACTTGACTCCTTTTGGTGATAAATTAGCCATAGAGTAGCCAATATTTGACCCATTGAACATGTTTAAGTCATGGATCTTTAAATTTCTTTACCTACTTATTGACTCTTTCTGATTTTACATCGGTCATTCAAAAGTCAATATTTGACCAAATGTACTAAAATCGGGCCCAAGAGTCGTCGATTTTGAACTTTTTAGTTCTACCCATTGACTCCTTCTGGTGATAAATTAGCCATAGAGTAGCCAATATTTGACCCATTGAACATGTTTCAGTCATGGATCTTGAAATTTCTAGACCTACTTATTGACTCTTTCTGATGTTACATCGGTCATTCAAAAGTCAATATTTGACCAAATGTACTAACACTGGGCCCAAGAGTCGTCTATGTTGAACTTTTTAGTTCTACCCTATTGACTACTTCTGGAGATAGTTCAGCCATTTTTTGACCCACTGAAAATATTTCAGTCCTTGATCTTGAACTTTCTATTTCTATCCAATTGACTCCTTCTGGTTATAAATTAGCGATAGAGTAGCCAATTATTGACCCATTGAACATGTTTCAGTCATGGATCTTGAAATTTCTATACCTACTTATTGCCTCTATCTGATGTTACATCGGTCATTCAAAAGTCAATATTTGACCAAATGTACTAAAATCGGGCCCAAGAGTTGTCTATTTTGAACTTTTTACTTCTACCCTATTGACTCCTTCTGGTGATAAATTAGCCATAGAGTAGCCAATATTTGACCCATTGAACATGTTTCAGTAATGGATCTTGAAATTTCTATACCTACTTATTGACTATTTCTGATGTTACATAGATCATTCAAAAGTCAATATTTGACCAAATGTACTAACACTGGGCCCAAGAGTCGTCTATGTTGAACTTTTTAGTTCTACCCATTGACTCATTCTGGTGATAAATTAGCCATAGAGTAGCCAATATTTGACCCATTGAACATGTTTCAGTCATGGATCTTGAAATTTATAGACCTTATTGAATCTATCTGATGTTACATCGGTCATTCAAAAGTCAATATTTGACCAAATGTACTAAAATCGGGCCCAAGAGTCGTCTATTTTAAACTTTTTAGTTCTACCCTTTGACTCCTTCTGGTGATAAATTAGCCATAGAGTAGCCAAAATTTGACCCATTGAACATGTTTCAGTCATGGATCTTGAAATTTCTAGACCTACTTATTGAATCTATCTGATGTTACATCGGTCATTCAAAAGTCAATATCTGACCAAATGTACTAAAATCGGGCCCAAGAGTTGTCTATTTTGAACTTTTTACTTCTACCCTATTGACTCCTTCTGGTGATAAATTAGCCATAGAGTAGCCAATATTTGACCCATTGAACATGTTTCAGTCATGGAGCTTGAAATTTCTAGACCTACTTATTGACTCTTTCTGATGTTACATCGGTCATTCAAAAGTCAATATTTGACCAAATGTACTAACACTGGGCCCAAGAGTCGTCTATGTTGAACTTTTTAGTTCTACCCTATCGACTACTTCTGGAGATAGTTCAGCCAATTTTTGACCCACTGAAAATATTTCAGTCCTTGATCTTGAACTTTCTATTTCTATCCAATTGACTCCTTCTGGTTATAAATTAGCGATAGAGTAGACAATTATTGACCCATTGAACATTTTTCAGTCATGGATCTTGAAATTTCTATACCTACTTACTGCCTCTATCTGATGTTACATCGGTCATTCAAAAGTCAATATTTGACCAAATGTACTAAAATCGGGCCCAAGAGTCGTCTATTTTGAACTTTTTAGTTCTACCGTATTGACTCCTTCTGGCGAAAGTTCAGCCAATTTTTGACCCACTGAAAATATTTCAGTCCTTGATCTTGAACTTTCTATTCCTACCCAATTGACTCCTTCTGGTGATAAATTAGCCATAGAGTAGCCAATATTTTACCCATTGGACATGTTTCAGTTATGGATCTTGAAATTTCTTTACCTACTCATTGACTCTTTCTGAATTTAGGTCAGTCATTCAGAAATCCATATTTGACCAAATGTACTAATTTGGGGCCCAAGAGTCGTCGATTTTGAACTTTCTATTTATACCCACTTGACTCCTTTTGGTGATAAATTAGCCATAGAGTAGCCAATATTTGACCCATTGAACATGTTTCAGTCATGGATCTTTAAATTTCTTTACCTACTTATTGACTCTTTCTGATTTTACATCGGTCATTCAAAAGTCAATATTTGACCAAATTTACTAAAATCGGGCCCAAGAGTCTTCGATTTTGAACTTTCTATTTCTATACAATTGTCTCCTTCTGGTGATAAATTAGCCATAGAGTAGCCAATATTTGACCCATTGAACATGTTTCAGTAATTGATCTTGAAATTTCTATACCTACTTATTGACTCTTTCTGATGTTACATAGATCATTCAAAAGTCAATATTTGACCAAATGTACTTAAAATCGGGCCCAAAAGTAGTCGATTTTGAACTTTTTAGTTCTACCCATTGACTCATTCTGGTGATAAATTAGCCATAGAGTAGCCAATATTTGACCCATTGAACATGTTTCAGTCATGGATCTTGAAATTTATAGACCTTATTGAATCTCTCTGATGTTACATCGGTCATTCAAAAGTCAATATTTGACCAAATGTACTAAAATCGGGTCCAAGTGTCGTCTATTTTAAACTTTTTAGTTCTACCCTTTGACTCCTTCTGGTGATAAATTAGCCATAGAGTAGCCAAAATTTGACCCATTGAACATGTTTCAGTCATGGATCTTGAAATTTCTAGACCTACTTATTGAATCTATCTGATGTTACATCGGTCATTCAAAAGTCAATATTTGACCAAATGTAATAAAATCGGGCCCTAGAGTTGTCTATTTTGAACTTTTTACTTCTACCCAATTGACTCCTTCTGGTGATAAATTAGCCATAGAGTAGCCAATATTTGACCCATTGAACATGTTTCAGTCATGGAGCTTGAAATTTCTATACCTACTTATTGACTCTTTCTGATGTTACATCGGTCATTCAAATGTCAATATTTGACCAAATGTATTAAAATCGGGCCCAAGAGTCGTCGATTTTGAACTTTTTAGTTCTACCCATTGACTCCTTCTGGTGATAAATTAGCCATAGAGTAGCCAATATTTGACCTATTGAACATGTTTCAGTCATGGATCTTGAAATTTCTAGACCTACTTATTGATTCTATCTGATGTTACATCGGTCATTCAAAAGTCAATATTTGACCAAATGTACTAAAATCGGGCCCAAGAGTTGTCTATTTTGAACTTTTTACTTCTACCCTATTGACTCCTTCTGGTGATAAATTAGCCATAGAGTAGCCAATATTTGACCCATTGAACAAGTTTCAGTCATGGAGCTTGAAATTTCTATACCTACTTATTGACTCTTTCTGATGTTACATAGATCATTCAAAAGTCAATATTTGACCGAATGTACTAATATCGGGCCCAAGAGTCGTCGATTTTGAGCTTTCTATTTCTAACCAATTGACTCCTTCTGGTGATAAATTAGCCATAGAGTAGCCAATATTTGACCCATTGAACATGTTTCAGTCATGGATCTTAAAATTTCTATACCTTCTTATTGACTCTTTCTGATTTATATTTGTTATTCAAAAGTCAATTTTTGACCAAATGTACTAAAATCGGGCCCAAGAGTCGTCGATTTTGAACTTTTTAGTTCTACCCATTGACTCCTTCTGGAGATAAATTAGCCACAGAGTAGCCAATATTTGACCCATTGAACATGTTTCAGTCATGGATCTTGAAATTTCTATACCTACTTATTGACTCTTTCTGACGTTACATCGGTCATTCAAAAGTCAATATTTGACCAAATGTACTAAAATCGGGCCCAAGAGTCGTCTATTTTGAACTTTTTAGTTCTACCGTATTGAGTCCTTCTGGCGATAGTTCAGCCAATTTTTGACCCACTGAAAATATTTCAGTCCTTGATCTTGCACTTTCTATTCCTACCCAATTGACTCCTTCTGGTGATAAATTAGCCATAGAGTAGCCAATATTTTACCCATTGGACATGTTTCAGTTATGGATCTTGAAATTTCTTTACCTACTCATTGACTCTTTCTGAATTTAGGTCAGTCATTCAGAAATCCATATTTGACCAAATGTACTAATTTGGGGCCCAAGAGTCGTCGATTTTGAACTTTCTATTTATACCCACTTGACTCCTTTTGGTGATAAATTAGCCATAGAGTAGCCAATATTTGACCCATTGAACATGTTTCAGTCATGGATCTTTAAATTTCTTTACCTACTTATTGACTCTTTCTGATTTTACATCGGTCATTCAAAAGTCAATATTTGACCAAATGTACTAAAATCGGGCCCAAGAGTCTTCGATTTTGAACTTTCTATTTCTATACAATTGTCTCCTTCTGGTGATAAATTAGCCATAGAGTAGCCAATATTTGACCCATTGAACATGTTTCAGTAATTGATCTTGAAATTTCTATACCTACTTATTGACTCTTTCTGATGTTACATAGATCATTCAAAAGTCAATATTTGACCAAATGTACTAAAATCGGGCCAAAAAGTAGTCGATTTTGAACTTTTTAGTTCTACCCATTGACTCATTCTGGTGATAAATTAGCCATAGAGTAGCCAATATTTGACCCATTGAACATGTTTCAGTCATGGATCTTGAAATTTATAGACCTTATTGAATCTATCTGATGTTACATCGGTCATTCAAAAGTCAATATTTGACCAAATGTACTAAAATCGGGCCCAAGAGTCGTCTATTTTAAACTTTTTAGTTCTACCCTTTGACTCCTTCTGGTGATAAATTAGCCATAGAGTAGCCAAAATTTGACCCATTGAACATGTTTCAGTCATGGATCTTGAAATTTCTAGACCTACTTATTGAATCTATCTGATGTTACATCGGTCATTCAAAAGTCAATATTTGACCAAATGTACTAAAATCGGGCCCAAGAGTTGTCTATTTTGAACTTTTTACTTCTACCCTATTGACTCCTTCTGGTGATAAATTAGCCATAGAGTAGCCAATATTTGACCCATTGAACATGTTTCAGTCATGGAGCTTGAAATTTCTAGACCTACTTATTGAATCTATCTGATGTTACATCGGTCATTCAAAAGTCAATATTTGACCAAATGTACTAACACTGGGCCCAAGAGTCGTCTATGTTGAACTTTTTAGTTCTACCCTATCGACTACTTCTGGAGATAGTTCAGCCAATTTTTGACCCACTGAAAATATTTCAGTCCTTGATCTTGAACTTTCTATTTCTATCCAATTGACTCCTTCTGGTTATGAATTAGCGATAGAGTAGACAATTATTGACCCATTGAACATTTTTCAGTCATGGATCTTGAAATTTCTATACCTACTTACTGCCTCTATCTGATGTTACATCGGTCATTCAAAAGTCAATATTTGACCAAATGTACTAAAATCGGGCCCAAGAGTCGTCTATTTTGAACTTTTTAGTTCTACCGTATTGACTCCTTCTGGCGATAGTTCAGCCAATTTTTGACCCACTGAAAATATTTCAGTCCTTGATCTTGAACTTTCTATTCCTACCCAATTGACTCCTTCTGGTGATAAATTAGCCATAGAGTAGCCAATATTTTACCCATTGGACATGTTTCAGTTATGGATCTTGAAATTTCTTTACCTACTCATTGACTCTTTCTGAATTTAGGTCAGTCATTCAGAAATCCATATTTGACCAAATGTACTAATTTGGGGCCCAAGAGTCGTCGATTTTGAACTTTCTATTTATACCCACTTGACTCCTTTTGGTGATAAATTAGCCATAGAGTAGCCAATATTTGACCCATTGAACATGTTTCAGTCATGGAGCTTGAAATTTCTATACCTACTTATTGACTCTTTCTGATGTTACATAGATCATTCAAAAGTCAATATTTGACCGAATGTACTAATATCGGGCCCAAGAGTCGTCGATTTTGAGCTTTCTATTTCTAACCAATTGACCCCTTCTGGTGATAAATTAGCCATAGAGTAGCCAATATTTGACCCATTGAACATGTTTCAGTCATGGAGCTTGAAATTTCTATACCTACTTATTGACTCTTTCTGATGTTACATAGATCATTCAAAAGTCAATATTTGACCGAATGTACTAATATCGGGCCCAAGAGTCGTCGATTTTGAGCTTTCTATTTCTAACCAATTGACTCCTTCTGGTGATAAATTAGCCATAGAGTAGCCAATATTTGACCCATTGAACATGTTTCAGTCATGGATCTTAAAATTTCTATACCTTCTTATTGACTCTTTCTGATGTATATCGGTTATTCAAAAGTCAATTTTTGACCAAATATACTAAAATCGGGCCCACGAATCGTCGATTTTGAACTTTTTAGTTCTACCCATTGACTCCTTCTGGTGATAAATTAGCCATAGAGTAGCCAGTATTTGACCCACTGAACATGTTTCAGTAATTGATCTTGAAATTTCTATACCTACTTATTGACTCTTTCTGATGTTACATAGATCATTCAAATGTCAATATTTGACCAAATGTACTAAGATCGGGCCCAAGAGTCGTCGATTTTGAACTTTTTAGTTCTACCCATTGACTCCTTGTGGAGATAAATTAGCCACAGAGTAGCCAATATTTGACCCATTGAACATGTTTCAGTCATGGATCTTGAAATTTCTATACCTACTTATTGACTATTTCTGATGTTACATAGATCATTCAAAAGTCAATATTTGACCAAATGTACTAAAATCGGGCCCAAGAGTTGTCTATTTTGAACTTTTTACTTCTACCCTATTGACTCCTTCTGGTGATAAATTAGCCATAGAGTAGCCAATATTTGACCCATTGAACATGTTTCAGTAATGGATCTTGAAATTTCTATACCTACTTATTGACTATTTCTGATGTTACATAGATCATTCAAATGTCAATATTTGACCAAATGTACTAAAATCGGGCCCAAGAGTCGTCTATTTTGAACTTTTTAGTTCTACCGTATTGACTCCTTCTGGCGATAGTTCAGCCAATTTTTGACCCACTGAAAATATTTCAGTCCTTGATCTTGAACTTTCTATTCCTACCCAATTGACTCCTTCTGGTGATAAATTAGCCATAGAGTAGCCAATAATTTACCCATTGGACATGTTTCAGTTATGGATCTTAAAGTTTTTATACCTACTCATTGACTTTTTCTGAATTTAGGTCAGTCATTCAGAAATCCATATTTGACCAAATGTACTAATATCGGGCCCAAGAGTCGTCGATTTTGAACTTTCTATTTATACCCACTTGACTCCTTTTGGTGATAAATTAGCCATAGAATAGCCAATATTTGACCCATTGAACATGTTTCAGTCATGGATCTTTAAATTTCTTTACCTACTTATTGACTCTTTCTGATTTTACATCGGTCATTTAAAAGTCAATATTTGACCAAATGTACTAAAATCGGGCCCAAGAGTCGTCGATTTTGAACTTTTTAGTTCTACCCATTGACTCCTTCTGGTGATAAATTAGCCATAGAGTAGCCAATATTTGACCCATTGAACATGTTTCAGTCATGGATCTTGAAATTTCTAGACCTACTTATTGACTCTTTCTGATGTTACATCGGTCATTCAAAAGTCAATATTTGACCAAATGTACTAACACTGGGCCCAAGAGTCGTCTATGTTGAACTTTTTAGTTCTACCCTATTGACTACTTCTGGAGATAGTTCAGCCAATTTTTGACCCACTGAAAATATTTCAGTCCTTGATCTTGAACTTTCTATTTCTATCCAATTGACTCCTTCTGGTTATAAATTAGCGATAGAGTAGCCAATTATTGACCCATTGAACATGTTTCAGTCATGGATCTTGAAATTTCTATACCTACTTATTGCCTCTATCTGATGTTACATCGGTCATTCAAAAGTCAATATTTGACGAAATGTACTAAAATCGGGCCCAAGAGTCGTCTATTTTGAACTTTTTAGTTCTACCGTATTGACTCCTTCTGGCGATAGTTCAGCCAATTTTTGACCCACTGAAAATATTTCAGTCCTTGATCTTGAACTTTCTATTCCTACCCAATTGACTCCTTCTGGTGATAAATTAGCCATAGAGTAGCCAATATTTTACCCATTGGACATGTTTCAGTTATGGATCTTGAAATTTCTTTACCTACTCATTGACTCTTTCTGAATTTAGGTCAGTCATTCAGAAATCCATATTTGACCAAATGTATTAATTTGGGGCCCAAGAGTCGTCGATTATGAACTTTTTAGTTCTACCCATTGACTCCTTCTGGAGATAAATTAGCCATACAGTAGCCAATATTTGACCCATTGAACATGTTTCAGTCATGGAGCTTGAAATTTCTAGACCTACTTATTGACTCTTTCTGATGTTACATCGGTCATTCAAAAGTCAATATTTGACCAAATGTACTAACACTGGGCCCAAGAGTCGTCTATGTTGAACTTTTTAGTTCTACCCTATCGACTACTTCTGGAGATAGTTCAGCCAATTTTTGACCCACTGAAAATATTTCAGTCCTTGATCTTGAACTTTCTATTTCTATCCAATTGACTCCTTCTGGTTATAAATTAGCGATAGAGTAGACAATTATTGACCCATTGAACATTTTTCAGTCATGGATCTTGAAATTTCTATACCTACTTACTGCCTCTATCTGATGTTACATCGGTCATTCAAAAGTCAATATTTGACCAAATGTACTAAAATCGGGCCCAAGAGTCGTCTATTTTGAACTTTTTAGTTCTACCGTATTGACTCCTTCTGGCGATAGTTCAGCCAATTTTTGACCCACTGAAAATATTTCAGTCCTTGATCTTGAACTTTCTATTCCTACCCAATTGACTCCTTCTGGTGATAAATTAGCCATAGAGTAGCCAATATTTTACCCATTGGACATGTTTCAGTTATGGATCTTGAAATTTCTTTACCTACTCATTGACTCTTTCTGAATTTAGGTCAGTCATTCAGAAATCCATATTTGACCAAATGTACTAATTTGGGGCCCAAGAGTCGTCGATTTTGAACTTTCTATTTATACCCACTTGACTCCTTCTGGTGATAAATTAGCCATAGAGTAGCCAATATTTGACCCATTGAACATGTTTCAGTCATGGATCTTTAAATTTCTTTACCTACTTATTGACTCTTTCTGATTTTACATCGGTCATTCAAAAGTCAATATTTGACCAAATGTACTAAAATCGGGCCCAAGAGTCTTCGATTTTGAACTTTCTATTTCTATACAATTGTCTCCTTCTGGTGATAAATTAGCCATAGAGTAGCCAATATTTGACCCATTGAACATGTTTCAGTAATTGATCTTGAAATTTCTATACCTACTTATTGACTCTTTCTGATGTTACATAGATCATTCAAAAGTCAATATTTGACCAAATGTACTAAAATCGGGCCCAAAAGTAGTCGATTTTGAACTTTTTAGTTCTACCCATTGACTCATTCTGGTGATAAATTAGCCATAGAGTAGCCAATATTTGACCCATTGAACATGTTTCAGTCATGGATCTTGAAATTTATAGACCTTATTGAATCTATCTGATGTTACATCGGTCATTCAAAAGTCAATATTTGACCAAATGTACTAAAATCGGGCCCAAGAGTCGTCTATTTTAAACTTTTTAGTTCTACCCTTTGACTCCTTCTGGTGATAAATTAGCCATAGAGTAGCCAAAATTTGACCCATTGAACATGTTTCAGTCATGGATCTTGAAATTTCTAGTCCTACTTATTGAATCTATCTGATGTTACATCGGTCATTCAAAAGTCAATATTTGACCAAATGTACTAAAATCGGGCCCAAGAGTTGTCTATTTTGAACTTTTTACTTCAACCCTATTGACTCCTTCTGGTGATAAATTAGCCATAGAGTAGCCAATATTTGACCCATTGAACATGTTTCAGTCATGGAGCTTGAAATTTCTATACCTACTTATTGACTCTTTCTGATGTTACATAGATCATTCAAAAGTCAATATTTGACCGAATGTACTAATATCGGGCCCAAGAGTCGTCGATTTTGAGCTTTCTATTTCTAACCAATTGACTCCTTCTGGTGATAAATTAGCCATAGAGTAGCCAATATTTGACCCATTGAACATGTTTCAGTCATGGATCTTAAAATTTCTATACCTTCTTATTGACTCTTTCTGATGTATATCGGTTATTCAAAAGTCAATTTTTGACCAAATATACTAAAATCGGGCCCACGAATCGTCGATTTTGAACTTTTTAGTTCTACCCATTGACTCCTTCTGGTGATAAATTAGCCATAGAGTAGCCAGTATTTGACCCACTGAACATGTTTCAGTAATTGATCTTGAAATTTCTATACCTACTTATTGACTCTTTCTGATGTTACATAGATCATTCAAATGTCAATATTTGACCAAATGTACTAAAATCGGGCCCAAGAGTCGTCGATTTTGAACTTTTTAGTTCTACCCATTGACTCCTTCTGGAGATAAATTAGCCACAGAGTAGCCAATATTTGACCCATTGAACATGTTTCAGTCATGGATCTTGAAATTTCTATACCTACTTATTGACTATTTCTGATGTTACATAGATCATTCAAAAGTCAATATTTGACCAAATGTACTAAAATCGGGCCCAAGAGTTGTCTATTTTGAACTTTTTACTTCTACCCTATTGACTCCTTCTGGTGATAAATTAGCCATAGAGTAGCCAATATTTGACCCATTGAACATGTTTCAGTAATGGATCTTGAAATTTCTATACCTACTTATTGACTATTTCTGATGTTACATAGATCATTCAAATGTCAATATTTGACCAAATGTACTAAAATCGGGCCCAAGAGTCGTCTATTTTGAACTTTTTAGTTCTACCGTATTGACTCCTTCTGGCGATAGTTCAGCCAATTTTTGACCCACTGAAAATATTTCAGTCCTTGATCTTGAACTTTCTATTCCTACCCAATTGACTCCTTCTGGTGATAAATTAGCCATAGAGTAGCCAATAATTTACCCATTGGACATGTTTCAGTTATGGATCTTAAAGTTTTTATACCTACTCATTGACTTTTTCTGAATTTAGGTCAGTCATTCAGAAATCCATATTTGACCAAATGTACTAATATCGGGCCCAAGAGTCGTCGATTTTGAACTTTCTATTTATACCCACTTGACTCCTTTTGGTGATAAATTAGCCATAGAATAGCCAATATTTGACCCATTGAACATGTTTCAGTCATGGATCTTGAAATTTCTATACCTACTTATTGCCTCTATCTGATGTTACATCGGTCATTCAAAAGTCAATATTTGACGAAATGTACTAAAATCGGGCCCAAGAGTCGTCTATTTTGAACTTTTTAGTTCTACCGTATTGACTCCTTCTGGCGATAGTTCAGCCAATTTTTGACCCACTGAAAATATTTCAGTCCTTGATCTTGAACTTTCTATTCCTACCCACTTGACTCCTTTTGGTGATAAATTAGCCATAGAGTAGCCAATATTTGACCCATTGAACATGTTTCAGTCAAGGATCTTTAAATTTCTTTACCTACTTATTGACTCTTTCTGATTTTACATCGGTGATTCAAAAGTCAATATTTGACCAAATGTACTAAAATCGGGCCCAAGAGTCTTCGATTTTGAACTTTCTATTTCTATACAATTGACTCCTTCTGGTGATAAATTAGCCATAGAGTAGCCAATATTTGACCCATTGAACATGTTTCAGTAATTGATCTTGAAATTTCTATACCTACTTATTGACTCTTTCTGATGTTACATAGATCATTCAAATGTCAATATTTGACCAAATGTACTAAAATCGAGCCCAAGAGTCGTCGATTGTGAACTTTTTAGTTCTACCCATTGACTCCTTCTGGAGATAAATTAGCCACAGAGTAGCCAATATTTGACCCATTGAACATGTTTCAGTCATGGATCTTGAAATTTATAGACCTTATTGAATCTATCTGATGTTACATCGGTCATTCAAAAGTCAATATTTGACCAAATGTACTAAAATCGGGCCCTAGAGTTGTCTAATTTGAACTTTTTACTTCTACCCAATTGACTCCTTCTGGTGATAAATTAGCCATAGAGTAGCCAATATTTGACCCATTGAACATGTTTCAGTCATGGAGCTTGAAATTTCTATACCTACTTATTGACTCTTTCTGATGTTACATAGATCATTCAAATGTCAATATTTGACCAAATGTACTAAAATCGGGCCCAAGAGTCGTCGATTGTGAACTTTTTAGTTCTACCCATTGACTCCTTCTGGAGATAAATTAGCCACAGAGTAGCCAATATTTGACCCATTGAACATGTTTCAGTCATGGATCTTGAAATTTCTATACCTACTTATTGACTATTTCTGATGTTACATAGATCATTCAAAAGTCAATATTTGACCAAATGTACTAAAATCGGGCCCAAGAGTTGTCTATTTTGAACTTTTTACTTCAACCCTATTGACTCCTTCTGGTGATAAATTAGCCATAGAGTAGCCAATATTTGACCCATTGAACATGTTTCAGTCATGGAGCTTAAAATTTCTATACCTACTTATTGACTCTTTCTGATGTTACATAGATCATTCAAAAGTCAATATTTGACCGAATGTACTAATATCGGGCCCAAGAGTCGTCGATTTTGAGCTTTCTATTTCTAACCAATTGACTCCTTCTGGTGATAAATTAGCCATAGAGTAGCCAATATTTGACCCATTGAACATGTTTCAGTCATGGATCTTAAAATTTCTATACCTTCTTATTGACTCTTTCTGATGTATATCGGTTATTCAAAAGTCAATTTTTGACCAAATATACTAAAATCGGGCCCACGAATCGTCGATTTTGAACTTTTTAGTTCTACCCATTGACTCCTTCTGGTGATAAATTAGCCATAGAGTAGCCAGTATTTGACCCACTGAACATGTTTCAGTAATTGATCTTGAAATTTCTATACCTACTTATTGACTCTTTCTGATGTTACATAGATCATTCAAATGTCAATATTTGACCAAATGTACTAAAATCGGGCCCAAGAGTCGTCGATTTTGAACTTTTTAGTTCTACCCATTGACTCCTTCTGGAGATAAATTAGCCACAGAGTAGCCAATATTTGACCCATTGAACATGTTTCAGTCATGGATCTTGAAATTTCTATACCTACTTATTGACTATTTCTGATGTTACATAGATCATTCAAAAGTCAATATTTGACCAAATGTACTAAAATCGGGCCCAAGAGTTGTCTATTTTGAACTTTTTACTTCTACCCTATTGACTCCTTCTGGTGATAAATTAGCCATAGAGTAGCCAATATTTGACCCATTGAACATGTTTCAGTAATGGATCTTGAAATTTCTATACCTACTTATTGACTATTTCTGATGTTACATAGATCATTCAAATGTCAATATTTGACCAAATGTACTAAAATCGGGCCCAAGAGTCGTCTATTTTGAACTTTTTAGTTCTACCGTATTGACTCCTTCTGGCGATAGTTCAGCCAATTTTTGACCCACTGAAAATATTTCAGTCCTTGATCTTGAACTTTCTATTCCTACCCAATTGACTCCTTCTGGTGATAAATTAGCCATAGAGTAGCCAATAATTTACCCATTGGACATGTTTCAGTTATGGATCTTAAAGTTTTTATACCTACTCATTGACTTTTTCTGAATTTAGGTCAGTCATTCAGAAATCCATATTTGACCAAATGTACTAATATCGGGCCCAAGAGTCGTCGATTTTGAACTTTCTATTTATACCCACTTGACTCCTTTTGGTGATAAATTAGCCATAGAATAGCCAATATTTGACCCATTGAACATGTTTCAGTCATGGATCTTTAAATTTCTTTACCTACTTATTGACTCTTTCTGATTTTACATCGGTCATTTAAAAGTCAATATTTGACCAAATGTACTAAAATCGGGCCCAAGAGTCGTCGATTTTGAACTTTTTAGTTCAACCCATTGACTCCTTCTGGTGATAAATTAGCCATAGAGTAGCCAATATTTGACCCATTGAACATGTTTCAGTCATGGATCTTGAAATTTCTAGACCTACTTATTGACTCTTTCTGATGTTACATCGGTTATTCAAAAGTCAATATTTGACCAAATGTACTAACACTGGGCCCAAGAGTCGTCTATGTTGAACTTTTTAGTTCTACCCTATTGACTACTTCTGGAGATAGTTCAGCCAATTTTTGACCCACTGAATATATTTCAGTCCTTGATCTTGAACTTTCTATTTCTATCCAATTGACTCCTTCTGGTTATAAATTAGCGATAGAGTAGCCAATTATTGACCCATTGAACATGTTTCAGTCATGGATCTTGAAATTTCTATACCTACTTATTTTCTCTATCTGATGTTACATCGGTCATTCAAAAGTCAATATTTGACGAAATGTACTAAAATCGGGCCCAAGAGTCGTCTATTTTGAACTTTTTAGTTCTACCGTATTGACTCCTTCTGGCGATAGTTCAGCCAATTTTTGACCCACTGAAAATATTTCAGTCCTTGATCTTGAACTTTCTATTCCTACCCAATTGACTCCTTCTGGTGATAAATTAGCCATAGAGTAGCCAATATTTTACCCATTGGACATGTTTCAGTTATGGATCTTGAAATTTCTTTACCTACTCATTGACTCTTTCTGAATTTAGGTCAGTCATTCAGAAATCCATATTTGACCAAATGTACTAATTTGGGGCCCAAGAGTCGTCGATTTTGAACTTTCTATTTATACCCACTTGACTCCTTTTGGTGATAAATTAGCCATAGAGTAGCCAATATTTGACCCATTGAACATGTTTCAGTCAAGGATCTTTAAATTTCTTTACCTACTTATTGACTCTTTCTGATTTTACATCGGTGATTCAAAAGTCAATATTTGACCAAATGTACTAAAATCGGGCCCAAGAGTCTTCAATTTTGAACTTTCTATTTCTATACAATTGACTCCTTCTGGTGATAAATTAGCCATAGAGTAGCCAATATTTGACCCATTGAACATGTTTCAGTAATTGATCTTGAAATTTCTATACCTACTTATTGACTATTTCTGATGTTACATAGATCATTCAAAAGTCAATATTTGACCAAATGTACTAAAATCGGGCCCAAGAGTTGTCTATTTTGAACTTTTTACTTCTACCCTATTGACTCTTTCTGGTGATAAATTAACCATAGAGAAGCCAATATTTGACCCATTGAACATGTTTCAGTCATGGATCTTGAAATTTCTATACCTACTTATTGAATCTATCTGATGTTACATCGGTCGTTCAAAAGTCAATATTTGACCAAATGTACTAAAATCGGGCCAAAGAGTCGTCAATTTTGAACTTTTTAGTTCTACCCATTGACTCCTTCTGGTGATAAATTAGCCATAGAGTAGCCAATATTTGACCCATTGAACATGTTTCAGTCATGGATCTTGAAATTTCTAGACCTACTTATTGAATCTATCTGATGTTACATCGGTCATTCAAAAGTCAATATTTGACCAAATGTACTAAAATCGGGCCCAAGAGTTGTCTATTTTGAACTTTTACTTTTACCCTATTGACTCCTTCTAGTGATAAATTAGCCATAGAGTAGCCAATATTTGACCCATTGAACAAGTTTCAGTCATGGAGCTTGAAATTTCTATACCTACTTATTGACTCTTTCTGATGTTACATAGATCATTCAAATGTCAATATTTGACCGAATGTACTAATATCGGGCCCAAGAGTCGTCGATTTTGAGCTTTCTATTTCTAACCAATTGACTCCTTCTGGTGATAAATTAGCCATAGAGTAGCCAATATTTGACCCATTGAACATGTTTCAGTCATGGATCTTAAAATTTCTATACCTTCTTATTGACTCTTTCTGATGTATATTTGTTATTCAAAAGTCAATTTTTGACCAAATATACTAAAATCGGGCCCACGAATCGTCGATTTTGAACTTTTTAGTTCTAACCAATTGACTCCTTCTGGTGATAAATTAGCCATAGAGTAGCCAGTATTTGACCCACTGAACATGTTTCAGTAATTGATCTTGAAATTTATATACCTACTTATTGACTCTTTCTGATGTTACATAGATCATTCAAATGTCAATATTTGACCAAATGTACTAAAATCGGGCCCAAGAGTCGTCGATTTTGAACTTTTTAGTTCTACCCATTGACTCCTTCTGGAGATAAATTAGCCACAGAGTAGCCAATATTTGACCCATTGAACATGTTTCAGTCATGGATCTTGAAATTTCTATACCTACTTATTGACTATTTCTGATGTTACATAGATCATTCAAAAGTCAATATTTGACCAAATGTACTAAAATCGGGCCCAAGAGTTGTCTATTTTGAACTTTTTACTTCTACCCTATTGACTCCTTCTGGTGATAAATTAGCCATAGAGTAGCCAATATTTGACCCATTGAACATGTTTCAGTAATGGATCTTGAAATTTCTATACCTACTTATTGACTATTTCTGATGTTACATAGATCATTCAAATGTCAATATTTGACCAAATGTACTAAAATCGGGCCCAAGAGTCGTCTATTTTGAACTTTTTAGTTCTACCGTATTGACTCCTTCTGGCGATAGTTCAGCTAATTTTTGACCCACTGAAAATATTTCAGTCCTTGATCTTGAACTTTCTATTCCTACCCAATTGACTCCTTCTGGTGATAAATTAGCCATAGAGTAGCCAATATTTTACCCATTGGACATGTTTCAGTTATGGATCTTAAAGTTTTTATACCTACTCATTGACTCTTTCTGAATTTAGGTCAGTCATTCAGAAATCCATATTTGACCAAATGTACTAATATCGGGCCCAAGAGTTGTCGATTTTGAACTTTCTATTTATACCCACTTGACTCCTTTTGGTGATAAATTAGCCATAGAGTAGCCAATATTTGACCCATTGAACATGTTTCAGTCATGGATCTTTAAATTTCTTTACCTACTTATTGACTCTTTCTGATTTTACATCGGTCATTCAAAAGTCAATATTTGACCAAATGTACTAAAATCGGGCCCAAGAGTCGTCGATTTTGAACTTTTTAGTTCTACCCATTGACTCCTTCTGGTGATAAATTAGCCATAGAGTAGCCAATATTTGACCCATTGAACATGTTTCAGTCATGGATCTTAAAATTTCTATACCTTCTTATTGACTCTTTCTGATGTATATCGGTTATTCAAAAGTCAATTTTTGACCAAATATACCAAAATCGGGCCCACGAATCGTCGATTTTGAACTTTTTAGTTCTACCCATTGACTCCTTCTGGTGATAAATTAGCCATAGAGTAGCCAGTATTTGACCCACTGAACATGTTTCAGTAATTGATCTTGAAATTTCTATACCTACTTATTGACTCTTTCTGATGTTACATAGATCATTCAAATGTCAATATTTGACCAAATATACTAAAATCGGGCCCAAGAGTCGTCGATTTTGAACTTTTTAGTTCTACCCATTGACTCCTTCTGGAGATAAATTAGCCACAGAGTAGCCAATATTTGACCCATTGAACATGTTTCAGTCATGGATCTTGAAATTTCTATACCTACTTATTGACTATTTCTGATGTTACATAGATCATTCAAAAGTCAATATTTGACCAAATGTACTAAAATCGGGCCCAAGAGTTGTCTATTTTGAACTTTTTACTTCTACCCTATTGACTCCTTCTGGTGATAAATTAGCCATAGAGTTGCCAATATTTGACCCATTGAACATGTTTCAGTAATGGATCTTGAAATTTCTATACCTACTTATTGACTATTTCTGATGTTACATAGATCATTCAAAAGTCAATATTTGACCAAATGTACTAAAATCTGGCCCAAGAGTCGTCTATTTTGAACTTTTTAGTTCTACCGTATTGACTCCTTCTGGCGATAGTTCAGACAATTTTTGACCCACTCAAAATATTTCAGTCCTTGATCTTGAACGTTCTATTCCTACCCAATTGACTCCTTCCGGTGATAAATTAGCCATAGAGTAGCCAATATTTTACCCATTGGACATGTTTCAGTTATGGATCTTAAAGTTTTTATACCTACTCAATGACTCTTTCTGAATTTAGGTCAGTCATTCAGAAATCCATATTTGACCAAATGTACTAATATCGGGACCAAGAGTCGTCGATTTTGAACTTTCTGTTTATACCCACTTGACTCCTTTTGGTGATAAATTAGCCATAGAGTAGCCAATATTTGACCCATTGAACATGTTTCAGTCATGGATCTTAAAATTTCTATACCTTCTTATTGACTCTTTCTGATGTATATCGGTTATTCAAAAGTCAATTTTTGACCAAATATACTAAAATCGGGCCCACGAATCGTCGATTTTGAACTTTTTAGTTCTACCCATTGACTCCTTCTGGTGATAAATTAGCCATAGAGTAGCCAGTATTTGACCCACTGAACATGTTTCAGTAATTGATCTTGAAATTTCTATACCTACTTATTGACTCTTTCTGATGTTACATAGATCATTCAAATGTCAATATTTGACCAAATGTACTAAAATCGGGCCCAAGAGTCGTCGATTTTGAACTTTTTAGTTCTACCCATTGACTCCTTCTGGAGATAAATTAGCCACAGAGTAGCCAATATTTGACCCATTGAACATGTTTCAGTCATGGATCTTGAAATTTCTATACCTACTTATTGACTATTTCTGATGTTACATAGATCATTCAAAATTCAATATTTGACCAAATGTACTAAAATCGGGCCCAAGAGTTGTCTATTTTGAACTTTTTACTTCTACCCTATTGACTCCTTCTGGTGATAAATTAGCCATAGAGTAGCCAATATTTGACCCATTGAACATGTTTCAGTAATGGATCTTGAAATTTCTATACCTACTTATTGACTATTTCTGATGTTACATAGATCATTCAAATGTCAATATTTGACCAAATGTACTAAAATCGGGCCCAAGAGTCGTCTATTTTGAACTTTTTAGTTCTACCGTATTGACTCCTTCTGGCGATAGTTCAGCCAATTTTTGACCCACTCAAAATATTTCAGACCTTGATC
Organism: Zacco platypus; assembly: GCA_038088235.1. Classification (NCBI taxonomy): domain Eukaryota; kingdom Metazoa; phylum Chordata; class Actinopteri; order Cypriniformes; family Xenocyprididae; genus Zacco; species Zacco platypus. Next base: position 29,170,703 of record CM076070.1, read on the forward strand.
TTGAACTTTCTATTCCTACCCAGTTGACTCCTTCTGGTGATAAATTAGCCATAGAGTAGCCAATATTTTACCCATTGGACATGTTTCAGTTATGGATCTTAAAGTTTTTATACCTACTCATTGACTCTTTCTGAATTTAGGTCAGTCATTCAGAAATCCATATTTGACCAAATGTACTAATATCGGGCCCAAGAGTCGTCGATTTTGAACTTTCTATTTATACCCACTTGACTCCTTTTGGTGATAAATTAGCCATAGAATAGCCAATATTTGACCCACTGAACATGTTTCAGTCATGGATCTTTAAATTTCTTTACCTACTTATTGACTCTTTCTGATTTTACATCGGTCATTTAAAAGTCAATATTTGACCAAATGTACTAAAATCGGGCCCAAGAGTCGTCGATTTTGAACTTTTTAGTTCTACCCATTGACTCCTTCTGGTGATAAATTAGCCATAGAGTAGCCAATATTTGACCCATTGAACATGTTTCAGTCATGGATCTTGAAATTTCTAGACCTACTTATTGACTCTTTCTGATGTTACATCGGTCATTCAAAAGTCAATATTTGACCAAATGTACTAACACTGGGCCCAAGAGTCGTCTATGTTGAACTTTTTAGTTCTACCCTATTGACTACTTCTGGAGATAGTTCAGCCAATTTTTGACCCACTGAAAATATTTCAGTCCTTGATCTTGAACTTTCTATTCCTACCCAATTGACTCCTTCTGGTGATAAATTAGCCATAGAGTAGCCAATATTTTACCCATTGGACATGTTTCAGTTATGGATCTTAAAGTTTTTATACCTACTCATTGACTTTTTCTGAATTTAGGTCAGTCATTCAGAAATCCATATTTGACCAAATGTACTAATATCGGGCCCAAGAGTCGTCGATTTTGAACTTTCTATTTATACCCACTTGACTCCTTTTGGTGATAAATTAGCCATAGAATAGCCAATATTTGACCCACTGAACATGTTTCAGTCATGGATCTTTAAATTTCTTTACCTACTTATTGACTCTTTCTGATTTTACATCGTTCATTTAAAAGTCAATATTTGACCAAATGTACTAAAATCGGGCCCAAGAGTCGTCGATTTTGAACTTTTTAGTTCTACCCATTGACTCCTTCTGGTGATAAATTAGCCATAGAGTAGCCAATATTTGACCCATTGAACATGTTTCAGTCATGGATCTTGAAATTTCTAGACCTACTTATTGACTCTTTCTGATGTTACATCGGTCATTCAAAAGTCAATATTTGACCAAATGTACTAACACTGGGCCCAAGAGTCGTCTATGTTGAACTTTTTAGTTCTACCCTATTGACTACTTCTGGAGATAGTTCAGCCAATTTTTGACCCACTGAAAATATTTCAGTCCTTGATCTTGAACTTTCTATTCCTACCCAATTGACTCCTTCTGGTGATAAATTAGCCATAGAGTAGCCAATATTTTACCCATTGGACATGTTTCACTTATGGATCTTGAAATTTCTTTACCTACTCATTGACTCTTTCTGAATTTAGGTCAGTCATTCAGAAATCCATATTTGACCAAAATGTACTAATTTGGGGCCCAAGAGTCGTCGATTTTGAACTTTCTATTTATACCCACTTGACTCCTTTTGGTGATAAATTAGCCATAGAGTAGCCAATATTTGACCCATTGAACATGTTTCAGTCATGGATCTTTAAATTTCTTTACCTACTTATTGACTCTTTCTGATTTTACATCGGTGATTCAAAAGTCAATATTTGACCAAATGTACTAAAATCAGGCCCAAGAGTCTTCGATTTTGAACTTTCTATTTCTATACAATTGACTCCTTCTGGTGATAAATTAGCCATAGAGTAGCCAATATTTGACCCATTGAACATGTTTCAGTAATTGATCTTGAAATTTCTATACCTACTTATTGACTCTTTCTGATGTTACATAGATCATTCAAATGTCAATATTTGACCAAATGTACTAAAATCGAGCCCAAGAGTCGTCGATTGTGAACTTTTTAGTTCTACCCATTGACTCCTTCTGGAGATAAATTAGCCACAGAGTAGCCAATATTTGACCCATTGAACATGTTTCAGTCATGGATCTTGAAATTTATAGACCTTATTGAATCTATCTGATGTTACATCGGTCATTCAAAAGTCAATATTTGACCAAATGTACTAAAATCGGGCCCTAGAGTTGTCTATTTTGAACTTTTTACTTCTACCCAATTGACTCCTTCTGGTGATAAATTAGCCATAGAGTAGCCAATATTTGACCCATTGAACATGTTTCAGTCATGGAGCTTGAAATTTCTATACCTACTTATTGACTCTTTCTGATGTTACATAGATCATTCAAATGTCAATATTTGACCAAATGTACTAAAATCGGGCCCAAGAGTCGTCGATTGTGAACTTTTTAGTTCTACCCATTGACTCCTTCTGGAGATAAATTAGCCACAGAGTAGCCAATATTTGACCCATTGAACATGTTTCAGTCATGGATCTTGAAATTTCTATACCTACTTATTGACTATTTCTGATGTTACATAGATCATTCAAAAGTCAATATTTGACCAAATGTACTAAAATCGGGCCAAAGAGTCGTCAATTTTGAACTTTTTAGTTCTACCCATTGACTCCTTCTGGTGATAAATTAGCCATAGAGTAGCCAATATTTGACCCATTGAACATGTTTCAGTCATGGATCTTGAAATTTCTAGACCTACTTATTGAATCTATCTGATGTTACATCGGTCATTCAAAAGTCAATATTTGACCAAATGTACTAAAATCGGGCCCAAGAGCTGTCTATTTTGAACTTTTTACTTCTACCCTATTGACTCCTTCTGGTGATAAATTAGCCATAGAGTAGCCAATATTTGACCCATTGAACAAGTTTCAGTCATGGAGCTTGAAATTTCTATACCTACTTATTGACTCTTTCTGATGTTACATAGATCATTCAAAAGTCAATATTTGACCGAATGTACTAATATCGGGCCCAAGAGTCGTCGATTTTGAGCTTTCTATTTCTAACCAATTGACTCCTTCTGGTGATAAATTAGCCATAGAGTAGCCAATATTTGACCCATTGAACATGTTTCAGTCATGGATCTTGAAATTTATAGACCTTATTGAATCTATCTGATGTTACATCGGTCATTCAAAAGTCAATATTTGACCAAATGTACTAAAATCGGGCCCAAGAGTCGTCTATTTTGAACTTTTTAGTTCTACCGTATTGACTCCTTCTGGCGATAGTTCAGCCAATTTTTGACCCACTGAAAATATTTCAGTCCTTGATCTTGAACTTTCTATTCCTACCCAGTTGACTCCTTCTGCTGATAAATTAGCCATAGAGTAGCCAATATTTTACCCATTGGACATGTTTCAGTTATGGATCTTAAAGTTTTTATACCTACTCATTGACTTTTTCTGAATTTAGGTCAGTCATTCAGAAATCCATATTTGACCAAATGTACTAATATCGGGCCCAAGAGTCGTCGATTTTGAACTTTCTATTTATACCCACTTGACTCCTTTTGGTGATAAATTAGCCATAGAATAGCCAATATTTGACCCACTGAACATGTTTCAGTCATGGATCTTTAAATTTCTTTACCTACTTATTGACTCTTTCTGATTTTACATCGGTCATTTAAAAGTCAATATTTGACCAAATGTACTAAAATCGGGCCCAAGAGTCGTCGATTTTGAACTTTTTAGTTCTACCCATTGACTCCTTCTGGTGATAAATTAGCCATAGAGTAGCCAATATTTGACCCATTGAACATGTTTCAGTCATGGATCTTGAAATTTCTAGACCTACTTATTGACTCTTTCTGATGTTACATCGGTCATTCAAAAGTCAATATTTGACCAAATGTACTAACACTGGGCCCAAGAGTCGTCTATGTTGAACTTTTTAGTTCTACCCTATTGACTACTTCTGGAGATAGTTCAGCCAATTTTTGACCCACTGAAAATATTTCAGTCCTTGATCTTGAACTTTCTATTCCTACCCAATTGACTCCTTCTGGTGATAAATTAGCCATAGAGTAGCCAATATTTTACCCATTGGACATGTTTCACTTATGGATCTTGAAATTTCTTTACCTACTCATTGACTCTTTCTGAATTTAGGTCAGTCATTCAGAAATCCATATTTGACCAAATGTACTAATTTGGGGCCCAAGAGTCGTCGATTTTGAACTTTCTATTTATACCCACTTGACTCCTTTTGGTGATAAATTAGCCATAGAGTAGCCAATATTTGACCCATTGAACATGTTTCAGTCATGGATCTTTAAATTTCTTTACCTACTTATTGACTCTTTCTGATTTTACATCGGTGATTCAAAAGTCAATATTTGACCAAATGTACTAAAATCAGGCCCAAGAGTCTTCGATTTTGAACTTTCTATTTCTATACAATTGACTCCTTCTGGTGATAAATTAGCCATAGAGTAGCCAATATTTGACCCATTGAACATGTTTCAGTAATTGATCTTGAAATTTCTATACCTACTTATTGACTCTTTCTGATGTTACATAGATCATTCAAATGTCAATATTTGACCAAATGTACTAAAATCGAGCCCAAGAGTCGTCGATTGTGAACTTTTTAGTTCTACCCATTGACTCCTTCTGGAGATAAATTAGCCACAGAGTAGCCAATATTTGACCCATTGAACATGTTTCAGTCATGGATCTTGAAATTTATAGACCTTATTGAATCTATCTGATGTTACATCGGTCATTCAAAAGTCAATATTTGACCAAATGTACTAAAATCGGGCCCTAGAGTTGTCTATTTTGAACTTTTTACTTCTACCCAATTGACTCCTTCTGGTGATAAATTAGCCATAGAGTAGCCAATATTTGACCCATTGAACATGTTTCAGTCATGGAGCTTGAAATTTCTATACCTACTTATTGACTCTTTCTGATGTTACATAGATCATTCAAATGTCAATATTTGACCAAATGTACTAAAATCGGGCCCAAGAGTCGTCGATTGTGAACTTTTTAGTTCTACCCATTGACTCCTTCTGGAGATAAATTAGCCACAGAGTAGCCAATATTTGACCCATTGAACATGTTTCAGTCATGGATCTTGAAATTTCTATACCTACTTATTGACTATTTCTGATGTTACATAGATCATTCAAAAGTCAATATTTGACCAAATGTACTAAAATCGGGCCAAAGAGTCGTCAATTTTGAACTTTTTAGTTCTACCCATTGACTCCTTCTGGTGATAAATTAGCCATAGAGTAGCCAATATTTGACCCATTGAACATGTTTCAGTCATGGATCTTGAAATTTCTAGACCTACTTATTGAATCTATCTGATGTTACATCGGTCATTCAAAAGTCAATATTTGACCAAATGTACTAAAATCGGGCCCAAGAGTTGTCTATTTTGAACTTTTTACTTCTACCCTATTGACTCCTTCTGGTGATAAATTAGCCATAGAGTAGCCAATATTTGACCCATTGAACAAGTTTCAGTCATGGAGCTTGAAATTTCTATACCTACTTATTGACTCTTTCTGATGTTACATAGATCATTGAAAAGTCAATATTTGACCGAATGTACTAATATCGGGCCCAAGAGTCGTCGATTTTGAGCTTTCTATTTCTAACCAATTGACTCCTTCTGGTGATAAATTAGCCATAGAGTAGCCAATATTTGACCCATTGAACATGTTTCAGTCATGGATCTTGAAATTTCTAGACCTACTTATTGACTCTTTCTGATGTTACATCGGCCATTCAAAAGTCAATATTTGACCAAATGTACTAACACTGGGCCCAAGAGTCGTCTATGTTGAACTTTTTAGTTCTACCCTATTGACTACTTCTGGAGATAGTTCAGCCAATTTTTGACCCACTGAAAATATTTCAGTCCTTGATCTTGAACTTTCTATTCCTACCCAATTGACTCCTTCTGGTGATAAATTAGCCATAGAGTAGCCAATATTTTACCCATTGGACATGTTTCACTTATGGATCTTGAAATTTCTTTACCTACTCATTGACTCTTTCTGAATTTAGGTCAGTCATTCAGAAATCCATATTTGACCAAATGTACTAATTTGGGGCCCAAGAGTCGTCGATTTTGAACTTTCTATTTATACCCACTTGACTCCTTTTGGTGATAAATTAGCCATAGAGTAGCCAATATTTGACCCATTGAACATGTTTCAGTCATGGATCTTTAAATTTCTTTACCTACTTATTGACTCTTTCTGATTTTACATCGGTGATTCAAAAGTCAATATTTGACCAAATGTACTAAAATCAGGCCCAAGAGTCTTCGATTTTGAACTTTCTATTTCTATACAATTGACTCCTTCTGGTGATAAATTAGCCATAGAGTAGCCAATATTTGACCCATTGAACATGTTTCAGTAATTGATCTTGAAATTTCTATACCTACTTATTGACTCTTTCTGATGTTACATAGATCATTCAAATGTCAATATTTGACCAAATGTACTAAAATCGAGCCCAAGAGTCGTCGATTGTGAACTTTTTAGTTCTACCCATTGACTCCTTCTGGAGATAAATTAGCCACAGAGTAGCCAATATTTGACCCATTGAACATGTTTCAGTCATGGATCTTGAAATTTATAGACCTTATTGAATCTATCTGATGTTACATCGGTCATTCAAAAGTCAATATTTGACCAAATGTACTAAAATCGGGCCCTAGAGTTGTCTATTTTGAACTTTTTACTTCTACCCAATTGACTCCTTCTGGTGATAAATTAGCCATAGAGTAGCCAATATTTGACCCATTGAACATGTTTCAGTCATGGAGCTTGAAATTTCTATACCTACTTATTGACTCTTTCTGATGTTACATAGATCATTCAAATGTCAATATTTGACCAAATGTACTAAAATCGGGCCCAAGAGTCGTCGATTGTGAACTTTTTAGTTCTACCCATTGACTCCTTCTGGAGATAAATTAGCCACAGAGTAGCCAATATTTGACCCATTGAACATGTTTCAGTCATGGATCTTGAAATTTCTATACCTACTTATTGACTATTTCTGATGTTACATAGATCATTCAAAAGTCAATATTTGACCAAATGTACTAAAATCGGACCAAAGAGTCGTCAATTTTGAACTTTTTAGTTCTACCCATTGACTCCTTCTGGTGATAAATTAGCCATAGAGTAGCCAATATTTGACCCATTGAACATGTTTCAGTCATGGATCTTGAAATTTCTAGACCTACTTATTGAATCTATCTGATGTTACATCGGTCATTCAAAAGTCAATATTTGACCAAATGTACTAAAATCGGGCCCAAGAGTTGTCTATTTTGAACTTTTTACTTCTACCCTATTGACTCCTTCTGGTGATAAATTAGCCATAGAGTAGCCAATATTTGACCCATTGAACAAGTTTCAGTCATGGAGCTTGAAATTTCTATACCTACTTATTGACTCTTTCTGATGTTACATAGATCATTCAAAAGTCAATATTTGACCGAATGTACTAATATCGGGCCCAAGAGTCGTCGATTTTGAGCTTTCTATTTCTAACCAATTGACTCCTTCTGGTGATAAATTAGCCATAGAGTAGCCAATATTTGACCCATTGAACATGTTTCAGTCATGGATCTTGAAATTTCTAGACCTACTTATTGACTCTTTCTGATGTTACATCGGTCATTCAAAAGTCAATATTTGACCAAATGTACTAACACTGGGCCCAAGAGTCGTCTATGTTGAACTTTTTAGTTCTACCCTATTGACTACTTCTGGAGATAGTTCAGCCAATTTTTGACCCACTGAAAATATTTCAGTCCTTGATCTTGAACTTTCTATTTCTATCCAATTGACTCCTTCTGGTTATAAATTAGCGATAGAGTAGCCAATTATTGACCCATCTAACATGTTTCAGTCATGGATCTTGAAATTTCTATACCTACTTATTGCCTCTATCTGATGTTACATCGGTCATTCAAAAGTCAATATTTGACCAAATGTACTAAAATCGGGCCCAAGAGTCGTCCATTTTGAACTTTTTAGTTCTACCGTATTGACTCCTTCTGGCGATAGTTCAGCCAATTTTTGACCCACTGAAAATATTTCAGTCCTTGATCTTGAACTTTCTATTCCTACCCAATTGACTCCTTCTGGTTATAAATTAGCGATAGAGTAGCCAATTATTGACCCATTGAACATGTTTCAGTCATGGATCTTGAAATTTCTAGACCTACTTATTGACTCTTTCTGATGTTACATCGGTCATTCAAAAGTCAATATTTGACCAAATGTACTAACACTGGGCCCAAGAGTCGTCTATGTTGAACTTTTTAGTTCTACCCATTGACTCCTTCTGGAGATAAATTAGCCACAGAGTAGCCAATATTTGACCCATTGAACATGTTTCAGTCATGGATCTTGAAATTTCTATACCTACTTATTGACTATTTCTGATGTTACATAGATCATTCAAAAGTCAATATTTGACCAAATGTACTAAAATCGGGCCCAAGAGTTGTCTATTTTGAACTTTTTACTTCTACCCTATTGACTCCTTCTGGTGATAAATTAGCCATAGAGTAGCCAATATTTGACCCATTGAACATGTTTCAGTAATGGATCTTGAAATTTCTATACCTACTTATTGACTATTTCTGATGTTACATAGATCATTCAAATGTCAATATTTGACCAAATGTACTAAAATCGGGCCCAAGAGTCGTCTATTTTGAACTTTTTAGTTCTACCCTATTGACTCCTTCTGGCGATAGTTCAGCCAATTTTTGACCCACTGAAAATATTTCAGTCCTTGATCTTGAACTTTCTATTCCTACCCAATTGACTCCTTCTGGTGATAAATTAGCCATAGAGTAGCCAATATTTTACCCATTGGACATGTTTCAGTTATGGATCTTAAAGTTTTTATACCTACTCATTGACTCTTTCTGAATTTAGGTCAGTCATTCAGAAATCCATATTTGACCAAATGTACTAATATCGGGCCCAAGAGTCGTCGATTTTGAACTTTCTATTTATACCCACTTGACTCCTTTTGGTGATAAATTAGCCATAGAGTAGCCAATATTTGACCCATTGAACATGTTTCAGTCATGGATCTTTAAATTTCTTTACCTACTTATTGACTCTTTCTGATTTTACATCGGTCATTCAAAAGTCAATATTTGACCAAATGTACTAAAATCGGGCCCAAGAGTCGTCGATTTTGAACTTTTTAGTTCTACCCATTGACTCCTTCTGGTGATAAATTAGCCATAGAGTAGCCAATATTTGACCCATTGAACATGTTTCAGTCATGGAGCTTGAAATTTTTATACCTACTTATTGACTCTTTCTGATGTTACATAGATCATTCAAAAGTCAATATTTGACCGAATGTACTAATATCGGGCCCAAGAGTCGTCGATTTTGAGCTTTCTATTTCTAACCAATTGACTCCTTCTGGTGATAAATTAGCCATAGAGTAGCCAATATTTGACCCATTGAACATGTTTCAGTCATGGATCTTAAAATTTCTATACCTTCTTATTGACTCTTTCTGATGTATATCGGTTATTCAAAAGTCAATTTTTGACCAAATATACTAAAATCGGGCCCACGAATCGTCGATTTTGAACTTTTTAGTTCTACCCATTGACTCCTTCTGGTGATAAATTAGCCATAGAGTAGCCAGTATTTGACCCACTGAACATGTTTCAGTAATTGATCTTGAAATTTCTATACCTACTTATTGACTCTTTCTGATGTTACATAGATCATTCAAATGTCAATATTTGACCAAATATACTAAAATCGGGCCCAAGAGTCGTCGATTTTGAACTTTTTAGTTCTACCCATTGACTCCTTCTGGAGATAAATTAGCCACAGAGTAGCCAATATTTGACCCATTGAACACGTTTCAGTCATGGATCTTGAAATTTCTATACCTACTTATTGACTATTTCTGATGTTACATAGATCATTCAAAAGTCAATATTTGACCAAATGTACTAAAATCGGGCCCAAGAGTTGTCTATTTTGAACTTTTTACTTCTACCCTATTGACTCCTTCTGGTGATAAATTAGCCATAGAGTAGCCAATATTTGACCCATTGAACATGTTTCAGTAATGGATCTTGAAATTTCTATACCTACTTATTGACTATTTCTGATGTTACATAGATCATTCAAAAGTCAATATTTGACCAAATGTACTAAAATCGGGCCCAAGAGTCGTCTATTTTGAACTTTTTAGTTCTACCGTATTGACTCCTTCTGGCGATAGTTCAGCCAATTTTTAACCCACTGAAAATATTTCAGTCCTTGATCTTGAACGTTCTATTCCTACCCAATTGACTCCTTCCGGTGATGAATTAGCCATAGAGTAGCCAATATTTGACCCATTGAACATGTTTCAGTCATGGATCTTTAAATTTCTTTACCTACTTATTGACTCTTTCTGATTTTACATCGGTCATTCAAAAGTCAATATTTGACCAAATGTACTAAAATCGGGCCCAAGAGTCGTCGATTTTGAACTTTTTAGTTCTACCCATTGACTCCTTCTGGTGATAAATTAGCCATAGAGTAGCCAATATTTGACCCATTGAACATGTTTCAGTCATGGATCTTGAAATTTCTAGACCTACTTATTGACTCTTTCTGATGTTACATCGGTCATTCAAAAGTCAATATTTGACCAAATGTACTAACACTGGGCCCAAGAGTCGTCTATGTTGAACTTTTTAGTTCTACCCTATTGACTACTTCTGGAGATAGTTCAGCCAATTTTTGACCCACTGAAAATATTTCAGTCCTTGATCTTGAACTTTCTATTCCTACCCAATTGACTCCTTCTGGTGATAAATTAGCCATAGAGTAGCCAATATTTTACCCATTGGACATGTTTCACTTATGGATCTTGAAATTTCTTTACCTACTCATTGACTCTTTCTGAATTTAGGTCAGTCATTCAGAAATCCATATTTGACCAAATGTACTAATTTGGGGCCCAAGAGTCGTCGATTTTGAACTTTCTATTTATACCCACTTGACTCCTTTTGGTGATAAATTAGCCATAGAGTAGCCAATATTTGACCCATTGAACATGTTTCAGTCATGGATCTTTAAATTTCTTTACCTACTTATTGACTCTTGCTGATTTTACATCGGTGATTCAAAAGTCAATATTTGACCAAATGTACTAAAATCAGGCCCAAGAGTCTTCGATTTTGAACTTTCTATTTCTATACAATTGACTCCTTCTGGTGATAAATTAGCCATAGAGTAGCCAATATTTGACCCATTGAACATGTTTCAGTAATTGATCTTGAAATTTCTATACCTACTTATTGACTCTTTCTGATGTTACATAGATCATTCAAATGTCAATATTTGACCAAATGTACTAAAATCGAGCCCAAGAGTCGTCGATTGTGAACTTTTTAGTTCTACCCATTGACTCCTTCTGGAGATAAATTAGCCACAGAGTAGCCAATATTTGACCCATTGAACATGTTTCAGTCATGGATCTTGAAATTTATAGACCTTATTGAATCTATCTGATGTTACATCGGTCATTCAAAAGTCAATATTTGACCAAATGTACTAAAATCGGGCCCTAGAGTTGTCTATTTTGAACTTTTTACTTCTACCCAATTGACTCCTTCTGGTGATAAATTAGCCATAGAGTAGCCAATATTTGACCCATTGAACATGTTTCAGTCATGGAGCTTGAAATTTCTATACCTACTTATTGACTCTTTCTGATGTTACATAGATCATTCAAATGTCAATATTTGACCAAATGTACTAAAATCGGGCCCAAGAGTCGTCGATTGTGAACTTTTTAGTTCTACCCATTGACTCCTTCTGGAGATAAATTAGCCACAGAGTAGCCAATATTTGACCCATTGAACATGTTTCAGTCATGGATCTTGAAATTTCTATACCTACTTATTGACTATTTCTGATGTTACATAGATCATTCAAAAGTCAATATTTGACCAAATGTACTAAAATCGGGCCAAAGAGTCGTCAATTTTGAACTTTTTAGTTCTACCCATTGACTCCTTCTGGTGATAAATTAGCCATAGAGTAGCCAATATTTGACCCATTGAACATGTTTCAGTCATGGATCTTGAAATTTCTAGACCTACTTATTGAATCTATCTGATGTTACATCGGTCATTCAAAAGTCAATATTTGACCAAATGTACTAAAATCGGGCCCAAGAGTTGTCTATTTTGAACTTTTTACTTCTACCCTATTGACTCCTTCTGGTGATAAATTAGCCATAGAGTAGCCAATATTTGACCCATTGAACAAGTTTCAGTCATGGAGCTTGAAATTTCTATACCTACTTATTGACTCTTTCTGATGTTACATAGATCATTCAAAAGTCAATATTTGACCGAATGTACTAATATCGGGCCCAAGAGTCGTCGATTTTGAGCTTTCTATTTCTAACCAATTGACTCCTTCTGGTGATAAATTAGCCATAGAGTAGCCAATATTTGACCCATTGAACATGTTTCAGTCATGGATCTTGAAATTTCTAGACCTACTTATTGACTCTTTCTGATGTTACATCGGTCATTCAAAAGTCAATATTTGATCAAATGTACTAACACTGGGCCCAAGAGTCGTCTATGTTGAACTTTTTAGTTCTACCCTATTGACTACTTCTGGAGATAGTTCAGCCAATTTTTGACCCACTGAAAATATTTCAGTCCTTGATCTTGAACTTTCTATTTCTATCCAATTGACTCCTTCTGGTTATAAATTAGCGATAGAGTAGCCAATTATTGACCCATTGAACATGTTTCAGTCATGGATCTTGAAATTTCTATACCTACTTATTGCCTCTATCTGATGTTACATCGGTCATTCAAAAGTCAATATTTGACCAAATGTACTAAAATCGGGCCCAAGAGTCGTCTATTTTGAACTTTTTAGTTCTACCGTATTGACTCCTTCTGGCGATAGTTCAGCCAATTTTTGACCCACTGAAAATATTTCAGTCCTTGATCTTGAACTTTCTATTCCTACCCAATTGACTCCTTCTGGTTATAAATTAGCGATAGAGTAGCCAATTATTGACCCATTGAACATGTTTCAGTCATGGATCTTGAAATTTCTAGACCTACTTATTGACTCTTTCTGATGTTACATCGGTCATTCAAAAGTCAATATTTGACCAAATGTACTAACACTGGGCCCAAGAGTCGTCTATGTTGAACTTTTTAGTTCTACCCATTGACTCCTTCTGGAGATAAATTAGCCACAGAGTAGCCAATATTTGACCCATTGAACATGTTTCAGTCATGGATCTTGAAATTTCTATACCTACTTATTGACTATTTCTGATGTTACATAGATCATTCAAAAGTCAATATTTGACCAAATGTACTAAAATCGGGCCCAAGAGTTGTCTATTTTGAACTTTTTACTTCTACCCTATTGACTCCTTCTGGTGATAAATTAGCCATAGAGTAGCCAATATTTGACCCATTGAACATGTTTCAGTAATGGATCTTGAAATTTCTATACCTACTTATTGACTATTTCTGATGTTACATAGATCATTCAAATGTCAATATTTGACCAAATGTACTAAAATCGGGCCCAAGAGTCGTCTATTTTGAACTTTTTAGTTCTACCGTATTGACTCCTTCTGGCGATAGTTCAGCCAATTTTTGACCCACTGAAAATATTTCAGTCCTTGATCTTGAACTTTCTATTCCTACCCAATTGACTCCTTCTGGTGATAAATTAGCCATAGAGTAGCCAATATTTTACCCATTGGACATGTTTCAGTTATGGATCTTAAAGTTTTTATACCTACTCATTGACTCTTTCTGAATTTAGGTCAGTCATTCAGAAATCCATATTTGACCAAATGTACTAATATCGGGCCCAAGAGTCGTCGATTTTGAACTTTCTATTTATACCCACTTGACTCCTTTTGGTGATAAATTAGCCAAAGAGTAGCCAATATTTGACCCATTGAACATGTTTCAGTCATGGATCTTTAAATTTCTTTACCTACTTATTGACTCTTTCTGATTTTACATCGGTCATTCAAAAGTCAATATTTGACCAAATGTATTAAAATCGGGCCCAAGAGTCGTCGATTTTGAACTTTTTAGTTCTACCCATTGATTCCTTCTGGTGATAAATTAGCCATAGAGTAGCCAATATCTGACCCATTGAACATGTTTCAGTCATGGAGCTTGAAATTTTTATACCTACTTATTGACTCTTTCTGATGTTACATAGATCATTCAAAAGTCAATATTTGACCGAATGTACTAATATCGGGCCCAAGAGTCGTCAATTTTGAGCTTTCTATTTCTAACCAATTGACTCCTTCTGGTGATAAATTAGCCATAGAGTAGCCAATATTTGACCCATTGAACATGTTTCAGTCATGGATCTTAAAATTTCTATACCTTCTTATTGACTCTTTCTGATGTATATCGGTTATTCAAAAGTCAATTTTTGACCAAATATACTAAAATCGGGCCCACGAATCGTCGATTTTGAACTTTTTAGTTCTACCCATTGACTCCTTCTGGTGATAAATTAGCCATAGAGTAGCCAGTATTTGACCCACTGAACATGTTTCAGTAATTGATCTTGAAATTTCTATACCTACTTATTGACTCTTTCTGATGTTACATAGATCATTCAAATGTCAATATTTGACCAAATATACTAAAATCGGGCCCAAGAGTCGTCGATTTTGAACTTTTTAGTTCTACCCATTGACTCCTTCTGGAGATAAATTAGCCACAGAGTAGCCAATATTTGACCCATTGAACATGTTTCAGTCATGGATCTTGAAATTTCTATACCTACTTATTGACTATTTCTGATGTTACATAGATCATTCAAAAGTCAATATTTGACCAAATGTACTAAAATCGGGCCCAAGAGTTGTCTATTTTGAACTTTTTACTTCTACCCTATTGACTCCTTCTGGTGATAAATTAGCCATAGAGTAGCCAATATTTGACCCATTGAACATGTTTCAGTTATGGATCTTGAAATTTCTATACCTACTTATTGACTATTTCTGATGTTACATAGATCATTCAAAAGTCAATATTTGACCAAATGTACTAAAATCGGGCCCAAGAGTCGTCTATTTTGAACTTTTTAGTTCTACCATATTGACTCCTTCTGGCGATAGTTCAGCCAATTTTTGACCCACTGAAAATATTTCAGTCCTTGATCTTGAACGTTCTATTCCTACCCAATTGACTCCTTCCGGTGATGAATTAGCCATAGAGTAGCCAATATTTGACCCATTGAACATGTTTCAGTCATGGATCTTTAAATTTCTTTACCTACTTATTGACTCTTTCTGATTTTACATCGGTCATTCAAAAGTCAATATTTGACCAAATGTACTAAAATCGGGCCCAAGAGTCGTCGATTTTGAACTTTTTAGTTCTACCCATTGACTCCTTCTGGTGATAAATTAGCCATAGAGTAGCCAATATTTGACCCATTGAACATGTTTCAGTCATGGATCTTGAAATTTCTAGACCTACTTATTGACTCTTTCTGATGTCACATCGGTCATTCAAAAGTCAATATTTGACCAAATTTACTAAAACTGGGCCCAAGAGTCGTCTATGTTGAACTTTTTAGTTCTACCCTATTGACTACTTCTGGAGATAGTTCAGCCATTTTTTGACCCACTGAAAATATTTCAGTCCTTGATCTTGAACTTTCTATTTCTATCCAATTGACTCCTTCTGGTTATAAATTAGCGATAGAGTAGCCAATTATTGACCCATTGAACATGTTTCAGTCATGGATCTTGAAATTTCTATACCTACTTATTGCCTCTATCTGATGTTACATCGGTCATTCAAAAGTCAATATTTGACCAAATGTACTAAAATCGGGCCCAAGAGTTGTCTATTTTGAACTTTTTACTTCTACCCTATTGACTCCTTCTGGTGATAAATTAGCCATAGAGTAGCCAATATTTTACCCATTGGACATGTTTCAGTTATGGATCTTAAAGTTTTTATACCTACTCATTGACTCTTTCTGAATTTAGGTCAGTCATTCAGAAATCCATATTTGACCAAATGTACTAATATCGGT
Organism: Zacco platypus; assembly: GCA_038088235.1. Lineage (NCBI taxonomy): Eukaryota > Metazoa > Chordata > Actinopteri > Cypriniformes > Xenocyprididae > Zacco > Zacco platypus. The sequence continues at coordinate 29,186,842 of CM076070.1, forward strand.
ACCAAGAGTCGTCGATTTTGAACTTTCTATTTATACCCACTTGACTCCTTTTGATGATAAATTAGCCATAGAGTAGCCAATATTTGACCCATTGAACATGTTTCAGTCATGGATCTTTAAATTTCTTTACCTACTTATTGACTCTTTCTGATTTTACATCGGTCATTCAAAAGTCAATATTTGACCAAATGTACTAAAATCAGGCCCAAGAGTCGTCGATTTTGAACTTTTTAGTTCTACCCATTGACTCCTTCTGGTGATAAATTAGCCATAGAGTAGCCAATATTTGACCCATTGAACATGTTTCAGTCATGGATCTTGAAATTTCTAGACCTACTTATTGACTCTTTCTGATGTTACATCGGTCATTCAAAAGTCAATATTTGACCAAATGTACTAACACTGGGCCCAAGAGTCGTCTATGTTGAACTTTTTAGTTCTACCTTATTGACTACTTCTGGAGATAGTTCAGCCAATTTTTGACCCACTGAAAATATTTCAGTCCTTGATCTTGAACTTTCTATTTCTATCCAATTGACTCCTTCTGGTTATAAATTAGCGATAGAGTAGCCAATTATTGACCCATTGAACATGTTTCAGTCATGGATCTTGAAATTTCTATACCTACTTATTGCCTCTATCTGATGTTACATCGGTCATTCAAAAGTCAATATTTGACCAAATGTACTAAAATCGGGCCCAAGAGTCGTCTATTTTGAACTTTTTAGTTCTACCGTATTGACTCCTTCTGGCGATAGTTCAGCCAATTTTTGACCCACTGAAAATATTTCAGTCCTTGATCTTGAACTTTCTATTCCTACCCAATTGACTCCTTCTGGTGATAAATTAGCCATAGAGTAGCCAATATTTTACCCATTGGACATGTTTCAGTTATGGATCTTGAAATTTCTTTACCTACTCATTGGCTCTTTCTGAATTTAGGTCAGTCATTCAGAAATCCATATTTGACCAAATGTACTAATTTGGGGCCCAAGAGTCGTCGATTTTGAACTTTCTATTTATACCCACTTGACGCTTTTGGTGATAAATTAGCCATAGAGTAGCCAATATTTGACCCATTGAACATGTTTCAGTCATGGATCTTTAAATTTCTTTACCTACTTATTGACTCTTTCTGATTTTACATCGGTCATTAAAAAGTCAATATTTGACCAAATGTACTAAAATCGGGCCCAAGAGTCTTCGATTTTGAACTTTCTATTTCTATACAATTGACTCCTTCTGGTGATAAATTAGCCATAGAGTAGCCAATATTTGACCCATTGAACATGTTTCAGTAATTGATCTTGAAATTTCTATACCTACTTATTGACTCTTTCTGATGTTACATAGATCATTCAAAAGTCAATATTTGACCAAATGTACTAAAATCGGGCCCAAAAGTAGTCGATTTTTAACTTTTTAGTTCTACCCATTGACTCATTCTGGTGATAAATTAGCCATAGAGTAGCCAATATTTGACCCATTGAACATGTTTCAGTCATGGATCTTGAAATTTATAGACCTTATTGAATCTCTCTGATGTTACATCGGTCATTCAAAAGTCAATATTTGACCAAATGTACTAAAATCGGGTCCAAGAGTCGTCTATTTTAAACTTTTTAGTTCTACCCTTTGACTCCTTCTGGTGATAAATTAGCCATAGAGTAGCCAAAATTTGACCCATTGAACATGTTTCAGTCATGGATCTTGAAATTTCTAGACCTACTTATTGACTCTTTCTGATGTTACATCGGTCATTCAAAAGTCAATATTTGACCAAATTTACTAAAACTGGGCCCAAGAGTCGTCTATGTTGAACTTTTTAGTTCTACCCTATTGACTACTTCTGGAGATAGTTCAGCCATTTTTTGACCCACTGAAAATATTTCAGTCCTTGATCTTGAACTTTCTATTTCTATCCAATTGACTCCTTCTGGTTATAAATTAGCGATAGAGTAGCCAATTATTGACCCATTGAACATGTTTCAGTCATGGATCTTGAAATTTCTATACCTACTTATTGCCTCTATCTGATGTTACATCGGTCATTCAAAAGTCAATATTTGACCAAATGTACTAAAATCGGGCCCAAGAGTTGTCTATTTTGAACTTTTTACTTCTACCCTATTGACTCCTTCTGGTGATAAATTAGCCATAGAGTAGCCAATATTTTACCCATTGGACATGTTTCAGTTATGGATCTTAAAGTTTTTATACCTACTCATTGACTCTTTCTGAATTTAGGTCAGTCATTCAGAAATCCATATTTGACCAAATGTACTAAAATCGGTACCAAGAGTCGTCGATTTTGAACTTTCTATTTATACCCACTTGACTCCTTTTGGTGATAAATTAGCCATAGAGTAGCCAATATTTGACCCATTGAACATGTTTCAGTCATGGATCTTTAAATTTCTTTACCTACTTATTGACTCTTTCTGATTTTACATCGGTCATTCAAAAGTCAATATTTGACCAAATGTACTAAAATCAGGCCCAAGAGTCGTCGATTTTGAACTTTTTAGTTCTACCCATTGACTCCTTCTGGTGATAAATTAGCCATAGAGTAGCCAATATTTGACCCATTGAACATGTTTCAGTCATGGATCTTGAAATTTCTAGACCTACTTATTGACTCTTTCTGATGTTACATCGGTCATTCAAAAGTCAATATTTGACCAAATGTACTAACACTGGGCCCAAGAGTCGTCTATGTTGAACTTTTTAGTTCTACCTTATTGACTACTTCTGGAGATAGTTCAGCCAATTTTTGACCCACTGAAAATATTTCAGTCCTTGATCTTGAACTTTCTATTTCTATCCAATTGACTCCTTCTGGTTATAAATTAGCGATAGAGTAGCCAATTATTGACCCATTGAACATGTTTCAGTCATGGATCTTGAAATTTCTATACCTACTTATTGCCTCTATCTGATGTTACATCGGTCATTCAAAAGTCAATATTTGACCAAATGTACTAAAATCGGGCCCAAGAGTCGTCTATTTTGAACTTTTTAGTTCTACCGTATTGACTCCTTCTGGCGATAGTTCAGCCAATTTTTGACCCACTGAAAATATTTCAGTCCTTGATCTTGAACTTTCTATTCCTACCCAATTGACTCCTTCTGGTGATAAATTAGCCATAGAGTAGCCAATATTTTACCCATTGGACATGTTTCAGTTATGGATCTTGAAATTTCTTTACCTACTCATTGGCTCTTTCTGAATTTAGGTCAGTCATTCAGAAATCCATATTTGACCAAATGTACTAATTTGGGGCCCAAGAGTCGTCGATTTTGAACTTTCTATTTATACCCACTTGACGCTTTTGGTGATAAATTAGCCATAGAGTAGCCAATATTTGACCCATTGAACATGTTTCAGTCATGGATCTTTAAATTTCTTTACCTACTTATTGACTCTTTCTGATTTTACATCGGTCATTCAAAAGTCAATATTTGACCAAATGTACTAAAATCGGGCCCAAGAGTCTTCGATTTTGAACTTTCTATTTCTATACAATTGACTCCTTCTGGTGATAAATTAGCCATAGAGTAGCCAATATTTGACCCATTGAACATGTTTCAGTAATTGATCTTGAAATTTCTATACCTACTTATTGACTCTTTCTGATGTTACATAGATCATTCAAAAGTCAATATTTGACCAAATGTACTAAAATCGGGCCCAAAAGTAGTCGATTTTTAACTTTTTAGTTCTACCCATTGACTCATTCTGGTGATAAATTAGCCATAGAGTAGCCAATATTTGACCCATTGAACATGTTTCAGTCATGGATCTTGAAATTTATAGACCTTATTGAATCTCTCTGATGTTACATCGGTCATTCAAAAGTCAATATTTGACCAAATGTACTAAAATCGGGTCCAAGAGTCGTCTATTTTAAACTTTTTAGTTCTACCCTTTGACTCCTTCTGGTGATAAATTAGCCATAGAGTAGCCAAAATTTGACCCATTGAACATGTTTCAGTCATGGATCTTGAAATTTCTAGACCTACTTATTGAATCTATCTGATGTTACATCGGTCATTCAAAAGTCAATATTTGACCAAATGTTCTAAAATCGGGCCCTAGAGTTGTCTATTTTGAACTTTTTACTTCTACCCAATTGACTCCTTCTGGTGATAAATTAGCCATAGAGTAGCCAATATTTGACCCATTGAACATGTTTCAGTCATGGAGCTTGAAATTTCTATACCTACTTATTGACTCTTTCTGATGTTACATCGGTCATTCAAATGTCAATATTTGACCAAATGTATTAAAATCGGGCCCAAGAGTCGTCGATTTTGAACTTTTTAGTTCTACCCATTGACTCCTTCTGGTGATAAATTAGCCATAGAGTAGCCAGTATTTGACCCACTGAACATGTTTCAGTAATTGATCTTGAAATTTCTATACCTACTTATTGACTCTTTCTGATGTTACATAGATCATTCAAATGTCAATATTTGACCAAATGTACTAAAATCGGGCCCAAGAGTCGTCGATTGTGAACTTTTTAGTTCTACCCATTGACTCCTTCTGGAGATAAATTAGCCACAGAGTAGCCAATATTTGACCCATTGAACATGTTTCAGTCATGGATCTTGAAATTTCTATACCTACTTATTGACTATTTCTGATGTTACATAGATCATTCAAAAGTCAGTATTTGACCAAATGTACTAAAATCGGGCCCAAGAGTTGTCTATTTTGAACTTTTTACTTCTACCCTATTGACTCCTTCTGGTGATAAATTAGCCATAGAGAAGCCAATATTTGACCCATTGAACATGTTTCAGTCATGGATCTTGAAATTTCTATACCTACTTATTGAATCTATCTGATGTTACATCGGTCGTTCAAAAGTCAATATTTGACCAAATGTACTAAAATCGGGCCCAAGAGTTGTCTATTTTGAACTTTTTACTTCTACCCTATTGACTCCTTCTGGTGATAAATTAGCCATAGAGTAGCCAATATTTGACCCATTGAACAAGTTTCAGTCATGGAGCTTGAAATTTCTATACCTACTTATTGACTCTTTCTGATGTTACATCGGTCGTTCAAAAGTCAATATTTGACCAAATGTACTAAAATCGGGCCCAAGAGTTGTCTATTTTGAACTTTTTACTTCTACCCTATTGACTCCTTCTGGTGATAAATTAGCCATAGAGTAGCCAATATTTGACCCATTGAACAAGTTTCAGTCATGGAGCTTGAAATTTCTATACCTACTTATTGACTCTTTCTGATGTTACATAGATCATTCAAAAGTCAGTATTTGACCAAATGTACTAAAATCGGGCCCAAGAGTTGTCTATTTTGAACTTTTTACTTCTACCCTATTGACTCCTTCTGGTGATAAATTAGCCATAGAGAAGCCAATATTTGACCCATTGAACATGTTTCAGTCATGGATCTTGAAATTTCTATACCTACTTATTGAATCTATCTGATGTTACATCGGTCGTTCAAAAGTCAGTATTTGACCAAATGTACTAAAATCGGGCCCAAGAGTTGTCTATTTTGAACTTTTTACTTCTACCCTATTGACTCCTTCTGGTGATAAATTAGCCATAGAGAAGCCAATATTTGACCCATTGAACATGTTTCAGTCATGGATCTTGAAATTTCTATACCTACTTATTGAATCTATCTGATGTTACATCGGTCGTTCAAAAGTCAATATTTGACCAAATGTACTAAAATCGGGCCCAAGAGTCGTCGATTTTGAGCTTTCTATTTCTAACCAATTGACTTCTTCTGGTGATAAATTAGCCATAGAGTAGCCAATATTTGACCCATTGAACATGTTTCAGTCATGGATCTTAAAATTTCTATACCTTCTTATTGACTCTTTCTGATTTATATTTGTTATTCAAAAGTCAATTTTGACCAAATATACTAAAATCGGGCCCACGAATCGTCGATTTTGAACTTTTTAGTTCTACCCATTGACTCCTTCTGGTGATAAATTAGCCATAAAGTAGCCAGTATTTGACCCACTGAACATGTTTCAGTAATTGATCTTGAAATTTCTATACCTACTTATTGACTCTTTCTGATGTTACATCGGTCATTCAAAAGTCAATATTTGACCAAATGTACTAAAATCGGGCCCAAGAGTCGTCGATTTTGAACTTTTTAGTTCTACCCATTGACTCCTTCTGGTGATAAATTAGCCATAGAGTAGCCAATATTTGACCCATTGAACATGTTTCAGTCATGGATCTTGAAATTTCTAGACCTACTTATTGACTCTTTCTGATGTTACATCGGTCATTCAAAAGTCAATATTTGACCAAATGTACTAACACTGGGCCCAAGAGTCGTCTATGTTGAACTTTTTAGTTCTACCCTATCGACTACTTCTGGAGATAGTTCAGCCAATTTTTGACCCACTGAAAATATTTCAGTCCTTGATCTTGAACTTTCTATTTCTATCCAATTGACTCCTTCTGGTTATAAATTAGCGATAGAGTAGCCAATTATTGACCCATTGAACATGTTTCAGTCATGGATCTTGAAATTTCTATACCTACTTACTGCCTCTATCTGATGTTACATCGGTCATTCAAAAGTCAATATTTGACCAAATGTACTAAAATCGGGCCCAAGAGTCGTCTATTTTGAACTTTTTAGTTCTACCGTATTGACTCCTTCTGGCGATTGTTCAGCCAATTTTTGACCCACTGAAAATATTTCAGTCCTTGATCTTGAACTTTCTATTCCTACCCAATTGACTCCTTCTGGTGATAAATTAGCCATAGAGTAGCCAATATTTTAACCATTGGACATGTTTCACTTATGGATCTTGAAATTTCTTTACCTACTCATTGACTCTTTCTGAATTTAGGTCAGTCATTCAAAAATCCATATTTGACCAAATGTACTAATTTGGGGCCCAAGAGTCGTCGATTTTGAACTTTCTATTTATACCCACTTGACTCCTTTTGGTGATAAATTAGCCATAGAGTAGCCAATATTTGACCCATTGAACATGTTTCAGTCATGGATCTTTAAATTTCTTTACCTACTTATTGACTCTTTCTGATTTTACATCGGTCATTCAAAAGTCAATATTTGACCAAATGTACTAAAATCGGGCCCAAGAGTCTTCGATTTTGAACTTTCTATTTCTATACAATTGTCTCCTTCTGGTGATAAATTTGCCATAGAGTAGCCAATATTTGACCCATTGAACATGTTTCAGTAATTGATCTTGAAATTTCTATACCTACTTATTGACTCTTTCTGATGTTACATAGATCATTCAAAAGTCAATATTTGACCAAATGTACTAAAATCGGGCCCAAAAGTAGTCGATTTTGAACTTTTTAGTTCTACCCATTGACTCATTCTGGTGATAAATTAGCCATAGAGTAGCCAATATTTGACCCATTGAACATGTTTCAGTCATGGATCTTAAAATTTCTATACCTTCTTATTGACTCTTTCTGATTTATATTTGTTATTCAAAAGTCAATTTTGACCAAATATACTAAAATCGGGCCCACGAATCGTCGATTTTGAACTTTTTAGTTCTACCCATTGACTCCTTCTGGTGATAAATTAGCCATAAAGTAGCCAGTATTTGACCCACTGAACATGTTTCAGTAATTGATCTTGAAATTTCTATACCTACTTATTGACTCTTTCTGATGTTACATCGGTCATTCAAAAGTCAATATTTGACCAAATGTACTAAAATCGGGCCCAAGAGTCGTCGATTTTGAACTTTTTAGTTCTACCCATTGACTCCTTCTGGTGATAAATTAGCCATAGAGTAGCCAATATTTGACCCATTGAACATGTTTCAGTCATGGATCTTGAAATTTCTAGACCTACTTATTGACTCTTTCTGATGTTACATCGGTCATTCAAAAGTCAATATTTGACCAAATGTACTAACACTGGGCCCAAGAGTCATCTATGTTGAACTTTTTAGTTCTACCCTATCGACTACTTCTGGAGATAGTTCAGCCAATTTTTGACCCACTGAAAATATTTCAGTCCTTGATCTTGAACTTTCTATTTCTATCCAATTGACTCCTTCTGGTTATAAATTAGCGATAGAGTAGCCAATTATTGACCCATTGAACATGTTTCAGTCATGGATCTTGAAATTTCTATACCTACTTACTGCCTCTATCTGATGTTACATCGGTCATTCAAAAGTCAATATTTGACCAAATGTACTAAAATCGGGCCCAAGAGTCGTCTATTTTGAACTTTTTAGTTCTACCGTATTGACTCCTTCTGGCGATTGTTCAGCCAATTTTTGACCCACTGAAAATATTTCAGTCCTTGATCTTGAACTTTCTATTCCTACCCAATTGACTCCTTCTGGTGATAAATTAGCCATAGAGTAGCCAATATTTTAACCATTGGACATGTTTCACTTATGGATCTTGAAATTTCTTTACCTACTCATTGACTCTTTCTGAATTTAGGTCAGTCATTCAAAAATCCATATTTGACCAAATGTACTAATTTGGGGCCCAAGAGTCGTCGATTTTGAACTTTCTATTTATACCCACTTGACTCCTTTTGGTGATAAATTAGCCATAGAGTAGCCAATATTTGACCCATTGAACATGTTTCAGTCATGGATCTTTAAATTTCTTTACCTACTTATTGACTCTTTCTGATTTTACATCGGTCATTCAAAAGTCAATATTTGACCAAATGTACTAAAATCGGGCCCAAGAGTCTTCGATTTTGAACTTTCTATTTCTATACAATTGTCTCCTTCTGGTGATAAATTTGCCATAGAGTAGCCAATATTTGACCCATTGAACATGTTTCAGTAATTGATCTTGAAATTTCTATACCTACTTATTGACTCTTTCTGATGTTACATAGATCATTCAAAAGTCAATATTTGACCAAATGTACTAAAATCGGGCCCAAAAGTAGTCGATTTTGAACTTTTTAGTTCTACCCATTGACTCATTCTGGTGATAAATTAGCCATAGAGTAGCCAATATTTGACCCATTGAACATGTTTCAGTCATGGATCTTGAAATTTATAGACCTTATTGAATCTATCTGATGTTACATCGGTCATTCAAAAGTCAATATTTGACCAAATGTACTAAAATCGGGCCCAAGAGTCGTCTATTTTAAACTTTTTAGTTCTACCCTTTGACTCCTTCTGGTGATAAATTAGCCATAGAGTAGCCAAAATTTGACCCATTGAACATGTTTCAGTCATGGATCTTGAAATTTCTAGACCTACTTATTGAATCTATCTGATGTTACATCGGTCATTCAAAAGTCAATATTTGACCAAATGTACTAAAATCGGGCCCAAGAGTTGTCTATTTTGAACTTTTTACTTCTACCCTATTGACTCCTTCTGGTGATAAATTAGCCATAGAGTAGCCAATATTTGACCCATTGAACATGTTTCAGTAATTGATCTTGAAATTTCTATACCTACTTATTGACTCTTTCTGATGTTACATAGATCATTCAAAAGTCAATATTTGACCAAATGTACTAAAATCGGGCCCAAAAGTAGTCGATTTTTAACTTTTTAGTTCTACCCATTGACTCATTCTGGTGATAAATTAGCCATAGAGTAGCCAATATTTGACCCATTGAACATGTTTCAGTCATGGATCTTGAAATTTATAGACCTTATTGAATCTCTCTGATGTTACATCGGTCATTCAAAAGTCAATATTTGACCAAATGTACTAAAATCGGGTCCAAGAGTCGTCTATTTTAAACTTTTTAGTTCTACCCTTTGACTCCTTCTGGTGATAAATTAGCCATAGAGTAGCCAAAATTTGACCCATTGAACATGTTTCAGTCATGGATCTTGAAATTTCTAGACCTACTTATTGACTCTTTCTGATGTTACATCGGTCATTCAAAAGTCAATATTTGACCAAATTTACTAAAACTGGGCCCAAGAGTCGTCTATGTTGAACTTTTTAGTTCTACCCTATTGACTACTTCTGGAGATAGTTCAGCCATTTTTTGACCCACTGAAAATATTTCAGTCCTTGATCTTGAACTTTCTATTTCTATCCAATTGACTCCTTCTGGTTATAAATTAGCGATAGAGTAGCCAATTATTGACCCATTGAACATGTTTCAGTCATGGATCTTGAAATTTCTATACCTACTTATTGCCTCTATCTGATGTTACATCGGTCATTCAAAAGTCAATATTTGACCAAATGTACTAAAATCGGGCCCAAGAGTTGTCTATTTTGAACTTTTTACTTCTACCCTATTGACTCCTTCTGGTGATAAATTAGCCATAGAGTAGCCAATATTTTACCCATTGGACATGTTTCAGTTATGGATCTTAAAGTTTTTATACCTACTCATTGACTCTTTCTGAATTTAGGTCAGTCATTCAGAAATCCATATTTGACCAAATGTACTAAAATCGGTACCAAGAGTCGTCGATTTTGAACTTTCTATTTATACCCACTTGACTCCTTTTGGTGATAAATTAGCCATAGAGTAGCCAATATTTGACCCATTGAACATGTTTCAGTCATGGATCTTTAAATTTCTTTACCTACTTATTGACTCTTTCTGATTTTACATCGGTCATTCAAAAGTCAATATTTGACCAAATGTACTAAAATCAGGCCCAAGAGTCGTCGATTTTGAACTTTTTAGTTCTACCCATTGACTCCTTCTGGTGATAAATTAGCCATAGAGTAGCCAATATTTGACCCATTGAACATGTTTCAGTCATGGATCTTGAAATTTCTAGACCTACTTATTGACTCTTTCTGATGTTACATCGGTCATTCAAAAGTCAATATTTGACCAAATGTACTAACACTGGGCCCAAGAGTCGTCTATGTTGAACTTTTTAGTTCTACCTTATTGACTACTTCTGGAGATAGTTCAGCCAATTTTTGACCCACTGAAAATATTTCAGTCCTTGATCTTGAACTTTCTATTTCTATCCAATTGACTCCTTCTGGTTATAAATTAGCGATAGAGTAGCCAATTATTGACCCATTGAACATGTTTCAGTCATGGATCTTGAAATTTCTATACCTACTTATTGCCTCTATCTGATGTTACATCGGTCATTCAAAAGTCAATATTTGACCAAATGTACTAAAATCGGGCCCAAGAGTCGTCTATTTTGAACTTTTTAGTTCTACCGTATTGACTCCTTCTGGCGATAGTTCAGCCAATTTTTGACCCACTGAAAATATTTCAGTCCTTGATCTTGAACTTTCTATTCCTACCCAATTGACTCCTTCTGGTGATAAATTAGCCATAGAGTAGCCAATATTTTACCCATTGGACATGTTTCAGTTATGGATCTTGAAATTTCTTTACCTACTCATTGGCTCTTTCTGAATTTAGGTCAGTCATTCAGAAATCCATATTTGACCAAATGTACTAATTTGGGGCCCAAGAGTCGTCGATTTTGAACTTTCTATTTATACCCACTTGACGCTTTTGGTGATAAATTAGCCATAGAGTAGCCAATATTTGACCCATTGAACATGTTTCAGTCATGGATCTTTAAATTTCTTTACCTACTTATTGACTCTTTCTGATTTTACATCGGTCATTCAAAAGTCAATATTTGACCAAATGTACTAAAATCGGGCCCAAGAGTCTTCGATTTTGAACTTTCTATTTCTATACAATTGACTCCTTCTGGTGATAAATTAGCCATAGAGTAGCCAATATTTGACCCATTGAACATGTTTCAGTAATTGATCTTGAAATTTCTATACCTACTTATTGACTCTTTCTGATGTTACATAGATCATTCAAAAGTCAATATTTGACCAAATGTACTAAAATCGGGCCCAAAAGTAGTCGATTTTTAACTTTTTAGTTCTACCCATTGACTCATTCTGGTGATAAATTAGCCATAGAGTAGCCAATATTTGACCCATTGAACATGTTTCAGTCATGGATCTTGAAATTTATAGACCTTATTGAATCTCTCTGATGTTACATCGGTCATTCAAAAGTCAATATTTGACCAAATGTACTAAAATCGGGTCCAAGAGTCGTCTATTTTAAACTTTTTAGTTCTACCCTTTGACTCCTTCTGGTGATAAATTAGCCATAGAGTAGCCAAAATTTGACCCATTGAACATGTTTCAGTCATGGATCTTGAAATTTCTAGACCTACTTATTGAATCTATCTGATGTTACATCGTTCATTCAAAAGTCAATATTTGACCAAATGTTCTAAAATCGGGCCCTAGAGTTGTCTATTTTGAACTTTTTACTTCTACCCAATTGACTCCTTCTGGTGATAAATTAGCCATAGAGTAGCCAATATTTGACCCATTGAACATGTTTCAGTCATGGAGCTTGAAATTTCTATACCTACTTATTGACTCTTTCTGATGTTACATCGGTCATTCAAATGTCAATATTTGACCAAATGTATTAAAATCGGGCCCAAGAGTCGTCGATTTTGAACTTTTTAGTTCTACCCATTGACTCCTTCTGGTGATAAATTAGCCATAGAGTAGCCAGTATTTGACCCACTGAACATGTTTCAGTAATTGATCTTGAAATTTCTATACCTACTTATTGACTCTTTCTGATGTTACATAGATCATTCAAATGTCAATATTTGACCAAATGTACTAAAATCGGGCCCAAGAGTCGTCGATTGTGAACTTTTTAGTTCTACCCATTGACTCCTTCTGGAGATAAATTAGCCACAGAGTAGCCAATATTTGACCCATTGAACATGTTTCAGTCATGGATCTTGAAATTTCTATACCTACTTATTGACTATTTCTGATGTTACATAGATCATTCAAAAGTCAGTATTTGACCAAATGTACTAAAATCGGGCCCAAGAGTTGTCTATTTTGAACTTTTTACTTCTACCCTATTGACTCCTTCTGGTGATAAATTAGCCATAGAGAAGCCAATATTTGACCCATTGAACATGTTTCAGTCATGGATCTTGAAATTTCTATACCTACTTATTGAATCTATCTGATGTTACATCGGTCGTTCAAAAGTCAATATTTGACCAAATGTACTAAAATCGGGCCCAAGAGTTGTCTATTTTGAACTTTTTACTTCTACCCTATTGACTCCTTCTGGTGATAAATTAGCCATAGAGTAGCCAATATTTGACCCATTGAACAAGTTTCAGTCATGGAGCTTGAAATTTCTATACCTACTTATTGACTCTTTCTGATGTTACATCGGTCGTTCAAAAGTCAATATTTGACCAAATGTACTAAAATCGGGCCCAAGAGTTGTCTATTTTGAACTTTTTACTTCTACCCTATTGACTCCTTCTGGTGATAAATTAGCCATAGAGTAGCCAATATTTGACCCATTGAACAAGTTTCAGTCATGGAGCTTGAAATTTCTATACCTACTTATTGACTCTTTCTGATGTTACATAGATCATTCAAAAGTCAGTATTTGACCAAATGTACTAAAATCGGGCCCAAGAGTTGTCTATTTTGAACTTTTTACTTCTACCCTATTGACTCCTTCTGGTGATAAATTAGCCATAGAGAAGCCAATATTTGACCCATTGAACATGTTTCAGTCATGGATCTTGAAATTTCTATACCTACTTATTGAATCTATCTGATGTTACATCGGTCGTTCAAAAGTCAGTATTTGACCAAATGTACTAAAATCGGGCCCAAGAGTTGTCTATTTTGAACTTTTTACTTCTACCCTATTGACTCCTTCTGGTGATAAATTAGCCATAGAGAAGCCAATATTTGACCCATTGAACATGTTTCAGTCATGGATCTTGAAATTTCTATACCTACTTATTGAATCTATCTGATGTTACATCGGTCGTTCAAAAGTCAATATTTGACCAAATGTACTAAAATCGGGCCCAAGAGTCGTCGATTTTGAGCTTTCTATTTCTAACCAATTGACTTCTTCTGGTGATAAATTAGCCATAGAGTAGCCAATATTTGACCCATTGAACATGTTTCAGTCATGGATCTTAAAATTTCTATACCTTCTTATTGACTCTTTCTGATTTATATTTGTTATTCAAAAGTCAATTTTGACCAAATATACTAAAATCGGGCCCACGAATCGTCGATTTTGAACTTTTTAGTTCTACCCATTGACTCCTTCTGGTGATAAATTAGCCATAAAGTAGCCAGTATTTGACCCACTGAACATGTTTCACTAATTGATCTTGAAATTTCTATACCTACTTATTGACTCTTTCTGATGTTACATAGATCATTCAAATGTCAATATTTGACCAAATGTACTAAAATCGGGCCCAAGAGTCGTCGATTTTGAACTTTTTAGTTCTACCCATTGACTCCTTCTGGAGATAAATTAGCCACAGAGTAGCCAATATTTGACCCATTGAACATGTTTCAGTCATGGATCTTGAAATTTCTATACCTACTTATTGACTCTTTCTGATTTTACATCGGTCATTCAAAAGTCAATATTTGACCAAATGTACTAAAATCGGGCCCAAGAGTCGTCGATTTTGAACTTTTTAGTTCTACCCATTGACTCCTTCTGGTGATAAATTAGCCATAGAGTAGCCAATATTTGACCCATTGAACATGTTTCAGTCATGGATCTTGAAATTTCTAGACCTACTTATTGACTCTTTCTGATGTTACATCGGTCATTCAAAAGTCAATATTTGACCAAATGTACTAACACTGGGCCCAAGAGTCGTCTATGTTGAACTTTTTAGTTCTACCCTATCGACTACTTCTGGAGATAGTTCAGCCAATTTTTGACCCACTGAAAATATTTCAGTCCTTGATCTTGAACTTTCTATTTCTATCCAATTGACTCCTTCTGGTTATAAATTAGCGATAGAGTAGCCAATTATTGACCCATTGAACATGTTTCAGTCATGGATCTTGAAATTTCTATACCTACTTACTGCCTCTATCTGATGTTACATCGGTCATTCAAAAGTCAATATTTGACCAAATGTACTAAAATCGGGCCCAAGAGTCGTCTATTTTGAACTTTTTAGTTCTACCGTATTGACTCCTTCTGGCGATTGTTCAGCCAATTTTTGACCCACTGAAAATATTTCAGTCCTTGATCTTGAACTTTCTATTCCTACCCAATTGACTCCTTCTGGTGATAAATTAGCCATAGAGTAGCCAATATTTTAACCATTGGACATGTTTCACTTATGGATCTTGAAATTTCTTTACCTACTCATTGACTCTTTCTGAATTTAGGTCAGTCATTCAAAAATCCATATTTGACCAAATGTACTAATTTGGGGCCCAAGAGTCGTCGATTTTGAACTTTCTATTTATACCCACTTGACTCCTTTTGGTGATAAATTAGCCATAGAGTAGCCAATATTTGACCCATTGAACATGTTTCAGTCATGGATCTTTAAATTTCTTTACCTACTTATTGACTCTTTCTGATTTTACATCGGTCATTCAAAAGTCAATATTTGACCAAATGTACTAAAATCGGGCCCAAGAGTCTTCGATTTTGAACTTTCTATTTCTATACAATTGTCTCCTTCTGGTGATAAATTTGCCATAGAGTAGCCAATATTTGACCCATTGAACATGTTTCAGTAATTGATCTTGAAATTTCTATACCTACTTATTGACTCTTTCTGATGTTACATAGATCATTCAAAAGTCAATATTTGACCAAATGTACTAAAATCGGGCCCAAAAGTAGTCGATTTTGAACTTTTTAGTTCTACCCATTGACTCATTCTGGTGATAAATTAGCCATAGAGTAGCCAATATTTGACCCATTGAACATGTTTCAGTCATGGATCTTGAAATTTATAGACCTTATTGAATCTATCTGATGTTACATCGGTCATTCAAAAGTCAATATTTGACCAAATGTACTAAAATCGGGCCCAAGAGTCGTCTATTTTAAACTTTTTAGTTCTACCCATTGACTCATTCTGGTGATAAATTAGCCATAGAGTAGCCAATATTTGACCCATTGAACATGTTTCAGTCATGGATCTTAAAATTTCTATACCTTCTTATTGACTCTTTCTGATTTATATTTGTTATTCAAAAGTCAATTTTGACCAAATATACTAAAATCGGGCCCACGAATCGTCGATTTTGAACTTTTTAGTTCTACCCATTGACTCCTTCTGGTGATAAATTAGCCATAAAGTAGCCAGTATTTGACCCACTGAACATGTTTCACTAATTGATCTTGAAATTTCTATACCTACTTATTGACTCTTTCTGATGTTACATAGATCATTCAAATGTCAATATTTGACCAAATGTACTAAAATCGGGCCCAAGAGTCGTCGATTTTGAACTTTTTAGTTCTACCCATTGACTCCTTCTGGAGATAAATTAGCCACAGAGTAGCCAATATTTGACCCATTGAACATGTTTCAGTCATGGATCTTGAAATTTCTATACCTACTTATTGACTCTTTCTGATTTTACATCGGTCATTCAAAAGTCAATATTTGACCAAATGTACTAAAATCGGGCCCAAGAGTCGTCGATTTTGAACTTTTTAGTTCTACCCATTGACTCCTTCTGGTGATAAATTAGCCATAGAGTAGCCAATATTTGACCCATTGAACATGTTTCAGTCATGGATCTTGAAATTTCTAGACCTACTTATTGACTCTTTCTGATGTTACATCGGTCATTCAAAAGTCAATATTTGACCAAATGTACTAACACTGGGCCCAAGAGTCGTCTATGTTGAACTTTTTAGTTCTACCCTATCGACTACTTCTGGAGATAGTTCAGCCAATTTTTGACCCACTGAAAATATTTCAGTCCTTGATCTTGAACTTTCTATTTCTATCCAATTGACTCCTTCTGGTTATAAATTAGCGATAGAGTAGCCAATTATTGACCCATTGAACATGTTTCAGTCATGGATCTTGAAATTTCTATACCTACTTACTGCCTCTATCTGATGTTACATCGGTCATTCAAAAGTCAATATTTGACCAAATGTACTAAAATCGGGCCCAAGAGTCGTCTATTTTGAACTTTTTAGTTCTACCGTATTGACTCCTTCTGGCGATTGTTCAGCCAATTTTTGACCCACTGAAAATATTTCAGTCCTTGATCTTGAACTTTCTATTCCTACCCAATTGACTCCTTCTGGTGATAAATTAGCCATAGAGTAGCCAATATTTTAACCATTGGACATGTTTCACTTATGGATCTTGAAATTTCTTTACCTACTCATTGACTCTTTCTGAATTTAGGTCAGTCATTCAAAAATCCATATTTGACCAAATGTACTAATTTGGGGCCCAAGAGTCGTCGATTTTGAACTTTCTATTTATACCCACTTGACTCCTTTTGGTGATAAATTAGCCATAGAGTAGCCAATATTTGACCCATTGAACATGTTTCAGTCATGGATCTTTAAATTTCTTTACCTACTTATTGACTCTTTCTGATTTTACATCGGTCATTCAAAAGTCAATATTTGACCAAATGTACTAAAATCGGGCCCAAGAGTCTTCGATTTTGAACTTTCTATTTCTATACAATTGTCTCCTTCTGGTGATAAATTTGCCATAGAGTAGCCAATATTTGACCCATTGAACATGTTTCAGTAATTGATCTTGAAATTTCTATACCTACTTATTGACTCTTTCTGATGTTACATAGATCATTCAAAAGTCAATATTTGACCAAATGTACTAAAATCGGGCCCAAAAGTAGTCGATTTTGAACTTTTTAGTTCTACCCATTGACTCATTCTGGTGATAAATTAGCCATAGAGTAGCCAATATTTGACCCATTGAACATGTTTCAGTCATGGATCTTGAAATTTATAGACCTTATTGAATCTATCTGATGTTACATCGGTCATTCAAAAGTCAATATTTGACCAAATGTACTAAAATCGGGCCCAAGAGTCGTCTATTTTAAACTTTTTAGTTCTACCCTTTGACTCCTTCTGGTGATAAATTAGCCATAGAGTAGCCAAAATTTGACCCATTGAACATGTTTCAGTCATGGATCTTGAAATTTCTAGACCTACTTATTGAATCTATCTGATGTTACATCGGTCATTCAAAAGTCAATATTTGACCAAATGTACTAAAATCGGGCCCAAGAGTTGTCAATTTTGAACTTTTTACTTCTACCCTATTGACTCCTTCTGGTGATAAATTAGCCATAGAGTAGCCAATATTTGACCCATTGAACATGTTTCAGTCATGGAGCTTGAAATTTCTAGACCTACTTATTGACTCTTTCTGATGTTACATCGGTCATTCAAAAGTCAATATTTGACCAAATGTACTAACACTGGGCCCAAGAGTCGTCTATGTTGAACTTTTTAGTTCTACCCTATCGACTACTTCTGGAGATAGTTCAGCCAATTTTTGACCCACTGAAAATATTTTAGTCCTTGATCTTGAACTTTCTATTTCTATCCAATTGACTCCTTCTGGTTATAAATTAGCGATAGAGTAGCCAATTATTGACCCATTGAACATGTTTCAGTCATGGATCTTGAAATTTCTATACCTACTTATTGACTATTTCTGATGTTACATAGATCATTCAAAAGTCAATATTTGACCAAATGTACTAAAATCGGGCCCAAGAGTCGTCTATTTTGAACTTTTTAGTTCTACCGTATTGACTCCTTCTGGCGATAGTTCAGCCAATTTTTGACCCACTGAAAATATTTCAGTCCTTGATCTTGAACGTTCTATTCCTACCCAATTGACTCCTTCCGGTGATGAATTAGCCATAGAGTAGCCAATATTTGACCCATTGAACATGTTTCAGTCATGGATCTTTAAATTTCTTTACCTACTTATTGACTCTTTCTGATTTTACATCAGTCATTCAAAAGTCAATATTTGACCAAATGTACTAAAATCGGGCCCAAGAGTCGTCGATTTTGAACTTTTTAGTTCTACCCATTGACTCCATCTGGTGATAAATTAGCCATAGAGTAGCCAATATTTGACCCATTGAACATGTTTCAGTCATGGATCTTGAAATTTCTAGACCTACTTATTGACTCTTTCTGATGTTACATCGGTCATTCAAAAGTCAATATTTGACCAAATGTACTAAAATCGGGCCCAAGAGTCGTCTATTTTGAACTTTTTAGTTCTACCGTATTGACTCCTTCTGGCGATAGTTCAGCCAATTTTTGACCCACTGAAAATATTTCAGTCCTTGATCTTGAACTTTCTATTCCTACCCAATTGACTCCTTCTGGTGATAAATTAGCCATAGAGTAGCCAATATTTTACCCATTGGACATGTTTCAGTTATGGATCTTGAAATTTCTTTACCTACTCATTGGCTCTTTCTGAATTTAGGTCAGTCATTCAGAAATCCATATTTGACCAAATGTACTAATTTGGGGCCCAAGAGTCGTCGATTTTGAACTTTCTATTTATACCCACTTGACGCTTTTGGTGATAAATTAGCCATAGAGTAGCCAATATTTGACCCATTGAACATGTTTCAGTCATGGATCTTTAAATTTCTTTACCTACTTATTGACTCTTTCTGATTTTACATCGGTCATTCAAAAGTCAATATTTGACCAAATGTACTAAAATCGGGCCCAAGAGTCTTCGATTTTGAACTTTCTATTTCTATACAATTGACTCCTTCTGGTGATAAATTAGCCATAGAGTAGCCAATATTTGACCCATTGAACATGTTTCAGTAATTGATCTTGAAATTTCTATACCTACTTATTGACTCTTTCTGATGTTACATAGATCATTCAAAAGTCAATATTTGACCAAATGTACTAAAATCGGGCCCAAAAGTAGTCGATTTTTAACTTTTTAGTTCTACCCATTGACTCATTCTGGTGATAAATTAGCCATAGAGTAGCCAATATTTGACCCATTGAACATGTTTCAGTCATGGATCTTGAAATTTATAGACCTTATTGAATCTCTCTGATGTTACATCGGTCATTCAAAAGTCAATATTTGACCAAATGTACTAAAATCGGGTCCAAGAGTCGTCTATTTTAAACTTTTTAGTTCTACCCTTTGACTCCTTCTGGTGATAAATTAGCCATAGAGTAGCCAAAATTTGACCCATTGAACATGTTTCAGTCATGGATCTTGAAATTTCTAGACCTACTTATTGAATCTATCTGATGTTACATCGGTCATTCAAAAGTCAATATTTGACCAAATGTTCTAAAATCGGGCCCTAGAGTTGTCTATTTTGAACTTTTTACTTCTACCCAATTGACTCCTTCTGGTGATAAATTAGCCATAGAGTAGCCAATATTTGACCCATTGAACATGTTTCAGTCATGGAGCTTGAAATTTCTATACCTACTTATTGACTCTTTCTGATGTTACATCGGTCATTCAAATGTCAATATTTGACCAAATGTATTAAAATCGGGCCCAAGAGTCGTCGATTTTGAACTTTTTAGTTCTACCCATTGACTCCTTCTGGTGATAAATTAGCCATAGAGTAGCCAGTATTTGACCCACTGAACATGTTTCAGTAATTGATCTTGAAATTTCTATACCTACTTATTGACTCTTTCTGATGTTACATAGATCATTCAAATGTCAATATTTGACCAAATGTACTAAAATCGGGCCCAAGAGTCGTCGATTGTGAACTTTTTAGTTCTACCCATTGACTCCTTCTGGAGATAAATTAGCCACAGAGTAGCCAATATTTGACCCATTGAACATGTTTCAGTCATGGATCTTGAAATTTCTATACCTACTTATTGACTATTTCTGATGTTACATAGATCATTCAAAAGTCAGTATTTGACCAAATGTACTAAAATCGGGCCCAAGAGTTGTCTATTTTGAACTTTTTACTTCTACCCTATTGACTCCTTCTGGTGATAAATTAGCCATAGAGAAGCCAATATTTGACCCATTGAACATGTTTCAGTCATGGATCTTGAAATTTCTATACCTACTTATTGAATCTATCTGATGTTACATCGGTCGTTCAAAAGTCAATATTTGACCAAATGTACTAAAATCGGGCCCAAGAGTTGTCTATTTTGAACTTTTTACTTCTACCCTATTGACTCCTTCTGGTGATAAATTAGCCATAGAGTAGCCAATATTTGACCCATTGAACAAGTTTCAGTCATGGAGCTTGAAATTTCTATACCTACTTATTGACTCTTTCTGATGTTACATCGGTCGTTCAAAAGTCAATATTTGACCAAATGTACTAAAATCGGGCCCAAGAGTTGTCTATTTTGAACTTTTTACTTCTACCCTATTGACTCCTTCTGGTGATAAATTAGCCATAGAGTAGCCAATATTTGACCCATTGAACAAGTTTCAGTCATGGAGCTTGAAATTTCTATACCTACTTATTGACTCTTTCTGATGTTACATAGATCATTCAAAAGTCAGTATTTGACCAAATGTACTAAAATCGGGCCCAAGAGTTGTCTATTTTGAACTTTTTACTTCTACCCTATTGACTCCTTCTGGTGATAAATTAGCCATAGAGAAGCCAATATTTGACCCATTGAACATGTTTCAGTCATGGATCTTGAAATTTCTATACCTACTTATTGAATCTATCTGATGTTACATCGGTCGTTCAAAAGTCAGTATTTGACCAAATGTACTAAAATCGGGCCCAAGAGTTGTCTATTTTGAACTTTTTACTTCTACCCTATTGACTCCTTCTGGTGATAAATTAGCCATAGAGAAGCCAATATTTGACCCATTGAACATGTTTCAGTCATGGATCTTGAAATTTCTATACCTACTTATTGAATCTATCTGATGTTACATCGGTCGTTCAAAAGTCAATATTTGACCAAATGTACTAAAATCGGGCCCAAGAGTCGTCGATTTTGAGCTTTCTATTTCTAACCAATTGACTTCTTCTGGTGATAAATTAGCCATAGAGTAGCCAATATTTGACCCATTGAACATGTTTCAGTCATGGATCTTAAAATTTCTATACCTTCTTATTGACTCTTTCTGATTTATATTTGTTATTCAAAAGTCAATTTTGACCAAATATACTAAAATCGGGCCCACGAATCGTCGATTTTGAACTTTTTAGTTCTACCCATTGACTCCTTCTGGTGATAAATTAGCCATAAAGTAGCCAGTATTTGACCCACTGAACATGTTTCAGTAATTGATCTTGAAATTTCTATACCTACTTATTGACTCTTTCTGATGTTACATCGGTCATTCAAAAGTCAATATTTGACCAAATGTACTAAAATCGGGCCCAAGAGTCGTCGATTTTGAACTTTTTAGTTCTACCCATTGACTCCTTCTGGTGATAAATTAGCCATAGAGTAGCCAATATTTGACCCATTGAACATGTTTCAGTCATGGATCTTGAAATTTCTAGACCTACTTATTGACTCTTTCTGATGTTACATCGGTCATTCAAAAGTCAATATTTGACCAAATGTACTAACACTGGGCCCAAGAGTCGTCTATGTTGAACTTTTTAGTTCTACCCTATCGACTACTTCTGGAGATAGTTCAGCCAATTTTTGACCCACTGAAAATATTTCAGTCCTTGATCTTGAACTTTCTATTTCTATCCAATTGACTCCTTCTGGTTATAAATTAGCGATAGAGTAGCCAATTATTGACCCATTGAACATGTTTCAGTCATGGATCTTGAAATTTCTATACCTACTTACTGCCTCTATCTGATGTTACATCGGTCATTCAAAAGTCAATATTTGACCAAATGTACTAAAATCGGGCCCAAGAGTCGTCTATTTTGAACTTTTTAGTTCTACCGTATTGACTCCTTCTGGCGATTGTTCAGCCAATTTTTGACCCACTGAAAATATTTCAGTCCTTGATCTTGAACTTTCTATTCCTACCCAATTGACTCCTTCTGGTGATAAATTAGCCATAGAGTAGCCAATATTTTAACCATTGGACATGTTTCACTTATGGATCTTGAAATTTCTTTACCTACTCATTGACTCTTTCTGAATTTAGGTCAGTCATTCAAAAATCCATATTTGACCAAATGTACTAATTTGGGGCCCAAGAGTCGTCGATTTTGAACTTTCTATTTATACCCACTTGACTCCTTTTGGTGATAAATTAGCCATAGAGTAGCCAATATTTGACCCATTGAACATGTTTCAGTCATGGATCTTTAAATTTCTTTACCTACTTATTGACTCTTTCTGATTTTACATCGGTCATTCAAAAGTCAATATTTGACCAAATGTACTAAAATCGGGCCCAAGAGTCTTCGATTTTGAACTTTCTATTTCTATACAATTGTCTCCTTCTGGTGATAAATTTGCCATAGAGTAGCCAATATTTGACCCATTGAACATGTTTCAGTAATTGATCTTGAAATTTCTATACCTACTTATTGACTCTTTCTGATGTTACATAGATCATTCAAAAGTCAATATTTGACCAAATGTACTAAAATCGGGCCCAAAAGTAGTCGATTTTGAACTTTTTAGTTCTACCCATTGACTCATTCTGGTGATAAATTAGCCATAGAGTAGCCAATATTTGACCCATTGAACATGTTTCAGTCATGGATCTTAAAATTTCTATACCTTCTTATTGACTCTTTCTGATTTATATTTGTTATTCAAAAGTCAATTTTGACCAAATATACTAAAATCGGGCCCACGAATCGTCGATTTTGAACTTTTTAGTTCTACCCATTGACTCCTTCTGGTGATAAATTAGCCATAAAGTAGCCAGTATTTGACCCACTGAACATGTTTCAGTAATTGATCTTGAAATTTCTATACCTACTTATTGACTCTTTCTGATGTTACATCGGTCATTCAAAAGTCAATATTTGACCAAATGTACTAAAATCGGGCCCAAGAGTCGTCGATTTTGAACTTTTTAGTTCTACCCATTGACTCCTTCTGGTGATAAATTAGCCATAGAGTAGCCAATATTTGACCCATTGAACATGTTTCAGTCATGGATCTTGAAATTTCTAGACCTACTTATTGACTCTTTCTGATGTTACATCGGTCATTCAAAAGTCAATATTTGACCAAATGTACTAACACTGGGCCCAAGAGTCGTCTATGTTGAACTTTTTAGTTCTACCCTATCGACTACTTCTGGAGATAGTTCAGCCAATTTTTGACCCACTGAAAATATTTCAGTCCTTGATCTTGAACTTTCTATTTCTATCCAATTGACTCCTTCTGGTTATAAATTAGCGATAGAGTAGCCAATTATTGACCCATTGAACATGTTTCAGTCATGGATCTTGAAATTTCTATACCTACTTACTGCCTCTATCTGATGTTACATCGGTCATTCAAAAGTCAATATTTGACCAAATGTACTAAAATCGGGCCCAAGAGTCGTCTATTTTGAACTTTTTAGTTCTACCGTATTGACTCCTTCTGGCGATTGTTCAGCCAATTTTTGACCCACTGAAAATATTTCAGTCCTTGATCTTGAACTTTCTATTCCTACCCAATTGACTCCTTCTGGTGATAAATTAGCCATAGAGTAGCCAATATTTTAACCATTGGACATGTTTCACTTATGGATCTTGAAATTTCTTTACCTACTCATTGACTCTTTCTGAATTTAGGTCAGTCATTCAAAAATCCATATTTGACCAAATGTACTAATTTGGGGCCCAAGAGTCGTCGATTTTGAACTTTCTATTTATACCCACTTGACTCCTTTTGGTGATAAATTAGCCATAGAGTAGCCAATATTTGACCCATTGAACATGTTTCAGTCATGGATCTTTAAATTTCTTTACCTACTTATTGACTCTTTCTGATTTTACATCGGTCATTCAAAAGTCAATATTTGACCAAATGTACTAAAATCGGGCCCAAGAGTCTTCGATTTTGAACTTTCTATTTCTATACAATTGTCTCCTTCTGGTGATAAATTTGCCATAGAGTAGCCAATATTTGACCCATTGAACATGTTTCAGTAATTGATCTTGAAATTTCTATACCTACTTATTGACTCTTTCTGATGTTACATAGATCATTCAAAAGTCAATATTTGACCAAATGTACTAAAATCGGGCCCAAAAGTAGTCGATTTTGAACTTTTTAGTTCTACCCATTGACTCATTCTGGTGATAAATTAGCCATAGAGTAGCCAATATTTGACCCATTGAACATGTTTCAGTCATGGATCTTGAAATTTATAGACCTTATTGAATCTATCTGATGTTACATCGGTCATTCAAAAGTCAATATTTGACCAAATGTACTAAAATCGGGCCCAAGAGTCGTCTATTTTAAACTTTTTAGTTCTACCCTTTGACTCCTTCTGGTGATAAATTAGCCATAGAGTAGCCAAAATTTGACCCATTGAACATGTTTCAGTCATGGATCTTGAAATTTCTAGACCTACTTATTGAATCTATCTGATGTTACATCGGTCATTCAAAAGTCAATATTTGACCAAATGTACTAAAATCGGGCCCAAGAGTTGTCTATTTTGAACTTTTTACTTCTACCCTATTGACTCCTTCTGGTGATAAATTAGCCATAGAGTAGCCAATATTTGACCCATTGAACATGTTTCAGTAATTGATCTTGAAATTTCTATACCTACTTATTGACTCTTTCTGATGTTACATAGATCATTCAAAAGTCAATATTTGACCAAATGTACTAAAATCGGGCCCAAAAGTAGTCGATTTTTAACTTTTTAGTTCTACCCATTGACTCATTCTGGTGATAAATTAGCCATAGAGTAGCCAATATTTGACCCATTGAACATGTTTCAGTCATGGATCTTGAAATTTATAGACCTTATTGAATCTCTCTGATGTTACATCGGTCATTCAAAAGTCAATATTTGACCAAATGTACTAAAATCGGGTCCAAGAGTCGTCTATTTTAAACTTTTTAGTTCTACCCTTTGACTCCTTCTGGTGATAAATTAGCCATAGAGTAGCCAAAATTTGACCCATTGAACATGTTTCAGTCATGGATCTTGAAATTTCTAGACCTACTTATTGACTCTTTCTGATGTTACATCGGTCATTCAAAAGTCAATATTTGACCAAATTTACTAAAACTGGGCCCAAGAGTCGTCTATGTTGAACTTTTTAGTTCTACCCTATTGACTACTTCTGGAGATAGTTCAGCCATTTTTTGACCCACTGAAAATATTTCAGTCCTTGATCTTGAACTTTCTATTTCTATCCAATTGACTCCTTCTGGTTATAAATTAGCGATAGAGTAGCCAATTATTGACCCATTGAACATGTTTCAGTCATGGATCTTGAAATTTCTATACCTACTTATTGCCTCTATCTGATGTTACATCGGTCATTCAAAAGTCAATATTTGACCAAATGTACTAAAATCGGGCCCAAGAGTTGTCTATTTTGAACTTTTTACTTCTACCCTATTGACTCCTTCTGGTGATAAATTAGCCATAGAGTAGCCAATATTTTACCCATTGGACATGTTTCAGTTATGGATCTTAAAGTTTTTATACCTACTCATTGACTCTTTCTGAATTTAGGTCAGTCATTCAGAAATCCATATTTGACCAAATGTACTAAAATCGGTACCAAGAGTCGTCGATTTTGAACTTTCTATTTATACCCACTTGACTCCTTTTGGTGATAAATTAGCCATAGAGTAGCCAATATTTGACCCATTGAACATGTTTCAGTCATGGATCTTTAAATTTCTTTACCTACTTATTGACTCTTTCTGATTTTACATCGGTCATTCAAAAGTCAATATTTGACCAAATGTACTAAAATCAGGCCCAAGAGTCGTCGATTTTGAACTTTTTAGTTCTACCCATTGACTCCTTCTGGTGATAAATTAGCCATAGAGTAGCCAATATTTGACCCATTGAACATGTTTCAGTCATGGATCTTGAAATTTCTAGACCTACTTATTGACTCTTTCTGATGTTACATCGGTCATTCAAAAGTCAATATTTGACCAAATGTACTAACACTGGGCCCAAGAGTCGTCTATGTTGAACTTTTTAGTTCTACCTTATTGACTACTTCTGGAGATAGTTCAGCCAATTTTTGACCCACTGAAAATATTTCAGTCCTTGATCTTGAACTTTCTATTTCTATCCAATTGACTCCTTCTGGTTATAAATTAGCGATAGAGTAGCCAATTATTGACCCATTGAACATGTTTCAGTCATGGATCTTGAAATTTCTATACCTACTTATTGCCTCTATCTGATGTTACATCGGTCATTCAAAAGTCAATATTTGACCAAATGTACTAAAATCGGGCCCAAGAGTCGTCTATTTTGAACTTTTTAGTTCTACCGTATTGACTCCTTCTGGCGATAGTTCAGCCAATTTTTGACCCACTGAAAATATTTCAGTCCTTGATCTTGAACTTTCTATTCCTACCCAATTGACTCCTTCTGGTGATAAATTAGCCATAGAGTAGCCAATATTTTACCCATTGGACATGTTTCAGTTATGGATCTTGAAATTTCTTTACCTACTCATTGGCTCTTTCTGAATTTAGGTCAGTCATTCAGAAATCCATATTTGACCAAATGTACTAATTTGGGGCCCAAGAGTCGTCGATTTTGAACTTTCTATTTATACCCACTTGACGCTTTTGGTGATAAATTAGCCATAGAGTAGCCAATATTTGACCCATTGAACATGTTTCAGTCATGGATCTTTAAATTTCTTTACCTACTTATTGACTCTTTCTGATTTTACATCGGTCATTCAAAAGTCAATATTTGACCAAATGTACTAAAATCGGGCCCAAGAGTCTTCGATTTTGAACTTTCTATTTCTATACAATTGACTCCTTCTGGTGATAAATTAGCCATAGAGTAGCCAATATTTGACCCATTGAACATGTTTCAGTAATTGATCTTGAAATTTCTATACCTACTTATTGACTCTTTCTGATGTTACATAGATCATTCAAAAGTCAATATTTGACCAAATGTACTAAAATCGGGCCCAAAAGTAGTCGATTTTTAACTTTTTAGTTCTACCCATTGACTCATTCTGGTGATAAATTAGCCATAGAGTAGCCAATATTTGACCCATTGAACATGTTTCAGTCATGGATCTTGAAATTTATAGACCTTATTGAATCTCTCTGATGTTACATCGGTCATTCAAAAGTCAATATTTGACCAAATGTACTAAAATCGGGTCCAAGAGTCGTCTATTTTAAACTTTTTAGTTCTACCCTTTGACTCCTTCTGGTGATAAATTAGCCATAGAGTAGCCAAAATTTGACCCATTGAACATGTTTCAGTCATGGATCTTGAAATTTCTAGACCTACTTATTGAATCTATCTGATGTTACATCGGTCATTCAAAAGTCAATATTTGACCAAATGTTCTAAAATCGGGCCCTAGAGTTGTCTATTTTGAACTTTTTACTTCTACCCAATTGACTCCTTCTGGTGATAAATTAGCCATAGAGTAGCCAATATTTGACCCATTGAACATGTTTCAGTCATGGAGCTTGAAATTTCTATACCTACTTATTGACTCTTTCTGATGTTACATCGGTCATTCAAATGTCAATATTTGACCAAATGTATTAAAATCGGGCCCAAGAGTCGTCGATTTTGAACTTTTTAGTTCTACCCATTGACTCCTTCTGGTGATAAATTAGCCATAGAGTAGCCAGTATTTGACCCACTGAACATGTTTCAGTAATTGATCTTGAAATTTCTATACCTACTTATTGACTCTTTCTGATGTTACATAGATCATTCAAATGTCAATATTTGACCAAATGTACTAAAATCGGGCCCAAGAGTCGTCGATTGTGAACTTTTTAGTTCTACCCATTGACTCCTTCTGGAGATAAATTAGCCACAGAGTAGCCAATATTTGACCCATTGAACATGTTTCAGTCATGGATCTTGAAATTTCTATACCTACTTATTGACTATTTCTGATGTTACATAGATCATTCAAAAGTCAGTATTTGACCAAATGTACTAAAATCGGGCCCAAGAGTTGTCTATTTTGAACTTTTTACTTCTACCCTATTGACTCCTTCTGGTGATAAATTAGCCATAGAGAAGCCAATATTTGACCCATTGAACATGTTTCAGTCATGGATCTTGAAATTTCTATACCTACTTATTGAATCTATCTGATGTTACATCGGTCGTTCAAAAGTCAATATTTGACCAAATGTACTAAAATCGGGCCCAAGAGTTGTCTATTTTGAACTTTTTACTTCTACCCTATTGACTCCTTCTGGTGATAAATTAGCCATAGAGTAGCCAATATTTGACCCATTGAACAAGTTTCAGTCATGGAGCTTGAAATTTCTATACCTACTTATTGACTCTTTCTGATGTTACATCGGTCGTTCAAAAGTCAATATTTGACCAAATGTACTAAAATCGGGCCCAAGAGTTGTCTATTTTGAACTTTTTACTTCTACCCTATTGACTCCTTCTGGTGATAAATTAGCCATAGAGTAGCCAATATTTGACCCATTGAACAAGTTTCAGTCATGGAGCTTGAAATTTCTATACCTACTTATTGACTCTTTCTGATGTTACATAGATCATTCAAAAGTCAGTATTTGACCAAATGTACTAAAATCGGGCCCAAGAGTTGTCTATTTTGAACTTTTTACTTCTACCCTATTGACTCCTTCTGGTGATAAATTAGCCATAGAGAAGCCAATATTTGACCCATTGAACATGTTTCAGTCATGGATCTTGAAATTTCTATACCTACTTATTGAATCTATCTGATGTTACATCGGTCGTTCAAAAGTCAGTATTTGACCAAATGTACTAAAATCGGGCCCAAGAGTTGTCTATTTTGAACTTTTTACTTCTACCCTATTGACTCCTTCTGGTGATAAATTAGCCATAGAGAAGCCAATATTTGACCCATTGAACATGTTTCAGTCATGGATCTTGAAATTTCTATACCTACTTATTGAATCTATCTGATGTTACATCGGTCGTTCAAAAGTCAATATTTGACCAAATGTACTAAAATCGGGCCCAAGAGTCGTCGATTTTGAGCTTTCTATTTCTAACCAATTGACTTCTTCTGGTGATAAATTAGCCATAGAGTAGCCAATATTTGACCCATTGAACATGTTTCAGTCATGGATCTTAAAATTTCTATACCTTCTTATTGACTCTTTCTGATTTATATTTGTTATTCAAAAGTCAATTTTGACCAAATATACTAAAATCGGGCCCACGAATCGTCGATTTTGAACTTTTTAGTTCTACCCATTGACTCCTTCTGGTGATAAATTAGCCATAAAGTAGCCAGTATTTGACCCACTGAACATGTTTCAGTAATTGATCTTGAAATTTCTATACCTACTTATTGACTCTTTCTGATGTTACATAGATCATTCAAATGTCAATATTTGACCAAATGTACTAAAATCGGGTCCAAGAGTCGTCTATTTTAAACTTTTTAGTTCTACCCTTTGACTCCTTCTGGTGATAAATTAGCCATAGAGTAGCCAAAATTTGACCCATTGAACATGTTTCAGTCATGGATCTTGAAATTTCTAGACCTACTTATTGAATCTATCTGATGTTACATCGGTCATTCAAAAGTCAATATTTGACCAAATGTTCTAAAATCGGGCCCTAGAGTTGTCTATTTTGAACTTTTTACTTCTACCCAATTGACTCCTTCTGGTGATAAATTAGCCATAGAGTAGCCAATATTTGACCCATTGAACATGTTTCAGTCATGGAGCTTGAAATTTCTATACCTACTTATTGACTCTTTCTGATGTTACATCGGTCATTCAAATGTCAATATTTGACCAAATGTATTAAAATCGGGCCCAAGAGTCGTCGATTTTGAACTTTTTAGTTCTACCCATTGACTCCTTCTGGTGATAAATTAGCCATAGAGTAGCCAGTATTTGACCCACTGAACATGTTTCAGTAATTGATCTTGAAATTTCTATACCTACTTATTGACTCTTTCTGATGTTACATAGATCATTCAAATGTCAATATTTGACCAAATGTACTAAAATCGGGCCCAAGAGTCGTCGATTGTGAACTTTTTAGTTCTACCCATTGACTCCTTCTGGAGATAAATTAGCCACAGAGTAGCCAATATTTGACCCATTGAACATGTTTCAGTCATGGATCTTGAAATTTCTATACCTACTTATTGACTATTTCTGATGTTACATAGATCATTCAAAAGTCAGTATTTGACCAAATGTACTAAAATCGGGCCCAAGAGTTGTCTATTTTGAACTTTTTACTTCTACCCTATTGACTCCTTCTGGTGATAAATTAGCCATAGAGAAGCCAATATTTGACCCATTGAACATGTTTCAGTCATGGATCTTGAAATTTCTATACCTACTTATTGAATCTATCTGATGTTACATCGGTCGTTCAAAAGTCAATATTTGACCAAATGTACTAAAATCGGGCCCAAGAGTTGTCTATTTTGAACTTTTTACTTCTACCCTATTGACTCCTTCTGGTGATAAATTAGCCATAGAGTAGCCAATATTTGACCCATTGAACAAGTTTCAGTCATGGAGCTTGAAATTTCTATACCTACTTATTGACTCTTTCTGATGTTACATCGGTCGTTCAAAAGTCAATATTTGACCAAATGTACTAAAATCGGGCCCAAGAGTTGTCTATTTTGAACTTTTTACTTCTACCCTATTGACTCCTTCTGGTGATAAATTAGCCATAGAGTAGCCAATATTTGACCCATTGAACAAGTTTCAGTCATGGAGCTTGAAATTTCTATACCTACTTATTGACTCTTTCTGATGTTACATAGATCATTCAAAAGTCAGTATTTGACCAAATGTACTAAAATCGGGCCCAAGAGTTGTCTATTTTGAACTTTTTACTTCTACCCTATTGACTCCTTCTGGTGATAAATTAGCCATAGAGAAGCCAATATTTGACCCATTGAACATGTTTCAGTCATGGATCTTGAAATTTCTATACCTACTTCTTGAATCTATCTGATGTTACATCGGTCGTTCAAAAGTCAGTATTTGACCAAATGTACTAAAATCGGGCCCAAGAGTTGTCTATTTTGAACTTTTTACTTCTACCCTATTGACTCCTTCTGGTGATAAATTAGCCATAGAGAAGCCAATATTTGACCCATTGAACATGTTTCAGTCATGGATCTTGAAATTTCTATACCTACTTATTGAATCTATCTGATGTTACATCGGTCGTTCAAAAGTCAATATTTGACCAAATGTACTAAAATCGGGCCCAAGAGTCGTCGATTTTGAGCTTTCTATTTCTAACCAATTGACTTCTTCTGGTGATAAATTAGCCATAGAGTAGCCAATATTTGACCCATTGAACATGTTTCAGTCATGGATCTTAAAATTTCTATACCTTCTTATTGACTCTTTCTGATTTATATTTGTTATTCAAAAGTCAATTTTGACCAAATATACTAAAATCGGGCCCACGAATCGTCGATTTTGAACTTTTTAGTTCTACCCATTGACTCCTTCTGGTGATAAATTAGCCATAAAGTAGCCAGTATTTGACCCACTGAACATGTTTCAGTAATTGATCTTGAAATTTCTATACCTACTTATTGACTCTTTCTGATGTTACATAGATCATTCAAATGTCAATATTTGACCAAATGTACTAAAATCGGGCCCAAGAGTCGTCGATTTTGAACTTTTTAGTTCTACCCATTGACTCCTTCTGGAGATAAATTAGCCACAGAGTAGCCAATATTTGACCCATTGAACATGTTTCAGTCATGGATCTTGAAATTTCTATACCTACTTATTGACTCTTTCTGATTTTACATCGGTCATTCAAAAGTCAATATTTGACCAAATGTACTAAAATCGGGCCCAAGAGTCGTCGATTTTGAACTTTTTAGTTCTACCCATTGACTCCTTCTGGTGATAAATTAGCCATAGAGTAGCCAATATTTGACCCATTGAACATGTTTCAGTCATGGATCTTGAAATTTCTAGACCTACTTATTGACTCTTTCTGATGTTACATCGGTCATTCAAAAGTCAATATTTGACCAAATGTACTAACACTGGGCCCAAGAGTCGTCTATGTTGAACTTTTTAGTTCTACCCTATCGACTACTTCTGGAGATAGTTCAGCCAATTTTTGACCCACTGAAAATATTTCAGTCCTTGATCTTGAACTTTCTATTTCTATCCAATTGACTCCTTCTGGTTATAAATTAGCGATAGAGTAGCCAATTATTGACCCATTGAACATGTTTCAGTCATGGATCTTGAAATTTCTATACCTACTTACTGCCTCTATCTGATGTTACATCGGTCATTCAAAAGTCAATATTTGACCAAATGTACTAAAATCGGGCCCAAGAGTCGTCTATTTTGAACTTTTTAGTTCTACCGTATTGACTCCTTCTGGCGATTGTTCAGCCAATTTTTGACCCACTGAAAATATTTCAGTCCTTGATCTTGAACTTTCTATTCCTACCCAATTGACTCCTTCTGGTGATAAATTAGCCATAGAGTAGCCAATATTTTAACCATTGGACATGTTTCACTTATGGATCTTGAAATTTCTTTACCTACTCATTGACTCTTTCTGAATTTAGGTCAGTCATTCAAAAATCCATATTTGACCAAATGTACTAATTTGGGGCCCAAGAGTCGTCGATTTTGAACTTTCTATTTATACCCACTTGACTCCTTTTGGTGATAAATTAGCCATAGAGTAGCCAATATTTGACCCATTGAACATGTTTCAGTCATGGATCTTTAAATTTCTTTACCTACTTATTGACTCTTTCTGATTTTACATCGGTCATTCAAAAGTCAATATTTGACCAAATGTACTAAAATCGGGCCCAAGAGTCTTCGATTTTGAACTTTCTATTTCTATACAATTGTCTCCTTCTGGTGATAAATTTGCCATAGAGTAGCCAATATTTGACCCATTGAACATGTTTCAGTAATTGATCTTGAAATTTCTATACCTACTTATTGACTCTTTCTGATGTTACATAGATCATTCAAAAGTCAATATTTGACCAAATGTACTAAAATCGGGCCCAAAAGTAGTCGATTTTGAACTTTTTAGTTCTACCCATTGACTCATTCTGGTGATAAATTAGCCATAGAGTAGCCAATATTTGACCCATTGAACATGTTTCAGTCATGGATCTTGAAATTTATAGACCTTATTGAATCTATCTGATGTTACATCGGTCATTCAAAAGTCAATATTTGACCAAATGTACTAAAATCGGGCCCAAGAGTCGTCTATTTTAAACTTTTTAGTTCTACCCTTTGACTCCTTCTGGTGATAAATTAGCCATAGAGTAGCCAAAATTTGACTCATTGAACATGTTTCAGTCATGGATCTTGAAATTTCTAGACCTACTTATTGAATCTATCTGATGTTACATCGGTCATTCAAAAGTCAATATTTGACCAAATGTACTAAAATCGGGCCCAAGAGTTGTCTATTTTGAACTTTTTACTTCTACCCTATTGACTCCTTCTGGTGATAAATTAGCCATAGAGTAGCCAATATTTGACCCATTGAACATGTTTCAGTCATGGAGCTTGAAATTTCTAGACCTACTTATTGACTCTTTCTGATGTTACATCGGTCATTCAAAAGTCAATATTTGACCAAATGTACTAACACTGGGCCCAAGAGTCGTCTATGTTGAACTTTTTAGTTCTACCCTATCGACTACTTCTGGAGATAGTTCAGCCAATTTTTGACCCACTGAAAATATTTCAGTCCTTGATCTTGAACTTTCTATTTCTATCCAATTGACTCCTTCTGGTTATAAATTAGCGATAGAGTAGCCAATTATTGACCCATTGAACATGTTTCAGTCATGGATCTTGAAATTTCTATACCTACTTATTGACTATTTCTGATGTTACATAGATCATTCAAAAGTCAATATTTGACCAAATGTACTAAAATCGGGCCCAAGAGTCGTCTATTTTGAACTTTTTAGTTCTACCGTATTGACTCCTTCTGGCGATAGTTCAGCCAATTTTTGACCCACTGAAAATATTTCAGTCCTTGATCTTGAACGTTCTATTCCTACCCAATTGACTCCTTCCGGTGATGAATTAGCCATAGAGTAGCCAATATTTGACCCATTGAACATGTTTCAGTCATGGATCTTTAAATTTCTTTACCTACTTATTGACTCTTTCTGATTTTACATCAGTCATTCAAAAGTCAATATTTGACCAAATGTACTAAAATCGGGCCCAAGAGTCGTCGATTTTGAACTTTTTAGTTCTACCCATTGACTCCATCTGGTGATAAATTAGCCATAGAGTAGCCAATATTTGACCCATTGAACATGTTTCAGTCATGGATCTTGAAATTTCTAGACCTACTTATTGACTCTTTCTGATGTTACATCGGTCATTCAAAAGTCAATATTTGACCAAATTTACTAACACTGGGCACAAGAGTCGTCTATGTTGAACTTTTTAGTTCTACCCTATTGACTACTTCTGGAGATAGTTCAGCCATTTTTTGACCCACTGAAAATATTTCAGTCCTTGATCTTGAACTTTCTATTTCTATCCAATTGACTCCTTCTGGTTATAAATTAGCGATAGAGTAGCCAATTATTGACCCATTGAACATGTTTCAGTCATGGATCTTGAAATTTCTATACCTACTTATTGCCTCTATCTGATGTTACATCGGTCATTCAAAAGTCAATATTTGACCAAATGTACTAAAATCGGGCCCAAGAGTTGTCTATTTTGAACTTTTTACTTCTACCCTATTGACTCCTTCTGGTGATAAATTAGCCATAGAGTAGCCAATATTTTACCCATTGGACATGTTTCAGTTATGGATCTTAAAGTTTTTATACCTACTCATTGACTCTTTCTGAATTTAGGTCAGTCATTCAGAAATCCATATTTGACCAAATGTACTAATATCGGTACCAAGAGTCGTCGATTTTGAACTTTCTATTTATACCCACTTGACTCCTTTTGGTTGTAAATTAGCCATAGAGTAGCCAATATTTGACCCATTGAACATGTTTCAGTCATGGATCTTTAAATTTCTTTACCTACTTATTGACTCTTTCTGATTTTACATCGGTCATTCAAAAGTCAATATTTGACCAAATGTACTAAAATCAGGCCCAAGAGTCGTCGATTTTGAACTTTTTAGTTCTACCCATTGACTCCTTCTGGTGATAAATTAGCCATAGAGTAGCCAATATTTGACCCATTGAACATGTTTCAGTCATGGATCTTGAAATTTCTAGACCTACTTATTGACTCTTTCTGATGTTACATCGGTCATTCAAAAGTCAATATTTGACCAAATGTACTAACACTGGGCCCAAGAGTCGTCTATGTTGAACTTTTTAGTTCTACCTTATTGACTACTTCTGGAGATAGTTCAGCCAATTTTTGACCCACTGAAAATATTTCAGTCCTTGATCTTGAACTTTCTATTTCTATCCAATTGACTCCTTCTGGTTATAAATTAGCGATAGAGTAGCCAATTATTGACCCATTGAACATGTTTCAGTCATGGATCTTGAAATTTCTATACCTACTTATTGCCTCTATCTGATGTTACATCGGTCATTCAAAAGTCAATATTTGACCAAATGTACTAAAATCGGGCCCAAGAGTCGTCTATTTTGAACTTTTTAGTTCTACCGTATTGACTCCTTCTGGCGATAGTTCAGCCAATTTTTGACCCACTGAAAATATTTCAGTCCTTGATCTTGAACTTTCTATTCCTACCCAATTGACTCCTTCTGGTGATAAATTAGCCATAGAGTAGCCAATATTTTACCCATTGGACATGTTTCAGTTATGGATCTTGAAATTTCTTTACCTACTCATTGGCTCTTTCTGAATTTAGGTCAGTCATTCAGAAATCCATATTTGACCAAATGTACTAATTTGGGGCCCAAGAGTCGTCGATTTTGAACTTTCTATTTATACCCACTTGACGCTTTTGGTGATAAATTAGCCATAGAGTAGCCAATATTTGACCCATTGAACATGTTTCAGTCATGGATCTTTAAATTTCTTTACCTACTTATTGACTCTTTCTGATTTTACATCGGTCATTCAAAAGTCAATATTTGACCAAATGTACTAAAATCGGGCCCAAGAGTCTTCGATTTTGAACTTTCTATTTCTATACAATTGACTCCTTCTGGTGATAAATTAGCCATAGAGTAGCCAATATTTGACCCATTGAACATGTTTCAGTAATTGATCTTGAAATTTCTATACCTACTTATTGACTCTTTCTGATGTTACATAGATCATTCAAAAGTCAATATTTGACCAAATGTACTAAAATCGGGCCCAAAAGTAGTCGATTTTTAACTTTTTAGTTCTACCCGTTGACTCATTCTGGTGATAAATTAGCCATAGAGTAGCCAATATTTGACCCATTGAACATGTTTCAGTCATGGATCTTGAAATTTATAGACCTTATTGAATCTCTCTGATGTTACATCGGTCATTCAAAAGTCAATATTTGACCAAATGTACTAAAATCGGGTC
This sequence comes from Zacco platypus, assembly GCA_038088235.1. Lineage (NCBI taxonomy): Eukaryota > Metazoa > Chordata > Actinopteri > Cypriniformes > Xenocyprididae > Zacco > Zacco platypus. The sequence goes on from CM076070.1 coordinate 29,224,271, forward strand.
CAAGAGTCGTCTATTTTAAACTTTTTAGTTCTACCCTTTGACTCCTTCTGGTGATAAATTAGCCATAGAGTAGCCAAAATTTGACCCATTGAACATGTTTCAGTCATGGATCTTGAAATTTCTAGACCTACTTATTGAATCTATCTGATGTTACATCGGTCATTCAAAAGTCAATATTTGACCAAATGTACTAAAATCGGGCCCTAGAGTTGTCTATTTTGAACTTTTTACTTCTACCCAATTGACTCCTTCTGGTGATAAATTAGCCATAGAGTAGCCAATATTTGACCCATTGAACATGTTTCAGTCATGGAGCTTGAAATTTCTATACCTACTTATTGACTCTTTCTGATGTTACATCGGTCATTCAAATGTCAATATTTGACCAAATGTATTAAAATCGGGCCCAAGAGTCGTCGATTTTGAACTTTTTAGTTCTACCCATTGACTCCTTCTGGTGATAAATTAGCCATAGAGTAGCCAGTATTTGACCCACTGAACATGTTTCAGTAATTGATCTTGAAATTTCTATACCTACTTATTGACTCTTTCTGATGTTACATAGATCATTCAAATGTCAATATTTGACCAAATGTACTAAAATCGGGCCCAAGAGTCGTCGATTGTGAACTTTTTAGTTCTACCCATTGACTCCTTCTGGAGATAAATTAGCCACAGAGTAGCCAATATTTGACCCATTGAACATGTTTCAGTCATGGATCTTGAAATTTCTATACCTACTTATTGACTATTTCTGATGTTACATAGATCATTCAAAAGTCAGTATTTGACCAAATGTACTAAAATCGGGCCCAAGAGTTGTCTATTTTGAACTTTTTACTTCTACCCTATTGACTCCTTCTGGTGATAAATTAGCCATAGAGAAGCCAATATTTGACCCATTGAACATGTTTCAGTCATGGATCTTGAAATTTCTATACCTACTTATTGAATCTATCTGATGTTACATCGGTCGTTCAAAAGTCAGTATTTGACCAAATGTACTAAAATCGGGCCCAAGAGTTGTCTATTTTGAACTTTTTACTTCTACCCTATTGACTCCTTCTGGTGATAAATTAGCCATAGAGAAGCCAATATTTGACCCATTGAACATGTTTCAGTCATGGATCTTGAAATTTCTATACCTACTTATTGAATCTATCTGATGTTACATCGGTCGTTCAAAAGTCAATATTTGACCAAATGTACTAAAATCGGGCCCAAGAGTCGTCGATTTTGAGCTTTCTATTTCTAACCAATTGACTTCTTCTGGTGATAAATTAGCCATAGAGTAGCCAATATTTGACCCATTGAACATGTTTCAGTCATGGATCTTAAAATTTCTATACCTTCTTATTGACTCTTTCTGATTTATATTTGTTATTCAAAAGTCAATTTTGACCAAATATACTAAAATCGGGCCCACGAATCGTCGATTTTGAACTTTTTAGTTCTACCCATTGACTCCTTCTGGTGATAAATTAGCCATAAAGTAGCCAGTATTTGACCCACTGAACATGTTTCAGTAATTGATCTTGAAATTTCTATACCTACTTATTGACTCTTTCTGATGTTACATAGATCATTCAAATGTCAATATTTGACCAAATGTACTAAAATCGGGCCCAAGAGTCGTCGATTTTGAACTTTTTAGTTCTACCCATTGACTCCTTCTGGAGATAAATTAGCCATAGAGTAGCCAATATTTGACCCATTGAACATGTTTCAGTCATGGATCTTGAAATTTCTAGACCTACTTATTGACTCTTTCTGATGTTACATCGGTCATTCAAAAGTCAATATTTGACCAAATGTACTAAAATCGGGCCTAAGAGTCGTCTATGTTGAACTTTTTAGTTCTACCCTATCGACTACTTCTGGAGATAGTTCAGCCAATTTTTGACCCACTGAAAATATTTCAGTCCTTGATCTTGAACTTTCTATTTCTATCCAATTGACTCCTTCTGGTTATAAATTAGCGATAGAGTAGCCAATTATTGACCCATTGAACATGTTTCAGTCATGGATCTTGAAATTTCTATACCTACTTACTGCCTCTATCTGATGTTACATCGGTCATTCAAAAGTCAATATTTGACCAAATGTACTAAAATCGGGCCCAAGAGTCGTCTATTTTGAACTTTTTAGTTCTACCGTATTGACTCCTTCTGGCGATTGTTCAGCCAATTTTTGACCCACTGAAAATATTTCAGTCCTTGATCTTGAACTTTCTATTCCTACCCAATTGACTCCTTCTGGTGATAAATTAGCCATAGAGTAGCCAATATTTTAACCATTGGACATGTTTCACTTATGGATCTTGAAATTTCTTTACCTACTCATTGACTCTTTCTGAATTTAGGTCAGTCATTCAAAAATCCATATTTGACCAAATGTACTAATTTGGGGCCCAAGAGTCGTCGATTTTGAACTTTCTATTTATACCCACTTGACTCCTTTTGGTGATAAATTAGCCATAGAGTAGCCAATATTTGACCCATTGAACATGTTTCAGTCATGGATCTTTAAATTTCTTTACCTACTTATTGACTCTTTCTGATTTTACATCGGTCATTCAAAAGTCAATATTTGACCAAATGTACTAAAATCGGGCCCAAGAGTCTTCGATTTTGAACTTTCTATTTCTATACAATTGTCTCCTTCTGGTGATAAATTTGCCATAGAGTAGCCAATATTTGACCCATTGAACATGTTTCAGTAATTGATCTTGAAATTTCTATACCTACTTATTGACTCTTTCTGATGTTACATAGATCATTCAAAAGTCAATATTTGACCAAATGTACTAAAATCGGGCCCAAAAGTAGTCGATTTTGAACTTTTTAGTTCTACCCATTGACTCATTCTGGTGATAAATTAGCCATAGAGTAGCCAATATTTGACCCATTGAACATGTTTCAGTCATGGATCTTGAAATTTATAGACCTTATTGAATCTATCTGATGTTACATCGGTCATTCAAAAGTCAATATTTGACCAAATGTACTAAAATCGGGCCCAAGAGTCGTCTATTTTAAACTTTTTAGTTCTACCCTTTGACTCCTTCTGGTGATAAATTAGCCATAGAGTAGCCAAAATTTGACTCATTGAACATGTTTCAGTCATGGATCTTGAAATTTCTAGACCTACTTATTGAATCTATCTGATGTTACATCGGTCATTCAAAAGTCAATATTTGACCAAATGTACTAAAATCGGGCCCAAGAGTTGTCTATTTTGAACTTTTTACTTCTACCCTATTGACTCCTTCTGGTGATAAATTAGCCATAGAGTAGCCAATATTTGACCCATTGAACATGTTTCAGTCATGGAGCTTGAAATTTCTAGACCTACTTATTGACTCTTTCTGATGTTACATCGGTCATTCAAAAGTCAATATTTGACCAAATGTACTAACACTGGGCCCAAGAGTCGTCTATGTTGAACTTTTTAGTTCTACCCTATCGACTACTTCTGGAGATAGTTCAGCCAATTTTTGACCCACTGAAAATATTTCAGTCCTTGATCTTGAACTTTCTATTTCTATCCAATTGACTCCTTCTGGTTATAAATTAGCGATAGAGTAGCCAATTATTGACCCATTGAACATGTTTCAGTCATGGATCTTGAAATTTCTATACCTACTTATTGACTATTTCTGATGTTACATAGATCATTCAAAAGTCAATATTTGACCAAATGTACTAAAATCGGGCCCAAGAGTCGTCTATTTTGAACTTTTTAGTTCTACCGTATTGACTCCTTCTGGCGATAGTTCAGCCAATTTTTGACCCACTGAAAATATTTCAGTCCTTGATCTTGAACGTTCTATTCCTACCCAATTGACTCCTTCCGGTGATGAATTAGCCATAGAGTAGCCAATATTTGACCCATTGAACATGTTTCAGTCATGGATCTTTAAATTTCTTTACCTACTTATTGACTCTTTCTGATTTTACATCAGTCATTCAAAAGTCAATATTTGACCAAATGTACTAAAATCGGGCCCAAGAGTCGTCGATTTTGAACTTTTTAGTTCTACCCATTGACTCCATCTGGTGATAAATTAGCCATAGAGTAGCCAATATTTGACCCATTGAACATGTTTCAGTCATGGATCTTGAAATTTCTAGACCTACTTATTGACTCTTTCTGATGTTACATCGGTCATTCAAAAGTCAATATTTGACCAAATTTACTAACACTGGGCACAAGAGTCGTCTATGTTGAACTTTTTAGTTCTACCCTATTGACTACTTCTGGAGATAGTTCAGCCATTTTTTGACCCACTGAAAATATTTCAGTCCTTGATCTTGAACTTTCTATTTCTATCCAATTGACTCCTTCTGGTTATAAATTAGCGATAGAGTAGCCAATTATTGACCCATTGAACATGTTTCAGTCATGGATCTTGAAATTTCTATACCTACTTATTGCCTCTATCTGATGTTACATCGGTCATTCAAAAGTCAATATTTGACCAAATGTACTAAAATCGGGCCCAAGAGTTGTCTATTTTGAACTTTTTACTTCTACCCTATTGACTCCTTCTGGTGATAAATTAGCCATAGAGTAGCCAATATTTTACCCATTGGACATGTTTCAGTTATGGATCTTAAAGTTTTTATACCTACTCATTGACTCTTTCTGAATTTAGGTCAGTCATTCAGAAATCCATATTTGACCAAATGTACTAATATCGGTACCAAGAGTCGTCGATTTTGAACTTTCTATTTATACCCACTTGACTCCTTTTGGTGGTAAATTAGCCATAGAGTAGCCAATATTTGACCCATTGAACATGTTTCAGTCATGGATCTTTAAATTTCTTTACCTACTTATTGACTCTTTCTGATTTTACATCGGTCATTCAAAAGTCAATATTTGACCAAATGTACTAAAATCAGGCCCAAGAGTCGTCGATTTTGAACTTTTTAGTTCTACCCATTGACTCCTTCTGGTGATAAATTAGCCATAGAGTAGCCAATATTTGACCCATTGAACATGTTTCAGTCATGGATCTTGAAATTTCTAGACCTACTTATTGACTCTTTCTGATGTTACATCGGTCATTCAAAAGTCAATATTTGACCAAATGTACTAACACTGGGCCCAAGAGTCGTCTATGTTGAACTTTTTAGTTCTACCTTATTGACTACTTCTGGAGATAGTTCAGCCAATTTTTGACCCACTGAAAATATTTCAGTCCTTGATCTTGAACTTTCTATTTCTATCCAATTGACTCCTTCTGGTTATAAATTAGCGATAGAGTAGCCAATTATTGACCCATTGAACATGTTTCAGTCATGGATCTTGAAATTTCTAGACCTACTTATTGCCTCTATCTGATGTTACATCGGTCATTCAAAAGTCAATATTTGACCAAATGTACTAAAATCGGGCCCAAGAGTCGTCTATTTTGAACTTTTTAGTTCTACCGTATTGACTCCTTCTGGCGATAGTTCAGCCAATTTTTGACCCACTGAAAATATTTCAGTCCTTGATCTTGAACTTTCTATTCCTACCCAATTGACTCCTTCTGGTGATAAATTAGCCATAGAGTAGCCAATATTTTACCCATTGGACATGTTTCAGTTATGGATCTTGAAATTTCTTTACCTACTCATTGGCTCTTTCTGAATTTAGGTCAGTCATTCAGAAATCCATATTTGACCAAATGTACTAATTTGGGGCCCAAGAGTCGTCGATTTTGAACTTTCTATTTATACCCACTTGACGCTTTTGGTGATAAATTAGCCATAGAGTAGCCAATATTTGACCCATTGAACATGTTTCAGTCATGGATCTTTAAATTTCTTTACCTACTTATTGACTCTTTCTGATTTTACATCGGTCATTCAAAAGTCAATATTTGACCAAATGTACTAAAATCGGGCCCAAGAGTCTTCGATTTTGAACTTTCTATTTCTATACAATTGACTCCTTCTGGTGATAAATTAGCCATAGAGTAGCCAATATTTGACCCATTGAACATGTTTCAGTAATTGATCTTGAAATTTCTATACCTACTTATTGACTCTTTCTGATGTTACATAGATCATTCAAAAGTCAATATTTGACCAAATGTACTAAAATCGGGCCCAAAAGTAGTCGATTTTTAACTTTTTAGTTCTACCCGTTGACTCATTCTGGTGATAAATTAGCCATAGAGTAGCCAATATTTGACCCATTGAACATGTTTCAGTCATGGATCTTGAAATTTATAGACCTTATTGAATCTCTCTGATGTTACATCGGTCATTCAAAAGTCAATATTTGACCAAATGTACTAAAATCGGGTCCAAGAGTCGTCTATTTTAAACTTTTTAGTTCTACCCTTTGACTCCTTCTGGTGATAAATTAGCCATAGAGTAGCCAAAATTTGACCCATTGAACATGTTTCAGTCATGGATCTTGAAATTTCTAGACCTACTTATTGAATCTATCTGATGTTACATCGGTCATTCAAAAGTCAATATTTGACCAAATGTACTAAAATCGGGCCCTAGAGTTGTCTATTTTGAACTTTTTACTTCTACCCAATTGACTCCTTCTGGTGATAAATTAGCCATAGAGTAGCCAATATTTGACCCATTGAACATGTTTCAGTCATGGAGCTTGAAATTTCTATACCTACTTATTGACTCTTTCTGATGTTACATCGGTCATTCAAATGTCAATATTTGACCAAATGTATTAAAATCGGGCCCAAGAGTCGTCGATTTTGAACTTTTTAGTTCTACCCATTGACTCCTTCTGGTGATAAATTAGCCATAGAGTAGCCAGTATTTGACCCACTGAACATGTTTCAGTAATTGATCTTGAAATTTCTATACCTACTTATTGACTCTTTCTGATGTTACATAGATCATTCAAATGTCAATATTTGACCAAATGTACTAAAATCGGGCCCAAGAGTCGTCGATTGTGAACTTTTTAGTTCTACCCATTGACTCCTTCTGGAGATAAATTAGCCACAGAGTAGCCAATATTTGACCCATTGAACATGTTTCAGTCATGGATCTTGAAATTTCTATACCTACTTATTGACTATTTCTGATGTTACATAGATCATTCAAAAGTCAGTATTTGACCAAATGTACTAAAATCGGGCCCAAGAGTTGTCTATTTTGAACTTTTTACTTCTACCCTATTGACTCCTTCTGGTGATAAATTAGCCATAGAGAAGCCAATATTTGACCCATTGAACATGTTTCAGTCATGGATCTTGAAATTTCTATACCTACTTATTGAATCTATCTGATGTTACATCGGTCGTTCAAAAGTCAGTATTTGACCAAATGTACTAAAATCGGGCCCAAGAGTTGTCTATTTTGAACTTTTTACTTCTACCCTATTGACTCCTTCTGGTGATAAATTAGCCATAGAGAAGCCAATATTTGACCCATTGAACATGTTTCAGTCATGGATCTTGAAATTTCTATACCTACTTATTGAATCTATCTGATGTTACATCGGTCGTTCAAAAGTCAAGATTTGACCAAATGTACTAAAATCGGGCCCAAGAGTCGTCGATTTTGAGCTTTCTATTTCTAACCAATTGACTTCTTCTGGTGATAAATTAGCCATAGAGTAGCCAATATTTGACCCATTGAACATGTTTCAGTCATGGATCTTAAAATTTCTATACCTTCTTATTGACTCTTTCTGATTTATATTTGTTATTCAAAAGTCAATTTTGACCAAATATACTAAAATCGGGCCCACGAATCGTCGATTTTGAACTTTTTAGTTCTACCCATTGACTCCTTCTGGTGATAAATTAGCCATAAAGTAGCCAGTATTTGACCCACTGAACATGTTTCAGTAATTGATCTTGAAATTTCTATACCTACTTATTGACTCTTTCTGATGTTACATAGATCATTCAAATGTCAATATTTGACCAAATGTACTAAAATCGGGCCCAAGAGTCGTCGATTTTGAACTTTTTAGTTCTACCCATTGACTCCTTCTGGAGATAAATTAGCCACAGAGTAGCCAATATTTGACCCATTGAACATGTTTCAGTCATGGATCTTGAAATTTCTATACCTACTTATTGACTCTTTCTGATTTTACATCGGTCATTCAAAAGTCAATATTTGACCAAATGTACTAAAATCGGGCCCAAGAGTCGTCGATTTTGAACTTTTTAGTTCTACCCATTGACTCCTTCTGGTGATAAATTAGCCATAGAGTAGCCAATATTTGACCCATTGAACATGTTTCAGTCATGGATCTTGAAATTTCTAGACCTACTTATTGACTCTTTCTGATGTTACATCGGTCATTCAAAAGTCAATATTTGACCAAATGTACTAACACTGGGCCCAAGAGTCGTCTATGTTGAACTTTTTAGTTCTACCCTATCGACTACTTCTGGAGATAGTTCAGCCAATTTTTGACCCACTGAAAATATTTCAGTCCTTGATCTTGAACTTTCTATTTCTATCCAATTGACTCCTTCTGGTTATAAATTAGCGATAGAGTAGCCAATTATTGACCCATTGAACATGTTTCAGTCATGGATCTTGAAATTTCTATACCTACTTACTGCCTCTATCTGATGTTACATCGGTCATTCAAAAGTCAATATTTGACCAAATGTACTAAAATCGGGCCCAAGAGTCGTCTATTTTGAACTTTTTAGTTCTACCGTATTGACTCCTTCTGGCGATTGTTCAGCCAATTTTTGACCCACTGAAAATATTTCAGTCCTTGATCTTGAACTTTCTATTCCTACCCAATTGACTCCTTCTGGTGATAAATTAGCCATAGAGTAGCCAATATTTTAACCATTGGACATGTTTCACTTATGGATCTTGAAATTTCTTTACCTACTCATTGACTCTTTCTGAATTTAGGTCAGTCATTCAAAAATCCATATTTGACCAAATGTACTAATTTGGGGCCCAAGAGTCGTCGATTTTGAACTTTCTATTTATACCCACTTGACTCCTTTTGGTGATAAATTAGCCATAGAGTAGCCAATATTTGACCCATTGAACATGTTTCAGTCATGGATCTTTAAATTTCTTTACCTACTTATTGACTCTTTCTGATTTTACATCGGTCATTCAAAAGTCAATATTTGACCAAATGTACTAAAATCGGGCCCAAGAGTCTTCGATTTTGAACTTTCTATTTCTATACAATTGTCTCCTTCTGGTGATAAATTTGCCATAGAGTAGCCAATATTTGACCCATTGAACATGTTTCAGTAATTGATCTTGAAATTTCTATACCTACTTATTGACTCTTTCTGATGTTACATAGATCATTCAAAAGTCAATATTTGACCAAATGTACTAAAATCGGGCCCAAAAGTAGTCGATTTTGAACTTTTTAGTTCTACCCATTGACTCATTCTGGTGATAAATTAGCCATAGAGTAGCCAATATTTGACCCATTGAACATGTTTCAGTCATGGATCTTGAAATTTATAGACCTTATTGAATCTATCTGATGTTACATCGGTCATTCAAAAGTCAATATTTGACCAAATGTACTAAAATCGGGCCCAAGAGTCGTCTATTTTAAACTTTTTAGTTCTACCCTTTGACTCCTTCTGGTGATAAATTAGCCATAGAGTAGCCAAAATTTGACTCATTGAACATGTTTCAGTCATGGATCTTGAAATTTCTAGACCTACTTATTGAATCTATCTGATGTTACATCGGTCATTCAAAAGTCAATATTTGACCAAATGTACTAAAATCGGGCCCAAGAGTTGTCTATTTTGAACTTTTTACTTCTACCCTATTGACTCCTTCTGGTGATAAATTAGCCATAGAGTAGCCAATATTTGACCCATTGAACATGTTTCAGTCATGGAGCTTGAAATTTCTAGACCTACTTATTGACTCTTTCTGATGTTACATCGGTCATTCAAAAGTCAATATTTGACCAAATGTACTAACACTGGGCCCAAGAGTCGTCTATGTTGAACTTTTTAGTTCTACCCTATCGACTACTTCTGGAGATAGTTCAGCCAATTTTTGACCCACTGAAAATATTTCAGTCCTTGATCTTGAACTTTCTATTTCTATCCAATTGACTCCTTCTGGTTATAAATTAGCGATAGAGTAGCCAATTATTGACCCATTGAACATGTTTCAGTCATGGATCTTGAAATTTCTATACCTACTTATTGACTATTTCTGATGTTACATAGATCATTCAAAAGTCAATATTTGACCAAATGTACTAAAATCGGGCCCAAGAGTCGTCTATTTTGAACTTTTTAGTTCTACCGTATTGACTCCTTCTGGCGATAGTTCAGCCAATTTTTGACCCACTGAAAATATTTCAGTCCTTGATCTTGAACGTTCTATTCCTACCCAATTGACTCCTTCCGGTGATGAATTAGCCATAGAGTAGCCAATATTTGACCCATTGAACATGTTTCAGTCATGGATCTTTAAATTTCTTTACCTACTTATTGACTCTTTCTGATTTTACATCAGTCATTCAAAAGTCAATATTTGACCAAATGTACTAAAATCGGGCCCAAGAGTCGTCGATTTTGAACTTTTTAGTTCTACCCATTGACTCCATCTGGTGATAAATTAGCCATAGAGTAGCCAATATTTGACCCATTGAACATGTTTCAGTCATGGATCTTGAAATTTCTAGACCTACTTATTGACTCTTTCTGATGTTACATCGGTCATTCAAAAGTCAATATTTGACCAAATTTACTAACACTGGGCACAAGAGTCGTCTATGTTGAACTTTTTAGTTCTACCCTATTGACTACTTCTGGAGATAGTTCAGCCATTTTTTGACCCACTGAAAATATTTCAGTCCTTGATCTTGAACTTTCTATTTCTATCCAATTGACTCCTTCTGGTTATAAATTAGCGATAGAGTAGCCAATTATTGACCCATTGAACATGTTTCAGTCATGGATCTTGAAATTTCTATACCTACTTATTGCCTCTATCTGATGTTACATCGGTCATTCAAAAGTCAATATTTGACCAAATGTACTAAAATCGGGCCCAAGAGTTGTCTATTTTGAACTTTTTACTTCTACCCTATTGACTCCTTCTGGTGATAAATTAGCCATAGAGTAGCCAATATTTTACCCATTGGACATGTTTCAGTTATGGATCTTAAAGTTTTTATACCTACTCATTGACTCTTTCTGAATTTAGGTCAGTCATTCAGAAATCCATATTTGACCAAATGTACTAATATCGGTACCAAGAGTCGTCGATTTTGAACTTTCTATTTATACCCACTTGACTCCTTTTGGTGGTAAATTAGCCATAGAGTAGCCAATATTTGACCCATTGAACATGTTTCAGTCATGGATCTTTAAATTTCTTTACCTACTTATTGACTCTTTCTGATTTTACATCGGTCATTCAAAAGTCAATATTTGACCAAATGTACTAAAATCAGGCCCAAGAGTCGTCGATTTTGAACTTTTTAGTTCTACCCATTGACTCCTTCTGGTGATAAATTAGCCATAGAGTAGCCAATATTTGACCCATTGAACATGTTTCAGTCATGGATCTTGAAATTTCTAGACCTACTTATTGACTCTTTCTGATGTTACATCGGTCATTCAAAAGTCAATATTTGACCAAATGTACTAACACTGGGCCCAAGAGTCGTCTATGTTGAACTTTTTAGTTCTACCTTATTGACTACTTCTGGAGATAGTTCAGCCAATTTTTGACCCACTGAAAATATTTCAGTCCTTGATCTTGAACTTTCTATTTCTATCCAATTGACTCCTTCTGGTTATAAATTAGCGATAGAGTAGCCAATTATTGACCCATTGAACATGTTTCAGTCATGGATCTTGAAATTTCTATACCTACTTATTGCCTCTATCTGATGTTACATCGGTCATTCAAAAGTCAATATTTGACCAAATGTACTAAAATCGGGCCCAAGAGTCGTCTATTTTGAACTTTTTAGTTCTACCGTATTGACTCCTTCTGGCGATAGTTCAGCCAATTTTTGACCCACTGAAAATATTTCAGTCCTTGATCTTGAACTTTCTATTCCTACCCAATTGACTCCTTCTGGTGATAAATTAGCCATAGAGTAGCCAATATTTTACCCATTGGACATGTTTCAGTTATGGATCTTGAAATTTCTTTACCTACTCATTGGCTCTTTCTGAATTTAGGTCAGTCATTCAGAAATCCATATTTGACCAAATGTACTAATTTGGGGCCCAAGAGTCGTCGATTTTGAACTTTCTATTTATACCCACTTGACGCTTTTGGTGATAAATTAGCCATAGAGTAGCCAATATTTGACCCATTGAACATGTTTCAGTCATGGATCTTTAAATTTCTTTACCTACTTATTGACTCTTTCTGATTTTACATCGGTCATTCAAAAGTCAATATTTGACCAAATGTACTAAAATCGGGCCCAAGAGTCTTCGATTTTGAACTTTCTATTTCTATACAATTGACTCCTTCTGGTGATAAATTAGCCATAGAGTAGCCAATATTTGACCCATTGAACATGTTTCAGTAATTGATCTTGAAATTTCTATACCTACTTATTGACTCTTTCTGATGTTACATAGATCATTCAAAAGTCAATATTTGACCAAATGTACTAAAATCGGGCCCAAAAGTAGTCGATTTTTAACTTTTTAGTTCTACCCGTTGACTCATTCTGGTGATAAATTAGCCATAGAGTAGCCAATATTTGACCCATTGAACATGTTTCAGTCATGGATCTTGAAATTTATAGACCTTATTGAATCTCTCTGATGTTACATCGGTCATTCAAAAGTCAATATTTGACCAAATGTACTAAAATCGGGTCCAAGAGTCGTCTATTTTAAACTTTTTAGTTCTACCCTTTGACTCCTTCTGGTGATAAATTAGCCATAGAGTAGCCAAAATTTGACCCATTGAACATGTTTCAGTCATGGATCTTGAAATTTCTAGACCTACTTATTGAATCTATCTGATGTTACATCGGTCATTCAAAAGTCAATATTTGACCAAATGTACTAAAATCGGGCCCTAGAGTTGTCTATTTTGAACTTTTTACTTCTACCCAATTGACTCCTTCTGGTGATAAATTAGCCATAGAGTAGCCAATATTTGACCCATTGAACATGTTTCAGTCATGGAGCTTGAAATTTCTATACCTACTTATTGACTCTTTCTGATGTTACATCGGTCATTCAAATGTCAATATTTGACCAAATGTATTAAAATCGGGCCCAAGAGTCGTCGATTTTGAACTTTTTAGTTCTACCCATTGACTCCTTCTGGTGATAAATTAGCCATAGAGTAGCCAGTATTTGACCCACTGAACATGTTTCAGTAATTGATCTTGAAATTTCTATACCTACTTATTGACTCTTTCTGATGTTACATAGATCATTCAAATGTCAATATTTGACCAAATGTACTAAAATCGGGCCCAAGAGTCGTCGATTGTGAACTTTTTAGTTCTACCCATTGACTCCTTCTGGAGATAAATTAGCCACAGAGTAGCCAATATTTGACCCATTGAACATGTTTCAGTCATGGATCTTGAAATTTCTATACCTACTTATTGACTATTTCTGATGTTACATAGATCATTCAAAAGTCAGTATTTGACCAAATGTACTAAAATCGGGCCCAAGAGTTGTCTATTTTGAACTTTTTACTTCTACCCTATTGACTCCTTCTGGTGATAAATTAGCCATAGAGAAGCCAATATTTGACCCATTGAACATGTTTCAGTCATGGATCTTGAAATTTCTATACCTACTTATTGAATCTATCTGATGTTACATCGGTCGTTCAAAAGTCAATATTTGACCAAATGTACTAAAATCGGGCCCAAGAGTTGTCTATTTTGAACTTTTTACTTCTACCCTATTGACTCCTTCTGGTGATAAATTAGCCATAGAGTAGCCAATATTTGACCCATTGAACAAGTTTCAGTCATGGAGCTTGAAATTTCTATACCTACTTATTGACTCTTTCTGATGTTACATAGATCATTCAAAAGTCAAGATTTGACCGAATGTACTAATATCGGGCCCAAGAGTCGTCGATTTTGAGCTTTCTATTTCTAACCAATTGACTTCTTCTGGTGATAAATTAGCCATAGAGTAGCCAATATTTGACCCATTGAACATGTTTCAGTCATGGATCTTAAAATTTCTATACCTTCTTATTGACTCTTTCTGATTTATATTTGTTATTCAAAAGTCAATTTTTGACCAAATATACTAAAATCGGGCCCACGAATCGTCGATTTTGAACTTTTTAGTTCTACCCATTGACTCCTTCTGGTGATAAATTAGCCATAAAGTAGCCAGTATTTGACCCACTGAACATGTTTCAGTAATTGATCTTGAAATTTCTATACCTACTTATTGACTCTTTCTGATGTTACATAGATCATTCAAATGTCAATATTTGACCAAATGTACTAAAATCGGGCCCAAGAGTCGTCGATTTTGAACTTTTTAGTTCTACCCATTGACTCCTTCTGGAGATAAATTAGCCACAGAGTAGCCAATATTTGACCCATTGAACATGTTTCAGTCATGGATCTTGAAATTTCTATACCTACTTATTGACTCTTTCTGATTTTACATCGGTCATTCAAAAGTCAATATTTGACCAAATGTACTAAAATCGGGCCCAAGAGTCGTCGATTTTGAACTTTTTAGTTCTACCCATTGACTCCTTCTGGTGATAAATTAGCCATAGAGTAGCCAATATTTGACCCATTGAACATGTTTCAGTCATGGATCTTGAAATTTCTAGACCTACTTATTGACTCTTTCTGATGTTACATCGGTCATTCAAAAGTCAATATTTGACCAAATGTACTAACACTGGGCCCAAGAGTCGTCTATGTTGAACTTTTTAGTTCTACCCTATCGACTACTTCTGGAGATAGTTCAGCCAATTTTTGACCCACTGAAAATATTTCAGTCCTTGATCTTGAACTTTCTATTTCTATCCAATTGACTCCTTCTGGTTATAAATTAGCGATAGAGTAGCCAATTATTGACCCATTGAACATGTTTCAGTCATGGATCTTGAAATTTCTATACCTACTTACTGCCTCTATCTGATGTTACATCGGTCATTCAAAAGTCAATATTTGACCAAATGTACTAAAATCGGGCCCAAGAGTCGTCTATTTTGAACTTTTTAGTTCTACCGTATTGACTCCTTCTGGCGATAGTTCAGCCAATTTTTGACCCACTGAAAATGTTTCAGTCCTTGATCTTGAACTTTCTATTCCTACCCAATTGACTCCTTCTGGTGATAAATTAGCCATAGAGTAGCCAATATTTTACCCATTGGACATGTTTCACTTATGGATCTTGAAATTTCTTTACCTACTCATTGACTCTTTCTGAATTTAGGTCAGTCATTCAGAAATCCATATTTGACCAAATGTACTAATTTGGGGCCCAAGAGTCGTCGATTTTGAACTTTCTATTTATACCCACTTGACTCCTTTTGGTGATAAATTAGCCATAGAGTAGCCAATATTTGACCCATTGAACATGTTTCAGTCATGGATCTTTAAATTTCTTTACCTACTTATTGACTCTTTCTGATTTTACATCGGTCATTCAAAAGTCAATATTTGACCAAATGTACTAAAATCGGGCCCAAGAGTCTTCGATTTTGAACTTTCTATTTCTATACAATTGTCTCCTTTTGGTGATAAATTTGCCATAGAGTAGCCAATATTTGACCCATTGAACATGTTTCAGTAATTGATCTTGAAATTTCTATACCTACTTATTGACTCTTTCTGATGTTACATAGATCATTCAAAAGTCAATATTTGACCAAATGTACTAAAATCGGGCCCAAAAGTAGTCGATTTTGAACTTTTTAGTTCTACCCATTGACTCATTCTGGTGATAAATTAGCCATAGAGTAGCCAATATTTGACCCATTGAACATGTTTCAGTCATGGATCTTGAAATTTATAGACCTTATTGAATCTATCTGATGTTACATCGGTCATTCAAAAGTCAATATTTGACCAAATGTACTAAAATCGGGCCCAAGAGTCGTCTATTTTAAACTTTTTAGTTCTACCCTTTGACTCCTTCTGGTGATAAATTAGCCATAGAGTAGCCAAAATTTGACCCATTGAACATGTTTCAGTCATGGATCTTGAAATTTCTAGACCTACTTATTGAATCTATCTGATGTTACATCGGTCATTCAAAAGTCAATATTTGACCAAATGTACTAAAATCGGGCCCAAGAGTTGTCTATTTTGAACTTTTTACTTCTACCCTATTGACTCCTTCTGGTGATAAATTAGCCATAGAGTAGCCAATATTTGACCCATTGAACATGTTTCAGTCATGGAGCTTGAAATTTCTAGACCTACTTATTGACTCTTTCTGATGTTACATCGGTCATTCAAAAGTCAATATTTGACCAAATGTACTAACACTGGGCCCAAGAGTCGTCTATGTTGAACTTTTTAGTTCTACCCTATCGACTACTTCTGGAGATAGTTCAGCCAATTTTTGACCCACTGAAAATATTTCAGTCCTTGATCTTGAACTTTCTATTTCTATCCAATTGACTCCTTCTGGTTATAAATTAGCGATAGAGTAGCCAATTATTGACCCATTGAACATGTTTCAGTCATGGATCTTGAAATTTCTATACCTACTCATTGACTCTTTCTGAATTTAGGTCAGTCATTCAGAAATCCATATTTGACCAAATGTACTAATATCGGGCCCAAGAGTCGTCGATTTTGAACTTTCAATTTCTACCCAATAGACTCCTTCTTGTGATAAATTAGCCATAGAGTAGCCAAAATTTGACCCATTGAACATGTTTCAGTCATGAATCTTGAAATTTCTATACCTACTTATTGACTCTTTTTGATGTTACATCGGCCATTCAAAAGTCAATATTTGACCAAATGTACTAATATCAGGCCCAAGAGTCGTCGATTTTGAACTTTTTAGTTCTACCCTATTGACTCCTTCTTGCGATAGTTCAGCCAATTTTTGACCCACTGAAAATATTTCAGTCCTTGATCTTGAACTTTCTATTCCTACCCAGTTGACTCCTTCTTGTGATACATTAGCATTAGAGTAGCCAATATTTGACCCATTGGACATATTTCAGTTATGGATCTTGAAATTTCTATACCTACTTATTGACTCTTTCTGAATTTAGGTCAGTCATTCAGAAATCCATATTTGACCAAATATACTAATATCGGGCCCAAGAGACGTCTATTTTGAACTTTTTAGTTCTACCCTTTGACTCCTTCTGGTGATAAATTAGCCATAGAGTAGCCAATATTTGACCCATTGAACATGTTTCAGTCAAGGAGCTTGAAATTTCTATACCTACTTATTGACTCTTTCTGATGTTATATCGTCATTCAAAAGTCAATATTTGACCAAATGTACTAATATCGGGCCCAAGAGTCGTCGATTTTGAACTTTCTATTTCTACCCAATTGACTCCTTCTGGTGATAAATTAGCGATAGAGTAGCCAATATTTGACCCATTGAACATGTTTCAGTCATGGATCAGGAAATTTCTATACCTACTAATTGACTCTTTCTGATGTTAAATCGGTCATTCAAAAGTCAATATTTGACCAAATGTACTAAAATCGGGCCCAAGAGTCGTCTATTTTGAACTTTTTAGTTCTACCCTGTTGACTTCTTCTGGAGATAGTTCAGCCAATTTTTGACCCACTGAAAATATTGCAGTCCTTGATCTTTAACTTTTTATTCCTACCCAATGGACTCCTTCTTGTCATACATTAGCCTTAGAGTGGCCAATATTTTACCCATTGGACATGTTTCAGTTATGGATCATGAATTTTTTTACCTACTCATTGACTCTTTCTGAATCTAGGTCAGTCATTCAGAAATCCACATTTGACCCAATGTACTAATATCGGGCCCAAGAGTCGTCGATTTTGAACTTTCTATTTCTACCCAATTGACTCCTTCTGGTGATAAATTAGCGATAGAGTAGCCAATAATTGACCCATTGAACATGTTTCAGTCATGGATCTTGAAATTTCTATACCTACTTATTGACTCTTTCTGATGTTACATCGGTCATTCAAAAGTCAATATTTGACCAAATGTACTAAAATCGGGCCCAAGAGTCGTCTATTTTGAACTTTTTAGTTCTACCCTATTGACTCCTTCTGGAGATAGTTCAGCCAATTTTTGACCCACTGAAAATATTTCAATCCTTGATCTTGAAGTTTCTATTCCTACCCAGTTGACTCCTTCTTGTGATAGTTCAGCCAATTTTTGACCCACTGAAAATATTTCAATCCTTGATCTTGAAGTTTCTATTCCTACCCAGTTGACTGCTTCTTGTGATAAATTAGCCGTAGAGTAGCCAATATTTTACCCATTGGACATGTTTCAGTTACGGATCTTGAAATTTTTATACCTACTTATTGACTCTTTCTGATGTTACATCGGTCATTCAAAAGTCAATATTTGACCAAATGTACTAAAATCGGGCCCAAGAGTTGTCTATTTTGAACTTTTTAGTTCTACCCTATAGACTCCTGGCAATAGTTCAGACAATTTTTTAAAGACTGAAAATTTTTCAGTCCTTGATCTTGAAATTTCTATTCCTACCCAATTGACTCCTTCTTGTGATAGTTCAGCCAATTTTTTAAAGACTGAAAATATTTCAGTCCTTGATCTTGAACTTTCTATTCCTACCCAATTGACTCCTTCTTGTGATACATTAGCATTAGAGTAGCCAATATTTTACTCATTGGACATGTTTCAGTTATGGATCTTGAAATTTCTAAACCTACTTATTGACTCTTTCTGATGTTACATCGACCATTCAAAAGTCAATATTTGACCAAATGTACTAAAATCAGGCCCAAGAGTCGTCTATTTTGAACTTTCTATTTCTACCCAATAGACTCCTTCTTGTGATAAATTAGCCATAGAGTAGCCAAAATTTGACCCATTGAACATGTTTCAGTCATGAATCTTGAAATTTCTATACCTACTTATTGACTCTTTTCGATGTTACATCGGCCATTCAAAAGTCAATATTTGACCAAATGTACTAAAATCGGAACCAAGAGTCGTCGATTTTGAACTTTTTAGTTCTACCCTATTGACTCCTTCTTGTGATAGTTCAGCCAATTTTTGACCCACTGAAAATATTTCAGTCCTTGATCTTGAACTTTCTATTCCTACCCAGTTGACTCCTTCTTGTGATACATTAGCATTAGAGTAGCCAATATTTTACTCATTGGACATGTTTCAGTTAAGCATCTTGAAATTTCTAAACCTACTTATTGACTCTTTCTAATGTTACATCGCCCATTCAAAAATCAATGTTTGACCAAATGTACTAAAATCAGGCCCAAGTGTCGTCTATTTTGAACTTTTTAGTTCTACCCTATTGACTCTTTCTGGAGATAGTTCAGGCAATTTTTGACCCACTGAAAATATTTCAGTCCTTGATCTTGAACTTTCTATTCCTACCCAATTGATTCCTTCTTGTGATAAATTAGCCATAGAGTAGCCAAAATTTGACCCATTGAACATGTTTCAGTCATGAATCTTGAAATTTCTATACCTACTTATTGACTCTTTTTGATGTTACATCGGCCATTCAAAAGTCAATATTTGACCAAATGTACTAAAATCGGGCCCAAGAGTCGTCTATTTTGAACTTTTTAATTCTACCCAATAGACTCCTTCTTGTGATAAATTAGCCATAGAGTAGCCAAAATTTGACCCATTGAACATGTTTCAGTCATGAATCTTGAAATTTCTATACCTACTTATTGACTCTTTTTGATGTTACATCGGCCATTCAAAAGTCAATATTTGACCAAATGTACTAAAATCGGGCCCAAGAGTCGTCTATTTTGAACTTTTTAGTTCTACCCTATTGACTCTTTCTGGAGATATTTCAGCCAATTTTTGACCCACTGAAAATATTTCAGTCCTTGATCTTGAACTTTCTATTCCTACCCAATTGATTCCTTCTTGTGATACATTAGCCTTAGAGTAGCCAATATTTTACCCATTGGACATGTTTCAGTTATGGAGCTTGAAATTTTTATACCTACTCATTGACTCTTTCTGAATTTAGGTCAGTCATTCAGAAATCCATATTTGACCAAATGTACTAAAATCAGGCCCAAGAGTCGTCTATTTTGAACTTTTTAGTTCTACCCAATAGACTCCTTCTTGTGATAAATTAGCCATAGAGTAGCCAAAATTTGACCCATTGAACATGTTTCAGTCATGAATCTTGAAATTTCTAAACCTACTTATTGACTCTTTTTGATGTTACATTGGCCATTCAAAAGTCAATATTTGACCAAATGTACTAAAATCGGGCCCAAGAGTCCTCTATTTTGAACTTTTTAGTTCTAACCTATTGACTCTTTCTGGAGATAGTTCAGCCAATTTTTGACCCACTGAAAATATTTCAGTCCTTGATCTTGAACTTTCTATTCCTACCCAATTGATTCCTTCTTCTGATACATTAGCCTTAGAGTAGCCAATATTTTACCCATTGGACATATTTCAGTTATGGATCTTGAAATTTCTATACCTACTTATTGACTCTTTCTGAATTTAGGTCAGTCATTCAGAAATCCATATTTGACCAAATATACTAATATCGGGCCCAAGAGACGTCTATTTTGAACTTTTTAGTTCTACCCTTTGACTCCTTCTGGTGATAAATTAGCCATAGAGTAGCCAATATTTGACCCATTGAACATGTTTCAGTCAAGGAGCTTGAAATTTCTATACCTACTTATTGACTCTTTCTGATGTTATATCGTCATTCAAAAGTCAATATTTGACCAAATGTACTAATATCGGGCCCAAGAGTCGTCTATTTTGAACTTTTTAGTTCTACCCTATTGACTCTTTCTGGAGATAGTTCAGCCAATTTTTGACCCACTGAAAATATTTCAGTCCTTGATCTTGAACTTTCTATTCCTACCCAATTGATTCCTTCTTGTGATACATTAGCCTTAGAGTAGCCAATATTTTACCCATTGGACATGTTTCAGTTATGCATCTTGAAATTTTTATACCTACTCATTGACTCTCTGAATTTATGTCAATCATTCAGAAATCCATATTTGACCAAATGTACTAATATCGGAACCAAGAGTCGTCGATTTTGAACTTTATATTTCTACCCAATTGAATCCTTCTGGTGATAAATTAGCCTTAGAGTAGCCAATATTTTACCCATTGGACATGTTTCAGTTATGGATCTTGAAATTTCTAAACCTACTTATTGACTCTTTCTGATGTTACATCGACCTTTCAAAAGTCAATATTTGACCAAATGTACTAAAATCAGGCCCAAGAGTCGTCTATTTTGAACTTTCTATTTCTACCCAATAGACTCCTTCTTGTGATAAATTAGCCATAGAGTAGCCAAAATTTGACCCATTGAACATGTTTCAGTCATGAATCTTGAAATTTCTATACCTACTTATTGACTCTTTTTGATGTTACATCGGCCATTCAAAAGTCAATATTTGACCAAATGTACTAAAATCGGAACCAAGAGTCGTCGATTTTGAACTTTTTAGTTCTACCCTATTGACTCCTTCTTGTGATAGTTCAGCCAATTTTTGACCCACTGAAAATATTTCAGTCCTTGATCTTGAACTTTCTATTCCTACCCAGTTGACTCCTTCTTGTGATGCATTAGCATTAGAGTAGCCAATATTTTACTCATTGGACATGTTTCAGTTATGCATCTTGAAATTTCTAAACCTACTTATTGACTCTTTCTAATGTTACATCGCCCATTCAAAAATCAATGTTTGACCAAATGTACTAAAATCAGGCCCAATTGTCGTCTATTTTGAACTTTTTAGTTCTACCCTATTGACTCTTTCTGGAGATAGTTCAGGCAATTTTTGACCCACTGAAAATATTTCAGTCCTTGATCTTGAACTTTCTATTCCTACCCAATTGACTCCTTCTTGTGATACATTAGCCTTAGAGTAGCCAATATTTTACCCATTGGACATGTTTCAGTTATGGAGCTTGAAATTTTTATACCTACTCATTGACTCTTTCTGAATTTAGGTAAGTCATTCAGAAATCCATATTTGACCAAATGTACTAAAATCAGGCCCAAGAGTCATCTATTTTGAACTTTTTAGTTCTACCCAATAGACTCCTTCTTGTGATAAATTAGCCATAGAGTAGCCAAAATTTGACCCATTGAACATGTTTCAGTCATGAATCTTGAAATTTCTAAACCTACTTATTGACTCTTTTTGATGTTACATTGGCCATTCAAAAGTCAATATTTGACCAAATGTACTAAAATCGGGCCCACGAGTCCTCTATTTTGAACTTTTTAGTTCTAACCTATTGACTCTTTCTGGAGATAGTTCAGCCAATTTTTGACCCACTGAAAATATTTCAGTCCTTGATCTTGAACTTTCTATTCCTACCCAATTGATTCCTTCTTGTGATACATTAGCCTTAGAGTAGCCAATATTTTACCCATTGGACATATTTCAGTTATGGATCTTGAAATTTCTATACCTACTTATTGACTCTTTCTGAATTTAGGTCAGTCATTCAGAAATCCATATTTGACCAAATATACTAATATCGGGCCCAAGAGACGTCTATTTTGAACTTTTTAGTTCTACCCTTTGACTCCTTCTGGTGATAAATTAGCCATAGAGTAGCCAATATTTGACCCATTGAACATGTTTCAGTCAAGGAGCTTGAAATTTCTATACCTACTTATTGACTCTTTCTGATGTTATATCGTCATTCAAAAGTCAATATTTGACCAAATGTACTAATATCGGGCCCAAGAGTCGTCTATTTTGAACTTTTTAGTTCTACCCTATTGACTCTTTCTGGAGATAGTTCAGCCAATTTTTGACCCACTGAAAATATTTCAGTCCTTGATCTTGAACTTTCTATTCCTACCCAATTGATTCCTTCTTGTGATACATTAGCCTTAGAGTAGCCAATATTTTACCCATTGGACATGTTTCAGTTATGCATCTTGAAATTTTTATACCTACTCATTGACTCTCTGAATTTATGTCAATCATTCAGAAATCCATATTTGACCAAATGTACTAATATCGGAACCAAGAGTCGTCGATTTTGAACTTTATATTTCTACCCAATTGAATCCTTCTGGTGATAAATTAGCCTTAGAGTAGCCAATATTTTACCCATTGGACATGTTTCATTTATGGATCTTGAAATTTCTATACCTACTTTTTGACTCTTTCTGATGTTACATCTGTAATTCAAAAGTCAATATTTGACCAAATGTACTAAAATCGGGCCCAAGAGTCGTCTATTTTGAACTTTTTAGTTCTACCCTATTGACTCCTTCTGGAGATAGTTCAGCCAATTTTTGACCCACTGAAAATATTTCAGTCCTTTATCTTGAACTTTCTATTCCTACCCAATTGACTCCTTCTTGTGATACATTAGCATTAGAGTAGCCAATATTTTACTCATTGGACATGTTTCAGTTATGGATCTTGAAATTTCTAAACCTACTTATTGACTCTTTCTGATCTTACATCGACCATTCAAAAGTAAATATTTGACCAAATGTACTAAAATCAGGCCCAAGAGTCGTCTATTTTGAACTTTCTATTTCTACCCAATAGACTCCTTCTTGTGATAAATTAGCCATAGAGTAGCCAAAATTTGACCCTTTGAACATGTTTCAGTCCTTGATCTTGAACTTTCTATTCCTACCCAGTTGACTCCTTCTTGTGATACATTAGCATTAGAGTAGCCAATATTTTACTCATTGGACATGTTTCAGTTATGGATCTTGAAATTTCTAAACCTACTTATTGACTCTTTCTAATGTTACATCGACCATTCAAAAATCAATGTTTGACCAAATGTACTAAAATCAGGCCCAAGTGTCGTCTATTTTGAACTTTTTAGTTCTACCCTATTGACTCCTTCTGGTGATAAATTAGCCATAGAGTAGCCAATATTTTACCCATTGGACATGTTTCACTTATGGATCTTGAAATTTCTTTACCTACTCATTGACTCTTTCTGAATTTAGGTCAGTCATTCAGAAATCCATATTTGACCAAATGTACTAATTTGGGGCCCAAGAGTCGTCGATTTTGAACTTTCTATTTATACCCACTTGACTCCTTTTGGTGATAAATTAGCCATAGAGTAGCCAATATTTGACCCATTGAACATGTTTCAGTCATGGATCTTTAAATTTCTTTACCTACTTATTGACTCTTTCTGATTTTACATCGGTCATTCAAAAGTCAATATTTGACCAAATGTACTAAAATCGGGCCCAAGAGTCTTCGATTTTGAACTTTCTATTTCTATACAATAGACTCCTTCTTGTGATAAATTAGCCATAGAGTAGCCAAAATTTGACCCATTGAACATGTTTCAGTCATGAATCTTGAAATTTCTATACCTACTTATTGACTCTTTTTGATGTTACATCGGCCATTCAAAAGTCAATATTTGACCAAATGTACTAAAATCGGAACCAAGAGTCGTCGATTTTGAACTTTTTAGTTCTACCCTATTGACTCCTTCTTGTGATAGTTCAGCCAATTTTTGACCCACTGAAAATATTTCAGTCCTTGATCTTGAACTTTCTATTCCTACCCAGTTGACTCCTTCTTGTGATACATTAGCATTAGAGTAGCCAATATTTTACTCATTGGACATGTTTCAGTTAAGCATCTTGAAATTTCTAAACCTACTTATTGACTCTTTCTAATGTTACATCGCCCATTCAAAAATCAATGTTTGACCAAATGTACTAAAATCAGGCCCAAGTGTCGTCTATTTTGAACTTTTTAGTTCTACCCTATTGACTCTTTCTGGAGATAGTTCAGGCAATTTTTGACCCACTGAAAATATTTCAGTCCTTGATCTTGAACTTTCTATTCCTACCCAATTGATTCCTTCTTGTGATAAATTAGCCATAGAGTAGCCAAAATTTGACCCATTGAACATGTTTCAGTCATGAATCTTGAAATTTCTATACCTACTTATTGACTCTTTTTGATGTTACATCGGCCATTCAAAAGTCAATATTTGACCAAATGTACTAAAATCGGGCCCAAGAGTCGTCTATTTTGAACTTTTTAATTCTACCCAATAGACTCCTTCTTGTGATAAATTAGCGATAGAGTAGCCAAAATTTGACCCATTGAACATGTTTCAGTCATGAATCTTGAAATTTCTATACCTACTTATTGACTCTTTTTGATGTTACATCGGCCATTCAAAAGTCAATATTTGACCAAATGTACTAAAATCGGGCCCAAGAGTCGTCTATTTTGAACTTTTTAGTTCTACCCTATTGACTCTTTCTGGAGATATTTCAGCCAATTTTTGACCCACTGAAAATATTTCAGTCCTTGATCTTGAACTTTCTATTCCTACCCAATTGATTCCTTCTTGTGATACATTAGCCTTAGAGTAGCCAATATTTTACCCATTGGACATGTTTCAGTTATGGAGCTTGAAATTTTTATACCTACTCATTGACTCTTTCTGAATTTAGGTCAGTCATTCAGAAATCCATATTTGACCAAATGTACTAAAATCAGGCCCAAGAGTCGTCTATTTTGAACTTTTTAGTTCTACCCAATAGACTCCTTCTTGTGATAAATTAGCCATAGAGTAGCCAAAATTTGACCCATTGAACATGTTTCAGTCATGAATCTTGAAATTTCTAAACCTACTTATTGACTCTTTTTGATGTTACATTGGCCATTCAAAAGTCAATATTTGACCAAATGTACTAAAATCGGGCCCAAGAGTCCTCTATTTTGAACTTTTTAGTTCTAACCTATTGACTCTTTCTGGAGATAGTTCAGCCAATTTTTGACCCACTGAAAATATTTCAGTCCTTGATCTTGAACTTTCTATTCCTACCCAATTGATTCCTTCTTCTGATACATTAGCCTTAGAGTAGCCAATATTTTACCCATTGGACATATTTCAGTTATGGATCTTGAAATTTCTATACCTACTTATTGACTCTTTCTGAATTTAGGTCAGTCATTCAGAAATCCATATTTGACCAAATATACTAATATCGGGCCCAAGAGACGTCTATTTTGAACTTTTTAGTTCTACCCTTTGACTCCTTCTGGTGATAAGTTAGCCATAGAGTAGCCAATATTTGACCCATTGAACATGTTTCAGTCAAGGAGCTTGAAATTTCTATACCTACTTATTGACTCTTTCTGATGTTATATCGTCATTCAAAAGTCAATATTTGACCAAATGTACTAATATCGGGCCCAAGAGTCGTCTATTTTGAACTTTTTAGTTCTACCCTATTGACTCTTTCTGGAGATAGTTCAGGCAATTTTTGACCCACTGAAAATATTTCAGTCCTTGATCTTGAACTTTCTATTCCTACCCAATTGACTCCTTCTTGTGATACATTAACCTTAGAGTAGCCAATATTTTACCCATTGGACATGTTTCAGTTATGGAGCTTGAAATTTTTATACCTACTCATTGACTCTTTCTGAATTTAGGTCAGTCATTCAGAAATCCATATTTGACCAAATGTACTAAAATCAGGCCCAAGAGTCATCTATTTTGAACTTTTTAGTTCTACCCAATAGACTCCTTCTTGTGATAAATTAGCCATAGAGTAGCCAAAATTTGACCCATTGAACATGTTTCAGTCATGAATCTTGAAATTTCTAAACCTACTTATTGACTCTTTTTGATGTTACATTGGCCATTCAAAAGTCAATATTTGACCAAATGTACTAAAATCGGGCCCAAGAGTCCTCTATTTTGAACTTTTTAGTTCTAACCTATTGACTCTTTCTGGAGATAGTTCAGCCAATTTTTGACCCACTGAAAATATTTCAGTCCTTGATCTTGAACTTTCTATTCCTACCCAATTGATTCCTTCTTGTGATACATTAGCCTTAGAGTAGCCAATATTTTACCCATTGGACATATTTCAGTTATGGATCTTGAAATTTCTATACCTACTTATTGACTCTTTCTGAATTTAGGTCAGTCATTCAGAAATCCATATTTGACCAAATATACTAATATCGGGCCCAAGAGACGTCTATTTTGAACTTTTTAGTTCTACCCTTTGACTCCTTCTGGTGATAAATTAGCCATAGAGTAGCCAATATTTGACCCATTGAACATGTTTCAGTCAAGGAGCTTGAAATTTCTATACCTACTTATTGACTCTTTCTGATGTTATATCGTCATTCAAAAGTCAATATTTGACCAAATGTACTAATATCGGGCCCAAGAGTCGTCTATTTTGAACTTTTTAGTTCTACCCTATTGACTCTTTCTGGAGATAGTTCAGCCAATTTTTGACCCACTGAAAATATTTCAGTCCTTGATCTTGAACTTTCTATTCCTACCCAATTGATTCCTTCTTGTGATACATTAGCCTTAGAGTAGCCAATATTTTACCCATTGGACATGTTTCAGTTATGCATCTTGAAATTTTTATACCTACTCATTGACTCTCTGAATTTATGTCAATCATTCAGAAATCCATATTTGACCAAATGTACTAATATCGGAACCAAGAGTCGTCGATTTTGAACTTTATATTTCTACCCAATTGAATCCTTCTGGTGATAAATTAGCCTTAGAGTAGCCAATATTTTACCCATTGGACATGTTTCAGTTATGGATCTTGAAATTTCTATACCTACTTTTTGACTCTTTCTGATGTTACATCTGTAATTCAAAAGTCAATATTTGACCAAATGTACTAAAATCGGGCCCAAGAGTCGTCTATTTTGAACTTTTTAGTTCTACCCTATTGACTCCTTCTGGAGATAGTTCAGCCAATTTTTGACCCACTGAAAATATTTCAGTCCTTTATCTTGAACTTTCTATTCCTACCCAATTGACTCCTTCTTGTGATACATTAGCATTAGAGTAGCCAATATTTTACTCATTGGACATGTTTCAGTTATGGATCTTGAAATTTCTAAACCTACTTATTGACTCTTTCTGATGTTACATCGACCATTCAAAAGTAAATATTTGACCAAATGTACTAAAATCAGGCCCAAGAGTCGTCTATTTTGAACTTTCTATTTCTACCCAATAGACTCCTTCTTGTGATAAATTAGCCATAGAGTAGCCAAAATTTGACCCATTGAACATGTTTCAGTCATGAATCTTGAAATTTCTATACCTACTTATTGACTCTTTTTGATGTTACATCGGCCATTCAAAAGTCAATATTTGACCAAATGTACTAAAATCGGAACCAAGAGTCGTCGATTTTGAACTTTTTAGTTCTACCCTATTGACTCCTTCTTGTGATAGTTCAGCCAATTTTTGACCCACTGAAAATATTTCAGTCCTTGATCTTGAACTTTCTATTCCTACCCAGTTGACTCCTTCTTGTGATACATTAGCATTAGAGTAGCCAATATTTTACTCATTGGACATGTTTCAGTTATGGATCTTGAAATTTCTAAACCTACTTATTGACTCTTTCTAATGTTACATCGACCATTCAAAAATCAATGTTTGACCAAATGTACTAAAATCAGGCCCAAGTGTCGTCTATTTTGAACTTTTTAGTTCTACCCTATTGACTCCTTCTGGTGATAAATTAGCCATAGAGTAGCCAATATTTTACCCATTGGACATGTTTCACTTATGGATCTTGAAATTTCTTTACCTACTCATTGACTCTTTCTGAATTTAGGTCAGTCATTCAGAAATCCATATTTGACCAAATGTACTAATTTGGGGCCCAAGAGTCGTCGATTTTGAACTTTCTATTTATACCCACTTGACTCCTTTTGGTGATAAATTAGCCATAGAGTAGCCAATATTTGACCCATTGAACATGTTTCAGTCATGGATCTTTAAATTTCTTTACCTACTTATTGACTCTTTCTGATTTTACATCGGTCATTCAAAAGTCAATATTTGACCAAATGTACTAAAATCGGGCCCAAGAGTCTTCGATTTTGAACTTTCTATTTCTATACAATAGACTCCTTCTTGTGATAAATTAGCCATAGAGTAGCCAAAATTTGACCCATTGAACATGTTTCAGTCATGAATCTTGAAATTTCTATACCTACTTATTGACTCTTTTTGATGTTACATCGGCCATTCAAAAGTCAATATTTGACCAAATGTACTAAAATCGGAACCAAGAGTCGTCGATTTTGAACTTTTTAGTTCTACCCTATTGACTCCTTCTTGTGATAGTTCAGCCAATTTTTGACCCACTGAAAATATTTCAGTCCTTGATCTTGAACTTTCTATTCCTACCCAGTTGACTCCTTCTTGTGATACATTAGCATTAGAGTAGCCAATATTTTACTCATTGGACATGTTTCAGTTAAGCATCTTGAAATTTCTAAACCTACTTATTGACTCTTTCTAATGTTACATCGCCCATTCAAAAATCAATGTTTGACCAAATGTACTAAAATCAGGCCCAAGTGTCGTCTATTTTGAACTTTTTAGTTCTACCCTATTGACTCTTTCTGGAGATAGTTCAGGCAATTTTTGACCCACTGAAAATATTTCAGTCCTTGATCTTGAACTTTCTATTCCTACCCAATTGATTCCTTCTTGTGATAAATTAGCCATAGAGTAGCCAAAATTTGACCCATTGAACATGTTTCAGTCATGAATCTTGAAATTTCTATACCTACTTATTGACTCTTTTTGATGTTACATCGGCCATTCAAAAGTCAATATTTGACCAAATGTACTAAAATCGGGCCCAAGAGTCGTCTATTTTGAACTTTTTAATTCTACCCAATAGACTCCTTCTTGTGATAAATTAGCCATAGAGTAGCCAAAATTTGACCCATTGAACATGTTTCAGTCATGAATCTTGAAATTTCTATACCTACTTATTGACTCTTTTTGATGTTACATCGGCCATTCAAAAGTCAATATTTGACCAAATGTACTAAAATCGGGCCCAAGAGTCGTCTATTTTGAACTTTTTAGTTCTACCCTATTGACTCTTTCTGGAGATATTTCAGCCAATTTTTGACCCACTGAAAATATTTCAGTCCTTGATCTTGAACTTTCTATTCCTACCCAATTGATTCCTTCTTGTGATACATTAGCCTTAGAGTAGCCAATATTTTACCCATTGGACATGTTTCAGTTATGGAGCTTGAAATTTTTATACCTACTCATTGACTCTTTCTGAATTTAGGTCAGTCATTCAGAAATCCATATTTGACCAAATGTACTAAAATCAGGCCCAAGAGTCGTCTATTTTGAACTTTTTAGTTCTACCCAATAGACTCCTTCTTGTGATAAATTAGCCATAGAGTAGCCAAAATTTGACCCATTGAACATGTTTCAGTCATGAATCTTGAAATTTCTAAACCTACTTATTGACTCTTTTTGATGTTACATTGGCCATTCAAAAGTCAATATTTGACCAAATGTACTAAAATCGGGCCCAAGAGTCCTCTATTTTGAACTTTTTAGTTCTAACCTATTGACTCTTTCTGGAGATAGTTCAGCCAATTTTTGACCCACTGAAAATATTTCAGTCCTTGATCTTGAACTTTCTATTCCTACCCAATTGATTCCTTCTTCTGATACATTAGCCTTAGAGTAGCCAATATTTTACCCATTGGACATATTTCAGTTATGGATCTTGAAATTTCTATACCTACTTATTGACTCTTTCTGAATTTAGGTCAGTCATTCAGAAATCCATATTTGACCAAATATACTAATATCGGGCCCAAGAGACGTCTATTTTGAACTTTTTAGTTCTACCCTTTGACTCCTTCTGGTGATAAATTAGCCATAGAGTAGCCAATATTTGACCCATTGAACATGTTTCAGTCAAGGAGCTTGAAATTTCTATACCTACTTATTGACTCTTTCTGATGTTATATCGTCATTCAAAAGTCAATATTTGACCAAATGTACTAATATCGGGCCCAAGAGTCGTCTATTTTGAACTTTTTAGTTCTACCCTATTGACTCTTTCTGGAGATAGTTCAGCCAATTTTTGACCCACTGAAAATATTTCAGTCCTTGATCTTGAACTTTCTATTCCTACCCAATTGATTCCTTCTTGTGATACATTAGCCTTAGAGTAGCCAATATTTTACCCATTGGACATGTTTCAGTTATGCATCTTGAAATTTTTATACCTACTCATTGACTCTCTGAATTTATGTCAATCATTCAGAAATCCATATTTGACCAAATGTACTAATATCGGAACCAAGAGTCGTCGATTTTGAACTTTATATTTCTACCCAATTGAATCCTTCTGGTGATAAATTAGC
This sequence comes from Zacco platypus, assembly GCA_038088235.1. Lineage (NCBI taxonomy): Eukaryota > Metazoa > Chordata > Actinopteri > Cypriniformes > Xenocyprididae > Zacco > Zacco platypus. The sequence continues at coordinate 29,255,579 of CM076070.1, forward strand.
CTTAGAGTAGCCAATATTTTACCCATTGGACATGTTTCAGTTATGGATCTTGAAATTTCTAAACCTACTTATTGACTCTTTCTGATGTTACATCGACCTTTCAAAAGTCAATATTTGACCAAATGTACTAAAATCAGGCCCAAGAGTCGTCTATTTTGAACTTTCTATTTCTACCCAATAGACTCCTTCTTGTGATAAATTAGCCAGAGAGTAGCCAAAATTTGACCCATTGAACATGTTTCAGTCATGAATCTTGAAATTTCTATACCTACTTATTGACTCTTTTTGATGTTACATCGGCCATTCAAAAGTCAATATTTGACCAAATGTACTAAAATCGGAACCAAGAGTCGTCGATTTTGAACTTTTTAGTTCTACCCTATTGACTCCTTCTTGTGATAGTTCAGCCAATTTTTGACCCACTGAAAATATTTCAGTCCTTGATCTTGAACTTTCTATTCCTACCCAGTTGACTCCTTCTTGTGATGCATTAGCATTAGAGTAGCCAATATTTTACTCATTGGACATGTTTCAGTTATGCATCTTGAAATTTCTAAACCTACTTATTGACTCTTTCTAATGTTACATCGCCCATTCAAAAATCAATGTTTGACCAAATGTACTAAAATCAGGCCCAATTGTCGTCTATTTTGAACTTTTTAGTTCTACCCTATTGACTCTTTCTGGAGATAGTTCAGGCAATTTTTGACCCACTGAAAATATTTCAGTCCTTGATCTTGAACTTTCTATTCCTACCCAATTGACTCCTTCTTGTGATACATTAGCCTTAGAGTAGCCAATATTTTACCCATTGGACATGTTTCAGTTATGGAGCTTGAAATTTTTATACCTACTCATTGACTCTTTCTGAATTTAGGTCAGTCATTCAGAAATCCATATTTGACCAAATGTACTAAAATCAGGCCCAAGAGTCATCTATTTTGAACTTTTTAGTTCTACCCAATAGACTCCTTCTTGTGATAAATTAGCCATAGAGTAGCCAAAATTTGACCCATTGAACATGTTTCAGTCATGAATCTTGAAATTTCTAAACCTACTTATTGACTCTTTTTGATGTTACATTGGCCATTCAAAAGTCAATATTTGACCAAATGTACTAAAATCGGGCCCAAGAGTCCTCTATTTTGAACTTTTTAGTTCTAACCTATTGACTCTTTCTGGAGATAGTTCAGCCAATTTTTGACCCACTGAAAATATTTCAGTCCTTGATCTTGAACTTTCTATTCCTACCCAATTGATTCCTTCTTGTGATACATTAGCCTTAGAGTAGCCAATATTTTACCCATTGGACATATTTCAGTTATGGATCTTGAAATTTCTATACCTACTTATTGACTCTTTCTGAATTTAGGTCAGTCATTCAGAAATCCATATTTGACCAAATATACTAATATCGGGCCCAAGAGACGTCTATTTTGAACTTTTTAGTTCTACCCTTTGACTCCTTCTGGTGATAAATTAGCCATAGAGTAGCCAATATTTGACCCATTGAACATGTTTCAGTCAAGGAGCTTGAAATTTCTATACCTACTTATTGACTCTTTCTGATGTTATATCGTCATTCAAAAGTCAATATTTGACCAAATGTACTAATATCGGGCCCAAGAGTCGTCTATTTTGAACTTTTTATTTCGACCCTATTGACTCTTTCTGGAGATAGTTCAGCCAATTTTTGACCCACTGAAAATATTTCAGTCCTTGATCTTGAACTTTCTATTCCTACCCAATTGATTCCTTCTTGTGATACATTAGCCTTAGAGTAGCCAATATTTTACCCATTGGACATGTTTCAGTTATGCATCTTGAAATTTTTATACCTACTCATTGACTCTCTGAATTTATGTCAATCATTCAGAAATCCATATTTGACCAAATGTACTAATATCGGAACCAAGAGTCGTCGATTTTGAACTTTATATTTCTACCCAATTGAATCCTTCTGGTGATAAATTAGCCTTAGAGTAGCCAATATTTTACTCATTGGACATGTTTCAGTTATGGATCTTGAAATTTCTAAACCTACTTATTGACTCTTTCTGATGTTACATCGACCATTCAAAAGTAAATATTTGACCAAATGTACTAAAATCAGGCCCAAGAGTCGTCTATTTTGAACTTTCTATTTCTACCCAATAGACTCCTTCTTGTGATAAATTAGCCATAGAGTAGCCAAAATTTGACCCATTGAACATGTTTCAGTCATGAATCTTGAAATTTCTATACCTACTTATTGACTCTTTTTGATGTTACATCGGCCATTCAAAAGTCAATATTTGACCAAATGTACTAAAATCGGAACCAAGAGTCGTCGATTTTGAACTTTTTAGTTCTACCCTATTGACTCCTTCTTGTGATAGTTCAGCCAATTTTTGACCCACTGAAAATATTTCAGTCCTTGATCTTGAACTTTCTATTCCTACCCAGTTGACTCCTTCTTGTGATACATTAGCATTAGAGTAGCCAATATTTTACTCATTGGACATGTTTCAGTTATGGATCTTGAAATTTCTAAACCTACTTATTGACTCTTTCTAATGTTACATCGACCATTCAAAAATCAATGTTTGACCAAATGTACTAAAATCAGGCCCAAGTGTCGTCTATTTTGAACTTTTTAGTTCTACCCTATTGACTCCTTCTGGTGATAAATTAGCCATAGAGTAGCCAATATTTTACCCATTGGACATGTTTCACTTATGGATCTTGAAATTTCTTTACCTACTCATTGACTCTTTCTGAATTTAGGTCAGTCATTCAGAAATCCATATTTGACCAAATGTACTAATTTGGGGCCCAAGAGTCGTCGATTTTGAACTTTCTATTTATACCCACTTGACTCCTTTTGGTGATAAATTAGCCATAGAGTAGCCAATATTTGACCCATTGAACATGTTTCAGTCATGGATCTTTAAATTTCTTTACCTACTTATTGACTCTTTCTGATTTTACATCGGTCATTCAAAAGTCAATATTTGACCAAATGTACTAAAATCGGGCCCAAGAGTCTTCGATTTTGAACTTTTTAGTTCTACCCATTGACTCATTCTGGTGATAAATTAGCCATAGAGTAGCCAATATTTGACCCATTGAACATGTTTCAGTCATGGATCTTGAAATTTATAGACCTTATTGAATCTATCTGATGTTACATCGGTCATTCAAAAGTCAATATTTGACCAAATGTACTAAAATCGGGCCCAAGAGTCGTCTATTTTAAACTTTTTAGTTCTACCCTTTGACTCCTTCTGGTGATAAATTAGCCATAGAGTAGCCAATATTTGACCCATTGAACATGTTTCAGTCATGGAGCTTGAAATTTCTAGACCTACTTATTGACTCTTTCTGATGTTACATCGGTCATTCAAAAGTCAATATTTGACCAAATGTACTAACACTGGGCCCAAGAGTCGTCTATGTTGAACTTTTTAGTTCTACCCTATCGACTACTTCTGGAGATAGTTCAGCCAATTTTTGACCCACTGAAAATATTTCAGTCCTTGATCTTGAACTTTCTATTTCTATCCAATTGACTCCTTCTGGTTATAAATTAGCGATAGAGTAGCCAATTATTGACCCATCTAACATGTTTCAGTCATGGATCTTGAAATTTCTATACCTACTCATTGACTCTTTCTGAATTTAGGTCAGTCTTTCAGAAATCCATATTTGACCAAATGTACTAATATCGGGCCCAAGAGTCGTCGATTTTGAACTTTCTATTTCTACCCAATAGACTCCTTCTTGTGATAAATTAGCCATAGAGTAGCCAAAATTTGACCCATTGAACATGTTTCAGTCATGAATCTTGAAATTTCTATACCTACTTATTGACTCTTTTTGATGTTACATCGGCCATTCAAAAGTCAATATTTGACCAAATGTACTAATATCAGGCCCAAGAGTCGTCGATTTTGAACTTTTTAGTTCTACCCTATTGACTCCTTCTTGCGATAGTTCAGCCAATTTTTGACCCACTGAAAATATTTCAGTCCTTGATCTTGAACTTTCTATTCCTACCCAGTTGACTCCTTCTTGTGATACATTAGCATTAGAGTAGCCAATATTTTACTCATTGGACATGTTTCAGTTATGGATCTTGAAATTTCTAAACCTACTTATTGACTATTTCTGATGTTACATCGACCATTCAAAAGTCAATATTTGACCAAATGTACTAAAATCAGGCCCAAGAGTCGTCTATTTTGAACTTTTTAGTTCTACCCAATAGACTCCTTCTTGTGATAAATTAGCCATAGAGTAGCCAAAATTTGACCCATTGAACATGTTTCAGTCATGAATCTTGAAATTTCTAAACCTACTTATTGACTCTTTTTGATGTTACATTGGCCATTCAAAAGTCAATATTTGACCAAATGTACTAAAATCGGGCCCAAGAGTCCTCTATTTTGAACTTTTTAGTTCTAACCTATTGACTCTTTCTGAAGATAGTTCAGCCAATTTTTGACCCACTGAAAATATTTCAGTCCTTGATCTTGAACTTTCTATTCCTACCCAATTGATTCCTTCTTGTGATAAATTAGCCATAGAGTAGCCAATATTTGACCCATTGAACATGTTTCAGTCAAGGAGCTTGAAATTTCTATACCTACTTATTGACTCTTTCTGATGTTATATCGTCATTCAAAAGTCAATATTTGACCAAATGTACTAATATCGGGGCCAAGAGTCGTCGATTTTGAACTTTCTATTTCTACCCAATTGACTCCTTCTGGTGATAAATTAGCGATAGAGTAGCCAATATTTGACCCATTGAACATGTTTCAGTCATGGATCAGGAAATTTCTATACCTACTAATTGACTCTTTCTGATGTTAAATCGGTCATTCAAAAGTCAATATTTGACCAAATGTACTAAAATCGGGCCCAAGAGTCGTCTATTTTGAACTTTTTAGTTCTACCCTGTTGACTTCTTCTGGAGATAGTTCAGCCAATTTTTGACCCACTGAAAATATTGCAGTCCTTGATCTTTAACTTTTTATTCCTACCCAATGGACTCCTTCTTGTCATACATTAGCCTTAGAGTAGCCAATATTTTACCCATTGGACATGTTTCAGTTATGGATCATGAATTTTTTTACCTACTCATTGACTCTTTCTGAATCTAGGTCAGTCATTCAGAAACCCACATTTGACCCAATGTACTAATATCGGGCCCAAGAGTCGTCGATTTTGAACTTTCTATTTCTACCCAATTGACTCCTTCTGGTGATAAATTAGCGATAGAGTAGCCAATAATTGACCCATTGAACATGTTTCAGTCATGGATCTTGAAATTTCTATACCTACTTATTGACTCTTTCTGATGTTACATCGGTCATTCAAAAGTCAATATTTGACCAAATGTACTAAAATCGGGCCCAAGAGTCGTCTATTTTGAACTTTTTAGTTCTACCCTATTGACTCCTTCTGGAGATAGTTCAGCCAATTTTTGACCCACTGAAAATATTTCAATCCTTGATCTTGAAGTTTCTATTCCTACCCAGTTGACTCCTTCTTGTGATAGTTCAGCCAATTTTTGACCCACTGAAAATATTTCAATCCTTGATCTTGAAGTTTCTATTCCTACCCAGTTGACTGCTTCTTGTGATAAATTAGCCGTAGAGTAGCCAATATTTTACCCATTGGACATGTTTCAGTTACGGATCTTGAAATTTTTATACCTACTTATTGACTCTTTCTGATGTTACATCGGTCATTCAAAAGTCAATATTTGACCAAATGTACTAAAATCGGGCCCAAGAGTTGTCTATTTTGAACTTTTTAGTTCTACCCTATAGACTCCTGGCAATAGTTCAGACAATTTTTTAAAGACTGAAAATTTTTCAGTCCTTGATCTTGAAATTTCTATTCCTACCCAATTGACTCCTTCTTGTGATAGTTCAGCCAATTTTTGACCCACTGAAAATATTTCAGTCCTTGATCTTAAACTTTCTATATCTACCCAATTGACTCCTTCTTGTGATACATTAGCCTTAGAGTAGCCAATATTTTACCCATTGGACATGTTTCAGTTATGGATCTTGAAATTTTTATACCTACTCATTGACTCTTTCTGAATTTAGGTCAGTCATTCAGAAATCCATACTTGACCAAATGTACTAATATCGGGCCCAAGAGTCATCGATTTTGAACTTTCTAATTCTACCCAATAGACTCCTTCTTGTGATAAATTAGCCATAGAGTAGCCAAAATTTGACCCATTGAACATGTTTCAGTCATGAATCTTGAAATTTCTATACCTACTTATTGACTCTTTTTGATGTTACATCGGCCATTCAAAAGTCAATATTTGACCAAATGTACTAAAATCGGGCCCAAGAGTCGTCTATTTTGAACTTTTTAGTTCTACCCTATTGACTCTTTCTGGAGATAGTTCAGCCAATTTTTGACCCACTGAAAATATTTCAGTCCTTGATCTTGAACTTTCTATTCCTACCCAATTGATTCCTTCTTGTGATACATTAGCCTTAGAGTAGCCAATATTTTACCCATTGGACATGTTTCAGTTATGCATCTTGAAATTTTTATACCTACTCATTGACTCTCTGAATTTATGTCAATCATTCAGAAATCCATATTTGACCAAATGTACTAATATCGGAACCAAGAGTCGTCGATTTTGAACTTTATATTTCTACCCAATTGAATCCTTCTGGTGATAAATTAGCCTTAGAGTAGCCAATATTTTACCCATTGGACATGTTTCAGTTATGGATCTTGAAATTTCTATACCTACTTTTTGACTCTTTCTGATGTTACATCTGTAATTCAAAAGTCAATATTTGACCAAATGTACTAAAATCGGACCCAAGAGTCGTCTATTTTGAACTTTTTAGTTCTACCCTATTGACTGCTTCTGGAGATAGTTCAGCCAATTTTTGACCCACTGAAAATATTTCAGTCCTTGATCTTGAACTTTCTATTCCTACCCAATTGACTCCTTCTTGTGATACATTAGCATTAGAGTAGCCAATATTTTACTCATTGGACATGTTTCAGTTATGGATCTTGAAATTTCTAAACCTACTTATTGACTCTTTCTGATGTTACATCGACCATTCAAAAGTCAATATTTGACCAAATGTACTAAAATCAGGCCCAAGAGTCGTCTATTTTGAACTTTCTATTTCTACCCAATAGACTCCTTCTTGTGATAAATTAGCCATAGAGTAGCCAAAATTTGACCCATTGAACATGTTTCAGTCATGAATCTTGAAATTTCTATACCTACTTATTGACTCTTTTTGATGTTACATCGGCCATTCAAAAGTCAATATTTGACCAAATGTACTAAAATCGGAACCAAGAGTCGTCGATTTTGAACTTTTTAGTTCTACCCTATTGACTCCTTCTTGTGATAGTTCAGCCAATTTTTGACCCACTGAAAATATTTCAGTCCTTGATCTTGAACTTTCTATTCCTACCCAGTTGACTCCTTCTTGGGATACATTAGCATTAGAGTAGCCAATATTTTACTCATTGGACATGTTTCAGTTAAGCATCTTGAAATTTCTAAACCTACTTATTGACTCTTTCTAATGTTACATCGCCCATTCAAAAATCAATGTTTGACCAAATGTACTAAAATCAGGCCCAAGTGTCGTCTATTTTGAACTTTTTAGTTCTACCCTATTGACTCTTTCTGGAGATAGTTCAGGCAATTTTTGACCCACTGAAAATATTTCAGTCCTTGATCTTGAACTTTCTATTCCTACCCAATTGATTCCTTCTTGTGATAAATTAGCCATAGAGTAACCAAAATTTGACCCATTGAACATGTTTCAGTCATGAATCTTGAAATTTCTATACCTACTTATTGACTCTTTTTGATGTTACATTGGCCATTCAAAAGTCAATATTTGACCAAATGTACTAAAATCGGGCCCAAGAGTCCTCTATTTTGAACTTTTTAGTTCTAACCTATTGACTCCTTCTTGTGATACATTAGCCTTAGAGTAGCCAATATTTTACCCATTGGACATATTTCAGTTATGGATCTTGAAATTTCTATACCTACTCATTGACTCTTTCTGAATTTAGGTCAGTCATTCAGAAATCCATATTTGACCAAATGTACTAAAATCAGGCCCAAGAGTCGTCTATTTTGAACTTTTTAGTTCTACCCAATAGACTCCTTCTTGTGATAAATTAGCCATAGAGTAGCCAAAATTTGACCCATTGAACATGTTTCAGTCATGAATCTTGAAATTTCTAAACCTACTTATTGACTCTTTTTGATGTTACATTGGCCATTCAAAAGTCAATATTTGACCAAATGTACTAAAATCGGGCCCAAGAGTCCTCTATTTTGAACTTTTTAGTTCTAACCTATTGACTCCTTCTTGTGATACATTAGCCTTAGAGTAGCCAATATTTTACCCATTGGACATATTTCAGTTATGGATCTTGAAATTTCTATACCTACTTATTGACTCTTTCTGAATTTAGGTCAGTCATTCAGAAATCCATATTTGACCAAATATACTAATATCGGGCCCAAGAGACGTCTATTTTGAACTTTTTAGTTCTACCCTTTGACTCCTTCTGGTGATAAAGTAGCCATAGAGTAGCCAATATTTGACCCATTGAACATGTTTCAGTCAAGGAGCTTGAAATTTCTATACCTACTTATTGACTCTTTCTGATGTTATATCGTCATTCAAAAGTCAATATTTGACCAAATGTACTAATATCGGGCCCAAGAGTCGTCTATTTTGAACTTTTTAGTTCTACCCTATTGACTCTTTCTGGAGATAGTTCAGCCAATTTTTGACCCACTGAAAATATTTCAGTCCTTGATCTTGAACTTTCTATTCCTACCCAATTGATTCCTTCTTGTGATACATTAGCCTTAGAGTAGCCAATATTTTACCCATTGGACATGTTTCAGTTATGCATCTTGAAATTTTTATACCTACTCATTGACTCTCTGAATTTATGTCAATCATTCAGAAATCCATATTTGACCAAATGTACTAATATCGGAACCAAGAGTCGTCGATTTTGAACTTTATATTTCTACCCAATTGAATCCTTCTGGTGATAAATTAGCCTTAGAGTAGCCAATATTTTACCCATTGGACATGTTTCAGTTATGGATCTTGAAATTTCTAAACCTACTTATTGACTCTTTCTGATGTTACATCGACCTTTCAAAAGTCAATATTTGACCAAATGTACTAAAATCAGGCCCAAGAGTCGTCTATTTTGAACTTTCTATTTCTACCCAATAGACTCCTTCTTGTGATAAATTAGCCATAGAGTAGCCAAAATTTGACCCATTGAACATGTTTCAGTCATGAATCTTGAAATTTCTATACCTACTTATTGACTCTTTTTGATGTTACATCGGCCATTCAAAAGTCAATATTTGACCAAATGTACTAAAATCGGAACCAAGAGTCGTCGATTTTGAACTTTTTAGTTCTACCCTATTGACTCCTTCTTGTGATAGTTCAGCCAATTTTTGACCCACTGAAAATATTTCAGTCCTTGATCTTGAACTTTCTATTCCTACCCAGTTGACTCCTTCTTGTGATGCATTAGCATTAGAGTAGCCAATATTTTACTCATTGGACATGTTTCAGTTATGCATCTTGAAATTTCTAAACCTACTTATTGACTCTTTCTAATGTTACATCGCCCATTCAAAAATCAATGTTTGACCAAATGTACTAAAATCAGGCCCAATTGTCGTCTATTTTGAACTTTTTAGTTCTACCCTATTGACTCTTTCTGGAGATAGTTCAGGCAATTTTTGACCCACTGAAAATATTTCAGTCCTTGATCTTGAACTTTCTATTCCTACCCAATTGACTCCTTCTTGTGATACATTAGCCTTAGAGTAGCCAATATTTTACCCATTGGACATGTTTCAGTTATGGAGCTTGAAATTTTTATACCTACTCATTGACTCTTTCTGAATTTAGGTCAGTCATTCAGAAATCCATATTTGACCAAATGTACTAAAATCAGGCCCAAGAGTCGTCTATTTTGAACTTTTTAGTTCTACCCAATAGACTCCTTCTTGTGATAAATTAGCCATAGAGTAGCCAAAATTTGACCCATTGAACATGTTTCAGTCATGAATCTTGAAATTTTTATACCTACTCATTGACTCTCTGAATTTATGTCAATCATTCAGAAATCCATATTTGACCAAATGTACTAATATCGGAACCAAGAGTCGTCGATTTTGAACTTTATATTTCTACCCAATTGAATCCTTCTGGTGATAAATTAGCCTTAGAGTAGCCAATATTTTACCCATTGGACATGTTTCAGTTATGGATCTTGAAATTTCTAAACCTACTTATTGACTCTTTCTGATGTTACATCGACCTTTCAAAAGTCAATATTTGACCAAATGTACTAAAATCAGGCCCAAGAGTCGTCTATTTTGAACTTTCTATTTCTACCCAATAGACTCCTTCTTGTGATAAATTAGCCATAGAGTAGCCAAAATTTGACCCATTGAACATGTTTCAGTCATGAATCTTGAAATTTCTATACCTACTTATTGACTCTTTTTGATGTTACATCGGCCATTCAAAAGTCAATATTTGACCAAATGTACTAAAATCGGAACCAAGAGTCGTCGATTTTGAACTTTTTAGTTCTACCCTATTGACTCCTTCTTGTGATAGTTCAGCCAATTTTTGACCCACTGAAAATATTTCAGTCCTTGATCTTGAACTTTCTATTCCTACCCAGTTGACTCCTTCTTGTGATGCATTAGCATTAGAGTAGCCAATATTTTACTCATTGGACATGTTTCAGTTATGCATCTTGAAATTTCTAAACCTACTTATTGACTCTTTCTAATGTTACATCGCCCATTCAAAAATCAATGTTTGACCAAATGTACTAAAATCAGGCCCAATTGTCGTCTATTTTGAACTTTTTAGTTCTACCCTATTGACTCTTTCTGGAGATAGTTCAGGCAATTTTTGACCCACTGAAAATATTTCAGTCCTTGATCTTGAACTTTCTATTCCTACCCAATTGACTCCTTCTTGTGATACATTAGCCTTAGAGTAGCCAATATTTTACCCATTGGACATGTTTCAGTTATGGAGCTTGAAATTTTTATACCTACTCATTGACTCTTTCTGAATTTAGGTCAGTCATTCAGAAATCCATATTTGACCAAATGTACTAAAATCAGGCCCAAGAGTCGTCTATTTTGAACTTTTTAGTTCTACCCAATAGACTCCTTCTTGTGATAAATTAGCCATGGAGTAGCCAAAATTTGACCCATTGAACATGTTTCAGTCATGAATCTTGAAATTTCTAAACCTACTTATTGACTCTTTTTGATGTTACATTGGCCATTCAAAAGTCAATATTTGACCAAATGTACTAAAATCGGGCCCAAGAGTCCTCTATTTTGAACTTTTTAGTTCTAACCTATTGACTCTTTCTGGAGATAGTTCAGCCAATTTTTGACCCACTGAAAATATTTCAGTCCTTGATCTTGAACTTTCTATTCCTACCCAATTGATTCCTTCTTGTGATACATTAGCCTTAGAGTAGCCAATATTTTACCCATTGGACATATTTCAGTTATGGATCTTGAAATTTCTATACCTACTTATTGACTCTTTCTGAATTTAGGTCAGTCATTCAGAAATCCATATTTGACCAAATATACTAATATCGGGCCCAAGAGACGTCTATTTTGAACTTTTTAGTTCTACCCTTTGACTCCTTCTGGTGATAAATTAGCCATAGAGTAGCCAATATTTGACCCATTGAACATGTTTCAGTCAAGGAGCTTGAAATTTCTATACCTACTTATTGACTCTTTCTGATGTTATATCGTCATTCAAAAGTCAATATTTGACCAAATGTACTAATATCGGGCCCAAGAGTCGTCGATTTTGAACTTTCTATTTCTACCCAATTGACTCCTTCTGGTGATAAATTAGCGATAGAGTAGCCAATATTTGACCCATTGAACATGTTTCAGTCATGGATCAGGAAATTTCTATACCTACTAATTGACTCTTTCTGATGTTAAATCGGTCATTCAAAAGTCAATATTTGACCAAATGTACTAAAATCGGGCCCAAGAGTCGTCTATTTTGAACTTTTTAGTTCTACCCTGTTGACTTCTTCTGGAGATAGTTCAGCCAATTTTTGACCCACTGAAAATATTGCAGTCCTTGATCTTTAACTTTTTATTCCTACCCAATGGACTCCTTCTTGTCATACATTAGCCTTAGAGTAGCCAATATTTTACCCATTGGACATGTTTCAGTTATGGATCATGAATTTTTTTACCTACTCATTGACTCTTTCTGAATCTAGGTCAGTCATTCAGAAATCCACATTTGACCCAATGTACTAATATCGGGCCCAAGAGTCGTCGATTTTGAACTTTCTATTTCTACCTAATTGACTCCTTCTGGTGATAAATTAGCGATAGAGTAGCCAATAATTGACCCATTGAACATGTTTCAGTCATGGATCTTGAAATTTCTATACCTACTTATTGACTCTTTCTGATGTTACATCGGTCATTCAAAAGTCAATATTTGACCAAATGTACTAAAATCGGGCCCAAGAGTCGTCTATTTTGAACTTTTTAGTTCTACCCTATTGACTCCTTCTGGAGATAGTTCAGCCAATTTTTGACCCACTGAAAATATTTCAATCCTTGATCTTGAAGTTTCTATTCCTACCCAGTTGACTCCTTCTTGTGATAGTTCAGCCAATTTTTGACCCACTGAAAATATTTCAATCCTTGATCTTGAAGTTTCTATTCCTACCCAGTTGACTGCTTCTTGTGATAAATTAGCCGTAGAGTAGCCAATATTTTACCCATTGGACATGTTTCAGTTACGGATCTTGAAATTTTTATACCTACTTATTGACTCTTTCTGATGTTACATCGGTCATTCAAAAGTCAATATTTGACCAAATGTACTAAAATCGGGCCCAAGAGTTGTCTATTTTGAACTTTTTAGTTCTACCCTATAGACTCCTGGCAATAGTTCAGACAATTTTTTAAAGACTGAAAATTTTTCAGTCCTTGATCTTGAAATTTCTATTCCTACCCAATTGACTCCTTCTTGTGATAGTTCAGCCAATTTTTGACCCACTGAAAATATTTCAGTCCTTGATCTTAAACTTTCTATATCTACCCAATTGACTCCTTCTTGTGATACATTAGCCTTAGAGTAGCCAATATTTTACCCATTGGACATGTTTCAGTTATGGATCTTGAAATTTTTATACCTACTCATTGACTCTTTCTGAATTTAGGTCAGTCATTCAGAAATCCATACTTGACCAAATGTACTAATATCGGGCCCAAGAGTCATCGATTTTGAACTTTCTAATTCTACCCAATAGACTCCTTCTTGTGATAAATTAGCCATAGAGTAGCCAAAATTTGACCCATTGAACATGTTTCAGTCATGAATCTTGAAATTTCTATACCTACTTATTGACTCTTTTTGATGTTACATCGGCCATTCAAAAGTCAATATTTGACCAAATGTACTAAAATCGGGCCCAAGAGTCGTCTATTTTGAACTTTTTAGTTCTACCCTATTGACTCTTTCTGGAGATAGTTCAGCCAATTTTTGACCCACTGAAAATATTTCAGTCCTTGATCTTGAACTTTCTATTCCTACCCAATTGATTCCTTCTTGTGATACATTAGCCTTAGAGTAGCCAATATTTTACCCATTGGACATGTTTCAGTTATGCATCTTGAAATTTTTATACCTACTCATTGACTCTCTGAATTTATGTCAATCATTCAGAAATCCATATTTGACCAAATGTACTAATATCGGAACCAAGAGTCGTCGATTTTGAACTTTATATTTCTACCCAATTGAATCCTTCTGGTGATAAATTAGCCTTAGAGTAGCCAATATTTTACCCATTGGACATGTTTCAGTTATGGATCTTGAAATTTCTATACCTACTTTTTGACTCTTTCTGATGTTACATCTGTAATTCAAAGTCAATATTTGACCAAATGTACTAAAATCGGACCCAAGAGTCGTCTATTTTGAACTTTTTAGTTCTACCCTATTGACTGCTTCTGGAGATAGTTCAGCCAATTTTTGACCCACTGAAAATATTTCAGTCCTTGATCTTGAACTTTCTATTCCTACCCAATTGACTCCTTCTTGTGATACATTAGCATTAGAGTAGCCAATATTTTACCCATTGGACATGTTTCAGTTATGGAGCTTGAAATTTTTATACCTACTCATTGACTCTTTCTGAATTTAGGTCAGTCATTCAGAAATCCATATTTGACCAAATGTACTAAAATCAGGCCCAAGAGTCGTCTATTTTGAACTTTTTAGTTCTACCCAATAGACTCCTTCTTGTGATAAATTAGCCATAGAGTAGCCAAAATTTGACCCATTGAACATGTTTCAGTCATGAATCTTGAAATTTCTAAACCTACTTATTGACTCTTTTTGAAGTTACATTGGCCATTCAAAAGTCAATATTTGACCAAATGTACTAAAATCGGGCCCAAGAGTCCTCTATTTTGAACTTTTTAGTTCTAACCTATTGACTCTTTCTGGAGATAGTTCAGCCAATTTTTGACCCACTGAAAATATTTCAGTCCTTGATCTTGAACTTTCTATTCCTACCCAATTGATTCCTTCTTGTGATACATTAGCCTTAGAGTAGCCAATATTTTACCCATTGGACATATTTCAGTTATGGATCTTGAAATTTCTATACCTACTTATTGACTCTTTCTGAATTTAGGTCAGTCATTCAGAAATCCATATTTGACCAAATATACTAATATCGGGCCCAAGAGACGTCTATTTTGAACTTTTTAGTTCTACCCTTTGACTCCTTCTGGTGATAAATTAGCCATAGAGTAGCCAATATTTGACCCATTGAACATGTTTCAGTCAAGGAGCTTGAAATTTCTATACCTACTTATTGACTCTTTCTGATGTTATATCGTCATTCAAAAGTCAATATTTGACCAAATGTACTAATATCGGGCCCAAGAGTCGTCGATTTTGAACTTTCTATTTCTACCCAATTGACTCCTTCTGGTGATAAATTAGCGATAGAGTAGCCAATATTTGACCCATTGAACATGTTTCAGTCATGGATCAGGAAATTTCTATACCTACTAATTGACTCTTTCTGATGTTAAATCGGTCATTCAAAAGTCAATATTTGACCAAATGTACTAAAATCGGGCCCAAGAGTCGTCTATTTTGAACTTTTTAGTTCTACCCTGTTGACTTCTTCTGGAGATAGTTCAGCCAATTTTTGACCCACTGAAAATATTGCAGTCCTTGATCTTTAACTTTTTATTCCTACCCAATGGACTCCTTCTTGTCATACATTAGCCTTAGAGTAGCCAATATTTTACCCATTGGACATGTTTCAGTTATGGATCATGAATTTTTTTACCTACTCATTGACTCTTTCTGAATCTAGGTCAGTCATTCAGAAATCCACATTTGACCCAATGTACTAATATCGGGCCCAAGAGTCGTCGATTTTGAACTTTCTATTTCTACCTAATTGACTCCTTCTGGTGATAAATTAGCGATAGAGTAGCCAATAATTGACCCATTGAACATGTTTCAGTCATGGATCTTGAAATTTCTATACCTACTTATTGACTCTTTCTGATGTTACATCGGTCATTCAAAAGTCAATATTTGACCAAATGTACTAAAATCGGGCCCAAGAGTCGTCTATTTTGAACTTTTTAGTTCTACCCTATTGACTCCTTCTGGAGATAGTTCAGCCAATTTTTGACCCACTGAAAATATTTCAATCCTTGATCTTGAAGTTTCTATTCCTACCCAGTTGACTCCTTCTTGTGATAGTTCAGCCAATTTTTGACCCACTGAAAATATTTCAATCCTTGATCTTGAAGTTTCTATTCCTACCCAGTTGACTGCTTCTTGTGATAAATTAGCCGTAGAGTAGCCAATATTTTACCCATTGGACATGTTTCAGTTACGGATCTTGAAATTTTTATACCTACTTATTGACTCTTTCTGATGTTACATCGGTCATTCAAAAGTCAATATTTGACCAAATGTACTAAAATCGGGCCCAAGAGTTGTCTATTTTGAACTTTTTAGTTCTACCCTATAGACTCCTGGCAATAGTTCAGACAATTTTTTAAAGACTGAAAATTTTTCAGTCCTTGATCTTGAAATTTCTATTCCTACCCAATTGACTCCTTCTTGTGATAGTTCAGCCAATTTTTGACCCACTGAAAATATTTCAGTCCTTGATCTTAAACTTTCTATATCTACCCAATTGACTCCTTCTTGTGATACATTAGCCTTAGAGTAGCCAATATTTTACCCATTGGACATGTTTCAGTTATGGATCTTGAAATTTTTATACCTACTCATTGACTCTTTCTGAATTTAGGTCAGTCATTCAGAAATCCATACTTGACCAAATGTACTAATATCGGGCCCAAGAGTCATCGATTTTGAACTTTCTAATTCTACCCAATAGACTCCTTCTTGTGATAAATTAGCCATAGAGTAGCCAAAATTTGACCCATTGAACATGTTTCAGTCATGAATCTTGAAATTTCTATACCTACTTATTGACTCTTTTTGATGTTACATCGGCCATTCAAAAGTCAATATTTGACCAAATGTACTAAAATCGGGCCCAAGAGTCATCTATTTTGAACTTTTTAGTTCTACCCTATTGACTCTTTCTGGAGATAGTTCAGCCAATTTTTGACCCACTGAAAATATTTCAGTCCTTGATCTTGAACTTTCTATTCCTACCCAATTGATTCCTTCTTGTGATACATTAGCCTTAGAGTAGCCAATATTTTACCCATTGGACATGTTTCAGTTATGCATCTTGAAATTTTTATACCTACTCATTGACTCTCTGAATTTATGTCAATCATTCAGAAATCCATATTTGACCAAATGTACTAATATCGGAACCAAGAGTCGTCGATTTTGAACTTTATATTTCTACCCAATTGAATCCTTCTGGTGATAAATTAGCCTTAGAGTAGCCAATATTTTACCCATTGGACATGTTTCAGTTATGGATCTTGAAATTTCTATACCTACTTTTTGACTCTTTCTGATGTTACATCTGTAATTCAAAGTCAATATTTGACCAAATGTACTAAAATCGGACCCAAGAGTCGTCTATTTTGAACTTTTTAGTTCTACCCTATTGACTGCTTCTGGAGATAGTTCAGCCAATTTTTGACCCACTGAAAATATTTCAGTCCTTGATCTTGAACTTTCTATTCCTACCCAATTGACTCCTTCTTGTGATACATTAGCATTAGAGTAGCCAATATTTTACCCATTGGACATGTTTCAGTTATGGAGCTTGAAATTTTTATACCTACTCATTGACTCTTTCTGAATTTAGGTCAGTCATTCAGAAATCCATATTTGACCAAATGTACTAAAATCAGGCCCAAGAGTCGTCTATTTTGAACTTTTTAGTTCTACCCAATAGACTCCTTCTTGTGATAAATTAGCCATAGAGTAGCCAAAATTTGACCCATTGAACATGTTTCAGTCATGAATCTTGAAATTTCTAAACCTACTTATTGACTCTTTTTGAAGTTACATTGGCCATTCAAAAGTCAATATTTGACCAAATGTACTAAAATCGGGCCCAAGAGTCCTCTATTTTGAACTTTTTAGTTCTAACCTATTGACTCTTTCTGGAGATAGTTCAGCCAATTTTTGACCCACTGAAAATATTTCAGTCCTTGATCTTGAACTTTCTATTCCTACCCAATTGATTCCTTCTTGTGATACATTAGCCTTAGAGTAGCCAATATTTTACCCATTGGACATATTTCAGTTATGGATCTTGAAATTTCTATACCTACTTATTGACTCTTTCTGAATTTAGGTCAGTCATTCAGAAATCCATATTTGACCAAATATACTAATATCGGGCCCAAGAGACGTCTATTTTGAACTTTTTAGTTCTACCCTTTGACTCCTTCTGGTGATAAATTAGCCATAGAGTAGCCAATATTTGACCCATTGAACATGTTTCAGTCAAGGAGCTTGAAATTTCTATACCTACTTATTGACTCTTTCTGATGTTATATCGTCATTCAAAAGTCAATATTTGACCAAATGTACTAATATCGGGCCCAAGAGTCGTCGATTTTGAACTTTCTATTTCTACCCAATTGACTCCTTCTGGTGATAAATTAGCGATAGAGTAGCCAATATTTGACCCATTGAACATGTTTCAGTCATGGATCAGGAAATTTCTATACCTACTAATTGACTCTTTCTGATGTTAAATCGGTCATTCAAAAGTCAATATTTGACCAAATGTACTAAAATCGGGCCCAAGAGTCGTCTATTTTGAACTTTTTAGTTCTACCCTATTGACTCCTTCTGCCGATAGTTCAGCCAATTTTTGAAGCACTGAAAATATTTCAGTCCTTGATCTTGAAGTTTCTATTCCTACCCAATTGACTGCTTCTTGTGGTAAATTAGCTGTAGAGTAGCCAATATACCAAATATCAAATACGAATATCAAAATTCGTCCGTGTACCATATTTTAGAAAAACGACTAAAAGTGTCAAAATTCCTCCTTGTACCTTTGCCCGGGGTGCTACCTTGTGCCTATGAAGCAGGCTGTGTCTGTGTCTCTCCTCCAGCCGGAGAGAGTTTGAGTTGAGTGGATTCACATAATCTGATGTTACATCAGCCATACAGCAGTCAATGGACTGCATGATTCACAGAGCGACCCTTCCTTACACCTTCAAGCCGCCTACCTAACACTCTCTCCGTCTTGAGCAGAGAAACACAGTGCACGGTTCACACGGAGGAATTTTGACACTCAGTCGTCTTTCTGAGCGTGCACCTTTTTTCAGAAAAACGACCAAGTGTACCAGCATTCTGCTGTGCATGGAGTTAACATATGTGCTGTTGAAAAGATAATGCAAAATTGCATAGATGTACCTCATTTGGTTGTGCAATGAAGAGAAAACATATGTGCTGTTTCATTGCACAGAGCACAATATAAGATATGCACTTGTTGCGTTTAAGTGTATATAAAAATACTTAATGACCAAAGGGCATATTTTTAATAAATTAGTGATCAAACATGAACTTTCTGTTACTTTTTATTCTTTTTCAATAAACTCTCCTCATCGACTTAATCTGATGTAAGGCATCAGCCTTACAGCAGTCAGTTCACTGCATGGTTCATATAGAGCGAATTCACAGCGAAGCCCTTCCTTACACTTTCAAGCCGCCTACCTGACACTTTCTCCGGCTTGAGCAGAGAAACACACCGCATGGTTCACACGGAGGAATTTTGACACTTCGTCGTTTTTTCTGAGCATGCACCAATCCTCAGTAAAACGACTAATTGTCAAAATTCGTCCGTGTACCATATTTTAGAAAAACGATTAAAAGTGTCAAAATTCCTCCGTGTACCTTTGCCCGGGGTGCTACTTTGTGCCTAGGAAACAGGTTGTGTCTGTGTCTCTCCTCCAGCCGGAGAGAGTTTGAGTTGAGCGGATTCACAGAGCGACCCTTCCTTACACCTTCATGCCGCCTGCCTCACACTATCTCCGGCTTGAGCAGAGACACACACCGCATGGTTCACACGGAGGAATTTTGACACTTCGTCTTTTTTTCTGAGCATGCACCATTTTCAGTAAAACGACTAAGTGTACCAGCACTAACTCATCCGTATGTGCATGGAGTTAACATGTGTGCTGTTGAAGAGATAATGCAGAATTGCATAGATTTACTTCATTTGGTTGTGCAATGAAGAGAAAACATATGTGCTGTTGCGTTGCACAGAGAACTCAAACATGAACTTTCTGCTACTTTTTATTATTTTTCCATAACATTTCCTCGTTGACTTAATCTGATGTTACATCAGCCATACAGCAGTCAATGTTACATCGTTCTTTAAAAAGTCAATATTTGACCAAATGTACTAAAATCGGGCCCAAGAGTCGTCTATTTTGAACTTTTTAGTTCTACCTTTTGACTCCTTCTGGTGATAAATTAGCCATAGAGTAGCCAATATTTGACCCATTGGACATGTTTCAGATATGGATCTTGACATTTTTATAACTACTCATTGACTCTATCTGAATTTAGGTCAGTCATTCAGAAATCCATATTTGACCAAATGTACTAACACTGGGCCCAAGAGTCGTCTATTTTGAACTTTTTAGTTCTACCCTGTTGACTTCTTCTGGAGATAGTTCAGCCAATTTTTGACCCACTGAAAATATTGCAGTCCTTGATCTTTAACTTTTTATTCCTACCCAATGGACTCCTTCTTGTCATACATTAGCCTTAGAGTAGCCAATATTTTACCCATTGGACATGTTTCAGTTATGGATCATGAATTTTTTTACCTACTCATTGACTCTTTCTGAATCTAGGTCAGTCATTCAGAAATCCACATTTGACCCAATGTACTAATATCGGGCCCAAGAGTCGTCGATTTTGAACTTTCTATTTCTACCCAATTGACTCCTTCTGGTGATAAATTAGCGATAGAGTAGCCAATTTTTGACCCACTGAAAATATTTCAATCCTTGATCTTGAAGTTTCTATTCCAACCCAGTTGACTGCTTCTTGTGATAAATTAGCCGTAGAGTAGCCAATATTTTACCCATTGGACATGTTTCAGTTACGGATCTTGAAATTTTTATAGCTACTTATTGACTCTTTCTGATGTTACATCGGTCATTCAAAAGTCAATATTTGACCAAATGTACTAAAATCGGGCCCAAGAGTTGTCTATTTTGAACTTTTTAGTTCTACCCTATAGACTCCTTCTGGCAATAGTTCAGACAATTTTTTAAAGACTGAAAATTTTTCAGTCCTTGATCTTGAAATTTCTATTCCTACCCAATTGACTCCTTCTTGTGATAGTTCAGCCAATTTTTGACCCACTGAAAATATTTCAGTCCTTGATCTTAAACTTTCTATATCTACCCAATTGACTCCTTCTTGTGATACATTAGCCTTAGAGTAGCCAATATTTTACCCATTGGACATGTTTCAGTTATGGATCTTGAAATTTTTATACCTACTCATTGACTCTTTCTGAATTTAGGTCAGTCATTCAGAAATCCATACTTGACCAAATGTACTAATATCGGGCCCAAGAGTCATCGATTTTGAACTTTCTATTTCTACCCAATAGACTCCTTCTTGTGATAAATTAGCCATAGAGTAGCCAAAATTTGACCCATTTAACATGTTTCAGTCATGAATCTTGAAATTTCTATACCTACTTATTGACTCTTTTTGATGTTACATCGGCCATTCAAAAGTCAATATTTGACCAAATGTACTAAAATCGGGCCCAAGAGTCGTCTATTTTGAACTTTTTAGTTCTACCCTATTGACTCTTTCCGGAGATAGTTCAGCCAATTTTTGACCCACTGAAAATATTTCAGTCCTTGATCTTGAACTTTCTATTCCTACCCAATTGATTCCTTCTTGTGATACATTAGCCTTAGAGTAGCCAATATTTTACCCATTGGACATGTTTCAGTTATGCATCTTGAAATTTTTATACCTACTCATTGACTCTCTGAATTTATGTCAATCATTCAGAAATCCATATTTGACCAAATGTACTAATATCGGAACCAAGAGTCGTCGATTTTGAACTTTATATTTCTACCCAATTGAATCCTTCTGGTGATAAATTAGCCTTAGAGTAGCCAATATTTTACCCATTGGACATGTTTCAGTTATGGATCTTGAAATTTCTATACCTACTTTTTGACTCTTTCTGATGTTACATCTGTAATTCAAAAGTCAATATTTGACCAAATGTACTAAAATCGGGCCCAAGAGTCGTCTATTTTGAACTTTTTAGTTCTACCCTATTGACTCCTTCTGGAGATAGTTCAGCCAATTTTTGACCCACTGAAAATATTTCAGTCCTTGATCTTGAACTTTCTATTCCTACCCAATTGACTCCTTCTTGTGATACATTAGCATTAGAGTAGCCAATATTTTACTCATTGGACATGTTTCAGTTATGGATCTTGAAATTTCTAAACCTACTTATTGACTCTTTCTGATGTTACATCGACCATTCAAAAGTCAATATTTGACCAAATGTACTAAAATCAGGCCCAAGAGTCGTCTATTTTGAACTTTCTATTTCTACCCAATAGACTCCTTCTTGTGATAAATTAGCCATAGAGTAGCCAAAATTTGACCCATTGAACATGTTTCAGTCATGAATCTTGAAATTTCTATACCTACTTATTGACTCTTTTTGATGTTAAATCAGCCATTCAAAAGTCAATATTTGACCAAATGTACTAAAATCGGAACCAAGAGTCGTCGATTTTGAACTTTTTAGTTCTACCCTATTGACTCCTTCTTGTGATAGTTTAGCCATAGAGTAGCCAAAATTTGACCCATTGAACATGTTTCAGTTATGGATCTTGAAATTTCTAAACCTACTTATTGACTCTTTCTAATGTTGCATCGACCATTCAAAAATCAATGTTTGACCAAATGTACTAAAATCAGGCCCAACTGTCTTCTATTTTGAACTTTTTAGTTCTACCCTCTTGACTCCTTCTGGAGATAGTTCAGCCAATTTTTGACCCACTGAAAATATTTCAATTCTTGATCTTGAAGTTTCTATTCCTACCCAGTTGACTCCTTCTTGTGATAGTTCAGCCAATTTTTGACCCACTGAAAATATTTCAATCCTTGATCTTGAAGTTTCTATTCCTACCCAGTTGACTGCTTCTTGTGATAAATTAGCCGTAGAGTAGCCAATATTTTACCCATTGGACATGTTTCAGTTACGGATCTTGAAATTTTTATACCTACTTATTGACTCTTTCTGATGTTACATCGGTCATTCAAAAGTCAATATTTGACCAAATGTACTAAAATCGGGCCCAAGAGTTGTCTATTTTGAACTTTTTAGTTCTACCCTGTAGACTCCTTCTGGCAATAGTTCAGACAATTTTTTAAAGACTGAAAACTTTTCAGTCCTTGATCTTGAAATTTCTATTCCTACCCAATTGACTCCTTCTTGTGATAGTTCAGCCAATTTTTGACCCACTGAAAATATTTCAGTCCTTGATCTTAAACTTTCTATATCTACCCAATTGACTCCTTCTTGTGATACATTAGCCTTAGAGTAGCCAATATTTTACCCATTGGACATGTTTCAGTTATGGATCTTGAAATTTTTATATCTATTTATTGACTCTTTCTGATGTTATATCGGTCATTCAAAAGTCAATATTTGAACAAATGTACTAAAATCAGGCCCAAGAGTCGTCTATTTTGAACTTTTTAGTTCTACCCTATTGACTCTTTCCGGAGATAGTTCAGCCAATTTTTGACCCACTGAAAATATTTCAGTCCTTGATCTTGAACTTTCTATTCCTACCCAATTGACTCCTTCTTGTGATACATTAGCCTTAGAGTAGCCAATATTTTACCCATTGGACATGTTTCAGTTATGGAGCTTGAAATTTTTATACCTACTCATTGACTCTTTCTGAATTTAGGTCAGTCATTCAGAAATCCATACTTGACCAAATGTACTAATATCGGGCCCAAGAGTCATCGATTTTGAACTTTCTATTTCTACCCAATAGACTCCTTCTTGTGATAAATTAGCCATAGAGTAGCCAAAATTTGACCCATTTAACATGTTTCAGTCATGAATCTTGAAATTTCTATACCTACTTATTGACTCTTTTTGATGTTACATCGGCCATTCAAAAGTCAATATTTGACCAAATGTACTAAAATCGGGCCCAAGAGTCGTCTATTTTGAACTTTTTAGTTCTACCCTATTGACTCTTTCTGGAGATAGTTCAGCCAATTTTTGACCCACTGAAAATATTTCAGTCCTTGATCTTGAACTTTCTATTCCTACCCAATTGATTCCTTCTTGTGATACATTAGCCTTAGAGTAGCCAATATTTTACCCATTGGACATGTTTCAGTTATGCATCTTGAAATTTTTATACCTACTCATTGACTCTCTGAATTTATGTCAATCATTCAGAAATCCATATTTGACCAAATGTACTAATATCGGAACCAAGAGTCGTCGATTTTGAACTTTATATTTCTACCCAATTGAATCCTTCTGGTGATAAATTAGCCTTAGAGTAGCCAATATTTTACCCATTGGACATGTTTCAGTTATGGATCTTGAAATTTCTATACCTACTTTTTGACTCTTTCTGATGTTACATCTGTAATTCAAAAGTCAATATTTGACCAAATGTACTAAAATCGGGCCCAAGAGTCGTCTATTTTGAACTTTTTAGTTCTACCCTATTGACTCCTTCTGGAGATAGTTCAGCCAATTTTTGACCCACTGAAAATATTTCAGTCCTTGATCTTGAACTTTCTATTCCTACCCAATTGACTCCTTCTTGTGATACATTAGCATTAGAGTAGCCAATATTTTACTCATTGGACATGTTTCAGTTATGGATCTTGAAATTTCTAAACCTACTTATTGACTCTTTCTGATGTTACATCGACCATTCAAAAGTAAATATTTGACCAAATGTACTAAAATCAGGCCCAAGAGTCGTCTATTTTGAACTTTCTATTTCTACCCAATAGACTCCTTCTTGTGATAAATTTGCCATAGAGTAGCCAAAATTTGACCCATTGAACATGTTTCAGTCATGAATCTTGAAATTTCTATACCTACTTATTGACTCTTTTTGATGTTACATCGGCCATTCAAAAGTCAATATTTGACCAAATGTACTAAAATCAGGCCCAAGTGTCGTCTATTTTGAACTTTTTAGTTCTACCCTATTGACTCTTTCTGGAGATAGTTCAGGCAATTTTTGACCCACTGAAAATATTTCAGTCCTTGATCTTGAACTTTCTATTCCTACCCAATTGACTCCTTCTTGTGATACATTAGCCTTAGAGTAGCCAATATTTTACCCATTGGACATGTTTCAGTTATGGAGCTTGAAATTTTTATACCTACTCATTGACTCTTTCTGAATTTAGGTCAGTCATTCAGAAATCCATATTTGACCAAATGTACTAATATCGGGCCCAAGAGTCGTCGATTTTGAACTTTCTATTTCTACCCAATAGACTCCTTCTTGTGATAAATTAGCCATAGAGTAGCCAAAATTTGACCCATTGAACATGTTTCAGTCATGAATCTTGAAATTTCTATACCTACTTATTGACTCTTTTTGATGTTACATCGGCAATTCAAAAGTCAATATTTGACCAAATGTACTAATATCAGGCCCAAGAGTCGTCGATTTTGAACTTTTTAGTTCTACCCTATTGACTCCTTCTTGCGATAGTTCAGCCAATTTTTAACCCACTGAAAATATTTCAGTCCTTGATCTTGAACTTTCTATTCCTACCCAGTTGACTCCTTCTTGTGATACATTAGCATTAGAGTAGCCAATATTTTACTCATTGGACATGTTTCAGTTATGGATCTTGAAATTTCTAAACCTACTTATTGACTATTTCTGATGTTACATCGACCATTCAAAAGTCAATATTTGACCAAATGTACTAAAATCAGGCCCAAGAGTCGTCTATTTTGAACTTTTTAGTTCTACCCAATAGACTCCTTCTTGTGATAAATTAGC
Organism: Zacco platypus; assembly: GCA_038088235.1. Taxonomy (NCBI): domain Eukaryota; kingdom Metazoa; phylum Chordata; class Actinopteri; order Cypriniformes; family Xenocyprididae; genus Zacco; species Zacco platypus. Next base: position 29,281,242 of record CM076070.1, read on the forward strand.
CATAGAGTAGCCAAAATTTGACCCATTGAACATGTTTCAGTCATGAATCTTGAAATTTCTAAACCTACTTATTGACTCTTTTTGATGTTACATTGGCCATTCAAAAGTCAATATTTGACCAAATGTACTAAAATCGGGCCCAAGAGTCCTCTATTTTGAACTTTTTAGTTCTAACCTATTGACTCTTTCTGAATTTAGGTCAGTCATTCAGAAATCCATATTTGACCAAATATACTAATATCGGGCCCAAGAGACGTCTATTTTGAACTTTTTAGTTCTACCCTTTGACTCCTTCTGGTGATAAATTAGCCATAGAGTAGCCAATATTTGACCCATTGAACATGTTTCAGTCAAGGAGCTTGAAATTTCTATACCTACTTATTGACTCTTTCTGATGTTATATCGTCATTCAAAAGTCAATATTTGACCAAATGTACTAATATCGGGCCCAAGAGTCGTCGATTTTGAACTTTCTATTTCTACCCAATTGACTCCTTCTGGTGATAAATTAGCGATAGAGTAGCCAATATTTGACCCATTGAACATGTTTCAGTTATGGATCAGGAAATTTCTATACCTACTAGTTGACTCTTTCTGATGTTAAATCGGTCATTCAAAAGTCAATATTTGACCAAATGTACTAAAATCGGGCCCAAGAGTCGTCTATTTTGAACTTTTTAGTTCTACCCTGTTGACTTCTTCTGGAGATAGTTCAGCCAGTTTTTGACCCACTGAAAATATTGCAGTCCTTGATCTTTAACTTTTTATTCTTACCCAATGGACTCCTTCTTGTCATACATTAGCCTTAGAGTAGCCAATATTTTACCCATTGGACATGTTTCAGTTATGGATCATGAATTTTTTTACCTACTCATTGACTCTTTCTGAATCTAGGTCAGTCATTCAGAAATCCACATTTGACCCAATGTACTAATATCGGGCCCAAGAGTCGTCGATTTTGAACTTTCTATTTCTACCCAATTGACTCCTTCTGGTGATAAATTAGCGATAGAGTAGCCAATAATTGACCCATTGAACATGTTTCAGTCATGGATCTTGAAATTTCTATACCTACTTATTGACTCTTTCTGATGTTACATCGGTCATTCAAAAGTCAATATTTGACCAAATGTACTAAAATCGGGCCCAAGAGTCGTCTATTTTGAACTTTTTAGTTCTACCCTATTGACTCCTTCTGGAGATAGTTCAGCCAATTTTTGACCCACTGAAAATATTTCAATCCTTGATCTTGAAGTTTCTATTCCTACCCAGTTGACTCCTTCTTGTGATAGTTCAGCCAATTTTTGACCCACTGAAAATATTTCAGTCCTTGATCTTGAACTTTCTATTCCTACCCAGTTGACTCCTTCTTGTGATACATTAGCATTAGAGTAGCCAATATTTTACTCATTGGACATGTTTCAGTTATGGATCTTGAAATTTCTAAACCTACTTATTGACTCTTTCTAATGTTACATCGACCATTCAAAAATCAATGTTTGACCAAATGTACTAAAATCAGGCCCAAGTGTCGTCTATTTTGAACTTTTTAGTTCTACCCTCTTGACTCCTTCTGGAGATAGTTCAGCCAATTTTTGACCCACTGAAAATATTTCAATTCTTGATCTTGAAGTTTCTATTCCTACCCAGTTGACTCCTTCTTGTGATAGTTCAGCCAATTTTTGACCCACTGAAAATATTTCAATCCTTGATCTTGAAGTTTCTATTCCTACCCAGTTGACTGCTTCTTGTGATAAATTAGCCGTAGAGTAGCCAATATTTTACCCATTGGACATGTTTCAGTTACGGATCTTGAAATTTTTATACCTACTTATTGACTCTTTCTGATGTTACATCGGTCATTCAAAAGTCAATATTTGACCAAATGTACTAAAATCGGGCCCAAGAGTTGTCTATTTTGAACTTTTTAGTTCTACCCTATAGACTCCTTCTGGCAATAGTTCAGACAATTTTTTAAAGACTGAAAACTTTTCAGTCCTTGTTCTTGAAATTTCTATTCCTACCCAATTGACTCCTTCTTGTGATAGTTCAGCCAATTTTTGACCCACTGAAAATATTTCAGTCCTTGATCTTAAACTTTCTATATCTACCCAATTGACTCCTTCTTTTGATACATTAGCCTTAGAGTAGCCAATATTTTACCCATTGGACATGTTTCAGTTATGGATCTTGAAATTTTTATATCTATTTATTGACTCTTTCTGATGTTATATCGGTCATTCAAAAGTCAATATTTGAACAAATATACTAAAATCAGGCCCAAGAGTCGTCTATTTTGAACTTTTTAGTTCTACCCTATTGACTCTTTCTGGAGATAGTTCAGCCAATTTTTGACCCACTGAAAATATTTCAGTCCTTGATCTTGAACTTTCTATTCCTACCCAATTGACTCCTTCTTGTGATACATTAGCCTTAGAGTAGCCAATATTTTACCCATTGGACATGTTTCAGTTATGGAGCTTGAAATTTTTATACCTACTCATTGACTCTTTCTGAATTTAGGTCAGTCATTCAGAAATCCATACTTGACCAAATGTACTAATATCGGGCCCAAGAGTCATCGATTTTGAACTTTCTATTTCTACCCAATAGACTCCTTCTTGTGATAAATTAGCCATAGAGTAGCCAAAATTTGACCCATTTAACATGTTTCAGTCATGAATCTTGAAATTTCTATACCTACTTATTGACTCTTTTTGATGTTACATCGGCCATTCAAAAGTCAATATTTGACCAAATGTACTAAAATCGGGCCCAAGAGTCGTCTATTTTGAACTTTTTAGTTCTACCCTATTGACTCTTTCTGGAGATAGTTCAGCCAATTTTTGACCCACTGAAAATATTTCAGTCCTTGATCTTGAACTTTCTATTCCTACCCAATTGATTCCTTCTTGTGATACATTAGCCTTAGAGTAGCCAATATTTTACCCATTGGACATGTTTCAGTTATGCATCTTGAAATTTTTATACCTACTCATTGACTCTCTGAATTTATGTCAATCATTCAGAAATCCATATTTGACCAAATGTACTAATATCGGAACCAAGAGTCGTCGATTTTGAACTTTATATTTCTACCCAATTGAATCCTTCTGGTGATAAATTAGCCTTAGAGTAGCCAATATTTTACCCATTGGACATGTTTCAGTTATGGATCTTGAAATTTCTATACCTACTTTTTGACTCTTTCTGATGTTACATCTGTAATTCAAAAGTCAATATTTGACCAAATGTACTAAAATCGGGCCCAAGAGTCGTCTATTTTGAACTTTTTAGTTCTACCCTATTGACTCCTTCTGGAGATAGTTCAGCCAATTTTTGACCCACTGAAAATATTTCAGTCCTTGATCTTGAACTTTCTATTCCTACCCAATTGACTCCTTCTTGTGATACATTAGCATTAGAGTAGCCAATATTTTACTCATTGGACATGTTTCAGTTATGGATCTTGAAATTTCTAAACCTACTTATTGACTCTTTCTGATGTTACATCGACCATTCAAAAGTAAATATTTGACCAAATGTACTAAAATCAGGCCCAAGAGTCGTCTATTTTGAACTTTCTATTTCTACCCAATAGACTCCTTCTTGTGATAAATTAGCCATAGAGTAGCCAAAATTTGACCCATTGAACATGTTTCAGTCATGAATCTTGAAATTTCTATACCTACTTATTGACTCTTTTTGATGTTACATCGGCCATTCAAAAGTCAATATTTGACCAAATGTACTAAAATCGGAACCAAGAGTCGTCGATTTTGAACTTTTTAGTTCTACCCTATTGACTCCTTCTTGTGATAGTTTAGCCAATTTTTGACCCACTGAAAATATTTCAGTCCTTGATCTTGAACTTTCTATTCCTACCCAGTTGACTCCTTCTTGTGATACATTAGCATTAGAGTAGCCAATATTTTACTCATTGGACATGTTTCAGTTATGGATCTTGAAATTTCTAAACCTACTTATTGACTCTTTCTAATGTTACATCGACCATTCAAAAATCAATGTTTGACCAAATGTACTAAAATCAGGCCCAAGTGTCGTCTATTTTGAACTTTTTAGTTCTACCCTATTGACTCTTTCTGGAGATAGTTCAGGCAATTTTTGACCCACTGAAAATATTTCAGTCCTTGATCTTGAACTTTCTATTCCTACCCAATTGACTCCTTCTTGTGATACATTAGCCTTAGAGTAGCCAATATTTTACCCATTGGACATGTTTCAGTTATGGAGCTTGAAATTTTTATACCTACTCATTGACTCTTTCTGAATTTAGGTCAGTCATTCAGAAATCCATATTTGACCAAATGTACTAATATCGGGCCCAAGAGTCGTCGATTTTGAACTTTCTATTTCTGCCCAATAGACTCCTTCTTGTGATAAATTAGCCATAGAGTAGCCAAAATTTGACCCATTGAACATGTTTCAGTCATGAATCTTGAAATTTCTATACCTACTTATTGACTCTTTTTGATGTTACATCGGCCATTCAAAAGTCAATATTTGACCAAATGTACTAATATCAGGCCCAAGAGTCGTCGATTTTGAACTTTTTAGTTCTACCCTATTGACTCCTTCTTGCGATAGTTCAGCCAATTTTTGACCCACTGAAAATATTTCAGTCCTTGATCTTGAACTTTCTATTCCTACCCAGTTGACTCCTTCTTGTGATACATTAGCATTAGAGTAGCCAATATTTTACTCATTGGACATGTTTCAGTTATGGATCTTGAAATTTCTAAACCTACTTATTGACTATTTCTGATGTTTACATCGACCATTCAAAAGTCAATATTTGACCAAATGTACTAAAATCAGGCCCAAGAGTCGTCTATTTTGAACTTTTTAGTTCTACCCAATAGACTCCTTCTTGTGATAAATTAGCCATAGAGTAGCCAAAATTTGACCCATTGAACATGTTTCAGTCATGAATCTTGAAATTTCTAAACCTACTTATTGACTCTTTTTGATGTTACATTGGCCATTCAAAAGTCAATATTTGACCAAATGTACTAAAATCGGGCCCAAGAGTCCTCTATTTTGAACTTTTTAGTTCTAACCTATTGACTCTTTCTGGAGATAGTTCAGCCAATTTTTGACCTACTGAAAATATTTCAGTCCTTGATCTTGAACTTTCTATTCCTACCCAATTGATTCCTTCTTGTGATACATTAGCCTTAGAGTAGCCAATATTTTACCCATTGGACATATTTCAGTTATGGATCTTGAAATTTCTATACCTACTTATTGACTCTTTCTGAATTTAGGTCAGTCATTCAGAAATCCATATTTGACCAAATATACTAATATCGGGCCCAAGAGACGTCTTTTTTGAACTTTTTAGTTCTACCCTTTGACTCCTTCTGGTGATAAATTAGCCATAGAGTAGCCAATATTTGACCCATTGAACATGTTTCAGTCAAGGAGCTTGAAATTTCTATACCTACTTATTGACTCTTTCTGATGTTATATGGTCATTCAAAAGTCAATATTTGACCAAATGTACTAATATCGGGCCCAAGAGTCGTCGATTTTGAACTTTCTATTTCTACCCAATTGACTCCTTCTGGTGATAAATTAGCGATAGAGTAGCCAATATTTGACCCATTGAACATGTTTCAGTCATGGATCAGGAAATTTCTATACCTACTAATTGACTCTTTCTGATGTTAAATCGGTCATTCAAAAGTCAATATTTGACCAAATGTACTAAAATCGGGCCCAAGAGTCGTCTATTTTGAACTTTTTAGTTCTACCCTGTTGACTTCTTCTGGAGATAGTTCACCCAATTTTTGACCCACTGAAAATATTGCAGTCCTTGATCTTTAACTTTTTATTCCTACCCAATGGACTCCTTCTTGTCATACATTAGCCTTAGAGTAGCCAATATTTTACCCATTGGACATGTTTCAGTTATGGATCATGAATTTTTTTACCTACTCATTGACTCTTTCTGAATCTAGGTCAGTCATTCAGAAATCCACATTTGACCCAATGTACTAATATCGGGCCCAAGAGTCGTCGATTTTGAACTTTCTATTTCTACCCAATTGACTCCTTCTGGTGATAAATTAGCGATAGAGTAGCCAATAATTGACCCATTGAACATGTTTCAGTCATGGATCTTGAAATTTCTATACCTACTTATTGACTCTTTCTGATGTTACATCGGTCATTGAAAAGTCAATATTTGACCAAATGTACTAAAATCGGGCCCAAGAGTCGTCTATTTTGAACTTTTTAGTTCTACCCTATTGACTCCTTCTGGAGATAGTTCAGCCAATTTTTGACCCACTGAAAATATTTCAATCCTTGATCTTGAAGTTTCTATTCCTACCCAGTTGACTCCTTCTTGTGATAGTTCAGCCAATTTTTGACCCACTGAAAATATTTCAATCCTTGATCTTGAAGTTTCTATTCCTACCCAGTTGACTGCTTCTTGTGATAAATTAGCCGTAGAGTAGCCAATATTTTACCCATTGGACATGTTTCAGTTACGGATCTTGAAATTTTTATACCTACTTATTGACTCTTTCTGATGTTACATCGGTCATTCAAAAGTCAATATTTGACCAAATGTACTAAAATCGGGCCCAAGAGTTGTCTATTTTGAACTTTTTAGTTCTACCCTATAGACTCCTTCTGGCAATAGTTCAGACAATTTTTTAAAGACTGAAAATTTTTCAGTCCTTGATCTTGAAATTTCTATTCCTACCCAATTGACTCCTTCTTGTGATAGTTCAGCCAATTTTTGACCCACTGAAAATATTTCAGTCCTTGATCTTAAACTTTCTATATCTACCCAATTGACTCCTTCTTGTGATACATTAGCCTAAGAGTAGCCAATATTTTACCCATTGGACATGTTTCAGTTATGGATCTTGAAATTTTTATACCTACTCATTGACTCTTTCTGAATTTAGGTCAGTCATTCAGAAATCCATACTTGACCAAATATACTAATATCGGGCCCAAGAGTCATCGATTTTGAACTTTCTATTTCTACCCAATAGACTCCTTCTTGTGATAAATTAGCCATAGAGTAGCCAAAATTTGACCCATTTAACATGTTTCAGTCATGAATCTTGAAATTTCTAAACCTACTTATTGACTCTTTTTGATGTTACATTGGCCATTCAAAAGTCAATATTTGACCAAATGTACTAAAATCGGGTCCAAGAGTCCTCTATTTTGAACTTTTTAGTTCTAACCTATTGACTCTTTCTGAATTTAGGTCAGTCATTCAGAAATCCATATTTGACCAAATATACTAATATCGGGCCCAAGAGACGTCTATTTTGAACTTTTTAGTTCTACCCTTTGACTCCTTCTGGTGATAAATTAGCCATAGAGTAGCCAATATTTGACCCATTGAACATGTTTCAGTCAAGGAGCTTGAAATTTCTATACCTACTTATTGACTCTTTCTGATGTTATATCGTCATTCAAAAGTCAATATTTGACCAAATGTACTAATATCGGGCCCAAGAGTCGTCGATTTTGAACTTTCTATTTCTACCCAATTGACTCCTTCTGGTGATAAATTAGCGATAGAGTAGCCAATATTTGACCCATTGAACATGTTTCAGTTATGGATCAGGAAATTTCTATACCTACTAGTTGACTCTTTCTGATGTTAAATCGGTCATTCAAAAGTCAATATTTGACCAAATGTACTAAAATCGGGCCCAAGAGTCGTCTATTTTGAACTTTTTAGTTCTACCCTGTTGACTTCTTCTGGAGATAGTTCAGCCAGTTTTTGACCCACTGAAAATATTGCAGTCCTTGATCTTTAACTTTTTATTCCTACCCAATGGACTCCTTCTTGTCATACATTAGCCTTAGAGTAGCCAATATTTTACCCATTGGACATGTTTCAGTTATGGATCATGAATTTTTTTACCTACTCATTGACTCTTTCTGAATCTAGGTCAGTCATTCAGAAATCCACATTTGACCCAATGTACTAATATCGGGCCCAAGAGTCGTCGATTTTGAACTTTCTATTTCTACCCAATTGACTCCTTCTGGTGATAAATTAGCGATAGAGTAGCCAATAATTGACCCATTGAACATGTTTCAGTCATGGATCTTGAAATTTCTATACCTACATATTGACTCTTTCTGATGTTACATCGGTCATTCAAAAGTCAATATTTGACCAAATGTACTAAAATCGGGCCCAAGAGTCGTCTATTTTGAACTTTTTAGTTCTACCCTATTGACTCCTTCTGGAGATAGTTCAGCCAATTTTTGACCCACTGAAAATATTTCAATCCTTGATCTTGAAGTTTCTATTCCTACCCAGTTGACTCCTTCTTGTGATAGTTCAGCCAATTTTTGACCCACTGAAAATATTTCAGTCCTTGATCTTGAACTTTCTATTCCTACCCAGTTGACTCCTTCTTGTGATACATTAGCATTAGAGTAGCCAATATTTTACTCATTGGACATGTTTCAGTTATGGATCTTGAAATTTCTAAACCTACTTATTGACTCTTTCTAATGTTACATCGACCATTCAAAAATCAATGTTTGACCAAATGTACTAAAATCAGGCCCAAGTGTCGTCTATTTTGAACTTTTTAGTTCTACCCTCTTGACTCCTTCTGGAGATAGTTCAGCCAATTTTTGACCCACTGAAAATATTTCAATTCTTGATCTTGAAGTTTCTATTCCTACCCAGTTGACTCCTTCTTGTGATAGTTCAGCCAATTTTTGACCCACTGAAAATATTTCAATCCTTGATCTTGAAGTTTCTATTCCTACCCAGTTGACTGCTTCTTGTGATAAATTAGCCGTAGAGTAGCCAATATTTTACCCATTGGACATGTTTCAGTTACGGATCTTGAAATTTTTATACCTACTTATTGACTCTTTCTGATGTTACATCGGTCATTCAAAAGTCAATATTTGACCAAATGTACTAAAATCGGGCCCAAGAGTTGTCTATTTTGAACTTTTTAGTTCTACCCTATCGACTCCTTCTGGCAATAGTTCAGACAATTTTTTAAAGACTGAAAACTTTTCAGTCCTTGATCTTGAAATTTCTATTCCTACCCAATTGACTCCTTCTTGTGATAGTTCAGCCAATTTTTGACCCACTGAAAATATTTCAGTCCTTGATCTTAAACTTTCTATATCTACCCAATTGACTCCTTCTTGTGATACATTAGCCTTAGAGTAGCCAATATTTTACCCATTGGACATGTTTCAGTTATGGATCTTGAAATTTTTATATCTATTTATTGACTCTTTCTGATGTTATATCGGTCATTCAAAAGTCAATATTTGAACAAATGTACTAAAATCAGGCCCAAGAGTCGTCTATTTTGAACTTTTTAGTTCTACCCTATTGACTCTTTCTGGAGATAGTTCAGCCAATTTTTGACCCACTGAAAATATTTCAGTCCTTGATCTTGAACTTTCTATTCCTACCCAATTGATTCCTTCTTGTGATACATTAGCCTTAGAGTAGCCAATATTTTACCCATTGGACATATTTCAGTTATGGATCTTGAAATTTCTATACCTACTTATTGACTCTTTCTGAATTTAGGTCAGTCATTCAGAAATCCATATTTGACCAAATATACTAATATCGGGCCCAAGAGACGTCTTTTTTGAACTTTTTAGTTCTACCCTTTGACTCCTTCTGGTGATAAATTAGCCATAGAGTAGCCAATATTTGACCCATTGAACATGTTTCAGTCAAGGAGCTTGAAATTTCTATACCTACTTATTGACTCTTTCTGATGTTATATGGTCATTCAAAAGTCAATATTTGACCAAATGTACTAATATCGGGCCCAAGAGTCGTCGATTTTGAACTTTCTATTTCTACCCAATTGACTCCTTCTGGTGATAAATTAGCGATAGAGTAGCCAATATTTGACCCATTGAACATGTTTCAGTCATGGATCAGGAAATTTCTATACCTACTAATTGACTCTTTCTGATGTTAAATCGGTCATTCAAAAGTCAATATTTGACCAAATGTACTAAAATCGGGCCCAAGAGTCGTCTATTTTGAACTTTTTAGTTCTACCCTGTTGACTTCTTCTGGAGATAGTTCACCCAATTTTTGACCCACTGAAAATATTGCAGTCCTTGATCTTTAACTTTTTATTCCTACCCAATGGACTCCTTCTTGTCATACATTAGCCTTAGAGTAGCCAATATTTTACCCATTGGACATGTTTCAGTTATGGATCATGAATTTTTTTACCTACTCATTGACTCTTTCTGAATCTAGGTCAGTCATTCAGAAATCCACATTTGACCCAATGTACTAATATCGGGCCCAAGAGTCGTCGATTTTGAACTTTCTATTTCTACCCAATTGACTCCTTCTGGTGATAAATTAGCGATAGAGTAGCCAATAATTGACCCATTGAACATGTTTCAGTCATGGATCTTGAAATTTCTATACCTACATATTGACTCTTTCTGATGTTACATCGGTCATTCAAAAGTCAATATTTGACCAAATGTACTAAAATCGGGCCCAAGAGTCGTCTATTTTGAACTTTTTAGTTCTACCCTATTGACTCCTTCTGGAGATAGTTCAGCCAATTTTTGACCCACTGAAAATATTTCAATCCTTGATCTTGAAGTTTCTATTCCTACCCAGTTGACTCCTTCTTGTGATAGTTCAGCCAATTTTTGACCCACTGAAAATATTTCAGTCCTTGATCTTGAACTTTCTATTCCTACCCAGTTGACTCCTTCTTGTGATACATTAGCATTAGAGTAGCCAATATTTTACTCATTGGACATGTTTCAGTTATGGATCTTGAAATTTCTAAACCTACTTATTGACTCTTTCTAATGTTACATCGACCATTCAAAAATCAATGTTTGACCAAATGTACTAAAATCAGGCCCAAGTGTCGTCTATTTTGAACTTTTTAGTTCTACCCTCTTGACTCCTTCTGGAGATAGTTCAGCCAATTTTTGACCCACTGAAAATATTTCAATTCTTGATCTTGAAGTTTCTATTCCTACCCAGTTGACTCCTTCTTGTGATAGTTCAGCCAATTTTTGACCCACTGAAAATATTTCAATCCTTGATCTTGAAGTTTCTATTCCTACCCAGTTGACTGCTTCTTGTGATAAATTAGCCGTAGAGTAGCCAATATTTTACCCATTGGACATGTTTCAGTTACGGATCTTGAAATTTTTATACCTACTTATTGACTCTTTCTGATGTTACATCGGTCATTCAAAAGTCAATATTTGACCAAATGTACTAAAATCGGGCCCAAGAGTTGTCTATTTTGAACTTTTTAGTTCTACCCTATCGACTCCTTCTGGCAATAGTTCAGACAATTTTTTAAAGACTGAAAACTTTTCAGTCCTTGATCTTGAAATTTCTATTCCTACCCAATTGACTCCTTCTTGTGATAGTTCAGCCAATTTTTGACCCACTGAAAATATTTCAGTCCTTGATCTTAAACTTTCTATATCTACCCAATTGACTCCTTCTTGTGATACATTAGCCTTAGAGTAGCCAATATTTTACCCATTGGACATGTTTCAGTTATGGATCTTGAAATTTTTATATCTATTTATTGACTCTTTCTGATGTTATATCGGTCATTCAAAAGTCAATATTTGAACAAATGTACTAAAATCAGGCCCAAGAGTCGTCTATTTTGAACTTTTTAGTTCTACCCTATTGACTCTTTCTGGAGATAGTTCAGCCAATTTTTGACCCACTGAAAATATTTCAGTCCTTGATCTTGAACTTTCTATTCCTACCCAATTGATTCCTTCTTGTGATACATTAGCCTTAGAGTAGCCAATATTTTACCCATTGGACATATTTCAGTTATGGATCTTGAAATTTCTATACCTACTTATTGACTCTTTCTGAATTTAGGTCAGTCATTCAGAAATCCATATTTGACCAAATATACTAATATCGGGCCCAAGAGACGTCTTTTTTGAACTTTTTAGTTCTACCCTTTGACTCCTTCTGGTGATAAATTAGCCATAGAGTAGCCAATATTTGACCCATTGAACATGTTTCAGTCAAGGAGCTTGAAATTTCTATACCTACTTATTGACTCTTTCTGATGTTATATGGTCATTCAAAAGTCAATATTTGACCAAATGTACTAATATCGGGCCCAAGAGTCGTCGATTTTGAACTTTCTATTTCTACCCAATTGACTCCTTCTGGTGATAAATTAGCGATAGAGTAGCCAATATTTGACCCATTGAACATGTTTCAGTCATGGATCAGGAAATTTCTATACCTACTAATTGACTCTTTCTGATGTTAAATCGGTCATTCAAAAGTCAATATTTGACCAAATGTACTAAAATCGGGCCCAAGAGTCGTCTATTTTGAACTTTTTAGTTCTACCCTGTTGACTTCTTCTGGAGATAGTTCACCCAATTTTTGACCCACTGAAAATATTGCAGTCCTTGATCTTTAACTTTTTATTCCTACCCAATGGACTCCTTCTTGTCATACATTAGCCTTAGAGTAGCCAATATTTTACCCATTGGACATGTTTCAGTTATGGATCATGAATTTTTTTACCTACTCATTGACTCTTTCTGAATCTAGGTCAGTCATTCAGAAATCCACATTTGACCCAATGTACTAATATCGGGCCCAAGAGTCGTCGATTTTGAACTTTCTATTTCTACCCAATTGACTCCTTCTGGTGATAAATTAGCGATAGAGTAGCCAATAATTGACCCATTGAACATGTTTCAGTCATGGATCTTGAAATTTCTATACCTACTTATTGACTCTTTCTGATGTTACATCGGTCATTGAAAAGTCAATATTTGACCAAATGTACTAAAATCGGGCCCAAGAGTCGTCTATTTTGAACTTTTTAGTTCTACCCTATTGACTCCTTCTGGAGATAGTTCAGCCAATTTTTGACCCACTGAAAATATTTCAATCCTTGATCTTGAAGTTTCTATTCCTACCCAGTTGACTCCTTCTTGTGATAGTTCAGCCAATTTTTGACCCACTGAAAATATTTCAATCCTTGATCTTGAAGTTTCTATTCCTACCCAGTTGACTGCTTCTTGTGATAAATTAGCCGTAGAGTAGCCAATATTTTACCCATTGGACATGTTTCAGTTACGGATCTTGAAATTTTTATACCTACTTATTGACTCTTTCTGATGTTACATCGGTCATTCAAAAGTCAATATTTGACCAAATGTACTAAAATCGGGCCCAAGAGTTGTCTATTTTGAACTTTTTAGTTCTACCCTATAGACTCCTTCTGGCAATAGTTCAGACAATTTTTTAAAGACTGAAAATTTTTCAGAAGGTCAAAATCGACGACTCTTGGGCCCGATATTAGTACATTTGGTCAAATATGGATTTCTGAATGACTGACCTAAATTCAGAAAGAGTCAATGAGTAGGTATAAAAATTTCAAGATGCATAACTGAAACATGTCCAATGAGTAAAATATTGGCTACTCTAATGCTAATGTATCACAAGAAGGAGTCAACTGGGTAGGAATAGAAAGTTCAAGATCAAGGACTGAAATATTTTCAGTGGGTCAAAAATTGGCTGAACTATCGCAAGAAGGAGTCAATAGTGTAGAACTAAAAAGTTCAAAATCGACGACTCTTGGGCCTGATATTAGTACATTTGGTCAAATATTGACTTTTGAATGACCGATATAACATCAGAAAGAGTCAATAAGTAGGTAAAGAAATTTCAAGATCCATGACTGAAACATGTTCAATGGGTCAAATATTGGCTACTCTATGGCTAATTTATCACAAGAAGGAATCAATTGGGTAGAAATAGAAAGTTCAAAACCGAGGACTCTTGGGCCCGATATTAGTACATTTGGTCAAATATGGATTTCTGAATGACCGATGTAACATCAGAAAGAGTCAATAAGTAGGTATAGAAATTTCAAGATCTTTGACTGAAACATGTCCAATGAGTAAAATATTGGCTACTCTAATGCTAATGTATCACAAGAAGGAGTCAATTGGGTAGGAATAGAAAGTTCAAGATCAAGGACTGAAATATTTTCAGTGGGTCAAAAATTGGCTGAACTATCTCCAGAAGGAGTCAATAGGGTAGAACTAAAAAGTTCAAAATAGACGACTCTTGGGCCCGATTTTAGTACATTTGGTCAAATATTGACTTTTGAATTACCGATGTAACATCAGAAAGAGTCAATAAGTAGGTATAGAAATTTCAAGATCCATAACTGAAACATGTCCAATGGGTAAAATATTGGCTACTCTAAGGCTAATTTATCACCAGAAGGATTCAATTGGGTAGAAATATAAAGTTCAAAATCGACGACTCTTGGTTCCGATATTAGTACATTTAGTCAAATATGGATTTCTGAATGATTGACATAAATTCAGAAAGAGTCAATGAGTGGGTATAAAAATGTCAAGCTCCATAACTGAAACATGTCCACTGGGTAAAATATTGGCTACTCTAAGGCTAATGTATCACAAGAAGGAGTCAATTGGGTAGAAATAGAAAGTTCAAGATCAAGGACTGAAATATTTTCAGTGGGTCAAAAATTGCCTGAACTATCTCCAGAAAGAGTCAATAGGGTAGAACTAAAAAGTTCAAAATAGACGACTCTTGGGCCTGATTTTAGTACATTTGGTCAAATATTGACTTTTGAATGACCGATTTAACATCAGAAAGAGTCAATTAGTAGGTATAGAAATTTCCTGATCCATGACTGAAACATGTTCAATGGGTCAAATATTGGCTACTCTATCGCTAATTTATCACCAGAAGGAGTCAATTGGGTAGAAATAGAAAGTTCAAAATCGACGACTCTTGGGCCCGATATTAGCACATTTGGTCAAATATTGACTTTTGAATGACGATATAACATCAGAAAGAGTCAATAAGTAGGTATAGAAATTTCAAGCTCCTTGACTGAAACATGTTCAATGGGTCAAATATTGGCTACTCTATGGCTAATTTATCACCAGAAGGAGTCAAAGGGTAGAACTAAAAAGTTCAAAATAGACGTCTCTTGGGCCCGATATTAGTATATTTGGTCAAATATGGATTTCTGAATGACTGACCTAAATTCAGAAAGAGTCAATAAGTAGGTATAGAAATTTCAAGATCCATAACTGAAATATGTCCAATGGGTAAAATATTGGCTACTCTAAGGCTAATGTAACACAAGAAGGAATCAATTGGGTAGAAATAGAAAGTTCAAAATAGACGACTCTTGGGCCTGATTTTAGTACATTTGGTCAAATATTGACTTTTGAATGGTCGATGTAACATCAGAAAGAGTCAATGAGTAGGTATAGAAATTTCAAGATTCATGACTAAAACATGTTCAATGGATCAAATTTTGGCTACTCTATGGCTAATTTATCACAAGAAGGAGTCTATTGGGTAGAAATAGAAAGTTCAAAACAGACGACTCTTGGGCCTGATTTTAGTACATTTGGTCAAATATTGACTTTTGAATGGTCGATGTAACATCAGAAAGAGTCAATAAGTAGGTTTAGAAATTTCAAGATCCATAACTGAAACATGTCCAATGAGTAAAATATTGGCTACTCTAATGGTAATGTATCACAAGAAGGAGTCAACTGGGTAGGAATAGAAAGTTCAAGATCAAGGACTGAAATATTTTCAGTGGGTCAAAAATTGGCTGAACTATCTCCAGAAAGAGTCAATAGGTTAGAACTAAAAAAGTTCAAAATAGAGGACTCTTGGGCCCGATTTTAGTACATTTGGTCAAATATTGACTTTTGAATGGCCGATGTAACATCAGAAAGAGTCAATAAGTAGGTATAGAAATTTCAAGATTCATGACTGAAACATGTTCAATGGGTCAAATTTTGGCTACTCTAAGGCTAATTTATCACAAGAAGGAGTCTATTGGGTAGAAATAGAAAGTTCAAAATCGACGACTCTTGGGCCCGATATTAGTACATTTGGTCAAATATGGATTTCTGAATGACTGACCTAAATTCAGAAAGAGTCAATGAGTAGGTATAGAAATTTCAAGATTCATGACTAAAACATGTTCAATGGATCAAATTTTGGCTACTCTATGGCTAATTTATCACAAGAAGGAGTCTATTGGGTAGAAATAGAAAGTTCAAAACAGACGACTCTTGGGCCTGATTTTAGTACATTTGGTCAAATATTGACTTTTGAATGGTCGATGTAACATCAGAAAGAGTCAATAAGTAGGTTTAAAAATTTCAAGATCCATAACTGAAACATGTCCAATGAGTAAAATATTGGCTACTCTAATGGTAATGTATCACAAGAAGGAGTCAACTGGGTAGGAATAGAAAGTTCAAGATCAAGGACTGAAATATTTTAAGTGGGTCAAAAATTGGCTGAACTATCGCAAGAAGGAGTCAATAGGGTAGAACTAAAAAGTTCAAAATCGACGACTCTTGGGCCTGATATTAGTACATTTGGTCAAATATTGATTTTTGAATGACCGATATAACATTAGAAAGAGTCAATAAGTAGGTAAAGAAATTTCAAGATCCATGACTGAAACATGTTCAATGGGTCAAATATTGGCTACTCTATGGCTAATTTATCACAAGAAGGAATCAATTGGGTAGAAATAGAAAGGTCAAAATCGACGACTCTTGGGCCCGATATTAGTACATTTGGTCAAATATGGATTTCTGAATGGTCGATGTAACATCAGAAAGAGTCAATAAGTAGGTTTAGAAATTTCAAGATCCATAACTGAAACATGTCCAATGAGTAAAATATTGGCTACTCTAATGCTAATGTATCACAAGAAGGAGTCAACTGGGTAGGAATAGAAAGTTCAAGATCAAGGACTGAAATATTTTCAGTGGGTCAAAAATTGGCAGAACTATCGCAAGAAGGAGTCAATAGGGTAGAACTAAAAAGTTCAAAATCGACGACTCTTGGACCTGATATTAGTACATTTGGTCAAATATTGATTTTTGAATGACCGATATAACATTAGAAAGAGTCAATAAGTAGGTAAAGAAATTTCAAGATCCATGACTGAAACATGTTCAATGGGTCAAATATTGGCTACTCTATGGCTAATTTATCACAAGAAGGAATCAATTGGGTAGAAATAGAAAGGTCAAAATCGACGACTCTTGGGCCCGATATTAGTACATTTGGTCAAATATGGATTTCTGAATGACCGATGTAACATCAGAAAGAGTCAATAAGTAGGTATAGAAATTTCAAGATCCATAACTGAAACATGTCCAATGGGTAAAATATTGGCTACTCTAAGGCTAATTTATAACCAGAAGGATTCAATTGGGTAGAAATATAAAGTTCAAAATCGACGACTCTTGGGCCCGATATTAGTACATTTGGTCAAATATTGACTTTTGAATTACCAATGTAACATCAGAAAGAGTCAATAAGTAGGTATAGAAATTTCAAGATCCATAACTGAAACATGTCCAATGGGTAAAATATTGGCTACTCTAAGGCTAATTTATCACCAGAAGGATTCAATTGGGTAGGAATAGAAAGTTCAAGATCAAGGACTGAAATATTTTCAGTGGGTCAAAAATTGCCTGAACTATCTCCAGAAAGAGTCAATAGGTTAGAACTAAAAAAGTTCAAAATAGAGGACTCTTGGGCCCGATTTTAGTACATTTGGTCAAATATTGACTTTTGAATGGCCGATGTAACATCAAAAAGAGTCAATATGTAGGTATAGAAATTTCAAGATTCATGACTGAAACATGTTCAATGGGTCAAATTTTGGCTACTCTATGGCTAATTTATCACAAGAAGGAGTCTATTGGGTAGAAATAGAAAGTTCAAAATAGACGCCTCTTGGGCCTGATTTTAGTACATTTGGTCAAATATTGACTTTTGAATGGTCGATGTAACATCAGAAAGAGTCAATAAGTAGGTTTAGAAATTTCAAGATCCATAACTGAAACATGTCCAATGAGTAAAATATTGGCTACTCTAATGCTAATGTATCACAAGAAGGAGTCATCTGGGTAGGAATAGAAAGTTCAAGATCAAGCACTGAAATATTTTCAGTGGGTCAAAAATTGGCTGAACTATCGCAAGGAGTCAATAGGGTAGAACTAAAAAGTTCAAAATCGACGACTCTTGGGCCTGATATTAGTACATTTGGTCAAATATTGACTTTTGAATGGCCGATGTAACATCAAAAAGAGTCAATAAGTAGGTATAGAAATTTCAAGATTCATGACTGAAACATGTTCAATGGGTCAAATTTTGGCTACTCTATGGCTAATTTATCACAAGAAGGAGTCTATTGGGTAGAAATAGAAAGTTCAAAATCGACGACTCTTGGGCCCGATATTAGTACATTTGGTCAAATATGGATTTCTGAATGACTGACCTAAATTCAGAAAGAGTCAATGAGTAGGTATAAAAATTTCAAGATGCATAACTGAAACATGTCCAATGAGTAAAATATTGGCTACTCTAATGCTAATGTATCACAAGAAGGAGTCAACTGGGTAGGAATAGAAAGTTCAAGATCAAGGACTGAAATATTTTCAGTGGGTCAAAAATTGGCTGAACTATCGCAAGAAGGAGTCAATAGTGTAGAACTAAAAAGTTCAAAATCGACGACTCTTGGGCCTGATATTAGTACATTTGGTCAAATATTGACTTTTGAATGACCGATATAACATCAGAAAGAGTCAATAAGTAGGTAAAGAAATTTCAAGATCCATGACTGAAACATGTTCAATGGGTCAAATATTGGCTACTCTATGGCTAATTTATCACAAGAAGGAATCAATTGGGTAGAAATAGAAAGTTCAAAACCGAGGACTCTTGGGCCCGATATTAGTACATTTGGTCAAATATGGATTTCTGAATGACCGATGTAACATCAGAAAGAGTCAATAAGTAGGTATAGAAATTTCAAGATCTTTGACTGAAACATGTCCAATGAGTAAAATATTGGCTACTCTAATGCTAATGTATCACAAGAAGGAGTCAATTGGGTAGGAATAGAAAGTTCAAGATCAAGGACTGAAATATTTTCAGTGGGTCAAAAATTGGCTGAACTATCTCCAGAAGGAGTCAATAGGGTAGAACTAAAAAGTTCAAAATAGACGACTCTTGGGCCCGATTTTAGTACATTTGGTCAAATATTGACTTTTGAATTACCGATGTAACATCAGAAAGAGTCAATAAGTAGGTATAGAAATTTCAAGATCCATAACTGAAACATGTCCAATGGGTAAAATATTGGCTACTCTAAGGCTAATTTATCACCAGAAGGATTCAATTGGGTAGAAATATAAAGTTCAAAATCGACGACTCTTGGTTCCGATATTAGTACATTTAGTCAAATATGGATTTCTGAATGATTGACATAAATTCAGAAAGAGTCAATGAGTGGGTATAAAAATGTCAAGCTCCATAACTGAAACATGTCCACTGGGTAAAATATTGGCTACTCTAAGGCTAATGTATCACAAGAAGGAGTCAATTGGGTAGAAATAGAAAGTTCAAGATCAAGGACTGAAATATTTTCAGTGGGTCAAAAATTGCCTGAACTATCTCCAGAAAGAGTCAATAGGGTAGAACTAAAAAGTTCAAAATAGACGACTCTTGGGCCTGATTTTAGTACATTTGGTCAAATATTGACTTTTGAATGACCGATTTAACATCAGAAAGAGTCAATTAGTAGGTATAGAAATTTCCTGATCCATGACTGAAACATGTTCAATGGGTCAAATATTGGCTACTCTATCGCTAATTTATCACCAGAAGGAGTCAATTGGGTAGAAATAGAAAGTTCAAAATCGACGACTCTTGGGCCCGATATTAGCACATTTGGTCAAATATTGACTTTTGAATGACGATATAACATCAGAAAGAGTCAATAAGTAGGTATAGAAATTTCAAGCTCCTTGACTGAAACATGTTCAATGGGTCAAATATTGGCTACTCTATGGCTAATTTATCACCAGAAGGAGTCAAAGGGTAGAACTAAAAAGTTCAAAATAGACGTCTCTTGGGCCCGATATTAGTATATTTGGTCAAATATGGATTTCTGAATGACTGACCTAAATTCAGAAAGAGTCAATAAGTAGGTATAGAAATTTCAAGATCCATAACTGAAATATGTCCAATGGGTAAAATATTGGCTACTCTAAGGCTAATGTAACACAAGAAGGAATCAATTGGGTAGAAATAGAAAGTTCAAAATAGACGACTCTTGGGCCTGATTTTAGTACATTTGGTCAAATATTGACTTTTGAATGGTCGATGTAACATCAGAAAGAGTCAATAAGTAGGTTTAGAAATTTCAAGATTCATGACTGAAACATGTTCAATGGGTCAAATTTTGGCTACTCTATGGCTAATTTATCACAAGAAGGAGTCTATTGGGTAGAAATAGAAAGTTCAAAACAGACGACTCTTGGGCCTGATTTTAGTACATTTGGTCAAATATTGACTTTTGAATGGTCGATGTAACATCAGAAAGAGTCAATAAGTAGGTTTAGAAATTTCAAGATCCATAACTGAAACATGTTCAATGGGTCAAATTTTGGCTACTCTATGGCTAATTTATCACAAGAAGGAGTCTATTGGGTAGAAATAGAAAGTTCAAAATCGACGACTCTTGGGCCCGATATTAGTACATTTGGTCAAATATGGATTTCTGAATGACTGACCTAAATTCAGAAAGAGTCAATGAGTAGGTATAAAAATTTCAAGATGCATAACTGAAACATGTCCAATGAGTAAAATATTGGCTACTCTAATGCTAATGTATCACAAGAAGGAGTCAACTGGGTAGGAATAGAAAGTTCAAGATCAAGGACTGAAATATTTTCAGTGGGTCAAAAATTGGCTGAACTATCGCAAGAAGGAGTCAATAGTGTAGAACTAAAAAGTTCAAAATCGACGACTCTTGGGCCTGATATTAGTACATTTGGTCAAATATTGACTTTTGAATGACCGATATAACATCAGAAAGAGTCAATAAGTAGGTAAAGAAATTTCAAGATCCATGACTGAAACATGTTCAATGGGTCAAATATTGGCTACTCTATGGCTAATTTATCACAAGAAGGAATCAATTGGGTAGAAATAGAAAGTTCAAAACCGAGGACTCTTGGGCCCGATATTAGTACATTTGGTCAAATATGGATTTCTGAATGACCGATGTAACATCAGAAAGAGTCAATAAGTAGGTATAGAAATTTCAAGATCTTTGACTGAAACATGTCCAATGAGTAAAATATTGGCTACTCTAATGCTAATGTATCACAAGAAGGAGTCAATTGGGTAGGAATAGAAAGTTCAAGATCAAGGACTGAAATATTTTCAGTGGGTCAAAAATTGGCTGAACTATCTCCAGAAGGAGTCAATAGGGTAGAACTAAAAAGTTCAAAATAGACGACTCTTGGGCCCGATTTTAGTACATTTGGTCAAATATTGACTTTTGAATTACCGATGTAACATCAGAAAGAGTCAATAAGTAGGTATAGAAATTTCAAGATCCATAACTGAAACATGTCCAATGGGTAAAATATTGGCTACTCTAAGGCTAATTTATCACCAGAAGGATTCAATTGGGTAGAAATATAAAGTTCAAAATCGACGACTCTTGGTTCCGATATTAGTACATTTAGTCAAATATGGATTTCTGAATGATTGACATAAATTCAGAAAGAGTCAATGAGTGGGTATAAAAATGTCAAGCTCCATAACTGAAACATGTCCACTGGGTAAAATATTGGCTACTCTAAGGCTAATGTATCACAAGAAGGAGTCAATTGGGTAGAAATAGAAAGTTCAAGATCAAGGACTGAAATATTTTCAGTGGGTCAAAAATTGCCTGAACTATCTCCAGAAAGAGTCAATAGGGTAGAACTAAAAAGTTCAAAATAGACGACTCTTGGGCCTGATTTTAGTACATTTGGTCAAATATTGACTTTTGAATGACCGATTTAACATCAGAAAGAGTCAATTAGTAGGTATAGAAATTTCCTGATCCATGACTGAAACATGTTCAATGGGTCAAATATTGGCTACTCTATCGCTAATTTATCACCAGAAGGAGTCAATTGGGTAGAAATAGAAAGTTCAAAATCGACGACTCTTGGGCCCGATATTAGCACATTTGGTCAAATATTGACTTTTGAATGACGATATAACATCAGAAAGAGTCAATAAGTAGGTATAGAAATTTCAAGCTCCTTGACTGAAACATGTTCAATGGGTCAAATATTGGCTACTCTATGGCTAATTTATCACCAGAAGGAGTCAAAGGGTAGAACTAAAAAGTTCAAAATAGACGTCTCTTGGGCCCGATATTAGTATATTTGGTCAAATATGGATTTCTGAATGACTGACCTAAATTCAGAAAGAGTCAATAAGTAGGTATAGAAATTTCAAGATCCATAACTGAAATATGTCCAATGGGTAAAATATTGGCTACTCTAAGGCTAATGTAACACAAGAAGGAATCAATTGGGTAGAAATAGAAAGTTCAAAATAGACGACTCTTGGGCCTGATTTTAGTACATTTGGTCAAATATTGACTTTTGAATGGTCGATGTAACATCAGAAAGAGTCAATAAGTAGGTTTAGAAATTTCAAGATTCATGACTGAAACATGTTCAATGGGTCAAATTTTGGCTACTCTATGGCTAATTTATCACAAGAAGGAGTCTATTGGGTAGAAATAGAAAGTTCAAAACAGACGACTCTTGGGCCTGATTTTAGTACATTTGGTCAAATATTGACTTTTGAATGGTCGATGTAACATCAGAAAGAGTCAATAAGTAGGTTTAGAAATTTCAAGATCCATAACTGAAACATGTCCAATGAGTAAAATATTGGCTACTCTAATGGTAATGTATCACAAGAAGGAGTCAACTGGGTAGGAATAGAAAGTTCAAGATCAAGGACTGAAATATTTTCAGTGGGTCAAAAATTGGCTGAACTATCGCAAGAAGGAGTCAATAGGGTAGAACTAAAAAGTTCAAAATCGACGACTCTTGGGCCTGATATTAGTACATTTGGTCAAATATTGATTTTTGAATGACCGATATAACATTAGAAAGAGTCAATAAGTAGGTAAAGAAATTTCAAGATCCATGACTGAAACATGTTCAATGGGTCAAATATTGGCTACTCTATGGCTAATTTATCACAAGAAGGAATCAATTGGGTAGAAATAGAAAGGTCGAAATCGACGACTCTTGGGCCCGATATTAGTACATTTGGTCAAATATGGATTTCTGAATGGTCGATGTAACATCAGAAAGAGTCAATAAGTAGGTTTAGAAATTTCAAGATCCATAACTGAAACATGTCCAATGAGTAAAATATTGGCTACTCTAATGCTAATGTATCACAAGAAGGAGTCAACTGGGTAGGAATAGAAAGTTCAAGATCAAGGACTGAAATATTTTCAGTGGGTCAAAAATTGGCAGAACTATCGCAAGAAGGAGTCAATAGGGTAGAACTAAAAAGTTCAAAATCGACGACTCTTGGACCTGATATTAGTACATTTGGTCAAATATTGATTTTTGAATGACCGATATAACATTAGAAAGAGTCAATAAGTAGGTAAAGAAATTTCAAGATCCATGACTGAAACATGTTCAATGGGTCAAATATTGGCTACTCTATGGCTAATTTATCACAAGAAGGAATCAATTGGGTAGAAATAGAAAGGTCAAAATCGACGACTCTTGGGCCCGATATTAGTACATTTGGTTAAATATGGATTTCTGAATGACCGATGTAACATCAGAAAGAGTCAATAAGTAGGTATAGAAATTTCAAGATCCTTGACTGAAACATGTCCAATTTGTAAAATATTGGCTACTCTAATGCTAATGTATCACAAGAAGGAGTCAATTGGGTAGGAATAGAAAGTTCAAGATCAAGGACTGAAATATTTTCAGTGGGTCAAAAATTGGCTGAACTATCTCCAGAAGGAGTCAATAGGGTAGAACTAAAAAGTTCAAAATAGACGACTCTTGGGCCCGATTTTAGTACATTTGGTCAAATATTGACTTTTGAATTACCAATGTAACATCAGAAAGAGTCAATAAGTAGGTATAGAAATTTCAAGATCCATAACTGAAACATGTCCAATGTGTAAAATATTGGCTACTCTAATGCTAATGTATCACAAGAAGGAGTCAATTGGGTAGGAATAGAAAGTTCAAGATCAAGGACTGAAATATTTTCAGTGGGTCAAAAATTGGCTGAACTATCTCCAGAAGGAGTCAATAGGGTAGAACTAAAAAGTTCAAAATAGACGACTCTTGGGCCCGATTTTAGTACATTTGGTCAAATATTGACTTTTGAATTACCAATGTAACATCAGAAAGAGTCAATAAGTAGGTATAGAAATTTCAAGATCCATAACTGAAACATGTCCAATGGGTAAAATATTGGCTACTCTAAGGCTAATTTATAACCAGAAGGATTCAATTGGGTAGAAATATAAAGTTCAAAATCGACGACTCTTGGGCCCGATATTAGAACATTTGGTCAAATTTGGATTTCTGAATGACCGATGTAACATCAGAAAGAGTCAATAAGTAGGTATAGAAATTTCAAGATCCTTGACTGAAACATGTCCAATGTGTAAAATATTGGCTATTCTAATGCTATTGTATCACAAGAAGGAGTCAATTGGGTAGGAACAGAAAATTCAAGATCAAGGACTGAAATATTTTCAGTGGGTCAAAAATTGGCTGAACTATCTCCAGAAATAGTCAATAGGGTAGAACTAAAAAGTTCAAAATAGACGACTCTTGGGCCCGATTTTAGAACATTTGGTCAAATATTGACTTTTGAATTACCAATGTAACATCAGAAAGAGTCAATAAGTAGGTATAGAAATTTCAAGATCCATAACTGAAACATGTCCAATGGGTAAAATATTGGCTACTCTAAGGCTAATTTATCACCAGAAGGATTCAATTGGGTAGGAATAGAAAGTTCAAGATCAAGGACTGAAATATTTTCAGTGGGTCAAAAATTGCCTGAACTATCTCCAGAAAGAGTCAATAGGTTAGAACTAAAAAAGTTCAAAATAGAGGACTCTTGGGCCCGATTTTAGTACATTTGGTCAAATATTGACTTTTGAATGGCCGATGTAACATCAAAAAGAGTCAATATGTAGGTATAGAAATTTCAAGATTCATGACTGAAACATGTTCAATGGGTCAAATTTTGGCTACTCTATGGCTAATTTATCACAAGAAGGAGTCTATTGGGTAGAAATAGAAAGTTCAAAATAGACGCCTCCTGGGCCTGATTTTAGTACATTTGGTCAAATATTGACTTTTGAATGGTCGATGTAACATCAGAAAGAGTCAATAAGTAGGTTTAGAAATTTCAAGATCCATAACTGAAACATGTCCAATGAGTAAAATATTGGCTACTCTAATGCTAATGTATCACAAGAAGGAGTCAACTGGGTAGGAATAGAAAGTTCAAGATCAAGGACTGAAATATTTTCAGTGGGTCAAAAATTGGCTGAACTATCGCAAGGAGTCAATAGGGTAGAACTAAAAAGTTCAAAATCGACGACTCTTGGGCCTGATATTAGTACATTTGGTCAAATATTGACTTTTGAATGGCCGATGTAACATCAAAAAGAGTCAATAAGTAGGTATAGAAATTTCAAGATTCGTGACTGAAACATGTTCAATGGGTCAAATTTTGGCTACTCTATGGCTAATTTATCACAAGAAGGAGTCTATTGGGTAGAAATAGAAAGTTCAAAATCGACGACTCTTGGGCCCGATATTAGTACATTTGGTCAAATATGGATTTCTGAATGACTGACCTAAATTCAGAAAGA
Organism: Zacco platypus; assembly: GCA_038088235.1. Taxonomy (NCBI): domain Eukaryota; kingdom Metazoa; phylum Chordata; class Actinopteri; order Cypriniformes; family Xenocyprididae; genus Zacco; species Zacco platypus. The sequence goes on from CM076070.1 coordinate 29,307,080, forward strand.
GTCAATGAGTAGGTATAAAAATTTCAAGATGCATAACTGAAACATGTCCAATGAGTAAAATATTGGCTACTCTAATGCTAATGTATCACAAGAAGGAGTCAACTGGGTAGGAATAGAAAGTTCAAGATCAAGGACTGAAATATTTTCAGTGGGTCAAAAATTGGCTGAACTATCGCAAGAAGGAGTCAATAGGGTAGAACTAAAAAGTTCAAAATCGACGACTCTTGGGCCCGATATTAGTACATTTGGTCAAATATTGACTTTTGAATGACCGATGTAACATCAGAAAGAGTCAATAAGTAGGTATAGAAATTTCAAGATCTTTGACTGAAACATGTCCAATGAGTAAAATATTGGCTACTCTAATGCTAATGTATCACAAGAAGGAGTCAATTGGGTAGGAATAGAAAGTTCAAGATCAAGGACTGAAATATTTTCAGTGGGTCAAAAATTGGCTGAACTATCTCCAGAAGGAGTCAATAGGGTAGAACTAAAAAGTTCAAAATAGACGACTCTTGGGCCCGATTTTAGTACATTTGGTCAAATATTGACTTTTGAATTACCGATGTAACATCAGAAAGAGTCAATAAGTAGGTATAGAAATTTCAAGATCCATAACTGAAACATGTCCAATGGGTAAAATATTGGCTACTCTAAGGCTAATTTATCACCAGAAGGATTCAATTGGGTAGAAATATAAAGTTCAAAATCGACGACTCTTGGTTCCGATATTAGTACATTTAGTCAAATATGGATTTCTGAATGATTGACATAAATTCAGAAAGAGTCAATGAGTGGGTATAAAAATGTCAAGCTCCATAACTGAAACATGTCCACTGGGTAAAATATTGGCTACTCTAAGGCTAATGTATCACAAGAAGGAGTCAATTGGGTAGAAATAGAAAGTTCAAGATCAAGGACTGAAATATTTTCAGTGGGTCAAAAATTGCCTGAACTATCTCCAGAAAGAGTCAATAGGGTAGAACTAAAAAGTTCAAAATAGACGACTCTTGGGCCTGATTTTAGTACATTTGGTCAAATATTGACTTTTGAATGGCCGATGTAACATCAAAAAGAGTCAATAAGTAGGTATAGAAATTTCAAGATTCATGACTGAAACATGTTCAATGGGTCAAATTTTGGCTACTCTATGGCTAATTTATCACAAGAAGGAGTCTATTGGGTAGAAATAGAAAGTTCAAAATCGACGACTCTTGGGCCCGATATTAGTACATTTGGTCAAATATGGATTTCTGAATGACTGACCTAAATTCAGAAAGAGTCAATGAGTAGGTATAAAAATTTCAAGATGCATAACTGAAACATGTCCAATGGGTAAAATATTGGCTACTCTAAGGCTAATGTATCACAAGAAGGAATCAATTGGGTAGGAATAGAAAGTTCAAGATCAAGGACTGAAATATTTTCATTGGGTCAAAAATTGCCTGAACTATCTCCAGAAAGAGTCAATAGGTTAGAACTAAAAAAGTTCAAAATAGAGGACTCTTGGGCCCGATTTTAGTACATTTGGTCAAATATTGACTTTTGAATGGCCGATGTAACATCAAAAAGAGTCAATATGTAGGTATAGAAATTTCAAGATTCATGACTGAAACATGTTCAATGGGTCAAATTTTGGCTACTCTATGGCTAATTTATCACAAGAAGGAGTCTATTGGGTAGAAATAGAAAGTTCAAAATAGACGCCTCTTGGGCCTGATTTTAGTACATTTGGTCAAATATTGACTTTTGAATGGTCGATGTAACATCAGAAAGAGTCAATAAGTAGGTTTAGAAATTTCAAGATCCATAACTGAAACATGTCCAATGAGTAAAATATTGGCTACTCTGATGCTAATGTATCACAAGAAGGAGTCATCTGGGTAGGAATAGAAAGTTCAAGATCAAGGACTGAAATATTTTCAGTGGGTCAAAAATTGGCTGAACTATCGCAAGGAGTCAATAGGGTAGAACTAAAAAGTTCAAAATCGACGACTCTTGGGCCTGATATTAGTACATTTGGTCAAATATTGACTTTTGAATGGCCGATGTAACATCAAAAAGAGTCAATAAGTAGGTATAGAAATTTCAAGATTCATGACTGAAACATGTTCAATGGGTCAAATTTTGGCTACTCTATGGCTAATTTATCACAAGAAGGAGTCTATTGGGTAGAAATAGAAAGTTCAAAATCGACGACTCTTGGGCCCGATATTAGTACATTTGGTCAAATATGGATTTCTGAATGACTGACCTAAATTCAGAAAGAGTCAATGAGTAGGTATAAAAATTTCAAGATGCATAACTGAAACATGTCCAATGAGTAAAATATTGGCTACTCTAATGCTAATGTATCACAAGAAGGAGTCAACTGGGTAGGAATAGAAAGTTCAAGATCAAGGACTGAAATATTTTCAGTGGGTCAAAAATTGGCTGAACTATCGCAAGAAGGAGTCAATAGTGTAGAACTAAAAAGTTCAAAATCGACGACTCTTGGGCCTGATATTAGTACATTTGGTCAAATATTGACTTTTGAATGACCGATATAACATCAGAAAGAGTCAATAAGTAGGTAAAGAAATTTCAAGATCCATGACTGAAACATGTTCAATGGGTCAAATATTGGCTACTCTATGGCTAATTTATCACAAGAAGGAATCAATTGGGTAGAAATAGAAAGTTCAAAACCGAGGACTCTTGGGCCCGATATTAGTACATTTGGTCAAATATGGATTTCTGAATGACCGATGTAACATCAGAAAGAGTCAATAAGTAGGTATAGAAATTTCAAGATCTTTGACTGAAACATGTCCAATGAGTAAAATATTGGCTACTCTAATGCTAATGTATCACAAGAAGGAGTCAATTGGATAGGAATAGAAAGTTCAAGATCAAGGACTGAAATATTTTCAGTGGGTCAAAAATTGGCTGAACTATCTCCAGAAGGAGTCAATAGGGTAGAACTAAAAAGTTCAAAATAGACGACTCTTGGGCCCGATTTTAGTACATTTGGTCAAATATTGACTTTTGAATTACCGATGTAACATCAGAAAGAGTCAATAAGTAGGTATAGAAATTTCAAGATCCATAACTGAAACATGTCCAATGGGTAAAATATTGGCTACTCTAAGGCTAATTTATCACCAGAAGGATTCAATTGGGTAGAAATATAAAGTTCAAAATCGACGACTCTTGGTTCCGATATTAGTACATTTAGTCAAATATGGATTTCTGAATGATTGACATAAATTCAGAAAGAGTCAATGAGTGGGTATAAAAATGTCAAGCTCCATAACTGAAACATGTCCACTGGGTAAAATATTGGCTACTCTAAGGCTAATGTATCACAAGAAGGAGTCAATTGGGTAGAAATAGAAAGTTCAAGATCAAGGACTGAAATATTTTCAGTGGGTCAAAAATTGCCTGAACTATCTCCAGAAAGAGTCAATAGGGTAGAACTAAAAAGTTCAAAATAGACGACTCTTGGGCCTGATTTTAGTACATTTGGTCAAATATTGACTTTTGAATGACCGATTTAACATCAGAAAGAGTCAATTAGTAGGTATAGAAATTTCCTGATCCATGACTGAAACATGTTCAATGGGTCAAATATTGGCTACTCTATCGCTAATTTATCACCAGAAGGAGTCAATTGGGTAGAAATAGAAAGTTCAAAATAGACGACTCTTGGGCCCGATATTAGTACATTTGGTCAAATATTGACTTTTGAATGACCGATATAACATCAGAAAGAGTCAATAAGTAGGTATAGAAATTTCAAGCTCCTTGACTGAAACATGTTCAATGGGTCAAAAATTGGCTACTCTATGGCTAATTTATCACCAGAAGGAGTCAAAGGGTAGAACTAAAAAGTTCAAAATAGACGTCTCTTGGGCCCGATATTAGTATATTTGGTCAAATATGGATTTCTGAATGACTGACCTAAATTCAGAAAGAGTCAATAAGTAGGTATAGAAATTTCAAGATCCATAACTGAAACATGTCCAATGGGTAAAATATTGGCTACTCTAAGGCTAATTTATCACAAGAAGGAGTCTATTGGGTAGAAATAGAAAGTTCAAAATAGACGACTCTTGGGCCTGATTTTAGTACATTTGGTCAAATATTGACTTTTGAATGGTCGATGTAACATCAGAAAGAGTCAATAAGTAGGTTTAGAAATTTCAAGATCCATAACTGAAACATGTCCAATGAGTAAAATATTGGCTACTCTAATGCTAATGTATCACAAGAAGGAGTCAACTGGGTAGGAATAGAAAGTTCAAGATCAAGGACTGAAATATTTTCAGTGGGTCAAAAATTGGCTGAACTATCGCAAGAAGGAGTCAATAGGGTAGAACTAAAAAGTTCAAAATCGACGACTCTTGGGCCTGATATTAGTACATTTGGTCAAATATTGACTTTTGAATGGCCGATGTAACATCAAAAAGAGTCAATAAGTAGGTATAGAAATTTCAAGATTCATGACTGAAACATGTTCAATGGGTCAAACTTTGGCTACTCTATGGCTAATTTATCACAAGAAGGAGTCTATTGGGTAGAAATAGAAAGTTCAAAATCGACGACTCTTGGGCCCGATATTAGTACATTTGGTCAAATATGGATTTCTGAATGACTGACCTAAATTCAGAAAGAGTCAATGAGTAGGTATAAAAATTTCAAGATGCATAACTGAAACATGTCCAATGGGTAAAATATTGGCTACTCTAAGGCTAATGTATCACAAGAAGGAATCAATTGGGTAGGAATAGAAACTTCAAGATCAAGGACTGAAATATTTTCAGTGGGTCAAAAATTGGCTGAACTATCTCCAGAAAGAGTCAATAGGGTAGAACTAAAAAGTTCAAAATAGACGACTCTTGGGCCCGATTTTAGTACATTTGGTCAAATATTGACTTTTGAATGGCCGATGTAACATCAAAAAGAGTCAATAAGTAGGTATAGAAATTTCAAGATTCATGACTGAAACATGTTCAATGGGTCAAATTTTGGCTATTCTATGGCTAATTTATCACAAGAAGGAGTCTATTGGGTAGAAACAGAAAGTTCAAAATCGACGACTCTTGGGCCCGATATTAGTACATTTGGTCAAAGATGGATTTCTGAATGACTGACCTAAATTCAGAAAGAGTCAATGAGTAGGTATAAAAATTTCAAGCTCCATAACTGAAACATGTCCAATGGGTAAAATATTGGCTACTCTATGGCTAATTTATCACAAGAAGGAATCAATTGGGTAGAAATAGAAAGTTCAAAACCGAGGACTCTTGGGCCCGATATTAGTACATTTGGTCAAATATGGATTTCTGAATGACCGATGTAACATCAGAAAGAGTCAATAAGTAGGTATAGAAATTTCAAGATCCTTGACTGAAACATGTCCAATGAGTAAAACATTGGCTACTCTAATGCTAATGTATCACAAGAAGGAGTCAACTGGGTAGGAATAGAAAGTTCAAGATCAAGGACTGAAATATTTACAGTGGGTCAAAAATTGGCTGAACTATCGCAAGAAGGAGTCAATAGGGTAGAACTAAAAAGTTCAAAATCGATGACTCTTGGGCCTGATATTAGTACATTTGGTCAAATATTGACTTTTGAATGACCGATGTAACATCAGAAAGAGTCAATAAGTAGGTAAAGTACTAAAATCGGGCCCAAGAGTCGTCTATTTTGAACTTTTTAGTTCTACCCTATTGACTCCTTCTGGAGATAGTTCAGCCAATTTTTGACCCACTGAAAATATTTCAGTCCTTGATCTTGAACTTTCTATTCCTACCCAATTGACTCCTTCTTGTGATACATTAGCATTAGAGTAGCCAATATTTTACTCATTGGACATGTTTCAGTCAAGGATCTTGAAATTTCTATACCTACTTATTGACTCTTTCTGATGTTACATCGGTCATTCAGAAATCCATATTTGACCAAATGTACTAATATCGGGCCCAAGAGTCCTCGGTTTTGAACTTTCTATTTCTACCCAATAGACTCCTTCTTGTGATAAATTAGCCATAGAGTAGCCAAAATTTGACCCATTGAACATGTTTCAGTCATGAATCTTGAAATTTCTAAACCTACTTATTGACTCTTTTTGATGTTACATTGGCCATTCAAAAGTCAATATTTGACCAAATGTACTAAAATCGGGCCCAAGAGTCCTCTATTTTGAACTTTTTAGTTCTACCCTATTGACTCCTTCTGGCGATAGTTCAGCCAATTTTTGAAGCACTGAAAATATTTCAGTCCTTGATCTTGAAGTTTCTATTCCTACCCAATTGACTGCTTCTTGTGGTAAATTAGCTGTAGAGTAGCCAATATACCAAATATCAAATACGAATATCAAAATTCGTCCGTGTACCATATTTTAGAAAAACGACTAAAAGTGTCAAAATTCCTCCTTGTACCTTTGCCCGGGGTGCTACCTTGTGCCTATGAAGCAGGCTGTGTCTGTGTCTCTCCTCCAGCCGGAGAGAGTTTGAGTTGAGTGGATTCACATAATCTGATGTTACATCAGCCATACAGCAGTCAATGGACTGCATGATTCACAGAGCGACCCTTCCTTACACCTTCAAGCCGCCTACCTAACACTCTCTCCGGCTTGAGCAGAGAAACACAGTGCACGGTTCACACGGAGGAATTTTGACACTCAGTCGTCTTTCTGAGCGTGCACCTTTTTTCAGAAAAACGACCAAGTGTACCAGCATTCTGCTGTGCATGGAGTTAAAATATGTGCTGTTGAAAAGATAATGCAAAATTGCATAGATGTACCTCATTTGGTTGTGCAATGAAGAGAAAACATATGTGCTGTTTCATTGCACAGAGCACAATATAAGATATGCACTTGTTGCGTTTAAGTGTATATAAAAATACTTAATGACCAAAGGGCATATTTTTAATAAATTAGTGATCAAACATGAACTTTCTGTTACTTTTTATTCTTTTTCAATAAACTCTCCGCATCGACTTAATCTGATGTCAGGCATCAGCCTTACAGCAGTCAGTTGACTGCATGGTTCATATAGAGCGAATTCACAGCGAAGCCCTTCCTTACACTTTCAAGCCGCCTACCTGACACTCTCTCCGGCTTGAGCAGAGAAACACAGTGCACGGTTCACACGGAGGAATTTTGACACTCAGTCGTCTTTCTGAGCGTGCACCTTTTTTCAGAAAAACGACCAAGTGTACCAGCATTCTGCTGTGCATGGAGTTAACATATGTGCTGTTGAAAAGATAATGCAAAATTGCATAGATGTACCTCATTTGGTTGTGCAATGAAGAGAAAACATATGTGCTGTTTCATTGCACAGAGCACAATATAAGATATGCACTTGTTGCGTTTAAGTGTATATAAAAATACTTAATGACCAAAGGGCATATTTTTAATAAATTAGTGATCAAACATGAACTTTCTGTTACTTTTTATTCTTTTTCAATAAACTCTCCTCATCGACTTAATCTGATGTAAGGCATCAGCCTTACAGCAGTCAGTTCACTGCATGGTTCATATAGAGCGAATTCACAGCGAAGCCCTTCCTTACACTTTCAAGCCGCCTACCTGACACTCTCTCCGGCTTGAGCAGAGAAACACACCGCATGGTTCACACGGAGGAATTTTGACACTTCGTCGTTTTTTCTGAGCATGCACCATTCTCAGTAAAACGACTAATTGTCAAAATTCGTCCGTGTACCATATTTTAGAAAAACGACTAAAAGTGTCAAAATTCCTCCGTGTACCTTTGCCCGGGGTGCTACTTTGTGCCTAGGAAACAGGTTGTGTCTGTGTCTCTCCTCCAGCCGGAGAGAGTTTGAGTTGAGCGGATTCACAGAGCGACCCTTCCTTACACCTACATGCCGCCTGCCTCACACTATCTCCGGCTTGAGCAGAGACACACACCGCATGGTTCACACGGAGGAATTTTGACACTTCGTCGTTTTTTCTGAGCATGCACCATTTTCAGTAAAACGACTAAGTGTACCAGCACTAACTCATCCGTATGTGCATGGAGTTAACATGTGTGCTGTTGAAGAGATAATGCAGAATTGCATAGATTTACCTCACTTGGTTGTGCAATGAAGAGAAAACATATGTGCTGTTTGTGCATTGCACAGAGAACTCAAACATGAACTTTCTGCTACTTTTTATTCTTTTTCCATAACATTTCCTCGTTGACTTAATCTGATGTTACATCAGCCATACAGCAGTCAATGTTACATCGTTCATTAAAAAGTCAATATTTGACCAAATGTACTAAAATCGGGCCCAAGAGTCGTCTATTTTGAACTTTTTAGTTTTACCTTTTGACTCCTTCTGGTGATAAATTAGCCATAGAGTAGCCAATATTTGACCCATTGGACATGTTTCAGATATGGATCTTGACATTTTTATAACTACTCATTGACTCTTTCTGAATTTAGGTCAGTCATTCAGAAATCCATATTTGACCAAATGTACTAACACTGGGCAAAAGAGTCGTCTATTTTGAACTTTTTAGTTCTACCCTGTTGACTTCTTCTGGAGATAGTTCAGCCAATTTTTGACCCACTGAAAATATTGCAGTCCTTGATCTTTAACTTTTTATTCCTACCCTTTCTGATGTTACATCGACCATTCAAAAGTCAATATTTGACCAAATGTACTAAAATCAGGCCCAAGAGTCGTCTATTTTGAACTTTCTATTTCTACCCAATAGACTCCTTCTTGTGATAAATTAGCCATAGAGTAGCCAAAATTTGACCCATTGAACATGTTTCAGTCATGAATCTTGAAATTTCTAAACCTACTTATTGACTCTTTTTGATGTTACATTGGCCATTCAAAAGTCAATATTTGACCAAATGTACTAAAATCGGGCCCAAGAGTCCTCTATTTTGAACTTTTTAGTTCTAACCTATTGACTCTTTCTGGAGATAGTTCAGCCAATTTTTGACCCACTGAAAATATTTCAGTCCTTGATCTTGAACTTTCTATTCCTACCCAATTGATTCCTTCTTGTGATACATTAGCCTTAGAGTAGCCAATATTTTCCCCATTGGACATATTTCAGTTATGGATCTTGAAATTTCTATACCTACTTATTGACTCTTTCTGAATTTAGGTCAGTCATTCAGAAATCCATATTTGACCAAATGTACTAATATCGGGCCCAAGAGACGTCTATTTTGAACTTTTTAGTTCTACCCTTTGACTCCTTCTGGTGATGAATTAGCCATAGAGTAGCCAATATTTGACCCATTGAACATGTTTCAGTCAAGGAGCTTGAAATTTCTATACCTACTTATTGACTCTTTCTGATGTTATATCGTCATTCAAAAGTCAATATTTGACCAAATGTGCTAATATCGGGCCCAAGAGTCGTCGATTTTGAACTTTCTATTTCTACCCAATTGACTCCTTCTGGTGATAAATTAGCGATAGAGTAGCCAATATTTGACCCATTGAACATGTTTCAGTCATGGATCAGGAAATTTCTATACCTACTAATTGACTCTTTCTGATGTTATATCGTCATTCAAAAGTCAATATTTGACCAAATGTACTAAAATCGGGCCCAAGAGTCGTCTATGTTGAACTTTTTAGTTCTACCCTATTGACTCCTTCTGGCGATAGTTCAGCCAATTTTTGAAGCACTGAAAATATTTCAGTCCTTGATCTTGAAGTTTCTATTCCTACCCAATTGACTGCTTCTTGTGGTAAATTAGCTGTAGAGTAGCCAATATACCAAATATCAAATACGAATATCAAAATTCGTCCGTGTACCATATTTTAGAAAAACGACTAAAAGTGTCAAAATTCCTCCTTGTACCTTTGCCCGGGGTGCTACCTTGTGCCTATGAAGCAGGCTGTGTCTGTGTCTCTCCTCCAGCCGGAGAGAGTTTGAGTTGAGTGGATTCACATAATCTGATGTTACATCAGCCATACAGCAGTCAATGGACTGCATGATTCACAGAGCGACCCTTCCTTACACCTTCAAGCCGCCTACCTAACACTCTCTCCGGCTTGAGCAGAGAAACACAGTGCACGGTTCACACGGAGGAATTTTGACACTCAGTCGTCTTTCTGAGCGTGCACCTTTTTTCAGAAAAACGACCAAGTGTACCAGCATTCTGCTGTGCATGGAGTTAAAATATGTGCTGTTGAAAAGATAATGCAAAATTGCATAGATGTACCTCATTTGGTTGTGCAATGAAGAGAAAACATATGTGCTGTTTCATTGCACAGAGCACAATATAAGATATGCACTTGTTGCGTTTAAGTGTATATAAAAATACTTAATGACCAAAGGGCATATTTTTAATAAATTAGTGATCAAACATGAACTTTCTGTTACTTTTTATTCTTTTTCAATAAACTCTCCGCATCGACTTAATCTGATGTCAGGCATCAGCCTTACAGCAGTCAGTTGACTGCATGGTTCATATAGAGCGAATTCACAGCGAAGCCCTTCCTTACACTTTCAAGCCGCCTACCTGACACTCTCTCCGGCTTGAGCAGAGAAACACAGTGCACGGTTCACACGGAGGAATTTTGACACTCAGTCGTCTTTCTGAGCGTGCACCTTTTTTCAGAAAAACGACCAAGTGTACCAGCATTCTGCTGTGCATGGAGTTAACATATGTGCTGTTGAAAAGATAATGCAAAATTGCATAGATGTACCTCATTTGGTTGTGCAATGAAGAGAAAACATATGTGCTGTTTCATTGCACAGAGCACAATATAAGATAAGCACTTGTTGCGTTTAAGTGTATATAAAAATACTTAATGACCAAAGGGCATATTTTTAATAAATTAGTGATCAAACATGAACTTTCTGTTACTTTTTATTCTTTTTCAATAAACTCTCCTCATCGACTTAATCTGATGTAAGGCATCAGCCTTACAGCAGTCAGTTCACTGCATGGTTCATATAGAGCGAATTCACAGCGAAGCCCTTCCTTACACTTTCAAGCCGCCTACCTGACACTCTCTCCGGCTTGAGCAGAGAAACACACCGCATGGTTCACACGGAGGAATTTTGACACTTCGTCGTTTTTTCTGAGCATGCACCATTCTCAGTAAAACGACTAATTGTCAAAATTCGTCCGTGTACCATATTTTAGAAAAACGACTAAAAGTGTCAAAATTCCTCCGTGTACCTTTGCCCGGGGTGCTACTTTGTGCCTAGGAAACAGGTTGTGTCTGTGTCTCTCCTCCAGCCGGAGAGAGTTTGAGTTGAGCGGATTCACAGAGCGACCCTTCCTTACACCTACATGCCGCCTGCCTCACACTATCTCCGGCTTGAGCAGAGACACACACCGCATGGTTCACACGGAGGAATTTTGACACTTCGTCGTTTTTTCTGAGCATGCACCATTTTCAGTAAAACGACTAAGTGTACCAGCACTAACTCATCCGTATGTGCATGGAGTTAACATGTGTGCTGTTGAAGAGATAATGCAGAATTGCATAGATTTACCTCACTTGGTTGTGCAATGAAGAGAAAACATATGTGCTGTTTGTGCATTGCACAGAGAACTCAAACATGAACTTTCTGCTACTTTTTATTCTTTTTCCATAACATTTCCTCGTTGACTTAATCTGATGTTACATCAGCCATACAGCAGTCAATGTTACATCGTTCATTAAAAAGTCAATATTTGACCAAATGTACTAAAATCGGGCCCAAGAGTCGTCTATTTTGAACTTTTTAGTTCTACCTTTTGACTCCTTCTGGTGATAAATTAGCCATAGAGTAGCCAATATTTGACCCATTGGACATGTTTCAGATATGGATCTTGACATTTTTATAACTACTCATTGACTCTTTCTGAATTTAGGTCAGTCATTCAGAAATCCATATTTGACCAAATGTACTAACACTGGGCAAAAGAGTCGTCTATTTTGAACTTTTTAGTTCTACCCTGTTGACTTCTTCTGGAGATAGTTCAGCCAATTTTTGACCCACTGAAAATATTGCAGTCCTTGATCTTTAACTTTTTATTCCTACCCAATGGACTCCTTCTTGTCATACATTAGCCTTAGAGTAGCCAATATTTTACCCATTGGACATGTTTCAAATATGGATCATGAATTTTTTTACCTACTCATTGACTCTTTCTGAATCTAGGTCAGTCATTCAGAAATCCACATTTGACCCAATGTACTAATATCGGGCCCAAGAGTCGTCGATTTTGAACTTTCTATTTCTACCCAATTGACTCCTTCTGGTGATAAATTAGCGATAGAGTAGCCAATAATTGACCCATTGAACATGTTTCAGTCATGGATCTTGAAATTTCTATACCTACTTATTGACTCTTTCTGATGTTACATCGGTCATTCAAAAGTCAATATTTGACCAAATGTACTAAAATCGGGCCCAAGAGTTGTCAATTTTGAACTTTTTAGTTGTACCCTATAGACTCCTTCTGGCAATAGTTCAGACAATTTTTTAAAGACTGAATATTTTTCAGTCCTTGATCTTGAAATTTCTATTCCTACCCAATTGACTTCTTCTTGTGATAGTTCAGCCAATTTTTGACCCACTGAAAATATTTCAGTCCTTGATCTTAAACTTTCTATATCTACCCAATTGACTCCTTCTTGTGATACATTAGCCTTAGAGTAGCCAATATTTTACCCATTGGACATGTTTCAGTTATGGATCTAGAAATTTTTATACCTACTCATTGACTCTTTCTGAATTTAGGTCAGTCATTCAGAAATCCATACTTGACCAAATGTACTAATATCGGGCCCAAGAGTCATCGATTTTGAACTTTCTATTTCTACCCAATAGACTCCTTCTTGTGATAAATTAGCCATAGAGTAGCCAAAATTTGACCCATTTAACATGTTTCAGTCATGAATCTTGAAATTTCTATACCTACTTATTGACTCTTTTTGATGTTACATCGGCCATTCAAAAGTCAATATTTGACCAAATGTACTAAAATCGGGCCCAAGAGTCGTCTATTTTGAACTTTTTAGTTCTACCCTATTGACTCTTTCTGGAGATAGTTCAGCCAATTTTTGACCCACTGAAAATATTTCAGTCCTTGATCTTGAACTTTCTATTCCTACCCAATTGATTCCTTCTTGTGATACATTAGCCTTAGAGTAGCCAATATTTTACCCATTGGACATGTTTCAGTTATGCATCTTGAAATTTTTATACCTACTCATTGACTCTCTGAATTTATGTCAATCATTCAGAAATCCATATTTGACCAAATGTACTAATATCGGAACCAAGAGTCGTCGATTTTGAACTTTATATTTCTACCCAATTGAATCCTTCTGGTGATAAATTAGCCTTAGAGTAGCCAATATTTTACCCATTGGACATGTTTCAGTTATGGATCTTGAAATTTCTATACCTACTTTTTGACTCTTTCTGATGTTACATCGGCCATTCAAAAGTCAATATTTGACCAAATGTACTAAAATCGGGCCCAAGAGTCGTTGATTTTGAACTTTTTAGTTCTACCCTATTGACTCCTTCTGGAGATAGTTCAGCCAATTTTTGACCCACTGAAAATATTTCAGTCCTTGATCTTGAACTTTCTATTCCTACCCAGTTGACTCCTTCTTGTGATACATTAGCATTAGAGTAGCCAATATTTTACTCATTGGACATGTTTCAGTTATGGATTTTGAAATTTCTAAACCTACTTATTGACTCTTTCTGATGTTACATCGACCATTCAAAAGTCAATATTTGACCAAATGTACTAAAATCAGGCCCAAGTGTCGTCTATTTTGAACTTTTTAGTTCTACCCTATTGACTCTTTCTGGAGATAGTTCAGCCAATTTTTGACCCACTGAAAATATTTCAGTCCTTGATCTTGAACTTTCTATTTCTACCCAATTGACTCCTTCTTGTGATACATTAGCCATTAGCCTTAGAGTAGCCAATATTTTACCCATTGGACATGTTTCAGTTATGGAGCTTGAAATTTTTATACCTACTCATTGACTCTTTCTGAATTTAGGTCAGTCATTCAGAAATCCATATTTGACCAAATGTACTAAAATCAGGCCCAAGAGTCGTCTATTTTGAACTTTTTAGTTCTACCCAATAGACTCCTTCTTGTGATAAATTAGCCATAGAGTAGCCAAAATTTGACCCATTGAACATGTTTCAGTCATGAATCTTGAAATTTCTAAACCTACTTATTGACTCTTTTTGATGTTACATTGGCCATTCAAAAGTCAATATTTGACCAAATGTACTAAAATCGGGCCCAAGAGTCCTCTATTTTGAACTTTTTAGTTCTAACCTATTGACTCTTTCTGGAGATAGTTCAGCCAATTTTTGACCCACTGTAAATATTTCAGTCCTTGATCTTGAACTTTCTATTCCTACCCAGTTGACTCCTTCTTGTGATACATTAGCATTAGAGTAGCCAATGTTTTACTCATTGGACATGTTTCAGTCAAGGATCTTGAAATTTCTATACCTACTTATTGACTCTTTCTGATGTTACATCGACCATTCAAAAGTCAATATTTGACCAAATGTACTAAAATCAGGCTAGAGAGTCGTCTATTTTGAACTTTTTAGTTCTACCCTATTGACTCTTTCTGGAGATAGTTCAGGCAATTTTTGACCCACTGAAAATATTTCAGTCCTTGATCTTGAACTTTCTATTCCTACCCAATTGACTCCTTCTTGTGATACATTAGCATTAGAGTAGCCAATATTTTACTCATTGGACATGTTTCAGTCAAGGATCTTGAAATTTCTATACCTACTTATTGACTCTTTCTGATGTTACATCGGTCATTCAGAAATCCATATTTGACCAAATGTACTAATATCGGGCCCAAGAGTCGTCGATTTTGACCTTTCTATTTCTACCCAATTGATTCCTTCTTGTGATAAATTAGCCATAGAGTAGCCAATATTTGACCCATTGAACATGTTTCAGTCATGGATCTTGAAATTTCTTTACCTACTTATTGACACTTTCTGAAGTTACATCGGTCATTCAAAAGTCAATATTTGACCAAATGTACTAATATCAGGCCCAAGAGTCGTCGATTTTGAACTTTTTAGTTCTACCCTATTGACTCCTTCTTGTGATAGTTCAGCCAATTTTTGACCCACTGAAAATATTTCAGTCCTTGATCTTGAACTTTCTATTCCTACCCAGTTGACTCCTTCTTGTGATACATTAGCATTAGAGTAGCATATATTTTACTCATTGGACATGTTTCAGTTATGGATCTTGAAATTTCTAAACCTACTTATTGACTCTTTCTGATGTTACATCGACCATTCAAAAGTCAATATTTGACCAAATGTACTAAAATCAGGCCAGAGAGTCGTCTATTTTGAACTTTTTAGTTCTACCCTATTGACTCTTTCTGGAGATAGTTCAGCCAATTTTTGACCCACTGAAAATATTTCAGTCCTTGATCTTGAACTTTCTATTCCTACCCAATTGATTCCTTCTTGTGATACATTAGCCTTAGAGTAGCCAATATTTTACCCATTGGACATGTTTCAGTTATGCATCTTGAAATTTTTATACCTACTCATTGACTCTTTCTGAATTTAGGTCAGTCATTCAGAAATCCATATTTGACCAAATGTACTAATATCGGGCCCAAGAGTCGTCGATTTTGAACTTTCTATTTCTACCCAATAGACTCCTTCTTGTGATAAATTAGCCATAGAGTAACCAAAATTTGACCCATTGAACATGTTTCAGTTATGGATCTTGAAATTTCTATACCTACTTATTGACTCTTTCTGATGTTACATCGGTCATTCAAAAGTCAATATTTGACCAAATGTACTAATATCAGGCCCAAGAGTCGTCGATTTTGAACTTTTTAGTTCTACCCTATTGACTCCTTCTTGTGATAGTTCAGCCAATTTTTGACCCACTGAAAATATTTCAGTCCTTGATCTTGAACTTTCTATTCCTACCCAGTTGACTCCTTCTTGTGATACATTAGCATTAGAGTAGCCAATATTTTACCCATTGGACATGTTTCAGTTATGCATCTTGAAATTTTTATACCTACTCATTGACTCTTTCTGAATTTAGGTCAGTCATTCAGAAATCCATATTTGACCAAATGTACTAATATCGGGCCCAAGAGTCGTCGATTTTGAACTTTCTATTTCTACCCAATAGACTCCTTCTTGTGATAAATTAGCCATAGAGTAACCAAAATTTGACCCATTGAACATGTTTCAGTTATGGATCTTGAAATTTCTATACCTACTTATTGACTCTTTCTGATGTTACATCGGTCATTCAAAAGTCAATATTTGACCAAATGTACTAATATCAGGCCCAAGAGTCGTCGATTTTGAACTTTTTAGTTCTACCCTATTGACTCCTTCTTGTGATAGTTCAGCCAATTTTTGACCCACTGAAAATATTTCAGTCCTTGATCTTGAACTTTCTATTCCTACCCAGTTGACTCCTTCTTGTGATACATTAGCATTAGAGTAGCCAATATTTTACCCATTGGACATGTTTCAGTTATGGAGCTTGAAATTTTTATACCTACTAATTGACTCTTTCTGAATTTAGATCAGTCATTCAGAAATCCATATTTGACCAAATGTACTAATATCGGGCCCAAGAGTCGTCGATTTTGAACTTTCTATTTCTACCCAATAGACTCCTTCTTGTGATAAATTAGCCATAGAGTAACCAAAATTTGACCCATTGAACATGTTTCAGTCATGAATCTTGAAATTTCTATACCTACTTATTGACTCTTTCTGATGTTACATCGGTCATTCAAAAGTCAATATTTGACCAAATGTACTAATATCAGGCCCAAGAGTCGTCGATTTTGAACTTTTTAGTTCTACCCTATTGACTCCTTCTTGTGATAGTTCAGCCAATTTTTGACCCACTGAAAATATTTCAGTCCTTGATCTTGAACTTTCTATTCCTACCCAGTTGACTCCTTCTTGTGATACATTAGCATTAGAATAGCCAATATTTTACTCATTGGACATGTTTCAGTTATGGATCTTGAAATTTCTAAACCTACTTATTGACTCTTTCTGGTGTTACATCGACCATTCAAAAGTCAATATTTGACCAAATGTACTAAAATCGGGCCCAAGAGTCGTCTATTTGAACTTTTTAATTCTACCCTATTGACTCCTTCTGGAGATAGTTCAGCCAATTTTTGACCCACTGAAAATATTTCAGTCCTTGATCTTGATCTTTCTATTCCTACCCAATTGACTCCTTCTTGTGATACATTAGCATTAGAGTAGCCAATATTTTCCCTATTCTACCCTATTGACTCCTTCTGGAGATAGTTCAGCCAATTTTTGACCCACTGAAAATATTTCAGTCCTTGATCTTGAACTTTCTATTCCTACCCAATTGACTCCTTCTTGTGATACATTAGCATTAGAGTAGCCAATATTTTACTCATTGGACATGTTTCAGTTATGGAACTTGAAATTTCTAAACCTACTTATTGACTCTTTCTGATGTTACATCGACCATTCAAAAGTCAATATTTGACCAAATGTACTAAAATCAGGCTAGAGAGTCGTCTATTTTGAACTTTTTAGTTCTACCCTATTGACTCTTCCTGGAGATAGTTCAGGCAATTTTTGACCCACTGAAAATATTTCAGTCCTTGATCTTGAACTTTCTATTCCTACCCAATTGACTCCTTCTTGTGACACATTAGCATTAGAGTAGCCAATATTTTACTCATTGGACATGTTTCTTTCAAGGATCTTGAAATTTCTATACCTACTTATTGACTCTTTCTGATGTTACATAGGTTATTCAGAAATCCATATTTGACCAAATGTACTAATATCGGGCACAAGAGTGGTCGATTTTGACCTTTCTATTTCTACCCAATTGATTCCTTCTTGTGATAAATTAGCCATAGAGTAGCCAATATTTGACCCATTGAACAAGTTTCAGTCATGGATCTTGAAATTTCTTTACCTACTTATTGACTCTTTCTGATGTTACATCGACCATTCAAAAGTCAATATTTGACCAAATGTACTAAAATTAGGCCAGAGAGTCGTCTATTTTGAATTTTTTAGTTCTACCCTATTGACTCTTTCTGGAGATAGTTCAGGCAATTTTTGACCCACTGAAAATATTTCAGTCCTTGATCTTGAACTTTCTATTCCTACCCAATTGACTCCTTCTTGTGATACATTAGCCTTAGAGTAGCCAATATTTTACCCATTGGACATGTTTCAGTTATGGATCTTGAAATTTCTATACCTACTTATTGACTCTTTCTGATGTTACATCGGTAATTCAAAAGTCAATATTTGACCAAATGTACTAAAATCGGGCCCAAGAGTCGTCTATTTGAACTTTTTAGTTCTACCCTATTGACTCCTTCTGGAGATAGTTCAGCCAATTTTTGACCCACTGAAAATATTTCAGTCCTTGATCTTGAAGTTTCTATTCCTACCCAGTTGACTCCTTCTTGTGATACATTAGCATTAGAGTAGCCAATATTTTACTCATTGGACATGTTTCAGTTATGGATCTTGAAATTTCTAAACCTACTTATTGACTCTTTCTGATGTTACATCGACCATTCAAAAGTCAATATTTGACCAAATGTACTAAAATTAGGCCAGAGAGTCGTCTATTTTGAACTTTTTAGTTCTACCCTATTGACTCTTTCTGGAGATAGTTCAGGCAATTTTTGACCCACTGAAAATATTTCAGTCCTTGATCTTGAACTTTCTATTCCTACCCAATTGACTCCTTCTTGTGATACATTAGCCTTAGAGTAGCCAATATTTTACCCATTGGACATGTTTCAGTTATGGAGCTTGAAATTTTTATACCTACTAATTGACTCTTTCTGAATTTAGGTCAGTCATTCAGAAATCCATATTTGACCAAATGTACTAATATCGCGCCCAAGAGTCGTCGATTTTGAACTTTCTATTTCTACCCAATAGACTCCTTCTTGTGATAAATTAGCCATAGAGTAGCCAAAATTTGACCCATCGAACATGTTTCAGTCATGAATCTTGAAATTTCTATACCTACTTATTGACTCTTTTTGATGTTACATCGGCCATTCAAAAGTCAATATTTGACCAAATGTACTAAAATCGGGCCCAAGAGTCGTCTATTTTGAACTTTTTAGTTCTACCCTATTGACTCTTTCTGGAGATAGTTCAGCCAATTTTTGACCCACTGAAAATATTTCAGTCCTTGATCTTGAACTTTCTATTCCTACCCAATTGATTCCTTCTTGTGATACATTAGCCTTAGAGTAGCCAATATTTTACCCATTGGACATGTTTCAGTTATGCATCTTGAAATTTTTATACCTACTCATTGACTCTTTCTGAATTCATGTCAATCATTCAGAAATCCATATTTGACCAAATGTACTAATATCGGAACCAAGAGACGTCGATTTTGAACTTTATACTTCTACCCAATTGAATCCTTCTGGTGATAAATTAGCCTTAGAGTAGCCAATATTTTACCCATTGGACATGTTTCAGTTATGGATCTTGAAATTTCTATACCTACTTATTGACTCTTTCTGATGTTACATCGGTAATTCAAAAGTCAATATTTGACCAAATGTACTAAAATCGGGCCCAAGAGTCGTCTATTTGAACTTTTTAGTTCTACCCTATTGACTCCTTCTGGAGATAGTTCAGCCAATTTTTGACCCACTGAAAATATTTCAGTCCTTGATCTTGAACTTTCTATTCCTACCCAATTGACTCCTTCTTGTGATACATTAGCATTAGAGTAGCCAATATTTTACTCATTGGACATGTTTCAGTCAAGGATCTTGAAATTTCTATACCTACTTATTGACTCTTTCTGATGTTACATCGGTCATTCAGAAATCCATATTTGACCAAATGTACTAATATCGGGCCCAAGAGTCGTCGATTTTGACCTTTCTATTTCTACCCAATTGATTCCTTCTTGTGATAAATTAGCCATAGAGTAGCCAATACTTGACCCATTGAACATGTTTCAGTCATGGATCTTGAAATTTCTTTACCTACTTATTGACTCTTTCTGATGTTATATCGGTCATTCAAAAGTCAATATTTGACCAAATGTACTAATATCAGGCCCAAGAGTCGTCGATTTTGAACTTTTTAGTTCTACCCTATTGACTCCTTCTTGCGATAGTTCAGCCAATTTTTGACCCACTGAAAATATTTCAGTCCTTGATCTTGAACTTTCTATTCCTACCCAGTTGACTCCTTCTTGTGATACATTAGCATTAGAGTAGCCAATATTTTACTCATTGGACATGTTTCAGTTATGGAACTTGAAATTTCTAAAGCTACTTATTGACTCTTTCTGATGTTACATCGACCATTCAAAAGTCAATATTTGACCAAATGTACTAAAATCAGGCTAGAGAGTCGTCTATTTTGAACTTTTTAGTTCTACCCTATTGACTCTTTCTGGAGATAGTTCAGGCAATTTTTGACCCACTGAAAATATTTCAGTCCTTGATCTTGAACTTTCTATTCCTACCCAATTGACTCCTTCTTGTGATACATTAGCATTAGAGTAGCCAATATTTTACTCATTGGACATGTTTCAGTCAAGGATCTTGAAATTTCTATACCTACTTATTGACTCTTTCTGATGTTACATCGGTCATTCAGAAATCCATATTTGACCAAATGTACTAATATCGGGCCCAAGAGTCGTCGATTTTGACCTTTCTATTTCTACCCAATTGATTCCTTCTTGTGATAAATTAGCCATAGAGTAGCCAATATTTGACCCATTGAACATGTTTCAGTCATGGATCTTGAAATTTCTTTACCTACTTATTGACACTTTCTGAAGTTACATCGGTCATTCAAAAGTCAATATTTGACCAAATGTACTAATATCAGGCCCAAGAGTCGTCGATTTTGAACTTTTTAGTTCTACCCTATTGACTCCTTCTTGTGATAGTTCAGCCAATTTTTGACCCACTGAAAATATTTCAGTCCTTGATCTTGAACTTTCTATTCCTACCCAGTTGACTCCTTCTTGTGATACATTAGCATTAGAGTAGCATATATTTTACTCATTGGACATGTTTCAGTTATGGATCTTGAAATTTCTAAACCTACTTATTGACTCTTTCTGATGTTACATCGACCATTCAAAAGTCAATATTTGACCAAATGTACTAAAATCAGGCCAGAGAGTCGTCTATTTTGAACTTTTTAGTTCTACCCTATTGACTCTTTCTGGAGATAGTTCAGCCAATTTTTGACCCACTGAAAATATTTCAGTCCTTGATCTTGAACTTTCTATTCCTACCCAATTGATTCCTTCTTGTGATACATTAGCCTTAGAGTAGCCAATATTTTACCCATTGGACATGTTTCAGTTATGCATCTTGAAATTTTTATACCTACTCATTGACTCTTTCTGAATTTAGGTCAGTCATTCAGAAATCCATATTTGACCAAATGTACTAATATCGGGCCCAAGAGTCGTCGATTTTGAACTTTCTATTTCTACCCAATAGACTCCTTCTTGTGATAAATTAGCCATAGAGTAACCAAAATTTGACCCATTGAACATGTTTCAGTTATGGATCTTGAAATTTCTATACCTACTTATTGACTCTTTCTGATGTTACATCGGTCATTCAAAAGTCAATATTTGACCAAATGTACTAATATCAGGCCCAAGAGTCGTCGATTTTGAACTTTTTAGTTCTACCCTATTGACTCCTTCTTGTGATAGTTCAGCCAATTTTTGACCCACTGAAAATATTTCAGTCCTTGATCTTGAACTTTCTATTCCTACCCAGTTGACTCCTTCTTGTGATACATTAGCATTAGAGTAGCCAATATTTTACCCATTGGACATGTTTCAGTTATGCATCTTGAAATTTTTATACCTACTCATTGACTCTTTCTGAATTTAGGTCAGTCATTCAGAAATCCATATTTGACCAAATGTACTAATATCGGGCCCAAGAGTCGTCGATTTTGAACTTTCTATTTCTACCCAATAGACTCCTTCTTGTGATAAATTAGCCATAGAGTAACCAAAATTTGACCCATTGAACATGTTTCAGTTATGGATCTTGAAATTTCTATACCTACTTATTGACTCTTTCTGATGTTACATCGGTCATTCAAAAGTCAATATTTGACCAAATGTACTAATATCAGGCCCAAGAGTCGTCGATTTTGAACTTTTTAGTTCTACCCTATTGACTCCTTCTTGTGATAGTTCAGCCAATTTTTGACCCACTGAAAATATTTCAGTCCTTGATCTTGAACTTTCTATTCCTACCCAGTTGACTCCTTCTTGTGATACATTAGCATTAGAGTAGCCAATATTTTACCCATTGGACATGTTTCAGTTATGGAGCTTGAAATTTTTATACCTACTAATTGACTCTTTCTGAATTTAGATCAGTCATTCAGAAATCCATATTTGACCAAATGTACTAATATCGGGCCCAAGAGTCGTCGATTTTGAACTTTCTATTTCTACCCAATAGACTCCTTCTTGTGATAAATTAGCCATAGAGTAACCAAAATTTGACCCATTGAACATGTTTCAGTCATGAATCTTGAAATTTCTATACCTACTTATTGACTCTTTCTGATGTTACATCGGTCATTCAAAAGTCAATATTTGACCAAATGTACTAATATCAGGCCCAAGAGTCGTCGATTTTGAACTTTTTAGTTCTACCCTATTGACTCCTTCTTGTGATAGTTCAGCCAATTTTTGACCCACTGAAAATATTTCAGTCCTTGATCTTGAACTTTCTATTCCTACCCAGTTGACTCCTTCTTGTGATACATTAGCATTAGAGTAGCCAATATTTTACTCATTGGACATGTTTCAGTTATGGATCTTGAAATTTCTAAACCTACTTATTGACTCTTTCTGGTGTTACATCGACCATTCAAAAGTCAATATTTGACCAAATGTACTAAAATCGGGCCCAAGAGTCGTCTATTTGAACTTTTTAATTCTACCCTATTGACTCCTTCTGGAGATAGTTCAGCCAATTTTTGACCCACTGAAAATATTTCAGTCCTTGATCTTGATCTTTCTATTCCTACCCAATTGACTCCTTCTTGTGATACATTAGCATTAGAGTAGCCAATATTTTCCCTATTCTACCCTATTGACTCCTTCTGGAGATAGTTCAGCCAATTTTTGACCCACTGAAAATATTTCAGTCCTTGATCTTGAACTTTCTATTCCTACCCAATTGACTCCTTCTTGTGATACATTAGCATTAGAGTAGCCAATATTTTACTCATTGGACATGTTTCAGTTATGGAACTTGAAATTTCTAAACCTACTTATTGACTCTTTCTGATGTTACATCGACCATTCAAAAGTCAATATTTGACCAAATGTACTAAAATCAGGCTAGAGAGTCGTCTATTTTGAACTTTTTAGTTCTACCCTATTGACTCTTCCTGGAGATAGTTCAGGCAATTTTTGACCCACTGAAAATATTTCAGTCCTTGATCTTGAACTTTCTATTCCTACCCAATTGACTCCTTCTTGTGACACATTAGCATTAGAGTAGCCAATATTTTACTCATTGGACATGTTTCTTTCAAGGATCTTGAAATTTCTATACCTACTTATTGACTCTTTCTGATGTTACATAGGTTATTCAGAAATCCATATTTGACCAAATGTACTAATATCGGGCCCAAGAGTCGTCGGTTTTGAACTTTCTATTTCTACCCAATTTGTGATAAATTAGCCATAGAGTAGCCAATATTTGACCCATTGAACATGTTTCAGTCATGGATCTTGAAATTTCTTTACCTACTTATTGACTCTTTCTGATGTTATATCGGTCATTCAAAAGTCAATATTTGACCAAATGTACTAATATCAGGCCCAAGAGTCGTCGATTTTGAACTTTTTAGTTCTACCCTATTGACTCCTTCTTGCGATAGTTCAGCCAATTTTTCACCCACTGAAAATATTTCAGTCCTTGATCTTGAACTTTCTATTCCTACCCAGTTGACTCCTTCTTGTGATACATTAGCATTAGAGTAGCCAATATTTTACTCATTGGACATGTTTCAGTTATGGAACTTGAAATTTCTAAACCTACTTATTGACTCTTTCTGATGTTACATCGACCATTCAAAAGTCAATATTTGACCAAATGTACTAAAATCAGGCTAGAGAGTCGTCTATTTTGAACTTTTTAGTTCTACCCTATTGACTCTTTCTGGAGATAGTTGAGGCAGTTTTTGACCCACTGAAAATATTTCAGTCCTTGATTTTGAACTTTCTATTCCTACCCAATTGACTCCTTCTTGTGATACATTAGCATTAGAGTAGCCAATATTTTACTCATTGGACATGTTTCAGTCAAGGATCTTGAAATTTCTATACCTACTTATTGACTCTTTCTGATGTTACATCGGTCATTCAGAAATCCATATTTGACCAAATGTACTAATATCGGGCCCAAGAGTCGTCGGTTTTGAACTTTCTATTCCTACCCAATTGATTCCTTCTTGTGATAAATTAGCCATAGAGTAGCCAATATTTGACCCATTGAACATGTTTCAGTCACGGATCTTGAAATTTCTTTACCTTCTTATTGACTCTTTCTGATGTTATATCGGTCATTCAAAAGTCAATATTTGACCAAATGTACTAATATCAGGCCCAAGAGTCGTCGATTTTGAACTTTTTAGTTCAACCCTATTGACTCCTTCTTGCGATAGTTCAGCCAATTTTTGACCCACTGAAAATATTTCAGTCCTTGATCTTGAACTTTCTATTCCTACCCAATTGACTCCTTCTTGTGATACATTAGCCTTAGAGTAACCAAAATTTGACCCATTGAACATGTTTCAGTCATGAATCTTGAAATTTCTATACCTACTTATTGACTCTTTCTGATGTTACATCGGTCATTCAGAAATCCATATTTGACCAAATGTACTAATTTCGGGCCCAAGAGTCGTCGATTTTGACCTTTCTTTTTCTAGCCAATTGATTCCTTCTTGTGATAAATTAGCCATAGAGTAGCCAATATTTGACCCATTGAACATGTTTCAGTCATGAATCTTGAAATTTCTTTACCTACTTATTGACTCTTTCTGAAGTTACATCGGTCATTCAAAAGTCAATATTTGACCAAATGTACTAATATCAGGCCCAAGAGTCGTCGATTTTGAACTTTTTAGTTCTACCCTATTGACTCCTTCTTGCGATAGTTCAGCCAATTTTTGACCCACTGAAAATATTTCAGTCCTTGATCTTGAACTTTCTATTCCTACCCAGTTGACTCCTTCTTGTGATACATTAGCATTAGAGTAGCCAATATTTTACTCATTGGACATGTTTCAGTTATGGATCTTGAAATTTCTAAACCTACTTATTGACTCTTTCTGGTGTTACATCGACCATTCAAAAGTCAATATTTGACCAAATGTACTAAAATCGGGCCCAAGAGTCGTCTATTTTTAACTTTTTAGTTTTACCCTATTGACTCTTTCTGGAGATAGTTCAGCCAATTTTTGACCCACTGAAAATATTTCAGTCCTTGATCTTGAACTTTCTATTCCTACCCAATTGATTCCTTCTTGTGATACATTAGCCTTAGAGTAGCCAATATTTTACCCATTGGACATGTTTCAGTTATGCATCTTGAAATTTTTATACCTACTCATTGACTCTTTCTGAATTCATGTCAATCATTCAGAAATCCATATTTGACCAAATGTACTAATATCGGAACCAAGAGTCGTCGATTTTGAACTTTATATTTATACCCAATTGAATCCTTCTGGTGATAAATTAGCCTTAGAGTAGCCAATATTTGACCCATTGAACATGTTTCAGTCATGGATCTTGAAATTTCTTTACCTACTTATTGACTCTTTCTGAAGTTACATCGGTCATTCAGAAATCCATATTTGACCAAATGTACTAATTTCGGGCCCAAGAGTCGTCGATTTTGACCTTTCTTTTTCTAGCCAATTGATTCCTTCTTGTGATAAATTAGCCATAGAGTAGCCAATATTTGACCCATTGAACATGTTTCAGTCATGAATCTTGAAATTTCTTTACCTACTTATTGACTCTTTCTGAAGTTACATCGGTCATTCAAAAGTCAATATTTGACCAAATGTACTAATATCAGGCCCAAGAGTCGTCGATTTTGAACTTTTTAGTTCTACCCTATTGACTCCTTCTTGCGATAGTTCAGCCAATTTTTGACCCACTGAAAATATTTCAGTCCTTGATCTTGAACTTTCTATTCCTACCCAGTTGACTCCTTCTTGTGATACATTAGCATTAGAGTAGCCAATATTTTACTCATTGGACATGTTTCAGTTATGGATCTTGAAATTTCTAAACCTACTTATTGACTCTTTCTGGTGTTACATCGACCATTCAAAAGTCAATATTTGACCAAATGTACTAAAATCGGGCCCAAGAGTCGTCTATTTTTAACTTTTTAGTTTTACCCTATTGACTCTTTCTGGAGATAGTTCAGCCAATTTTTGACCCACTGAAAATATTTCAGTCCTTGATCTTGAACTTTCTATTCCTACCCAATTGATTCCTTCTTGTGATACATTAGCCTTAGAGTAGCCAATATTTTACCCATTGGACATGTTTCAGTTACGGAGCTTGAAATTTTTATACCTACTAATTGACTCTTTCTGAATTTAGGTCAGTCATTCAGAAATCCATATTTGACCAAATGTACTAATATCAGGCCCAAGAGTCGTCGATTTTGAACTTTCTATTTCTACCCAATTGATTCCTTCTGGTGATAAATTAGCCTTAGAGTAGCCAATATTTGACCCATTGAACATGTTTCAGTCATGGATCTTGAAATTTCTTTACCTACTTATTGACTCTTTCTGATGTTATATCGGTCATTCAGAAGTCAATATTTGACCAAATGTACTAATATCAGGCCCAAGAGTCGTCGATTTTGAACTTTTTAGTTCTACCCTATTGACTCCTTCTTGTGATAGTTCAGCCAATTTTTGACCCACTGAAAATATTTCAGTCCTTGATCTTGAACTTTCTATTCCTACCCAGTTGACTCCTTCTTGTGATACATTAGCATTAGAGTAGCCAATATTTTACTCATTGGTAATGAGTAAAATGTTTCAGTCAAGGATCTTGAAATTTCTATACCTACTTATTGACTCTTTCTGATGTTACATCGGTCATTCAGAAATCCATATTTGACCAAATGTACTAATATCGGGCCCAAGAGTCGTCGGTTTTGAACTTTCTATTCCTACCCAATTTATTCCTTCTTGTGATAAATTAGCCATAGAGTAGCCAATATTTGACCCATTGAACATGTTTCAGTCACGGATCTTGAAATTTCTTTACCTTCTTATTGACTCTTTCTGATGTTATATCGGTCATTCAAAAGTCAATATTTGACCAAATGTACTAATATCAGGCCCAAGAGTCGTCGATTTTGAACTTTTTAGTTCAACCCTATTGACTCCTTCTTGCGATAGTTCAGCCAATTTTTGACCCACTGAAAATATTTCAGTCCTTGATCTTGAACTTTCTATTCCTACCCAATTGACTCCTTCTTGTGATACATTAGCCTTAGAGTAGCCAATATTTTACCCATTGGACATGTTTCAGTTATGGAGCTTGAAATTTTTATACCTACTCATTGACTCTTTCTGAATTTAGGTCAGTCATTCAGAAATCCATATTTGACCAAATGTACTAATATCGGGCCCAAGAGTCGTCGATTTTGAACTTTCTATTTCTACCCAATAGACTCCTTCTTGTGATAAATTAGCCATAGAGTAACCAAAATTTGACCCATTGAACATGTTTCAGTCATGAATCTTGAAATTTCTATACCTACTTATTGACTCTTTCTGATGTTACATCGGTCATTCAGAAATCCATATTTGACCAAATGTACTAATTTCGGGCCCAAGAGTCGTCGATTTTGACCTTTCTTTTTCTAGCCAATTGATTCCTTCTTGTGATAAATTAGCCATAGAGTAGCCAATATTTGACCCATTGAACATGTTTCAGTCATGAATCTTGAAATTTCTTTACCTACTTATTGACTCTTTCTGAAGTTACATCGGTCATTCAAAAGTCAATATTTGACCAAATGTACTAATATCAGGCCCAAGAGTCGTCGATTTTGAACTTTTTAGTTCTACCCTATTGACTCCTTCTTGCGATAGTTCAGCCAATTTTTGACCCACTGAAAATATTTCAGTCCTTGATCTTGAACTTTCTATTCCTACCCAGTTGACTCCTTCTTGTGATACATTAGCATTAGAGTAGCCAATATTTTACTCATTGGACATGTTTCAGTTATGGATCTTGAAATTTCTAAACCTACTTATTGACTCTTTCTGGTGTTACATCGACCATTCAAAAGTCAATATTTGACCAAATGTACTAAAATCGGGCCCAAGAGTCGTCTATTTTGAACTTTTTAGTTTTACCCTATTGACTCTTTCTGGAGATAGTTCAGCCAATTTTTGACCCACTGAAAATATTTCAGTCCTTGATCTTGAACTTTCTATTCCTACCCAATTGACTCCTTCTTGTGATACATTAGCCTTAGAGTAGCCAATATTTTACCCATTGGACATGTTTCAGTTATGGAGCTTGAAATTTTTATACCTACTAATTGACTCTTTCTGAATTTAGGTCAGTCATTCAGAAATCCATATTTGACCAAATGTACTAAAATCAGGCCAGAGAGTCGTCTATTTTGAACTTTTTAGTTCTACCCTATTGACTCTTTCTGGAGATAGTTCAGGCAATTTTTGACCCACTGAAAATATTTCAGTCCTTGATTTTGAACTTTCTATTCCTACCCAATTGACTCCTTCTTGTGATACATTAGCATTAGAGTAGCCAATATTTTACTCATTGGACATGTTTCAGTCAAGGATCTTGAAATTTCTTTACCTACTTATTGACTCTTTCTGATGTTACATCGGTCATTCAGAAATCCATATTTGACCAAATGTACTAATATCGGGCCCAAGAGTCGTCGATTTTGAACTTTCTATTTCTACCCAATTGATTCCTTCTTGTGATAAATTAGCCATAGAGTAGCCAATATTTGACCCATTGAACATGTTTCAGTTATGGAGCTTGAAATTTTTATACCTACTCATTGACTCTTTCTGAATTTAGGTCAGTCATTCAGAAATCCATATTTGACCAAATGTAGTATTATCGGGCCCAAGAGTCGTCGATTTTGAACTTTTTATTTCTACCCAATAGACTCCTTCTTGTGATAAATTAGCCATAGAGTAACCAAAATTTGACCCATTGAACATGTTTCAGTCATGAATCTTGAAATTTCTATACCTACTTATTGACTCTTTCTGATGTTACATCGGTCATTCAGAAATCCATATTTGACCAAATGTACTAATTTCGGGCCCAAGAGTCGTCGATTTTGACCTTTCTTTTTCTAGCCAATTGATTCCTTCTTGTGATAAATTAGCCATAGAGTAGCCAATATTTGACCCATTGAACATGTTTCAGTCATGGATCTTGAAATTTCTTTACCTACTTATTGACTCTTTCTGAAGTTACATCGGTCATTCAAAAGTCAATATTTGACCAAATGTACTAATATCAGGCCCAAGAGTCGTCGATTTTGAACTTTTTAGTTCTACCCTAATGACTCCTTCTTGCGATAGTTCAGCCAATTTTTGACCCACTGAAAATATTTCAGTCCTTGATCTTGAACTTTCTATTCCTACCCAGTTGACTCCTTCTTGTGATACATTAGCATTAGAGTAGCCAATATTTTACTCATTGGACATGTTTCAGTTATGGATCTTGAAATTTCTAAACCTACTTATCGACTCTTTCTGGTGTTACATCGACCATTCAAAAGTCAATATTTGACCAAATGTACTAAAATCGGGCCCAAGAGTCGTCTATTTTGAACTTTTTAGTTTTACCCTATTGACTCTTTCTGGAGATAGTTCAGCCAATTTTTGACCCACTGAAAATATTTCAGTCCTTGATCTTGAACTTTCTATTCCTACCCAATTGATTCCTTCTTGTGATACATTAGCCTTAGAGTAGCCAATATTTTACCCATTGGACATGTTTCAGTTATGCATCTTGAAATTTTTATACCTACTCATTGACTCTTTCTGAATTTATGTCAATCATTCAGAAATCCATATTTGACCAAATGTACTAATATCGGAACCAAGAGTCGTCGATTTTGAACTTTATATTTCTACCCAATTGAATCCTTCTGGTGATAAATTAGCCTTAGAGTAGCCAATATTTTACCCATTGGACATGTTTCAGTTATGGATTTTGAAATTTCTATACCTACTTATTGACTCTTTCTGATGTTACATCGGTAATTCAAAAGTCAATATTTGACCAAATGTACTAAAATCGGGCCCAAGAGTCGTCTATTTGAACTTTTTAGTTCTACCCTATTGACTCCTTCTGGAGATAGTTCAGCCAATTTTTGACCCACTGAAAATATTTCAGTCCTTGATCTTGAACTTTCTATTCCTACCCAATTGACTCCTTATTGTGATACATTAGCATTAGAGTAGCCAATATTTTCCCTATTCTACCCTATTGACTCCTTCTGGAGATAGTTCAGCCAATTTTTGACCCACTGAAAATATTTCAGTCCTTGATCTTGAACTTTCTATTCCTACCCAATTGACTCCTTCTTGTGATACATTAGCATTAGAGTAGCCAATATTTTACTCATTGGACATGTTTCAGTCAAGGATCTTGAAATTTCTATACCTACTTATTGACTCTTTCTGATGTTACATCGGTCATTCAGAAATCCATATTTGACCAAATGTACTAATATCGGGCCCAAGAGTCGTCGATTTTGACCTTTCTATTTCTACCCAATTGATTCCTTCTTGTGATAAATTAGCCATAGAGTAGCCAATATTTGACCCATTGAACATGTTTCAGTCATGGATCTTGAAATTTCTTTACCTACATATTGACTCTTTCTGATGTTATATCGGTCATTCAAAAGTCAATATTTGACCAAATGTACTAATATCAGGCCCAAGAGTCGTCGATTTTGAACTTTTTAGTTCTACCCTATTGACTCCTTCTTGCGATAGTTCAGCCAATTTTTGACCCACTGAAAATATTTCAGTCCTTGATCTTGAACTTTCTATTCCTACCCAGTTGACTCCTTCTTGTGATACATTAGCATTAGAGTAGCCAATATTTTACTCATTGGACATGTTTCAGTTATGGAACTTGAAATTTCTAAACCTACTTATTGACTCTTTCTGATGTTACATAGGTTATTCAGAAATCCATATTTGACCAAATTTACTAATATCGGGCACAAGAGTCGTCGATTTTGACCTTTCTATTTCTACCCAATTGATTCCTTCTTGTGATAAATTAGCCATAGAGTAGCCAATATTTGACCCATTGAACAAGTTTCAGTCATGGATCTTGAAATTTCTTTACCTACTTATTCACTCTTTCTGATGTTATATCGGTCATTCAGAAGTCAATATTTGACCAAATGTACTAATATCAGGCCCAAGAGTCGTCGATTTTGAACTTTTTAGTTCTACCCTATTGACTCCTTCTTGTGATAGTTCAGCCAATTTTTGACCCACTGAAAATATTTCAGTCCTTGATCTTGAACTTTCTATTCCTACCCAGTTGACTCCTTCTTGTGATACATTAGCATTAGAGTAGCCAATATTTTACTCATTGGACATGTTTCAGTTATGGATCTTGAAATTTCTAAACCTACTTATTGACTCTTTCTGATGTTACATCGACCATTCAAAAGTCAATATTTGACCAAATGTACTAAAATTAGGCCAGAGAGTCGTCTATTTTGAACTTTTTAGTTCTACCCTATTGACTCTTTCTGGAGATAGTTCAGGCAATTTTTGACCCACTGAAAATATTTCAGTAATTGATCTTGAACTTTCTATTCCTACCCAATTGACTCCTTCTTGTCATACATTAGCCTTAGAGTAGCCAATATTTTACCCATTGGACATGTTTCAGTTATGGAGCTTGAAATTTTTATACCTACTAATTGACTCTTTCTGAATTTAGGTCAGTCATTCAGAAATCCATATTTGACCAAATGTACTAATATCGGGCCCAAGAGTCGTCGATTTTGAACTTTCTATTTCTACCCAATAGACTCCTTCTTGTGATAAATTAGCCGTAGAGTAGCCAAAATTTGACCCATTGAACATGTTTCAGTCATGAATCTTGAAATTTCTATACCTACTTATTGACTCTTTTTGATGTTACATCGGCCATTCAAAAGTCAATATTTGACCAAATGTACTAAAATCGGGCCCAAGAGTCGTCTATTTTTAACTTTTTAGTTCTACCCTATTGACTCTTTCTGGAGATAGTTCAGGCAATTTTTGACCCACTGAAAATATTTCAGTTCTTGATCTTGAACTTTCTATTCCTACCCAATTGACTCCTTCTTGTGATACATTAGCCTTAGAGTAGCCAATATTTTACCCATTGGACATTTTTCAGTTATGGAGCTTGAAATTTTTATACCTACTAATTGACTCTATCTGAATTTAGGTCAGTCATTCAGAAATCCATATTTGACCAAATGTACTAATATCGGGCCCAAGAGTCGTCGATTTTGAACTTTCTATTTCTACCCAATAGACTCCTTCTTGTGATAAATTAGCCATAGAGTAGCCAAAATTTGACCCTTGAACATGTTTCAGTCATGAATCTTGAAATTTCTATACCTACTTATTGACTCTTTCTGATGTTACATCGGTCATTCAGAAATCCATATTTGACCAAATGTACTAATATCGGGCCCAAGAGTCGTCGGTTTTGAACTTTCTATTCCTACCCAATTGATTCCTTCTTGTGATAAATTAGCCATAGAGTAGCCAATATTTGACCCATTGAACATGTTTCAGTCATGGAACTTGAAATTTCTTTACCTACTTATTGACTCTTTCTGATGTTATATCGGTCATTCAAAAGTCAATATTTGACCAAATGTACTAATATCAGGCCCAAGAGTTGTCGATTTTGAACTTTTTAGTTCTACCCTATTGACTCCTTCTTGCGATAGTTCAGCCAATTTTTGACCCACTGAAAATATTTCAGTCCTTGATCTTGAACTTTCTATTCCTACCCAATTGACTCCTTCTTGTGATACATTAGCCTTAGAGTAGCCAATATTTTACCCATTGGACATGTTTCAGTTATGGAGCTTGAAATTTTTATACCTACTCATTGACTCTTTCTTAATTTAGGTCAGTCATTCAGAAATCCATATTTGACCAAATGTACTAATATCGGGCCCAAGAGTCGTCGATTTTGAACTTTCTATTTCTACCCAATAGACTCCTTCTTGTGATAAATTAGCCATAGAGTAACCAAAATTTGACCCATTGAACATGTTTCAGTCATGAATCTTGAAATTTCTATACCTACTTATTGACTCTTTCTGATGTTACATCGGTCATTAAGAAATCCATATTTGACCAAATGTACTAATTTCGGGCCCAAGAGTCGTCGATTTTGACCTTTCTTTTTCTAGCCAATTGATTCCTTCTTGTGATAAATTAGCCATAGAGTAGCCAATATTTGACCCATTGAACATGTTTCAGTCATGGATCTTGAAATTTCTTTACCTACTTATTGACTCTTTCTGAAGTTACATCGGTCATTCAAAAGTCAATATTTGACCAAATGTACTAATATCAGGCCCAAGAGTCGTCGATTTTGAACTTTTTAGTTCTACCCTATTGACTCCTTCTTGCGATAGTTCAGCCAATTTTTGACCCACTGAAAATATTTCAGTCCTTGATCTTGAACTTTCTATTCCTACCCAGTTGACTCCTTCTTGTGATACATTAGCATTAGAGTAGCCAATATTTTACTCATTGGACATGTTTCAGTTATGGATCTTGAAATTTCTAAACCTACTTATTGACTCTTTCTGGTGTTACATCGACCATTCAAAAGTCAATATTTGACCAAATCTACTAAAATCGGGCCCAAGAGTCGTCTATTTTGAACTTTTTAGTTTTACCCTATTGACTCTTTCTGGAGATAGTTCAGCCAATTTTTGACCCACTGAAAATATTTCAGTCCTTGATTTTGAACTTTCTATTCCTACCCAATTGACTCCTTCTTGTGATACATTAGCATTAGAGTAGCCAATATTTTACTCATTGGACATGTTTCAGTCAAGGATCTTGAAATTTCTATACCTACTTATTGACTCTTTCTGATGTTACATCGGTCATTCAGAAATCCATATTTGACCAAATGTACTAATATCGGGCCCAAGAGTTGTCGGTTTTGAACTTTCTATTCCTACCCAATTGATTCCTTCTTGTGATAAATTAGCCATAGAGTAGCCAATATTTGTCCCATTGAACATGTTTCAGTCATGGATCTTGAAATTTCTTTACCTACTTATTGACTCTTTCTGATGTTATATCGGTCATTCAAAAGTCAATATTTGACCAAATGTACTAATATCAGGCCCAAGAGTCGTCAATTTTGAACTTTTTAGTTCTACCCTATTGACTCCTTCTTGCGATAGTTCAGCCAATTTTTGACCCACTGAAAATATTTCAGTCCTTGATCTTGAACTTTCTATTCCTACCCAATTGACTCCTTCTTGTGATACATTAGCCTTAGAGTAGCCAATATTTTACCCATTGGACATGTTTCAGTTATGGAGCTTGAAATTTTTATACCTACTCATTGACTCTTTCTGAATTTAGGTCAGTCATTCAGAAATCCATATTTGACCAAATGTACTAATTTCGGGCCCAAGAGTCGTCTATTTTGAACTTTTTAGTTTTACCCTATTGACTCTTTCTGGAGATAGTTCAGCCAATTTTTGACCCACTGAAAATATTTCAGTCCTTGATCTTGAACTTTCTATTCCTACCCAATTGATTCCTTCTTGTGATACATTAACCTTAGAGTAGCCAATATTTTACCCATTGGACATGTTTCAGTTATGCATCTTGAAATTTTTATACCTACTCATTGACTCTTTCTGAATTCACGTCAATCATTCAGAAATCCATATTTGACCAAATGTACTAATATCGGAACCAAGAGTCGTCGATTTTGAACTTTATATTTATACCCAATTGAATCCTTCTGGTGATAAATTAGCCTTAGAGTAGCCAATATTTTACCCATTGGACATGTTTCAGTTATGGATTTTGAAATTTCTATACCTACTTATTGACTCTTTCTGATGTTACATCGGTAATTCAAAAGTCAATATTTGACCAAATGTACTAAAATCGGGCCCAAGAGCCGTCTATTTGAACTTTTTAGTTCTACCCTATTGACTCTTTCTGGAGATAGTTCAGCCAATTTTTGACCCACTGAAAATATTTCAGTCCTTGATCTTGAACTTTCTATTCCTACCCAATTGATTCCTTCTTGTGATACATTAGCCTTAGAGTAGCCAATATTTTACCCATTGGACATGTTTCAGTTATGCATCTTGAAATTTTTATACCTACTTATTGACTCTTTCTGATGTTACATCGGTCATTCAGAAATCCATATTTGACCAAATGTACTAATTTCGGGCCCAAGAGTCGTCGATTTTGACCTTTCTTTTTCTAGCCAATTGATTCCTTCTTGTGATAAATTAGCCATAGATTAGCCAATATTTGACCCATTGAATATGTTTCAGTCATGGATCTTGAAATTTCTTTACCTACTTATTGACTCTTTCTGAAGTTACATCGGTCATTCAAAAGTCAATATTTGACCAAATGTACTAATATCAGGCCCAAGAGTCGTCGATTTTGAACTTTTTAGTTCTACCCTATTGACTCCTTCTTGCGATAGTTCAGCCAATTTTTGACCCACTGAAAATATTTCAGTCCTTGATCTTGAACTTTCTATTCCTACCCAGTTGACTCCTTCTTGTGATACATTAGCATTAGAGTAGCCAATATTTTACTCATTGGACATGTTTCAGTTATGGATCTTGAAATTTCTAAACCTACTTATTGACTCTTTCTGGTGTTACATCGACCATTCAAAAGTCAATATTTGACCAAATGTACTAAAATCAGGCTAGAGAGTCGTCTATTTTGAACTTTTTAGTTCTACCCTATTGACTCTTTCTGGAGATAGTTCAGGCAATTTTTGACCCACTGAAAATATTTCAGTCCTTGATCTTGAACTTTCTATTCCTACCCAGTTGACTCCTTCTTGTGATACATTAGCATTAGAGTAGCCAATATTTTACTCATTGGACATGTTTCAGTCAAGGATCTTGAAATTTCTATACCTACTTATTGACTCTTTCTGATGTTACATCGGTCATTCAGAAATCCATATTTGACCAAATGTACTAATATCGGGCCCAAGAGTCGTCGATTTTGACCTTTCTATTTCTACCCAATTGATTCCTTCTTGTGATAAATTAGCCATAGAGTAGCCAATATTTGACCCATTGAACATGTTTCAGTCATGGATCTTGAAATTTCTTTACCTACATATTGACTCTTTCTGATGTTAGATCGACCATTCAAAAGTCAATATTTGACCAAATGTACTAAAATCAGGCCAGAGAGTCGTCTATTTTGAACTTTTTAGTTCTACCCTATTGACTCTTTCTGGAGATAGTTCAGCCAATTTTTGACCCACTGAAAATATTTCAGTCCTTGATCTTGAACTTTCTATTCCTACCCAATTGATTCCTTCTTGTGATACATTAGCCTTAGAGTAGCCAATATTTTACCCATTGGACATGTTTCAGTTATGCATCTTGAAATTTTTATACCTACTCATTGACTCTTTCTGAATTTAGGTCAGTGATTCAGAAATCCATATTTGACCAAATGTACTAATATCG
The DNA here is from genome assembly GCA_038088235.1 of Zacco platypus. Lineage (NCBI taxonomy): Eukaryota > Metazoa > Chordata > Actinopteri > Cypriniformes > Xenocyprididae > Zacco > Zacco platypus. The sequence continues at coordinate 29,343,946 of CM076070.1, forward strand.
GGCCCAAGAGTCGTCGATTTTGAACTTTCTATTTCTACCCAATAGACTCCTTCTTGTGAAAAATTAGCCATAGAGTAACCAAAATTTGACCCATTGAACATGTTTCAGTTATGGATCTTGAAATTTCTATACCTACTTATTGACTCTTTCTGATGTTACATCGGTCATTCAAAAGTCAATATTTGACCAAATGTACTAATATCAGGCCCAAGAGTCGTCGATTTTGAACTTTTTAGTTCTACCCTATTGACTCCTTCTTGTGATAGTTCAGCCAATTTTTGACCCACTGAAAATATTTCAGTCCTTGATCTTGACCTTTCTATTTCTACCCAATTGATTCCTTCTTGTGATAAATTAGCCATAGAGTAGCCAATATTTGACCCATTGAACATGTTTCAGTCATGGATCTTGAAATTTCTTTACCTACATATTGACTCTTTCTGATGTTAGATCGACCATTCAAAAGTCAATATTTGACCAAATGTACTAAAATCAGGCCAGAGAGTCGTCTATTTTGAACTTTTTAGTTCTACCCTATTGACTCTTTCTGGAGATAGTTCAGCCAATTTTTGACCCACTGAAAATATTTCAGTCCTTGATCTTGAACTTTCTATTCCTACCCAATTGATTCCTTCTTGTGATACATTAGCCTTAGAGTAGCCAATATTTTACCCATTGGACATGTTTCAGTTATGCATCTTGAAATTTTTATACCTACTCATTGACTCTTTCTGAATTTAGGTCAGTGATTCAGAAATCCATATTTGACCAAATGTACTAATATCGGGCCCAAGAGTCGTCGATTTTGAACTTTCTATTTCTACCCAATAGACTCCTTCTTGTGAAAAATTAGCCATAGAGTAACCAAAATTTGACCCATTGAACATGTTTCAGTTATGGATCTTGAAATTTCTATACCTACTTATTGACTCTTTCTGATGTTACATCGGTCATTCAAAAGTCAATATTTGACCAAATGTACTAATATCAGGCCCAAGAGTCGTCGATTTTGAACTTTTTAGTTCTACCCTATTGACTCCTTCTTGTGATAGTTCAGCCAATTTTTGACCCACTGAAAATATTTCAGTCCTTGATCTTGACCTTTCTATTTCTACCCAATTGATTCCTTCTTGTGATAAATTAGCCATAGAGTAGCCAATATTTGACCCATTGAACATGTTTCAGTCATGGATCTTGAAATTTCTTTACCTACATATTGACTCTTTCTGATGTTACATCGACCATTCAAAAGTCAATATTTGACCAAATGTACTAAAATCAGGCCAGAGAGTCGTCTATTTTGAACTTTTTAGTTCTACCCTATTGACTCTTTCTGGAGATAGTTCAGCCAATTTTTGACCCACTGAAAATATTTCAGTCCTTGATCTTGAACTTTCTGTTCCTACCCAATTGATTCCTTCTTGTGATACATTAGCCTTAGAGTAGCCAATATTTTACCCATTGGACATGTTTCAGTTATGCATCTTGAAATTTTTATACCTACTCATTGACTCTTTCTGAATTTAGGTCAGTCATTCAGAAATCCATATTTGACCAAATGTACTAATATCGGGCCCAAGAGTCGTCGATTTTGACCTTTCTATTTCTACCCAATTGATTCCTTCTTGTGATAAATTAGCCATAGAGTAGCCAATATTTGACCCATTGAACATGTTTCAGTCATGGATCTTGAAATTTCTTTACCTACATATTGACTCTTTCTGATGTTATATCGGTCATTCAAAAGTCAATATTTGACCAAATGTACTAATATCAGGCCCAAGAGTCGTCGATTTTGAACTTTTTAGTTCTACCCTATTGACTCCTTCTTGCGATAGTTCAGCCAATTTTTGACCCACTGAAAATATTTCAGTCCTTGATCTTGAACTTTCTATTCCTACCCAGTTGACTCCTTCTTGTGATACATTAGCATTAGAGTAGCCAATATTTTACTCATTGGACATGTTTCAGTTATGGAACTTGAAATTTCTAAACCTACTTATTGACTCTTTCTGATGTTACATAGGTTATTCAGAAATCCATATTTGACCAAATTTACTAATATCGGGCACAAGAGTCGTCGATTTTGACCTTTCTATTTCTACCCAATTGATTCCTTCTTGTGATAAATTAGCCATAGAGTAGCCAATATTTGACCCATTGAACAAGTTTCAGTCATGGATCTTGAAATTTCTTTACCTACTTATTCACTCTTTCTGATGTTATATCGGTCATTCAGAAGTCAATATTTGACCAAATGTACTAATATCAGGCCCAAGAGTCGTCGATTTTGAACTTTTTAGTTCTACCCTATTGACTCCTTCTTGTGATAGTTCAGCCAATTTTTGACCCACTGAAAATATTTCAGTCCTTGATCTTGAACTTTCTATTCCTACCCAGTTGACTCCTTCTTGTGATACATTAGCATTAGAGTAGCCAATATTTTACTCATTGGACATGTTTCAGTTATGGATCTTGAAATTTCTAAACCTACTTATTGACTCTTTCTGATGTTACATCGACCATTCAAAAGTCAATATTTGACCAAATGTACTAAAATTAGGCCAGAGAGTCGTCTATTTTGAACTTTTTAGTTCTACCCTATTGACTCTTTCTGGAGATAGTTCAGGCAATTTTTGACCCACTGAAAATATTTCAGTAATTGATCTTGAACTTTCTATTCCTACCCAATTGACTCCTTCTTGTCATACATTAGCCTTAGAGTAGCCAATATTTTACCCATTGGACATGTTTCAGTTATGGAGCTTGAAATTTTTATACCTACTAATTGACTCTTTCTGAATTTAGGTCAGTCATTCAGAAATCCATATTTGACCAAATGTACTAATATCGGGCCCAAGAGTCGTCGATTTTGAACTTTCTATTTCTACCCAATAGACTCCTTCTTGTGATAAATTAGCCGTAGAGTAGCCAAAATTTGACCCATTGAACATGTTTCAGTCATGAATCTTGAAATTTCTATACCTACTTATTGACTCTTTTTGATGTTACATCGGCCATTCAAAAGTCAATATTTGACCAAATGTACTAAAATCGGGCCCAAGAGTCGTCTATTTTTAACTTTTTAGTTCTACCCTATTGACTCTTTCTGGAGATAGTTCAGGCAATTTTTGACCCACTGAAAATATTTCAGTTCTTGATCTTGAACTTTCTATTCCTACCCAATTGACTCCTTCTTGTGATACATTAGCCTTAGAGTAGCCAATATTTTACCCATTGGACATTTTTCAGTTATGGAGCTTGAAATTTTTATACCTACTAATTGACTCTATCTGAATTTAGGTCAGTCATTCAGAAATCCATATTTGACCAAATGTACTAATATCGGGCCCAAGAGTCGTCGATTTTGAACTTTCTATTTCTACCCAATAGACTCCTTCTTGTGATAAATTAGCCATAGAGTAGCCAAAATTTGACCCTTGAACATGTTTCAGTCATGAATCTTGAAATTTCTATACCTACTTATTGACTCTTTCTGATGTTACATCGGTCATTCAGAAATCCATATTTGACCAAATGTACTAATATCGGGCCCAAGAGTCGTCGGTTTTGAACTTTCTATTCCTACCCAATTGATTCCTTCTTGTGATAAATTAGCCATAGAGTAGCCAATATTTGACCCATTGAACATGTTTCAGTCATGGAACTTGAAATTTCTTTACCTACTTATTGACTCTTTCTGATGTTATATCGGTCATTCAAAAGTCAATATTTGACCAAATGTACTAATATCAGGCCCAAGAGTTGTCGATTTTGAACTTTTTAGTTCTACCCTATTGACTCCTTCTTGCGATAGTTCAGCCAATTTTTGACCCACTGAAAATATTTCAGTCCTTGATCTTGAACTTTCTATTCCTACCCAATTGACTCCTTCTTGTGATACATTAGCCTTAGAGTAGCCAATATTTTACCCATTGGACATGTTTCAGTTATGGAGCTTGAAATTTTTATACCTACTCATTGACTCTTTCTTAATTTAGGTCAGTCATTCAGAAATCCATATTTGACCAAATGTACTAATATCGGGCCCAAGAGTCGTCGATTTTGAACTTTCTATTTCTACCCAATAGACTCCTTCTTGTGATAAATTAGCCATAGAGTAACCAAAATTTGACCCATTGAACATGTTTCAGTCATGAATCTTGAAATTTCTATACCTACTTATTGACTCTTTCTGATGTTACATCGGTCATTAAGAAATCCATATTTGACCAAATGTACTAATTTCGGGCCCAAGAGTCGTCGATTTTGACCTTTCTTTTTCTAGCCAATTGATTCCTTCTTGTGATAAATTAGCCATAGAGTAGCCAATATTTGACCCATTGAACATGTTTCAGTCATGGATCTTGAAATTTCTTTACCTACTTATTGACTCTTTCTGAAGTTACATCGGTCATTCAAAAGTCAATATTTGACCAAATGTACTAATATCAGGCCCAAGAGTCGTCGATTTTGAACTTTTTAGTTCTACCCTATTGACTCCTTCTTGCGATAGTTCAGCCAATTTTTGACCCACTGAAAATATTTCAGTCCTTGATCTTGAACTTTCTATTCCTACCCAGTTGACTCCTTCTTGTGATACATTAGCATTAGAGTAGCCAATATTTTACTCATTGGACATGTTTCAGTTATGGATCTTGAAATTTCTAAACCTACTTATTGACTCTTTCTGGTGTTACATCGACCATTCAAAAGTCAATATTTGACCAAATCTACTAAAATCGGGCCCAAGAGTCGTCTATTTTGAACTTTTTAGTTTTACCCTATTGACTCTTTCTGGAGATAGTTCAGCCAATTTTTGACCCACTGAAAATATTTCAGTCCTTGATTTTGAACTTTCTATTCCTACCCAATTGACTCCTTCTTGTGATACATTAGCATTAGAGTAGCCAATATTTTACTCATTGGACATGTTTCAGTCAAGGATCTTGAAATTTCTATACCTACTTATTGACTCTTTCTGATGTTACATCGGTCATTCAGAAATCCATATTTGACCAAATGTACTAATATCGGGCCCAAGAGTTGTCGGTTTTGAACTTTCTATTCCTACCCAATTGATTCCTTCTTGTGATAAATTAGCCATAGAGTAGCCAATATTTGTCCCATTGAACATGTTTCAGTCATGGATCTTGAAATTTCTTTACCTACTTATTGACTCTTTCTGATGTTATATCGGTCATTCAAAAGTCAATATTTGACCAAATGTACTAAAATCAGGCCCAAGAGTCGTCAATTTTGAACTTTTTAGTTCTACCCTATTGACTCCTTCTTGCGATAGTTCAGCCAATTTTTGACCCACTGAAAATATTTCAGTCCTTGATCTTGAACTTTCTATTCCTACCCAATTGACTCCTTCTTGTGATACATTAGCCTTAGAGTAGCCAATATTTTACCCATTGGACATGTTTCAGTTATGGAGCTTGAAATTTTTATACCTACTCATTGACTCTTTCTGAATTTAGGTCAGTCATTCAGAAATCCATATTTGACCAAATGTACTAATTTCGGGCCCAAGAGTCGTCTATTTTGAACTTTTTAGTTTTACCCTATTGACTCTTTCTGGAGATAGTTCAGCCAATTTTTGACCCACTGAAAATATTTCAGTCCTTGATCTTGAACTTTCTATTCCTACCCAATTGATTCCTTCTTGTGATACATTAACCTTAGAGTAGCCAATATTTTACCCATTGGACATGTTTCAGTTATGCATCTTGAAATTTTTATACCTACTCATTGACTCTTTCTGAATTCACGTCAATCATTCAGAAATCCATATTTGACCAAATGTACTAATATCGGAACCAAGAGTCGTCGATTTTGAACTTTATATTTATACCCAATTGAATCCTTCTGGTGATAAATTAGCCTTAGAGTAGCCAATATTTTACCCATTGGACATGTTTCAGTTATGGATTTTGAAATTTCTATACCTACTTATTGACTCTTTCTGATGTTACATCGGTAATTCAAAAGTCAATATTTGACCAAATGTACTAAAATCGGGCCCAAGAGCCGTCTATTTGAACTTTTTAGTTCTACCCTATTGACTCTTTCTGGAGATAGTTCAGCCAATTTTTGACCCACTGAAAATATTTCAGTCCTTGATCTTGAACTTTCTATTCCTACCCAATTGATTCCTTCTTGTGATACATTAGCCTTAGAGTAGCCAATATTTTACCCATTGGACATGTTTCAGTTATGCATCTTGAAATTTTTATACCTACTTATTGACTCTTTCTGATGTTACATCGGTCATTCAGAAATCCATATTTGACCAAATGTACTAATTTCGGGCCCAAGAGTCGTCGATTTTGACCTTTCTTTTTCTAGCCAATTGATTCCTTCTTGTGATAAATTAGCCATAGATTAGCCAATATTTGACCCATTGAATATGTTTCAGTCATGGATCTTGAAATTTCTTTACCTACTTATTGACTCTTTCTGAAGTTACATCGGTCATTCAAAAGTCAATATTTGACCAAATGTACTAATATCAGGCCCAAGAGTCGTCGATTTTGAACTTTTTAGTTCTACCCTATTGACTCCTTCTTGCGATAGTTCAGCCAATTTTTGACCCACTGAAAATATTTCAGTCCTTGATCTTGAACTTTCTATTCCTACCCAGTTGACTCCTTCTTGTGATACATTAGCATTAGAGTAGCCAATATTTTACTCATTGGACATGTTTCAGTTATGGATCTTGAAATTTCTAAACCTACTTATTGACTCTTTCTGGTGTTACATCGACCATTCAAAAGTCAATATTTGACCAAATGTACTAAAATCAGGCTAGAGAGTCGTCTATTTTGAACTTTTTAGTTCTACCCTATTGACTCTTTCTGGAGATAGTTCAGGCAATTTTTGACCCACTGAAAATATTTCAGTCCTTGATCTTGAACTTTCTATTCCTACCCAGTTGACTCCTTCTTGTGATACATTAGCATTAGAGTAGCCAATATTTTACTCATTGGACATGTTTCAGTCAAGGATCTTGAAATTTCTATACCTACTTATTGACTCTTTCTGATGTTACATCGGTCATTCAGAAATCCATATTTGACCAAATGTACTAATATCGGGCCCAAGAGTCGTCGATTTTGACCTTTCTATTTCTACCCAATTGATTCCTTCTTGTGATAAATTAGCCATAGAGTAGCCAATATTTGACCCATTGAACATGTTTCAGTCATGGATCTTGAAATTTCTTTACCTACATATTGACTCTTTCTGATGTTAGATCGACCATTCAAAAGTCAATATTTGACCAAATGTACTAAAATCAGGCCAGAGAGTCGTCTATTTTGAACTTTTTAGTTCTACCCTATTGACTCTTTCTGGAGATAGTTCAGCCAATTTTTGACCCACTGAAAATATTTCAGTCCTTGATCTTGAACTTTCTATTCCTACCCAATTGATTCCTTCTTGTGATACATTAGCCTTAGAGTAGCCAATATTTTACCCATTGGACATGTTTCAGTTATGCATCTTGAAATTTTTATACCTACTCATTGACTCTTTCTGAATTTAGGTCAGTGATTCAGAAATCCATATTTGACCAAATGTACTAATATCGGGCCCAAGAGTCGTCGATTTTGAACTTTCTATTTCTACCCAATAGACTCCTTCTTGTGAAAAATTAGCCATAGAGTAACCAAAATTTGACCCATTGAACATGTTTCAGTTATGGATCTTGAAATTTCTATACCTACTTATTGACTCTTTCTGATGTTACATCGGTCATTCAAAAGTCAATATTTGACCAAATGTACTAATATCAGGCCCAAGAGTCGTCGATTTTGAACTTTTTAGTTCTACCCTATTGACTCCTTCTTGTGATAGTTCAGCCAATTTTTGACCCACTGAAAATATTTCAGTCCTTGATCTTGACCTTTCTATTTCTACCCAATTGATTCCTTCTTGTGATAAATTAGCCATAGAGTAGCCAATATTTGACCCATTGAACATGTTTCAGTCATGGATCTTGAAATTTCTTTACCTACATATTGACTCTTTCTGATGTTAGATCGACCATTCAAAAGTCAATATTTGACCAAATGTACTAAAATCAGGCCAGAGAGTCGTCTATTTTGAACTTTTTAGTTCTACCCTATTGACTCTTTCTGGAGATAGTTCAGCCAATTTTTGACCCACTGAAAATATTTCAGTCCTTGATCTTGAACTTTCTATTCCTACCCAATTGATTCCTTCTTGTGATACATTAGCCTTAGAGTAGCCAATATTTTACCCATTGGACATGTTTCAGTTATGCATCTTGAAATTTTTATACCTACTCATTGACTCTTTCTGAATTTAGGTCAGTGATTCAGAAATCCATATTTGACCAAATGTACTAATATCGGGCCCAAGAGTCGTCGATTTTGAACTTTCTATTTCTACCCAATAGACTCCTTCTTGTGAAAAATTAGCCATAGAGTAACCAAAATTTGACCCATTGAACATGTTTCAGTTATGGATCTTGAAATTTCTATACCTACTTATTGACTCTTTCTGATGTTACATCGGTCATTCAAAAGTCAATATTTGACCAAATGTACTAATATCAGGCCCAAGAGTCGTCGATTTTGAACTTTTTAGTTCTACCCTATTGACTCCTTCTTGTGATAGTTCAGCCAATTTTTGACCCACTGAAAATATTTCAGTCCTTGATCTTGACCTTTCTATTTCTACCCAATTGATTCCTTCTTGTGATAAATTAGCCATAGAGTAGCCAATATTTGACCCATTGAACATGTTTCAGTCATGGATCTTGAAATTTCTTTACCTACATATTGACTCTTTCTGATGTTACATCGACCATTCAAAAGTCAATATTTGACCAAATGTACTAAAATCAGGCCAGAGAGTCGTCTATTTTGAACTTTTTAGTTCTACCCTATTGACTCTTTCTGGAGATAGTTCAGCCAATTTTTGACCCACTGAAAATATTTCAGTCCTTGATCTTGAACTTTCTGTTCCTACCCAATTGATTCCTTCTTGTGATACATTAGCCTTAGAGTAGCCAATATTTTACCCATTGGACATGTTTCAGTTATGCATCTTGAAATTTTTATACCTACTCATTGACTCTTTCTGAATTTAGGTCAGTCATTCAGAAATCCATATTTGACCAAATGTACTAATATCGGGCCCAAGAGTCGTCGATTTTGAACTTTCTATTTCTACCCAATAGACTCCTTCTTGTGAAAAATTAGCAATAGAGTAACCAAAATTTGACTCATTGGACATGTTTCAGTTATGGATCTTGAAATTTCTAAACCTACTTATTGACTCTTTCTGATGTTACATCGACCATTCAAAAGTCAATATTTGACCAAATGTACTAAAATCAGGCCAGAGAGTCGTCTATTTTGAACTTTTTAGTTCTGCCCTATTGACTCTTTCTGGAGATGGTTCAGCCAATTTTTGACCCACTGAAAATATTTCAGTCCTTGATCTTGAACTTTCTATTCCTACCCAATTGATTCCTTCTTGTGATACATTAGCCTTAGAGTAGCCAATATTTTACCCATTGGACATGTTTCAGTTATGCATCTTGAAATTTTTATACCTACTCATTGACTCTTTCTGAATTTAGGTCAGTCATTCAGAAATCCATATTTGACCAAATGTACTAATATCGGGCCCAAGAGTCGTCGATTTTGAACTTTCTATTTCTACCCAATAGACTCCTTCTTGTGATAAATTAGCCATAGAGTAACCAAAATTTGACCCATTGAACATGTTTCAGTTATGGATCTTGAAATTTCTATACCTACTTATTGACTCTTTCTGATGTTACATCGGTCATTCAAAAGACAATATTTGACCAAATGTACTAATATCAGGCCCAAGAGTCGTCGATTTTGAACTTTTTAGTTCTACCCTATTGACTCCTTCTTGTGATAGTTCAGCCAATTTTTGACCCACTGAAAATATTTCAGTCCTTGATCTTGAACTTTCTATTCCTACCCAGTTGACTCCTTCTTGTGATACATTAGCATTAGAGTAGCCAATATTTTACTCATTGGACATGTTTCAGTTATGGATCTTGAAATTTCTAAACCTACTTATTGACTCTTTCTGATGTTACATCGACCATTCAAAAGTCAATATTTGACCAAATGTACTAAAATTAGGCCAGAGAGTCGTCTATTTTGAACTTTTTAGTTCTACCCTATTGACTCTTTCTGGAGATAGTTCAGGCAATTTTTGACCCACTGAAAATATTTCAGTCCTTGATCTTGAACTTTCTATTCCTACCCAATTGACTCCTTCTTGTGATACATTAGCCTTAGAGTAGCCAATATTTTACCCATTGGACATGTTTCAGTTATGGAGCTTGAAATTTTTATACCTACTCATTGACTCTTTCTGAATTTAGGTCAGTCATTCAGAAATCCATATTTGACCAAATGTACTAATATCGGGCCCAAGAGTCGTCGATTTTGAACTTTCTATTTCTACCCAATAGACTCCTTCTTGTGATAAATTAGCCATAGAGTAACCAAAATTTGACCCATTGAACATGTTTCAGTCATGAATCTTGAAATTTCTATACCTACTTATTGACTCTTTCTGATGTTACATCGGTCATTCAGAAATCCATATTTGACCAAATGTACTAATTTCGGGCCCAAGAGTCGTCGATTTTGACCTTTCTTTTTCTAGCCAAATGATTCCTTCTTGTGATAAATTAGCCATAGATTAGCCAATATTTGACCCATTGAATATGTTTCAGTCATGGATCTTGAAATTTCTTTACCTACTTATTGACTCTTTCTGAAGTTACATCGGTCATTCAAATGTCAATATTTGACCAAATGTAGTAATATCAGGCCCAAGAGTCGTCGATTTTGAACTTTTTAGTTCTACCCTATTGACTCCTTCTTGCGATAGTTCAGCCAATTTTTGACCCACTGAAAATATTTCAGTCCTTGATCTTGAACTTTCTATTCCTACCCAGTTGACTCCTTCTTGTGATACATTAGCATTAGAGTAGCCAATATTTTACTCATTGGACATGTTTCAGTTATGGATCTTGAAATTTCTAAACCTACTTATTGACTCTTTCTGGTGTTACATCGACCATTCAAAAGTCAATATTTGACCAAATGTACTAAAATCAGGCTAGGGAGTCGTCTATTTTGAACTTTTTAGTTCTACCCTATTGACTCTTTCTGGAGATAGTTCAGGCAATTTTTGACCCACTGAAAATATTTCAGTCCTTGATCTTGAACTTTCTATTCCTACCCAGTTGACTCCTTCTTGTGATACATTAGCATTAGAGTAGCCAATATTTTACTCATTTTACATGTTTCAGTCAAGGATCTTGAAATTTCTATACCTACTTATTGACTCTTTCTGATGTTACATCGGTCATTCAGAAATCCATATTTGACCAAATGTACTAATATCGGGCCCAAGAGTCGTCGATTTTGACCTTTCTATTTCTACCCAATTGATTCCTTCTTGTGATAAATTAGCCATAGAGTAGCCAATATTTGACCCATTGAACATGTTTCAGTCATGGATCTTGAAATTTCTTTACCTACATATTGACTCTTTCTGATGTTACATCGACCATTCAAAAGTCAATATTTGACCAAATGTACTAAAATCAGGCCAGAGAGTCGTCTATTTTGAACTTTTTAGTTCTACCCTATTGACTCTTTCTGGAGATAGTTCAGCCAATTTTTGACCCACTGAAAATATTTCAGTCCTTGATCTTGAACTTTCTATTCCTACCCAATTGATTCCTTCTTGTGATAAATTAGCCTTAGAGTAGCCAATATTTTACCCATTGGACATGTTTCAGTTATGCATCTTGAAATTTTTATACCTACTCATTGACTCTTTCTGAATTTAGGTCAGTGATTCAGAAATCCATATTTGACCAAATGTACTAATATCGGGCCCAAGAGTCGTCGATTTTGAACTTTCTATTTCTACCCAATAGACTCCTTCTCGTGAAAAATTAGCCATAGAGTAACCAAAATTTGACCCATTGAACATGTTTCAGTTATGGATCTTGAAATTTCTATACCTACTTATTGACTCTTTCTGATGTTACATCGGTCATTCAAAAGTCAATATTTGACCAAATGTACTAATATCAGGCCCAAGAGTCGTCGATTTTGAACTTTTTAGTTCTACCCTATTGACTCCTTCTTGTGATAGTTCAGCCAATTTTTGACCCACTGAAAATATTTCAGTCCTTGATCTTGACCTTTCTATTTCTACCCAATTGATTCCTTCTTGTGATAAATTAGCCATAGAGTAGCCAATATTTGACCCATTGAACATGTTTCAGTTATGGATCTTGAAATTTCTTTACCTACATATTGACTCTTTCTGATGTTACATCGACCATTCAAAAGTCAATATTTGACCAAATGTACTAAAATCAGGCCAGAGAGTCGTCTATTTTGAACTTTTTAGTTCTACCCTATTGACTCTTTCTGGAGATAGTTCAGCCAATTTTTGACCCACTGAAAATATTTCAGTCCTTGATCTTGAACTTTCTATTCCTACCCAGTTGACTCCTTCTTGTGATACATTAGCATTAGAGTAGCCAATATTTTACTCATTGGACATGTTTCAGTCAAGGATCTTGAAATTTCTATACCTACTTATTGACTCTTTCTGATGTTACATCGGTCATTCAGAAATCCATATTTGACCAAATGTACTAATATCGGGCCCAAGAGTCGTCGATTTTGACCTTTCTATTTCTACCCAATTGATTCCTTCTTGTGATAAATTAGCCATAGAGTAGCCAATATTTGACCCATTGAACATGTTTCAGTCATGGATCTTGAAATTTCTTTACCTACATATTGACTCTTTCTGATGTTACATCGACCATTCAAAAGTCAATATTTGACCAAATGTACTAAAATCAGGCCAGAGAGTCGTCTATTTTGAACTTTTTAGTTCTACCCTATTGACTCTTTCTGGAGATAGTTCAGCCAATTTTTGACCCACTGAAAATATTTCAGTCCTTGATCTTGAACTTTCTATTCCTACCCAATTGATTCCTTCTTGTGATACATTAGCCTTAGAGTAGCCAATATTTTACCCATTGGACATGTTTCAGTTATGCATCTTGAAATTTTTATACCTACTCATTGACTCTTTCTGAATTTAGGTCAGTCATTCAGAAATCCATATTTGACCAAATGTACTAATATCGGGCCCAAGAGTCGTCGATTTTGAACTTTCTATTTCTACCCAATAGACTCCTTCTTGTGATAAATTAGCCATAGAGTAACCAAAATTTGACCCATTGAACATGTTTCAGTTATGGATCTTGAAATTTCTATACCTACTTATTGACTCTTTCTGATGTTACATCGGTCATTCAAAAGTCAATATTTGACCAAATGTACTAATATCAGGCCCAAGAGTCGTCGATTTTGAACTTTTTAGTTCTACCCTATTGACTCCTTCTTGTGATAGTTCAGCCAATTTTTGACCCACTGAAAATATTTCAGTCCTTGATCTTGAACTTTCTATTCCTACCCAGTTGACTCCTTCGTGTGATACATTAGCATTAGAGTAGCCAATATTTTACTCATTGGACATGTTTCAGTTATGGATCTTGAAATTTCTAAACCTACTTATTGACTCTTTCTGATGTTACATCGACCATTCAAAAGTCAATATTTGACCAAATGTACTAAAATTAGGCCAGAGAGTCGTCTATTTTGAACTTTTTAGTTCTACCCTATTGACTCTTTCTGGAGATAGTTCAGGCAATTTTTGACCCACTGAAAATATTTCAGTCCTTGATCTTGAACTTTCTATTCCTACCCAATTGACTCCTTCTTGTGATACATTAGCCTTAGAGTAGCCAATATTTTACCCATTGGACATGTTTCAGTTATGGAGCTTGAAATTTTTATACCTACTCATTGACTCTTTCTGAATTTAGGTCAGTCATTCAGAAATCCATATTTGACCAAATGTACTAATATCGGGCCCAAGAGTCGTCGATTTTGAACTTTCTATTTCTACCCAATAGACTCCTTCTTGTGATAAATTAGCCATAGAGTAACCAAAATTTGACCCATTGAACATGTTTCAGTCATGAATCTTGAAATTTCTATACCTACTTATTGACTCTTTTTGATGTTACATCGGCCATTCAAAAGTCAATATTTGACCAAATGTACTAAAATCAGGCCCAAGAGTCGTCTATTTTGAACTTTTTAGTTCTACCCTATTGACTCTTTCTGGAGATAGTTCAGGCAATTTTTGACCCACTGAAAATATTTCAGTCCTTGATCTTGAACTTTCTATTCCTACCCAATTGACTCCTTCTTGTGATACATTAGCCTTAGAGTAGCCAATATTTTACCCATTGGACATGTTTCAGTTATGGAGCTTGAAATTTTTATACCTACTCATTGACTCTTTCTGAATTTAGGTCAGTCATTTAGAAATCCATATTTGACCAAATGTACTAATATCGGGCCCAAGAGTCGTCGATTTTGAACTTTCTATTTACTCAATAGACTCCTTCTTGTGATAAATTAGCCATAGAGTAGCCAAAATTTGACCCATTGAACATGTTTCAGTCATGAATCTTGAAATTTCTATACCTACTTATTGACTCTTTTTGATGTTACATCGGCCATTCAAAAGTCAATATTTGACCAAATGTACTAAAATCGGGCCCAAGAGTCGTCTATTTTGAACTTTTTAGTTCTACCCTATTGACTCTTTCTGGAGATAGTTCAGCCAATTTTTGACCCACTGAAAATATTTCAGTCCTTGATCTTGAACTTTCTATTCCTACCCAATTGATTCCTTCTTGTGATACATTAGCCTTAGAGTAGCCAATATTTTACCCATTGGACATGTTTCAGTTATGCATCTTGAAATTTTTATACCTACTCATTGACTCTTTCTGAATTTATGTCAATCATTCAGAAATCCATATTTGACCAAATGTACTAATATCGGAACCAAGAGTCGTCGATTTTGAACTTTATACTTCTACCCAATTGAATCCTTCTGGTGATAAATTAGCCTTAGAGTAGCCAATATTTTACCCATTGGACATGTTTCAGTTATGGATCTTGAAATTTCTATACCTACTTATTGACTCTTTCTGATTTTACATCGGTAATTCAAAAGTCAATATTTGACCAAATGTACTAAAATCGGGCCCAAGAGTCGTCTATTTGAACTTTTTAGTTCTACCCTATTGACTCCTTCTGGAGATAGTTCAGCCAATTTTTGACCCACTGAAAATATTTCAGTCCTTGATCTTGAACTTTCTATTCCTACCCAATTGACTCCTTCTTGTGATACATTAGCATTAGAGTAGCCAATATTTTACTCATTGGACATGTTTCAGTTATGGAGCTTGAAATTTTTATACCTACTCATTGACTCTTTCTGAATTTAGGTCAGTCATTCAGAAATCCATATTTGACCAAATGTACTAATATCGGGCCCAAGAGTCGTCGATTTTGAACTTTCTATTTACTCAATAGACTCCTTCTTGTGATAAATTAGCCATAGAGTAGCCAAAATTTGACCCATTGAACATGTTTCAGTCATGAATCTTGAAATTTCTATACCTACTTATTGACTCTTTTTGATGTTACATCGGCCATTCAAAAGTCAATATTTGACCAAATGTACTAAAATCGGGCCCAAGAGTCGTCTATTTTGAACTTTTTAGTTCTACCCTATTGACTCTTTCTGGAGATAGTTCAGCCAATTTTTGACCCACTGAAAATATTTCAGTCCTTGATCTTGAACTTTCTATTCCTACCCAATTGATTCCTTCTTGTGATACATTAGCCTTAGAGTAGCCAATATTTTACCCATTGGACATGTTTCAGTTATGCATCTTGAAATTTTTATACCTACTCATTGACTCTTTCTGAATTTATGTCAATCATTCAGAAATCCATATTTGACCAAATGTACTAATATCGGAACCAAGAGTCGTCGATTTTGAACTTTATACTTCTACCCAATTGAATCCTTCTGGTGATAAATTAGCCTTAGAGTAGCCAATATTTTACCCATTGGACATGTTTCAGTTATGGATCTTGAAATTTCTATACCTACTTATTGACTCTTTCTGATGTTACATCGGTAATTCAAAAGTCAATATTTGACCAAATGTACTAAAATCGGGCCCAAGAGTCGTCTATTTGAACTTTTTAGTTCTACCCTATTGACTCTTTCTGGAGATAGTTCAGCCAATTTTTGACCCACTGAAAATATTTCAGTCCTTGATCTTGAACTTTCTATTCCTACCCAATTGACTCCTTCTTGTGATACATTAGCATTAGAGTAGCCAATATTTTACTCATTGGACATGTTTCAGTTATGGAGCTTGAAATTTTTATACCTACTCATTGACTCTTTCTGAATTTAGGTCAGTCATTCAGAAATCCATATTTGACCAAATGTACTAATATCGGGCCCAAGAGTCGTCGATTTTGAACTTTCTATTTACTCAATAGACTCCTTCTTGTGATAAATTAGCCATAGAGTAGCCAAAATTTGACCCATTGAACATGTTTCAGTCATGAATCTTGAAATTTCTATACCTACTTATTGACTCTTTTTGATGTTACATCGGCCATTCAAAAGTCAATATTTGACCAAATGTACTAAAATCAGGCCCAAGAGTCGTCTATTTTGAACTTTTTAGTTCTACCCTATTGAATCTTTCTGGAGATAGTTCAGGCAATTTTTGACCCACTGAAAATATTTCAGTCCTTGATCTTGAATTTTCTATTCCTACCCAATTGACTCCTTCTTGTGATACATTAGCCTTAGAGTAGCCAATATTTTACCCATTGGACATGTTTCAGTTATGGAGCTTGAAATTTTTATGCCTACTCATTGACTCTTTCTGAATTTAGGTCAGTCATTCAGAAATCCATATTTGACCAAATGTACTAATATCGGGCCCAAGAGTCGTCGATTTTGAACTTTCTATTTACTCAATAGACTCCTTCTTGTGATAAATTAGCCATAGAGTAGCCAAAATTTGAGCCATTGAACATGTTTCAGTCATGAATCTTGAAATTTCTATACCTACTTATTGACTCTTTTTGATGTTACATCGGCCATTCAAAAGTCAATATTTGACCAAATGTACTAAAATCGGGCCCAAGAGTCGTCTATTTTGAACTTTTTAGTTCTACCCTATTGACTCTTTCTGGAGATAGTTCAGCCAATTTTTGACCCACTGAAAATATTTCAGTCCTTGATCTTGAACTTTCTATTCCTACCCAATTGATTCCTTCTTGTGATACATTAGCCTTAGAGTAGCCAATATTTTACCCATTGGACATGTTTCAGTTATGCATCTTGAAATTTTTATACCTACTCATTGACTCTTTCTGAATTTATGTCAATCATTCAGAAATCCATATTTGACCAAATGTACTAATATCGGAACCAAGAGTCGTCGATTTTGAACTTTATACTTCTACCCAATTGAATCCTTCTGGTGATAAATTAGCCTTAGAGTAGCCAATATTTTACCCATTGGACATGTTTCAGTTATGGATCTTGAAATTTCTATACCTACTTATTCACTCTTTCTGATGTTACATCGGTAATTCAAAAGTCAATATTTGACCAAATGTACTAAAATCGGGCCCAAGAGTCGTCTATTTGAACTTTTTAGTTCTACCCTATTGACTCCTTCTGGAGATAGTTCAGCCAATTTTTGACCCACTGAAAATATTTCAGTCCTTGATCTTGAACTTTCTATTCCTACCCAATTGACTCCTTCTTGTGATACATTAGCATTAGAGTAGCCAATATTTTACTCATTGGACATGTTTCAGTGAAGGATCTTGAAATTTCTATAACTACTTATTGACTCTTTCTGATGTTACATCGGTCATTCAGAAATCCATATTTGACCAAATGTACTAATATCGGGCCCAAGAGTCGTCGATTTTGACCTTTCTATTTCTACCCAATTGATTCCTTCTTGTGATAAATTAGCCATAGAGTAGCCAATATTTGACCCATTGAACATGTTTCAGTCATGGATCTTGAAATTTCTTTACCTACTTATTGACTCTTTCTGATGTTATATCGGTCATTCAAAAGTCAATATTTGACCAAATGTACTAATATCAGGCCCAAGAGTCGTCGATTTTGAACTTTTTAGTTCTACCCTATTGACTCCTTCTTGCGATAGTTCAGCCAATTTTTGACCCACTGAAAATATTTCAGTCCTTGATCTTGAACTTTCTATTCCTACCCAGTTGACTCCTTCTTGTGATACATTAGCATTAGAGTAGCCAATATTTTACTCATTGGACATGTTTCAGTTATGGAACTTGAAATTTCTAATCCTACTTATTGACTCTTTCTGACGTTACATCGACCATTCAAAAGTCAATATTTGACCAAATGTACTAAAATCAGGCTAGAGAGTCGTCTATTTTGAACTTTTTAGTTCTACCCTATTGACTCTTTCTGGAGATAGTTCAGGCAATTTTTGACCCACTGAAAATATTTCAGTCCTTGATCTTGAACTTTCTATTCCTACCCAATTGACTCCTTCTTGTGATACATTAGCATTAGAGTAGCCAATATTTTACTCATTGGACATGTTTCAGTCAAGGATCTTGAAATTTCTATACCTACTTATTGACTCTTTCTGATGTTACATCGGTCATTCAGAAATCCATATTTGACCAAATGTACTAATATCGGGCCCAAGAGTCGTCGATTTTGACCTGTCTATTTCTACCCAATTGATTCCTTCTTGTGATAAATTAGCCATAGAGTAGCCAATATTTGACCCATTGAACATGTTTCAGTCATGGATCTTGAAATTTCTTTACCTACTTATTGACTCTTTCTGATGTTATATCGGTCATTCAGAAGTCAATATTTGACCAAATGTACTAATATCAGGCCCAAGAGTCGTCGATTTTGAACTTTTTAGTTCTACCCTATTGACTCCTTCTTGTGATAGTTCAGCCAATTTTTGACCCACTGAAAATATTTCAGTCCTTGATCTTGAACTTTCTATTCCTACCCAGTTGACTCCTTCTTGTGATACATTAGCATTAGAGTAGCCAATATTTTACTCATTGGACATGTTTCAGTTATGGATCTTGAAATTTCTAAACCTACTTATTGACTCTTTCTGGTGTTACATCGACCATTCAAAAGTCAATATTTGACCAAATGTACTAAAATCAGGCTAGAGAGTCGTCTATTTTGAACTTTTTAGTTCTACCCTATTGATTCTTTCTGGAGATAGTTCAGGCAATTTTTGACCCACTGAAAATATTTCAGTCCTTGATCTTGAACTTTCTATTCCTACCCAATTGATTCCTTCTTGTGATACATTAGCCTTAGAGTAGCCAATATTTTACCCATTGGACATGTTTCAGTTATGCATCTTGAAATTTTTATACCTACTCATTGACTCTTTCTGAATTTAGGTCAGTCATTCAGAAATCCATATTTGACCAAATGTACTAATATCGGGCCCAAGAGTCGTCGATTTTGAACTTTCTATTTCTACCCAATAGACTCCTTCTTGTGAAAAATTAGCCATAGAGTAACCAAAATTTGACCCATTGAACATGTTTCAGTTATGGATCTTGAAATTTCTATACCTACTTATTGACTCTTTCTGTTGTTACATCGGTCATTCAAAAGTCAATATTTGACCAAATGTACTAATATCAGGCCCAAGAGTCGTCGATTTTTAACTTTTTAGTTCTACCCTATTGACTCCTTCTTGTGATAGTTCAGCCAATTTTTGACCCACTGAAAATATTTCAGTCCTTGATCTTGAACTTTCTATTCCTACCCAATTGACTCCTTCTTGTGATACATTAGCCTTAGAGTAGCCAATATTTTACCCATTGGACATGTTTCAGTTATGGAGCTTGAAATTTTTATACCTACTCATTGACTCTTTCTGAATTTAGGTCAGTCATTCAGAAATCCATATTTGACCAAATGTACTAATATCGGGCCCAAGAGTCGTCGATTTTGAACTTTCTATTTACTCAATAGACTCCTTCTTGTGATAAATTAGCCATAGAGTAGCCAAAATTTGACCCATTGAACATGTTTCAGTCATGAATCTTGAAATTTCTATACCTACTTATTGACTCTTTTTGATGTTACATCGGCCATTCAAAAGTCAATATTTGACCAAATGTACTAAAATCGGGCCCAAGAGTCGTCTATTTTGAACTTTTTAGTTCTACCCTATTGACTCTTTCTGGAGATAGTTCAGCCAATTTTTGACCCACTGAAAATATTTCAGTCCTTGATCTTGAACTTTCTATTCCTACCCAATTGATTCCTTCTTGTGATACATTAGCCTTAGAGTAGCCAATATTTTACCCATTGGACATGTTTCAGTTATGCATCTTGAAATTTTTATACCTACTCATTGACTCTTTCTGAATTTATGTCAATCATTCAGAAATCCATATTTGACCAAATGTACTAATATCGGAACCAAGAGTCGTCGATTTTGAACTTTATACTTCTACCCAATTGAATCCTTCTGGTGATAAATTAGCCTTAGAGTAGCCAATATTTTACCCATTGGACATGTTTCAGTTATGGATCTTGAAATTTCTATACCTACTTATTGACTCTTTCTGATGTTACATCGGTAATTCAAAAGTCAATATTTGACCAAATGTACTAAAATCGGGCCCAAGAGTCGTCTATTTGAACTTTTTAGTTCTACCCTATTGACTCCTTCTGGAGATAGTTCAGCCAATTTTTGACCCACTGAAAATATTTCAGTCCTTGATCTTGAACTTTCTATTCCTACCCAATTGACTCCTTCTTGTGATACATTAGCATTAGAGTAGCCAATATTTTACTCATTGGACATGTTTCAGTTATGGAGCTTGAAATTTTTATACCTACTCATTGACTCTTTCTGAATTTAGGTCAGTCATTCAGAAATCCATATTTGACCAAATGTACTAATATCGGGCCCAAGAGTCGTCGATTTTGAACTTTCTATTTACTCAATAGACTCCTTCTTGTGATAAATTAGCCATAGAGTAGCCAAAATTTGACCCATTGAACATGTTTCAGTCATGAATCTTGAAATTTCTATACCTACTTATTGACTCTTTTTGATGTTACATCGGCCATTCAAAAGTCAATATTTGACCAAATGTACTAAAATCAGGCCCAAGAGTCGTCTATTTTGAACTTTTTAGTTCTACCCTATTGAATCTTTCTGGAGATAGTTCAGGCAATTTTTGACCCACTGAAAATATTTCAGTCCTTGATCTTGAACTTTCTATTCCTACCCAATTGACTCCTTCTTGTGATACATTAGCCTTAGAGTAGCCAATATTTTACTCATTGGACATGTTTCAGTTATGGAACTTGAAATTTCTAAACCTACTTATTGACTCTTTCTGACGTTACATCGACCATTCAAAAGTCAATATTTGACCAAATGTACTAAAATCAGGCTAGAGAGTCGTCTATTTTGAACTTTTTAGTTCTACCCTATTGACTCTTTCTGGAGATAGTTCAGGCAATTTTTGACCCACTGAAAATATTTCAGTCCTTGATCTTGAACTTTCTATTCCTACCCAATTGACTCCTTCTTGTGATACATTAGCATTAGAGTAGCCAATATTTTACTCTTTGGACATGTTTCAGTCAAGGATCTTGAAATTTCTATAACTACTTATTGACTCTTTCTGATGTTACATCGGTCATTCAGAAATCCATATTTGACCAAATGTACTAATATCGGGCCCAAGAGTCGTCGATTTTGACCTGTCTATTTCTACCCAATTGATTCCTTCTTGTGATAAATTAGCCATAGAGTAGCCAATATTTGACCCATTGAACATGTTTCAGTCATGGATCTTGAAATTTCTTTACCTACTTATTGACTCTTTCTGATGTTATATCGGTCATTCAAAAGTCAATATTTGACCAAATGTACTAATATCAGGCCCAAGAGTCGTCGATTTTGAACTTTTTAGTTCTACCCTATTGACTCCTTCTTGCGATAGTTCAGCCAATTTTTGACCCACTGAAAATATTTCAGTCCTTGATCTTGAACTTTCTATTCCTACCCAGTTGACTCCTTCTTGTGATACATTAGCATTAGAGTAGCCAATATTTTACTCATTGGACATGTTTCAGTTATGGAACTTGAAATTTCTAAACCTACTTATTGACTCTTTCTGACGTTACATCGACCATTCAAAAGTCAATATTTGACAAAATGTACTAAAATCAGGCTAGAGAGTCGTCTATTTTGAACTTTTTAGTTCTACCCTATTGACTCTTTCTGGAGATAGTTCAGGTAATTTTTGACCCACTGAAAATATTTCAGTCCTTGATCTTGAACTTTCTATTCCTACCCAATTGACTCCTTCTTGTGATACATTAGCATTAGAGTAGCCAATATTTTACTCATTGGACATGTTTCAGTCAAGGATCTTGAAATTTCTATAACTACTTATTGACTCTTTCTGATGTTACATCGGTCATTCAGAAATCCATATTTGACCAAATGTACTAATATCGGGCCCAAGAGTCGTCGATTTTGACCTGTCTATTTCTACCCAATTGATTCCTTCTTGTGATAAATTAGCCATAGAGTAGCCAATATTTGACCCATTGAACATGTTTCAGTCATGGATCTTGAAATTTCTTTACCTACTTATTGACTCTTTCTGATGTTATATCGGTCATTCAGAAGTCAATATTTGACCAAATGTACTAATATCAGGCCCAAGAGTCGTCGATTTTGAACTTTTTAGTTCTACCCTATTGACTCCTTCTTGTGATAGTTCAGCCAATTTTTGACCCACTGAAAATATTTCAGTCCTTGATCTTGAACTTTCTATTCCTACCCAGTTGACTCCTTCTTGTGATACATTAGCATTAGAGTAGCCAATATTTTACTCATTGGACATGTTTCAGTTATGGATCTTGAAATTTCTAAACCTACTTATTGACTCTTTCTGGTGTTACATCGACCATTCAAAAGTCAATATTTGACCAAATGTACTAAAATCAGGCCAGAGAGTCGTCTATTTTGAACTTTTTAGTTCTACCCTATTGACTCTTTCTGGAGATAGTTCAGGCAATTTTTGACCCACTGAAAATATTTCAGTCCTTGATTTTGAACTTTCTATTCCTACCCAATTGACTCCTTCTTGTGATACATTAGCATTAGAGTAGCCAATATTTTACTCATTGGACATGTTTCAGTCAAGGATCTTGAAATTTCTATACCTACTTATTGACTCTTTCTGATGTTACATCGGTCATTCAGAAATCCATATTTGACCACATGTACTAATATCAGGCCCAAGAGTCGTCGATTTTGAACTTTTTAGTTCTACCCTATTAACTCCTTCTTGCGATAGTTCAGCCAATTTTTGACCCACTGAAAATATTTCAGCCCTTGATCTTGAACTTTCTATTCCTACCCAATTGACTCCTTCTTGTGATACATTAGCCTTAGAGTAGCCAATATTTTACCCATTTGACATGTTTCAGTTATGGAGCTTGAAATTTTTATACCTACTCATTGACTCTTTCTGAATATAGGTCAGTCATTCAGAAATCCATATTTGACCAAATGTACTAATATCGGGCCCAAGAGTCGTCGATTTTGAACTTTCTATTTCTACCCAATAGACTCCTTCTTGTGATAAATTAGCCATAGAGTAACCAAAATTTGACCCATTGAACATGTTTCAGTCATGAATCTTGAAATTTCTATACCTACTTATTGACTCTTTCTGATGTTACATCGGTCATTCAGAAATCCATATTTGACCAAATGTACTAATTTCGGGCCCAAGAGTCATCGATTTTGACCTTTCTTTTTCTAGCCAATTGATTCCTTCTTGTGATAAAGCAGCCATAGAGTAGCCAATATTTGACCCATTGAACATGTTTCAGTCATGGATCTTGAAATTTCTTTACCTACTTATTGACTCTTTCTGAAGTTACATCGGTCATTCAAAAGTCAATATTTGACCAAATGTACTAATATCAGGCCCAAGAGTCGTCGATTTTGAACTTTTTAGTTCTACCCTATTGACTCCTTCTTGCGATAGTTCAGCCAATTTTTGACCCACTGAAAATATTTCAGTCCTTGATCTTGAACTTTCTATTCCTACCCAGTTGACTCCTTCTTGTGATACATTAGCATTAGAGTAGCCAATATTTTACTCATTGGACATGTTTCAGTTATGGATCTTGAAATTTCTAAACCTACTTATTGACTCTTTCTGATGTTATATCGGTCATTCAGAAGTCAATATTTGACCAAATGTACTAATATCAGGCCCAAGAGTCGTCGATTTTGAACTTTTTAGTTCTACCCTATTGACTCCTTCTTGTGATAGTTCAGCCAATTTTTGACCCACTGAAAATATTTCAGTCCTTGATCTTGAACTTTCTATTCCTACCCAGTTGACTCCTTCTTGTGATACATTAGCATTAGAGTAGCCAATATTTTACTCATTGGACATGTTTCAGTTATGGATCTTGAAATTTCTAAACCTACTTATTGACTCTTTCTGGTGTTACATCGACCATTCAAAAGTCAATATTTGACCAAATGTACTAAAATCAGGCCAGAGAGTCGTCTATTTTGAACTTTTTAGTTCTACCCTATTGACTCTTTCTGGAGATAGTTCAGGCAATTTTTGACCCACTGAAAATATTTCAGTCCTTGATTTTGAACTTTCTATTCCTACCCAATTGACTCCTTCTTGTGATACATTAGCATTAGAGTAGCCAATATTTGACCCATTGAACATGTTTCAGTCATGCATCTTGAAATTTCTTTACCTACTTATTGACTCTTTCTGATGTTATATCGGTCATTCAAAAGTCAATATTTGACCAAATGTACTAATATCAGGCCCAAGAGTCGTCGATTTTGAACTTTTTAGTTCTACCCTATTGACTCCTTCTTGCGATAGTTCAGCCAATTTTTGACCCACTGAAAATATTTCAGTCCTTGATTTTGAACTTTCTATTCCTACCCAATTGACTCCTTCTTGTGATACATTAGCCTTAGAGTAGCCAATATTTTACCCATTTGACATGTTTCAGTTATGGAGCTTGAAATTTTTATACCTACTTATTGACTCTTTCTGAATATAGGTCAGTCATTCAGAAATCCATATTTGACCAAATGTACTAATATCGGGCCCAAGAGTCGTCGATTTTGAACTTTCTATTTCTACCCAATAGACTCCTTCTTGTGATAAATTAGCCATAGAGTAACCAAAATTTGACCCATTGAACATGTTTCAGTCATGAATCTTGAAATTTCTATACCTACTTATTGACTCTTTCTGATGTTACATCGGTCATTCAGAAATCCATATTTGACCAAATGTACTAATTTCGGGCCCAAGAGTCATCGATTTTGACCTTTCTTTTTCTAGCCAATTGATTCCTTCTTGTGATAAAGCAGCCATAGAGTAGCCAATATTTGACCCATTGAACATGTTTCAGTCATGGATCTTGAAATTTCTTTACCTACTTATTGACTCTTTCTGAAGTTACATCGGTCATTCAAAAGTCAATATTTGACCAAATGTACTAATATCAGGCCCAAGAGTCGTCGATTTTGAACTTTTTAGTTCTACCCTATTGACTCCTTCTTGCGATAGTTCAGCCAATTTTTGACCCACTGAAAATATTTCAGTCCTTGATCTTGAACTTTCTATTCCTACCCAGTTGACTCCTTCTTGTGATACATTAGCATTAGAGTAGCCAATATTTTACTCATTGGACATGTTTCAGTTATGGATCTTGAAATTTCTAAACCTACTCATTGACTCTTTCTGGTGTTACATCGACCATTCAAAAGTCAATATTTGACCAAATGTACTAATATCGGAACCAAGAGTCGTCGATTTTGAACTTTATATTTATACCCAATTGAATCCTTCTGGTGATAAATTAGCCTTAGAGTAGCCAATATTTTACCCATTGGACATGTTTCAGTTATGGATTTTGAAATTTCTATACCTACTTATTGACTCTTTCTGATGTTACATCGGTAATTCAAAAGTCAATATTTGACCAAATGTACTAAAATCGGGCCCAAGAGTCGTCTATTTGAACTTTTTAGTTCTACCCTATTGACTCCTTCTGGAGATAGTTCAGCCAATTTTTGACCCACTGAAAATATTTCAGTCCTTGATCTTGAACTTTCTATTCCTACCCAATTGACTCCTTCTTGTGATACATTAGCATTAGAATAGCCAATATTTTACTCATTGGACATGTTTCAGTCAAGGATCTTGAAATTTCTATACCTACTTATTGACTCTTTCTGATGTTACATCGGTCATTCAGAAATCCATATTTGACCAAATGTACTAATATCGGGCCCAAGAGTCGTCGATTTTGACCTTTCTTTTTCTAGCCAATTGATTCCTTCTTGTGATAAATTAGCCATAGAGTAGCCAATATTTGACCCATTGAACATGTTTCCGTCATGGATCTTGAAATTTCTTTACCTACTTATTGACTCTTTCTGAAGTTACATCGGTCATTCAAAAGTCAATATTTGACCAAATGTACTAATATCAGGTCCAAGAGTCGTCGATTTTGAACTTTTTAGTTCTACCCTATTGACTCCTTCTTGCGATAGTTCAGCCAATTTTTGACCCACTGAAAATATTTCAGTCCTTGATCTTGAACTTTCTATTCCTACCCAGTTGACTCCTTCTTGTGATACATTAGCATTAGAGTAGCCAATATTTTACTCATTGGACATGTTTCAGTTATGGATCTTGAAATTTCTAAACCTACTTATTGACTCTTTCTGGTGTTACATCGACCATTCAAAAGTCAATATTTGACCAAATGTACTAATATCGGAACCAAGAGTCGTCGATTTTGAACTTTATATTTATACCCAATTGAATCCTTCTGGTGATAAATTAGCCTTAGAGTAGCCAATATTTTACCCATTGGACATTTTTCAGTTATGGATTTTGAAATTTCTATACCTACTTATTGACTCTTTCTGATGTTACATCGGTAATTCAAAAGTCAATATTTGACCAAATGTACTAAAATCGGGCCCAAGAGTCGTCTATTTGAACTTTTTAGTTCTACCCTATTGATTCCTTCTGGAGATAGTTCAGCCAATTTTTGACCCACTGAAAATATTTCAGTCCTTGATCTTGAACTTTCTATTCCTACCCAATTGACTCCTTCTTGTGATACATTAGCATTAGAATAGCCAATATTTTACTCATTGGACATGTTTCAGTCAAGGATCTTGAAATTTCTATACCTACTTATTGACTCTTTCTGATGTTACATCGGTCATTCAGAAATCCATATTTGACCAAATGTACTAATATCGGGCCCAAGAGTCGTCGATTTTGACCTTTCTTTTTCTAGCCAATTGATTCCTTCTTGTGATAAATTAGCCATAGAGTAGCCAATATTTGACCCATTGAACATGTTTCCGTCATGGATCTTGAAATTTCTTTACCTACTTATTGACTCTTTCTGAAGTTACATCGGTCATTCAAAAGTCAATATTTGACCAAATGTACTAATATCAGGTCCAAGAGTCGTCGATTTTGAACTTTTTAGTTCTACCCTATTGACTCCTTCTTGCGATAGTTCAGCCAATTTTTGACCCACTGAAAATATTTCAGTCCTTGATCTTGAACTTTCTATTCCTACCCAGTTGACTCCTTCTTGTGATACATTAGCATTAGAGTAGCCAATATTTTACTCATTGGACATGTTTCAGTTATGGATCTTGAAATTTCTAAACCTACTTATTGACTCTTTCTGATGTTACATCGACCATTCAAAAGTCAATATTTGACCAAATGTACTAAAATCAGGCCAGAGAGTCGTCTATTTTGAACTTTTTAGTTCTACCCTATTGACTCTTTCTGGAGATAGTTCAGCCAATTTTTGACCCACTGAAAATATTTCAGTCCTTGATCTTGAACTTTCTATTACTACCCAATTGACTACTTCTTGTGATACATTAGCCTTAGAGTAGCCAATATTTTACCCATTGGACATGTTTCAGTTATGGAGCTTGAAATTTTTATACCTACTAATTGACTCTTTCTGAATTTAGGTCAGTCAATCAGAAATCCATATTTGACCAAATGTACTAATATCGGGCCCAAGAGTCGTCGATTTTGAACTTTCTATTTCTACCCAATAGACTCCTTCTTGTGATAAATTAGCCATAGAGTAGCCAAAATTTGACCCTTGAACATGTTTCAGTCATGAATCTTGAAATTTCTATACCTACTTATTGACTCTTTTTGATGTTACATCGGCCATTCAAAAGTCAATATTTGACCAAATGTACTAAAATCGGGCCCAAGAGTCGTCTATTTTAAACTTTTTAGTTCTACCCTATTGACTCTTTCTGGAGATAGTTCAGCCAATTTTTGACCCACTGAAAATATTTCAGTCCTTGATCTCGAACTTTCTATTCCTACCCAATTGATTCCTTCTTGTGATACATTAGCCTTAGAGTAGCCAATATTTTACCCATTGGACATGTTTCAGTTATGCATCTTGAAATTTTTATACCTACTCATTGACTCTTTCTGAATTTATGTCAATCATTCAGAAATCCATATTTGACCAAATGTACTAATATCGGAACTAAGAGTCGTCGATTTTGAACTTTATATTTCTACCCAATTGAATCCTTCTGGTGATAAATTAGCCTTAGAGTAGCCAATATTTTACCCATTGGACATGTTTCAGTTATGGATCTTGAAATTTCTATACCTACTTATTGATTCTTTCTGATGTTACATCGGTAATTCAAAAGTCAATATTTGACCAAATGTACTAAAATCGGGCCCAAGAGTCGTCTATTTGAACTTTTTAGTTCTACCCTATTGACTCCTTCTGGAGATAGTTCAGCCAATTTTTGACCCACTGAAAATATTTCAGTCCTTGATCTTGAACTTTCTATTCCTACCCAATTGACTCCTTCTTGTGATACATTAGCATTAGAGTAGCCAATATTTTACTCATTGGACATGTTTCAGTCAAGGATCTTGAAATTTCTATACCTACTTATTGACTCTTTCTGATGTTACATCGGTCATTCAGAAATCCATATTTGACCAAATGTACTAATATCGGGCCCAAGAGTCGTCGATTTTGACCTTTCTATTTCTACCCAATTGACTCCTTCTGGTGATAAATTAGCGATAGAGTAGCCAATAATTGACCCATTGAACATGTTTCAGTCATGGATCTTGAAATTTCTATACCTACTTATTGACTCTTTCTGATGTTACATCGGTCATTCAAAAGTCAATATTTGACCAAATGTACTAAAATCGGGCCCAAGAGTCGTCTATTTTGAACTTTTTAGTTCTACCCTATTGACTCCTTCTTGCGATAGTTCAGCCAATTTTTGACCCACTGAAAATATTTCAGTCCTTGATCTTGAACTTTCTATTCCTACCCAGTTGACTCCTTCTTGTGATACATTAGCATTAGAGTAGCCAATATTTTACTCATTGGACATGTTTCAGTTATGGATCTTGAAATTTCTAAACCTACTTATTGACTCTTTCTGGTGTTACATCGACCATTCAAAAGTCAATATTTGACCAAATGTACTAAAATCAGGCCAGAGAGTCGTCTATTTTGAACTTTTTAGTTCTACCCTTTTGACTCTTTCTGGAGATAGTTCAGGCAATTTTTGACCCACTGAAAATATTTCAGTCCTTGATTTTGAACTTTCTATTCCTACCCAATTGACTCCTTCTTGTGATACATTAGCATTAGTGTAGCCAATATTTTACTCATTGGACATGTTTCAGTCAAGGATCTTGAAATTTCTATACCTACTTATTGACTCTTTCTGATGTTACATCGGTCATTCAGAAATCCATATTTGACCAAATGTACTAATATCGGGCCCAAGAGTCGTCGGTTTTGAACTTTCTATTCCTACCCAATTGATTCCTTCTTGTGATAAATTAGCCATAGAGTAGCCAATATTTGACCCATTGAACATGTTTCAGTCATGGATCTTGAAATTTCTTTACCTACTTATTGACTCTTTCTGATGTTATATCGGTCATTCAAAAGTCAATATTTGACCAAATGTACTAATATCAGGCCCAAGAGTCGTCGATTTTGAACTTTTTAGTTCTACCCTATTGACTCCTTCTTGCGATAGTTCAGCCAATTTTTGACCCACTGAAAATATTTCAGTCCTTGATCTTGAACTTTCTATTCCTACCCAATTGACTCCTTCTTGTGATACATTAGCCTTAGAGTAGCCAATATTTTACCCATTGGACATGTTTCAGTTATGGAGCTTGAAATTTTTATACCTACTCATTGACTATTTCTGAATTTAGCTCAGTCATTCAGAAATCCATAATTGACCAAATGTACAAATATCGGGCCTAAGAGTCGTCGATTTTGAACTTTCTATTTCTACCCAATAGACTCCTTCTTGTGATAAATTAGCCATAGAGTAACCAAAATTTGACCCATTGAACATGTTTCAGTCATGAATCTTGAAATTTCTATACCTACTTATTGACTCTTTCTGATGTTACATCGGTCATTCAGAAATCCATATTTGACCAAATGTACTAATTTCGGGCCCAAGAGTCGTCGATTTTGACCTTTCTTTTTCTAGCCAATTGATTCCTTCTTGTGATAAATTAGCCATAGAGTAGCCAATATTTGACCCATTGAACATGTTTCAGTCATGGATCTTGAAATTTCTTTACTTACTTATTGACTCTTTCTGAAGTTACATCGGTCATTCAAAAGTCAATATTTGACCAAATGTACTAATATCAGCCCCAAGAGTCGTCGATTTTGAACTTTTTAGTTCTACCCTATTGACTCCTTGCGATAGTTCAGCCAATTTTTGACCCACTGAAAATATTTCAGTCCTTGATCTTGAACTTTCTATTCCTACCCAGTTGACTCCTTCTTGTGATACATTAGCATTAGAGTAGCCAATATTTTACTCATTGGACATGTTTCAGTTATGGATCTTGAAATTTCTAAACCTACTTATTGACTCTTTCTGGTGTTACATCGACCATTCAAAAGTCAATAATTGACCAAATGTACTAAAATCGGGCCCAAGAGTCGTCTATTTTGAACTTTTTAGTTTTACCCTATTGACTCTTTCTGGAGATAGTTCAGCCAATTTTTGACCCACTGAAAATATTTCAGTCCTTGATTTTGAACTTTATATTCCTACCCAATTGACTCCTTCTTGTGATACATTAGCATTAGAGTAGCCAATATTTTACTCATTGGACATGTTTCAGTCAAGGATCTTGAAATTTCTATACCTACTTATTGACTCTTTCTGATGTTACATCGGTCATTCAGAAATCCATATTTGACCAAATGTACTAATATCGGGCCCAAGAGTCGTCGGTTTTGAACTTTCTATTCCTACCCAATTGATTCCTTCTTGTGATAAATTAGCCATAGAGTAGCCAATATTTGACCCATTGAACATGTTTCAGTCATGGATCTTGAAATTTCTTTACCTACTTATTGACTCTTTCTGATGTTATATCGGTCATTCAAAAGTCAATATTTGACCAAATGTACTAATATCAGGCCCAAGAGTCGTCGATTTTGAACTTTTTAGTTCTACCCTATTGACTCTTTCTGGAGATAGTTCAGCCAATTTTTGACCCACTGAAAATATTTCAGTCCTTGATCTTGAACTTTCTATTCCTACCCAGTTGACTCCTTCTTGTGATACATTAGCATTAGAGTAGCCAATATTTTACTCATTGGACATGTTTCAGTTATGGATCTTGAAATTTCTAAACCTACTTATTGACTCTTTCTGGTGTTACATCGACCATTCAAAAGTCAATAATTGACCAAATGTACTAAAATCGGGCCCAAGAGTCGTCTATTTTGAACTTTTTAGTTTTACCCTATTGACTCTTTCTGGAGATAGTTCAGCCAATTTTTGACCCACTGAAAATATTTCAGTCCTTGATTTTGAACTTTATATTCCTACCCAATTGACTCCTTCTTGTGATACATTAGCATTAGAGTAGCCAATATTTTACTCATTGGACATGTTTCAGTCAAGGATCTTGAAATTTCTATACCTACTTATTGACTCTTTGTGATGTTACATCGGTCATTCAGAAATCCATATTTGACCAAATGTACTAATATCGGGCCCAAGAGTCGTCGGTTTTGAACTTTCTATTCTTACCCAATTGATTCCTTCTTGTGATAAATTAGCCATAGAGTAGCCAATATTTGACCCATTGAACATGTTTCAGTCATGCATCTTGAAATTTCTTTACCTACTTATTGACTCTTTCTGATGTTATATCGGTCATTCAAAAGTCAATATTTGACCAAATGTACTAATATCAGGCCCAAGAGTCGTCGATTTTGAACTTTTTAGTTCTACCCTATTGACTCCTTCTTGCGATAGTTCAGCCAATTTTTGACCCACTGAAAATATTTCAGTCCTTCATCTTGAACTTTCTATTCCTACCCAATTGACTCCTTCTTGTGATACATTAGCCTTAGAGTAGCCAATATTTTACCCATTGGACATGTTTCAGTTATGGAGCTTGAAATTTTTATACCTACTAATTGACTCTTTCTGAATTTAGGTCAGTCAATCAGAAATCCATATTTGACCAAATGTACTAATATCGGGCCCAAGAGTCGTCGATTTTGAACTTTCTATTTCTACCCAATACACTCCTTCTTGTGATAAATTAGCCATAGAGTAGCCAAAATTTGACCCTTGAACATGTTTCAGTCATGAATCTTGAAATTTCTATACCTACTTATTGACTCTTTTTGATGTTACATCGGCCATTCAAAAGTCAATATTTGACCAAATGTACTAAAATCGGGCCCAAGAGTCGTCTATTTTGAACTTTTTAGTTCTACCCTATTGACTCTTTCTGGAGATAGTTCAGCCAATTTTTGACCCACTGAAAATATTTCAGTCCTTGATCTCGAACTTTCTATTCCTACCCAATTGATTCCTTCTTGTGATACATTAGCCTTAGAGTAGCCAATATTTTGCCCATTGGACATGTTTCAGTTATGCATCTTGAAATTTTTATACCTGCTCATTGACTCTTTCTGAATTTATGTCAATCATTCAGAAATCCATTTTTGACCAAATGTACTAATATCGGAACTAAGAGTCGTCGATTTTGAACTTTATATTTCTACCCAATTGAATCCTTCTGGTGATAAATTAGCCTTAGAGTAGCCAATATTTTACCCATTGGACATGTTTCAGTTATGGATCTTGAAATTTCTATACCTACTTATTGACTCTTTCTGATGTTACATCGGTAATTCAAAAGTCAATATTTGACCAAATGTACTAAAATCGGGCCCAAGAGTCGTCTATTTGAACTTTTTAGTTCTACCCTATTGACTCCTTCTGGAGATAGTTCAGCCAATTTTTGACCCACTGAAAATATTTCAGTCCTTGATCTTGAACTTTCTATTCCTACCCAATTGACTCCTTCTTGTGATACATTAGCATTAGAGTAGCCAATATTTTACTCATTGGACATGTTTCAGTCAAGGATCTTGAAATTTCTATACCTACTTATTGACTCTTTCTGATGTTACATCGGTCATTCAGAAATCCAATTTTGACCAAATGTACTAATATCGGGCCCAAGAGTCGTCGATTTTGACCTTTCTATTTCTACCCAATTGACTCCTTCTGGTGATAAATTAGCGATAGAGTAGCCAATAATTGACCCATTGAACATGTTTCAGTCATGGATCTTGAAATTTCTATACCTACTTATTGACTCTTTCTGATGTTACATCGGTCATTCAAAAGTCAATATTTGACCAAATGTACTAAAATCGGGCCCAAGAGTCGTCTATTTTGAACTTTTTAGTTCTACCCTATTGACTCCTTCTTGCGATAGTTCAGCCAATTTTTGACCCACTGAAAATATTTCAGTCCTTGATCTTGAACTTTCTATTCCTACCCAGTTGACTCCTTCTTGTGATACATTAGCATTAGAGTAGCCAATATTTTACTCATTGGACATGTTTCAGTTATGGATCTTGAAATTTCTAAACCTACTTATTGACTCTTTCTGGTGTTAAATCGACCATTCAAAAGTCAATATTTGACCAAATGTACTAAAATCAGGCCAGAGAGTCGTCTATTTTGAACTTTTTAGTTCTACCCTTTTGACTCTTTCTGGAGATAGTTCAGGCAATTTTTGACCCACTGAAAATATTTCAGTCCTTGATTTTGAACTTTCTATTCCTACCCAATTGACTCCTTCTTGTGATACATTAGCATAAGAGTAGCCAATATTTTACTCATTGGACATGTTTCAGTCAAGGATCTTGAAATTTCTATACCTACTTATTGACTCTTTCTGAATTTAGGTCAGTCATTCAGAAATCCATATTTGACCAAATGTACTAATATCGGGCCCAAGAGTCGTCGATTTTGAACTTTCTATTTCTACCCAATAGACTCCTTCTTGTGATAAATTAGCCATAGAGTAACCAAAATTTGACCCATTGAACATGTTTCAGTCATGAATCTTGAAATTTCTATACCTACTTATTGACTCTTTCTGATGTTACATCGGTCATTCAGAAATCCATATTTGACCAAATGTACTAATTTTGGGCCCAAGAGTCGTCGATTTTGACCTTTCTTTTTCTAGCCAATTGATTCCTTCTTGTGATAAATTAGCCATAGAGTAGCCAATATTTGACCCATTGAACATGTTTCAGTCATGGATCTTGAAATTTCTTTACCTACTTATTGACTCTTTCTGAAGTTACATCGGTCATTCAAAAGTCAATATTTGACCAAATGTACTAATATCAGGCCCAAGAGTCGTCGATTTTGAACTTTTTAGTTCTACCCTATTGACTCCTTCTTGCGATAGTTCAGCCAATTTTTGACCCACTGAAAATATTTCAGTCCTTGATCTTGAACTTTCTATTCCTACCCAGTTGACTCCTTCTTGTGATACATTAGCATTAGAGTAGCCAATATTTTACTCATTGGACATTTTTCAGTTATGGATCTTGAAATTTCTAAACCTACTTATTGACTCTTTCTGGTGTTACATCGACCATTCAAAAGTCAATATTTGACCAAATGTACTAAAATCGGGCCCAAGAGTCGTCTATTTTGAACTTTTTAGTTTTACCCTATTGACTCTTTCTGGAGATAGTTCAGCCAATTTTTGACCCACTGAAAATATTTCAGTCCTTGATTTTGAACTTTCTATTCCTACCCAATTGACTCCTTCTTGTGATACATTAGCATTAGAGTAGCCAATATTTTACTCATTGGACATGTTTCAGTCAAGGATCTTGAAATTTCTATACCTACTTATTGACTCTTTCTGAATTTAGGTCAGTCATTCAGAAATCCATATTTGACCAAATGTACTAATATCGGGCCCAAGAGTCGTCGATTTTGAACTTTCTATTTCTACCCAATAGACTCCTTCTTGTGATAAATTAGCCATAGAGTAACCAAAATTTGACCCATTGAACATGTTTCAGTGATGAATCTTGAAATTTCTAAACCTACTTATTGACTCTTTCTGGTGTTACATCGACCATTCAGAAATCCATATTTGACCAAATGTACTAAAATCAGGCCAGAGAGTCGTCTATTTTGAACTTTTTAGTTCTACCCTATTGACTCTTTCTGGAGATAGTTCAGGCAATTTTTGACCCACTGAAAATATTTCAGTCCTTGATCTTGAACTTTCTATTACTACCCAATTGACTACTTCTTGTGATACATTAGCCTTAGAGTAGCCAATATTTTACTCATTGGACATGTTTCAGTTATGGATCTTGAAATTTCTAAACCTACTTATTGACTCTTTCTGGTGTTACATCGACCATTCAAAAGTCAATAATTGACCAAATGTACTAAAATCGGGCCCAAGAGTCGTCTATTTTGAACTTTTTAGTTTTACCCTATTGACTCTTTCTGGAGATAGTTCAGCCAATTTTTGACCCACTGAAAATATTTCAGTCCTTGATTTTGAACTTTATATTCCTACCCAATTGACTCCTTCTTGTGATACATTAGCATTAGAGTAGCCAATATTTTACTCATTGGACATGTTTCAGTCAAGGATCTTGAAATTTCTATACCTACTTATTGACTCTTTGTGATGTTACATCGGTCATTCAGAAATCCATATTTGACCAAATGTACTAATATCGGGCCCAAGAGTCGTCGGTTTTGAACTTTCTATTCTTACCCAATTGATTCCTTCTTGTGATAAATTAGCCATAGAGTAGCCAATATTTGACCCATTGAACATGTTTCAGTCATGCATCTTGAAATTTCTTTACCTACTTATTGACTCTTTCTGATGTTATATCGGTCATTCAAAAGTCAATATTTGACCAAATGTACTAATATCAGGCCCAAGAGTCGTCGATTTTGAACTTTTTAGTTCTACCCTATTGACTCCTTCTTGCGATAGTTCAGCCAATTTTTGACCCACTGAAAATATTTCAGTCCTTCATCTTGAACTTTCTATTCCTACCCAATTGACTCCTTCTTGTGATACATTAGCCTTAGAGTAGCCAATATTTTACCCATTGGACATGTTTCAGTTATGGAGCTTGAAATTTTTATACCTACTAATTGACTCTTTCTGAATTTAGGTCAGTCAATCAGAAATCCATATTTGACCAAATGTACTAATATCGGGCCCAAGAGTCGTCGATTTTGAACTTTCTATTTCTACCCAATACACTCCTTCTTGTGATAAATTAGCCATAGAGTAGCCAAAATTTGACCCTTGAACATGTTTCAGTCATGAATCTTGAAATTTCTATACCTACTTATTGACTCTTTTTGATGTTACATCGGCCATTCAAAAGTCAATATTTGACCAAATGTACTAAAATCGGGCCCAAGAGTCGTCTATTTTGAACTTTTTAGTTCTACCCTATTGACTCTTTCTGGAGATAGTTCAGCCAATTTTTGACCCACTGAAAATATTTCAGTCCTTGATCTCGAACTTTCTATTCCTACCCAATTGATTCCTTCTTGTGATACATTAGCCTTAGAGTAGCCAATATTTTGCCCATTGGACATGTTTCAGTTATGCATCTTGAAATTTTTATACCTGCTCATTGACTCTTTCTGAATTTATGTCAATCATTCAGAAATCCATTTTTGACCAAATGTACTAATATCGGAACTAAGAGTCGTCGATTTTGAACTTTATATTTCTACCCAATTGAATCCTTCTGGTGATAAATTAGCCTTAGAGTAGCCAATATTTTACCCATTGGACATGTTTCAGTTATGGATCTTGAAATTTCTATACCTACTTATTGACTCTTTCTGATGTTACATCGGTAATTCAAAAGTCAATATTTGACCAAATGTACTAAAATCGGGCCCAAGAGTCGTCTATTTGAACTTTTTAGTTCTACCCTATTGACTCCTTCTGGAGATAGTTCAGCCAATTTTTGACCCACTGAAAATATTTCAGTCCTTGATCTTGAACTTTCTATTCCTACCCAATTGACTCCTTCTTGTGATACATTAGCATTAGAGTAGCCAATATTTTACTCATTGGACATGTTTCAGTCAAGGATCTTGAAATTTCTATACCTACTTATTGACTCTTTCTGATGTTACATCGGTCATTCAGAAATCCAATTTTGACCAAATGTACTAATATCGGGCCCAAGAGTCGTCGATTTTGACCTTTCTATTTCTACCCAATTGACTCCTTCTGGTGATAAATTAGCGATAGAGTAGCCAATAATTGACCCATTGAACATGTTTCAGTCATGGATCTTGAAATTTCTATACCTACTTATTGACTCTTTCTGATGTTACATCGGTCATTCAAAAGTCAATATTTGACCAAATGTACTAAAATCGGGCCCAAGAGTCGTCTATTTTGAACTTTTTAGTTCTACCCTATTGACTCCTTCTTGCGATAGTTCAGCCAATTTTTGACCCACTGAAAATATTTCAGTCCTTGATCTTGAACTTTCTATTCCTACCCAGTTGACTCCTTCTTGTGATACATTAGCATTAGAGTAGCCAATATTTTACTCATTGGACATGTTTCAGTTATGGATCTTGAAATTTCTAAACCTACTTATTGACTCTTTCTGGTGTTAAATCGACCATTCAAAAGTCAATATTTGACCAAATGTACTAAAATCAGGCCAGAGAGTCGTCTATTTTGAACTTTTTAGTTCTACCCTTTTGACTCTTTCTGGAGATAGTTCAGGCAATTTTTGACCCACTGAAAATATTTCAGTCCTTGATTTTGAACTTTCTATTCCTACCCAATTGACTCCTTCTTGTGATACATTAGCATTAGAGTAGCCAATATTTTACTCATTGGACATGTTTCAGTCAAGGATCTTGAAATTTCTATACCTACTTATTGACTCTTTCTGAATTTAGGTCAGTCATTCAGAAATCCATATTTGACCAAATGTACTAATATCGGGCCCAAGAGTCGTCGATTTTGAACTTTCTATTTCTACCCAATAGACTCCTTCTTGTGATAAATTAGCCATAGAGTAACCAAAATTTGACCCATTGAACATGTTTCAGTCATGAATCTTGAAATTTCTATACCTACTTATTGACTCTTTCTGATGTTACATCGGTCATTCAGAAATCCATATTTGACCAAATGTACTAATTTTGGGCCCAAGAGTCGTCGATTTTGACCTTTCTTTTTCTAGCCAATTGATTCCTTCTTGTGATAAATTAGCCATAGAGTAGCCAATATTTGACCCATTGAACATGTTTCAGTCATGGATCTTGAAATTTCTTTACCTACTTATTGACTCTTTCTGAAGTTACATCGGTCATTCAAAAGTCAATATTTGACCAAATGTACTAATATCAGGCCCAAGAGTCGTCGATTTTGAACTTTTTAGTTCTACCCTATTGACTCCTTCTTGCGATAGTTCAGCCAATTTTTGACCCACTGAAAATATTTCAGTCCTTGATCTTGAACTTTCTATTCCTACCCAGTTGACTCCTTCTTGTGATACATTAGCATTAGAGTAGCCAATATTTTACTCATTGGACATTTTTCAGTTATGGATCTTGAAATTTCTAAACCTACTTATTGACTCTTTCTGGTGTTACATCGACCATTCAAAAGTCAATATTTGACCAAATGTACTAAAATCGGGCCCAAGAGTCGTCTATTTTGAACTTTTTAGTTTTACCCTATTGACTCTTTCTGGAGATAGTTCAGCCAATTTTTGACCCACTGAAAATATTTCAGTCCTTGATTTTGAACTTTCTATTCCTACCCAATTGACTCCTTCTTGTGATACATTAGCATTAGAGTAGCCAATATTTTACTCATTGGACATGTTTCAGTCAAGGATCTTGAAATTTCTATACCTACTTATTGACTCTTTCTGAATTTAGGTCAGTCATTCAGAAATCCATATTTGACCAAATGTACTAATATCGGGCCCAAGAGTCGTCGATTTTGAACTTTCTATTTCTACCCAATAGACTCCTTCTTGTGATAAATTAGCCATAGAGTAACCAAAATTTGACCCATTGAACATGTTTCAGTGATGAATCTTGAAATTTCTAAACCTACTTATTGACTCTTTCTGGTGTTACATCGACCATTCAGAAATCCATATTTGACCAAATGTACTAAAATCAGGCCAGAGAGTCGTCTATTTTGAACTTTTTAGTTCTACCCTATTGACTCTTTCTGGAGATAGTTCAGGCAATTTTTGACCCACTGAAAATATTTCAGTCCTTGATCTTGAACTTTCTATTACTACCCAATTGACTACTTCTTGTGATACATTAGCCTTAGAGTAGCCAATATTTTACCCATTGGACATGTTTCAGTTATGGAGCTTGAAATTTTTATACCTACTAATTGACTCTTTCTGAATTTAGGTCAGTCAAT
Source organism: Zacco platypus (assembly GCA_038088235.1). Lineage (NCBI taxonomy): Eukaryota > Metazoa > Chordata > Actinopteri > Cypriniformes > Xenocyprididae > Zacco > Zacco platypus. The sequence continues at coordinate 29,383,944 of CM076070.1, forward strand.
CAGAAATCCATATTTGACCAAATGTACTAATATCGGGCCCAAGAGTCGTCGATTTTGAACTTTCTATTTCTACCCAATAGACTCCTTCTTGTGATAAATTAGCCATAGAGTAGCCAAAATTTGACCCTTGAACATGTTTCAGTCATGAATCTTGAAATTTCTATACCTACTTATTGACTCTTTTTGATGTTACATCGGCCATTCAAAAGTCAATATTTGACCAAATGTACTAAAATCGGGCCCAAGAGTCGTCTATTTTGAACTTTTTAGTTCTACCCTATTGACTCTTTCTGGAGATAGTTCAGACAATTTTTGACCCACTGAAAATATTTCAGTCCTTGATCTCGAACTTTCTATTCCTACCCAATTGATTCCTTCTTGTGATACATTAGCCTTAGAGTAGCCAATATTTTACCCATTGGACATGTTTCAGTTATGCATCTTGAAATTTTTATACCTACTCATTGACTCTTTCTGAATTTATGTCAATCATTCAGAAATCCATATTTGACCAAATGTACTAATATCGGAACTAAGAGTCGTCGATTTTGAACTTTATATTTCTACCTAATTGAATCCTTCTGGTGATAAATTAGCCTTAGAGTAGCCAATATTTTACCCATTGGACATGTTTCAGTTATGGATCTTGAAATTTCTATACCTACTTATTGATTCTTTCTGATGTTACATCGGTAATTCAAAAGTCAATATTTGACCAAATGTACTAAAATCGGGCCCAAGAGTCGTCTATTTGAACTTTTTAGTTCTACCCTATTGACTCCTTCTGGAGATAGTTCAGCCAATTTTTGACCCACTGAAAATATTTCAGTCCTTGATCTTGAACTTTCTATTCCTACCCAATTGACTCCTTCTTGTGATACATTAGCATTAGAGTAGCCAATATTTTACTCATTGGACATGTTTCAGTCAAGGATCTTGAAATTTCTATAGCTACTTATTGACTCTTTCTGATGTTACATCGGTCATTCAGAAATCCATATTTGACCAAATGTACTAATATCGGGCCCAAGAGTCGTCGATTTTGACCTTTCTATTTCTACCCAATTGACTCCTTCTGGTGATAAATTAGCGATAGAGTAGCCAATAATTGACCCATTGAACATGTTTCAGTCATGGATCTTGAAATTTCTATACCTACTTATTGACTCTTTCTGATGTTACATCGGTCATTCAAAAGTCAATATTTGACCAAATGTACTAAAATCGGGCCCAAGAGTCGTCTATTTTGAACTTTTTAGTTCTACCCTATTGACTCCTTCTTCCGATAGTTCAGCCAATTTTTGACCCACTGAAAATATTTCAGTCCTTGATCTTGAACTTTCTATTCCTACCCAGTTGACTCCTTCTTGTGATACATTAGCATTAGAGTAGCCAATATTTTACTCATTGGACATGTTTCAGTCAAGGATCTTGAAATTTCTATACCTACTTATTGACTCTTTCTGATGTTACATCGGTCATTCAGAAATCCATATTTGACCAAATGTACTAATATCGGGCCCAATAGTCGTCGATTTTGAACTTTCTATTTCTACCCAATAGACTCCTTCTTGTGATAAATTAGCCATAGAGTAACCAAAATTTGACCCATTGAACATGTTTCAGTCATGAATCTTGAAATTTCTATACCTACTTACTGACTCTTTCTGATGTTACATCGGTCATTCAGAAATCCATATTTGACCAAATGTACTAATTTCGGGCCCAAGAGTCGTCGATTTTGACCTTTCTTTTTCTAGCCAATTGATTCCTTCTTGTGATAAATTAGCCATAGAGTAGCCAATATTTGACCCATTGAACATGTTTCAGTCATGGATCTTGAAATTTCTTTACTTACTTATTGACTCTTTCTGAAGTTACATCGGTCATTCAAAAGTCAATATTTGACCAAATGTACTAATATCAGCCCCAAGAGTCGTCGATTTTGAACTTTTTAGTTCTACCCTATTGACTCCTTGCGATAGTTCAGCCAATTTTTGACCCACTGAAAATATTTCAGTCCTTGATCTTGAACTTTCTATTCCTACCCAGTTGACTCCTTCTTGTGATACATTAGCATTAGAGTAGCCAATATTTTACTCATTGGACATGTTTCAGTTATGGATCTTGAAATTTCTAAACCTACTTATTGACTCTTTCTGGTGTTACATCGACCATTCAAAAGTCAATAATTGACCAAATGTACTAAAATCGGGCCCAAGAGTCGTCTATTTTGAACTTTTTAGTTTTACCCTATTGACTCTTTCTGGAGATAGTTCAGCCAATTTTTGACCCACTGAAAATATTTCAGTCCTTGATTTTGAACTTTATATTCCTACCCAATTGACTCCTTCTTGTGATACATTAGCATTAGAGTAGCCAATATTTTACTCATTGGACATGTTTCAGTCAAGGATCTTGAAATTTCTATACCTACTTATTGACTCTTTCTGATGTTACATCGGTCATTCAGAAATCCATATTTGACCAAATGTACTAATATCGGGCCCAAGAGTCGTCGGTTTTGAACTTTCTATTCCTACCCAATTGATTCCTTCTTGTGATAAATTAGCCATAGAGTAGCCAATATTTGACCCATTGAACATGTTTCAGTCATGGATCTTGAAATTTCTTTACATACTTATTGACTCTTTCTGATGTTATATCGGTCATTCAAAAGTCAATATTTGACCAAATGTACTAATATCAGGCCCAAGAGTCGTCGATTTTGAACTTTTTAGTTCTACCCTATTGACTCCTTGCGATAGTTCAGCCAATTTTTGACCCACTGAAAATATTTCAGTCCTTGATCTTGAACTTTCTATTCCTACCCAGTTGACTCCTTCTTGTGATACATTAGCATTAGAGTAGCCAATATTTTACTCATTGGACATGTTTCAGTTATGGATCTTGAAATTTCTAAACCTACTTATTGACTCTTTCTGGTGTTACATCGACCATTCAAAAGTCAATAATTGACCAAATGTACTAAAATCGGGCCCAAGAGTCGTCTATTTTGAACTTTTTAGTTTTACCCTATTGACTCTTTCTGGAGATAGTTCAGCCAATTTTTGACCCACTGAAAATATTTCAGTCCTTGATTTTGAACTTTATATTCCTACCCAATTGACTCCTTCTTGTGATACATTAGCATTAGAGTAGCCAATATTTTACTCATTGGACATGTTTCAGTCAAGGATCTTGAAATTTCTATACCTACTTATTGACTCTTTCTGATGTTACATCGGTCATTCAGAAATCCATATTTGACCAAATGTACTAATATCGGGCCCAAGAGTCGTCGGTTTTGAACTTTCTATTCCTACCCAATTGATTCCTTCTTGTGATAAATTAGCCATAGAGTAGCCAATATTTGACCCATTGAACATGTTTCAGTCATGCATCTTGAAATTTCTTTACCTACTTATTGACTCTTTCTGATGTTATATCGGTCATTCAAAAGTCAATATTTGACCAAATGTACTAATATCAGGCCCAAGAGTCGTCGATTTTGAACTTTTTAGTTCTACCCTATTGACTCCTTCTTGCGATAGTTCAGCCAATTTTTGACCCACTGAAAATATTTCAGTCCTTGATCTTGAACTTTCTATTCCTACCCAATTGACTCCTTCTTGTGATACATTAGCCTTAGAGTAGCCAATATTTTACCCATTGGACATGTTTCAGTTATGGAGCTTGAAATTTTTATACCTACTAATTGACTCTTTCTGAATTTAGGTCAGTCAATCAGAAATCCATATTTGACCAAATGTACTAATATCGGGCCCAAGAGTCGTCGATTTTGAACTTTCTATTTCTACCCAATACACTCCTTCTTGTGATAAATTAGCCATAGAGTAGCCAAAATTTGACCCTTGAACATGTTTCAGTCATGAATCTTGAAATTTCTATACCTACTTATTGACTCTTTTTGATGTTACATCGGCCATTCAAAAGTCAATATTTGACCAAATGTACTAAAATCGGGCCCAAGAGTCGTCTATTTTGAACTTTTTAGTTCTACCCTATTGACTCTTTCTGGAGATAGTTCAGCCAATTTTTGACCCACTGAAAATATTTCAGTCCTTGATCTCGAACTTTCTATTCCTACCCAATTGATTCCTTCTTGTGATACATTAGCCTTAGAGTAGCCAATATTTTGCCCATTGGACATGTTTCAGTTATGCATCTTGAAATTTTTATACCTACTCATTGACTCTTTCTGAATTTATGTCAATCATTCAGAAATCCATTTTTGACCAAATGTACTAATATCGGAACTAAGAGTCGTCGATTTTGAACTTTATATTTCTACCCAATTGAATCCTTCTGGTGATAAATTAGCCTTAGAGTAGCCAATATTTTACCCATTGGACATGTTTCAGTTATGGATCTTGAAATTTCTATACCTACTTATTGACTCTTTCTGATGTTACATCGGTAATTCAAAAGTCAATATTTGACCAAATGTACTAAAATCGGGCCCAAGAGTCGTCTATTTGAACTTTTTAGTTCTACCCTATTGACTCCTTCTGGAGATAGTTCAGCCAATTTTTGACCCACTGAAAATATTTCAGTCCTTGATCTTGAACTTTCTATTCCTACCCAATTGACTCCTTCTTGTGATACATTAGCATTAGAGTAGCCAATATTTTACTCATTGGACATGTTTCAGTCAAGGATCTTGAAATTTCTATACCTACTTATTGACTCTTTCTGATGTTACATCGGTCATTCAGAAATCCATATTTGACCAAATGTACTAATATCGGGCCCAAGAGTCGTCGATTTTGACCTTTCTATTTCTACCCAATTGACTCCTTCTGGTGATAAATTAGCGATAGAGTAGCCAATAATTGACCCATTGAACATGTTTCAGTCATGGATCTTGAAATTTCTATACCTACTTATTGACTCTTTCTGATGTTACATCGGTCATTCAAAAGTCAATATTTGACCAAATGTACTAAAATCGGGCCCAAGAGTCGTCTATTTTGAACTTTTTAGTTCTACCCTATTGACTCCTTCTTGCGATAGTTCAGCCAATTTTTGACCCACTGAAAATATTTCAGTCCTTGATCTTGAACTTTCTATTCCTACCCAGTTGACTCCTTCTTGTGATACATTAGCATTAGAGTAGCCAATATTTTACTCATTGGACATGTTTCAGTTATGGATCTTGAAATTTCTAAACCTACTTATTGACTCTTTCTGGTGTTACATCGACCATTCAAAAGTCAATATTTGACCAAATGTACTAAAATCAGGCCAGAGAGTCGTCTATTTTGAACTTTTTAGTTCTACCCTTTTGACTCTTTCTGGAGAAAGTTCAGGCAATTTTTGACCCACTGAAAATATTTCAGTCCTTGATTTTGAACTTTCTATTCCTACCCAATTGACTCCTTCTTGTGATACATTAGCATTAGAGTAGCCAATATTTTACTCATTGGACATGTTTCAGTCAAGGATCTTGAAATTTCTATACCTACTTATTGACTCTTTCTGAATTTAGGTCAGTCATTCAGAAATCCATATTTGACCAAATGTACTAATATCGGGCCCAAGAGTCGTCGATTTTGAACTTTCTATTTCTACCCAATAGACTCCTTCTTGTGATAAATTAGCCATAGAGTAACCAAAATTTGACCCATTGAACATGTTTCAGTCATGAATCTTGAAATTTCTATACCTACTTATTGACTCTTTCTGATGTTACATCGGTCATTCAGAAATCCATATTTGACCAAATGTACTAATTTCGGGCCCAAGAGTCGTCGATTTTGACCTTTCTTTTTCTAGCCAATTGATTCCTTCTTGTGATAAATTAGCCATAGAGTAGCCAATATTTGACCCATTGAACATGTTTCAGTCATGGATCTTGAAATTTCTTTACCTACTTATTGACTCTTTCTGAAGTTACATCGGTCATTCAAAAGTCAATATTTGACCAAATGTACTAATATCAGGCCCAAGAGTCGTCGATTTTGAACTTTTTAGTTCTACCCTATTGACTCCTTCTTGCGATAGTTCAGCCAATTTTTGACCCACTGAAAATATTTCAGTCCTTGATCTTGAACTTTCTATTCCTACCCAGTTGACTCCTTCTTGTGATACATTAGCATTAGAGTAGCCAATATTTTACTCATTGGACATTTTTCAGTTATGGATCTTGAAATTTCTAAACCTACTTATTGACTCTTTCTGGTGTTACATCGACCATTCAAAAGTCAATATTTGACCAAATGTACTAAAATCGGGCCCAAGAGTCGTCTATTTTGAACTTTTTAGTTTTACCCTATTGACTCTTTCTGGAGATAGTTCAGCCAATTTTTGACCCACTGAAAATATTTCAGTCCTTGATTTTGAACTTTCTATTCCTACCCAATTGACTCCTTCTTGTGATACATTAGCATTAGAGTAGCCAATATTTTACTCATTGGACATGTTTCAGTCAAGGATCTTGAAATTTCTATACCTACTTATTGACTCTTTCTGAATTTAGGTCAGTCATTCAGAAATCCATATTTGACCAAATGTACTAATATCGGGCCCAAGAGTCGTCTATTTTGAACTTTCTATTTCTACCCAATAGACACCTTCTTGTGATAAATTAGCCATAGAGTAACCAAAATTTGACCCATTGAACATGTTTCAGTGATGAATCTTGAAATTTCTAAACCTACTTATTGACTCTTTCTGGTGTTACATCGACCATTCAGAAATCCATATTTGACCAAATGTACTAAAATCAGGCCAGAGAGTCGTCTATTTTGAACTTTTTAGTTCTACCCTATTGACTCTTTCTGGAGATAGTTCAGGCAATTTTTGACCCACTGAAAATATTTCAGTCCTTGATCTTGAACTTTCTATTACTACCCAATTGACTACTTCTTGTGATACATTAGCCTTAGAGTAGCCAATATTTTACCCATTGGACATGTTTCAGTTATGGAGCTTGAAATTTTTATACCTACTAATTGACTCTTTCTGAATTTAGGTCAGTCAATCAGAAATCCATATTTGACCAAATGTACTAATATCGGGCCCAAGAGTCGTCGATTTTGAACTTTCTATTTCTACCCAATAGACTCCTTCTTGTGATAAATTAGCCATAGAGTAGCCAAAATTTGACCCTTGAACATGTTTCAGTCATGAATCTTGAAATTTCTATACCTACTTATTGACTCTTTTTGATGTTACATCGGCCATTCAAAAGTCAATATTTGACCAAATGTACTAAAATCGGGCCCAAGAGTCGTCTATTTTGAACTTTTTAGTTCTACCCTATTGACTCTTTCTGGAGATAGTTCAGACAATTTTTGACCCACTGAAAATATTTCAGTCCTTGATCTCGAACTTTCTATTCCTACCCAATTGATTCCTTCTTGTGATACATTAGCCTTAGAGTAGCCAATATTTTACCCATTGGACATGTTTCAGTTATGCATCTTGAAATTTTTATACCTACTCATTGACTCTTTCTGAATTTATGTCAATCATTCAGAAATCCATATTTGACCAAATGTACTAATATCGGAACTAAGAGTCGTCGATTTTGAACTTTATATTTCTACCTAATTGAATCCTTCTGGTGATAAATTAGCCTTAGAGTAGCCAATATTTTACCCATTGGACATGTTTCAGTTATGGATCTTGAAATTTCTATACCTACTTATTGATTCTTTCTGATGTTACATCGGTAATTCAAAAGTCAATATTTGACCAAATGTACTAAAATCGGGCCCAAGAGTCGTCTATTTGAACTTTTTAGTTCTACCCTATTGACTCCTTCTGGAGATAGTTCAGCCAATTTTTGACCCACTGAAAATATTTCAGTCCTTGATCTTGAACTTTCTATTCCTACCCAATTGACTCCTTCTTGTGATACATTAGCATTAGAGTAGCCAATATTTTACTCATTGGACATGTTTCAGTCAAGGATCTTGAAATTTCTATACCTACTTATTGACTCTTTCTGATGTTACATCGGTCATTCAGAAATCCATATTTGACCAAATGTACTAATATCGGGCCCAAGAGTCGTCGATTTTGACCTTTCTATTTCTACCCAATTGACTCCTTCTGGTGATAAATTAGCGATAGAGTAGCCAATAATTGACCCATTGAACATGTTTCAGTCATGGATCTTGAAATTTCTATACCTACTTATTGACTCTTTCTGATGTTACATCGGTCATTCAAAAGTCAATATTTGACCAAATGTACTAAAATCGGGCCCAAGAGTCGTCTATTTTGAACTTTTTAGTTCTACCCTATTGACTCCTTCTTCCGATAGTTCAGCCAATTTTTGACCCACTGAAAATATTTCAGTCCTTGATTTTGAACTTTCTATTCCTACCCAGTTGACTCCTTCTTGTGATACATTAGCATTAGAGTAGCCAATATTTTACTCATTGGACATGTTTCAGTCAAGGATCTTGAAATTTCTATACCTACTTATTGACTCTTTCTGATGTTACATCGGTCATTCAGAAATCCATATTTGACCAAATGTACTAATATCGGGCCCAATAGTCGTCGATTTTGAACTTTCTATTTCTACCCAATAGACTCCTTCTTGTGATAAATTAGCCATAGAGTAACCAAAATTTGACCCATTGAACATGTTTCAGTCATGAATCTTGAAATTTCTATACCTACTTACTGACTCTTTCTGATGTTACATCGGTCATTCAGAAATCCATATTTGACCAAATGTACTAATTTCGGGCCCAAGAGTCGTCGATTTTGACCTTTCTTTTTCTAGCCAATTGATTCCTTCTTGTGATAAATTAGCCATAGAGTAGCCAATATTTGACCCATTGAACATGTTTCAGTCATGGATCTTGAAATTTCTTTACTTACTTATTGACTCTTTCTGAAGTTACATCGGTCATTCAAAAGTCAATATTTGACCAAATGTACTAATATCAGCCCCAAGAGTCGTCGATTTTGAACTTTTTAGGTCTACCCTATTGACTCCTTGCGATAGTTCAGCCAATTTTTGACCCACTGAAAATATTTCAGTCCTTGATCTTGAACTTTCTATTCCTACCCAGTTGACTCCTTCTTGTGATACATTAGCATTAGAGTAGCCAATATTTTACTCATTGGACATGTTTCAGTTATGGATCTTGAAATTTCTAAACCTACTTATTGACTCTTTCTGGTGTTACATCGACCATTCAAAAGTCAATAATTGACCAAATGTACTAAAATCGGGCCCAAGAGTCGTCTATTTTGAACTTTTTAGTTTTACCCTATTGACTCTTTCTGGAGATAGTTCAGCCAATTTTTGACCCACTGAAAATATTTCAGTCCTTGATTTTGAACTTTATATTCCTACCCAATTGACTCCTTCTTGTGATACATTAGCATTAGAGTAGCCAATATTTTACTCATTGGACATGTTTCAGTCAAGGATCTTGAAATTTCTATACCTACTTATTGACTCTTTCTGATGTTACATCGGTCATTCAGAAATCCATATTTGACCAAATGTACTAATATCGGGCCCAAGAGTCGTCGGTTTTGAACTTTCTATTCCTACCCAATTGATTCCTTCTTGTGATAAATTAGCCATAGAGTAGCCAATATTTGACCCATTGAACATGTTTCAGTCATGGATCTTGAAATTTCTTTACATACTTATTGACTCTTTCTGATGTTATATCGGTCATTCAAAAGTCAATATTTGACCAAATGTACTAATATCAGGCCCAAGAGTCGTCGATTTTGAACTTTTTAGTTCTACCCTATTGACTCCTTGCGATAGTTCAGCCAATTTTTGACCCACTGAAAATATTTCAGTCCTTGATCTTGAACTTTCTATTCCTACCCAGTTGACTCCTTCTTGTGATACATTAGCATTAGAGTAGCCAATATTTTACTCATTGGACATGTTTCAGTTATGGATCTTGAAATTTCTAAACCTACTTATTGACTCTTTCTGGTGTTACATCGACCATTCAAAAGTCAATAATTGACCAAATGTACTAAAATCGGGCCCAAGAGTCGTCTATTTTGAACTTTTTAGTTTTACCCTATTGACTCTTTCTGGAGATAGTTCAGCCAATTTTTGACCCACTGAAAATATTTCAGTCCTTGATTTTGAACTTTATATTCCTACCCAATTGACTCCTTCTTGTGATACATTAGCATTAGAGTAGCCAATATTTTACTCATTGGACATGTTTCAGTCAAGGATCTTGAAATTTCTATACCTACTTATTGACTCTTTCTGATGTTACATCGGTCATTCAGAAATCCATATTTGACCAAATGTACTAATATCGGGCCCAAGAGTCGTCGGTTTTGAACTTTCTATTCCTACCCAATTGATTCCTTCTTGTGATAAATTAGCCATAGAGTAGCCAATATTTGACCCATTGAACATGTTTCAGTCATGCATCTTGAAATTTCTTTACCTACTTATTGACTCTTTCTGATGTTATATCGGTCATTCAAAAGTCAATATTTGACAAAATGTACTAATATCAGGCCCAAGAGTCGTCGATTTTGAACTTTTTAGTTCTACCCTATTGACTCCTTCTTGCGATAGTTCAGCCAATTTTTGACCCACTGAAAATATTTCAGTCCTTGATCTTGAACTTTCTATTCCTACCCAATTGACTCCTTCTTGTGATACATTAGCCTTAGAGTAGCCAATATTTTACCCATTGGACATGTTTCAGTTATGGAGCTTGAAATTTTTATACCTACTAATTGACTCTTTCTGAATTTAGGTCAGTCAATCAGAAATCCATATTTGACCAAATGTACTAATATCGGGCCCAAGAGTCGTCGATTTTGAACTTTCTATTTCTACCCAATACACTCCTTCTTGTGATAAATTAGCCATAGAGTAGCCAAAATTTGACCCTTGAACATGTTTCAGTCATGAATCTTGAAATTTCTATACCTACTTATTGACTCTTTTTGATGTTACATCGGCCATTCAAAAGTCAATATTTGACCAAATGTACTAAAATCGGGCCCAAGAGTCGTCTATTTTGAACTTTTTAGTTCTACCCTATTGACTCTTTCTGGAGATAGTTCAGCCAATTTTTGACCCACTGAAAATATTTCAGTCCTTGATCTCGAACTTTCTATTCCTACCCAATTGATTCCTTCTTGTGATACATTAGCCTTAGAGTAGCCAATATTTTGCCCATTGGACATGTTTCAGTTATGCATCTTGAAATTTTTATACCTACTCATTGACTCTTTCTGAATTTATGTCAATCATTCAGAAATCCATTTTTGACCAAATGTACTAATATCGGAACTAAGAGTCGTCGATTTTGAACTTTATATTTCTACCCAATTGAATCCTTCTGGTGATAAATTAGCCTTAGAGTAGCCAATATTTTACCCATTGGACATGTTTCAGTTATGGATCTTGAAATTTCTATACCTACTTATTGACTCTTTCTGATGTTACATCGGTAATTCAAAAGTCAATATTTGACCAAATGTACTAAAATCGGGCCCAAGAGTCGTCTATTTGAACTTTTTAGTTCTACCCTATTGACTCCTTCTGGAGATAGTTCAGCCAATTTTTGACCCACTGAAAATATTTCAGTCCTTGATCTTGAACTTTCTATTCCTACCCAATTGACTCCTTCTTGTGATACATTAGCATTAGAGTAGCCAATATTTTACTCATTGGACATGTTTCAGTCAAGGATCTTGAAATTTCTATACCTACTTATTGACTCTTTCTGAATTTAGGTCAGTCATTCAGAAATCCATATTTGACCAAATGTACTAATATCGGGCCCAAGAGTCGTCGATTTTGAACTTTCTATTTCTACCCAATAGACTCCTTCTTGTGATAAATTAGCCATAGAGTAACCAAAATTTGACCCATTGAACATGTTTCAGTCATGAATCTTGAAATTTCTATACCTACTTATTGACTCTTTCTGATGTTACATCGGTCATTCAGAAATCCATATTTGACCAAATGTACTAATTTCGGGCCCAAGAGTCGTCGATTTTGACCTTTCTTTTTCTAGCCAATTGATTCCTTCTTGTGATAAATTAGCCATAGAGTAGCCAATATTTGACCCATTGAACATGTTTCAGTCATGGATCTTGAAATTTCTTTACCTACTTATTGACTCTTTCTGAAGTTACATCGGTCATTCAAAAGTCAATATTTGACCAAATGTACTAATATCAGGCCCAAGAGTCGTCGATTTTGAACTTATAAGTTCTACCCTATTGACTCCTTCTTGCGATAGTTCAGCCAATTTTTGACCCACTGAAAATATTTCAGTCCTTGATCTTGAACTTTCTATTCCTACCCAGTTGACTCCTTCTTGTGATACATTAGCATTAGAGTAGCCAATATTTTACTCATTGGACATGTTTCAGTTATGGATCTTGAAATTTCTAAACCTACTTATTGACTCTTTCTGGTGTTACATCGACCATTCAAAAGTCAATATTTGACCAAATGTACTAAAATCGGGCCCAAGAGTCGTCTATTTTGAACTTTTTAGTTTTACCCTATTGACTCTTTCTGGAGATAGTTCAGCCAATTTTTGACCCACTGAAAATATTTCAGTCCTTGATTTTGAACTTTCTATTCCTACCCAATTGACTCCTTCTTGTGATACATTAGCATTAGAGTAGCCAATATTTTACTCATTGGACATGTTTCAGTCAAGGATCTTGAAATTTCTATACCTACTTATTGACTCTTTCTGATGTTACATCGGTCATTCAGAAATCCATATTTGACCAAATGTACTAATATCGGGCCCAAGAGTCGTCGGTTTTGAACTTTCTATTCCTACCCAATTGATTCCTTCTTGTGATAAATTAGCCATAGAGTAGCCAATATTTGACCCATTGAACATGTTTCAGTCATGGATCTTGAAATTTCTTTACCTACTTATTGACTCTTTCTGATGTTATATCGGTCATTCAAAAGTCAATATTTGACCAAATGTACTAATATCAGGCCCAAGAGTCGTCGATTTTGAACTTTTTAGTTCTACCCTATTGACTCCTTCTTGCGATAGTTCAGCCAATTTTTGACCCACTGAAAATATTTCAGTCCTTGATCTTGAACTTTCTATTCCTACCCAATTGACTCCTTCTTGTGATACATTAGCCTTAGAGTAGCCAATATTTTACCCATTGGACATGTTTCAGTTATGGAGCTTGAAATTTTTATACCTACTCATTGACTCTTTCTGAATATAGGTCAGTCATTCAGAAATCCATATTTGACCAAATGTACTAATATCGGGCCCAAGAGTCGTCGATTTTGAACTTTCTATTTCTACCCAATAGACTCCTTCTTGTGATAAATTAGCCATAGAGTAACCAAAATTTGACCCATTGAACATGTTTCAGTCATGAATCTTGAAATTTCTATACCTACTTATTGACTCTTTCTGATGTTACATCGGTCATTCAGAAATCCATATTTGACCAAATGTACTAATTTCGGGCCCAAGAGTCGTCGATTTTGACCTTTCTTTTTCTAGCCAATTGATTCCTTCTTGTGATAAAGTAGCCATAGAGTAGCCAATATTTGACCCATTGAACATGTTGCAGTCATGGATCTTGAAATTTCTTTACCTACTTATTGACTCTTTCTGAAGTTACATCGGTCATTCAAAAGTCAATATTTGACCAAATGTACTAATATCAGGCCCAAGAGTCGTCGATTTTGAACTTTTTAGTTCTACCCTATTGACTCCTTCTTGCGATAGTTCAGCCAATTTTTGACCCACTGAAAATATTTCAGTCCTTGATCTTGAACTTTCTATTCCTACCCAGTTGACTCCTTCTTGTGATACATTAGCATTAGAGTAGCCAATATTTTACTCATTGGACATGTTTCAGTTATGGATCTTGAAATTTCTAAACCTACTTATTGACTCTTTCTGGTGTTACATCGACCATTCAAAAGTCAATATTTGACCAAATGTACTAATATCGGAACCAAGAGTCGTCGATTTTGAACTTTATATTTATACCCAATTGAATCCTTCTGGTGATAAATTAGCCTTAGAGTAGCCAATATTTTACCCATTGGACATGTTTCAGTTATGGATTTTGAAATTTCTATACCTACTTATTGACTCTTTTTGATGTTACATCGGCCATTCAAAAGTCAATATTTGACCAAATGTACTAAAATCGGGCCCAAGAGTCGTCTATTTTGAACTTTTTAGTTCTACCCTATTGACTCTTTCTGGAGATAGTTCAGCCAATTTTTGACCCACTGAAAATATTTCAGTCCTTGATCTCGAACTTTCTATTCCTACCCAATTGATTCCTTCTTGTGATACATTAGCCTTAGAGTAGCCAATATTTTACCCATTGGACATGTTTCAGTTATGCATCTTGAAATTTTTATACCTACTCATTGACTCTTTCTGAATTTATGTCAATCATTCAGAAATCCATATTTGACCAAATGTACTAATATCGGGCCCAAGAGTCGTCGATTTTGACCTTTCTATTTCTACCCAATTGACTCCTTCTGGTGATAAATTAGCGATAGAGTAGCCAATAATTGACCCATTGAACATGTTTCAGTCATGGATCTTGAAATTTCTATACCTACTTATTGACTCTTTCTGATGTTACATCGGTCATTCAAAAGTCAATATATGACCAAATGTACTAAAATCGGGCCCAAGAGTCGTCTATTTTGAACTTTTTAGTTCTACCCTATTGACTCCTTCTGGAGATAGTTCAGCCAATTTTTGACCCACTGAAAATATTTCAGTCCTTGATCTTGAACTTTCTATTCCTACCCAGTTGACTCCTTCTTGTGATACATTAGCATTAGAGTAGCCAATATTTTACTCATTGGACATGTTTCAGTTATGGATCTTGAAATTTCTAAACCTACTTATTGACTCTTTCTGGTGTTACATCGACCATTCAAAAGTCAATATTTGACCAAATGTACTAAAATCAGGCCAGAGAGTCGTCTATTTTGAACTTTTTAGTTCTACCCTTTTGACTCTTTCTGGAGATAGTTCAGGCAATTTTTGACCCACTGAAAATATTTCAGTCCTTGATTTTGAACTTTCTATTCCTACCCAATTGATTCCTTCTTGTGATACATTAGCCTTAGAGTAGCCAATATTTTACCCATTGGACATGTTTCAGTTATGCATCTTGAAATTTTTATACCTACTCATTGACTCTTTCTGAATTTATGTCAATCATTCAGAAATCCATATTTGACCAAATGTACTAATATCGGGCCCAATAGTCGTCGATTTTGAACTTTATATTTATACCCAATTGAATCCTTCTGGTGATAAATTAGCCTTAGAGTAGCCAATATTTTACCCATTGGACATGTTTCAGTTATGGATTTTGAAATTTCTATACCTACTTATTGACTCTTTTTGATGTTACATCGGCCATTCAAAAGTCAATATTTGACCAAATGTACTAAAATCGGGCCCAAGAGTCGTCTATTTTGAACTTTTTAGTTCTACCCTTTTGACTCTTTCTGGAGATAGTTCAGGCAATTTTTGACCCACTGAAAATATTTCAGTCCTTGATTTTGAACTTTCTATTCCTACCCAATTGACTCCTTCTTGTGATACATTAGCATTAGAGTAGCCAATATTTTACTCATTGGACATGTTTCAGTCAAGGATCTTGAAATTTCTATACCTACTTATTGACTCTTTCTGAATTTAGGTCAGTCATTCAGAAATCCATATTTGACCAAATGTACTAATATCGGGCCCAAGAGTCGTCGATTTTGAACTTTCTATTTCTACCCAATAGACTCCTTCTTGTGATAAATTAGCCATAGAGTAATCAAAATTTGACCCATTGAACATGTTTCAGTCATGAATCTTGAAATTTCTATACCTACTTATTGACTCTTTCTGATGTTACATCGGTCATTCAGAAATCCATATTTGACCAAATGTACTAATTTCGGGCCCAAGAGTCGTCGATTTTGACCTTTCTTTTTCTAGCCAATTGATTCCTTCTTGTGATAAATTAGCCATAGAGTAGCCAATATTTGACCCATTGAACATGTTTCAGTCATGGATCTTGAAATTTCTTTACCTACTTATTGACTCTTTCTGAAGTTACATCGGTCATTCAAAAGTCAATATTTGACCAAATGTACTAATATCAGGCCCAAGAGTCGTCGATTTTGAACTTTTTAGTTCTACCCTATTGACTCCTTCTTGCGATAGTTCAGCCAATTTTTGACCCACTGAAAATATTTCAGTCCTTGATCTTGAACTTTCTATTCCTACCCAGTTGACTCCTTCTTGTGATACATTAGCATTAGAGTAGCCAATATTTTACTCATTGGACATGTTTCAGTTATGGATCTTGAAATTTCTAAACCTACTTATTGACTCTTTCTGGTGTTACATCGACCATTCAAAAGTCAATATTTGACCAAATGTACTAAAATCGGGCCCAAGAGTCGTCTATTTTGAACTTTTTAGTTTTACCCTATTGACTCTTTCTGGAGATAGTTCAGCCAATTTTTGACCCACTGAAAATATTTCAGTCCTTGATTTTGAACTTTCTATTCCTACCCAATTGACTCCTTCTTGTGATACATTAGCATTAGAGTAGCCAATATTTTACTCATTGGACATGTTTCAGTCAAGGATCTTGAAATTTCTATACCTACTTATTGACTCTTTCTGATGTTACATCGGTCATTCAGAAATCCATATTTGACCAAATGTACTAATATCGGGCCCAAGAGTCGTCGGTTTTGAACTTTCTATTCCTACCCAATTGATTCCTTCTTGTGATAAATTAGCCATAGAGTAGCCAATATTTGACCCATTGAACATGTTTCAGTCATGGATCTTGAAATTTCTTTACCTACTTATTGACTCTTTCTGATGTTATATCGGTCATTCAAAAGTCAATATTTGACCAAATGTACTAATATCAGGCCCAAGAGTCGTCGATTTTGAACTTTTTAGTTCTACCCTATTGAGTCCTTCTTGCGATAGTTCAGCCAATTTTTGACCCACTGAAAATATTTCAGTCCTTGATCTTGAACTTTCTATTCCTACCCAATTGACTCCTTCTTGTGATACATTAGCCTTAGAGTAGCCAATATTTTACCCATTGGACATGTTTAAGTTATGGAGCTTGAAATTTTTATACCTACTCATTGACTCTTTCTGAATATAGGTCAGTCATTCAGAAATCCATATTTGACCAAATGTACTAATATCGGGCCCAAGAGTCGTCGATTTTGAACTTTCTATTTCTACCCAATAGACTCCTTCTTGTGATAAATTAGCCATAGAGTAACCAAAATTTGACCCATTGAACATGTTTCAGTCATGAATCTTGAAATTTCTATACCTACTTATTGACTCTTTCTGATGTTACATCGGTCATTCAGAAATCCATATTTGACCAAATGTACTAATTTCGGGCCCAAGAGTCGTCGATTTTGACCTTTCTTTTTCTAGCCAATTGATTTCTTCTTGTGATAAAGTAGCCATAGAGTAGCCAATATTTGACCCATTGAACATGTTTCAGTCATGGATCTTGAAATTTCTTTACCTACTTATTGACTCTTTCTGAAGTTACATCGGTCATTCAAAAGTCAATATTTGACCAAATGTACTAATATCAGGCCCAAGAGTCGTCGATTTTGAACTTTTTAGTTCTACCCTATTGACTCCTTCTTGCGATAGTTCAGCCAATTTTTGACCCACTGAAAATATTTCAGTCCTTGATCTTGAACTTTCTATTCCTACCCAGTTGACTCCTTCTTGTGATACATTAGCATTAGAGTAGCCAATATTTTACTCATTGGACATGTTTCAGTTATGGATCTTGAAATTTCTAAACCTACTTATTGACTCTTTCTGGTGTTACATCGACCATTCAAAAGTCAATATTTGACCAAATGTACTAATATCGGAACCAAGAGTCGTCGATTTTGAACTTTATATTTATACCCAATTGAATCCTTCTGGTGATAAATTAGCCTTAGAGTAGCCAATATTTTACCCATTGGACATGTTTCAGTTATGGATTTTGAAATTTCTATACCTACTTATTGACTCTTTCTGATGTTACATCGGTAATTCAAAAGTCAATATTTGACCAAATGTACTAAAATCGGGCCCAAGAGTCGTCTATTTGAACTTTTTAGTTCTACCCTATTGACTCCTTCTGGAGATAGTTCAGCCAATTTTTGACCCACTGAAAATATTTCAGTCCTTGATCTTGAACTTTCTATTCCTACCCAATTGACTCCTTCTTGTGATACATTAGCATTAGAATAGCCAATATTTTACTCATTGGACATGTTTCAGTCAAGGATCTTGAAATTTCTATACCTACTTATTGACTCTTTCTGATGTTACATCGGTCATTCAGAAATCCATATTTGACCAAATGTACTAATTTCGGGCCCAAGAGTCGTCGATTTTGACCTTTCTTTTTCTAGCCAATTGATTCCTTCTTGTGATAAAGTAGCCATAGAGTAGCCAATATTTGACCCATTGAACATGTTGCAGTCATGGATCTTGAAATTTCTTTACCTACTTATTGACTCTTTCTGAAGTTACATCGGTCATTCAAAAGTCAATATTTGACCAAATGTACTAATATCAGGCCCAAGAGTCGTCGATTTTGAACTTTTTAGTTCTACCCTATTGACTCCTTCTTGCGATAGTTCAGCCAATTTTTGACCCACTGAAAATATTTCAGTCCTTGATCTTGAACTTTCTATTCCTACCCAGTTGACTCCTTCTTGTGATACATTAGCATTAGAGTAGCCAATATTTTACCCATTGGACATGTTTCAGTTATGCATCTTGAAATTTTTATACCTACTCATTGACTCTTTCTGAATTTATGTCAATCATTCAGAAATCCATATTTGACCAAATGTACTAATATCGGGCCCAAGAGTCGTCGATTTTGACCTTTCTATTTCTACCCAATTGACTCCTTCTGGTGATAAATTAGCGATAGAGTAGCCAATAATTGACCCATTGAACATGTTTCAGTCATGGATCTTGAAATTTCTATACCTACTTATTGACTCTTTCTGATGTTACATCGGTCATTCAAAAGTCAATATATGACCAAATGTACTAAAATCGGGCCCAAGAGTCGTCTATTTTGAACTTTTTAGTTCTACCCTATTGACTCCTTCTGGAGATAGTTCAGCCAATTTTTGACCCACTGAAAATATTTCAGTCCTTGATCTTGAACTTTCTATTCCTACCCAGTTGACTCCTTCTTGTGATACATTAGCATTAGAGTAGCCAATATTTTACTCATTGGACATGTTTCAGTTATGGATCTTGAAATTTCTAAACCTACTTATTGACTCTTTCTGGTGTTACATCGACCATTCAAAAGTCAATATTTGACCAAATGTACTAAAATCAGGCCAGAGAGTCGTCTATTTTGAACTTTTTAGTTCTACCCTTTTGACTCTTTCTGGAGATAGTTCAGGCAATTTTTGACCCACTGAAAATATTTCAGTCCTTGATTTTGAACTTTCTATTCCTACCCAATTGATTCCTTCTTGTGATACATTAGCCTTAGAGTAGCCAATATTTTACCCATTGGACATGTTTCAGTTATGCATCTTGAAATTTTTATACCTACTCATTGACTCTTTCTGAATTTATGTCAATCATTCAGAAATCCATATTTGACCAAATGTACTAATATCGGGCCCAATAGTCGTCGATTTTGACCTTTCTATTTCTACCCAATTGACTCCTTCTGGTGATAAATTAGCGATAGAGTAGCCAATAATTGACCCATTGAACATGTTTCAGTCATGGATCTTGAAATTTCTATACCTACTTATTGACTCTTTCTGATGTTACATCGGTCATTCAAAAGTCAATATTTGACCAAATGTACTATTTAAAATTTCTAAACCTACTTATTGACTCTTTCTGGTGTTACATCGACCATTCAAAAGTCAATATTTGACCAAATGTACTAATATCGGAACCAAGAGTCGTCGATTTTGAACTTTATATTTATACCCAATTGAATCCTTCTGGTGATAAATTAGCCTTAGAGTAGCCAATATTTTACCCATTGGACATGTTTCAGTTATGGATTTTGAAATTTCTATACCTACTTATTGACTCTTTTTGATGTTACATCGGCCATTCAAAAGTCAATATTTGACCAAATGTACTAAAATCGGGCCCAAGAGTCGTCTATTTTGAACTTTTTAGTTCTACCCTTTTGACTCTTTCTGGAGATAGTTCAGGCAATTTTTGACCCACTGAAAATATTTCAGTCCTTGATTTTGAACTTTCTATTCCTACCCAATTGACTCCTTCTTGTGATACATTAGCATTAGAGTAGCCAATATTTTACTCATTGGACATGTTTCAGTCAAGGATCTTGAAATTTCTATACCTACTTATTGACTCTTTCTGAATTTAGGTCAGTCATTCAGAAATCCATATTTGACCAAATGTACTAATATCGGGCCCAAGAGTCGTCGATTTTGAACTTTCTATTTCTACCCAATAGACTCCTTCTTGTGATAAATTAGCCATAGAGTAATCAAAATTTGACCCATTGAACATGTTTCAGTCATGAATCTTGAAATTTCTATACCTACTTATTGACTCTTTCTGATGTTACATCGGTCATTCAGAAATCCATATTTGACCAAATGTACTAATTTCGGGCCCAAGAGTCGTCGATTTTGACCTTTCTTTTTCTAGCCAATTGATTCCTTCTTGTGATAAATTAGCCATAGAGTAGCCAATATTTGACCCATTGAACATGTTTCAGTCATGGATCTTGAAATTTCTTTACCTACTTATTGACTCTTTCTGAAGTTACATCGGTCATTCAAAAGTCAATATTTGACCAAATGTACTAATATCAGGCCCAAGAGTCGTCGATTTTGAACTTTTTAGTTCTACCCTATTGACTCCTTCTTGCGATAGTTCAGCCAATTTTTGACCCACTGAAAATATTTCAGTCCTTGATCTTGAACTTTCTATTCCTACCCAGTTGACTCCTTCTTGTGATACATTAGCATTAGAGTAGCCAATATTTTACTCATTGGACATGTTTCAGTTATGGATCTTGAAATTTCTAAACCTACTTATTGACTCTTTCTGGTGTTACATCGACCATTCAAAAGTCAATATTTGACCAAATGTACTAAAATCGGGCCCAAGAGTCGTCTATTTTGAACTTTTTAGTTTTACCCTATTGACTCTTTCTGGAGATAGTTCAGCCAATTTTTGACCCACTGAAAATATTTCAGTCCTTGATTTTGAACTTTCTATTCCTACCCAATTGACTCCTTCTTGTGATACATTAGCATTAGAGTAGCCAATATTTTACTCATTGGACATGTTTCAGTCAAGGATCTTGAAATTTCTATACCTACTTATTGACTCTTTCTGATGTTACATCGGTCATTCAGAAATCCATATTTGACCAAATGTACTAATATCGGGCCCAAGAGTCGTCGGTTTTGAACTTTCTATTCCTACCCAATTGATTCCTTCTTGTGATAAATTAGCCATAGAGTAGCCAATATTTGACCCATTGAACATGTTTCAGTCATGGATCTTGAAATTTCTTTACCTACTTATTGACTCTTTCTGATGTTATATCGGTCATTCAAAAGTCAATATTTGACCAAATGTACTAATATCAGGCCCAAGAGTCGTCGATTTTGAACTTTTTAGTTCTACCCTATTGAGTCCTTCTTGCGATAGTTCAGCCAATTTTTGACCCACTGAAAATATTTCAGTCCTTGATCTTGAACTTTCTATTCCTACCCAATTGACTCCTTCTTGTGATACATTAGCCTTAGAGTAGCCAATATTTTACCCATTGGACATGTTTAAGTTATGGAGCTTGAAATTTTTATACCTACTCATTGACTCTTTCTGAATATAGGTCAGTCATTCAGAAATCCATATTTGACCAAATGTACTAATATCGGGCCCAAGAGTCGTCGATTTTGAACTTTCTATTTCTACCCAATAGACTCCTTCTTGTGATAAATTAGCCATAGAGTAACCAAAATTTGACCCATTGAACATGTTTCAGTCATGAATCTTGAAATTTCTATACCTACTTATTGACTCTTTCTGATGTTACATCGGTCATTCAGAAATCCATATTTGACCAAATGTACTAATTTCGGGCCCAAGAGTCGTCGATTTTGACCTTTCTTTTTCTAGCCAATTGATTTCTTCTTGTGATAAAGTAGCCATAGAGTAGCCAATATTTGACCCATTGAACATGTTTCAGTCATGGATCTTGAAATTTCTTTACCTACTTATTGACTCTTTCTGAAGTTACATCGGTCATTCAAAAGTCAATATTTGACCAAATGTACTAATATCAGGCCCAAGAGTCGTCGATTTTGAACTTTTTAGTTCTACCCTATTGACTCCTTCTTGCGATAGTTCAGCCAATTTTTGACCCACTGAAAATATTTCAGTCCTTGATCTTGAACTTTCTATTCCTACCCAGTTGACTCCTTCTTGTGATACATTAGCATTAGAGTAGCCAATATTTTACTCATTGGACATGTTTCAGTTATGGATCTTGAAATTTCTAAACCTACTTATTGACTCTTTCTGGTGTTACATCGACCATTCAAAAGTCAATATTTGACCAAATGTACTAATATCGGAACCAAGAGTCGTCGATTTTGAACTTTATATTTATACCCAATTGAATCCTTCTGGTGATAAATTAGCCTTAGAGTAGCCAATATTTTACCCATTGGACATGTTTCAGTTATGGATTTTGAAATTTCTATACCTACTTATTGACTCTTTCTGATGTTACATCGGTAATTCAAAAGTCAATATTTGACCAAATGTACTAAAATCGGGCCCAAGAGTCGTCTATTTGAACTTTTTAGTTCTACCCTATTGACTCCTTCTGGAGATAGTTCAGCCAATTTTTGACCCACTGAAAATATTTCAGTCCTTGATCTTGAACTTTCTATTCCTACCCAATTGACTCCTTCTTGTGATACATTAGCATTAGAATAGCCAATATTTTACTCATTGGACATGTTTCAGTCAAGGATCTTGAAATTTCTATACCTACTTATTGACTCTTTCTGATGTTACATCGGTCATTCAGAAATCCATATTTGACCAAAGGAACTAATATCGGGCCCAAGAGTCGTCGATTTTGACCTTTCTTTTTCTAGCCAATTGATTCCTTCTTGTGATAAATTAGCCATAGAGTAGCCAATATTTGACCCATTGAACATGTTTCCGTCATGGATCTTAAATTTCTTTACCTACTTATTGACTCTTTCTGAAGTTACATCGGTCATTCAAAAGTCAATATTTGACCAAATGTACTAATATCAGGTCCAAGAGTCGTCGATTTTGAACTTTTTAGTTCTACCCTATTGACTCCTTCTTGCGATAGTTCAGCCAATTTTTGACCCACTGAAAATATTTCAGTCCTTGATCTTGAACTTTCTATTCCTACCCAGTTGACTCCTTCTTGTGATACATTAGCATTAGAGTAGCCAATATTTTACTCATTGGACATGTTTCAGTTATGGATCTTGAAATTTCTAAACCTACTTATTGACTCTTTCTGATGTTACATCGACCATTCAAAAGTCAATATTTGACCAAATGTACTAAAATCAGGCCAGAGAGTCGTCTATTTTGAACTTTTTAGTTCTACCCTATTGACTCTTTCTGGAGATAGTTCAGGCAATTTTTGACCCACTGAAAATATTTCAGTCCTTGATCTTGAACTTTCTATTACTACCCAATTGACTACTTCTTGTGATACATTAGCCTTAGAGTAGCCAATATTTTACCCATTGGACATGTTTCAGTTATGGAGCTTGAAATTTTTATACCTACTAATTGACTCTTTCTGAATTTAGGTCAGTCAATCAGAAATCCATATTTGACCAAATGTACTAATATCGGGCCCAAGAGTCGTCGATTTTGAACTTTCTATTTCTACCCAACAGACTCCTTCTTGTGATAAATTAGCCATAGAGTAGCCAAAATTTGACCCTTGAACATGTTTCAGTCATGAATCTTGAAATTTCTATACCTACTTATTGACTCTTTTTGATGTTACATCGGCCATTCAAAAGTCAATATTTGACCAAATGTACTAAAATCGGGCCCAAGAGTCGTCTATTTTGAACTTTTTAGTTCTACCCTATTGACTCTTTCTGGAGATAGTTCAGCCAATTTTTGACTCACTGAAAATATTTCAGTCCTTGATCTCGAACTTTCTATTCCTACCCAATTGATTCCTTCTTGTGATACATTAGCCTTAGAGTAGCCAATATTTTACCCATTGGACATGTTTCAGTTATGCATCTTGAAATTTTTATACCTACTCATTGACTCTTTCTGAATTTATGTCAATCATTCAGAAATCCATATTTGACCAAATGTACTAATATCGGAACTAAGAGTCGTCGATTTTGAACTTTATATTTCTACCCAATTGAATCCTTCTGGTGATAAATTAGCCTTAGAGTAGCCAATATTTTACCCATTGGACATGTTTCAGTTATGGATCTTGAAATTTCTATACCTACTTATTGACTCTTTCTGATGTTACATCGGTAATTCAAAAGTCAATATTTGACCAAATGTACTAAAATCGGGCCCAAGAGTCGTCTATTTGAACTTTTTAGTTCTACCCTATTGACTCCTTCTGGAGATAGTTCAGCCAATTTTTGACCCACTGAAAATATTTCAGTCCTTGATCTTGAACTTTCTATTCCTACCCAATTGACTCCTTCTTGTGATACATTAGCATTAGAGTAGCCAATATTTTACTTATTGGACATGTTTCAGTCAAGGATCTTGAAATTTCTATACCTACTTATTGACTCTTTCTGATGTTACATCGGTCATTCAGAAATCCATATTTGACCAAATGTACTAATATCGGGCCCAAGAGTCGTCGATTTTGACCTTTCTATTTCTACCCAATTGACTCCTTCTGGTGATAAATTAGCGATAGAGTAGCCAATAATTGACCCATTGGACATGTTTCAGTTATGGATCTTGAAATTTCTAAACCTTCTTATTGACTCTTTCTGGTGTTACATCGACCATTCAAAAGTCAATATTTGACATATTGTACTAAAATCAGGCCAGAGAGTCGTCTATTTTGAACTTTTTAGTTCTACCCTTTTGACTCTTTCTGGAGATAGTTCAGGCAATTTTAGACCCACTGAAAATATTTCAGTCCTTCATTTTGAACTTTCTATTCCTACCCAATTGACTCCTTCTTGTGATACATTAGCATTAGAGTAGCCAATATTTTACTCATTGGACATGTTTCAGTCAAGGATCTTGAAATTTCTATACCTACTTATTGACTCTTTCTGATGTTACATCGGTCATTCAGAAATCCATATTTGACCAAATGTACTAATATCGGGCCCAAGAGTCGTCGGTTTTGAACTTTCTATTCCTACCCAATTGATTCCTTCTTGTGATAAATTAGCCATAGAGTAGCCAATATTTGACCCATTGAACATGTTTCAGTCATGGATCTTGAAATTTCTTTACCTACTTATTGACTGTTTCTGATGTTATATCGGTCATTCAAAAGTCAATATTTGACCAAATGTACTAATATCAGGCCCAAGAGTCGTCGATTTTGAACTTTTTAGTTCTACCCTATTGACTCCTTCTTGCGATAGTTCAGCCAATTTTTGACCCACTGAAAATATTTCAGTCCTTGATCTTGAACTTTCTATTCCTACCCAATTGACTCCTTCTTGTGATACATTAGCCTTAGAGTAGCCAATATTTTACCCATTGGACATGTTTCAGTTATGGAGCTTGAAATTTTTATACCTACTCATTGACTATTTCTGAATTTAGCTCAGTCATTCAGAAATCCATAATTGACCAAATGTACAAATATCGGGCCTAAGAGTCGTCGATTTTGAACTTTCTATTTCTACCCAATAGACTCCTTCTTGTGATAAATTAGCCATAGAGTAACCAAAATTTGACCCATTGAACATGTTTCAGTCATGAATCTTGAAATTTCTATACCTACTCATTGACTCTTTCTGATGTTACATCGGTCATTCAGAAATCCATATTTGACCAAATGTACTAATTTCGGGCCCAAGAGTCGTCGATTTTGACCTTTCTTTTTCTAGCCAATTGATTCCTTCTTGTGATAAATTAGCCATAGAGTAGCCAATATTTGACCCATTGAACATGTTTCAGTCATGGATCTTGAAATTTCTTTACCTACTTATTGACTCTTTCTGAAGTTACATCGGTCATTCAAAAGTCAATATTTGACCAAATGTACTAATATCAGGCCCAAGAGTCGTCGATTTTGAACTTTTTAGTTCTACCCTATTGACTCCTTGCGATAGTTCAGCCAATTTTTGACCCACTGAAAATATTTCAGTCCTTGATCTTGAACTTTCTATTCCTACCCAGTTGACTCCTTCTTGTGATACATTAGCATTAGAGTAGCCAATATTTTACTCATTGGACATGTTTCAGTTATGGATCTTGAAATTTCTAAACCTACTTATTGACTCTTTCTGGTGTTACATCGACCATTCAAAAGTCAATATTTGACCAAATGTACTAATATCGGAACCAAGAGTCGTCGATTTTGAACTTTATATTTACACCCATTTGAATCCTTCTGGTGATAAATTAGCCTTAGAGTAGCCAATATTTTACCCATTGGACATGTTTCAGTTATGGATTTTGAAATTTCTATACCTACTTATTGACTCTTTCTGATGTTACATCTATCTCCAGAAGGAGTCAATAGGGTAGAACTAAAAAGTTCAAAATAGACGACTCTTGGGCCCGATTTTAGTACATTTGGTCAAATATTGACTTTTGAATTACAGATGTAACATCAGAAAGAGTCAAAAAGTAGGTATAGAAATTTCAAGATCCATAACTGAAACATGTCCAATGGGTAAAATATTGGCTACTCTAAGGCTAATTTATCACCAGAAGGATTCAATTGGGTAGAAATATAAAGTTCAAAATCGACGACTCTTGGTTCCGATATTAGTACATTTGGTCAAATATGGATTTCTGAATGATTGACATAAATTCAGAGAGTCAATGAGTAGGTATAAAAATTTCAAGATGCATAACTGAAACATGTCCAATGGGTAAAATATTGGCTACTCTAAGGCTAATGTATCACAAGAAGGAATCAATTGGGTAGGAATAGAAAGTTCAAGATCAAGGACTGAAATATTTTCAGTGGGTCAAAAATTGGCTGAACTATCTCCAGAAAGAGTCAATAGGGTAGAACTAAAAAGTTCAAAATAGACGACTCTTGGGCCCGATATTAGTACATTTGGTCAAATATTGACTTTTGAATGACGATATAACATCAGAAAGAGTCAATAAGTAGGTATAGAAATTTCAAGCTCCTTGACTGAAACATGTTCAATGGGTCAAATATTGGCTACTCTATGGCTAATTTATCACCAGAAGGAGTCAAAGGGTAGAACTAAAAAGTTCAAAATAGACGTCTCTTGGGCCCGATATTAGTATATTTGGTCAAATATGGATTTCTGAATGACTGACCTAAATTCAGAAAGAGTCAATAAGTAGGTATAGAAATTTCAAGATCCATAACTGAAATATATCCAATGGGTAAAATATTGGCTACTCTAAGGCTAATGTATCACAAGAAGGAATCAATTGGGTAGGAATAGAAAGTTCAAGATCAAGGACTGAAATATTTTCAGTGGGTCAAAAATTGGCTGAACTATCTCCAGAAAGAGTCAATAGGTTCACTAAACAGTTCAAAATAGAGGACTCTTGGGCCGGATTTTAGTACATTTGGTCAAATATTGACTTTTGAATGGCCAATGTAACATCAAAAAGAGTCAATAAGTAGGTTTAGAAATTTCAAGATTCATGACTGAAACATGTTCAATGGGTCAAATTTTGGCTACTCTATGGCTAATTTATCACAAGAAGGAGTCTATTGGGTAGAAATAGAAAGTTCAAAATCGATGACTCTTGGGCCCGATATTAGTACATTTGGTCAAGTATGGATTTCTGAATGACTGACCTAAATTCAGAAAGAGTCAATGAGTAGGTATAAAAATTTCAAGATCCATAACTGAAACATGTCCAATGGGTAAAATATTGGCTACTCTAAGGCTAATGTATCACAAGAAGGAATCAATTGGGTAGGAATAGAAAGTTCAAGATCAAGGACTGAAATATTTTCAGTGGGTCAAAAATGGGCTGAACTATCTCCAGAAAGAGTCAATAGGGTAGAACTAAAAAGTTCAAAATAGACGACTCTTGGGCCTGATTTTAGTACATTTGTTCAAATATTGACTTTTGAATGACCGATATAACATCAGAAAGAGTCAATAAATAGATATAAAAATTTCAAGATCCATAACTGAAACATGTCCAATGGGTAAAATATTGGCTACTCTAAGGCTAATGTATCACAAGAAGGAGTCAATTGGGTAGATATAGAAAGTTTAAGATCAAGGACTGAAATATTTTCAGTGGGTCAAAAATTGGCTGAACTATCACAAGAAGGAGTCAATTGGGTAGGAATATAAATTTCAAGATCAAGGACTGAAAAGTTTTCAGTCTTTAAAAAATTGTCTGAACTATTGCCAGAAGGAGTCTATAGGGTAGAACTAAAAAGTTCAAAATAGACAACTCTTGGGCCCGATTTTAGTACATTTGGTCAAATATTGACTTTTGAATGACCGATGTAACATCAGAAAGAGTCAATAAGTAGGTTTAGAAATTTCAAGATTCATGACTGAAACATGTTCAATGGGTCAAATTTTGGCTACTCTATGGCTAATTTATCACAAGAAGGAGTCTATTGGGTAGAAATAGAAAGTTCAAAATCGATGACTCTTGGGCCCGATATTAGTACATTTGGTCAAGTATGGATTTCTGAATGACTGACCTAAATTCAGAAAGAGTCAATGAGTAGGTATAAAAATTTCAAGATCCATAACTGAAACATGTCCAATGGGTAAAATATTGGCTACTCTAAGGCTAATGTATCACAAGAAGGAATCAATTGGGTAGGAATAGAAAGTTCAAGATCAAGGACTGAAATATTTTCAGTGGGTCAAAAATTGGCTGAACTATCTCCAGAAAGAGTCAATAGGGTAGAACTAAAAAGTTCAAAATAGACGACTCTTGGGCCTGATTTTAGTACATTTGTTCAAATATTGACTTTTGAATGACCGATATAACATCAGAAAGAGTCAATAAATAGATATAAAAATTTCAAGATCCATAACTGAAACATGTCCAATGGGTAAAATATTGGCTACTCTAAGGCTAATGTATCACAAGAAGGAGTCAATTGGGTAGATATAGAAAGTTTAAGATCAAGGACTGAAATATTTTCAGTGGGTCAAAAATTGGCTGAACTATCACAAGAAGGAGTCAATTGGGTAGGAATATAAATTTCAAGATCAAGGACTGAAAAGTTTTCAGTCTTTAAAAAATTGTCTGAACTATTGCCAGAAGGAGTCTATAGGGTAGAACTAAAAAGTTCAAAATAGACAACTCTTGGGCCCGATTTTAGTACATTTGGTCAAATATTGACTTTTTAATGACCGATGTAACATCAGAAAGAGTCAATAAGTAGGTATAAAAATTTCAAGATCCGTAACTGAAACATGTCCAATGGGTAAAATATTGGCTACTCTACGGCTAATTTATCAAAAGAAGCAGTCAACTGGGTAGGAATAGAAACTTCAAGATCAAGGATTGAAATATTTTCAGTGGGTCAAAAATTGGCTGAACTATCACAAGAAGGAGTCAACTGGGTAGGAATAGAAACTTCAAGATCAAGGATTGAAATATTTTCAGTGGGTCAAAAATTGGCTGAACTATCTCCAGAAGGAGTCAAGAGGGTAGAACTAAAAAGTTCAAAATAGATGACTCTTGGGCCCGATTTTAGTACATTTGGTCAAATATTGACTTTTGAATGACCGATGTAACATCAGAAAGAGTCAATAAGTAGGTATAGAAATTTCAAGATCCATGACTGAAACATGTTCAATGGGTCAATTATTGGCTACTCTATCGCTAATTTATCACAAGAAGGAGTCAATTGGGTAGAAATAGAAAGTTCAAAATCGACGACTCTTGGGCCCGATATTAGTACATTGGGTCAAATGTGGATTTCTGAATGACTGACCTAGATTCAGAAAGAGTCAATGAGTAGGTAAAAAAATTCATGATCCATAACTGAAACATGTCCAATGGGTAAAATATTGGCTACTCTAAGGCTAATGTATGACAAGAAGGAGTCCATTGGGTAGGAATAAAAAGTTAAAGATCAAGGACTGCAATATTTTCAGTGGGTCAAAAATTGGCTGAACTATCTCCAGAAGAAGTCAACAGGGTAGAACTAAAAAGTTCAAAATAGACGACTCTTGGGCCCAGTGTTAGTACATTTGGTCAAATATGGATTTCTGAATGACTGACCTAAATTCAGAAAGAGTCAATAAGTAGGTATAGAAATTTCAAGATCCATAACTGAAATATGTCCAATGGGTAAAATATTGGCTACTCTTTTAGTACGATGTAACATTGACTGCTGTATGGCTGATGTAACATCAGATTAAGTCAACGAGGAAATGTTACGGAAAAAGAATAAAAAGTAGCAGAAAGTTCATGTTTGAGTTCTCTGTGCAATGCAACAGCACATATGTTTTCTCTTCATTGCACAACCAAATGAGGTAAATCTATGCAATTCTGCATTATCTCTTCAACAGCACACATGTTAACTCCATGCACATACGGATGAGTTAGTGCTGGTACACTTAGTCGTTTTACTGAAAATGGTGCATGCTCAGAAAAAACGACGAAGTGTCAAAATTCCTCCGTGTGAACCATGCGGTGTGTGTCTCTGCTCAAGCCGGAGATAGTGTGAGGCAGGCGGCATGAAGGTGTAAGGAAGGGTCGCTCTGTGAATCCGCTCAACTCAAACTCTCTCCGGCTGGAGGAGAGACACAGACACAACCTGTTTCCTAGGCACAAAGTAGCACCCCGGGCAAAGGTACACGGAGGAATTTTGACACTTTTAGTCGTTTTTCTAAAATATGGTACACGGACGAATTTTGACAATTAGTCGTTTTACTGAGAATGGTGCATGCTCAGAAAAAACGACGAAGTGTCAAAATTCCTCCGTGTGAACCATGCGGTGTGTTTCTCTGATCAAGCCGGAGAGAGTGTCAGGTAGGCGGCTTGAAAGTGTAAGGAAGGGCTTCGCTGTGAATTCGCTCTATATGAACCATGCAGTGAACTGACTGCTGTAAGGCTGATGCCTTACATCAGATTAAGTCGATGAGGAGAGTTTATTGAAAAAGAATAAAAAGTAACAGAAAGTTCATGTTTGATCACTAATTTATTAAAAATATGCCCTTTGGTCATTAAGTGTTTTTATATACACTTAAACGCAACAAGTGCATATCTTATATTGTGCTCTGTGCAATGAAACAGCACATATGTTTTCTCTTCATTGCACAACCAAATGAGGTACATCTATGCAATTTTGCATTATCTTTTCAACAGCACATATGTTAACTCCATGCACAGCAGAATGCTGGTACACTTGGTCGTTTTTCTGAAAAAAGGTGCACGCTCAGAAAGACGACTGAGTGTCAAAATTCCTCCGTGTGAACCGTGCACTGTGTTTCTCTGCTCAAGCCGGAGAGAGTGTCAGGTAGGCGGCTTGAAAGTGTAAGGAAGGGCTTCGCTGTGAATTCGCTCTATATGAACCATGCAGTCAACTGACTGCTGTAAGGCTGATGCCTGACATCAGATTAAGTCGATGCGGAGAGTTTATTGAAAAAGAATAAAAAGTAACAGAAAGTTCATGTTTGATCACTAATTTATTAAAAATATGCCCTTTGGTCATTAAGTATTTTTATATACACTTAAACGCAACAAGTGCATATCTTATATTGTGCTCTGTGCAATGAAACAGCACATATGTTTTCTCTTCATTGCACAACCAAATGAGGTACATCTATGCAATTTTGCATTATCTTTTCAACAGCACATATTTTAACTCCATGCACAGCAGAATGCTGGTACACTTGGTCGTTTTTCTGAAAAAGGTGCACGCTCAGAAAGACGACTGAGTGTCAAAATTCCTCCGTGTGAACCGTGCACTGTGTTTCTCTGCTCAAGCCGGAGAGAGTGTTAGGTAGGCGGCTTGAAGGTGTAAGGAAGGGTCGCTCTGAGAATCATGCAGTCCATTGACTGCTGTATGGCTGATGTAACATCAGATTATGTGAATCCACTCAACTCAAACTCTCTCCGGCTGGAGGAGAGACACAGACACAGCCCGCTTCATAGGCACAAGGTAGCACCCCGGAAAAAGGTACAAGGAGGAATTTTGACACTTTTAGTCGTTTTTCTAAAATATGGTACACGGACGAATTTTGATATTCGTATTTGATATTTGGTATATTGGCTACTCTACAGCTAATTTACCACAAGAAGCAGTCAATTGGGTAGGAATAGAAACTTCAAGATCAAGGACTGAAATATTTTCAGTGCTTCAAAAATTGGCTGAACTATCGCCAGAAGGAGTCAATAGGGTAGAACTAAAAAGTTCAAAATAGACGACTCTTGGGCCCGATTTTAGTACATTTGGTCAAATATTGACTTTTGAATGGCCGATTTAACATCAGAAAGAGTCAATTAGTAGGTATAGAAATTTCCTGATCCATGACTGAAACATGTTCAATGGGTCAAATATTGGCTACTCTATCGCTAATTTATCACCAGAAGGAGTCAATTGGGTAGAAATAGAAAGTTCAAAATCGACGACTCTTGGGCCCGATATTAGTACATTTGGTCAAATATTGACTTTTGAATGACGATATAACATCAGAAAGAGTCAATAAGTAGGTATAGAAATTTCAAGCTCCTTGACTGAAACATGTTCAATGGGTCAAATATTGGCTACTCTATGGCTAATTTATCACCAGAAGGAGTCAAAGGGTAGAACTAAAAAGTTCAAAATAGACGTCTCTTGGGCCCGATATTAGTACATTTGGTCAAATATTGACTTTTGAATGACGATATAACATCAGAAAGAGTCAATAAGTAGGTATAGAAATTTCAAGCTCCTTGACTGAAACATGTTCAATGGGTCAAATATTGACTACTCTATGGCTAATGTATCACAAGAAGGAGTCAATTGGGTAGGAATAGAAAGTTCAAGATCAAGGACTGAAATATTTTCAGTGGGTCAAAAATTGCCTGAACTATCTCCAGAAAGAGTCAATAGGGTAGAACTAAAAAGTTCAAAATAGACGACACTTGGGCCTGATTTTAGTACATTTGGTCAAACATTGATTTTTGAATGGTCGATGTAACATCAAAAAGAGTCAATAAGTAGGTATAGAAATTTCAAGATTCATGACTGAAACATGTTCAATGGGTCAAATTTTGGCTACTCTATGGCTAATTTATCACAAGAAGGAGTCTATTGGGTAGAAATAGAAAGTTCAAAATAGACGACTCTTGGGCCTGATTTTAGTACATTTGGTCAAATATTGACTTTTGAATGGTCGATGTAACATCAGAAAGAGTCAATAAGTAGGTTTAGAAATTTCAAGATCCATAACTGAAACATGTCCAATGAGTAAAATATTGGCTACTCTAATGCTAATGTATCACAAGAAGGAGTCAATTGGGTAGAAATAGAAAGTTCAAGATCAAGGACTGAAATTTTTTCAGTGGGTCAAAAATTGGCTGAACTATCTCCAGAAGGAGTCAATAGGGTAGAACTAAAAAGTTCAAAATAGACGACTCTTGGGCCCGATTTTAGTACATTTGGTCAAATATTGACTTTTGAATTACCGATGTAACATCAGAAAGAGTCAATAAGTAGGTATAGAAATTTCAAGATCCATAACTGAAACATGTCCAATGGGTAAAATATTGGCTACTCTAAGGCTAATTTATCACCAGAAGGATTCAATTGGGTAGAAATATAAAGTTCAATATCGACGACTCTTGGTTCCGATATTAGTACATTTGGTCAAATATGGATTTCTGAATGATTGACATAAATTCAGAGAGTCAATGAGTAGGTATAAAAATTTCAAGATGCATAACTGAAACATGTCCAATGGGTAAAATATTGGCTACTCTAAGGCTAATGTATCACAAGAAGGAATCAATTGGGTAGGAATAGAAAGTTCAAGATCAAGGACTGAAATATTTTCAGTGGGTCAAAAATTGGCTGAACTATATCCAGAAAGAGTCAATAGTGTAGAACTAAAAAGTTCAAAATAGACGACTCTTGGGCCCGATTTTAGTACATTTGGTCAAATATTGACTTTTGAATGGCCGATGTAACATCAAAAAGAGTCAATAAGTAGGTATAGAAATTTCAAGATTCATGACTGAAACATGTTCAATGGGTCAAATTTTGGCTACTCTATGGCTAATTTATCACAAGAAGGAGTCTATTGGGTAGAAATAGAAAGTTCAAAATCGACGACTCTTGGGCCCGATATTAGTACATTTGGTCAAATATGGATTTCTGAATGACTGACCTAAATTCAGAAAGAGTCAATGAGTAGGTATAAAAATTTCAAGCTCCATAACTGAAACATGTCCAATGGGTAAAATATTGGCTACTCTAAGGCTAATGTATCACAAGAAGGAGTCAATTGGGTAGGAATAGAAAGTTCAAGATCGAGGACTGAAATATTTTCAGTGGGTCAAAAATTGCCTGAACTATCTCCAGAAAGAGTCAATAGGGTAGAACTAAAAAGTT
Organism: Zacco platypus; assembly: GCA_038088235.1. Taxonomy (NCBI): domain Eukaryota; kingdom Metazoa; phylum Chordata; class Actinopteri; order Cypriniformes; family Xenocyprididae; genus Zacco; species Zacco platypus. Next base: position 29,418,747 of record CM076070.1, read on the forward strand.
CAAAATAGACGACTCTTGGGCCTGATTTTAGTACATTTGGTCAAATATTGACTTTTGAATGACCGATATAACATCAGAAAGAGTCAATAAGTAGGTAAAGAAATTTCAAGATCCATGACTGAAACATGTTCAATGGGTCAAATATTGGCTACTCGATGGCTAATTTATCACAAGAAGGAATCAATTGGGTAGAAATAGAAAGTTCAAAATCGACGACTCTTGGTTCCGATATTAGTACATTTGGTCAAATATGGATTTCTGAATGATTGACATAAATTCAGAAAGAGTCAATGAGTAGGTATAAAAATTTCAATATGCATAACTGAAACATGTCCAATGGGTAAAATATTGGCTACTCTAAGGCTAATGTATCACAAGAAGGAATCAATTGGGTAGGAATAGAAAGTTCAAGATCAAGGACTGAAATATTTTCAGTGGGTCAAAAATTGGCTGAACTATCACAAGAAGGAGTCAATTGGGTAGGAATAGAAATTTCAAGATCAAGGACTGAAATATTTTCAGTCTTTAAAAAATTGTCTGAACTATTGCCAGAAGGAGTCTATAGGGTAGAACTAAAAAGTTCAAAATAGACAACTCTTGGGCCCGATTTTAGTACATTTGGTCAAATATTGACTTTTGAATGACTGATGTAACATCAGAAAGAGTCAATAAGTAGGTATAAAAATTTCAAGATCCGTAACTGAAACATGTCCAATGGGTAAAATATTGGCTACTCTACGGCTAATTTATCACAAGAAGCAGTCAACTGGGTAGGAATAGAAACTTCAAGATCAAGGATTGAAATATTTTCAGTGGGTCAAAAATTGGCTGAACTATCACAAGAAGGAGTCAACTGGGCAGGAATAGAAACTTCAAGATCAAGGACTGAAATATTTTCAGTGGGTCAAAAATTGGCTGAACTATCGCAAGAAGGAGTCAATAGGGTAGAACTAAAAAGTTCAAAATCGACGACTCTTCGGCCTGATATTAGTATATTTGGTCAAATATTGACTTTTGAATGACCGATATAACATCAGAAAGAGTCAATAAGTAGGTAAAGAAATTTCAAGATCCATGACTGAAACATGTTCAATGGGTCAAATATTGGCTACTCTATGGCTAATTTATCACAAGAAGGAATCAATTGGGTAGAAATAGAAAGGTCAAAATCGACGACTCTTGGGCCCGATATTAGTACATTTGGTCAAATATGGATTTCTGAATGACCGATATAACATCAGAAAGAGTCAATAAGTAGGTATAGAAATTTCAAGATCTTTGACTGAAACATGTCCAATGAGTAAAATATTGGCTACTCTAATGCTAATGTATCACAAGAAGGAGTCAATTGGGTAGGAATAGAAAGTTCAAGATCAAGGACTGAAATATTTTTAGTGGGTCAAAAATTGGCTGAACTATCTCCAGAAGGAGTCAATAAGGTAGAACTAAAAAGTTCAAAATAGACGACTTTTGGGCCCGACTTTAGTACATTTGGTCAAATATTGACTTTTGAATTACCGATGTAACATCAGAAAGAGTCAAAAAGTAGGTATAGAAATTTCAAGATCCATAACTGAAACATGTCCAATGGGTAAAATATTGGCTACTCTAAGGCTAATTTATCACCAGAAGGATTCAATTGGGTAGAAATATAAAGTTCAAAATCGACGACTCTTAGTTCCGATATTAGTACATTTGGTCAAATATGGATTTCTGAATGATTGACATAAATTCAGAAAGAGTCAATGAGTAGGTATAAAAATTTCAAGATGCATAACTGAAACATGTCCAATGGGTAAAATATTGGCTACTCTAAGGCTAATGTATCACAAGAAAGAATCAATTGAGTAGGAATAGAAAGTTCAAGATCAAGGACTGAAATATTTTCAGTGGGTCAAAAATTGGCTGAACTATCTCCAGAAAGAGTCAATAGGGTAGAACTAAAAAGTTCAAAATAGACGACTCTTGGGCCCGATTTTAGTACATTTGGTCAAATATTGACTTTTGAATGGCCAATGTAACATCAAAAAGAGTCAATAAGTAGGTATAGAAATTTCAAGATTCATGACTGAAACATGTTCAATGGGTCAAATTTTGGCTACTCTATGGCTAATTTATCACAAGAAGGAGTCTATTGGGTAGAAATAGAAAGTTCAAAATCGATGACTCTTGGGCCCGATATTAGTACATTTGGTCAAGTATGGATTTCTGAATGACTGACCTAAATTCAGAAAGAGTCAATGAGTAGGTATAAAAATTTCAAGATCCATAACTGAAACATGTCCAATGGGTAAAATATTGGCTACTCTAAGGCTAATGTATCACAAGAAGGAATCAATTGGGTAGATATAGAAAGTTTAAGATCAAGGACTGAAATATTTTCAGTGGGTCAAAAATTGTCTGAACTATTGCCAGAAGGAGTCTATAGGGTAGAACTAAAAAGTTCAAAATAGACAACTCTTGGGCCCGATTTTAGTACATTTGGTCAAATATTGACTTTTTAATGACCGATGTAACATCAGAAAGAGTCAATAAGTAGGTATAAAAATTTCAAGATCCGTAACTGAAACATGTCCAATGGGTAAAATATTGGCTACTCTACAGCTAATTTATCAAAAGAAGCAGTCAACTGGGTAGGAATAGAAACTTCAAGATCAAGGATTGAAATATTTTCAGTGGGTCAAAAATTGGCTGAACTATCACAAGAAGGAGTCAACTGGGTAGGAATAGAAACTTCAAGATCAAGGATTGAAATATTTTCAGTGGGTCAAAAATTGGCTGAACTATCTCCAGAAGGAGTCAAGAGGGTAGAACTAAAAAGTTCAAAATAGATGACTCTTGGGCCCGATTTTAGTACATTTGGTCAAATATTGACTTTTGAATGACCGATGTAACATCAGAAAGAGTCAATAAGTAGGTATAGAAATTTCAAGATCCATGACTGAAACATGTTCAATGGGTCAATTATTGGCTACTCTATCGCTAATTTATCACAAGAAGGAGTCAATTGGGTAGAAATAGAAAGTTCAAAATCGACGACTCTTGGGCCCGATATTAGTACATTGGGTCAAATGTGGATTTCTGAATGACTGACCTAGATTCAGAAAGAGTCAATGAGTAGGTAAAAAAATTCATGATCCATAACTGAAACATGTATGACAAGAAGGAGTCCATTGGGTAGGAATAAAAAGTTAAAGATCAAGGACTGCAATATTTTCAGTGGGTCAAAAATTGGCTGAACTATCTCCAGAAGAAGTCAACAGGGTAGAACTAAAAAGTTCAAAATAGACGACTCTTGGGCCCAGTGTTAGTACATTTGGTCAAATATGGATTTCTGAATGACTGACCTAAATTCAGAAAGAGTCAATAAGTAGGTATAGAAATTTCAAGATCCATAACTGAAATATGTCCAATGGGTAAAATATTGGCTACTCTTTTAGTACGATGTAACATTGACTGCTGTATGGCTGATGTAACATCAGATTAAGTCAACGAGGAAATGTTACGGAAAAAGAATAAAAAGTAGCAGAAAGTTCATGTTTGAGTTCTCTGTGCAATGCAACAGCACATATGTTTTCTCTTCATTGCACAACCAAATGAGGTAAATCTATGCAATTCTGCATTATCTCTTCAACAGCACACATGTTAACTCCATGCACATACGGATGAGTTAGTGCTGGTACACTTAGTCGTTTTACTGAAAATGGTGCATGCTCAGAAAAAACGACGAAGTGTCAAAATTCCTCCGTGTGAACCATGCGGTGTGTTTCTCTGCTCAAGCCGGAGATAGTGTGAGGCAGGCGGCATGAAGGTGTAAGGAAGGGTCGCTCTGTGAATCCGCTCAACTCAAACTCTCTCCGGCTGGAGGAGAGACACAGACACAACCTGTTTCCTAGGCACAAAGTAGCACCCCGGGCAAAGGTACACGGAGGAATTTTGACACTTTTAGTCGTTTTTCTAAAATATGGTACACGGACGAATTTTGACAATTAGTCGTTTTACTGAGAATGGTGCATGCTCAGAAAAAACGACGAAGTGTCAAAATTCCTCCGTGTGAACCATGCGGTGTGTTTCTCTGATCAAGCCGGAGAGAGTGTCAGGTAGGCGGCTTGAAAGTGTAAGGAAGGGCTTCGCTGTGAATTCGCTCTATATGAACCATGCAGTGAACTGACTGCTGTAAGGCTGATGCCTTACATCAGATTAAGTCGATGAGGAGAGTTTATTGAAAAAGAATAAAAAGTAACAGAAAGTTCATGTTTGATCACTAATTTATTAAAAATATGCCCTTTGGTCATTAAGTGTTTTTATATACACTTAAACGCAACAAGTGCATATCTTATATTGTGCTCTGTGCAATGAAACAGCACATATGTTTTCTCTTCATTGCACTACCAAATGAGGTACATCTATGCAATTTTGCATTATCTTTTCAACAGCACATATGTTAACTCCATGCACAGCAGAATGCTGGTACACTTGGTCGTTTTTCTGAAAAAAGGTGCACGCTCAGAAAGACGACTGAGTGTCAAAATTCCTCCGTGTGAACCGTGCACTGTGTTTCTCTGCTCAAGCCGGAGAGAGTGTCAGGTAGGCGGCTTGAAAGTGTAAGGAAGGGCTTCGCTGTGAATTCGCTCTATATGAACCATGCAGTCAACTGACTGCTGTAAGGCTGATGCCTGACATCAGATTAAGTCGATGCGGAGAGTTTATTGAAAAAGAATAAAAAGTAACAGAAAGTTCATGTTTGATCACTAATTTATTAAAAATATGCCCTTTGGTCATTAAGTATTTTTATATACACTTAAACGCAACAAGTGCATATCTTATATTGTGCTCTGTGCAATGAAACAGCACATATGTTTTCTCTTCATTGCACAACCAAATGAGGTACATCTATGCAATTTTGCATTATCTTTTCAACAGCACATATTTTAACTCCATGCACAGCAGAATGCTGGTACACTTGGTCGTTTTTCTGAAAAAGGTGCACGCTCAGAAAGACGACTGAGTGTCAAAATTCCTCCGTGTGAACCGTGCACTGTGTTTCTCTGCTCAAGCCGGAGAGAGTGTTAGGTAGGCGGCTTGAAGGTGTAAGGAAGGGTCGCTCTGAGAATCATGCAGTCCATTGACTGCTGTATGGCTGATGTAACATCAGATTATGTGAATCCACTCAACTCAAACTCTCTCCGGCTGGAGGAGAGACACAGACACAGCCCGCTTCATAGGCACAAGGTAGCACCCCGGAAAAAGGTACAAGGAGGAATTTTGACACTTTTAGTCGTTTTTCTAAAATATGGTACACGGACGAATTTTGATATTCGTATTTGATATTTGGTATATTGGCTACTCTACAGCTAATTTACCACAAGAAGCAGTCAATTGGGTAGGAATAGAAACTTCAAGATCAAGGACTGAAATATTTTCAGTGCTTCAAAAATTGGCTGAACTATCGCCAGAAGGAGTCAATAGGGTAGAACTAAAAACCCTCTTGGGCCCGATTTTAGTACATTTGGTCAAATATTGACTTTTGAATGGCCGATTTAACATCAGAAAGAGTCAATTAGTAGGTGTAGAAATTTCCTGATCCATGACTGAAACATGTTCAATGGGTCAAATATTGGCTACTCTATCGCTAATTTATCACCAGAAGGAGTCAATTGGGTAGAAATAGAAAGTTCAAAATCGACGACTCTTGGGCCCGATATTAGTACATTTGGTCAAATATTGACTTTTGAATGACGATATAACATCAGAAAGAGTCAATAAGTAGGTATAGAAATTTCAAGCTCCTTCACTGAAACATGTTCAATGGGTCAAATATTGGCTACTCTATGGCTAATTTATCACCAGAAGGAGTCAAAGGGTAGAACTAAAAAGTTCAAAATAGACGTCTCTTGGGCCCGATATTAGTACATTTGGTCAAATATTGACTTTTGAATGACGATATAACATCAGAAAGAGTCAATAAGTAGGTATAGAAATTTCAAGCTCCTTGACTGAAACATGTTCAATGGGTCAAATATTGACTACTCTATGGCTAATGTATCACAAGAAGGAGTCAATTGGGTAGGAATAGAAAGTTCAAGATCAAGGACTGAAATATTTTCAGTGGGTCAAAAATTGCCTGAACTATCTCCAGAAAGAGTCAATAGGGTAGAACTAAAAAGTTCAAAATAGACGACACTTGGGCCTGATTTTAGTACATTTGGTCAAACATTGATTTTTGAATGGTCGATGTAACATCAAAAAGAGTCAATAAGTAGGTATAGAAATTTCAAGATTCATGACTGAAACATGTTCAATGGGTCAAATTTTGGCTACTCTATGGCTAATTTATCACAAGAAGGAGTCTATTGGGTAGAAATAGAAAGTTCAAAATAGACGACTCTTGGGCCTGATTTTAGTACATTTGGTCAAATATTGACTTTTGAATGGTCGATGTAACATCAGAAAGAGTCAATAAGTAGGTTTAGAAATTTCAAGATCCATAACTGAAACATATCCAATGAGTAAAATATTGGCTACTCTAATGCTAATGTATCACAAGAAGGAGTCAATTGGGTAGGAATAGAAAGTTCAAGATCAAGGACTGAAATATTTTCAGTGGGTCAAAAATTGGCTGAACTATCTCCAGAAGGAGTCAATAGGGTAGAACTAAAAAGTTCAAAATAGACGACTCTTGGGCCCGATTTTAGTACATTTGGTCAAATATTGACTTTTGAATTACAGATGTAACATCAGAAAGAGTCAAAAAGTAGGTATAGAAATTTCAAGATCCATAACTGAAACATGTTCAATGGGTCAAATATTGACTACTCTATGGCTAATGTATCACAAGAAGGAGTCAATTGGGTAGGAATAGAAAGTTCAAGATCAAGGACTGAAATATTTTCAGTGGGTCAAAAATTGCCTGAACTATCTCCAGAAAGAGTCAATAGGGTAGAACTAAAAAGTTCAAAATAGACGACACTTGGGCCTGATTTTAGTACATTTGGTCAAACATTGATTTTTGAATGGTCGATGTAACATCAAAAAGAGTCAATAAGTAGGTATAGAAATTTCAAGATTCATGACTGAAACATGTTCAATGGGTCAAATTTTGGCTACTCTATGGCTAATTTATCACAAGAAGGAGTCTATTGGGTAGAAATAGAAAGTTCAAAATAGACGACTCTTGGGCCTGATTTTAGTACATTTGGTCAAATATTGACTTTTGAATGGTCGATGTAACATCAGAAAGAGTCAATAAGTAGGTTTAGAAATTTCAAGATCCATAACTGAAACATATCCAATGAGTAAAATATTGGCTACTCTAATGCTAATGTATCACAAGAAGGAGTCAATTGGGTAGGAATAGAAAGTTCAAGATCAAGGACTGAAATATTTTCAGTGGGTCAAAAATTGGCTGAACTATCTCCAGAAGGAGTCAATAGGGTAGAACTAAAAAGTTCAAAATAGACGACTCTTGGGCCCGATTTTAGTACATTTGGTCAAATATTGACTTTTGAATTACAGATGTAACATCAGAAAGAGTCAAAAAGTAGGTATAGAAATTTCAAGATCCATAACTGAAACATGTCCAATGGGTAAAATATTGGCTACTCTAAGGCTAATTTATCACCAGAAGGATTCAATTGGGTAGAAATATAAAGTTCAAAATCGACGACTCTTGGTTCCGATATTAGTACATTTGGTCAAATATGGATTACTGAATGATTGACATAAATTCAGAGAGTCAATGAGTAGGTATAAAAATTTCAAGATGCATAACTGAAACATGTCCAATGGGTAAAATATTGGCTACTCTAAGGCTAATGTATCACAAGAAGGAATCAATTGGGTAGGAATAGAAAGTTCAAGATCAAGGACTGAAATATTTTCAGTGGGTCAAAAATTGGCTGAACTATCTCAAGAAAGAGTCAATAGGGTAGAACTAAAAAGTTCAAAATAGACGACTCTTGGGCCCGATTTTAGTACATGTGGTAAAATATTGACTTTTGAATGGCCGATGTAACATCAAAAAGAGTCAATAAGTAGGTATAGAAATGTCAAGATTCATGACTGAAACATGTTCAATGGGTCAAATTTTGGCTACTCTATGGCTAATTTATCACAAGAAGGAGTCTATTGGGTAGAAATAGAAAGTTCAAAATCGACGACTCTTGGGCCCGATATTAGTACATTTGGTCAAATATGGATTTCTGAATGACTGACCTAAATTCAGAAAGAGTCAATGAGTAGGTATAAAAATTTCAAGCTCCATAACTGAAACATGTCCAATGGGTAAAATATTGGCTACTCTAAGGCTAATGTATCACAAGAAGGAGTCAACTGGGTAGGAATAGAAAGTTCAAGATCAAGGACTGAAACATGTTCAATGGGTCAAATATTGGCTACTCTATGGCTAATTTATCACAAGAAGGAATCAATTGGGTAGAAATAGACAGGTCAAAATCGACGACTCTTGGGCCCGATATTAGTACATTTGGTCAAATATGGATTTCTGAATGACCGATGTAACATCAGAAAGAGTCAATAAGTAGGTATAGAAATTTCAAGATCTTTGACTGAAACATGTCCAATGAGTAAAATATTGGCTACTCTAATGCTAATGTATCACAAGAAGGAGTCAATTGGGTAGAAATAGAAAGTTCAAGATCAAGGACTGAAATTTTTTCAGTGGGTCAAAAATTGGCTGAACTATCTCCAGAAGGAGTCAATAGGGTAGAACTAAAAAGTTCAAAATAGACGACTTTTGGGCCCGATTTTAGTACATTTGGTCAAATATTGACTTTTGAATTACCGATGTAACATCAGAAAGAGTCAATAAGTAGGTATAGAAATTTCAAGATCCATAACTGAAACATGTCCAATGGGTAAAATATTGGCTACTCTAAGGCTAATTTATCACCAGAAGGATTCAATTGGGTAGAAATATAAAGTTCAATATCGACGACTCTTGGTTCCGATATTAGTACATTTGGTCAAATATGGATTTCTGAATGATTGACATAAATTCAGAGAGTCAATGAGTAGGTATAAAAATTTCAAGATGCATAACTGAAACATGTCCAATGGGTAAAATATTGGCTACTCTAAGGCTAATGTATCACAAGAAGGAATCAATTGGGTAGGAATAGAAAGTTCAAGATCAAGGACTGAAATATTTTCAGTGGGTCAAAAATTGGCTGAACTATCTCCAGAAAGAGTCAATAGTGTAGAACTAAAAAGTTCAAAATAGACGACTCTTGGGCCCGATTTTAGTACATTTGGTCAAATATTGACTTTTGAATGGCCGATGTAACATCAAAAAGAGTCAATAAGTAGGTATAGAAATTTCAAGATTCATGACTGAAACATGTTCAATGGGTCAAATTTTGGCTACTCTATGGCTAATTTATCACAAGAAGGAGTCTATTGGGTAGAAATAGAAAGTTCAAAATCGACGACTCTTGGGCCCGATATTAGTACATTTGGTCAAATATGGATTTCTGAATGACTGACCTAAATTCAGAAAGAGTCAATGAGTAGGTATAAAAATTTCAAGCTCCATAACTGAAACATGTCCAATGGGTAAAATATTGGCTACTCTAAGGCTAATGTATCACAAGAAGGAGTCAATTGGGTAGGAATAGAAAGTTCAAGATCGAGGACTGAAATATTTTCAGTGGGTCAAAAATTTCCTGAACTATCTCCAGAAAGAGTCAATAGGGTAGAACTAAAAAGTTCAAAATAGACGACTCTTGGGCCTGATTTTAGTACATTTGGTCAAATATTGACTTTTGAATGACCGATATAACATCAGAAAGAGTCAATAAGTAGGTAAAGAAATTTCAAGATCCATGACTGAAACATGTTCAATGGGTCAAATATTGGCTACTCTATGGCTAATTTATCACAAGAAGGAGTCTATTGGGTAGAAATAGAAAGTTCAAAATCGATGACTCTTGGGCCCGATATTAGTACATTTGGTCAAGTATGGATTTCTGAATGACTGACCTAAATTCAGAAAGAGTCAATGAGTAGGTATAAAAATTTCAAGATCCATAACTGAAACATGTCCAATGGGTAAAATATTGGCTACTCTAAGGCTAATGTATCACAAGAAGGAATCAATTGGGTAGATATAGAAAGTTTAAGATCAAGGACTGAAATATTTTCAGTGGGTCAAAAATTGTCTGAACTATTGCCAGAAGGAGTCTATAGGGTAGAACTAAAAAGTTCAAAATAGACAACTCTTGGGCCCGATTTTAGTACATTTGGTCAAATATTGACTTTTTAATGACCGATGTAACATCAGAAAGAGTCAATAAGTAGGTATAAAAATTTCAAGATCCGTAACTGAAACATGTCCAATGGGTAAAATATTGGCTACTCTACAGCTAATTTATCAAAAGAAGCAGTCAACTGGGTAGGAATAGAAACTTCAAGATCAAGGATTGAAATATTTTCAGTGGGTCAAAAATTGGCTGAACTATCACAAGAAGGAGTCAACTGGGTAGGAATAGAAACTTCAAGATCAAGGATTGAAATATTTTCAGTGGGTCAAAAATTGGCTGAACTATCTCCAGAAGGAGTCAAGAGGGTAGAACTAAAAAGTTCAAAATAGATGACTCTTGGGCCCGATTTTAGTACATTTGGTCAAATATTGACTTTTGAATGACCGATGTAACATCAGAAAGAGTCAATAAGTAGGTATAGAAATTTCAAGATCCATGACTGAAACATGTTCAATGGGTCAATTATTGGCTACTCTATCGCTAATTTATCACAAGAAGGAGTCAATTGGGTAGAAATAGAAAGTTCAAAATCGACGACTCTTGGGCCCGATATTAGTACATTGGGTCAAATGTGGATTTCTGAATGACTGACCTAGATTCAGAAAGAGTCAATGAGTAGGTAAAAAAATTCATGATCCATAACTGAAACATGTATGACAAGAAGGAGTCCATTGGGTAGGAATAAAAAGTTAAAGATCAAGGACTGCAATATTTTCAGTGGGTCAAAAATTGGCTGAACTATCTCCAGAAGAAGTCAACAGGGTAGAACTAAAAAGTTCAAAATAGACGACTCTTGGGCCCAGTGTTAGTACATTTGGTCAAATATGGATTTCTGAATGACTGACCTAAATTCAGAAAGAGTCAATAAGTAGGTATAGAAATTTCAAGATCCATAACTGAAATATGTCCAATGGGTAAAATATTGGCTACTCTTTTAGTACGATGTAACATTGACTGCTGTATGGCTGATGTAACATCAGATTAAGTCAACGAGGAAATGTTACGGAAAAAGAATAAAAAGTAGCAGAAAGTTCATGTTTGAGTTCTCTGTGCAATGCAACAGCACATATGTTTTCTCTTCATTGCACAACCAAATGAGGTAAATCTATGCAATTCTGCATTATCTCTTCAACAGCACACATGTTAACTCCATGCACATACGGATGAGTTAGTGCTGGTACACTTAGTCGTTTTACTGAAAATGGTGCATGCTCAGAAAAAACGACGAAGTGTCAAAATTCCTCCGTGTGAACCATGCGGTGTGTTTCTCTGCTCAAGCCGGAGATAGTGTGAGGCAGGCGGCATGAAGGTGTAAGGAAGGGTCGCTCTGTGAATCCGCTCAACTCAAACTCTCTCCGGCTGGAGGAGAGACACAGACACAACCTGTTTCCTAGGCACAAAGTAGCACCCCGGGCAAAGGTACACGGAGGAATTTTGACACTTTTAGTCGTTTTTCTAAAATATGGTACACGGACGAATTTTGACAATTAGTCGTTTTACTGAGAATGGTGCATGCTCAGAAAAAACGACGAAGTGTCAAAATTCCTCCGTGTGAACCATGCGGTGTGTTTCTCTGATCAAGCCGGAGAGAGTGTCAGGTAGGCGGCTTGAAAGTGTAAGGAAGGGCTTCGCTGTGAATTCGCTCTATATGAACCATGCAGTGAACTGACTGCTGTAAGGCTGATGCCTTACATCAGATTAAGTCGATGAGGAGAGTTTATTGAAAAAGAATAAAAAGTAACAGAAAGTTCATGTTTGATCACTAATTTATTAAAAATATGCCCTTTGGTCATTAAGTGTTTTTATATACACTTAAACGCAACAAGTGCATATCTTATATTGTGCTCTGTGCAATGAAACAGCACATATGTTTTCTCTTCATTGCACAACCAAATGAGGTACATCTATGCAATTTTGCATTATCTTTTCAACAGCACATATGTTAACTCCATGCACAGCAGAATGCTGGTACACTTGGTCGTTTTTCTGAAAAAAGGTGCACGCTCAGAAAGACGACTGAGTGTCAAAATTCCTCCGTGTGAACCGTGCACTGTGTTTCTCTGCTCAAGCCGGAGAGAGTGTCAGGTAGGCGGCTTGAAAGTGTAAGGAAGGGCTTCGCTGTGAATTCGCTCTATATGAACCATGCAGTCAACTGACTGCTGTAAGGCTGATGCCTGACATCAGATTAAGTCGATGCGGAGAGTTTATTGAAAAAGAATAAAAAGTAACAGAAAGTTCATGTTTGATCACTAATTTATTAAAAATATGCCCTTTGGTCATTAAGTATTTTTATATACACTTAAACGCAACAAGTGCATATCTTATATTGTGCTCTGTGCAATGAAACAGCACATATGTTTTCTCTTCATTGCACAACCAAATGAGGTACATCTATGCAATTTTGCATTATCTTTTCAACAGCACATATTTTAACTCCATGCACAGCAGAATGCTGGTACACTTGGTCGTTTTTCTGAAAAAGGTGCACGCTCAGAAAGACGACTGAGTGTCAAAATTCCTCCGTGTGAACCGTGCACTGTGTTTCTCTGCTCAAGCCGGAGAGAGTGTTAGGTAGGCGGCTTGAAGGTGTAAGGAAGGGTCGCTCTGAGAATCATGCAGTCCATTGACTGCTGTATGGCTGATGTAACATCAGATTATGTGAATCCACTCAACTCAAACTCTCTCCGGCTGGAGGAGAGACACAGACACAGCCCGCTTCATAGGCACAAGGTAGCACCCCGGAAAAAGGTACAAGGAGGAATTTTGACACTTTTAGTCGTTTTTCTAAAATATGGTACACGGACGAATTTTGATATTCGTATTTGATATTTGGTATATTGGCTACTCTACAGCTAATTTACCACAAGAAGCAGTCAATTGGGTAGGAATAGAAACTTCAAGATCAAGGACTGAAATATTTTCAGTGCTTCAAAAATTGGCTGAACTATCGCCAGAAGGAGTCAATAGGGTAGAACTAAAAACCCTCTTGGGCCCGATTTTAGTACATTTGGTCAAATATTGACTTTTGAATGGCCGATTTAACATCAGAAAGAGTCAATTAGTAGGTGTAGAAATTTCCTGATCCATGACTGAAACATGTTCAATGGGTCAAATATTGGCTACTCTATCGCTAATTTATCACCAGAAGGAGTCAATTGGGTAGAAATAGAAAGTTCAAAATCGACGACTCTTGGGCCCGATATTAGTACATTTGGTCAAATATTGACTTTTGAATGACGATATAACATCAGAAAGAGTCAATAAGTAGGTATAGAAATTTCAAGCTCCTTCACTGAAACATGTTCAATGGGTCAAATATTGGCTACTCTATGGCTAATTTATCACCAGAAGGAGTCAAAGGGTAGAACTAAAAAGTTCAAAATAGACGTCTCTTGGGCCCGATATTAGTACATTTGGTCAAATATTGACTTTTGAATGACGATATAACATCAGAAAGAGTCAATAAGTAGGTATAGAAATTTCAAGCTCCTTGACTGAAACATGTTCAATGGGTCAAATATTGACTACTCTATGGCTAATGTATCACAAGAAGGAGTCAATTGGGTAGGAATAGAAAGTTCAAGATCAAGGACTGAAATATTTTCAGTGGGTCAAAAATTGCCTGAACTATCTCCAGAAAGAGTCAATAGGGTAGAACTAAAAAGTTCAAAATAGACGACACTTGGGCCTGATTTTAGTACATTTGGTCAAACATTGATTTTTGAATGGTCGATGTAACATCAAAAAGAGTCAATAAGTAGGTATAGAAATTTCAAGATTCATGACTGAAACATGTTCAATGGGTCAAATTTTGGCTACTCTATGGCTAATTTATCACAAGAAGGAGTCTATTGGGTAGAAATAGAAAGTTCAAAATAGACGACTCTTGGGCCTGATTTTAGTACATTTGGTCAAATATTGACTTTTGAATGGTCGATGTAACATCAGAAAGAGTCAATAAGTAGGTTTAGAAATTTCAAGATCCATAACTGAAACATATCCAATGAGTAAAATATTGGCTACTCTAATGCTAATGTATCACAAGAAGGAGTCAATTGGGTAGGAATAGAAAGTTCAAGATCAAGGACTGAAATATTTTCAGTGGGTCAAAAATTGGCTGAACTATCTCCAGAAGGAGTCAATAGGGTAGAACTAAAAAGTTCAAAATAGACGACTCTTGGGCCCGATTTTAGTACATTTGGTCAAATATTGACTTTTGAATTACAGATGTAACATCAGAAAGAGTCAAAAAGTAGGTATAGAAATTTCAAGATCCATAACTGAAACATGTCCAATGGGTAAAATATTGGCTACTCTAAGGCTAATTTATCACCAGAAGGATTCAATTGGGTAGAAATATAAAGTTCAAAATCGACGACTCTTGGTTCCGATATTAGTACATTTGGTCAAATATGGATTACTGAATGATTGACATAAATTCAGAGAGTCAATGAGTAGGTATAAAAATTTCAAGATGCATAACTGAAACATGTCCAATGGGTAAAATATTGGCTACTCTAAGGCTAATGTATCACAAGAAGGAATCAATTGGGTAGGAATAGAAAGTTCAAGATCAAGGACTGAAATATTTTCAGTGGGTCAAAAATTGGCTGAACTATCTCAAGAAAGAGTCAATAGGGTAGAACTAAAAAGTTCAAAATAGACGACTCTTGGGCCCGATTTTAGTACATGTGGTAAAATATTGACTTTTGAATGGCCGATGTAACATCAAAAAGAGTCAATAAGTAGGTATAGAAATGTCAAGATTCATGACTGAAACATGTTCAATGGGTCAAATTTTGGCTACTCTATGGCTAATTTATCACAAGAAGGAGTCTATTGGGTAGAAATAGAAAGTTCAAAATCGACGACTCTTGGGCCCGATATTAGTACATTTGGTCAAATATGGATTTCTGAATGACTGACCTAAATTCAGAAAGAGTCAATGAGTAGGTATAAAAATTTCAAGCTCCATAACTGAAACATGTCCAATGGGTAAAATATTGGCTACTCTAAGGCTAATGTATCACAAGAAGGAGTCAACTGGGTAGGAATAGAAAGTTCAAGATCAAGGACTGAAACATGTTCAATGGGTCAAATATTGGCTACTCTATGGCTAATTTATCACAAGAAGGAATCAATTGGGTAGAAATAGACAGGTCAAAATCGACGACTCTTGGGCCCGATATTAGTACATTTGGTCAAATATGGATTTCTGAATGACCGATGTAACATCAGAAAGAGTCAATAAGTAGGTATAGAAATTTCAAGATCTTTGACTGAAACATGTCCAATGAGTAAAATATTGGCTACTCTAATGCTAATGTATCACAAGAAGGAGTCAATTGGGTAGAAATAGAAAGTTCAAGATCAAGGACTGAAATTTTTTCAGTGGGTCAAAAATTGGCTGAACTATCTCCAGAAGGAGTCAATAGGGTAGAACTAAAAAGTTCAAAATAGACGACTTTTGGGCCCGATTTTAGTACATTTGGTCAAATATTGACTTTTGAATTACCGATGTAACATCAGAAAGAGTCAATAAGTAGGTATAGAAATTTCAAGATCCATAACTGAAACATGTCCAATGGGTAAAATATTGGCTACTCTAAGGCTAATTTATCACCAGAAGGATTCAATTGGGTAGAAATATAAAGTTCAATATCGACGACTCTTGGTTCCGATATTAGTACATTTGGTCAAATATGGATTTCTGAATGATTGACATAAATTCAGAGAGTCAATGAGTAGGTATAAAAATTTCAAGATGCATAACTGAAACATGTCCAATGGGTAAAATATTGGCTACTCTAAGGCTAATGTATCACAAGAAGGAATCAATTGGGTAGGAATAGAAAGTTCAAGATCAAGGACTGAAATATTTTCAGTGGGTCAAAAATTGGCTGAACTATCTCCAGAAAGAGTCAATAGTGTAGAACTAAAAAGTTCAAAATAGACGACTCTTGGGCCCGATTTTAGTACATTTGGTCAAATATTGACTTTTGAATGGCCGATGTAACATCAAAAAGAGTCAATAAGTAGGTATAGAAATTTCAAGATTCATGACTGAAACATGTTCAATGGGTCAAATTTTGGCTACTCTATGGCTAATTTATCACAAGAAGGAGTCTATTGGGTAGAAATAGAAAGTTCAAAATCGACGACTCTTGGGCCCGATATTAGTACATTTGGTCAAATATGGATTTCTGAATGACTGACCTAAATTCAGAAAGAGTCAATGAGTAGGTATAAAAATTTCAAGCTCCATAACTGAAACATGTCCAATGGGTAAAATATTGGCTACTCTAAGGCTAATGTATCACAAGAAGGAGTCAATTGGGTAGGAATAGAAAGTTCAAGATCGAGGACTGAAATATTTTCAGTGGGTCAAAAATTTCCTGAACTATCTCCAGAAAGAGTCAATAGGGTAGAACTAAAAAGTTCAAAATAGACGACTCTTGGGCCTGATTTTAGTACATTTGGTCAAATATTGACTTTTGAATGACCGATATAACATCAGAAAGAGTCAATAAGTAGGTAAAGAAATTTCAAGATCCATGACTGAAACATGTTCAATGGGTCAAATATTGGCTACTCGATGGCTAATTTATCACAAGAAGGAATCAATTGGGTAGAAATAGAAAGTTCAAAATCGACGACTCTTGGTTCCGATATTAGTACATTTGGTCAAATATGGATTTCTGAATGATTGACATAAATTCAGAAAGAGTCAATGAGTAGGTATAAAAATTTCAATATGCATAACTGAAACATGTCCAATGGGTAAAATATTGGCTACTCTAAGGCTAATGTATCACAAGAAGGAATCAATTGGGTAGGAATAGAAAGTTCAAGATCAAGGACTGAAATATTTTCAGTGGGTCAAAAATTGGCTGAACTATCACAAGAAGGAGTCAATTGGGTAGGAATAGAAATTTCAAGATCAAGGACTGAAATATTTTCAGTCTTTAAAAAATTGTCTGAACTATTGCCAGAAGGAGTCTATAGGGTAGAACTAAAAAGTTCAAAATAGACAACTCTTGGGCCCGATTTTAGTACATTTGGTCAAATATTGACTTTTGAATGACTGATGTAACATCAGAAAGAGTCAATAAGTAGGTATAAAAATTTCAAGATCCGTAACTGAAACATGTCCAATGGGTAAAATATTGGCTACTCTACGGCTAATTTATCACAAGAAGCAGTCAACTGGGTAGGAATAGAAACTTCAAGATCAAGGATTGAAATATTTTCAGTGGGTCAAAAATTGGCTGAACTATCACAAGAAGGAGTCAACTGGGCAGGAATAGAAACTTCAAGATCAAGGACTGAAATATTTTCAGTGGGTCAAAAATTGGCTGAACTATCGCAAGAAGGAGTCAATAGGGTAGAACTAAAAAGTTCAAAATCGACGACTCTTCGGCCTGATATTAGTATATTTGGTCAAATATTGACTTTTGAATGACCGATATAACATCAGAAAGAGTCAATAAGTAGGTAAAGAAATTTCAAGCTCCATAACTGAAACATGTCCAATGGGTAAAATATTGGCTACTCTATGGCTAATTTATCACAAGAAGGAGTCTATTGGGTAGAAATAGAAAGTTCAAAATCGACGACTCTTGGGCCCGATATTAGTACATTTGGTCAAATATGGATTTCTGAATGACTGACCTAAATTCAGAAAGAGTCAATGAGTAGGTATAAAAATTTCAAGCTCCATAACTGAAACATGTCCAATGGGTAAAATATTGGCTACTCTAAGGCTAATGTATCACAAGAAGGAGTCAATTGGGTAGGAATAGAAAGTTCAAGATCAAGGACTGAAATATTTTCAGTGGGTCAAAAATTGGCTGAACTATCGCAAGAAGGAGTCAATAGGGTAGAACTAAAAAGTTCAAAATCGACGACTCTTGGGCCTGATATTAGTACATTTGGTCAAATATTGACTTTTGAATGACCGATATAACATCAGAAAGAGTCAATAAGTAGGTAAAGAAATTTCAAGATCCATGACTGAAACATGTTCAATGGGTCAAATATTGGCTACTCTATGGCTAATTTATCACAAGAAGGAATCAATTGGGTAGAAATAGAAAGGTCAAAATCGACGACTCTTGGGCCCGATATTTGTACATTTGGTCAAATATGGATTTCTGAATGACCGATATAACATCAGAAAGAGTCAATAAGTAGGTATAGAAATTTCAAGATCTTTGACTGAAACATGTCCAATGAGTAAAATATTGGCTACTCTAATGCTAATGTATCACAAGAAGGAGTCAATTGGGTAGGAATAGAAAGTTCAAGATCAAGGACTGAAATATTTTTAGTGGGTCAAAAATTGGCTGAACTATCTCCAGAAGGAGTCAATAGGGTAGAACTAAAAAGTTCAAAATAGACGACTTTTGGGCCCGATTTTAGTACATTTGGTCAAATATTGACTTTTGAATTACCGATGTAACATCAGAAAGAGTCAAAAAGTAGGTATAGAAATTTCAAGATCCATAACTGAAACATGTCCAATGGGTAAAATATTGGCTACTCTAAGGCTAATTTATCACCAGAAGGATTCAATTGGGTAGAAATATAAAGTTCAAAATCGACGACTCTTAGTTCCGATATTAGTACATTTGGTCAAATATGGATTTCTGAATGATTGACATAAATTCAGAAAGAGTCAATGAGTAGGTATAAAAATTTCAAGATGCATAACTGAAACATGTCCAATGGGTAAAATATTGGCTACTCTAAGGCTAATGTATCACAAGAAAGAATCAATTGAGTAGGAATAGAAAGTTCAAGATCAAGGACTGAAATATTTTCAGTGGGTCAAAAATTGGCTGAACTATCTCCAGAAAGAGTCAATAGGGTAGAACTAAAAAGTTCAAAATAGACGACTCTTGGGCCCGATTTTAGTACATTTGGTCAAATATTGACTTTTGAATGGCCGATGTAACATCAAAAAGAGTCAATAAGTAGGTATAGAAATTTCAAGATTCATGACTGAAACATGTTCAATGGGTCAAATTTTGGCTACTCTATGGCTAATTTATCACAAGAAGGAGTCTATTGGGTAGAAATAGAAAGTTCAAAATCGACGACTCTTGGGCCCGATATTAGTACATTTGGTCAAATATGGATTTCTGAATGACTGACCTAAATTCAGAAAGAGTCAATGAGTAGGTATAAAAATTTCAAGCTCCATAACTGAAACATGTCCAATGGGTAAAATATTGGCTACTCTAAGGCTAATGTATCACAAGAAGGAGTCAATTGGGTAGGAATAGAAAGTTCAAGATCAAGGACTGAAATATTTTCAGTGGGTCAAAAATTGGCTGAACTATCGCAAGAAGGAGTCAATAGGGTAGAACTAAAAAGTTCAAAATCGACGACTCTTGGGCCTGATATTAGTACATTTGGTCAAATATTGACTTTTGAATGACCGATATAACATCAGAAAGAGTCAATAAGTAGGTAAAGAAATTTCAAGATCCATGACTGAAACATGTTCAATGGGTCAAATATTGGCTACTCTAATGCTGATGTATCACAAGAAGGAGTCAACTGGGTAGGAATAGAAAGTTCAAGATCAAGGACTGAAATATTTTCAGTGGGTCAAAAATTGGCTGAACTATCGCAAGGAGTCAATAGGGTAGAACTAAAAAGTTCAAAATCGATGACTCTTGGGCCTGATATTAGTACATTTGGTCAAATATTGACTTTTGAATGACCGATATAACATCAGAAAGAGTCAATAAGTAGGTAAAGAAATTTCAAGATCTTTGACTGAAACATGTCCAATGAGTAAAATATTGGCTACTCTAATGCTAATGTATCACAAGAAGGAGTCAATTGGGTAGGAATAGAAAGTTCAAGATCAAGGACTGAAATATTTTCAGTGGGGCAAAAATTGGCTGAACTATCTCCAGAAGGAGTCAATAGGGTAGAACTAAAAAGTTCTAAATAGACGACTCTTGGGCCCGATTTTAGTACATTTCGTCAAATATTGACTTTTGAATTACCGATGTAACATCAAAAAGAGTCAATAAGTAGGTATAGAAATTTCAAGATCCATAACTGAAACATGTCCAATGGGTAAAATATTGGCTACTCTAAGGCTAATTTATCACCAGAAGGATTCAATTGGGTAGAAATATAAAGTTCAAAACTGACGACTCTTGGTTCCGATATTAGTATATTTGGTCAAATATGGATTTCTGAATGATTGACATAAATTCAGAAAGAGTCAATGAGTAGGTATAAAAATTTCAAGATGCATAACTGAAACATGTCCAATGGGTAAAATATTGGCTACTCTAAGGCTAATGTATCACAAGAAGGAATCAATTGGGTAGGAAAAGAAAGTTCAAGATCAAGGACTGAAATATTTTCAGTGGGTCAAAAATTGGCTGAACTATCTCCAGAAAGAGTCAATAGGGTAGAACTAAAAAGTTCAAAATAGACGACCCTTGGGCCCGATTTTAGTACATTTGGTAAAATATTGACTTTTGAATGGCCGATGTAACATCAAAAAGAGTCAATAAGTAGGTATAGAAATTTCAAGATTCATGACTGAAACATGTTCAATGGGTCAAATTTTGGCTACTCTATGGCTAATTTATCACAAGAAGGAGTCTATTGGGTAGAAATAGAAAGTTCAAAATCGACGACTTTTGGGCCCGATATTAGTACATTTGGTCAAATATGGATTTCTGAATGACTGACCTAAATTCAGAAAGAGTCAATGAGTAGGTATTAAAAATTTAAGCTCCATAACTGAAACATGTCCAATGGATAAAATATTGGCTACTCTAATGCTAATGTATCACAAGAAGGAGTCAATTGGGTAGGAATAGAAAGTTCAAGATCAAGGACTGAAATATTTTCAGTGGGTCAAAAATTGGCTGAACTATCTTCAGGAGTCAATAGGGTAGAACTAAAAAGTTAAAAATAGACGACTCTTGGGCCCGATTTTAGTACATTTGGTCAAATATTGACTTTTGAATGACCGATGTAACATCAGAAAAAGTCAATAAGTAGGTATAAAAATTTCAAGATCCGTAACTGAAACATGTCCAATGGGTAAAATATTGGCTACTCTACGGCTAATTTATCACAAGAAGCAGTCAACTGGGTAGGAATAGAAACTTCAATATCAAGGATTGAAATATTTTCAGTGGGTCAAAAATTGGCTGAACTATCACAAGAAGGAGTCAACTGGGCAGGAATAGAAACTTCAAGATCAAGGACTGAAATATTTTCAGTGGGTCAACAATTGGCTGAACTATCGCAAGAAGGAGTCAATAGGGTAGAACTAAAAAGTTCAAAATCGACGACTCTTGGGCCTGATATTAGTATATTTGGTCAAATATTGACTTTTGAATGACCGATATAACATCAGAAAGAGTCAATAAGTAGGTAAAGAAATTTCAAGATTCATGACTGAAACATGTTCAATGGGTCAAATTTTGGCTACTCTAATGCTAATGTATCACAAGAAGGAGTCAATTGGGTAGGAATAGAAAGTTCAAGATCAAGGACTGAAATATTTTTAGTGGGTCAAAAATTGGCTGAACTATCTCCAGAAGGAGTCAATAGGGTAGAACTAAAAAGTTCAAAATAGACGACTTTTGGGCCCGATTTTAGTACATTTGGTCAAATATTGACTTTTGAATTACCGATGTAACATCAGAAAGAGTCAAAAAGTAGGTATAGAAATTTCAAGATCCATAACTGAAACATGTCCAATGGGTAAAATATTGGCTACTCTAAGGCTAATTTATCACCAGAAGGATTCAATTGGGTAGAAATATAAAGTTCAAAATCGACGACTCTTGGTTCCGATATTAGTATATTTGGTCAAATATGGATTTCTGAATGATTGACATAAATTCAGAAAGAGTCAATGAGTAGGTATAAAAATTTCAAGATGCATAACTGAAACATGTCCAATGGGTAAAATATTGGCTACTCTAAGGCTAATGTATCACAAGAAGGAATCAATTGGGTAGGAATAGAAAGTTCAAGATCAAGGACTGAAATATTTTCAGTGGGTCAAAAATTGGCTGAACTATCTCCAGAAAGAGTCAATAGGGTAGAACTAAAAAGTTCAAAATAGACGACTCTTGGGCCCGATTTTAGTACATTTGGTCAAATATTGACTTTTGAATGGCCGATGTAACATCAAAAAGAGTCAATAAGTAGGTATAGAAATTTCAAGATTCATGACTGAAACATGTTCAATGGGTCAAATTTTGGCTACTCTATGGCTAATTTATCACAAGAAGGAGTCTATTGGGTAGAAATAGAAAGTTCAAAATCGACGACTCTTGGGCCCGATATTAGTACATTTGGTCAAATATGGATTTCTGAATGACTGACCTAAATTCAGAAAGAGTCAATGAGTAGGTATAAAAATTTCAAGCTCAATAACTGAAACATGTCCAATGGGTAAAATATTGGCTACTCTAAGGCTAATGTATCACAAGAAGGAGTCAATTGGGTAGGAATAGAAAGTTCAAGATCAAGGACTGAAATATTTTCAGTGGGTCAAAAATTGGCTGAACTATCTCCAGAAAGAGTCAATAGGGTAGAACTAAAAAGTTCAAAATAGACGACTCTTGGGCCTGATTTTAGTACATTTGGTCAAATATTGACTTTTGAATGGTCGATGTAACATCAGAAAGAGTCAATAAGTAGGTTTAGAAATTTCAAGATCCATAACTGAAACATGTCCAATGGGTAAAATATTGGCTACTCTAATGCTAATGTATCACAAGAAGGAGTCAACTGGGTAGGAATAGAAAGTTCAAGATCAAGGACTGAAATATTTTCAGTGGGTCAAAAATTGGCTGAACTATCGCAAGAAGGAGTCAATAGGGTAGAACTAAAAAGTTCAAAATCGACGACTCTTGGGCCTGATTTTAGTACATTTGGTCAAATATTGACTTTTGAATGACCGATATAACATCAGAAAGAGTCAATAAGTAGGTAAAGAAATTTCAAGATCCATGACTGAAACATGTTCAATGGGTCAAATATTGGCTACTCTATGGCTAATTTATCACAAGAAGGAATCAATTGGGTAGAAATAGAAAGGTCAAAATCGACGACTCTTGGGCCCGATATTTGTACATTTGGTCAAATATGGATTTCTGAATGACCGATATAACATCAGAAAGAGTCAATAAGTAGGTATAGAA
Source organism: Zacco platypus (assembly GCA_038088235.1). Lineage (NCBI taxonomy): Eukaryota > Metazoa > Chordata > Actinopteri > Cypriniformes > Xenocyprididae > Zacco > Zacco platypus. The sequence continues at coordinate 29,442,229 of CM076070.1, forward strand.
ATTTCAAGATCTTTGACTGAAACATGTCCAATGAGTAAAATATTGGCTACTCTAATGCTAATGTATCACAAGAAGGAGTCAATTGGGTAGGAATAGAAAGTTCAAGATCAAGGACTGAAATATTTTTAGTGGGTCAAAAATTGGCTGAACTATCTCCAGAAGGAGTCAATAGGGTAGAACTAAAAAGTTCAAAATAGACGACTTTTGGGCCCGATTTTAGTACATTTGGTCAAATATTGACTTTTGAATTACCGATGTAACATCAGAAAGAGTCAAAAAGTAGGTATAGAAATTTCAAGATCCATAACTGAAACATGTCCAATGGGTAAAATATTGGCTACTCTAAGGCTAATTTATCACCAGAAGGATTCAATTGGGTAGAAATATAAAGTTCAAAATCGACGACTCTTAGTTCCGATATTAGTACATTTGGTCAAATATGGATTTCTGAATGATTGACATAAATTCAGAAAGAGTCAATGAGTAGGTATAAAAATTTCAAGATGCATAACTGAAACATGTCCAATGGGTAAAATATTGGCTACTCTAAGGCTAATGTATCACAAGAAAGAATCAATTGAGTAGGAATAGAAAGTTCAAGATCAAGGACTGAAATATTTTCAGTGGGTCAAAAATTGGCTGAACTATCTCCAGAAAGAGTCAATAGGGTAGAACTAAAAAGTTCAAAATAGACGACTCTTGGGCCCGATTTTAGTACATTTGGTCAAACATTGACTTTTGAATGGCCGATGTAACATCAAAAAGAGTCAATAAGTAGGTATAGAAATTTCAAGATTCATGACTGAAACATGTTCAATGGGTCAAATTTTGGCTACTCTATGGCTAATTTATCACAAGAAGGAGTCTATTGGGTAGAAATAGAAAGTTCAAAATCGACGACTCTTGGGCCCGATATTAGTACATTTGGTCAAATATGGATTTCTGAATGACTGACCTAAATTCAGAAAGAGTCAATGAGTAGGTATAAAAATTTCAAGCTCCATAACTGAAACATGTCCAATGGGTAAAATATTGGCTACTCTAAGGCTAATGTATCACAAGAAGGAGTCAATTGGGTAGGAATAGAAAGTTCAAGATCGAGGACTGAAATATTTTCAGTGGGTCAAAAATTGCCTGAACTATCTCCAGAAAGAGTCAATAGGGTAGAACTAAAAAGTTCAAAATAGACGACTCTTGGGCCTGATTTTAGTACATTTGGTCAAATATTGACTTTTGAATGACCGATATAACATCAGAAAGAGTCAATAAGTAGGTAAAGAAATTTCAAGATCCATGACTGAAACATGTTCAATGGGTCAAATATTGGCTACTCGATGGCTAATTTATCACAAGAAGGAATCAATTGGGTAGAAATAGAAAGTTCAAAATCGACGACTCTTGGTTCCGATATTAGTACATTTGGTCAAATATGGATTTCTGAATGATTGACATAAATTCAGAAAGAGTCAATGAGTAGGTATAAAAATTTCAATATGCATAACTGAAACATGTCCAATGGGTAAAATATTGGCTACTCTAAGGCTAATGTATCACAAGAAGGAATCAATTGGGTAGGAATAGAAAGTTCAAGATCAAGGACTGAAATATTTTCAGTGGGTCAAAAATTGGCTGAACTATCACAAGAAGGAGTCAATTGGGTAGGAATAGAAATTTCAAGATCAAGGACTGAAATATTTTCAGTCTTTAAAAAATTGTCTGAACTATTGCCAGAAGGAGTCTATAGGGTAGAACTAAAAAGTTCAAAATAGACAACTCTTGGGCCCGATTTTAGTACATTTGGTCAAATATTGACTTTTGAATGACTGATGTAACATCAGAAAGAGTCAATAAGTAGGTATAAAAATTTCAAGATCCGTAACTGAAACATGTCCAATGGGTAAAATATTGGCTACTCTACGGCTAATTTATCACAAGAAGCAGTCAACTGGGTAGGAATAGAAACTTCAAGATCAAGGATTGAAATATTTTCAGTGGGTCAAAAATTGGCTGAACTATCACAAGAAGGAGTCAACTGGGCAGGAATAGAAACTTCAAGATCAAGGACTGAAATATTTTCAGTGGGTCAAAAATTGGCTGAACTATCGCAAGAAGGAGTCAATAGGGTAGAACTAAAAAGTTCAAAATCGACGACTCTTCGGCCTGATATTAGTATATTTGGTCAAATATTGACTTTTGAATGACCGATATAACATCAGAAAGAGTCAATAAGTAGGTAAAGAAATTTCAAGATCCATGACTGAAACATGTTCAATGGGTCAAATATTGGCTACTCTATGGCTAATTTATCACAAGAAGGAATCAATTGGGTAGAAATAGAAAGGTCAAAATCGACGACTCTTGGGCCCGATATTAGTACATTTGGTCAAATATGGATTTCTGAATGACCGATATAACATCAGAAAGAGTCAATAAGTAGGTATAGAAATTTCAAGATCTTTGACTGAAACATGTCCAATGAGTAAAATATTGGCTACTCTAATGCTAATGTATCACAAGAAGGAGTCAATTGGGTAGAAATATAAAGTTCAAAATCGACGACTCTTAGTTCCGATATTAGTACATTTGGTCAAATATGGATTTCTGAATGACTGACCTAAATTCAGAAAGAGTCAATGAGTAGGTATAAAAATTTCAAGCTCCATAACTGAAACATGTCCAATGGGTAAAATATTGGCTACTCTAAGGCTAATGTATCACAAGAAGGAGTCAATTGGGTAGGAATAGAAAGTTCAAGATCAAGGACTGAAATATTTTCAGTGGGTCAAAAATTGGCTGAACTATCGCAAGAAGGAGTCAATAGGGTAGAACTAAAAAGTTCAAAATCGACGACTCTTGGGCCTGATATTAGTACATTTGGTCAAATATTGACTTTTGAATGACCGATATAACATCAGAAAGAGTCAATAAGTAGGTAAAGAAATTTCAAGATCCATGACTGAAACATGTTCAATGGGTCAAATATTGGCTACTCTATGGCTAATTTATCACAAGAAGGAATCAATTGGGTAGAAATAGAAAGGTCAAAATCGACGACTCTTGGGCCCGATATTTGTACATTTGGTCAAATATGGATTTCTGAATGACCGATATAACATCAGAAAGAGTCAATAAGTAGGTATAGAAATTTCAAGATCTTTGACTGAAACATGTCCAATGAGTAAAATATTGGCTACTCTAATGCTAATGTATCACAAGAAGGAGTCAATTGGGTAGGAATAGAAAGTTCAAGATCAAGGACTGAAATATTTTTAGTGGGTCAAAAATTGGCTGAACTATCTCCAGAAGGAGTCAATAGGGTAGAACTAAAAAGTTCAAAATAGACGACTTTTGGGCCCGATTTTAGTACATTTGGTCAAATATTGACTTTTGAATTACCGATGTAACATCAGAAAGAGTCAAAAAGTAGGTATAGAAATTTCAAGATCCATAACTGAAACATGTCCAATGGGTAAAATATTGGCTACTCTAAGGCTAATTTATCACCAGAAGGATTCAATTGGGTAGAAATATAAAGTTCAAAATCGACGACTCTTAGTTCCGATATTAGTACATTTGGTCAAATATGGATTTCTGAATGATTGACATAAATTCAGAAAGAGTCAATGAGTAGGTATAAAAATTTCAAGATGCATAACTGAAACATGTCCAATGGGTAAAATATTGGCTACTCTAAGGCTAATGTATCACAAGAAAGAATCAATTGAGTAGGAATAGAAAGTTCAAGATCAAGGACTGAAATATTTTCAGTGGGTCAAAAATTGGCTGAACTATCTCCAGAAAGAGTCAATAGGGTAGAACTAAAAAGTTCAAAATAGACGACTCTTGGGCCCGATTTTAGTACATTTGGTCAAATATTGACTTTTGAATGGCCGATGTAACATCAAAAAGAGTCAATAAGTAGGTATAGAAATTTCAAGATTCATGACTGAAACATGTTCAATGGGTCAAATTTTGGCTACTCTATGGCTAATTTATCACAAGAAGGAGTCTATTGGGTAGAAATAGAAAGTTCAAAATCGACGACTCTTGGGCCCGATATTAGTACATTTGGTCAAATATGGATTTCTGAATGACTGACCTAAATTCAGAAAGAGTCAATGAGTAGGTATAAAAATTTCAAGCTCCATAACTGAAACATGTCCAATGGGTAAAATATTGGCTACTCTAAGGCTAATGTATCACAAGAAGGAGTCAATTGGGTAGGAATAGAAAGTTCAAGATCAAGGACTGAAATATTTTCAGTGGGTCAAAAATTGGCTGAACTATCGCAAGAAGGAGTCAATAGGGTAGAACTAAAAAGTTCAAAATCGACGACTCTTGGGCCTGATATTAGTACATTTGGTCAAATATTGACTTTTGAATGACCGATATAACATCAGAAAGAGTCAATAAGTAGGTAAAGAAATTTCAAGATCTTTGACTGAAACATGTCCAATGAGTAAAATATTGGCTACTCTAATGCTAATGTATCACAAGAAGGAGTCAATTGGGTAGGAATAGAAAGTTCAAGATCAAGGACTGAAATATTTTCAGTGGGGCAAAAATTGGCTGAACTATCTCCAGAAGGAGTCAATAGGGTAGAACTAAAAAGTTCTAAATAGACGACTCTTGGGCCCGATTTTAGTACATTTCGTCAAATATTGACTTTTGAATTACCGATGTAACATCAAAAAGAGTCAATAAGTAGGTATAGAAATTTCAAGATCCATAACTGAAACATGTCCAATGGGTAAAATATTGGCTACTCTAAGGCTAATTTATCACCAGAAGGATTCAATTGGGTAGAAATATAAAGTTCAAAATTGACGACTCTTGGTTCCGATATTAGTATATTTGGTCAAATATGGATTTCTGAATGATTGACATAAATTCAGAAAGAGTCAATGAGTAGGTATAAAAATTTCAAGATGCATAACTGAAACATGTCCAATGGGTAAAATATTGGCTACTCTAAGGCTAATGTATCACAAGAAGGAATCAATTGGGTAGGAAAAGAAAGTTCAAGATCAAGGACTGAAATATTTTCAGTGGGTCAAAAATTGGCTGAACTATCTCCAGAAAGAGTCAATAGGGTAGAACTAAAAAGTTCAAAATAGACGACCCTTGGGCCCGATTTTAGTACATTTGGTAAAATATTGACTTTTGAATGGCCGATGTAACATCAAAAAGAGTCAATAAGTAGGTATAGAAATTTCAAGATTCATGACTGAAACATGTTCAATGGGTCAAATTTTGGCTACTCTATGGCTAATTTATCACAAGAAGGAGTCTATTGGGTAGAAATAGAAAGTTCAAAATCGACGACTTTTGGGCCCGATATTAGTACATTTGGTCAAATATGGATTTCTGAATGACTGACCTAAATTCAGAAAGAGTCAATGAGTAGGTATTAAAAATTTAAGCTCCATAACTGAAACATGTCCAATGGGTAAAATATTGGCTACTCTAAGGCTAATGTATCACAAGAAGGAGTCAATTGGGTAGGAATAGAAAGTTCAAGATCAAGGACTGAAATATTTTCAGTGGGTCAAAAATTGGCTGAACTATCTTCAGGAGTCAATAGGGTAGAACTAAAAAGTTAAAAATAGACGACTCTTGGGCCCGATTTTAGTACATTTGGTCAAATATTGACTTTTGAATGACCGATGTAACATCAGAAAAAGTCAATAAGTAGGTATAAAAATTTCAAGATCCGTAACTGAAACATGTCCAATGGGTAAAATATTGGCTACTCTACGGCTAATTTATCACAAGAAGCAGTCAACTGGGTAGGAATAGAAACTTCAATATCAAGGATTGAAATATTTTCAGTGGGTCAAAAATTGGCTGAACTATCACAAGAAGGAGTCAACTGGGCAGGAATAGAAACTTCAAGATCAAGGACTGAAATATTTTCAGTGGGTCAACAATTGGCTGAACTATCGCAAGAAGGAGTCAATAGGGTAGAACTAAAAAGTTCAAAATCGACGACTCTTGGGCCTGATATTAGTATATTTGGTCAAATATTGACTTTTGAATGACCGATATAACATCAGAAAGAGTCAATAAGTAGGTAAAGAAATTTCAAGATCCATGACTGAAACATGTTCAATGGGTCAAATATTGGCTACTCTATGGCTAATTTATCACAAGAAGGAATCAATTGGGTAGAAATAGAAAGGTCAAAATCGACGACTCTTGGGCCCAATATTAGTACATTTGGTCAAATATGGATTTCTGAATGATTGACATAAATTCAGAAAGAGTCAATGAGTAGGTATAAAAATTTCAAGATGTATAACTGAAACATGTCCAATGGGTAAAATATTGGCTACTCTAAGGCTAATGTATCACAAGAAAGAATCAATTGAGTAGGAATAGAAAGTTCAAGATCAAGGACTGAAATATTTTCAGTGGGTCAAAAATTGGCTGAACTATCTCCAGAAAGAGTCAATAGGGTAGAACTAAAAAGTTCAAAATAGACGACTCTTGGGCCCGATTTTAGTACATTTGGTCAAATATTGACTTTTGAATGGCCGATGTAACATCAAAAAGAGTCAATAAGTAGGTATAGAAATTTCAAGATTCATGACTGAAACATGTTCAATGGGTCAAATTTTGGCTACTCTAATGCTAATGTATCACAAGAAGGAGTCAATTGGGTAGGAATAGAAAGTTCAAGATCAAGGACTGAAATATTTTTAGTGGGTCAAAAATTGGCTGAACTATCTCCAGAAGGAGTCAATAGGGTAGAACTAAAAAGTTCAAAATAGACGACTTTTGGGCCCGATTTTAGTACATTTGGTCAAATATTGACTTTTGAATTACCGATGTAACATCAGAAAGAGTCAAAAAGTAGGTATAGAAATTTCAAGATCCATAACTGAAACATGTCCAATGGGTAAAATATTGGCTACTCTAAGGCTAATTTATCACCAGAAGGATTCAATTGGGTAGAAATATAAAGTTCAAAATCGACGACTCTTAGTTCCGATATTAGTACATTTGGTCAAATATGGATTTCTGAATGATTGACATAAATTCAGAAAGAGTCAATGAGTAGGTATAAAAATTTCAAGATGCATAACTGAAACATGTCCAATGGGTAAAATATTGGCTACTCTAAGGCTAATGTATCACAAGAAAGAATCAATTGAGTAGGAATAGAAAGTTCAAGATCAAGGACTGAAATATTTTCAGTGGGTCAAAAATTGGCTGAACTATCTCCAGAAAGAGTCAATAGGGTAGAACTAAAAAGTTCAAAATAGACGACTCTTGGGCCCGATTTTAGTACATTTGGTCAAATATTGACTTTTGAATGGCCGATGTAACATCAAAAAGAGTCAATAAGTAGGTATAGAAATTTCAAGATTCATGACTGAAACATGTTCAATGGGTCAAATTTTGGCTACTCTATGGCTAATTTATCACAAGAAGGAGTCTATTGGGTAGAAATAGAAAGTTCAAAATCGACGACTCTAGGGCCCGATATTAGTACATTTGGTCAAATATGGATTTCTGAATGACTGACCTAAATTCAGAAAGAGTCAATGAGTAGGTATAAAAATTTCAAGCTCCATAACTGAAACATGTCCAATGGGTAAAATATTGGCTACTCTAAGGCTAATGTATCACAAGAAGGAGTCAATTGGGTAGGAATAGAAAGTTCAAGATCAAGGACTGAAATATTTTCAGTGGGTCAAAAATTGGCTGAACTATCGCAAGAAGGAGTCAATAGGGTAGAACTAAAAAGTTCAAAATCGACGACTCTTGGGCCTGATATTAGTACATTTGGTCAAATATTGACTTTTGAATGACCGATATAACATCAGAAAGAGTCAATAAGTAGGTAAAGAAATTTCAAGATCCATGACTGAAACATGTTCAATGGGTCAAATATTGGCTACTCTAATGCTGATGTATCACAAGAAGGAGTCAACTGGGTAGGAATAGAAAGTTCAAGATCAAGGACTGAAATATTTTCAGTGGGTCAAAAATTGGCTGAACTATCGCAAGGAGTCAATAGGGTAGAACTAAAAAGTTCAAAATCGATGACTCTTGGGCCTGATATTAGTACATTTGGTCAAATATTGACTTTTGAATGACCGATATAACATCAGAAAGAGTCAATAAGTAGGTAAAGAAATTTCAAGATCTTTGACTGAAACATGTCCAATGAGTAAAATATTGGCTACTCTAATGCTAATGTATCACAAGAAGGAGTCAATTGGGTAGGAATAGAAAGTTCAAGATCAAGGACTGAAATATTTTCAGTGGGGCAAAAATTGGCTGAACTATCTCCAGAAGGAGTCAATAGGGTAGAACTAAAAAGTTCTAAATAGACGACTCTTGGGCCCGATTTTAGTACATTTCGTCAAATATTGACTTTTGAATTACCGATGTAACATCAAAAAGAGTCAATAAGTAGGTATAGAAATTTCAAGATCCATAACTGAAACATGTCCAATGGGTAAAATATTGGCTACTCTAAGGCTAATTTATCACCAGAAGGATTCAATTGGGTAGAAATATAAAGTTCAAAATTGACGACTCTTGGTTCCGATATTAGTATATTTGGTCAAATATGGATTTCTGAATGATTGACATAAATTCAGAAAGAGTCAATGAGTAGGTATAAAAATTTCAAGATGCATAACTGAAACATGTCCAATGGGTAAAATATTGGCTACTCTAAGGCTAATGTATCACAAGAAGGAATCAATTGGGTAGGAAAAGAAAGTTCAAGATCAAGGACTGAAATATTTTCAGTGGGTCAAAAATTGGCTGAACTATCTCCAGAAAGAGTCAATAGGGTAGAACTAAAAAGTTCAAAATAGACGACCCTTGGGCCCGATTTTAGTACATTTGGTAAAATATTGACTTTTGAATGGCCGATGTAACATCAAAAAGAGTCAATAAGTAGGTATAGAAATTTCAAGATTCATGACTGAAACATGTTCAATGGGTCAAATTTTGGCTACTCTATGGCTAATTTATCACAAGAAGGAGTCTATTGGGTAGAAATAGAAAGTTCAAAATCGACGACTTTTGGGCCCGATATTAGTACATTTGGTCAAATATGGATTTCTGAATGACTGACCTAAATTCAGAAAGAGTCAATGAGTAGGTATTAAAAATTTAAGCTCCATAACTGAAACATGTCCAATGGGTAAAATATTGGCTACTCTAAGGCTAATGTATCACAAGAAGGAGTCAATTGGGTAGGAATAGAAAGTTCAAGATCAAGGACTGAAATATTTTCAGTGGGTCAAAAATTGGCTGAACTATCTTCAGGAGTCAATAGGGTAGAACTAAAAAGTTAAAAATAGACGACTCTTGGGCCCGATTTTAGTACATTTGGTCAAATATTGACTTTTGAATGACCGATGTAACATCAGAAAAAGTCAATAAGTAGGTATAAAAATTTCAAGATCCGTAACTGAAACATGTCCAATGGGTAAAATATTGGCTACTCTACGGCTAATTTATCACAAGAAGCAGTCAACTGGGTAGGAATAGAAACTTCAATATCAAGGATTGAAATATTTTCAGTGGGTCAAAAATTGGCTGAACTATCACAAGAAGGAGTCAACTGGGCAGGAATAGAAACTTCAAGATCAAGGACTGAAATATTTTCAGTGGGTCAACAATTGGCTGAACTATCGCAAGAAGGAGTCAATAGGGTAGAACTAAAAAGTTCAAAATCGACGACTCTTGGGCCTGATATTAGTATATTTGGTCAAATATTGACTTTTGAATGACCGATATAACATCAGAAAGAGTCAATAAGTAGGTAAAGAAATTTCAAGATCCATGACTGAAACATGTTCAATGGGTCAAATATTGGCTACTCTATGGCTAATTTATCACAAGAAGGAATCAATTGGGTAGAAATAGAAAGGTCAAAATCGACGACTCTTGGGCCCAATATTAGTACATTTGGTCAAATATGGATTTCTGAATGATTGACATAAATTCAGAAAGAGTCAATGAGTAGGTATAAAAATTTCAAGATGTATAACTGAAACATGTCCAATGGGTAAAATATTGGCTACTCTAAGGCTAATGTATCACAAGAAAGAATCAATTGAGTAGGAATAGAAAGTTCAAGATCAAGGACTGAAATATTTTCAGTGGGTCAAAAATTGGCTGAACTATCTCCAGAAAGAGTCAATAGGGTAGAACTAAAAAGTTCAAAATAGACGACTCTTGGGCCCGATTTTAGTACATTTGGTCAAATATTGACTTTTGAATGGCCGATGTAACATCAAAAAGAGTCAATAAGTAGGTATAGAAATTTCAAGATTCATGACTGAAACATGTTCAATGGGTCAAATTTTGGCTACTCTAATGCTAATGTATCACAAGAAGGAGTCAATTGGGTAGGAATAGAAAGTTCAAGATCAAGGACTGAAATATTTTTAGTGGGTCAAAAATTGGCTGAACTATCTCCAGAAGGAGTCAATAGGGTAGAACTAAAAAGTTCAAAATAGACGACTTTTGGGCCCGATTTTAGTACATTTGGTCAAATATTGACTTTTGAATTACCGATGTAACATCAGAAAGAGTCAAAAAGTAGGTATAGAAATTTCAAGATCCATAACTGAAACATGTCCAATGGGTAAAATATTGGCTACTCTAAGGCTAATTTATCACCAGAAGGATTCAATTGGGTAGAAATATAAAGTTCAAAATCGACGACTCTTGGTTCCGATATTAGTATATTTGGTCAAATATGGATTTCTGAATGATTGACATAAATTCAGAAAGAGTCAATGAGTAGGTATAAAAATTTCAAGATGCATAACTGAAACATGTCCAATGGGTAAAATATTGGCTACTCTAAGGCTAATGTATCACAAGAAGGAATCAATTGGGTAGGAATAGAAAGTTCAAGATCAAGGACTGAAATATTTTCAGTGGGTCAAAAATTGGCTGAACTATCTCCAGAAAGAGTCAATAGGGTAGAACTAAAAAGTTCAAAATAGACGACTCTTGGGCCCGATTTTAGTACATTTGGTCAAATATTGACTTTTGAATGGCCGATGTAACATCAAAAAGAGTCAATAAGTAGGTATAGAAATTTCAAGATTCATGACTGAAACATGTTCAATGGGTCAAATTTTGGCTACTCTATGGCTAATTTATCACAAGAAGGAGTCTATTGGGTAGAAATAGAAAGTTCAAAATCGACGACTCTTGGGCCCGATATTAGTACATTTGGTCAAATATGGATTTCTGAATGACTGACCTAAATTCAGAAAGAGTCAATGAGTAGGTATAAAAATTTCAAGCTCCATAACTGAAACATGTCCAATGGGTAAAATATTGGCTACTCTAAGGCTAATGTATCACAAGAAGGAGTCAATTGGGTAGGAATAGAAAGTTCAAGATCAAGGACTGAAATATTTTCAGTGGGTCAAAAATTGGCTGAACTATCGCAAGAAGGAGTCAATAGGGTAGAACTAAAAAGTTCAAAATCGACGACTCTTGGGCCTGATATTAGTACATTTGGTCAAATATTGACTTTTGAATGACCGATATAACATCAGAAAGAGTCAATAAGTAGGTAAAGAAATTTCAAGATCCATGACTGAAACATGTTCAATGGGTCAAATATTGGCTACTCTAATGCTGATGTATCACAAGAAGGAGTCAACTGGGTAGGAATAGAAAGTTCAAGATCAAGGACTGAAATATTTTCAGTGGGTCAAAAATTGGCTGAACTATCGCAAGGAGTCAATAGGGTAGAACTAAAAAGTTCAAAATCGATGACTCTTGGGCCTGATATTAGTACATTTGGTCAAATATTGACTTTTGAATGACCGATATAACATCAGAAAGAGTCAATAAGTAGGTAAAGAAATTTCAAGATCTTTGACTGAAACATGTCCAATGAGTAAAATATTGGCTACTCTAATGCTAATGTATCACAAGAAGGAGTCAATTGGGTAGGAATAGAAAGTTCAAGATCAAGGACTGAAATATTTTCAGTGGGGCAAAAATTGGCTGAACTATCTCCAGAAGGAGTCAATAGGGTAGAACTAAAAAGTTCTAAATAGACGACTCTTGGGCCCGATTTTAGTACATTTCGTCAAATATTGACTTTTGAATTACCGATGTAACATCAAAAAGAGTCAATAAGTAGGTATAGAAATTTCAAGATCCATAACTGAAACATGTCCAATGGGTAAAATATTGGCTACTCTAAGGCTAATTTATCACCAGAAGGATTCAATTGGGTAGAAATATAAAGTTCAAAATTGACGACTCTTGGTTCCGATATTAGTATATTTGGTCAAATATGGATTTCTGAATGATTGACATAAATTCAGAAAGAGTCAATGAGTAGGTATAAAAATTTCAAGATGCATAACTGAAACATGTCCAATGGGTAAAATATTGGCTACTCTAAGGCTAATGTATCACAAGAAGGAATCAATTGGGTAGGAAAAGAAAGTTCAAGATCAAGGACTGAAATATTTTCAGTGGGTCAAAAATTGGCTGAACTATCTCCAGAAAGAGTCAATAGGGTAGAACTAAAAAGTTCAAAATAGACGACCCTTGGGCCCGATTTTAGTACATTTGGTAAAATATTGACTTTTGAATGGCCGATGTAACATCAAAAAGAGTCAATAAGTAGGTATAGAAATTTCAAGATTCATGACTGAAACATGTTCAATGGGTCAAATTTTGGCTACTCTATGGCTAATTTATCACAAGAAGGAGTCTATTGGGTAGAAATAGAAAGTTCAAAATCGACGACTTTTGGGCCCGATATTAGTACATTTGGTCAAATATGGATTTCTGAATGACTGACCTAAATTCAGAAAGAGTCAATGAGTAGGTATTAAAAATTTAAGCTCCATAACTGAAACATGTCCAATGGGTAAAATATTGGCTACTCTAAGGCTAATGTATCACAAGAAGGAGTCAATTGGGTAGGAATAGAAAGTTCAAGATCAAGGACTGAAATATTTTCAGTGGGTCAAAAATTGGCTGAACTATCTTCAGGAGTCAATAGGGTAGAACTAAAAAGTTAAAAATAGACGACTCTTGGGCCCGATTTTAGTACATTTGGTCAAATATTGACTTTTGAATGACCGATGTAACATCAGAAAAAGTCAATAAGTAGGTATAAAAATTTCAAGATCCGTAACTGAAACATGTCCAATGGGTAAAATATTGGCTACTCTACGGCTAATTTATCACAAGAAGCAGTCAACTGGGTAGGAATAGAAACTTCAATATCAAGGATTGAAATATTTTCAGTGGGTCAAAAATTGGCTTAACTATCACAAGAAGGAGTCAACTGGGCAGGAATAGAAACTTCAAGATCAAGGACTGAAATATTTTCAGTGGGTCAACAATTGGCTGAACTATCGCAAGAAGGAGTCAATAGGGTAGAACTAAAAAGTTCAAAATCGACGACTCTTGGGCCTGATATTAGTATATTTGGTCAAATATTGACTTTTGAATGACCGATATAACATCAGAAAGAGTCAATAAGTAGGTAAAGAAATTTCAAGATCCATGACTGAAACATGTTCAATGGGTCAAATATTGGCTACTCTATGGCTAATTTATCACAAGAAGGAATCAATTGGGTAGAAATAGAAAGGTCAAAATCGACGACTCTTGGGCCCAATATTAGTACATTTGGTCAAATATGGATTTCTGAATGATTGACATAAATTCAGAAAGAGTCAATAAGTAGGTATAGAAATTTCAAGATTCATGACTGAAACATGTTCAATGGGTCAAATTTTGGCTACTCTAATGCTAATGTATCACAAGAAGGAGTCAATTGGGTAGGAATAGAAAGTTCAAGATCAAGGACTGAAATATTTTTAGTGGGTCAAAAATTGGCTGAACTATCTCCAGAAGGAGTCAATAGGGTAGAACTAAAAAGTTCAAAATAGACGACTTTTGGGCCCGATTTTAGTACATTTGGTCAAATATTGACTTTTGAATTACCGATGTAACATCAGAAAGAGTCAAAAAGTAGGTATAGAAATTTCAAGATCCATAACTGAAACATGTCCAATGGGTAAAATATTGGCTACTCTAAGGCTAATTTATCACCAGAAGGATTCAATTGGGTAGAAATATAAAGTTCAAAATCGACGACTCTTGGTTCCGATATTAGTATATTTGGTCAAATATGGATTTCTGAATGATTGACATAAATTCAGAAAGAGTCAATGAGTAGGTATAAAAATTTCAAGATGCATAACTGAAACATGTCCAATGGGTAAAATATTGGCTACTCTAAGGCTAATGTATCACAAGAAGGAATCAATTGGGTAGGAATAGAAAGTTCAAGATCAAGGACTGAAATATTTTCAGTGGGTCAAAAATTGGCTGAACTATCTCCAGAAAGAGTCAATAGGGTAGAACTAAAAAGTTCAAAATAGACGACTCTTGGGCCCGATTTTAGTACATTTGGTCAAATATTGACTTTTGAATGGCCGATGTAACATCAAAAAGAGTCAATAAGTAGGTATAGAAATTTCAAGATTCATGACTGAAACATGTTCAATGGGTCAAATTTTGGCTACTCTATGGCTAATTTATCACAAGAAGGAGTCTATTGGGTAGAAATAGAAAGTTCAAAATCGACGACTCTTGGGCCCGATATTAGTACATTTGGTCAAATATGGATTTCTGAATGACTGACCTAAATTCAGAAAGAGTCAATGAGTAGGTATAAAAATTTCAAGCTCCATAACTGAAACATGTCCAATGGGTAAAATATTGGCTACTCTAAGGCTAATGTATCACAAGAAGGAGTCAATTGGGTAGGAATAGAAAGTTCAAGATCAAGGACTGAAATATTTTCAGTGGGTCAAAAATTGGCTGAACTATCTCCAGAAAGAGTCAATAGGGTAGAACTAAAAAGTTCAAAATAGACGACTCTTGGGCCTGATTTTAGTACATTTGGTCAAATATTGACTTTTGAATGGTCGATGTAACATCAGAAAGAGTCAATAAGTAGGTTTAGAAATTTCAAGATCCATAACTGAAACATGTCCAATGGGTAAAATATTGGCTACTCTAATGCTAATGTATCACAAGAAGGAGTCAACTGGGTAGGAATAGAAAGTTCAAGATCAAGGACTGAAATATTTTCAGTGGGTCAAAAATTGGCTGAACTATCGCAAGAAGGAGTCAATAGGGTAGAACTAAAAAGTTCAAAATCGACGACTCTTGGGCCTGATTTTAGTACATTTGGTCAAATATTGACTTTTGAATGACCGATATAACATCAGAAAGAGTCAATAAGTAGGTAAAGAAATTTCAAGATCCATGACTGAAACATGTTCAATGGGTCAAATATTGGCTACTCTATGGCTAATTTATCACAAGAAGGAATCAATTGGGTAGAAATAGAAAGGTCAAAATCAACGACTCTTGGGCCCGATATTAGTACATTTGGTCAAATATGGATTTCTGAATGACCGATGTAACATCAGAAAGAGTCAATAAGTAGGTATAGAAATTTCAAGATCCTTGACTGAAACATGTCCAATGAGTAAAATATTGGCTACTCTAATGCTAATGTATCACAAGAAGGAGTCAATTGGGTAGGAATAGAAAGTTCAAGATCAAGGACTGAAATATTTTCAGTGGGTCAAAAATTGGCTGAACTATCTCCAGAAGGAGTCAATAGGGTAGAACTAAAAAGTTCAAAATAGACGACTCTTGGGCCCGATTTTAGTACATTTGGTCAAATATTGACTTTTGAATGGCCGATGTAACATCAAAAAGTGTCAATAAGTAGGTATAGAAATTTCAAGATTCATGACTGAAACATGTTCAATGGGTCAAATTTTGGCTACTCTATGGCTAATTTATCACAAGAAGGAGTCTATTGGGTAGAAATAGAAAGTTCAAAATCGACGACTCTTGGGCCCGTTTTAGTACATTTGGTCAAATATGGATTTCTGAATGACTGACCTAAATTCAGAAAGAGTCAATGAGTAGGTATAAAAATTTCAAGCTCCATAACTGAAACATGTCCAATGGGTAAAATATTGGCTACTCTAAGGCTAATGTATCACAAGAAGGAGTCAATTGGGTAGGAATAGAAAGTTCAAGATCAAGGACTGAAATATTTTCAGTGGGTCAAAAATTGGCTGAACTATCTCCAGAAAGAGTCAATAGGGTAGAACTAAAAAGTTCAAAATAGACGACTCTTGGGCCTGATTTTAGTACATTTGGTCAAATATTGACTTTTGAATGGTCGATGTAACATCAGAAAGAGTCAATAAGTAGGTTTAGATATTTCAAGATCCATAACTGAAACATGTCCAATGGGTAAAATATTGGCTACTCTAATGCTAATGTATCACAAGAAGGAGTCAACTGGGTAGGAATAGAAAGTTCAAGATCAAGGACTGAAATATTTTCAGTGGGTCAAAAATTGGCTGAACTATCGCAAGAAGGAGTCAATAGGGTAGAACTAAAAAGTTCAAAATCGACGACTCTTGGGCCTGATATTAGTACATTTGGTCAAATATTGACTTTTGAATGACCGATATAACATCAGAAAGAGTCAATAAGTAGGTAAAGAAATTTCAAGATCCATGACTGAAACATGTTCAATGGTTCAAATATTGGCTAATCTATGGCTAATTTATCACAAGAAGGAATCAATTGGGTAGAAATAGAAAGGTCAAAATCAACGACTCTTGGGCCCGATATTAGTACATTTGGTCAAATATGGATTTCTGAATGACCGATGTAACATCAGAAAGAGTCAATAAGTAGGTATAGAAATTTCAAGATCCTTGACTGAAACATGTCCAATGAGTAAAATATTGGCTACTCTAATGCTAATGTATCACAAGAAGGAGTCAATTGGGTAGGAATAGAAAGTTCAAGATCAAGGACTGAAATATTTTCAGTCTTTAAAAAATTGTCTGAACTATTGCCAGAAGGAGTCAATTGGGTAGGAATAGAAATTTCAAGATCAAGGACTGAAATATTTTCAGTCTTTAAAAAATTGTCTGAACTATTGCCAGAAGGAGTCAATAGGGTAGAACTAAAAAGTTCAAAATAGACGACTCTTGGGCCCGATTTTAGTACATTTGGTCAAATATTGACTTTTGAATTACCGATGTAACATCAGAGAGAGTCAATAAGTAGGTATAGAAATTTCAAGATCCATAACTGAAACATGTCCAATGGGTAAAATATTGGCTACTCTAAGGCTAATTTATCACCAGAAGGATTCAATTGGGTAGAAATATAAAGTTCAAAATCGACGACTCTTATTTCCGATATTAGTACATTTGGTCAAATATGGCTTTCTGAATGATTGACATGAATTCAGAAAGAGTCAATGAGTAGGTATAAAAATTTCAAGATGCATAACTGAAACATGTCCAATGGGTAAAATATTGGCTACTCTAAGGCTAATGTATCACAAGAAGGAGTCGATTGGGTAGGAATAGAAAGTTCAAGATCAAGGACTGAAATATTTTCAGTGGGTCAAAAATTGGCTGAACTATCTCCAGAAAGAGTCAATAGGGTAGAACTAAAAAGTTCAAAATAGACGACTCTTGGGCCCGATTTTAGTACATTTGGTCAAATATTGACTTTTGAATGGTCGATGTAACATCAGAAAGAGTCAATAAGTAGGTTTAGAAATTTCAAAATCCATAACTGAAACATGTCCAATGAGTAAAATATTGGCTACTCTAATGCTAATGTATCACAAGAAGGAGTCAACTGGGTAGGAATAGAAAGTTCAAGATCAAGGACTGAAATATTTTCAGTGGGTCAAAAATCTGCTGAACTATCGCAAGAAGGAGTCAATAGGGTAGAACTAAAAAGTTCAAAATCGACGACTCTTGGGCCTGATATTAGTACATTTGGTCAAATATTGACTTTTGAATGACCGATATAACATCAGAAAGAGTCAATAAGTAGGTAAAGAAATTTCAAGATCCATGACTGAAACATGTTCAATGGGTCAAATATCGGCTACTCGATGGCTAATTTATCACAAGAAGGAATCAGTTGGGTAGAAATAGAAAGTTCAAAATCGACGACTCTTGGTTCCGATATTAGTACATTTGGTCAAATATGGATTTCTGAATGATTGACATAAATTCAGAAAGAGTCAATGAGTAGGTATAAAAATTTCAATATGCATAACTGAAACATGTCCAATGGGTAAAATATTGGCTACTCTAAGGCTAATGTATCACAAGAAGGAATCAATTGGGTAGGAACAGAAAGTTCAAGATCAAGGACTGAAATATTTTCAGTGGGTCAAAAATTGGCTGAACTATCACAAGAAGGAGTCAATTGGGTAGGAATAGAAATTTCAAGATCAAGGACTGAAATATTTTCAGTCTTTAAAAAATTGTCTGAACTATTGCCAGAAGGAGTCTATAGGGTAGAACTAAAAAGTTCAAAATAGACAACTCTTGGGCCCAATTTTAGTACATTTGGTCAAATATTGACTTTTGAATGACCGATGTAACATCAGAAAGAGTCAATAAGTAGGTATAAAAATTTCAAGATCCGTAACTGAAACATGTCCAATGGGTAAAATATTGGCTACTCTACGGCTAATTTATCACAAGAAGCAGTCAACTGGGTAGGAATAGAAACTTCAAGATCAAGGATTGAAATATTTTCAGTGGGTCAAAAATTGGCTTAACTATCACAAGAAGGAGTCAAACGGGCAGGAATAGAAACTTCAAGATCAAGGACTGAAATATTTTCAGTGGGTCAAAAATTGGCTGAACTATCGCAAGAAGGAGTCAATAGGGTAGAACTAAAAAGTTCAAAATCGACGACTCTTGGGCCTGATATTAGTATATTTGGTCAAATATTGACTTTTGAATGACCGATATAACATCAGAAAGAGTCAATAAGTAGGTAAAGAAATTTCAAGATCCATGACTGAAACATGTCCAATGGGTAAAATATTGGCTACTCTAAGGCTAATGTATCACAAGAAGGAATCAATTGGGTAGGAATAGAAAGTTCAAGATCAAGGACTGAAATATTTTCAGTGGGTCAAAAATTGGCTGAACTATCTCCAGAAAGAGTCAATAGGGTAGAACTAAAAAGTTCAAAATAGACGACTCTTGGGCCCGATTTTAGTACATTTGGTCAAATATTGACTTTTGAATGGCCGATGTAACATCAAAAAGAGTCAATAAGTAGGTATAGAAATTTCAAGATTCATGACTGAAACATGTTCAATGGGTCAAATTTTGGCTACTCTATGGCTAATTTATCACAAGAAGGAGTCTATTGGGTAGAAATAGAAAGTTCAAAATCGACGACTCTTGGGCCCGATATTAGTACATTTGGTCAAATATGGATTTCTGAATGACTGACCTAAATTCAGAAAGAGTCAATGAGTAGGTATAAAAATTTCAAGATGCATAACTGAAACATGTTCAATGGGTCAAATATTGGCTACTCTAATGCTGATGTATCACAAGAAGGAGTCAACTGGGTAGGAATAGAAAGTTCAAGATCAAGGACTGAAATATTTTCAGTGGGTCAAAAATTGGCTGAACTATCGCAAGGAGTCAATAGGGTAGAACTAAAAAGTTCAAAATCGATGACTCTTGGGCCTGATATTAGTACATTTGGTCAAATATTGACTTTTGAATGACCGATATAACATCAGAAAGAGTCAATAAGTAGGTAAAGAAATTTCAAGATCCATGACTGAAACATGTTCAATGGGTCAAATATTGGCTACTCTAATGCTGATGTATCACAAGAAGGAGTCAACTGGGTAGGAATAGAAAGTTCAAGATCAAGGACTGAAATATTTTCAGTGGGTCAAAAATTGGCTGAACTATCGCAAGGAGTCAATAGGGTAGAACTAAAAAGTTCAAAATCGATGACTCTTGGGCCTGATATTAGTACATTTGGTCAAATATTGACTTTTGAATGACCGATATAACATCAGAAAGAGTCAATAAGTAGGTAAAGAAATTTCAAGATCTTTGACTGAAACATGTCCAATGAGTAAAATATTGGCTACTCTAATGCTAATGTATCACAAGAAGGAGTCAATTGGGTAGGAATAGAAAGTTCAAGATCAAGGACTGAAATATTTTCAGTGGGGCAAAAATTGGCTGAACTATCTCCAGAAGGAGTCAATAGGGTAGAACTAAAAAGTTCTAAATAGACGACTCTTGGGCCCGATTTTAGTACATTTCGTCAAATATTGACTTTTGAATTACCGATGTAACATCAAAAAGAGTCAATAAGTAGGTATAGAAATTTCAAGATCCATAACTGAAACATGTCCAATGGGTAAAATATTGGCTACTCTAAGGCTAATTTATCACCAGAAGGATTCAATTGGGTAGAAATATAAAGTTCAAAATTGACGACTCTTGGTTCCGATATTAGTATATTTGGTCAAATATGGATTTCTGAATGATTGACATAAATTCAGAAAGAGTCAATGAGTAGGTATAAAAATTTCAAGATGCATAACTGAAACATGTCCAATGGGTAAAATATTGGCTACTCTAAGGCTAATGTATCACAAGAAGGAATCAATTGGGTAGGAAAAGAAAGTTCAAGATCAAGGACTGAAATATTTTCAGTGGGTCAAAAATTGGCTGAACTATCTCCAGAAAGAGTCAATAGGGTAGAACTAAAAAGTTCAAAATAGACGACCCTTGGGCCCGATTTTAGTACATTTGGTAAAATATTGACTTTTGAATGGCCGATGTAACATCAAAAAGAGTCAATAAGTAGGTATAGAAATTTCAAGATTCATGACTGAAACATGTTCAATGGGTCAAATTTTGGCTACTCTATGGCTAATTTATCACAAGAAGGAGTCTATTGGGTAGAAATAGAAAGTTCAAAATCGACGACTTTTGGGCCCGATATTAGTACATTTGGTCAAATATGGATTTCTGAATGACTGACCTAAATTCAGAAAGAGTCAATGAGTAGGTATTAAAAATTTAAGCTCCATAACTGAAACATGTCCAATGGGTAAAATATTGGCTACTCTAAGGCTAATGTATCACAAGAAGGAGTCAATTGGGTAGGAATAGAAAGTTCAAGATCAAGGACTGAAATATTTTCAGTGGGTCAAAAATTGGCTGAACTATCTTCAGGAGTCAATAGGGTAGAACTAAAAAGTTAAAAATAGACGACTCTTGGGCCCGATTTTAGTACATTTGGTCAAATATTGACTTTTGAATGACCGATGTAACATCAGAAAAAGTCAATAAGTAGGTATAAAAATTTCAAGATCCGTAACTGAAACATGTCCAATGGGTAAAATATTGGCTACTCTACGGCTAATTTATCACAAGAAGCAGTCAACTGGGTAGGAATAGAAACTTCAATATCAAGGATTGAAATATTTTCAGTGGGTCAAAAATTGGCTGAACTATCACAAGAAGGAGTCAACTGGGCAGGAATAGAAACTTCAAGATCAAGGACTGAAATATTTTCAGTGGGTCAACAATTGGCTGAACTATCGCAAGAAGGAGTCAATAGGGTAGAACTAAAAAGTTCAAAATCGACGACTCTTGGGCCTGATATTAGTATATTTGGTCAAATATTGACTTTTGAATGACCGATATAACATCAGAAAGAGTCAATAAGTAGGTAAAGAAATTTCAAGATCCATGACTGAAACATGTTCAATGGGTCAAATATTGGCTACTCTATGGCTAATTTATCACAAGAAGGAATCAATTGGGTAGAAATAGAAAGGTCAAAATCGACGACTCTTGGGCCCAATATTAGTACATTTGGTCAAATATGGATTTCTGAATGATTGACATAAATTCAGAAAGAGTCAATGAGTAGGTATAAAAATTTCAAGATGTATAACTGAAACATGTCCAATGGGTAAAATATTGGCTACTCTAAGGCTAATGTATCACAAGAAAGAATCAATTGAGTAGGAATAGAAAGTTCAAGATCAAGGACTGAAATATTTTCAGTGGGTCAAAAATTGGCTGAACTATCTCCAGAAAGAGTCAATAGGGTAGAACTAAAAAGTTCAAAATAGACGACTCTTGGGCCCGATTTTAGTACATTTGGTCAAATATTGACTTTTGAATGGCCGATGTAACATCAAAAAGAGTCAATAAGTAGGTATAGAAATTTCAAGATTCATGACTGAAACATGTTCAATGGGTCAAATTTTGGCTACTCTAATGCTAATGTATCACAAGAAGGAGTCAATTGGGTAGGAATAGAAAGTTCAAGATCAAGGACTGAAATATTTTTAGTGGGTCAAAAATTGGCTGAACTATCTCCAGAAGGAGTCAATAGGGTAGAACTAAAAAGTTCAAAATAGACGACTTTTGGGCCCGATTTTAGTACATTTGGTCAAATATTGACTTTTGAATTACCGATGTAACATCAGAAAGAGTCAAAAAGTAGGTATAGAAATTTCAAGATCCATAACTGAAACATGTCCAATGGGTAAAATATTGGCTACTCTAAGGCTAATTTATCACCAGAAGGATTCAATTGGGTAGAAATATAAAGTTCAAAATCGACGACTCTTGGTTCCGATATTAGTATATTTGGTCAAATATGGATTTCTGAATGATTGACATAAATTCAGAAAGAGTCAATGAGTAGGTATAAAAATTTCAAGATGCATAACTGAAACATGTCCAATGGGTAAAATATTGGCTACTCTAAGGCTAATGTATCACAAGAAGGAATCAATTGGGTAGGAATAGAAAGTTCAAGATCAAGGACTGAAATATTTTCAGTGGGTCAAAAATTGGCTGAACTATCTCCAGAAAGAGTCAATAGGGTAGAACTAAAAAGTTCAAAATAGACGACTCTTGGGCCCGATTTTAGTACATTTGGTCAAATATTGACTTTTGAATGGCCGATGTAACATCAAAAAGTGTCAATAAGTAGGTATAGAAATTTCAAGATTCATGACTGAAACATGTTCAATGGGTCAAATTTTGGCTACTCTATGGCTAATTTATCACAAGAAGGAGTCTATTGGGTAGAAATAGAAAGTTCAAAATCGACGACTCTTGGGCCCGTTTTAGTACATTTGGTCAAATATGGATTTCTGAATGACTGACCTAAATTCAGAAAGAGTCAATGAGTAGGTATAAAAATTTCAAGCTCCATAACTGAAACATGTCCAATGGGTAAAATATTGGCTACTCTAAGGCTAATGTATCACAAGAAGGAGTCAATTGGGTAGGAATAGAAAGTTCAAGATCAAGGACTGAAATATTTTCAGTGGGTCAAAAATTGGCTGAACTATCTCCAGAAAGAGTCAATAGGGTAGAACTAAAAAGTTCAAAATAGACGACTCTTGGGCCTGATTTTAGTACATTTGGTCAAATATTGACTTTTGAATGGTCGATGTAACATCAGAAAGAGTCAATAAGTAGGTTTAGATATTTCAAGATCCATAACTGAAACATGTCCAATGGGTAAAATATTGGCTACTCTAATGCTAATGTATCACAAGAAGGAGTCAACTGGGTAGGAATAGAAAGTTCAAGATCAAGGACTGAAATATTTTCAGTGGGTCAAAAATTGGCTGAACTATCGCAAGAAGGAGTCAATAGGGTAGAACTAAAAAGTTCAAAATCGACGACTCTTGGGCCTGATATTAGTACATTTGGTCAAATATTGACTTTTGAATGACCGATATAACATCAGAAAGAGTCAATAAGTAGGTAAAGAAATTTCAAGATCCATGACTGAAACATGTTCAATGGTTCAAATATTGGCTACTCTATGGCTAATTTATCACAAGAAGGAATCAATTGGGTAGAAATAGAAAGGTCAAAATCAACGACTCTTGGGCCCGATATTAGTACATTTGGTCAAATATGGATTTCTGAATGACCGATGTAACATCAGAAAGAGTCAATAAGTAGGTATAGAAATTTCAAGATCCTTGACTGAAACATGTCCAATGAGTAAAATATTGGCTACTCTAATGCTAATGTATCACAAGAAGGAGTCAATTGGGTAGGAATAGAAAGTTCAAGATCAAGGACTGAAATATTTTCAGTCTTTAAAAAATTGTCTGAACTATTGCCAGAAGGAGTCAATTGGGTAGGAATAGAAATTTCAAGATCAAGGACTGAAATATTTTCAGTCTTTAAAAAATTGTTTGAACTATTGCCAGAAGGAGTCAATAGGGTAGAACTAAAAAGTTCAAAATAGACGACTCTTGGGCCCGATTTTAGTACATTTGGTCAAATATTGACTTTTGAATTACCGATGTAACATCAGAGAGAGTCAATAAGTAGGTATAGAAATTTCAAGATCCATAACTGAAACATGTCCAATGGGTAAAATATTGGCTACTCTAAGGCTAATTTATCACCAGAAGGATTCAATTGGGTAGAAATATAAAGTTCAAAATCGACGACTCTTATTTCCGATATTAGTACATTTGGTCAAATATGGCTTTCTGAATGATTGACATGAATTCAGAAAGAGTCAATGAGTAGGTATAAAAATTTCAAGATGCATAACTGAAACATGTCCAATGGGTAAAATATTGGCTACTCTAAGGCTAATGTATCACAAGAAGGAGTCGATTGGGTAGGAATAGAAAGTTCAAGATCAAGGACTGAAATATTTTCAGTGGGTCAAAAATTGGCTGAACTATCTCCAGAAAGAGTCAATAGGGTAGAACTAAAAAGTTCAAAATAGACGACTCTTGGGCCCGATTTTAGTACATTTGGTCAAATATTGACTTTTGAATGGTCGATGTAACATCAGAAAGAGTCAATAAGTAGGTTTAGAAATTTCAAAATCCATAACTGAAACATGTCCAATGAGTAAAATATTGGCTACTCTAAGGCTAATGTATCACAAGAAGGAATCAATTGGGTAGGAACAGAAAGTTCAAGATCAAGGACTGAAATATTTTCAGTGGGTCAAAAATTGGCTGAACTATCACAAGAAGGAGTCAATTGGGTAGGAATAGAAATTTCAAGATCAAGGACTGAAATATTTTCAGTCTTTAAAAAATTGTCTGAACTATTGCCAGAAGGAGTCTATAGGGTAGAACTAAAAAGTTCAAAATAGACAACTCTTGGGCCCAATTTTAGTACATTTGGTCAAATATTGACTTTTGAATGACCGATGTAACATCAGAAAGAGTCAATAAGTAGGTATAAAAATTTCAAGATCCGTAACTGAAACATGTCCAATGGGTAAAATATTGGCTACTCTACGGCTAATTTATCACAAGAAGCAGTCAACTGGGTAGGAATAGAAACTTCAAGATCAAGGATTGAAATATTTTCAGTGGGTCAAAAATTGGCTTAACTATCACAAGAAGGAGTCAAACGGGCAGGAATAGAAACTTCAAGATCAAGGACTGAAATATTTTCAGTGGGTCAAAAATTGGCTGAACTATCGCAAGAAGGAGTCAATAGGGTAGAACTAAAAAGTTCAAAATCGACGACTCTTGGGCCTGATATTAGTATATTTGGTCAAATATTGACTTTTGAATGACCGATATAACATCAGAAAGAGTCAATAAGTAGGTAAAGAAATTTCAAGATCCATGACTGAAACATGTCCAATGGGTAAAATATTGGCTACTCTAAGGCTAATGTATCACAAGAAGGAATCAATTGGGTAGGAATAGAAAGTTCAAGATCAAGGACTGAAATATTTTCAGTGGGTCAAAAATTGGCTGAACTATCTCCAGAAAGAGTCAATAGGGTAGAACTAAAAAGTTCAAAATAGACGACTCTTGGGCCCGATTTTAGTACATTTGGTCAAATATTGACTTTTGAATGGCCGATGTAACATCAAAAAGAGTCAATAAGTAGGTATAGAAATTTCAAGATTCATGACTGAAACATGTTCAATGGGTCAAATTTTGGCTACTCTATGGCTAATTTATCACAAGAAGGAGTCTATTGGGTAGAAATAGAAAGTTCAAAATCGACGACTCTTGGGCCCGATATTAGTACATTTGGTCAAATATGGATTTCCGAATGACTGACCTAAATTCAGAAAGAGTCAATGAGTAGGTATAAAAATTTCAAGATGCATAACTGAAACATGTTCAATGGGTCAAATATTGGCTACTCTAATGCTGATGTATCACAAGAAGGAGTCAACTGGGTAGGAATAGAAAGTTCAAGATCAAGGACTGAAATATTTTCAGTGGGTCAAAAATTGGCTGAACTATCGCAAGGAGTCAATAGGGTAGAACTAAAAAGTTCAAAATCGATGACTCTTGGGCCTGATATTAGTACATTTGGTCAAATATTGACTTTTGAATGACCGATATAACATCAGAAAGAGTCAATAAGTAGGTAAAGAAATTTCAAGATCCATGACTGAAACATGTTCAATGGGTCAAATATTGGCTACTCTAATGCTGATGTATCACAAGAAGGAGTCAACTGGGTAGGAATAGAAAGTTCAAGATCAAGGACTGAAATATTTTCAGTGGGTCAAAAATTGGCTGAACTATCGCAAGGAGTCAATAGGGTAGAACTAAAAAGTTCAAAATCGATGACTCTTGGGCCTGATATTAGTACATTTGGTCAAATATTGACTTTTGAATGACCGATATAACATCAGAAAGAGTCAATAAGTAGGTAAAGAAATTTCAAGATCTTTGACTGAAACATGTCCAATGAGTAAAATATTGGCTACTCTAATGCTAATGTATCACAAGAAGGAGTCAATTGGGTAGGAATAGAAAGTTCAAGATCAAGGACTGAAATATTTTCAGTGGGGCAAAAATTGGCTGAACTATCTCCAGAAGGAGTCAATAGGGTAGAACTAAAAAGTTCTAAATAGACGACTCTTGGGCCCGATTTTAGTACATTTCGTCAAATATTGACTTTTGAATTACCGATGTAACATCAAAAAGAGTCAATAAGTAGGTATAGAAATTTCAAGATCCATAACTGAAACATGTCCAATGGGTAAAATATTGGCTACTCTAAGGCTAATTTATCACCAGAAGGATTCAATTGGGTAGAAATATAAAGTTCAAAATTGACGACTCTTGGTTCCGATATTAGTATATTTGGTCAAATATGGATTTCTGAATGATTGACATAAATTCAGAAAGAGTCAATGAGTAGGTATAAAAATTTCAAGATGCATAACTGAAACATGTCCAATGGGTAAAATATTGGCTACTCTAAGGCTAATGTATCACAAGAAGGAATCAATTGGGTAGGAAAAGAAAGTTCAAGATCAAGGACTGAAATATTTTCAGTGGGTCAAAAATTGGCTGAACTATCTCCAGAAAGAGTCAATAGGGTAGAACTAAAAAGTTCAAAATAGACGACCCTTGGGCCCGATTTTAGTACATTTGGTAAAATATTGACTTTTGAATGGCCGATGTAACATCAAAAAGAGTCAATAAGTAGGTATAGAAATTTCAAGATTCATGACTGAAACATGTTCAATGGGTCAAATTTTGGCTACTCTATGGCTAATTTATCACAAGAAGGAGTCTATTGGGTAGAAATAGAAAGTTCAAAATCGACGACTTTTGGGCCCGATATTAGTACATTTGGTCAAATATGGATTTCTGAATGACTGACCTAAATTCAGAAAGAGTCAATGAGTAGGTATTAAAAATTTAAGCTCCATAACTGAAACATGTCCAATGGGTAAAATATTGGCTACTCTAAGGCTAATGTATCACAAGAAGGAGTCAATTGGGTAGGAATAGAAAGTTCAAGATCAAGGACTGAAATATTTTCAGTGGGTCAAAAATTGGCTGAACTATCTTCAGGAGTCAATAGGGTAGAACTAAAAAGTTAAAAATAGACGACTCTTGGGCCCGATTTTAGTACATTTGGTCAAATATTGACTTTTGAATGACCGATGTAACATCAGAAAAAGTCAATAAGTAGGTATAAAAATTTCAAGATCCGTAACTGAAACATGTCCAATGGGTAAAATATTGGCTACTCTACGGCTAATTTATCACAAGAAGCAGTCAACTGGGTAGGAATAGAAACTTCAATATCAAGGATTGAAATATTTTCAGTGGGTCAAAAATTGGCTGAACTATCACAAGAAGGAGTCAACTGGGCAGGAATAGAAACTTCAAGATCAAGGACTGAAATATTTTCAGTGGGTCAACAATTGGCTGAACTATCGCAAGAAGGAGTCAATAGGGTAGAACTAAAAAGTTCAAAATCGACGACTCTTGGGCCTGATATTAGTATATTTGGTCAAATATTGACTTTTGAATGACCGATATAACATCAGAAAGAGTCAATAAGTAGGTAAAGAAATTTCAAGATCCATGACTGAAACATGTTCAATGGGTCAAATATTGGCTACTCTATGGCTAATTTATCACAAGAAGGAATCAATTGGGTAGAAATAGAAAGGTCAAAATCGACGACTCTTGGGCCCAATATTAGTACATTTGGTCAAATATGGATTTCTGAATGATTGACATAAATTCAGTAAGAGTCAATGAGTAGGTATAAAAATTTCAAGATGTATAACTGAAACATGTCCAATGGGTAAAATATTGGCTACTCTAAGGCTAATGTATCACAAGAAAGAATCAATTGAGTAGGAATAGAAAGTTCAAGATCAAGGACTGAAATATTTTCAGTGGGTCAAAAATTGGCTGAACTATCTCCAGAAAGAGTCAATAGGGTAGAACTAAAAAGTTCAAAATAGACGACTCTTGGGCCCGATTTTAGTACATTTGGTCAAATATTGACTTTTGAATGGCCGATGTAACATCAAAAAGAGTCAATAAGTAGGTATAGAAATTTCAAGATTCATGACTGAAACATGTTCAATGGGTCAAATTTTGGCTACTCTAATGCTAATGTATCACAAGAAGGAGTCAATTGGGTAGGAATAGAAAGTTCAAGATCAAGGACTGAAATATTTTTAGTGGGTCAAAAATTGGCTGAACTATCTCCAGAAGGAGTCAATAGGGTAGAACTAAAAAGTTCAAAATAGACGACTCTTGGGCCCGATTTTAGTACATTTGGTCAAATATTGACTTTTGAATGGCCGATGTAACATCAAAAAGTGTCAATAAGTAGGTATAGAAATTTCAAGATTCATGACTGAAACATGTTCAATGGGTCAAATTTTGGCTACTCTATGGCTA
Source organism: Zacco platypus (assembly GCA_038088235.1). NCBI lineage: Eukaryota > Metazoa > Chordata > Actinopteri > Cypriniformes > Xenocyprididae > Zacco > Zacco platypus. The sequence goes on from CM076070.1 coordinate 29,471,333, forward strand.
ATTTATCACAAGAAGGAGTCTATTGGGTAGAAATAGAAAGTTCAAAATCGACGACTCTTGGGCCCGTTTTAGTACATTTGGTCAAATATGGATTTCTGAATGACTGACCTAAATTCAGAAAGAGTCAATGAGTAGGTATAAAAATTTCAAGCTCCATAACTGAAACATGTCCAATGGGTAAAATATTGGCTACTCTAAGGCTAATGTATCACAAGAAGGAGTCAATTGGGTAGGAATAGAAAGTTCAAGATCAAGGACTGAAATATTTTCAGTGGGTCAAAAATTGGCTGAACTATCTCCAGAAAGAGTCAATAGGGTAGAACTAAAAAGTTCAAAATAGACGACTCTTGGGCCTGATTTTAGTACATTTGGTCAAATATTGACTTTTGAATGGTCGATGTAACATCAGAAAGAGTCAATAAGTAGGTTTAGATATTTCAAGATCCATAACTGAAACATGTCCAATGGGTAAAATATTGGCTACTCTAATGCTAATGTATCACAAGAAGGAGTCAACTGGGTAGGAATAGAAAGTTCAAGATCAAGGACTGAAATATTTTCAGTGGGTCAAAAATTGGCTGAACTATCGCAAGAAGGAGTCAATAGGGTAGAACTAAAAAGTTCAAAATCGACGACTCTTGGGCCTGATATTAGTACATTTGGTCAAATATTGACTTTTGAATGACCGATATAACATCAGAAAGAGTCAATAAGTAGGTAAAGAAATTTCAAGATCCATGACTGAAACATGTTCAATGGTTCAAATATTGGCTACTCTATGGCTAATTTATCACAAGAAGGAATCAATTGGGTAGAAATAGAAAGGTCAAAATCAACGACTCTTGGGCCCGATATTAGTACATTTGGTCAAATATGGATTTCTGAATGACCGATGTAACATCAGAAAGAGTCAATAAGTAGGTATAGAAATTTCAAGATCCTTGACTGAAACATGTCCAATGAGTAAAATATTGGCTACTCTAATGCTAATGTATCACAAGAAGGAGTCAATTGGGTAGGAATAGAAAGTTCAAGATCAAGGACTGAAATATTTTCAGTCTTTAAAAAATTGTCTGAACTATTGCCAGAAGGAGTCAATTGGGTAGGAATAGAAATTTCAAGATCAAGGACTGAAATATTTTCAGTCTTTAAAAAATTGTCTGAACTATTGCCAGAAGGAGTCAATAGGGTAGAACTAAAAAGTTCAAAATAGACGACTCTTGGGCCCGATTTTAGTACATTTGGTCAAATATTGACTTTTGAATTACCGATGTAACATCAGAGAGAGTCAATAAGTAGGTATAGAAATTTCAAGATCCATAACTGAAACATGTCCAATGGGTAAAATATTGGCTACTCTAAGGCTAATTTATCACCAGAAGGATTCAATTGGGTAGAAATATAAAGTTCAAAATCGACGACTCTTATTTCCGATATTAGTACATTTGGTCAAATATGGCTTTCTGAATGATTGACATGAATTCAGAAAGAGTCAATGAGTAGGTATAAAAATTTCAAGATGCATAACTGAAACATGTCCAATGGGTAAAATATTGGCTACTCTAAGGCTAATGTATCACAAGAAGGAGTCGATTGGGTAGGAATAGAAAGTTCAAGATCAAGGACTGAAATATTTTCAGTGGGTCAAAAATTGGCTGAACTATCTCCAGAAAGAGTCAATAGGGTAGAACTAAAAAGTTCAAAATAGACGACTCTTGGGCCCGATTTTAGTACATTTGGTCAAATATTGACTTTTGAATGGTCGATGTAACATCAGAAAGAGTCAATAAGTAGGTTTAGAAATTTCAAAATCCATAACTGAAACATGTCCAATGAGTAAAATATTGGCTACTCTAATGCTAATGTATCACAAGAAGGAGTCAACTGGGTAGGAATAGAAAGTTCAAGATCAAGGACTGAAATATTTTCAGTGGGTCAAAAATCTGCTGAACTATCGCAAGAAGGAGTCAATAGGGTAGAACTAAAAAGTTCAAAATCGACGACTCTTGGGCCTGATATTAGTACATTTGGTCAAATATTGACTTTTGAATGACCGATATAACATCAGAAAGAGTCAATAAGTAGGTAAAGAAATTTCAAGATCCATGACTGAAACATGTTCAATGGGTCAAATATCGGCTACTCGATGGCTAATTTATCACAAGAAGGAATCAGTTGGGTAGAAATAGAAAGTTCAAAATCGACGACTCTTGGTTCCGATATTAGTACATTTGGTCAAATATGGATTTCTGAATGATTGACATAAATTCAGAAAGAGTCAATGAGTAGGTATAAAAATTTCAATATGCATAACTGAAACATGTCCAATGGGTAAAATATTGGCTACTCTAAGGCTAATGTATCACAAGAAGGAATCAATTGGGTAGGAACAGAAAGTTCAAGATCAAGGACTGAAATATTTTCAGTGGGTCAAAAATTGGCTGAACTATCACAAGAAGGAGTCAATTGGGTAGGAATAGAAATTTCAAGATCAAGGACTGAAATATTTTCAGTCTTTAAAAAATTGTCTGAACTATTGCCAGAAGGAGTCTATAGGGTAGAACTAAAAAGTTCAAAATAGACAACTCTTGGGCCCAATTTTAGTACATTTGGTCAAATATTGACTTTTGAATGACCGATGTAACATCAGAAAGAGTCAATAAGTAGGTATAAAAATTTCAAGATCCGTAACTGAAACATGTCCAATGGGTAAAATATTGGCTACTCTACGGCTAATTTATCACAAGAAGCAGTCAACTGGGTAGGAATAGAAACTTCAAGATCAAGGATTGAAATATTTTCAGTGGGTCAAAAATTGGCTTAACTATCACAAGAAGGAGTCAAACGGGCAGGAATAGAAACTTCAAGATCAAGGACTGAAATATTTTCAGTGGGTCAAAAATTGGCTGAACTATCGCAAGAAGGAGTCAATAGGGTAGAACTAAAAAGTTCAAAATCGACGACTCTTGGGCCTGATATTAGTATATTTGGTCAAATATTGACTTTTGAATGACCGATATAACATCAGAAAGAGTCAATAAGTAGGTAAAGAAATTTCAAGATCCATGACTGAAACATGTCCAATGGGTAAAATATTGGCTACTCTAAGGCTAATGTATCACAAGAAGGAATCAATTGGGTAGGAATAGAAAGTTCAAGATCAAGGACTGAAATATTTTCAGTGGGTCAAAAATTGGCTGAACTATCTCCAGAAAGAGTCAATAGGGTAGAACTAAAAAGTTCAAAATAGACGACTCTTGGGCCCGATTTTAGTACATTTGGTCAAATATTGACTTTTGAATGGCCGATGTAACATCAAAAAGAGTCAATAAGTAGGTATAGAAATTTCAAGATTCATGACTGAAACATGTTCAATGGGTCAAATTTTGGCTACTCTATGGCTAATTTATCACAAGAAGGAGTCTATTGGGTAGAAATAGAAAGTTCAAAATCGACGACTCTTGGGCCCGATATTAGTACATTTGGTCAAATATGGATTTCTGAATGACTGACCTAAATTCAGAAAGAGTCAATGAGTAGGTATAAAAATTTCAAGATGCATAACTGAAACATGTTCAATGGGTCAAATATTGGCTACTCTAATGCTGATGTATCACAAGAAGGAGTCAACTGGGTAGGAATAGAAAGTTCAAGATCAAGGACTGAAATATTTTCAGTGGGTCAAAAATTGGCTGAACTATCGCAGGGAGTCAATAGGGTAGAACTAAAAAGTTCAAAATCGATGACTCTTGGGCCTGATATTAGTACATTTGGTCAAATATTGACTTTTGAATGACCGATATAACATCAGAAAGAGTCAATAAGTAGGTAAAGAAATTTCAAGATCCATGACTGAAACATGTTCAATGGGTCAAATATTGGCTACTCTAATGCTGATGTATCACAAGAAGGAGTCAACTGGGTAGGAATAGAAAGTTCAAGATCAAGGACTGAAATATTTTCAGTGGGTCAAAAATTGGCTGAACTATCGCAAGGAGTCAATAGGGTAGAACTAAAAAGTTCAAAATCGATGACTCTTGGGCCTGATATTAGTACATTTGGTCAAATATTGACTTTTGAATGACCGATATAACATCAGAAAGAGTCAATAAGTAGGTAAAGAAATTTCAAGATCTTTGACTGAAACATGTCCAATGAGTAAAATATTGGCTACTCTAATGCTAATGTATCACAAGAAGGAGTCAATTGGGTAGGAATAGAAAGTTCAAGATCAAGGACTGAAATATTTTCAGTGGGGCAAAAATTGGCTGAACTATCTCCAGAAGGAGTCAATAGGGTAGAACTAAAAAGTTCAAAATAGACGACTCTTGGGCCCGATTTTAGTACATTTGGTCAAATATTGACTTTTGAATGGCCGATGTAACATCAAAAAGAGTCAATAAGTAGGTATAGAAATTTCAAGATTCATGACTGAAACATGTTCAATGGGTCAAATTTTGGCTACTCTAATGCTAATGTATCACAAGAAGGAGTCAATTGGGTAGGAATAGAAAGTTCAAGATCAAGGACTGAAATATTTTTAGTGGGTCAAAAATTGGCTGAACTATCTCCAGAAGGAGTCAATAGGGTAGAACTAAAAAGTTCAAAATAGACGACTTTTGGGCCCGATTTTAGTACATTTGGTCAAATATTGACTTTTGAATTACCGATGTAACATCAGAAAGAGTCAAAAAGTAGGTATAGAAATTTCAAGATCCATAACTGAAACATGTCCAATGGGTAAAATATTGGCTACTCTAAGGCTAATTTATCACCAGAAGGATTCAATTGGGTAGAAATATAAAGTTCAAAATCGACGACTCTTGGTTCCGATATTAGTATATTTGGTCAAATATGGATTTCTGAATGATTGACATAAATTCAGAAAGAGTCAATGAGTAGGTATAAAAATTTCAAGATGCATAACTGAAACATGTCCAATGGGTAAAATATTGGCTACTCTAAGGCTAATGTATCACAAGAAGGAATCAATTGGGTAGGAATAGAAAGTTCAAGATCAAGGACTGAAATATTTTCAGTGGGTCAAAAATTGGCTGAACTATCTCCAGAAAGAGTCAATAGGGTAGAACTAAAAAGTTCAAAATAGACGACTCTTGGGCCCGATTTTAGTACATTTGGTCAAATATTGACTTTTGAATGGCCGATGTAACATCAAAAAGTGTCAATAAGTAGGTATAGAAATTTCAAGATTCATGACTGAAACATGTTCAATGGGTCAAATTTTGGCTACTCTATGGCTAATTTATCACAAGAAGGAGTCTATTGGGTAGAAATAGAAAGTTCAAAATCGACGACTCTTGGGCCCGTTTTAGTACATTTGGTCAAATATGGATTTCTGAATGACTGACCTAAATTCAGAAAGAGTCAATGAGTAGGTATAAAAATTTCAAGCTCCATAACTGAAACATGTCCAATGGGTAAAATATTGGCTACTCTAAGGCTAATGTATCACAAGAAGGAGTCAATTGGGTAGGAATAGAAAGTTCAAGATCAAGGACTGAAATATTTTCAGTGGGTCAAAAATTGGCTGAACTATCTCCAGAAAGAGTCAATAGGGTAGAACTAAAAAGTTCAAAATAGACGACTCTTGGGCCTGATTTTAGTACATTTGGTCAAATATTGACTTTTGAATGGTCGATGTAACATCAGAAAGAGTCAATAAGTAGGTTTAGATATTTCAAGATCCATAACTGAAACATGTCCAATGGGTAAAATATTGGCTACTCTAATGCTAATGTATCACAAGAAGGAGTCAACTGGGTAGGAATAGAAAGTTCAAGATCAAGGACTGAAATATTTTCAGTGGGTCAAAAATTGGCTGAACTATCGCAAGAAGGAGTCAATAGGGTAGAACTAAAAAGTTCAAAATCGACGACTCTTGGGCCTGATATTAGTACATTTGGTCAAATATTGACTTTTGAATGACCGATATAACATCAGAAAGAGTCAATAAGTAGGTAAAGAAATTTCAAGATCCATGACTGAAACATGTTCAATGGTTCAAATATTGGCTACTCTATGGCTAATTTATCACAAGAAGGAATCAATTGGGTAGAAATAGAAAGGTCAAAATCAACGACTCTTGGGCCCGATATTAGTACATTTGGTCAAATATGGATTTCTGAATGACCGATGTAACATCAGAAAGAGTCAATAAGTAGGTATAGAAATTTCAAGATCCTTGACTGAAACATGTCCAATGAGTAAAATATTGGCTACTCTAATGCTAATGTATCACAAGAAGGAGTCAATTGGGTAGGAATAGAAAGTTCAAGATCAAGGACTGAAATATTTTCAGTCTTTAAAAAATTGTCTGAACTATTGCCAGAAGGAGTCAATTGGGTAGGAATAGAAATTTCAAGATCAAGGACTGAAATATTTTCAGTCTTTAAAAAATTGTTTGAACTATTGCCAGAAGGAGTCAATAGGGTAGAACTAAAAAGTTCAAAATAGACGACTCTTGGGCCCGATTTTAGTACATTTGGTCAAATATTGACTTTTGAATTACCCATGTAACATCAGAGAGAGTCAATAAGTAGGTATAGAAATTTCAAGATCCATAACTGAAACATGTCCAATGGGTAAAATATTGGCTACTCTAAGGCTAATTTATCACCAGAAGGATTCAATTGGGTAGAAATATAAAGTTCAAAATCGACGACTCTTATTTCCGATATTAGTACATTTGGTCAAATATGGCTTTCTGAATGATTGACATGAATTCAGAAAGAGTCAATGAGTAGGTATAAAAATTTCAAGATGCATAACTGAAACATGTCCAATGGGTAAAATATTGGCTACTCTAAGGCTAATGTATCACAAGAAGGAGTCGATTGGGTAGGAATAGAAAGTTCAAGATCAAGGACTGAAATATTTTCAGTGGGTCAAAAATTGGCTGAACTATCTCCAGAAAGAGTCAATAGGGTAGAACTAAAAAGTTCAAAATAGACGACTCTTGGGCCCGATTTTAGTACATTTGGTCAAATATTGACTTTTGAATGGTCGATGTAACATCAGAAAGAGTCAATAAGTAGGTTTAGAAATTTCAAAATCCATAACTGAAACATGTCCAATGAGTAAAATATTGGCTACTCTAAGGCTAATGTATCACAAGAAGGAATCAATTGGGTAGGAACAGAAAGTTCAAGATCAAGGACTGAAATATTTTCAGTGGGTCAAAAATTGGCTGAACTATCACAAGAAGGAGTCAATTGGGTAGGAATAGAAATTTCAAGATCAAGGACTGAAATATTTTCAGTCTTTAAAAAATTGTCTGAACTATTGCCAGAAGGAGTCTATAGGGTAGAACTAAAAAGTTCAAAATAGACAACTCTTGGGCCCAATTTTAGTACATTTGGTCAAATATTGACTTTTGAATGACCGATGTAACATCAGAAAGAGTCAATAAGTAGGTATAAAAATTTCAAGATCCGTAACTGAAACATGTCCAATGGGTAAAATATTGGCTACTCTACGGCTAATTTATCACAAGAAGCAGTCAACTGGGTAGGAATAGAAACTTCAAGATCAAGGATTGAAATATTTTCAGTGGGTCAAAAATTGGCTTAACTATCACAAGAAGGAGTCAAACGGGCAGGAATAGAAACTTCAAGATCAAGGACTGAAATATTTTCAGTGGGTCAAAAATTGGCTGAACTATCGCAAGAAGGAGTCAATAGGGTAGAACTAAAAAGTTCAAAATCGACGACTCTTGGGCCTGATATTAGTATATTTGGTCAAATATTGACTTTTGAATGACCGATATAACATCAGAAAGAGTCAATAAGTAGGTAAAGAAATTTCAAGATCCATGACTGAAACATGTCCAATGGGTAAAATATTGGCTACTCTAAGGCTAATGTATCACAAGAAGGAATCAATTGGGTAGGAATAGAAAGTTCAAGATCAAGGACTGAAATATTTTCAGTGGGTCAAAAATTGGCTGAACTATCTCCAGAAAGAGTCAATAGGGTAGAACTAAAAAGTTCAAAATAGACGACTCTTGGGCCCGATTTTAGTACATTTGGTCAAATATTGACTTTTGAATGGCCGATGTAACATCAAAAAGAGTCAATAAGTAGGTATAGAAATTTCAAGATTCATGACTGAAACATGTTCAATGGGTCAAATTTTGGCTACTCTATGGCTAATTTATCACAAGAAGGAGTCTATTGGGTAGAAATAGAAAGTTCAAAATCGACGACTCTTGGGCCCGATATTAGTACATTTGGTCAAATATGGATTTCTGAATGACTGACCTAAATTCAGAAAGAGTCAATGAGTAGGTATAAAAATTTCAAGATGCATAACTGAAACATGTTCAATGGGTCAAATATTGGCTACTCTAATGCTGATGTATCACAAGAAGGAGTCAACTGGGTAGGAATAGAAAGTTCAAGATCAAGGACTGAAATATTTTCAGTGGGTCAAAAATTGGCTGAACTATCGCAAGGAGTCAATAGGGTAGAACTAAAAAGTTCAAAATCGATGACTCTTGGGCCTGATATTAGTACATTTGGTCAAATATTGACTTTTGAATGACCGATATAACATCAGAAAGAGTCAATAAGTAGGTAAAGAAATTTCAAGATCCATGACTGAAACATGTTCAATGGGTCAAATATTGGCTACTCTAATGCTGATGTATCACAAGAAGGAGTCAACTGGGTAGGAATAGAAAGTTCAAGATCAAGGACTGAAATATTTTCAGTGGGTCAAAAATTGGCTGAACTATCGCAAGGAGTCAATAGGGTAGAACTAAAAAGTTCAAAATCGATGACTCTTGGGCCTGATATTAGTACATTTGGTCAAATATTGACTTTTGAATGACCGATATAACATCAGAAAGAGTCAATAAGTAGGTAAAGAAATTTCAAGATCTTTGACTGAAACATGTCCAATGAGTAAAATATTGGCTACTCTAATGCTAATGTATCACAAGAAGGAGTCAATTGGGTAGGAATAGAAAGTTCAAGATCAAGGACTGAAATATTTTCAGTGGGGCAAAAATTGGCTGAACTATCTCCAGAAGGAGTCAATAGGGTAGAACTAAAAAGTTCTAAATAGACGACTCTTGGGCCCGATTTTAGTACATTTCGTCAAATATTGACTTTTGAATTACCGATGTAACATCAAAAAGAGTCAATAAGTAGGTATAGAAATTTCAAGATCCATAACTGAAACATGTCCAATGGGTAAAATATTGGCTACTCTAAGGCTAATTTATCACCAGAAGGATTCAATTGGGTAGAAATATAAAGTTCAAAATTGACGACTCTTGGTTCCGATATTAGTATATTTGGTCAAATATGGATTTCTGAATGATTGACATAAATTCAGAAAGAGTCAATGAGTAGGTATAAAAATTTCAAGATGTATAACTGAAACATGTCCAATGGGTAAAATATTGGCTACTCTAAGGCTAATGTATCACAAGAAAGAATCAATTGAGTAGGAATAGAAAGTTCAAGATCAAGGACTGAAATATTTTCAGTGGGTCAAAAATTGGCTGAACTATCTCCAGAAAGAGTCAATAGGGTAGAACTAAAAAGTTCAAAATAGACGACTCTTGGGCCCGATTTTAGTACATTTGGTCAAATATTGACTTTTGAATGGCCGATGTAACATCAAAAAGAGTCAATAAGTAGGTATAGAAATTTCAAGATTCATGACTGAAACATGTTCAATGGGTCAAATTTTGGCTACTCTAATGCTAATGTATCACAAGAAGGAGTCAATTGGGTAGGAATAGAAAGTTCAAGATCAAGGACTGAAATATTTTTAGTGGGTCAAAAATTGGCTGAACTATCTCCAGAAGGAGTCAATAGGGTAGAACTAAAAAGTTCAAAATAGACGACTCTTGGGCCCGATTTTAGTACATTTGGTCAAATATTGACTTTTGAATGGCCGATGTAACATCAAAAAGTGTCAATAAGTAGGTATAGAAATTTCAAGATTCATGACTGAAACATGTTCAATGGGTCAAATTTTGGCTACTCTATGGCTAATTTATCACAAGAAGGAGTCTATTGGGTAGAAATAGAAAGTTCAAAATCGACGACTCTTGGGCCCGTTTTAGTACATTTGGTCAAATATGGATTTCTGAATGACTGACCTAAATTCAGAAAGAGTCAATGAGTAGGTATAAAAATTTCAAGCTCCATAACTGAAACATGTCCAATGGGTAAAATATTGGCTACTCTAAGGCTAATGTATCACAAGAAGGAGTCAATTGGGTAGGAATAGAAAGTTCAAGATCAAGGACTGAAATATTTTCAGTGGGTCAAAAATTGGCTGAACTATCTCCAGAAAGAGTCAATAGGGTAGAACTAAAAAGTTCAAAATAGACGACTCTTGGGCCTGATTTTAGTACATTTGGTCAAATATTGACTTTTGAATGGTCGATGTAACATCAGAAAGAGTCAATAAGTAGGTTTAGATATTTCAAGATCCATAACTGAAACATGTCCAATGGGTAAAATATTGGCTACTCTAATGCTAATGTATCACAAGAAGGAGTCAACTGGGTAGGAATAGAAAGTTCAAGATCAAGGACTGAAATATTTTCAGTGGGTCAAAAATTGGCTGAACTATCGCAAGAAGGAGTCAATAGGGTAGAACTAAAAAGTTCAAAATCGACGACTCTTGGGCCTGATATTAGTACATTTGGTCAAATATTGACTTTTGAATGACCGATATAACATCAGAAAGAGTCAATAAGTAGGTAAAGAAATTTCAAGATCCATGACTGAAACATGTTCAATGGTTCAAATATTGGCTACTCTATGGCTAATTTATCACAAGAAGGAATCAATTGGGTAGAAATAGAAAGGTCAAAATCAACGACTCTTGGGCCCGATATTAGTACATTTGGTCAAATATGGATTTCTGAATGACCGATGTAACATCAGAAAGAGTCAATAAGTAGGTATAGAAATTTCAAGATCCTTGACTGAAACATGTCCAATGAGTAAAATATTGGCTACTCTAATGCTAATGTATCACAAGAAGGAGTCAATTGGGTAGGAATAGAAAGTTCAAGATCAAGGACTGAAATATTTTCAGTCTTTAAAAAATTGTCTGAACTATTGCCAGAAGGAGTCAATTGGGTAGGAATAGAAATTTCAAGATCAAGGACTGAAATATTTTCAGTCTTTAAAAAATTGTCTGAACTATTGCCAGAAGGAGTCAATAGGGTAGAACTAAAAAGTTCAAAATAGACGACTCTTGGGCCCGATTTTAGTACATTTGGTCAAATATTGACTTTTGAATTACCGATGTAACATCAGAGAGAGTCAATAAGTAGGTATAGAAATTTCAAGATCCATAACTGAAACATGTCCAATGGGTAAAATATTGGCTACTCTAAGGCTAATTTATCACCAGAAGGATTCAATTGGGTAGAAATATAAAGTTCAAAATCGACGACTCTTATTTCCGATATTAGTACATTTGGTCAAATATGGCTTTCTGAATGATTGACATGAATTCAGAAAGAGTCAATGAGTAGGTATAAAAATTTCAAGATGCATAACTGAAACATGTCCAATGGGTAAAATATTGGCTACTCTAAGGCTAATGTATCACAAGAAGGAGTCGATTGGGTAGGAATAGAAAGTTCAAGATCAAGGACTGAAATATTTTCAGTGGGTCAAAAATTGGCTGAACTATCTCCAGAAAGAGTCAATAGGGTAGAACTAAAAAGTTCAAAATAGACGACTCTTGGGCCCGATTTTAGTACATTTGGTCAAATATTGACTTTTGAATGGTCGATGTAACATCAGAAAGAGTCAATAAGTAGGTTTAGAAATTTCAAAATCCATAACTGAAACATGTCCAATGAGTAAAATATTGGCTACTCTAATGCTAATGTATCACAAGAAGGAGTCAACTGGGTAGGAATAGAAAGTTCAAGATCAAGGACTGAAATATTTTCAGTGGGTCAAAAATCTGCTGAACTATCGCAAGGAGTAGTCAATAGGGTAGAACTAAAAAGTTCAAAATCGACGACTCTTGGGCCTGATATTAGTACATTTGGTCAAATATTGACTTTTGAATGACCGATATAACATCAGAAAGAGTCAATAAGTAGGTAAAGAAATTTCAAGATCCATGACTGAAACATGTTCAATGGGTCAAATATCGGCTACTCGATGGCTAATTTATCACAAGAAGGAATCAGTTGGGTAGAAATAGAAAGTTCAAAATCGACGACTCTTGGTTCCGATATTAGTACATTTGGTCAAATATGGATTTCTGAATGATTGACATAAATTCAGAAAGAGTCAATGAGTAGGTATAAAAATTTCAATATGCATAACTGAAACATGTCCAATGGGTAAAATATTGGCTACTCTAAGGCTAATGTATCACAAGAAGGAATCAATTGGGTAGGAACAGAAAGTTCAAGATCAAGGACTGAAATATTTTCAGTGGGTCAAAAATTGGCTGAACTATCACAAGAAGGAGTCAATTGGGTAGGAATAGAAATTTCAAGATCAAGGACTGAAATATTTTCAGTCTTTAAAAAATTGTCTGAACTATTGCCAGAAGGAGTCTATAGGGTAGAACTAAAAAGTTCAAAATAGACAACTCTTGGGCCCAATTTTAGTACATTTGGTCAAATATTGACTTTTGAATGACCGATGTAACATCAGAAAGAGTCAATAAGTAGGTATAAAAATTTCAAGATCCGTAACTGAAACATGTCCAATGGGTAAAATATTGGCTACTCTACGGCTAATTTATCACAAGAAGCAGTCAACTGGGTAGGAATAGAAACTTCAAGATCAAGGATTGAAATATTTTCAGTGGGTCAAAAATTGGCTTAACTATCACAAGAAGGAGTCAAACGGGCAGGAATAGAAACTTCAAGATCAAGGACTGAAATATTTTCAGTGGGTCAAAAATTGGCTGAACTATCGCAAGAAGGAGTCAATAGGGTAGAACTAAAAAGTTCAAAATCGACGACTCTTGGGCCTGATATTAGTATATTTGGTCAAATATTGACTTTTGAATGACCGATATAACATCAGAAAGAGTCAATAAGTAGGTAAAGAAATTTCAAGATCCATGACTGAAACATGTCCAATGGGTAAAATATTGGCTACTCTAAGGCTAATGTATCACAAGAAGGAATCAATTGGGTAGGAATAGAAAGTTCAAGATCAAGGACTGAAATATTTTCAGTGGGTCAAAAATTGGCTGAACTATCTCCAGAAAGAGTCAATAGGGTAGAACTAAAAAGTTCAAAATAGACGACTCTTGGGCCCGATTTTAGTACATTTGGTCAAATATTGACTTTTGAATGGCCGATGTAACATCAAAAAGAGTCAATAAGTAGGTATAGAAATTTCAAGATTCATGACTGAAACATGTTCAATGGGTCAAATTTTGGCTACTCTATGGCTAATTTATCACAAGAAGGAGTCTATTGGGTAGAAATAGAAAGTTCAAAATCGACGACTCTTGGGCCCGATATTAGTACATTTGGTCAAATATGGATTTCTGAATGACTGACCTAAATTCAGAAAGAGTCAATGAGTAGGTATAAAAATTTCAAGATGCATAACTGAAACATGTTCAATGGGTCAAATATTGGCTACTCTAATGCTGATGTATCACAAGAAGGAGTCAACTGGGTAGGAATAGAAAGTTCAAGATCAAGGACTGAAATATTTTCAGTGGGTCAAAAATTGGCTGAACTATCGCAGGGAGTCAATAGGGTAGAACTAAAAAGTTCAAAATCGATGACTCTTGGGCCTGATATTAGTACATTTGGTCAAATATTGACTTTTGAATGACCGATATAACATCAGAAAGAGTCAATAAGTAGGTAAAGAAATTTCAAGATCCATGACTGAAACATGTTCAATGGGTCAAATATTGGCTACTCTAATGCTGATGTATCACAAGAAGGAGTCAACTGGGTAGGAATAGAAAGTTCAAGATCAAGGACTGAAATATTTTCAGTGGGTCAAAAATTGGCTGAACTATCGCAAGGAGTCAATAGGGTAGAACTAAAAAGTTCAAAATCGATGACTCTTGGGCCTGATATTAGTACATTTGGTCAAATATTGACTTTTGAATGACCGATATAACATCAGAAAGAGTCAATAAGTAGGTAAAGAAATTTCAAGATCTTTGACTGAAACATGTCCAATGAGTAAAATATTGGCTACTCTAATGCTAATGTATCACAAGAAGGAGTCAATTGGGTAGGAATAGAAAGTTCAAGATCAAGGACTGAAATATTTTCAGTGGGGCAAAAATTGGCTGAACTATCTCCAGAAGGAGTCAATAGGGTAGAACTAAAAAGTTCAAAATAGACGACTCTTGGGCCCGATTTTAGTACATTTGGTCAAATATTGACTTTTGAATGGCCGATGTAACATCAAAAAGAGTCAATAAGTAGGTATAGAAATTTCAAGATTCATGACTGAAACATGTTCAATGGGTCAAATTTTGGCTACTCTAATGCTAATGTATCACAAGAAGGAGTCAATTGGGTAGGAATAGAAAGTTCAAGATCAAGGACTGAAATATTTTTAGTGGGTCAAAAATTGGCTGAACTATCTCCAGAAGGAGTCAATAGGGTAGAACTAAAAAGTTCAAAATAGACGACTTTTGGGCCCGATTTTAGTACATTTGGTCAAATATTGACTTTTGAATTACCGATGTAACATCAGAAAGAGTCAAAAAGTAGGTATAGAAATTTCAAGATCCATAACTGAAACATGTCCAATGGGTAAAATATTGGCTACTCTAAGGCTAATTTATCACCAGAAGGATTCAATTGGGTAGAAATATAAAGTTCAAAATCGACGACTCTTGGTTCCGATATTAGTATATTTGGTCAAATATGGATTTCTGAATGATTGACATAAATTCAGAAAGAGTCAATGAGTAGGTATAAAAATTTCAAGATGCATAACTGAAACATGTCCAATGGGTAAAATATTGGCTACTCTAAGGCTAATGTATCACAAGAAGGAATCAATTGGGTAGGAATAGAAAGTTCAAGATCAAGGACTGAAATATTTTCAGTGGGTCAAAAATTGGCTGAACTATCTCCAGAAAGAGTCAATAGGGTAGAACTAAAAAGTTCAAAATAGACGACTCTTGGGCCCGATTTTAGTACATTTGGTCAAATATTGACTTTTGAATGGCCGATGTAACATCAAAAAGTGTCAATAAGTAGGTATAGAAATTTCAAGATTCATGACTGAAACATGTTCAATGGGTCAAATTTTGGCTACTCTATGGCTAATTTATCACAAGAAGGAGTCTATTGGGTAGAAATAGAAAGTTCAAAATCGACGACTCTTGGGCCCGTTTTAGTACATTTGGTCAAATATGGATTTCTGAATGACTGACCTAAATTCAGAAAGAGTCAATGAGTAGGTATAAAAATTTCAAGCTCCATAACTGAAACATGTCCAATGGGTAAAATATTGGCTACTCTAAGGCTAATGTATCACAAGAAGGAGTCAATTGGGTAGGAATAGAAAGTTCAAGATCAAGGACTGAAATATTTTCAGTGGGTCAAAAATTGGCTGAACTATCTCCAGAAAGAGTCAATAGGGTAGAACTAAAAAGTTCAAAATAGACGACTCTTGGGCCTGATTTTAGTACATTTGGTCAAATATTGACTTTTGAATGGTCGATGTAACATCAGAAAGAGTCAATAAGTAGGTTTAGATATTTCAAGATCCATAACTGAAACATGTCCAATGGGTAAAATATTGGCTACTCTAATGCTAATGTATCACAAGAAGGAGTCAACTGGGTAGGAATAGAAAGTTCAAGATCAAGGACTGAAATATTTTCAGTGGGTCAAAAATTGGCTGAACTATCGCAAGAAGGAGTCAATAGGGTAGAACTAAAAAGTTCAAAATCGACGACTCTTGGGCCTGATATTAGTACATTTGGTCAAATATTGACTTTTGAATGACCGATATAACATCAGAAAGAGTCAATAAGTAGGTAAAGAAATTTCAAGATCCATGACTGAAACATGTTCAATGGTTCAAATATTGGCTACTCTATGGCTAATTTATCACAAGAAGGAATCAATTGGGTAGAAATAGAAAGGTCAAAATCAACGACTCTTGGGCCCGATATTAGTACATTTGGTCAAATATGGATTTCTGAATGACCGATGTAACATCAGAAAGAGTCAATAAGTAGGTATAGAAATTTCAAGATCCTTGACTGAAACATGTCCAATGAGTAAAATATTGGCTACTCTAATGCTAATGTATCACAAGAAGGAGTCAATTGGGTAGGAATAGAAAGTTCAAGATCAAGGACTGAAATATTTTCAGTCTTTAAAAAATTGTCTGAACTATTGCCAGAAGGAGTCAATTGGGTAGGAATAGAAATTTCAAGATCAAGGACTGAAATATTTTCAGTCTTTAAAAAATTGTTTGAACTATTGCCAGAAGGAGTCAATAGGGTAGAACTAAAAAGTTCAAAATAGACGACTCTTGGGCCCGATTTTAGTACATTTGGTCAAATATTGACTTTTGAATTACCGATGTAACATCAGAGAGAGTCAATAAGTAGGTATAGAAATTTCAAGATCCATAACTGAAACATGTCCAATGGGTAAAATATTGGCTACTCTAAGGCTAATTTATCACCAGAAGGATTCAATTGGGTAGAAATATAAAGTTCAAAATCGACGACTCTTATTTCCGATATTAGTACATTTGGTCAAATATGGCTTTCTGAATGATTGACATGAATTCAGAAAGAGTCAATGAGTAGGTATAAAAATTTCAAGATGCATAACTGAAACATGTCCAATGGGTAAAATATTGGCTACTCTAAGGCTAATGTATCACAAGAAGGAGTCGATTGGGTAGGAATAGAAAGTTCAAGATCAAGGACTGAAATATTTTCAGTGGGTCAAAAATTGGCTGAACTATCTCCAGAAAGAGTCAATAGGGTAGAACTAAAAAGTTCAAAATAGACGACTCTTGGGCCCGATTTTAGTACATTTGGTCAAATATTGACTTTTGAATGGTCGATGTAACATCAGAAAGAGTCAATAAGTAGGTTTAGAAATTTCAAAATCCATAACTGAAACATGTCCAATGAGTAAAATATTGGCTACTCTAAGGCTAATGTATCACAAGAAGGAATCAATTGGGTAGGAACAGAAAGTTCAAGATCAAGGACTGAAATATTTTCAGTGGGTCAAAAATTGGCTGAACTATCACAAGAAGGAGTCAATTGGGTAGGAATAGAAATTTCAAGATCAAGGACTGAAATATTTTCAGTCTTTAAAAAATTGTCTGAACTATTGCCAGAAGGAGTCTATAGGGTAGAACTAAAAAGTTCAAAATAGACAACTCTTGGGCCCAATTTTAGTACATTTGGTCAAATATTGACTTTTGAATGACCGATGTAACATCAGAAAGAGTCAATAAGTAGGTATAAAAATTTCAAGATCCGTAACTGAAACATGTCCAATGGGTAAAATATTGGCTACTCTACGGCTAATTTATCACAAGAAGCAGTCAACTGGGTAGGAATAGAAACTTCAAGATCAAGGATTGAAATATTTTCAGTGGGTCAAAAATTGGCTTAACTATCACAAGAAGGAGTCAAACGGGCAGGAATAGAAACTTCAAGATCAAGGACTGAAATATTTTCAGTGGGTCAAAAATTGGCTGAACTATCGCAAGAAGGAGTCAATAGGGTAGAACTAAAAAGTTCAAAATCGACGACTCTTGGGCCTGATATTAGTATATTTGGTCAAATATTGACTTTTGAATGACCGATATAACATCAGAAAGAGTCAATAAGTAGGTATAGAAATTTCAAGATCCATAACTGAAACATGTCCAATGGGTAAAATATTGGCTACTCTAAGGCTAATTTATCACCAGAAGGATTCAATTGGGTAGAAATATAAAGTTCAAAATTGACGACTCTTGGTTCCGATATTAGTATATTTGGTCAAATATGGATTTCTGAATGATTGACATAAATTCAGAAAGAGTCAATGAGTAGGTATAAAAATTTCAAGATGCATAACTGAAACATGTCCAATGGGTAAAATATTGGCTACTCTAAGGCTAATGTATCACAAGAAGGAATCAATTGGGTAGGAAAAGAAAGTTCAAGATCAAGGACTGAAATATTTTCAGTGGGTCAAAAATTGGCTGAACTATCTCCAGAAAGAGTCAATAGGGTAGAACTAAAAAGTTCAAAATAGACGACCCTTGGGCCCGATTTTAGTACATTTGGTAAAATATTGACTTTTGAATGGCCGATGTAACATCAAAAAGAGTCAATAAGTAGGTATAGAAATTTCAAGATTCATGACTGAAACATGTTCAATGGGTCAAATTTTGGCTACTCTATGGCTAATTTATCACAAGAAGGAGTCTATTGGGTAGAAATAGAAAGTTCAAAATCGACGACTTTTGGGCCCGATATTAGTACATTTGGTCAAATATGGATTTCTGAATGACTGACCTAAATTCAGAAAGAGTCAATGAGTAGGTATTAAAAATTTAAGCTCCATAACTGAAACATGTCCAATGGGTAAAATATTGGCTACTCTAAGGCTAATGTATCACAAGAAGGAGTCAATTGGGTAGGAATAGAAAGTTCAAGATCAAGGACTGAAATATTTTCAGTGGGTCAAAAATTGGCTGAACTATCTTCAGGAGTCAATAGGGTAGAACTAAAAAGTTAAAAATAGACGACTCTTGGGCCCGATTTTAGTACATTTGGTCAAATATTGACTTTTGAATGACCGATGTAACATCAGAAAAAGTCAATAAGTAGGTATAAAAATTTCAAGATCCGTAACTGAAACATGTCCAATGGGTAAAATATTGGCTACTCTACGGCTAATTTATCACAAGAAGCAGTCAACTGGGTAGGAATAGAAACTTCAATATCAAGGATTGAAATATTTTCAGTGGGTCAAAAATTGGCTGAACTATCACAAGAAGGAGTCAACTGGGCAGGAATAGAAACTTCAAGATCAAGGACTGAAATATTTTCAGTGGGTCAACAATTGGCTGAACTATCGCAAGAAGGAGTCAATAGGGTAGAACTAAAAAGTTCAAAATCGACGACTCTTGGGCCTGATATTAGTATATTTGGTCAAATATTGACTTTTGAATGACCGATATAACATCAGAAAGAGTCAATAAGTAGGTAAAGAAATTTCAAGATCCATGACTGAAACATGTTCAATGGGTCAAATATTGGCTACTCTATGGCTAATTTATCACAAGAAGGAATCAATTGGGTAGAAATAGAAAGGTCAAAATCGACGACTCTTGGGCCCAATATTAGTACATTTGGTCAAATATGGATTTCTGAATGATTGACATAAATTCAGAAAGAGTCAATGAGTAGGTATAAAAATTTCAAGATGTATAACTGAAACATGTCCAATGGGTAAAATATTGGCTACTCTAAGGCTAATGTATCACAAGAAAGAATCAATTGAGTAGGAATAGAAAGTTCAAGATCAAGGACTGAAATATTTTCAGTGGGTCAAAAATTGGCTGAACTATCTCCAGAAAGAGTCAATAGGGTAGAACTAAAAAGTTCAAAATAGACGACTCTTGGGCCCGATTTTAGTACATTTGGTCAAATATTGACTTTTGAATGGCCGATGTAACATCAAAAAGAGTCAATAAGTAGGTATAGAAATTTCAAGATTCATGACTGAAACATGTTCAATGGGTCAAATTTTGGCTACTCTAATGCTAATGTATCACAAGAAGGAGTCAATTGGGTAGGAATAGAAAGTTCAAGATCAAGGACTGAAATATTTTTAGTGGGTCAAAAATTGGCTGAACTATCTCCAGAAGGAGTCAATAGGGTAGAACTAAAAAGTTCAAAATAGACGACTTTTGGGCCCGATTTTAGTACATTTGGTCAAATATTGACTTTTGAATTACCGATGTAACATCAGAAAGAGTCAAAAAGTAGGTATAGAAATTTCAAGATCCATAACTGAAACATGTCCAATGGGTAAAATATTGGCTACTCTAAGGCTAATTTATCACCAGAAGGATTCAATTGGGTAGAAATATAAAGTTCAAAATCGACGACTCTTGGTTCCGATATTAGTATATTTGGTCAAATATGGATTTCTGAATGATTGACATAAATTCAGAAAGAGTCAATGAGTAGGTATAAAAATTTCAAGATGCATAACTGAAACATGTCCAATGGGTAAAATATTGGCTACTCTAAGGCTAATGTATCACAAGAAGGAATCAATTGGGTAGGAATAGAAAGTTCAAGATCAAGGACTGAAATATTTTCAGTGGGTCAAAAATTGGCTGAACTATCTCCAGAAAGAGTCAATAGGGTAGAACTAAAAAGTTCAAAATAGACGACTCTTGGGCCCGATTTTAGTACATTTGGTCAAATATTGACTTTTGAATGGCCGATGTAACATCAAAAAGAGTCAATAAGTAGGTATAGAAATTTCAAGATTCATGACTGAAACATGTTCAATGGGTCAAATTTTGGCTACTCTATGGCTAATTTATCACAAGAAGGAGTCTATTGGGTAGAAATAGAAAGTTCAAAATCGACGACTCTTGGGCCCGATATTAGTACATTTGGTCATATATGGATTTCTGAATGACTGACCTAAATTCAGAAAGAGTCAATGAGTAGGTATAAAAATTTCAAGCTCCATAACTGAAACATGTCCAATGGGTAAAATATTGGCTACTCTAAGGCTAATGTATCACAAGAAGGAGTCAATTGGGTAGGAATAGAAAGTTCAAGATCAAGGACTGAAATATTTTCAGTGGGTCAAAAATTGGCTGAACTATCTCCAGAAAGAGTCAATAGGGTAGAACTAAAAAGTTCAAAATAGACGACTCTTGGGCCTGATTTTAGTACATTTGGTCAAATATTGACTTTTGAATGGTCGATGTAACATCAGAAAGAGTCAATAAGTAGGTTTAGAAATTTCAAGATCCATAACTGAAACATGTCCAATGGGTAAAATATTGGCTACTCTAATGCTAATGTATCACAAGAAGGAGTCAACTGGGTAGGAATAGAAAGTTCAAGATCAAGGACTGAAATATTTTCAGTGGGTCAAAAATTGGCTGAACTATCGCAAGAAGGAGTCAATAGGGTAGAACTAAAAAGTTCAAAATCGACGACTCCTGGGCCTGATTTTAGTACATTTGGTCAAATATTGACTTTTGAATGACCGATATAACATCAGAAAGAGTCAATAAGTAGGTAAAGAAATTTCAAGATCCATGACTGAAACATGTTCAATGGGTCAAATATTGGCTACTCTATGGCTAATTTATCACAAGAAGGAATCAATTGGGTAGAAATAGAAAGGTCAAAATCAACGACTCTTGGGCCCGATATTAGTACATTTGGTCAAATATGGATTTCTGAATGACCGATGTAACATCAGAAAGAGTCAATAAGTAGGTATAGAAATTTCAAGATCCTTGACTGAAACATGTCCAATGAGTAAAATATTGGCTACTCTAATGCTAATGTATCACAAGAAGGAGTCAATTGGGTAGGAATAGAAAGTTCAAGATCAAGGACTGAAATATTTTCAGTGGGTCAAAAATTGGCTGAACTATCTCCAGAAGGAGTCAATAGGGTAGAACTAAAAAGTTCAAAATAGACGACTCTTGGGCCCGATTTTAGTACATTTGGTCAAATATTGACTTTTGAATGGCCGATGTAACATCAAAAAGTGTCAATAAGTAGGTATAGAAATTTCAAGATTCATGACTGAAACATGTTCAATGGGTCAAATTTTGGCTACTCTATGGCTAATTTATCACAAGAAGGAGTCTATTGGGTAGAAATAGAAAGTTCAAAATCGACGACTCTTGGGCCCGTTTTAGTACATTTGGTCAAATATGAATTTCTGAATGACTGACCTAAATTCAGAAAGAGTCAATGAGTAGGTATAAAAATTTCAAGCTCCATAACTGAAACATGTCCAATGGGTAAAATATTGGCTACTCTAAGGCTAATGTATCACAAGAAGGAGTCAATTGGGTAGGAATAGAAAGTTCAAGATCAAGGACTGAAATATTTTCAGTGGGTCAAAAATTGGCTGAACTATCTCCAGAAAGAGTCAATAGGGTAGAACTAAAAAGTTCAAAATAGACGACTCTTGGGCCTGATTTTAGTACATTTGGTCAAATATTGACTTTTGAATGGTCGATGTAACATCAGAAAGAGTCAATAAGTAGGTTTAGATATTTCAAGATCCATAACTGAAACATGTCCAATGGGTAAAATATTGGCTACTCTAATGCTAATGTATCACAAGAAGGAGTCAACTGGGTAGGAATAGAAAGTTCAAGATCAAGGACTGAAATATTTTCAGTGGGTCAAAAATTGGCTGAACTATCGCAAGAAGGAGTCAATAGGGTAGAACTAAAAAGTTCAAAATCGACGACTCTTGGGCCTGATATTAGTACATTTGGTCAAATATTGACTTTTGAATGACCGATATAACATCAGAAAGAGTCAATAAGTAGGTAAAGAAATTTCAAGATCCATGACTGAAACATGTTCAATGGTTCAAATATTGGCTACTCTATGGCTAATTTATCACAAGAAGGAATCAATTGGGTAGAAATAGAAAGGTCAAAATCAACGACTCTTGGGCCCGATATTAGTACATTTGGTCAAATATGGATTTCTGAATGACCGATGTAACATCAGAAAGAGTCAATAAGTAGGTATAGAAATTTCAAGATCCTTGACTGAAACATGTCCAATGAGTAAAATATTGGCTACTCTAATGCTAATGTATCACAAGAAGGAGTCAATTGGGTAGGAATAGAAAGTTCAAGATCAAGGACTGAAATATTTTCAGTCTTTAAAAAATTGTCTGAACTATTGCCAGAAGGAGTCAATTGGGTAGGAATAGAAATTTCAAGATCAAGGACTGAAATATTTTCAGTCTTTAAAAAATTGTCTGAACTATTGCCAGAAGGAGTCAATAGGGTAGAACTAAAAAGTTCAAAATAGACGACTCTTGGGCCCGATTTTAGTACATTTGGTCAAATATTGACTTTTGAATTACCGATGTAACATCAGAGAGAGTCAATAAGTAGGTATAGAAATTTCAAGATCCATAACTGAAACATGTCCAATGGGTAAAATATTGGCTACTCTAAGGCTAATTTATCACCAGAAGGATTCAATTGGGTAGAAATATAAAGTTCAAAATCGACGACTCTTATTTCCGATATTAGTACATTTGGTCAAATATGGCTTTCTGAATGATTGACATGAATTCAGAAAGAGTCAATGAGTAGGTATAAAAATTTCAAGATGCATAACTGAAACATGTCCAATGGGTAAAATATTGGCTACTCTAAGGCTAATGTATCACAAGAAGGAGTCGATTGGGTAGGAATAGAAAGTTCAAGATCAAGGACTGAAATATTTTCAGTGGGTCAAAAATTGGCTGAACTATCTCCAGAAAGAGTCAATAGGGTAGAACTAAAAAGTTCAAAATAGACGACTCTTGGGCCCGATTTTAGTACATTTGGTCAAATATTGACTTTTGAATGGTCGATGTAACATCAGAAAGAGTCAATAAGTAGGTATAAAAATTTCAAGATCCGTAACTGAAACATGTCCAATGGGTCAAATATCGGCTACTCGATGGCTAATTTATCACAAGAAGGAATCAGTTGGGTAGAAATAGAAAGTTCAAAATCGACGACTCTTGGTTCCGATATTAGTACATTTGGTCAAATATGGATTTCTGAATGATTGACATAAATTCAGAAAGAGTCAATGAGTAGGTATAAAAATTTCAATATGCATAACTGAAACATGTCCAATGGGTAAAATATTGGCTACTCTAAGGCTAATGTATCACAAGAAGGAATCAATTGGGTAGGAACAGAAAGTTCAAGATCAAGGACTGAAATATTTTCAGTGGGTCAAAAATTGGCTGAACTATCACAAGAAGGAGTCAATTGGGTAGGAATAGAAATTTCAAGATCAAGGACTGAAATATTTTCAGTCTTTAAAAAATTGTCTGAACTATTGCCAGAAGGAGTCTATAGGGTAGAACTAAAAAGTTCAAAATAGACAACTCTTGGGCCCAATTTTAGTACATTTGGTCAAATATTGACTTTTGAATGACCGATGTAACATCAGAAAGAGTCAATAAGTAGGTATAAAAATTTCAAGATCCGTAACTGAAACATGTCCAATGGGTAAAATATTGGCTACTCTACGGCTAATTTATCACAAGAAGCAGTCAACTGGGTAGGAATAGAAACTTCAAGATCAAGGATTGAAATATTTTCAGTGGGTCAAAAATTGGCTTAACTATCACAAGAAGGAGTCAAACGGGCAGGAATAGAAACTTCAAGATCAAGGACTGAAATATTTTCAGTTGGTCAAAAATTGGCTGAACTATCGCAAGAAGGAGTCAATAGGGTAGAACTAAAAAGTTCAAAATCGACGACTCTTGGGCCTGATATTAGTATATTTGGTCAAATATTGACTTTTGAATGACCGATATAACATCAGAAAGAGTCAATAAGTAGGTAAAGAAATTTCAAGATCCATGACTGAAACATGTCCAATGGGTAAAATATTGGCTACTCTAAGGCTAATGTATCACAAGAAGGAATCAATTGGGTAGGAATAGAAAGTTCAAGATCAAGGACTGAAATATTTTCAGTGGGTCAAAAATTGGCTGAACTATCTCCAGAAAGAGTCAATAGGGTAGAACTAAAAAGTTCAAAATAGACGACTCTTGGGCCCGATTTTAGTACATTTGGTCAAATATTGACTTTTGAATGGCCGATGTAACATCAAAAAGAGTCAATAAGTAGGTATAGAAATTTCAAGATTCATGACTGAAACATGTTCAATGGGTCAAATTTTGGCTACTCTATGGCTAATTTATCACAAGAAGGAGTCTATTGGGTAGAAATAGAAAGTTCAAAATCGACGACTCTTGGGCCCGATATTAGTACATTTGGTCAAATATGGATTTCTGAATGACTGACCTAAATTCAGAAAGAGTCAATGAGTAGGTATAAAAATTTCAAGCTCCATAACTGAAACATGTCCAATGGGTAAAATTTTGGCTACTCTAAGGCTAATGTATCACAAGAAGGAGTCAATTGGGTAGGAATAGAAAGTTCAAGATCAAGGACTGAAATATTTTCAGTGGGTCAAAAATTGGCTGAACTATCTCCAGAAAGAGTCAATAGGGTAGAACTAAAAAGTTCAAAATAGACGACTCTTGGGCCTGATTTTAGTACATTTGGTCAAATATTGACTTTTGAATGGTCGATGTAACATCAGAAAGAGTCAATAAGTAGGTTTAGAAATTTCAAGATCCATAACTGAAACATGTCCAATGGGTAAAATATTGGCTACTCTAATGCTAATGTATCACAAGAAGGAGTCAACTGGGTAGGAATAGAAACTTCAAGATCAAGGACTGAAATATTTTCAGTGGGTCAAAAATTGGCTGAACTATCGCAAGAAGGAGTCAATAGGGTAGAACTAAAAAGTTCAAAATCGACGACTCTTGGGCCTGATATTAGTACATTTGGTCAAATATTGACTTTTGAATGACCGATGTAACATCAGAAAGAGTCAATAAGAAGGTAAAGAAATTTCAAGATCCATGACTGAAACATGTTCAATGGGTCAAATATTGGCTACTCTATGGCTAATTTATCACAAGAAGGAATCAATTGGGTAGAAATAGAAAGGTCAAAATCAACGACTCTTGGGCCCGATATTAGTACATTTAGTCAAATATGAAATTCTGAATGACCGATGTAACATCAGAAAGAGTCAATAAGTAGGTATAGAAATTTCAAGATCTTTGACTGAAACATGTCCAATGGTTAAAATATTGGCTACTCTAAGGCTAATGTATCACAAGAAGGAATCAATTGGGTAGGAATAGAAAGTTCAAGATCAAGGACTGAAATATTTTCAGTGTGTCAAAAATTGGCTGAACTATCTCCAGAAAGAGTCAATAGGGTAGAACTAAAAAGTTCAAAATAGACGACTCTTGGGCCCGATTTTAGTACATTTGGTCAAATATTGACTTTTGAATGGCCGATGTAACATCAAAAAGAGTCAATAAGTAGGTATAGAAATTTCAAGATTCATGACTGAAACATGTTCAATGGGTCAAATTTTGGCTACTCTATGGCTAATTTATCACAAGAAGGAGTCTATTGGGTAGAAATAGAAAGTTCAAAATCGACGACTCTTGGGCCCGATATTAGTACATTTGGTCAAATATGGATTTCTGAATGACTGACCTAAATTCAGAAAGAGTCAATGAGTAGGTATAAAAATTTCAAGCTCCATAACTGAAACATGTCCAATGGGTAAAATATTGGCTACTCTAAGGCTAATGTATCACAAGAAGGAGTCAATTGGGCAGGAATAGAAACTTCAAGATCAAGGACTGAAATATTTTCAGTGGGTCAAAAATTGGCTGAACTATCGCAAGAAGGAGTCAATAGGGTAGAACTAAAAAGTTCAAAATCGACGACTCTTGGGCCTGATATTAGTATATTTGGTCAAATATTGACTTTTGAATGACCGATATAACATCAGAAAGAGTCAATAAGTAGGTAAAGAAATTTCAAGATCCATGACTGAAACATGTCCAATGGGTAAAATATTGGCTACTCTAAGGCTAATGTATCACAAGAAGGAATCAATTGGGTAGGAATAGAAAGTTCAAGATCAAGGACTGAAATATTTTCAGTGGGTCAAAAATTGGCTGAACTATCTCCAGAAAGAGTCAATAGGGTAGAACTAAAAAGTTCAAAATAGACGACTCTTGGGCCCGATTTTAGTACATTTGGTCAAATATTGACTTTTGAATGGCCGATGTAACATCAAAAAGAGTCAATAAGTAGGTATAGAAATTTCAAGATTCATGACTGAAACATGTTCAATGGGTCAAATTTTGGCTACTCTATGGCTAATTTATCACAAGAAGGAGTCTATTGGGTAGAAATAGAAAGTTCAAAATCGACGACTCTTGGGCCCGATATTAGTACATTTGGTCAAATATGGATTTCTGAATGACTGACCTAAATTCAGAAAGAGTCAATGAGTAGGTATAAAAATTTCAAGCTCCATAACTGAAACATGTCCAATGGGTAAAATTTTGGCTACTCTAAGGCTAATGTATCACAAGAAGGAGTCAATTGGGTAGGAATAGAAAGTTCAAGATCAAGGACTGAAATATTTTCAGTGGGTCAAAAATTGGCTGAACTATCTCCAGAAAGAGTCAATAGGGTAGAACTAAAAAGTTCAAAATAGACGACTCTTGGGCCTGATTTTAGTACATTTGGTCAAATATTGACTTTTGAATGGTCGATGTAACATCAGAAAGAGTCAATAAGTAGGTTTAGAAATTTCAAGATCCATAACTGAAACATGTCCAATGGGTAAAATATTGGCTACTCTAATGCTAATGTATCACAAGAAGGAGTCAACTGGGTAGGAATAGAAACTTCAAGATCAAGGACTGAAATATTTTCAGTGGGTCAAAAATTGGCTGAACTATCGCAAGAAGGAGTCAATAGGGTAGAACTAAAAAGTTCAAAATCGACGACTCTTGGGCCTGATATTAGTACATTTGGTCAAATATTGACTTTTGAATGACCGATGTAACATCAGAAAGAGTCAATAAGAAGGTAAAGAAATTTCAAGATCCATGACTGAAACATGTTCAATGGGTCAAATATTGGCTACTCTATGGCTAATTTATCACAAGAAGGAATCAATTGGGTAGAAATAGAAAGGTCAAAATCAACGACTCTTGGGCCCGATATTAGTACATTTAGTCAAATATGAAATTCTGAATGACCGATGTAACATCAGAAAGAGTCAATAAGTAGGTATAGAAATTTCAAGATCTTTGACTGAAACATGTCCAATGGTTAAAATATTGGCTACTCTAAGGCTAATGTATCACAAGAAGGAATCAATTGGGTAGGAATAGAAAGTTCAAGATCAAGGACTGAAATATTTTCAGTGTGTCAAAAATTGGCTGAACTATCTCCAGAAAGAGTCAATAGGGTAGAACTAAAAAGTTCAAAATAGACGACTCTTGGGCCCGATTTTAGTACATTTGGTCAAATATTGACTTTTGAATGGCCGATGTAACATCAAAAAGAGTCAATAAGTAGGTATAGAAATTTCAAGATTCATGACTGAAACATGTTCAATGGGTCAAATTTTGGCTACTCTATGGCTAATTTATCACAAGAAGGAGTCTATTGGGTAGAAATAGAAAGTTCAAAATCGACGACTCTTGGGCCCGATATTAGTACATTTGGTCAAATATGGATTTCTGAATGACTGACCTAAATTCAGAAAGAGTCAATGAGTAGGTATAAAAATTTCAAGCTCCATAACTGAAACATGTCCAATGGGTAAAATATTGGCTACTCTAAGGCTAATGTATCACAAGAAGGAGTCAATTGGGCAGGAATAGAAACTTCAAGATCAAGGACTGAAATATTTTCAGTGGGTCAAAAATTGGCTGAACTATCGCAAGAAGGAGTCAATAGGGTAGAACTAAAAAGTTCAAAATCGACGACTCTTGGGCCTGATATTAGTATATTTGGTCAAATATTGACTTTTGAATGACCGATATAACATCAGAAAGAGTCAATAAGTAGGTAAAGAAATTTCAAGATCCATGACTGAAACATGTCCAATGGGTAAAATATTGGCTACTCTAAGGCTAATGTATCACAAGAAGGAATCAATTGGGTAGGAATAGAAAGTTCAAGATCAAGGACTGAAATATTTTCAGTGGGTCAAAAATTGGCTGAACTATCTCCAGAAAGAGTCAATAGGGTAGAACTAAAAAGTTCAAAATAGACGACTCTTGGGCCCGATTTTAGTACATTTGGTCAAATATTGACTTTTGAATGGCCGATGTAACATCAAAAAGAGTCAATAAGTAGGTATAGAAATTTCAAGATTCATGACTGAAACATGTTCAATGGGTCAAATTTTGGCTACTCTATGGCTAATTTATCACAAGAAGGAGTCTATTGGGTAGAAATAGAAAGTTCAAAATCGACGACTCTTGGGCCCGATATTAGTACATTTGGTCAAATATGGATTTCTGAATGACTGACCTAAATTCAGAAAGAGTCAATGAGTAGGTATAAAAATTTCAAGCTCCATAACTGAAACATGTCCAATGGGTAAAATATTGGCTACTCTATGGCTAATTTATCACAAGAAGGAATCAATTGGGTAGGAATAGAAAGTTCAAGATCAAGGACTGAAATATTTTCAGTGGGTCAAAAATTGGCTGAACTATCGCAAGAAGGAGTCAATAGGGTAGAACTAAAAAGTTCAAAATCGACGACTCTTCGGCCTGATATTAGTACATTTGGTCAAATATTGACTTTTGAATGACCGATATAACATCAGAAAGAGTCAATAAGTAGGTAAAGAAATTTCAAGATCCATGACTGAAACATGTTCAATGGTTCAAATATTGGCTACTCTATGGCTAATTTATCACAAGAAGGAATCAATTGGGTAGAAATAGAAAGGTCAAAATCAACGACTCTTGGGCCCGATATTAGTACATTTGGTCAAATATGGATTTCTGAATGACCGATGTAACATCAGAAAGAGTCAATAAGTAGGTATAGAAATTTCAAGATCCTTGACTGAAACATGTCCAATGAGTAAAATATTGGCTACTCTAATGCTAATGTATCACAAGAAGGAGTCAATTGGGTAGGAATAGAAAGTTCAAGATCAAGGACTGAAATATTTTCAGTCTTTAAAAAATTGTCTGAACTATTGCCAGAAGGAGTCAATTGGGTAGGAATAGAAATTTCAAGATCAAGGACTGAAATATTTTCAGTCTTTAAAAAATTGTCTGAACTATTGCCAGAAGGAGTCAATAGGGTAGAACTAAAAAGTTCAAAATAGACGACTCTTGGGCCCGATTTTAGTACATTTGGTCAAATATTGACTTTTGAATGGTCGATGTAACATCAGAAAGAGTCAATAAGTAGGTTTAGAAATTTCAAAATCCATAACTGAAACATGTCCAATGGGTAAAATATTGGCTACTCTAAGGCTAATGTATAACAAGAAGGAATCAATTGGGTAGGAATAGAAAGTTCAAGATCAAGGACTGAAATATTTTCAGTGGGTCAAAAATTGGCTGAACTATCACAAGAAGGAGTCAATAGGGTAGAACTAAAAAGTTCAAAATAGACGACTCTTGGGCCCGATTTTAGTACATTTGGTCAAATATTGACTTTTGAATGGTCGATGTAACATCAGAAAGAGTCAATAAGTAGGTTTAGAAATTTCAAAATCCATAACTGAAACATGTCCAATGGGTAAAATATTGGCTACTCTAAGGCTAATGTATCACAAGAAGGAATCAATTGGGTAGGAATAGAAAGTTCAAGATCAAGGACTGAAATATTTTCAGTGGGTCAAAAATTGGCTGAACTATCACAAGAAGGAGTCAATTGGGTAGGAATAGAAATTTCAAGATCAAGGACAGAAATATTTTCAGTCTTTAAAAAATTGTCTGAACTATTGCCAGAAGGAGTCTATAGGGTAGAACTAAAAAGTTCAAAATAGACAACTCTTGGGCCCGATTTTAGTACATTTGGTCAAATATTGACTTTTGAATGACCGATGTAACATCAGAAAGAGTCAATAAGTAGGTATAAAAATTTCAAGATCCGTAACTGAAACATGTCCAATGGGTAAAATATTGGCTACTCTACGGCTAATTTATCACAAGAAGCAGTCAACTGGGTAGGAATAGAAACTTCAAGATCAAGGATTGAAATATTTTCAGTGGGTCAAAAATTGGCTGAACTATCACAAGAAGGAGTCAACTGGGCAGGAATAGAAACTTCAAGATCAAGGACTGAAATATTTTCAGTGGGTCAAAAATTGGCTGAACTATCTCCAGAAGGAGTCAATAGGGTAGAACTAAAAAGTTCAAAATAGATGACTTTTGGGCCCGATTTTAGTACATTTGGTCAAATATTGACTTTTGAATTACCGATGTAACATCAGAAAGAGTCAAAAAGTAGGTATAGAAATTTCAAGATCCATAACTGAAACATGTCAAATGGGTAAAATATTGGCTACTCTAAGGCTAATTTATCACCAGAAGGATTCAATTGGGTAGAAATATAAAGTTCAAAATCGACGACTCTTAGTTCCGATATTAGTACATTTGGTCAAATATGGATTTCTGAATGATTGACATAAATTCAGAAAGAGTCAATGAGTAGGTATAAAAATTTCAAGATGCATAACTGAAACATGTCCACTGGGTAAAATATTGGCTACTCTAAGGCTAATGTATCACAAGAAAGAATCAATTGAGTAGGAATAGAAAGTTCAAGATCAAGGACTGAAATATTTTCAGTGGGTCAAAAATTGGCTGAACTATCTCCAGAAAGAGTCAATAGGGTAGAACTAAAAAGTTCAAAATAGACGACTCTTGGGCCCGATTTTAGTACATTTGGTCAAATATTGACTTTTGAATGGCCGATGTAACATCAAAAAGAGTCAATAAGTAGGTATAGAAATTTCAAGATTCATGACTGAAACATGTTCAATGGGTCAAATTTTGGCTACTCTATGGCTAATTTATCACAAGAAGGAGTCTATTGGGTAGAAATAGAAAGTTCAAAATCGACGACTCTTGGGCCCGATATTAGTACATTTGGTCAAATATGGATTTCTGAATGACTGACCTAAATTCAGAAAGAGTCAATGAGTAGGTATTAAAAATTTAAGCTCCATAACTGAAACATGTCCAATGGGTAAAATATTGGCTACTCTAAGGCTAATGTATCACAAGAAGGAGTCAATTGGGTAGGAATAGAAAGTTCAAGATCAAGGACTGAAATATTTTCAGTGGGTCAAAAATTGGCTGAACTATCTCCAGAAGGAGTCAATAGGGTAGAACTGAAAAGTTAAAAATAGACGACTCTTGGGCCCAATTTTAGTACATTTGGTCAAATATTGACTTTTGAATTACCGATGTAACATCAGAAAGAGTCAATAAGTAGGTATAGAAATTTCAAGATCCATAACTGAAACATGTCCAATGGGTAAAATATTGGCTACTCTAAGGCTAATTTATCACCAGAAGGATTCAATTGGGTAGAAATATAAAGTTCAAAATCGACGACTCTTGGTTCCGATATTAGTACATTTGGTCAAATATGGATTTCTGAATGATTGACATAAATTCAGAAAGAGTCAATGAGTAGGTATAAAAGTTTCAAGCTCCATAACTGAAACATGTCCAATGGGTAAAATATTGGCTACTCTAAGGCTAATGTATCACAAGAAGGAGTCAATTGGGTAGAAATAGAAAGTTCAAAATCGACGACTCTTGGTTCCGATATTAGTACATTTGGTCAAATATGGATTTCTGAATGATTGACATAAATTCAGAAAGAGTCAATGAGTAGGTATAAAAGTTTCAAGCTCCATAACTGAAACATGTCCAATGGGTAAAATATTGGCTACTCTAAGGCTAATGTATCACAAGAAGGAGTCAATTGGGTAGGAATAGAAAGTTCAAGATCAAGGACTGAAATATTTTCAGTGGGTCAAAAATTGGCTGAACTATCTCCAGAAAGAGTCAATAGGGTAGAACTAAAAAGTTCAAAATAGACGACTCTTGGGCCCGATTTTAGTACATTTGGTCAAATATTGACTTTTGAATGGCCGATGTAACATCAAAAAGAGTCAATAAGTAGGTATAGAAATTTCAAGATTCATGACTGAAACATGTTCAATGGGTCAAATTTTGGCTACTCTATGGCTAATTTATCACAAGAAGGAGTCTATTGGGTAGAAATAGAAAGTTCAAAATCGACGACTCTTGGGCCCGATATTAGTACATTTGGTCAAATATGGATTTCTGAATGACTGACCTAAATTCAGAAAGAGTCAATGAGTAGGTAAAGAAATTTCAAGCTCCATAACTGAAACATGTCCAATGGGTAAAATATTGGCTACTCTAAGGCTAATGTATCACAAGAAGGAGTCAATTGGGTAGGAATAGAAAGTTCAAGATCAAGGACTGAAATATTTTCAGTGGGTCAAAAATTGGCTGAACTATCTCCAGAAAGAGTCAATAGGGTAGAACTAAAAAGTTCAAAATAGACGACTCTTGGGCCTGATTTTAGTACATTTGGTCAAATATTGACTTTTGAATGGTCGATGTAACATCAGAAAGAGTCAATAAGTAGGTTTAGAAATTTCAAGATCCATAACTGAAACATGTCCAATGGGTAAAATATTGGCTACTCTAATGCTAATGTATCACAAGAAGGAGTCAACTGGGTAGGAATAGAAAGTTCAAGATCAAGGACTGAAATATTTTCAGTGGGTCAAAAATTGGCTGAACTATCGCAAGAAGGAGTCAATAGGGTAGAACTAAAAAGTTCAAAATCGACGACTCTTGGGCCTGATATTAGTACATTTGGTCAAATATTGACTTTTGAATGACCGATATAACATCAGAAAGAGTCAATAAGTAGGTAAAGAAATTTCAAGATCCATGACTGAAACATGTTCAATGGTTCAAATATTGGCTACTCTATGGCTAATTTATCACAAGAAGGAATCAATTGGGTAGAAATAGAAAGGTCAAAATCAACGACTCTTGGGCCCGATATTAGTACATTTGGTCAAATATGGATTTCTGAATGACCGATGTAACATCAGAAAGAGTCAATAAGTAGGTATAGAAATTTCAAGATCCTTGACTGAAACATGTCCAATGAGTAAAATATTGGCTACTCTAATGCTAATGTATCACAAGAAGGAGTCAATTGGGTAGGAATAGAAAGTTCAAGATCAAGGACTGAAATATTTTCAGTGGGTCAAAAATTGGCTGAACTATCTCCAGAAGGAGTCAATAGGGTAGAACTAAAAAGTTCAAAATAGACGACTCTTGGGCCCGATTTTAGTACATTTGGTCAAATATTGACTTTTGAATGGCCGATGTAACATCAAAAAGAGTCAATAAGTAGGTATAGAAATTTCAAGATTCATGACTGAAACATGTTCAATGGGTCAAATTTTGGCTACTCTATGGCTAATTTATCACAAGAAGGAGTCTATTGGGTAGAAATAGAAAGTTCAAAATCGACGACTCTTGGGCCCGATTTTAGTACATTTGGTCAAATATGGATTTCTGAATGACTGACCTAAATTCAGAAAGAGTCAATGAGTAGGTATAAAAATTTCAAGCTCCATAACTGAAACATGTCCAATGGGTAAAATATTGGCTACTCTAAGGCTAATGTATCACAAGAAGGAGTCAATTGGGTAGGAATACAAAGTTCAAGATCAAGGACTGAAATATTTTCAGTGGGTCAAAAATTGGCTGAACTATCTCCAGAAAGAGTCAATAGGGTAGAACTAAAAAGTTCAAAATAGACGATTCTTGGGCCTGATTTTAGTACATTTGGTCAAATATTGACTTTTGAATGGTCGATGTAACATCAGAAAGAGTCAATAAGTAGGTTTAGAAATTTCAAGATCCATAACTGAAACATGTCCAATGGGTAAAATATTGGCTACTCTAAGGCTAATGTATCACAAGAAGGTGTCAATTGGGTAGGAATACAAAGTTCAAGATCAAGGACTGAAATATTTTCAGTGGGTCAAAAATTGGCTGAACTATCTCCAGAAAGAGTCAATAGGGTAGAACTAAAAAGTTCAAAATCGACGACTCTTGGGCCTGATATTAGTACATTTGGTCAAATATTGACTTTTGAATGACCGATATAACATCAGAAAGAGTCAATAAGTAGGTAAAGAAATTTCAAGATCCATGACTGAAACATGTTCAATGGGTCAAATATTGGCTACTCTATGGCTAATTTATCACAAGAAGGAATCAATTGGGTAGAAATAGAAAGGTCAAAATCAACGACTCTTGGGCCCGATATTAGTACATTTGGTCAAATATGGATTTCTGAATGACCGATGTAACATCAGAAAGAGTCAATAAGTAGGTATAAAAATTTCAAGATCCGTAACTGAAACATGTCCAATGGGTAAAATATTGGCTACTCTACGGCTAATTTATCACAAGAAGCAGTCAACTGGGTAGGAATAGAAACTTCAAGATCAAGGATTGAAATATTTTCAGTGGGTCAAAAATTGGCTGAACTATCGCAAGAAGGAGTCAATAGGGTAGAACTAAAAAGTTCAAAATCGACGACTCTTGGGCCTGATATTAGTACATTTGGTCAAATATTGACTTTTGAATGACCGATATAACATCAGAAAGAGTCAATAAATAGGTAAAGAAATTTCAAGATCCATGACTGAAACATGTTCAATGGGTCAAATATTGGCTACTCTATGGCTAATTTATCACAAGAAGGAATCAATTGGGTAGAAATAGAAAGGTCAAAATCAACGACTCTTGGGCCCGATATTAGTACATTTGGT
Source organism: Zacco platypus (assembly GCA_038088235.1). NCBI lineage: Eukaryota > Metazoa > Chordata > Actinopteri > Cypriniformes > Xenocyprididae > Zacco > Zacco platypus. The sequence goes on from CM076070.1 coordinate 29,506,871, forward strand.
CAAATATGGATTTCTGAATGACCGATGTAACATCAGAAAGAGTCAATAAGTAGGTATAGAAATTTCAAGATCCTTGACTGAAACATGTCCAATGAGTAAAATATTGGCTACTCTAATGCTAATGTATCACAAGAAGGAGTCAATTGGGTAGGAATAGAAAGTTCAAGATCAAGGACTGAAATATTTTCAGTGGGTCAAAAATTGGCTGAACTATCTCCAGAAGGAGTCAATAGGGTAGAACTAAAAAGTTCAAAATAGACGACTCTTGGGCCCGATTTTAGTACATTTGGTCAAATATTGACTTTTGAATTACCGATGTAACATCAAAAAGAGTCAATAAGTAGGTATAGAAATTTCAAGATTCATGACTGAAATATGTTCAATGGGTCAAATTTTGGCTACTCTATGGCTAATTTATCACAAGAAGGAGTCTATTGGGTAGAAATAGAAAGTTCAAAATCGACGACTCTTGGGCCCGATTTTAGTACATTTGGTCAAATATGGATTTCTGAATGACTGACCTAAATTCAGAAAGAGTCAATGAGTAGGTATAAAAATTTCAAGCTCCATAACTGAAACATGTCCAATGGGTAAAATATTGGCTACTCTAAGGCTAATGTATCACAAGAAGGAGTCAATTGGGTAGGAATAGAAAGTTCAAGATCAAGGACTGAAATATTTTCAGTGGGTCAAAAATTGGCTGAACTATCTCCAGAAAGAGTCAATAGGGTAGAACTAAAAAGTTCAAAATAGACGACTCTTGGGCCTGATTTTAGTACATTTGGTCAAATATTGACTTTTGAATGGTCGATGTAACATCAGAAAGAGTCAATAAGTAGGTTTAGAAATTTCAAGATCCATAACTGAAACATATCCAATGAGCAAAATATTGGCTACTCTAATGCTAATGTATCACAAGAAGGAGTCAACTGGGTAGGAATAGAAAGTTCAAGATCAAGGACTGAAATATTTTCAGTGGGTCAAAGATTGGCTGAACTTCAAAATCGTCGACTCTTGGGCCCGATATTAGTACATTTGGTCAAATATGGATTTCTGAATGACTGACCTAAATTCAGAAAGAGTCAATGAGTAGGTATAAAAATTTCAAGCTCCATAACTGAAACATGTCCAATGGGTAAAATATTGGCTACTCTAAGGCTAATGTATCACAAGAAGGAGTCAATTGGGTAGGAATAGAAAGTTCAAGATCAAGGACTGAAATATTTTCAGTGGGTCAAAAATTGCCTGAACTATCTCCAGAAAGAGTCAATAGGGTAGAACTAAAAAGTTCAAAATAGACGACACTTGGGCCTGATTTTAGTACATTTGGTCAAACATTGATTTTTGAATGGTCGATGTAACATTAGAAAGAGTCAATAAGTAGGTTTAGAAATTTCAAGATCCATAACTGAAACATGTCCAATGAGTAAAATATTGGCTACTCTAATGCTAATGTATCACAAGAAGGAGTCAACTGGGTAGGAATAGAAAGTTCAAGATCAAGGACTGAAATATTTTCAGTGGGTCAAAAATTGGCTGAACTATCACAAGAAGGAGTCAATAGGGTAGAACTAAAAAGTTCAAAGTCGACGACTCTTGGGCCTGATATTAGTACATTTGGTCAAATATTGACTTTTGAATGACCGATATAACATCAGAAAGAGTCAATAAGTAGGTAAAGAAATTTCAAGATCCATGACTGAAACATGTTCAATGGGTCAAATATTGGCTACTCTATGGCTAATTTATCACAAGAAGGAATCAATTGGGTAGAAATAGAAAGGTCAAAATCAACGACTCTTGGGCCCGATATTAGTACATTTGGTCAAATATGGATTTCTGAATGACCGATGTAACATCAGAAAGAGTCAATAAGTAGGTATAGAAATTTCAAGATCCTTGACTGAAACATGTCCAATGAGTAAAATATTGGCTATTCTAATGCTAATGTATCACAAGAAGGAGTCAATTGGGTAGGAATAGAAAGTTCAAGATCAAGGACTGAAATATTTTCAGTGGGTCAAAAATTGGCTGAACTATCTCCAGAAGGAGTCAATAGGGTAGAACTAAAAAGTTCAAAATAGACGACTCTTGGGCCCGATTTTAGTACATTTGGTCAAATATTGACTTTTGAATGGCCGATGTAACATCAAAAAGAGTCAATAAGTAGGTATAGAAATTTCAAGATTCATGACTGAAACATGTTCAATGGGTCAAATTTTGGCTACTCTATGGCTAATTTATCACAAGAAGGAGTCTATTGGGTAGAAATAGAAAGTTCAAAATCGACGACTCTTGGGCCCGATTTTAGTACATTTGGTCAAATATGGATTTCTGAATGACTGACCTAAATTCAGAAAGAGTCAATGAGTAGGTATAAAAATTTCAAGCTCCATAACTGAAACATGTCCAATGGGTAAAATATTGGATACTCTAAGGCTAATGTATCACAAGAAGGAGTCAATTGGGTAGGAATAGAAAGTTCAAGATCAAGGACTGAAATATTTTCAGTGGGTCAAAAATTGGCTGAACTATCTCCAGAAAGAGTCAATAGGGTAGAACTAAAAAGTTCAAAATAGACGACTCTTGGGCCTGATTTTAGTACATTTGGTCAAATATTGACTTTTGAATGGTCGATGTAACATCAGAAAGAGTCAATAAGTAGGTTTAGAAATTTCAAGATCCATAACTGAAACATGTCCAATGAGCAAAATATTGGCTACTCTAATGCTAATGTATCACAAGAAGGAGTCAACTGGGTAGGAATAGAAAGTTCAAGATCAAGGACTGAAATATTTTCAGTGGGTCAAAGATTGGCTGAACTTCAAAATCGACGACTCTTGGGCCCGATATTAGTACATTTGGTCAAATATGGATTTCTGAATGACTGACCTAAATTCAGAAAGAGTCAATGAGTAGGTATAAAAATTTCAAGCTCCATAACTGAAACATGTCCAATGGGTAAAATATTGGCTACTCTAAGGCTAATGTATCACAAGAAGGAGTCAATTGGGTAGGAATAGAAAGTTCAAGATCAAGGACTGAAATATTTTCAGTGGGTCAAAAATTGCCTGAACTATCTCCAGAAAGAGTCAATAGGGTAGAACTAAAAAGTTCAAAATAGACGACACTTGGGCCTGATTTTAGTACATTTGGTCAAACATTGATTTTTGAATGGTCGATGTAACATCAGAAAGAGTCAATAAGTAGGTTTAGAAATTTCAAGATCCATAACTGAAACATGTCCAATGAGCAAAATATTGGCTACTCTAATGCTAATGTATCACAAGAAGGAGTCAACTGGGTAGGAATAGAAAGTTCAAGATCAAGGACTGAAATATTTTCAGTGGGTCAAAGATTGGCTGAACTTCAAAATCGACGACTCTTGGGCCCGATATTAGTACATTTGGTCAAATATGGATTTCTGAATGACTGACCTAAATTCAGAAAGAGTCAATGAGTAGGTATAAAAATTTCAAGCTCCATAACTGAAACATGTCCAATGGGTAAAATATTGGCTACTCTAAGGCTAATGTATCACAAGAAGGAGTCAACTGGGTAGGAATAGAAAGTTCCCTTTCGAGGGAACTTCAACGCTGCGTCATATGACGCTTTGGGAATCCCCTCTGCGTCAGCGCGTCTGAGTCTGAATGTCAACTAGCCATTGGCAGAAGTGAGCGTCGCGGGCGGGTGACGTCACGACCAGGAAGTATATAAGCACTTCCGGAAAGATCGCTCGCTAGCTTTTCTGCCTCAGCAAAGCGCTCTCTGTGAAAACTGTCTGTCTATTTACTGTTGTTTGTCAAGTCACAAAGCACTAAAAAGAAAAAAAAAAAGAATATGGCGCAGTCATTTAGGAAGTGTGTTCCTCCCTGCCCTCGTTTTCTCTCGGGTGCGGATTCACACGACCTTTGTGTAATGTGTTTGGGAGCGGAGCATGCTCTCTCAGCCTTCGAGGGGGCTGAGTGTGAGCATTGTGAGAAGTTGCCGTTGCGTTCGCTCCGCTCCCGCCTGGCGCTTTTTGAGAAAAGTGCTCAGGATAGCGTTCCTCATGGCTCAGGACCCGCTGCTGCCGAGGCAGAGCGGAGAATGAGATCATGGGGTTCGCAAATGGATCTCTCGGAGGGGTGTGAGACGGGCGTGAGCGCCTTTTCTCTGCCTTCACCTGAGAGATCCATCGCTCAATCTCTGGGTTCGGAAGCCCGCTCTGCGGTTTCTTCCGCCCGGGGAGAGAGCCCGTCATTTCAGCTGTCTAGCTCTGAGGAGTTGGATGTGCTGGGTGGCGGAACGGGGGAAGATGACTCGCCATCTCTTTCCCCGGCGTATGAGGAGCTTGTGGAGGTGATGACTCGCGCTGTGTCTACATTAAATATCGACTGGCCAGCCGAGAAGCAGGGCGCTCGTCCTAAAAGCAAGTTAGACGAGCGTTTTCTGTCTTCAAAATCATCATCTCCACCGAGGGGCCTTCCTTTCTTCCCCGATCTGCACAGTGAGCTGTCTAGATCGTGGAAGAAGCCGTATTCAGCCAGACTTTTCAGCCCTCAGGTGAAAGTTTATTCTGATATAAGAGGGCTGAAAGAATACGGTTATGGGGCGATGCCGCGGGCTGAACAGACGCTTGCCAGCTATCTGTCTCCCGGTTCAGCATCGTCCCTGAAGGCCCCCACGCTGCCCTCCAGACCGTTAAAAACAACATCTAGTCTGGTGGGTAAAGCGTACACGGCGGCGGGTCAGGCTGGTGCGTGTCTACATATTATGAGCATATTACAAGCGTACCAGGCTGACCTGCTGAGGGAAATGGATGGCGGTGAGGGGATTGGCCCTGACGCAGTTCGCGAATTGCGTCGGGCCACAGATCTTTCTCTGAGAGCCACCAAGGAGACCGCCAGAGCAATTGGGCGGTCTATGGCAGCCTTGGTGGCGACGGAGAGACATTTGTGGCTCAATTTGTCAGATATAAAAGAGAAGGACAGGGCTTTTCTCCTCGATGCCCCGCTTGCGCCCCCTGGCCTCTTCGGCGACGCTGTCAACACAGTCGTCGAGAGGTTTCAGGAGTCCAAAAAGCAGGCGGAGGCTTTTAAAAAATATCTTCCACGCCGCCATCAACCCTCTGGGACTGCTGGGCGTGGGCAGTCCCAGCCGTCTAGCTCCTCATATCGCGAACAACAGAAAGAGAGTGTCGCTTTTCGAGCCCCACCTCAGAGACACGGGGGGCAGAAGCGGCACTCTCAGCCCAAGCCTTCCAAACCGAAGACGGACCTGAGGGCCGTCCTTCAGGCGAGGAAGGCTTCGGGAAAAAGGTCCTGATGTCCCTGGCGTCAGACCTGTGAGGGCAGCCCCACACGGGGTGGTGCGGTGTACACCTCAGCATACGGTGCCCGCATCATCTCGTGGCCCTCTAGGGGCCGTTCTGCTAACCCCGCCACCCTCGGTGCTTCGGGGCGCAGCGGCATCCAGCGAAGCTGCACTGCAGTTTCAGCCTCTGAGGAGGTTAAAAATACAGTCGTGTCGGTTGCTTCCTGCCAGTGCGTTTCAGGTCACCGACACGGCTGTATTAACTTCACCAGAGACCAGCCTCGAGAGGCTGGTTCCCTTAGTAGAATTTTTGGAAGAGTGGAAACGTCTACCAAATATATCTCAGTGGGTCCTGCAAACAATAGAACTGGGGTACAGAATTCAGTTTGGTGTGCGCCCGCCTCTATTCAACGGGGTGATGCTAACACTAGTTCATCCCGAGCAGGCTCTGGTCTTGGAGCAAGAAGTAAAAACCCTATTAGCAAAAGAAGCTATAGAAAAGGTTCCTGCAGCCGACAGAATGTCGGGCTTTTACAGCCGTTACTTTATTGTTCCAAAGAAGGATGGAGGGCTGCGGCCCATTTTAGATCTTCGTCGTCTGAACCTCTCAGTAAAGAGACTGAAATTCAAGATGTTGACGCTCAGGCAGATCGTGACTCAAATCAGGTCCGAGGACTGGTTTGTCACGATAGATCTAAAAGACGCATACTTCCATGTCTCCATCCTTCCACAACACAGGAAGTTCCTAAGGTTTGCTTTCGGGGGCGAAGCGTACCAGTATCGGGTTCTTCCGTTCGGCCTAGCTCTATCACCCCGCACGTTCACGAAATGCGTAGATGCAGCGCTGGCCCCGCTCAGGCTGCAGGGCATACGCATTTTGAACTATTTGGACGACTGGCTAATATTAGCACAGTCGGAACAGTTGGTGGTTCAACATCGAGATGTTGTTCTCACGCACATACAGAAATTGGGGTTGAGGTTGAATGCCAAAAAGAGTGTGCTTTCTCCAGCACAGAGGACCACTTTTTTGGGTGTGATTTGGGACTCAGCGTCGATGCAGGCTGCCTTGTCGCCCGCTCGCATCGCTGCAGTTCTTTCAGCCGTGGAGGAAGTAAAGCTAGGCCAGTCTCTCTCTGTAAAGCAGTCCCAGAGATTGCTGGGGCTGATGGCAGCAGCGTCCAACGTGATTCCTTTTGGCCTGCTGTTCATGAGACCTTTTCAGTGGTGGCTCAGGACCAGAGGGTTTTCCCTGAAAGGGAACCCGTTCCGTACGACCAAGATCACGCGGCGAGCGCTCCGCGCCTTGGCGATATGGAAAGAGAAATGGTTCCTGTCCCAGGGTCCTGTGTTGGGTGCACGGGTGCGACGAGTCGCACTGTCCACAGACGCCTCCCGCACAGGCTGGGGAGCGGTAATGGAAGGCCGTTCAGCTCAAGGACTGTGGAGGGGTCATCAGCTCTCGTGGCACATAAATTGCCTGGAGATGATGGCTGTCTTCAATGCGTTGAAGTTCTTCCTCCCAGACCTGTGGGGCCATCATGTGCTTGTCCGTACAGACAACACATCAGTGGTCGCCTACATAAATCGACAGGGGGGTCTGCGCTCGCGACCACTTTGCAAACTGGCGCACCAGATCCTCCTGTGGTCCCTGGGGAAGATGCTCTCCGTGAGGGCGGTCTTTATTCCAGGGGCTCAGAATTTAGGGGCGGACGTCCTGTCGAGACAGGGGCTGAGGCCAGGGGAATGGAGACTTCACCCCGAGGCGGTGAAGTTTATTTGGGAGATTTATGGCCAAGCAGAGGTGGATCTGTTCGCGTCTCAGGATACGACGCACTGTCCACTTTGGTTCTCCCTCACACATCCAGCTCCTCTCGGACTGGATGCCATGGCACAGACATGGCCGAGGCTGCGTCTGTATGCTTTTCCCCCAATCGTTCTGCTCCCAGGAGTTCTGGAGAAAGTTCGCCGGGAAGGGATAAGTCTACTGTTAGTAGCGCCTTACTGGCCGAGCCGAATCTGGTTTTCGGACTTGGTGACTCTCCTCGACGGACCTCCCTCGGAGATCCCGCTCAGGAGAGACCTTCTGTCTCAGGCGCGGGGCACGATTTTTCACCCCCGTCCAGAGATGTGGAGCCTATGGGTTTGGCCTCTGAGGGGGCCCAACTCATAGGTATGGGTCTTTCAGCTGAGGTTGTTGAGACTATTCTCCAGTCCAGAGCTCCTTCCACGAGGAAACTATATGCGCTGAAGTGGAAACTGTTTGTCTCGTGGTGCGCCGCGAGACACCAAGATCCAGTTAACTGCCCAGTTGGTCCAGTACTAGAGTTCTTACAAGACCGTTTCTCAGCAGGGTTAACCCCTTCCACTCTTAAGGTATACGTGGCAGCTATTGCAGCATACCACGCCCCTTTGGATGGTACTTCCTTGGGGAAAAACCCATTAATAATTCGTTTCCTTCGTGGCACTTTGAGGCTGAGGCCAGCAGCACGCTCCAAGGTTCCTGCTTGGGATTTAGCTGTGGTTTTAGAGGGTTTATCTTCCGCTCCATTCGAGCCACTTGAGTCTGTCTCTGAAAGATTTCTGACCATCAAGACTGCCTTCCTTCTAGCTATTTCGTCCCTTAAGAGAGTAGGAGACCTTCAGGCCCTTTCGGTTTCTCCCACGTGCTTAGAGTTTGCACCGGGCATGGTAAAAGCGTTCCTCTACCCGAAACAGGGCTACATTCCTAAGGTTCCGACCCATGTACCGCGGCCTGTAGTGCTGCAGGCTTTTTGTCCTCCTCCGTTTACGGATCCAGACCAGGGAAAGCTGAACTTATTATGTCCAGTTCGCGCACTGGACACCTACGTCCACAGAGCTGCCCTGTGGAGGAAGTCAGATCAGCTGTTTGTCTGCTTTGGACCACACAACAGGGGTCTACCAGCGTCAAAGCAGACAGTAAGCAGGTGGATAGTCGAGGCTATTTCAGCTGCTTACGAGTCTTCTGGACAGCAGTCTCCTTTGGCTGTCAGAGCTCATTCTACTCGGGGTATGGCGGCCTCGAAGGCCTTATTCTCAGGGGTTTCCCTTGGCGAAATTTGTGATGCGGCAGGCTGGTCCTCGCCGCACACGTTTGTGAAATATTACAGCCTTGACCTGGTCTCAGCGCCAGGCTCCTCGGTGCTCTCGTCTTGATGTGCCAGCAGTTTCACACAGACAGGTACTTGGAACTATGGCGTTTTGGCATATCGTTCCCAAAGCGTCATATGACGCAGCGTTGAAGTTCCCTCGAAAGGGAACGTCTCAGGTTACGTCTGTAACCCTAGTTCCCTGAGAGAGGGAACGAGACGCTGCGTCGCCTTGCCATACTCCCTGCATTCCTGTGATCGTTTGCTTCGGCTATTCGAAGCTAGCGAGCGATCTTTCCGGAAGTGCTTATATACTTCCTGGTCGTGACGTCACCCGCCCGCGACGCTCACTTCTGCCAATGGCTAGTTGACATTCAGACTCAGACGCGCTGACGCAGAGGGGATTCCCAAAGCGTCATATGACGCAGCGTCTCGTTCCCTCTCTCAGGGAACTAGGGTTACAGACGTAACCTGAGACGTTCAAGATCAAGGACTGAAATATTTTCAGTGGGTCAAAAATTGGCTGAACTATCACAAGAAGGAGTCAATAGGGTAGAACTAAAAAGTTCAAAATCGACGACTCTTGGTTCCGATTTTAGTACATTTGGTCAAATATTGACTTTTGAATGGCCGATGTAACATCAAAAAGAGTCAATAAGTAGGTATAGAAATTTCAAGATTCATGACTGAAACATGTTCAATGGGTCAAATTTTGGCTACTCTATGGCTAATTTATCACAAGAAGGAGTCTATTGGGTAGAAATAGAAAGTTCAAAATAGACGACTCTTGGGCCTGATTTTAGTACATTTGGTCAAATATTGACTTTTGAATGGTCGATGTAACATCAGAAAGAGTCAATAAGTAGGTTTAGAAATTTCAAGATCCATAACTGAAACATGTCCAATGAGTAAAATATTGGCTACTCTAATGCTAATGTATCACAAGAAGGAGTCAATTGGGTAGGAATAGAAAGTTCAAGATCAAGGACTGAAATATTTTCAGTGGGTCAAAAATTGGCTGAACTATCTCCAGAAGGAGTCAATAGGGTAGAACTAAAGTTCAAAATAGACGACTCTTGGGCCCGATTTTAGTACATTTGGTCAAATATTGACTTTTGAATTACAGATGTAACATCAGAAAGAGTCAAAAAGTAGGTATAGAAATTTCAAGATCCATAACTGAAACATGTCCAATGGGTAAAATATTGGCTACTCTAAGGCTAATTTATCACCAGAAGGATTCAATTGGGTAGAAATATAAAGTTCAAAATCGACGACTCTTGGTTCCGATATTAGTACATTTGGTCAAATATGGATTTCTGAATGATTGACATAAATTCAGAGAGTCAATGAGTAGGTATAAAAATTTCAAGATGCATAACTGAAACATGTCCAATGGGTAAAATATTGGCTACTCTAAGGCTAATGTATCACAAGAAGGAATCAATTGGGTAGGAATAGAAAGTTCAAGATCAAGGACTGAAATATTTTCAGTGGGTCAAAAATTGGCTGAACTATCTCCAGAAAGAGTCAATAGGGTAGAACTAAAAAGTTCAAAATAGACGACTCTTGGGCCTGATTTTAGTACATTTGGTCAAATATTGACTTTTGAATGGTCGATGTAACATCAGAAAGAGTCAATAAGTAGGTTTAGAAATTTCAAGATCCATAACTGAAACATGTCCAATGAGCAAAATATTGGCTACTCTAATGCTAATGTATCACAAGAAGGAGTCAACTGGGTAGGAATAGAAAGTTCAAGATCAAGGACTGAAATATTTTCAGTGGGTCAAAGATTGGCTGAACTTCAAAATCGACGACTCTTGGGCCCGATATGAGTACATTTGGTCAAATATGGATTTCTGAATGACTGACCTAAATTCAGAAAGAGTCAATGAGTAGGTATAAAAATTTTGAGCTCCATAACTGAAACATGTCCAATGGGTAAAATATTGGCTACTCTAAGGCTAATGTATCACAAGAAGGAGTCAATTGGGTAGGAATAGAAAGTTCAAGATCAAGGACTGAAATATTTTCAGTGGGTCAAAAATTGCCTGAACTATCTCCAGAAAGAGTCAATAGGGTAGAACTAAAAAGTTCAAAATAGACGACACTTGGGCCTGATTTTAGTACATTTGGTCAAACATTGATTTTTGAATGGTCGATGTAACATTAGAAAGAGTCAATAAGTAGGTTTAGAAATTTCAAGATCCATAACTGAAACATGTCCAATGAGCAAAATATTGGCTACTCTAATGCTAATGTATCACAAGAAGGAGTCAACTGGGTAGGAATAGAAAGTTCAAGATCAAGGACTGAAATATTTTCAGTGGGTCAAAGATTGGCTGAACTTCAAAATCGACGACTCTTGGGCCCGATATTAGTACATTTGGTCAAATATGGATTTCTGAATGACTGACCTAAATTCAGAAAGAGTCAATGAGTAGGTATAAAAATTTCAAGCTCCATAACTGAAACATGTCCAATGGGTAAAATATTGGCTACTCTAAGGCTAATGTATCACAAGAAGGAGTCAATTGGGTAGGAATAGAAAGTTCAAGATCAAGGACTGAAATATTTTCAGTGGGTCAAAAATTGCCTGAACTATCTCCAGAAAGAGTCAATAGGGTAGAACTAAAAAGTTCAAAATAGATGACACTTGGGCCTGATTTTAGTACATTTGGTCAAACATTGATTTTTGAATGGTCGATGTAACATTAGAAAGAGTCAATAAGTAGGTTTAGAAATTTCAAGATCCATAACTGAAACATGTCCAATGAGTAAAATATTGGCTACTCTAATGCTAATGTATCACAAGAAGGAGTCAACTGGGTAGGAATAGAAAGTTCAAGATCAAGGACTGAAATATTTTCAGTGGGTCAAAAATTGGCTGAACTATCACAAGAAGGAGTCAATAGGGTAGAACTAAAAAGTTCAAAATCGACGACTCTTGGTTCCGATTTTAGTACATTTGGTCAAATATTGACTTTTGAATGGCCGATGTAACATCAAAAAGAGTCAATAAGTAGGTATAGAAATTTCAAGATTCATGACTGAAACATGTTCAATGGGTCAAATTTTGGCTACTCTATGGCTAATTTATCACAAGAAGGAGTCTATTGGGTAGAAATAGAAAGTTCAAAATAGACGACTCTTGGGCCTGATTTTAGTACATTTGGTCAAATATTGACTTTTGAATGGTCGATGTAACATCAGAAAGAGTCAATAAGTAGGTTTAGAAATTTCAAGATCGATAACTGAAACATGTCCAATGGGTAAAATATTGGCTACTCTAATGCTAATGTATCACAAGAAGGAGTCAACTGGGTAGGAATAGAAAGTTCAAGATCAAGGACTGAAATATTTTCAGTGGGTCAAAAATTGGCTGAACTATCGCAAGAAGGAGTCAATAGGGTAGAACTAAAAAGTTCAAAGTCGACGACTCTTGGGCCTGATATTAGTACATTTGGTCAAATATTGACTTTTGAATGACCGATATAACATCAGAAAGAGTCAATAAGTAGGTAAAGAAATTTCAAGATCCATGACTGAAACATGTTCAATGGGTCAAATATTGGCTACTCTATGGCTAATTTATCACAAGAAGGAATCAATTGGGTAGAAATAGAAAGGTCAAAATCAACGACTCTTGGGCCCGATATTAGTACATTTGGTCAAATATGGATTTCTGAATGACCGATGTAACATCAGAAAGAGTCAATAAGTAGGTATAGAAATTTCAAGATCCTTGACTGAAACATGTCCAATGAGTAAAATATTGGCTACTCTAATGCTAATGTATCACAAGAAGGAGTCAATTGGGTAGGAATAGAAAGTTCAAGATCAAGGACTGAAATATTTTCAGTGGGTCAAAAATTGGCTGAACTATCTCCAGAAGGAGTCAATAGGGTAGAACTAAAAAGTTCAAAATAGACGACTCTTGGGCCCGATTTTAGTACATTTGGTCAAATATTGACTTTTGAATGGCCGATGTAACATCAAAAAGAGTCAATAAGTAGGTATAGAAATTTCAAGATTCATGACTGAAACATGTTCAATGGGTCAAATTTTGGCTACTCTATGGCTAATTTATCACAAGAAGGAGTCTATTGGGTAGAAATAGAAAGTTCAAAATCGACGACTCTTGGGCCCGATTTTAGTACATTTGGTCAAATATGGATTTCTGAATGACTGACCTAAATTCAGAAAGAGTCAATGAGTAGGTATAAAAATTTCAAGCTCCATAACTGAAACATGTCCAATGGGTAAAATATTGGATACTCTAAGGCTAATGTATCACAAGAAGGAGTCAATTGGGTAGGAATAGAAAGTTCAAGATCAAGGACTGAAATATTTTCAGTGGGTCAAAAATTGGCTGAACTATCTCCAGAAAGAGTCAATAGGGTAGAACTAAAAAGTTCAAAATAGACGACTCTTGGGCCTGATTTTAGTACATTTGGTCAAATATTGACTTTTGAATGGTCGATGTAACATCAGAAAGAGTCAATAAGTAGGTTTAGAAATTTCAAGATCCATAACTGAAACATGTCCAATGAGCAAAATATTGGCTACTCTAATGCTAATGTATCACAAGAAGGAGTCAACTGGGTAGGAATAGAAAGTTCAAGATCAAGGACTGAAATATTTTCAGTGGGTCAAAGATTGGCTGAACTTCAAAATCGACGACTCTTGGGCCCGATATTAGTACATTTGGTCAAATATGGATTTCTGAATGACTGACCTAAATTCAGAAAGAGTCAATGAGTAGGTATAAAAATTTCAAGCTCCATAACTGAAACATGTCCAATGGGTAAAATATTGGCTACTCTAAGGCTAATGTATCACAAGAAGGAGTCAATTGGGTAGGAATAGAAAGTTCAAGATCAAGGACTGAAATATTTTCAGTGGGTCAAAAATTGCCTGAACTATCTCCAGAAAGAGTCAATAGGGTAGAACTAAAAAGTTCAAAATAGACGACACTTGGGCCTGATTTTAGTACATTTGGTCAAACATTGATTTTTGAATGGTCGATGTAACATCAGAAAGAGTCAATAAGTAGGTTTAGAAATTTCAAGATCCATAACTGAAACATGTCCAATGAGCAAAATATTGGCTACTCTAATGCTAATGTATCACAAGAAGGAGTCAACTGGGTAGGAATAGAAAGTTCAAGATCAAGGACTGAAATATTTTCAGTGGGTCAAAGATTGGCTGAACTTCAAAATCGACGACTCTTGGGCCCGATATTAGTACATTTGGTCAAATATGGATTTCTGAATGACTGACCTAAATTCAGAAAGAGTCAATGAGTAGGTATAAAAATTTCAAGCTCCATAACTGAAACATGTCCAATGGGTAAAATATTGGCTACTCTAAGGCTAATGTATCACAAGAAGGAGTCAACTGGGTAGGAATAGAAAGTTCAAGATCAAGGACTGAAATATTTTCAGTGGGTCAAAAATTGGCTGAACTATCACAAGAAGGAGTCAATAGGGTAGAACTAAAAAGTTCAAAATCGACGACTCTTGGTTCCGATTTTAGTACATTTGGTCAAATATTGACTTTTGAATGGCCGATGTAACATCAAAAAGAGTCAATAAGTAGGTATAGAAATTTCAAGATTCATGACTGAAACATGTTCAATGGGTCAAATTTTGGCTACTCTATGGCTAATTTATCACAAGAAGGAGTCTATTGGGTAGAAATAGAAAGTTCAAAATAGACGACTCTTGGGCCTGATTTTAGTACATTTGGTCAAATATTGACTTTTGAATGGTCGATGTAACATCAGAAAGAGTCAATAAGTAGGTTTAGAAATTTCAAGATCCATAACTGAAACATGTCCAATGAGTAAAATATTGGCTACTCTAATGCTAATGTATCACAAGAAGGAGTCAATTGGGTAGGAATAGAAAGTTCAAGATCAAGGACTGAAATATTTTCAGTGGGTCAAAAATTGGCTGAACTATCTCCAGAAGGAGTCAATAGGGTAGAACTAAAAAGTTCAAAATAGACGACTCTTGGGCCCGATTTTAGTACATTTGGTCAAATATTGACTTTTGAATTACAGATGTAACATCAGAAAGAGTCAAAAAGTAGGTATAGAAATTTCAAGATCCATAACTGAAACATGTCCAATGGGTAAAATATTGGCTACTCTAAGGCTAATTTATCACCAGAAGGATTCAATTGGGTAGAAATATAAAGTTCAAAATCGACGACTCTTGGTTCCGATATTAGTACATTTGGTCAAATATGGATTTCTGAATGATTGACATAAATTCAGAGAGTCAATGAGTAGGTATAAAAATTTCAAGATGCATAACTGAAACATGTCCAATGGGTAAAATATTGGCTACTCTAAGGCTAATGTATCCCAAGAAGGAATCAATTGGGTAGGAATAGAAAGTTCAAGATCAAGGACTGAAATATTTTCAGTGGGTCAAAAATTGGCTGAACTATCTCCAGAAAGAGTCAATAGGGTAGAACTAAAAAGTTCAAAATAGACGACTCTTGGGCCTGATTTTAGTACATTTGGTCAAATATTGACTTTTGAATGGTCGATGTAACATCAGAAAGAGTCAATAAGTAGGTTTAGAAATTTCAAGATCCATAACTGAAACATGTCCAATGAGCAAAATATTGGCTACTCTAATGCTAATGTATCACAAGAAGGAGTCAACTGGGTAGGAATAGAAAGTTCAAGATCAAGGACTGAAATATTTTCAGTGGGTCAAAGATTGGCTGAACTTTAAAATCGACGACTCTTGGGCCCGATATTAGTACATTTGGTCAAATATGGATTTCTGAATGACTGACCTAAATTCAGAAAGAGTCAATGAGTAGGTATAAAAATTTCAAGCTCCATAACTGAAACATGTCCAATGGGTAAAATATTGGCTACTCTAAGGCTAATGTATCACAAGAAGGAGTCAATTGGGTAGGAATAGAAAGTTCAAGATCAAGGACTGAAATATTTTCAGTGGGTCAAAAATTGCCTGAACTATCTCCAGAAAGAGTCAATAGGGTAGAACTAAAAAGTTCAAAATAGACGACACTTGGGCCTGATTTTAGTACATTTGGTCAAACATTGATTTTTGAATGGTCGATGTAACATTAGAAAGAGTCAATAAGTAGGTTTAGAAATTTCAAGATCCATAACTGAAACATGTCCAATGAGCAAAATATTGGCTACTCTAATGCTAATGTATCACAAGAAGGAGTCAACTGGGTAGGAATAGAAAGTTCAAGATCAAGGACTGAAATATTTTCAGTGGGTCAAAGATTGGCTGAACTTCAAAATCGACGACTCTTGGGCCCGATATTAGTACATTTGGTCAAATATGGATTTCTGAATGACTGACCTAAATTCAGAAAGAGTCAATGAGTAGGTATAAAAATTTCAAGCTCCATAACTGAAACATGTCCAATGGGTAAAATATTGGCTACTCTAAGGCTAATGTATCACAAGAAGGAGTCAATTGGGTAGGAATAGAAAGTTCAAGATCAAGGACTGAAATATTTTCAGTGGGTCAAAAATTGCCTGAACTATCTCCAGAAAGAGTCAATAGGGTAGAACTAAAAAGTTCAAAATAGACGACACTTGGGCCTGATTTTAGTACATTTGGTCAAACATTGATTTTTGAATGGTCGATGTAACATTAGAAAGAGTCAATAAGTAGGTTTAGAAATTTCAAGATCCATAACTGAAACATGTCCAATGAGTAAAATATTGGCTACTCTAATGCTAATGTATCACAAGAAGGAGTCAACTGGGTAGGAATAGAAAGTTCAAGATCAAGGACTGAAATATTTTCAGTGGGTCAAAAATTGGCTGAACTATCACAAGAAGGAGTCAATAGGGTAGAACTAAAAAGTTCAAAATCGACGACTCTTGGTTCCGATTTTAGTACATTTGGTCAAATATTGACTTTTGAATGGCCGATGTAACATCAAAAAGAGTCAATAAGTAGGTATAGAAATTTCAAGATTCATGACTGAAACATGTTCAATGGGTCAAATTTTGGCTACTCTATGGCTAATTTATCACAAGAAGGAGTCTATTGGGTAGAAATAGAAAGTTCAAAATAGACGACTCTTGGGCCTGATTTTAGTACATTTGGTCAAATATTGACTTTTGAATGGTCGATGTAACATCAGAAAGAGTCAATAAGTAGGTTTAGAAATTTCAAGATCGATAACTGAAACATGTCCAATGGGTAAAATATTGGCTACTCTAATGCTAATGTATCACAAGAAGGAGTCAACTGGGTAGGAATAGAAAGTTCAAGATCAAGGACTGAAATATTTTCAGTGGGTCAAAAATTGGCTGAACTATCGCAAGAAGGAGTCAATAGGGTAGAACTAAAAAGTTCAAAGTCGACGACTCTTGGGCCTGATATTAGTACATTTGGTCAAATATTGACTTTTGAATGACCGATATAACATCAGAAAGAGTCAATAAGTAGGTAAAGAAATTTCAAGATCCATGACTGAAACATGTTCAATGGGTCAAATATTGGCTACTCTATGGCTAATTTATCACAAGAAGGAATCAATTGGGTAGAAATAGAAAGGTCAAAATCAACGACTCTTGGGCCCGATATTAGTACATTTGGTCAAATATGGATTTCTGAATGACCGATGTAACATCAGAAAGAGTCAATAAGTAGGTATAGAAATTTCAAGATCCTTGACTGAAACATGTCCAATGAGTAAAATATTGGCTACTCTAATGCTAATGTATCACAAGAAGGAGTCAATTGGGTAGGAATAGAAAGTTCAAGATCAAGGACTGAAATATTTTCAGTGGGTCAAAAATTGGCTGAACTATCTCCAGAAGGAGTCAATAGGGTAGAACTAAAAAGTTCAAAATAGACGACTCTTGGGCCCGATTTTAGTACATTTGGTCAAATATTGACTTTTGAATGGCCGATGTAACATCAAAAAGAGTCAATAAGTAGGTATAGAAATTTCAAGATTCATGACTGAAACATGTTCAATGGGTCAAATTTTGGCTACTCTATGGCTAATTTATCACAAGAAGGAGTCTATTGGGTAGAAATAGAAAGTTCAAAATCGACGACTCTTGGGCCCGATTTTAGTACATTTGGTCAAATATGGATTTCTGAATGACTGACCTAAATTCAGAAAGAGTCAATGAGTAGGTATAAAAATTTCAAGCTCCATAACTGAAACATGTCCAATGGGTAAAATATTGGATACTCTAAGGCTAATGTATCACAAGAAGGAGTCAATTGGGTAGGAATAGAAAGTTCAAGATCAAGGACTGAAATATTTTCAGTGGGTCAAAAATTGGCTGAACTATCTCCAGAAAGAGTCAATAGGGTAGAACTAAAAAGTTCAAAATAGACGACTCTTGGGCCTGATTTTAGTACATTTGGTCAAATATTGACTTTTGAATGGTCGATGTAACATCAGAAAGAGTCAATAAATAGGTTTAGAAATTTCAAGATCCATAACTGAAACATGTCCAATGAGCAAAATATTGGCTACTCTAATGCTAATGTATCACAAGAAGGAGTCAACTGGGTAGGAATAGAAAGTTCAAGATCAAGGACTGAAATATTTTCAGTGGGTCAAAGATTGGCTGAACTTCAAAATCGACGACTCTTGGGCCCGATATTAGTACATTTGGTCAAATATGGATTTCTGAATGACTGACCTAAATTCAGAAAGAGTCAATGAGTAGGTATAAAAATTTCAAGCTCCATAACTGAAACATGTCCAATGGGTAAAATATTGGCTACTCTAAGGCTAATGTATCACAAGAAGGAGTCAATTGGGTAGGAATAGAAAGTTCAAGATCAAGGACTGAAATATTTTCAGTGGGTCAAAAATTGCCTGAACTATCTCCAGAAAGAGTCAATAGGGTAGAACTAAAAAGTTCAAAATAGACGACACTTGGGCCTGATTTTAGTACATTTGGTCAAACATTGATTTTTGAATGGTCGATGTAACATCAGAAAGAGTCAATAAGTAGGTTTAGAAATTTCAAGATCCATAACTGAAACATGTCCAATGAGCAAAATATTGGCTACTCTAATGCTAATGTATCACAAGAAGGAGTCAACTGGGTAGGAATAGAAAGTTCAAGATCAAGGACTGAAATATTTTCAGTGGGTCAAAGATTGGCTGAACTTCAAAATCGACGACTCTTGGGCCCGATATTAGTACATTTGGTCAAATATGGATTTCTGAATGACTGACCTAAATTCAGAAAGAGTCAATGAGTAGGTATAAAAATTTCAAGCTCCATAACTGAAACATGTCCAATGGGTAAAATATTGGCTACTCTAAGGCTAATGTATCACAAGAAGGAGTCAACTGGGTAGGAATAGAAAGTTCAAGATCAAGGACTGAAATATTTTCAGTGGGTCAAAAATTGGCTGAACTATCACAAGAAGGAGTCAATAGGGTAGAACTAAAAAGTTCAAAATCGACGACTCTTGGTTCCGATTTTAGTACATTTGGTCAAATATTGACTTTTGAATGGCCGATGTAACATCAAAAAGAGTCAATAAGTAGGTATAGAAATTTCAAGATTCATGACTGAAACATGTTCAATGGGTCAAATTTTGGCTACTCTATGGCTAATTTATCACAAGAAGGAGTCTATTGGGTAGAAATAGAAAGTTCAAAATAGACGACTCTTGGGCCTGATTTTAGTACATTTGGTCAAATATTGACTTTTGAATGGTCGATGTAACATCAGAAAGAGTCAATAAGTAGGTTTAGAAATTTCAAGATCCATAACTGAAACATGTCCAATGAGTAAAATATTGGCTACTCTAATGCTAATGTATCACAAGAAGCAGTCAATTGGGTAGGAATAGAAAGTTCAAGATCAAGGACTGAAATATTTTCAGTGGGTCAAAAATTGGCTGAACTATCTCCAGAAGGAGTCAATAGGGTAGAACTAAAAAGTTCAAAATAGACGACTCTTGGGCCCGATTTTAGTACATTTGGTCAAATATTGACTTTTGAATTACAGATGTAACATCAGAAAGAGTCAAAAAGTAGGTATAGAAATTTCAAGATCCATAACTGAAACATGTCCAATGGGTAAAATATTGGCTACTCTAAGGCTAATGTATCACAAGAAGGAGTCAATTGGGTAGGAATAGAAAGTTCAAGATCAAGGACTGAAATATTTTCAGTGGGTCAAAAATTGGCTGAACTATCGCAAGAAGGAGTCAATAGGGTAGAACTAAAAAGTTCAAAATCGACGACTCTTGGGCCTGATATTAGTACATTTGGTCAAATATTGACTTTTGAATGACCGATATAACATCAGAAAGAGTCAATAAGTAGGTAAAGAAATTTCAAGATCCATGACTGAAACATGTTCAATGGGTCAAATATTGGCTACTCTATGGCTAATTTATCACAAGAAGGAATCAGTTTTGTAGAAATAGAAAGGTCAAAATCAACGACTCTTGGGCCCGATATTAGTACATTTGGTCAAATATGGATTTCTTAATGACCGATGTAACATCAGAAAGAGTCAATAAGTAGGTATAGAAATTTCAAGATCCTTGACTGAAACATGTCCAATGAGTAAAATATTGGCTACTCTAATGCTAATGTATCACAAGAAGGAGTCAATTGGGTAGGAATAGAAAGTTCAAGATCAAGGACTGAAATATTTTCAGTGGGTCAAAAATTGGCTGAACTATCTCCAGAAGGAGTCAA